>OW964179.2:10000000-11358461 GCA_943136025.2 Agrotis puta | reverse complement strand
GCATTTGGGTGACTTGTTTATGCATATTTTCAACGACAAGACAAGTTCTTGAGGTATAAACTTCAAAGACACCCCAACTTTAAAGCATTCTACCTCACGCTTCACTTCACAAGTACTCCAACACCTATTACATAAACACTTAGTAATAGCAATCTCTTAAAGGCATCTGCGTCTCATGGAAATATCGCAAAGCACTCTGCTCTTAGTGTCGCATAACAGTTCACTTTTACACGAGTTTGGTTCACAAGTGCGAAGCGGGCGCACGTGCTATCACGTTGTAAATGGTTCGAACGTTTTAGGAGCAAACGGCGCACACCTGCGACCGAGCAAAAGGAAGTTTTAATTAGGTAAAAAGTTTGCCAGAATACGTAATAGGGTATCGGTACTTCGGTAGTCTAACCATTTTATGGCTGGTTAAGTAGCTTTTAAGAGGTAAATGATTTTCGAATTTTGGGAAACGTTGACTTCAGTACTTACGGTAATGCTTATGTACCTTTTAATATTTTACCAGACATTTGAAATTAACTCTAGTTGGAGTTCTAACATGCAAGTTTCAAGTAACATTTCCTTCGGCGATCTTCGTAGGCTATTAAAAACCTTTTCCTCAAACTTAGCATTTTGATAAAAAAAACTCAACTAAACTTGAAAATGTTTATTTCTCCCACAGAAAACCGTCGCCGTCGTGACAAACTTTTAACGAGCACCAATCGAATGCAGACAGTGAAAAAATCATCCAACCACGGACGCAAAAAAGAAACTCGGACCAGAAATATACAGAAACAGGGAATAAAATACTTATTACTTGACAAACAAACTTACAGCGCCCTTTAGTTTTCTTCAAGTTCAATCAAAGAGAGCAAACAGTGTTTGTGGTCCAGTGTGGGGATGCGAGGGGGATGCAGCGGCAGATGACTCACCCGGGGTGGTTAAAATCAATAAGTCGGGTCTACCCGCTCGTGTGTACGGATCAGATTGGCGTAATAACCATTTTTCTGCGTAGCACGTTTTTTTCTCATTACCGGTAATTTTGTAGCTGTTAATTAAGAGTTCATGGGAAATGGGAGCACTTAGTTAATTGAGTGCGAGTGGGATAATTTGTTTTTACAAACTTTCATGGAATGACTAACACTTTTATTATTATTTTTATTATGTTGGCCTTATTTTGGCAAATTTTAGTCGGGATAGTGTCCTGCATACAATTTGCATGTTAAACGAGCCTAGGAGTTTTAATAAAAAAAATCTCATTACTCAAAATTTCCAAAAACTTCTTTGTACATTTTCGATTTCACATCAACACAGACGGCGGAGTTAAATATGTATAACGTAGTAAAAGTCCACATGGCCCGAAGGTGTCATTACCATAATAAGCGTCCCGGAAACTGGACAGGGGAGCCTTAGCTCATGGGGTTTGATGGCATTGACATGACGCCTGACTTACGAAAAGCCGTTTCCTTTATTGGGACCTTGATTGCATATTTTCGAAAATTGGTCGTAACGGACAATTAGGCGATGAATGAAATTGTGGTGATTAAAGATTTTGATTTGGAAAAAAAAAATATGACTGGCGTGACTATTTGATTTGGAATGTTGATTCAATGAATCGAACGGCCATAACATGGCGGGTATGGTTCTGGTTTTCAAATACTTTTGATAAATTATTTTGTTGTCGAAAGCAAACTTAACTTAGGGCATGGAAAAAAACTGCTATTGAAACAACAGCTGCAGCTAACGATTCAATTAATACCCGTCACAAAATAAGACCAAATAATCACCGAAAAAATTCACATCCGTGAACAATGCAATAAAGCGAAAACGAGCGACGCATCTATCCTTCCTATTGTTGTACTAAATCGATGGCATCCACTGCACCGCATGCAAATTAAACTAGGGATGGCTTCATTTTTTTTCACCCAACGATTAAAGTCTGCCCCGGACGAGGGAAGGGCGCAGACGAAGTTCCGGACCACCCGATAATCGTTCCGTGTTGACAATGGTAGTAATTATCGCGTATAAAACGCCTAACTTCCGAAGTTTCGAATGAAGTTCCGACTTTTACCAAATACTCTAGATTTGATTGCGAAGTTTATTAAAACTAGTCGAGTGTTATGAGCGCTTTTCTGATAAGAAGTAGTTTGAAAGCTTTTAAAGTAATTGCTGTATAACTTATAATTATTGGCAGGCAGAATTTACGCGCCATTAAACAAACATGAAATAAATATTGCTATCGGGGTTATTAGAAGTAATTAATGTAAATAACGATACTAAATTGTAGACAATTTAACTGCCTTAATTTGATTATCTATCACCAAAGTACTTAAATACTAAAGTGTAGGAAGTTGATAATTTATTCAAAGTATCTTTTTAAAGGCTCTTAATTAATAGGTGTGCATTTAGAGTTTAAAATCACGCGACGTCACCATTTGGTCGTTTGTCGTTAAAATGTTTGATAAATGCGAGCGAGCGGGGTTTCATTACGTTATCTATTCATTTGCACGACAAACGAGCCTTTCAGAGACTCGCCAGTTATGTTGAGATATGTATAAAATATGAACCCTTCTCAATTCTATGGAAATCGTAGACATAAGCAAAAAATATGACTTGTAAAATCTTCAGAAAGGTAGCTTTCAGCGTTAGCTTATTAAACTTATTAGACTGGCCTGTTGGTCTAGTGGTTAGTGACCCTGACTGCTATGCCGGAGGTCGTGGGTTCGATTCCCACCCAGGACAAATGTTTGTGTGATGAGCACGATCATTTATTCTGTGTCTGGGTGTTATTTATCTATAATATGTATGTATTTAGAAATATATAAGTATGTTTATCAGTTGTCTAGTACCCATAACACAAGCTCTGCTTAGCTTGGGACTAGATGGCGTTGTGCGATAGTTGTGGAATAAAAAAAAAAAACAGTTTTTTGTAACATCGTACTTCTTTTCTAAAAATTATGGCTTTGCGAGTGAATTAGGGTTACAACAAAAGTGAATTCAACCCTCAAAAACCGAAGACCGTCCAGTAATTACCCGCAAAATAATTAAAAACACCATTACAGACCGTAAATGGTACGGTACGCGTTCCCATCCAAAATTCTAAGTCGCACATGTCATTTATGTGCCGCAAAAGGCAGTAACTTCGGGCCCCCGGTCTAATTTGAGGGTTAATCGGCAGTCCGATGGACCAGTAAGTGTAGTGTAATGAATATTGTGCTTTAGGGTTATCCCTTTACTTTTTGGTGTCGCACTTGCGAAATGAACGTTTATAACAATTGCGTAGACGTATTAGTTTTGTTTTGAACTTGGAAGTTTATACTTCTACATTATATAATGCCTGTTTACTCCGAAGGTTTATAAGTATACTTATATTTCAATAAAGTATTACGTCTCACTTTAATAGCTCGCATTACCTTCCTTCCTGAAACATTTCCAATATAAATGCATATCCCAAGTGTCAGTATAACAGTACCATTACTCCTTACATTTTAAACGGGATCCGACGACAATGCAAGGGTTTGGTGGGGCTTCAAGCATTCACAAAGCAACGCCCGCAATTGACTGAGAAGTTTTACACCTCGAGTGGCCGCCCCTGTCACTGTAGTGCGGCTGAGTGCAGCGCCAGGGTTTGTCAACATTGCGGTGGTGGCGCAACAACGACTAATTGTCATTTTAGAGAGAAAACATGAAGCAAGTGCGGAGGATAATGTACTGTGCGTGCGTTTAATGTTTCTTTAATTACGTTTGAGGCTGAAGACGGCGCATACTAAAAAGGTTTTACGTAAATTGTAGGACGTAGGTATATTATACTCGTATATATTTATTGACTTCTTGCTATTTATAAACAAGGAAAACTGATTGTTTCTCCTAATTTAAGATTGTCTAAATGTACTACGAAAAAATACGCTACTATTTTCAGCAAACGTAAAATATTCCTGCCAAAGAACCGTAAATAATAAGGTAGCATTTTAAAGAACTGGATTTGAGGGTGCTGGATTTTTGTATACCGTAAATAATTCCAATATAAATAAAGGAACATCAAACGAAATGCGCCCCCTCCTCCATACAAATTCCCTTCTACGACCACAAATTTAATTCTGTATCGACTATTGAAAAATATTGCTTTCATGTAACTTCACTCTAGTCTCATTCACATGGTAATAGCAGCAAAGTGGAAAAAGGAGACGAACTCCGAGAACCGACAAAATGCATCTCAAATACTATTCAAATAAATGACTGAATATAATTTCATTTTAAACATTTCACTTCATAAATTTCATTCCATCACTTTACTTAATGCTATCCGATATGTAAATAAAGAATCTAACAAACATCGAAGTAGGAAGCACGGTTTGCAAAAAAGTCTGCGAAACTAAGAACTAAATTGAACTGGTACGGTTCATTAGACAACATCCGAATGGAATTACTTGTGATTTAAAAGTTTTCTCTCCAGACATAGAATTAATAAAAAGGGTTTCATGAATCTTTCCCTAGGTCGTGGAACTTTACAGTCAAACCCAAGGAGGCACTTCACTTTGTTTAAATTGTTTCTTCACTATTATTTACAATACGGTGAAGGCAACATCTGCGTAGGAACTGAAATATTTAGGTAAGTAAAATTTCAGATATGCCTCATCAAATTGTTTCCGCTTTTCGTACTGTAATGTTCTCATAGAAAAGACGCCAGTGTCCCAGCGGTGGGACTATTACGGATTCATTATGTTCAGTAAATCCTTACCTGACTGAGGCTGTCTCCAAGACTGCCGTCAGCGTCGACAGGTCTGAAGAGTTGGTCTTTGATAGGTAAGTCTCTAGATCTATGCTTTCTTTCTTGAGCTTCCCTCATCGCTTGAGTCTGAAGTCTTTCGAAGAATTCTCTAGGCTTCAGCGGGGGTGGGTCGTCGTCGGGCGGGGGAGGCGGCGGAGGGGGCAGCCTCGTACGCGGTGAACTTCGGAGCAAGGACCTCTCGTCGTCTTCTGTGGATCTTTCATCGTGATCTGAGTCTGAACTCCTGCTGTTGCGTCTTCTTATGCCTTGGATATGTGGCTCGAGGAATGTCGCATTTCTGGAACAAGAAATTGAAGTCATTTTAGCATCAGATACAATTTATTATTGTACGTAAATGTATCTTCGAAGGATGTAACAGGATATAATGAACGTTTGACAGTGTATCTGTCATATTGTACGTCAATAATGACCAAAGACAAAAAAAAGTTAAAATGGCAATCGTAAAAACCTCTTTCCTCAAATAAAAATAAATTAAGCAGAGACACCTACAAATCAGTCGAAACTCCACAATTCAAAGCATTAACTCAGCGAAATAAATACGCTATTACCCATCTAGCCGACGCGAATCGATTTCGGCTCATCTAGTTGCAAGCAAACCAACACATGGGGCCGTACTGACCAGACTAAAGGGACATTAACTAAGATTTATTCCCGAGCACGGGGCCCAACGCGTAGGTAGTAATTAAAAAGCTGTGCACGACGTGGTACAGTCAACCACACGTTTCTGTTACCAATTTGACATTGACAGTGCCTTTACGCTGTGGATAAAAGTAGTTTCAACGGCTGTTCTAATCACTTTGGTCTGTAGTTGACTGTACAACGCAGAGTGCGTCGGACATTCCTTTGAATTACTTACTCAGCAGGATTTTTGTAAAGGACGGTTTCGCAATCTTGGACGCGGTTCGATAATTAATTCAATTAGGGTTGATTGGGTGGCAAATAGTTTTGGGAAGGCCGAATTGAAACTGTTTTTCTGAACGAACATAAATCAGTATTCTTGAAATCACCACCAATCTTGTCTGTGAAATTTGTAAGTTTTTGTGATAAATGACTTACTACGCTTTAGACCCCATTTAAACAACCCTTTATGAGAGTGAATTGCAAAAATAAAAAAACTATGCCCTAACTATAATAGTAGAGTAGATATTTGGAGAAAATGTGATTCTTATAAGTGGAATTGAAAGTACTGAAAAAGTCATGTGTGTTCTACATACATGGTTTAGACAGTTTCAACTAAAACATTCATCAGACACACCCGTTTGAGTTCGGCAATTTAACCCGTCTCAGCCGGTCGGTGTTAAAAACGTTTGTTACAACCCTTCAGCTGATGCGAAGTGACACTCAATTTGTTTTAGCGAATGACGAACACGCCATGACCAGCGGGTTTTAAAATGGGCAGTGGATGTGTTGATTGTCAATGTTTTGTATTTAGGGACATCGATGAGAATAAAAATATTTGTCTGGGAAATAAAGGATGCTGAAATATATTTGACATAATTTGTGTAACTAATACGTAGTTAAAAATGTGTCGTGGGTCCGTTTACAAACATAGACACTCACATACACAAACACCCAGATCCGAAACAACTACTTGTCGATCATACAAATATTTGCTCCGTGCAGGAATCAAACCTGCGACTCGCAGCGCAGCAGTCCAATTCACTTGCCACTGCGCTAACCGTGCCGTCAGACCTAGCTCAACTTTATTACATTATCACTTGAACATATAAAATCAAGACAGAAATCACTATTTCGGTTAAATCTAATTGAAATTTCAATTTACTTGGAGATTTTTTCAAGAGCGGTGAAACCATATAAGAGGATTCCAATTCAAACAGATTTTCAATGTGTTTGAAATTCAGTGACTCGTTCAAAATCATGAAAAGCTGCGACCGAAACTGAAAGTATACCTGCTGAAAGTTTGATGCAAAGCGGCACTTTTTGTGCCATCGATGTGCCATTGCGATTTGACACTCAATTTTAGTGCCAACACATGGCGAGTAGGCGGACCAACTAACAACTATGTCGATATGTTTGTGCGATGAATTTTAGTTTAGCTTCTCGCTTCTATTTTTCTATTCTATTAATTTTATAGAATAGCGTGATCAAAATTGTTTGCAAAAGGTGTGCATAATTGTGGGATCTAAATTGAATGCACTAGGTTAATCTAACAAAACAAGATATAAAGAAATCGACACGATATATTAAGAGTGGAGTGAGATACCGAAGATGAGGTTTACAGATATTTTTGTTGAAAATAGCAGAGAGGAGCTTTCTAATCATTTTAGTGAAAACTTCTTTATCGGCGTTGTGCACTTTTTTTGGAATGGGTAAAAAATGTTAAACTCGCGTCAGGACACGTGACCTGATCGAAAATTCGTAAGACGGCGCAGGGCGCTTGCGCGAATTATCGTGTGTGTTTATTACTATTCAAGTTTTCACTTCTGCCGGCACTCCCAGAGTGCAACCCGTTTTTTATTTAGACTCGAGTATTATGCACCGTGCACTAAAAATACATCTATTTCAAGAACAGGCTTCAGCAAATAGCAATTAAACATGCATGTGTAATCAATTGGAACCGACGGAAACTCACCGTCGCTTAGTTTAGAGTTTCCTATTAGATTAGCCAATTAATCCCCTGAATAGTTTATTTATACTCAAAGCGCATACGTAATAATGTCCTTAATTAATTAGATCGCATTACCTAGAACGATTTTACCTTATCACATCTGATAGGAAGTGCTTAGAAATAATGGCTATGATAAGGTGATAACGTCATCAATTCTTTTGTGATTTAAATAAGTCTACTTATGTAACGTGATGAATACGTCTTCAAAATAATGAAGTCTTGTGTTTCATAGAGATAGTTAAGAATATTTTACGCAAGCGTTATCTGTTATTAATTTATTTATTTGGCATCGGAAAGAAAAAATCTAAATTATGTAATTAAATTAGTGACTTACGACATCTAAGCTTTCTTGCGGTTTACAAATCATTAAATTAATCCTCCCCACCTTGGATGGAGCCGAAGACACCAACGAACCCTTATTGACTAAAAACCACCATGTTTCATCAGATGCCCTTTATTTTCCAGACCCATGCTCTTTTAAGATAGTCCTAGGATCCTGCCGTCAAGATCTTTCATTGCCATAATTATCATGGAACACCATGTTTACCGCTGTTTAGACATCACGTGCAACTTCTTTGATGAATATCGTATCGTATTGTAGTAGTAATTCAGCAACTCTTTCCACATCCTTTTGCAATTCACATTAAAAGTTCCGCGACACCCATGTCCCCTCCGTTACAGTGACAAATCAGCATCGCGTCACATGTCACCCCCAGGGTCATTACGGGCGACTGACGCCAGCAATTCATTAAAACGTCATACTGTCGCCGGCACAGGTGTACCGATGAAAACCTTAATTAATTTTAATACCACGTTTCATGTATGGTGAAGTGTTGGGTTATTTTTGCTCTGTGGGTAGTGCGTTGGTGGAAACTCCTTCGTTGTTTATGAAGAGAAGTGGTTGTACGTTTGTCTATCTCGAGACCAATGTACATAACCACTACAACGTACAAGAAACAACCTCTCGGTTTTAGCGTGAACTTTTAGATTCCACTCTCTAGTTTGGAATGGTAAGGTTTTTCAACTAGTTTTTTCTCAGTAAAAATCAAGTATTTAGGTTTTGTGTCCCTTTTGACGTCTGATGTAATAGACTATTTTACGAAAAAAAAAATTAGTCCGAAAGATAGATTTTCAAAAAATATTTGACCCGTATTTTTCTTTTGTAACGTAAACCTAAATGTACTGAAAATTTTGAATATCACAAAACGTCACTCGGTCCGTATAATTTTACAGGCGTTATAACGTTACAAGCCCCCACTCCCGAATTTCGAAACATTTTATCTTTGTTAATATTCAATGATCTAAAAAAAACGAAAAGTCGTGTCCATTACTTTTCAACACTTTATCTGACGGACTAAACAGATTATCAATTTATCAATGCAGTAAATTACCTCCGGAATATGTAGGTACTATAAGTCCAGCCCTACCTAAACTATTGTGGATTTCATGTTAATGGAAATGTTTTTCAAACGATTGTTAATGGACGGTTTTTCTGTGTCTGGCAAGATCCAAAGAAAATCATTAGGACGCTGTTTTGTCTACCTACGCCTAACTACTTATACGCCTTGTGTTTCTAGCCTTTAATATAACGGTTATAATAAACAAATCAGTTGTATTAAATCTAAAATTTCTTGCTATTAGCTAGTGATACTCGTAGTTAATTCAATAATAATCTGGTCCTTAATAACCGGTTCCAAGTCTTTTAATTTTTATTCAATAAAATAATGTGTCATTGAATTTGCTATAATTTTTCGTTCGGGGAATTTTACAAAAATCCTTAAAAGATTTTCAGCTACATTTATTTTATACTCCGCCATTTTTCAGAGGTGGCAAAAATTTGGCTCAATTGTGCCTACAACAGCAAAAAGTATAGATTTTTTGGACACAGGTCGGAAACGGCGGAACCACGAGATTAATGTGAATTCCGTACACGCACTACGGAAAAAATATATATTATTTTCGTTCAGGGATGACACCTGAGTACCTGAATTTAATTATATCAGACGAAATTGTGTTATTTTCCTCAACAAGTTTAATGGAATTTTCTTTATTTATTTTTGTAGTCTTATGATGAGAATTTTAAATGAAATTTTTAAAAAACAGTGTTTTTTCTCTTTTTAATTTTATTAATTAAATCTAATTTCTCTCTCTAGTCCATTCGAATTTTGCGCGCAATGCTGCTGTCGCTGTCATATAAAATGCTATATTATATGTTTAATAATATATTAAAAAAGAAAATAGCATTTCTACTAAATTTTATTTAACTGTTGATCAAACAACTGACCTCTAGACGAATTTGAAAAAAGAATAATTTTGCCTTTGCATTTTTGAATAAAACAGAAACAAAAATGTAACAATCCTTTCAATTCGATCTCCTGTCAGCCCTATTCATTCACACCGCATTGTTTGTCATAGCCGCGCCGGGCACAGCCCTAATGGCGGCCTTTTGTTTTTCTTCATTTGCTGACCGCCTCTAGGGTCAGCAAATGAAGAAAAACAAAAGAATTTCTATTTAGATACAAAAGAACCCAATGGTTGCAGGAACACTCCACTTGATTAAATGTAATAAAGCGGTTAGGAGAAATTTAGTTTTGTTATTTTTTTTGTATGCTTCCATGTGTTTACAAAATAGTTGTAAAAGGATTGGGAGAAAAATGGGGTACATCTAAAGATTACAGGGCTCACGGTTTCATGGCGTTACATTATATTTATGACGAATGTTAACCAATATAATGATGAAAATGTTACTTTTACAACAGCTGGTATCTGTATATTATTATGAAAATTAAACATTTATTACAGTTTCATGTTTTAATATTACCAGTTCTTAAACATTTTTAGAAATAAAGAAATGAATTTTATTCCAATAAATGAAATTATTAATTCCAAATACTTAATTACATCATTTAACATTCATCTCAGTATTTTTTAATCGATAAATATCAATTAGAAATTCAATTTTACAAAACAAAAATTTATATACCCAACAGTTTTCTAGCCCCACTTTAGAACCGTTCAAGCAACTTTTCCAACTCGCTCTGGAAACCCGTAACTTAATCGGGAGTGGGTAGACTCGGTAGATAAAAGTCGGTGCTAATGCTGCATTAAACCTAAGACAGGGCTAACGAGAGTTTATTAGTAACAGAACACTCTCCAACGTAATCTATCTAGTTTAGTGGGAGTGGCTTTACGGTTTTATTTTGTGTGGTCTGGACTGGTATTTTGATACCTACGTGGGTTTAGTTTTCATCCTGTATTAGGGTTTTGGGACTTTTTGAAATTATTTGGTTCTATGAAGCGCAAGGATAATAATATTTCATCGCTTTTTTCCCAGATATAGCTGCCGGTTTCGACGTTTTTTTTGTAAAATTCTCAAACACATTCCATGTATAAGATTCATTGTACATGTTCAATTTTCAAAGCCTGCCGGGGTCGCGGGACCAAGGGTTTACCGTGACCCCGGTACGTAAAGGGCTATTGAAGGACACCGTGGATTTTAGTCAGTACAAGTCTGACAGTCCCTCCCGCCTTGCCCTGGGTTAGGACTCATTTGATGATTTTACCACGATAAAAAAAAATGTATAAGATTCCATACTTTTCCAGCACTTTAGGCTCATACTGCACTTAACCATTAATTAAAATTAAACATTCCTCACGCACTTACTACGATCGTTCAAACCACGTTAAATCAGCGATCAAAGCAGGCGACACGTTTTATTGTGCCGCATTTCTACGTCTATTGAAAGGCCTGCACTGCATCTGTCACAAAGGTTCGTCGTTCACAGTCTCGCGTACTCAATGGATTCCGTCCTGAATACGCGCCTACTAGTGGAACACGATTCAAATGTATTTAAATTTATGCGAGAATGGAACCGTTTTACCTTTGTCGTTGTAATTGTCGGTTAATTTGGGGGCATTCGTCTCGGGATTTGCGTAATGTGGGTGTAGTAGAAAACCTATTGTTTTACTTCATTCATTTTGTGTCATTCATTGTTCAGTTCTGCGTGATTTGGCAATTTTTTTTATCAGATTTTTTAAAGAAATTATGCTTTATTAAGAATAAAGCTGAAATATATAAGTGGTCTTAATAATAATTGCAATAAAAACATTCCACTGTTGCACTGATTTCAATGTCAAGATAGAAAATTTAGTACTTTCACATCCACTTAAGGCTCGAACTCTCTTGATGATTTATACGACCCAAAAGAAAACTTCGACATGACAAATAAGAAGCGTTATTCTAAGTCACCCAAACAGATGACCGTATTTTGAGACACTATTGCACTTTCTTTGTATAAAAAAACACTTAACACGGTAGGCAAAAACATAAAACACAGTCAAATAAACAAACTGGTCCTACGAATCTCTCGACCTATCATCGAGAACCTACAGTAAATGTATCAGTAAGCAAAGTTACAGTCCTCAAGCGACGTTGAAGAGGGTACTTGTCTGTGAGCCGATAACGGCCACTCTCTGTTCGGTACTCTGTGCCCGATGCCATACACTTGACACTTGACTATTAATCTGTGTGCGATAGCGTAATTAATTTGGCACCTCTTGATAAATGTTGGTGCTGAAAGAATTTTCCGGTATCTGTGTCTGATGTTTTTGTTAATGATTTCATTATGTTATTTTAATAATTTTAAATTTAAAGTATATTATTTTACTCCAAATTATTTTTTTCTCGATTTCTTTTATTTTAATTTTAATGTGTATTATTATTTTTTTAAATATTTGTTTCGAAAATGGGTAATTAAAATTTTATTTATTTTTCTCGTGTCTTGTCTGAAATATTGATTTAAATATTTTAATAAATGATAATATAATTCATTCATGACTGATTTAGAATGATACTCAAGTTGAAATCTTTATGATAATCTGAAAGATTTCATGTCAACGTCAAAGAAAATTTTATTTAAGACATGGATGCTTCGGGCACGCCGCAATCGCGGCGGTAAGACCCCTCTTTGAGGAGTGGCTGGATAGGCGTCACGGCGTCCTTACCTTCCGCATGACGCAGGTCCTCACCGGACACGGAAGTTTCGGGAGGTTCCTGTGTCTGATAAGGAGGGAGGAAACGCCTGGGTGTCACCACTGCGAGGACCGTCCTGAGGACACGGTGGAGCATACGGTGCAGGACTGCCCCGCTTGGGCAGAGCATCGCCGTGTCCTCACGACGGCGATAGGCGGAGACCTCTCGCGCCCGGCATTGGTCGAGGCCATGCTGCGGGGCGAGACGGAGTGGGAAGCGGTCGCCTCCTTCTGCGAAGCAGTCATGCTCGCGAAGGAGGAGGCGTGCCGCGTGAGGGAGAGAACAGTGTCCTCCCTCCGACCCACCCGCAGTGGTAGACGCCCACGGCGACGGACGTCGCCAGACGATCTCCGGCCACCGTAGGCGCGGGCATGCGGGCAGCGAGTAATGGGCGACTCGCTGCCCGACCACGGACCATGCCCGGGTCGACGGCGCGTTGTGTTCCACGCGCGCCTCAAGGAGTGTCAGCAAACTGACGGGGCCTGTAGAGGGCCAGAGCCTGCCGGGGTCGCGGGTCTTACCCATCACCGTAACCCCGGTACGTAAAGGGCTCGTGAAGGACACCGTGGATTTTAGTCAGTACAAGTCTGACAGTCCCTCCCGCCCTGCCCTGGGTGGGAGGACTCATTTGATGATTTTACCACGCTAAAAAAAAAAAAAAAAAGACATGGATGCTTGATTAATAAAGTCTGCCTAGTAAAATATGGGCATTATTTACTTAGTCATATAATAAATTTATTGCTTTCAGTATAAATGCAGTGTGAAATAATCCATCAGTTCATTTAAAAATTTAAAAATGCAGACACATTTTAATAAATTATGCACACTTAACTTATAGCATTCTATAAATTTTTAATTATTGTAGCTCGTCTACCATGCTGCTATACGCAGCTCATGTATTTTTAAATGAGAAAATATGTTCTCATGAAACACAGTTAAAAGCTCCTGGACCTCGTTTTGCCTTTTAGCTGAAATGCACTGAAAGTATCGTTTTGTTAAATTGCTGTAGTATTTTTTGTTCTTTTGTGCAGCGACAAAGAATTTTCTGTTAAAAATATACGCAGGGACTTAAATTAAGCTGGAGTTTAAATTGTGAATAAAATAGAAATGCACACGTTAGCTAGTACGTAGTATTATTAGGTTTCGATATATTAAGATATTTATAACACACTAGCACTTTGCCCGCGACTTCGTCCGCGTGGGTTACGTACTTTCCTAATTCCCCCTTTTCACACCCTTAAAGTTTAAATTTCCAAAAACCCCTTCTTGGTGCTCCCCTACATTATAATAGGAAGCCGTGTGCAAAATTTCACATTCCTAGCCCCAGTAGTTTCGGCTGTACGTTGATATGTCAGTCAGTCAGTTCTCCTTTTATATATATAGAAGATTGTCAACACTTGAAATATAGCTGTTTAGCTAAATCGTGCATTTGTAACAAAAACGGCCGTTTATGTTTAGAATGCACGGTTTAGCTAAACAGCTATATTTCAAGTGTTGACAATGTGTTATAAAATTACGTTATTGCCTTTTCTACAGTAATTACAGACCACATTTTGTATTTTTGATTCTATTTACGAGTTATGACATTTTTTTGATTGGCGGCGCTAGTGGACTGTAAGAGGCCTCTTAATAACAGCCTATTTTATAATACAGCGCTATGATCCTCTTTGCGGAAGCCTATGTCCAGCAGTGGACTTTAATAGACCGACATGATGAAATAAAAATAATCTTTGTGTTTTATAATATGTATTTTTCAAAATAGTTCGAAACCAGTATTTTGTGCAGTAATTGCATTCATGCGATACCAAAAAAAAGAAGAAAAAAAAAACTGAAACCTTACCAGTTTGCCATAACGTAATTTCGCAGGTGTAGGTGCCATGTTTAGTCAGGTTTCTATATGACGTCACAACGTCGGTGCTTCACTAACGCGATTATAACTGTACCGAACTAAAGCTCTAACAGCCATGATGTTACGCCAGCGGCTTTTAGACTACACCCTTTATATGAACGATGTTTTAGCTCAGCGTTGGAGTGCTTTAAAATTGTTGGCGGTTTAATGTTAGATATTATTTTGTTGGGGGAAACTGAAAATTTATGAATTATTGTAGTGTGAGTAATGCTACGCTGCTTCTTTTACACAAAAAAGCGTAGCTTAGGTTATTTGGAGGAGACCTTTGCTCAACTGTGGGACTGTATAGGTTAAATTAAAAATAGAGTATTTAATCCGTTAAAGTACTTAGTGCCTACTGCATTGTTTTAGTATATTTATAAGTATTTTTAATCTATACATATAATAAATCTGTAGAAGGGTCAATTCTGTACATTGAAAATATTGAAAAAATAAATAGCGGGGGGTGTTGCTGGATCGATACCAAACCCAGAAATGGCTGTCTGTCTGTCTGTCTGTCTGTATGTGCAGGCATCACGTGAAAACTAACGGTTCGATTTCGATGAAACTTGGTATAATTATACCTTATTATCCTGGGCATAAAATGGGATACTTTTTATCCTGGAAAAATACGTAGAAAAAAAAACTTATTTTTCAGTATAGAATGCGAGCTCAACAGCAGTAGCTCAATAGAGGGATCTCCTTAATTATGTGGCTTAGCCGTATTTGGGTCCAATAGATATTTATAAGATGCCATTGTCAGAGTTACTCAAAATGGAGAAATGAACCATCCACGCGAAGACCGACATCCACGCGGACGGAGTCGCGGGCGGAAGCTAGTTAAAAAATAAAGCCATACATAAAATCACCCGTATTTTTTCAAGCATTATTTTAAAATCAGTTAGAAATTAAATACCATTTAAAATATATTTTGAAGTAGATCTTTTAAAGTACTAAGTATAACATAAAAGTAAATTCTGGCATGAACTTTTAATAAAATTAAATAACAAAAACTCAAATACTTTCAGCAGGTTAGATGTTATATCAAATATTAGGTACCTACTCGACAAAGCACCCTGCTAAAATATCCTGCTTCTAAATAATTATCGTCTAGCAAAATTCAACCGCCAGTCGAAACAAAAGGCAGTGTTAACCCTATTACCGTCTGCGGGCACCGGTCGGAAAGACCCGGGCCAAAATGATCCGCAGCTGCGTGATAACGCGGGTCCAGATAATGGTCCTAAAGGTGAATTTAGGACCAAATAATGATATGAGAGGGTTGACGGATAGAATAAAGAGATAATGCGATGTGGTGAGGTTTTGAGGAAATGCGTTTATTATGGTCGGACAAAGTCTGGATGTGTGAATAAACCCGTTTTTTTACTGTGCTAGATATAATGGAGTTATTTCAGTGTCGCTCTATAAAAGGTGAAGTTCGTTTACAGTCAAAATATTTCCCTAAAATGCCTTTTAGTGACCTAATTGTAATGAACGTTTGACTTTGAAGCTATGTAATTCTTTATTAAAAATATCCAACACAAGCAATTATGTTCTTAAAAAGTCATCATGTAGTTTTTATACACGTGAGCCATTTAAAAGCACTTATTCTAAGTATTGAAAAGATGAATGAATGAAACACGTACTATATAGAATAAATGTTGGATAAACTTTAACAAAATTACCTACATAAAACTTCAGCGAGATGTTGACCAGTTTTACCTAGACAAGTTGTAGTGTTTACTTCTTCCCAAGGGTAAAAAATTATTCCTAACGGTAGCAAGCCGATACAAGCGTTCAGTAACAGTACATTATCATAGATAATACTCTGTTATTATCCGGTTACCAGCAACTATTAATACAGATGAAAGTCCGGGAAATTTCTACTAATCGACGACGCTTCCACTTTCTTCAGGAAGCTTGAATGAGTAAAAATACCATTGATATATATTGCCAGCTCTGAAGGGAAAGTAAGATGTAATTATAGAACAAATGACATAATGTAAGATGCAGGTAATCTCATCCCAGATGGTCATCAATCATGCTGTTTGCATAACTTTAATATGCAAGCTTTGTGTACTTTAATTACGGTTAGAAAATTAGTTATACTGGGTGTTGTAATAGCGGTAAGTTAAATGGAAGACAATGAAATATGCGATAGTATTGTCTGTTGACGAAAACGAAAACAAAATGCTTTTTTAATAAAATCAAACGAGTGTTTTATTATAAAAGCCTGTATAGTGCTCGTTTTTGTAAAAAAGGGTGATTTTATCACCCCTTTTTCATTTTTAAGTCCCATGTAACTACTTTTGAAGTAGATTGCAACCTTCGGAGCACTTATCCGGACTCAATGACAATAACTATTTAGAAACTTTTAATAAATTAAATTACAGTGCCTGGGTATTGAACCCAGAATCTTTTCCTCAGCAGTCACACTTACGGCAATCAGCAAAAAAATGTAGAAAAAATGAAATATGCGACAATATCATCTGTTTTTACAAAAGAAACATTTTTAAAAAAGAAACATTTTGAAACAGGAATGGAAAGCTCTATAATAGAGCCGCTTCACATTTCTTAAACAAAAACGCATTGCTCATTTTGTTTTCTCCAAAAATTCCCGTCGCATTGTTAGGGTTGCCCTCTTTTATTTAAGTAACACGACCTCCTTTATTTGCAAAATTGATTTTTTTAGCTGATAAAGTGAATAATTATGCCAAAGTGAGACCTCGTCAGTGCTTCTTAATCCGAAGGCTTAGAGACAAGGAGGGATGATCAAAGGAAAGCAAAATGGAACATCCCTGCTTTGGTTAATATGTAATGAGAGTCTCGTTTAAATCTCCGTGTTTACATTAATTTAGTGAATATAAATGTTCGTCGGAATCCTGCTTTAGAAGTTCGCCTCTGTTTATTTTAGAGGCTTGCAACTCCAGGATTGTTTGATAAATTAAAAGTTAATTAAATTAGATTTTTATATCAATCTTAAGATCTTTGAATTGTTTTCTAAGTTAGTTCAGGGGTTGTTAAAGTCTTAAGAGGGCATTGTAGCTGTGGAAAGCGACTCAAGGAGCAGGTTAATTTTTAGTCACAAATCTAATAGGCCCTTCCGTTCCACCCAGGGCGGACAACTCGTTAGATGATTTTCCAAAAAAAAACCGAAAGACCCCAAGAAAACAGGACAAATCTAATTTGACACTAATGCTGCAATAATAAATCATCAGCAATGTCAAGTGTACAATTATTGCGGGTATTTGGCAGCATTCGGTTAACGAGCTGGCAGTTGGCACGCCGCAACACCTTCGTATGCCATTGCCAATGCCAGGAGTGTCAAAACGTCTCAGAGAATTAGTAAAATCAACCACACGGTTGTACTACGAAAATCAACCTTACTGCCAACAAGTAGAGTTGTTGTCAATGTGAAATCTGGTACTGTGGCATGTAGTTGATGGTACATTACTGAAATGTTATGCCGTAGTTTGAACTAATCTTTGGATGAACTGTAATATTAGTTGATGTTACTGTCCCCTGGGTGTAGTGCCAGAGAACATGGCTCAGTTTTGAACTAATTTGATGAATGCGTCTCGTAGAGATGGGAGAAATTGTGTAGATCTCTGCCCTGTTTATGAAAGGTGTTGATAATTATCTCTAAGCGGATATAGAATTAATTTGACCCTTCTTAAATATGTATAACAGAGATATGAATGAATGAAGAAATATTAAATGATAACAATCGTAAAAAGAAAAAAACGTAATTATTAAAAACACAGTATTTTACACTTACGGTTAAATGCAGAAGATTTTACCAACATTTTCTTTGAAAATAAAGAACATTGACTCGAGCAAGCAGGAAAATGCAATAATCTCATTCGTTACACTCAATTGAACCTCTTCAAAGTGCAACAGAAGGGAGATAGAAGGGACGAGGCGGTCAATAATACTGAAGTTAAAAGCTGATAATATATAGAAAAGAACAGTCAAATCAGAGAAAAAAAATGCAAGCAAGAAATTCAAAGAAAACACTAACAGGAAATCATCACAGTCTACTGCTTGACAGTTTCAAAAGTACAGCTAAAGCACAAAATATCATAACAGTTCATAATAAAACACTGCACACGGTACTAACGGGTGTTACAATAATCTTTGGAGGAAGTGTAACAGTTTTCATTATATGTGCAGTCTTTTGTATGACCGTTACGAAGCGTATGGAGCTCTACTGAGCTTGCAGAGCATGCCCCGACGACTTGATTACAGCTATTTGTTTGCCACGCCTTCAGAACCGCTACGTTGAGAGCGAGCGTCATGTTTGCCGCTCCATATATCATGGGGAGATTGTTTTTTGAATTTTATTAAAAGTTGGGGGAAAATGGTGTTTTAGGAAAATGTGAAAGAGTTTATCTTGTAGCCTTTCGAGTTCCATAAAGTGTTTAAATCTCAGGTTGATCAGGTTGAACAGTGAAGCGATAAGATTGTAGGATGTGCATACAAATATTACTACAGTATACATGAAAGGTCAAGATGTATGTTATGCAAAGAAAACATTAGCACTAATCATGGATACAAAGGATAATTATGTTAAAGATAATAATGGAAAACAATTGTAGAGAAGAATATGCTAACACAGGACAAAATGAGAATAACAACACGTTTTCAGAGAAACAAGTCGAAGCAGATACAAAAATAAACATTACTCCATATGATATAATACCCTCTTACGTAAGGCTTAACTATGTAGAGGAATAACGGAAATAATTGGGTGTTCTCGGAAAGACTCAGACATGCTTTAATAGTCCTGTTTGTTTTCTATTTCATTATTATGTCTCTATCTCATAATAATAATTTCCTTCTGTTATTCTGTGTGGGCAATTGTATTATGATTATTCATAAGTGAAGTTGTGGTAAGATTTAATTAACTCTCTGTTCGTAACATTGATTATGGATTTACTGTAACAACTTTCGATGGAGCTTGATCAGCTTTAAAAGTTCAATTTCCTTATTTTATACATATTATATGTATCGCACTTTTATAACTTATGTCTGTTTTGGCTGGCTTATCATCATAATCTTTAAGATTTTTAACAAAAACAAAGGCCTTACATGAGATACCGACTTCATCAAAGGCCAATCCAATTTCCTTCATAATACTGAATACAGGGTAGAAAAGATGGTATTATAGTTTAGTTACGACAAAATCCTTCCTTGAAAACTCCGCTTCCTTGCCTAGACCGAGTGCTTCCTCTGCAAAATTCAGTCACCGGCATGCGAAGCCACTTTCATCCTTACAGCCAAAAAAATAAGGTTATCAAGTGCTGCAGCTAAAATTGCTAAGTCCAAATGCTTGAGAATTGGTCTGGGATACGCTTGAAGCATTTATGGTGCATTTTATTGATGCAATAAGTACTTGACGACTCGGTACTGCATCTTCTTGGACTACGCTTTTTACTAAATTATATTGAAGTTGTGATTTAAAGGTTTTATGTCATTTTATTATACTGGGAAGAAAAAAGAATTACTGGAAAAGTCTTATAAATTTTCCAGAAATTTAGCCTCTTAAAGAAAAAAAAAAAAACATGTTTTATGTGTTTCTGTCATTGAGGCTTAGTGCTCTTTATGTTTTCGTGTTTGACACACGTAGGTGACGATTGGTTGCTGCAATGGTTTTATGGATAAGCTTAATTACTCATCTTGGAAAACCAATTCACTAACTTCAAGTTCATGTCACTAAATCTCCAAAATGTGTTTTCAGAGATCTTTTCACTGACAGCTTTAGCAAGTACAAGCGTACTAGGAAATATGAAATTTTTCGAAGGAAATTCTAAAAGCACTGGAAACCCATTCACTTTATTAAAATATTCTTCCAAACCACACTGCGGAGCTCTCTGGTCCACTACATTTTGCATACGCCGTATGGACGTCGCCTTCGCATAATGCTCTTACTGGGAATTATTTATTGGCTTTATGTTTGGGGTTTATATTTTTCAGGTTGGCACAGTCTGTATCTATATTTAATAGGTTCTGTATTAATTAAAACATGAGTTTAAGCAACATTTTCCATTGGTACAACAACATTTTTAAAAACATTTATAATCAAATGACCAAGAAACTAAGTGGAAGGACCAAAAAGGTATTGAGCTTAAAATTCGCTACTGGCTGAAAAGAAAACAATTACCAACCAATATAAAAACGTAACAAGGAAGTTTCATAAAAAATATACTTTCTTTCTAAAATTCTAAATTCAAATTAGATGATTTTATAACGGTCATTGAAATTCGGCGCGCATTGCGCTTTATCGCTCGCTATTTATAAGGTCTATGCATTAGGCAGCACGTGATACCAGCATCATTTAATTAAAAACAAGCTTAGCGCGGTTTAGACTGCGGGTTCTGCATTAAACGGAGTTTAGTGCATGGATAGATATTGTAAAGTTTCTGTAGGGGACTCATTTCCGTAGTATGAAAACTAACTATTAACAGTAATTAATAGGACACTATAAGACAGTTTTTTTTTTCTACTAGTTGTAACGTAAATGTCGGAAATCTTGTGTTATGGTTTCGGTTGTTAGGATATGGGGTTATTCTTAGGCAGACCACGTTTTCATCACCTAAAATAAATGGTTGAAGCTCTCACGGCAAAATGACACACAAAACATTGTAATTTTTTTATTTGTTTTTTTTTTCAACTATCATCACTGTCCTGTCAGCGTCCAAATTAGGGTGAGAACATATCACCAACCCGTATAAAGTTAAAAACATTAAGCTCTAAGAAAAACACACTTCAAAAAACCGTTACAAAAAAACATGCGTGTACTAAACAAGCATTCCCATTTCGTACACATCCTGGGAACGTATAGAAATCTAGATTAGATAGCTAACATCTGCGTACTGTGTCGTAGTACTATTAGGAATCTAAAATAGTTAGCCACATTCGGGGAACACATGTTACAACACTGGTTCCTATTGAGAACGTTCTGGAAGTTGTTGCTTTGAGTTTGGTTTCGGTTATGGACATAAATTGTAGTTCATTAGGGGCTTTAGTTTATCCTGTGACTAATTTATGAGTGTGTGAAAGTATGTGTTAGATTTTGAAGATGTTTTAAACTTTTGAAGGAGTTTGGTTGTGTAAATTATTAGGATGAATTTTTGAGATAAGCAGAGCAAAAAAAAAAATTTTTTTTTTTATAATTTAGTACCAATTGGAGCTGGCTGTAAATCAGGCCGTGGTTATTTCTAAAACTTAGATCAGCATCCCTTCTCTTTGGGACTTACAATTATAAAATGAGTCTTCCCGCCCTGGGTGAAGCGCAAGGGACTGTCAAATTCTTAAGTTTTGTTGACCTTGCGAGTATAATAAGATTTAAGACTTCTTTAGCAGCAAAAATAAATAAAATCAACAAATCAGATGAATTCCTCAAAAATATACCTTCTTTATCTGTATTCATCCGTATCAAACATATGGTATCCAGTCTCCAAGCTCCATTATAAAGAGAATATTTCTCCAGCGCCACAGGGAATAGCCCCCGGTATAATTCAATGACGTCACATAAATCATATCATACCTGAATTTACCGCAAAGCGAGGTAGGAACTATACAAGTACTTTTAATAGTCCGGTAAGTGTTTTATGTAGTGAAAGATACCGTCTACAGGAATTTTAGAGAAATTGTTAAATCAGGATTTATAGGTTAATTTATTTACTCCTATGGGTAGTGTTGTCTATTGTCAGTCAGTATATAATAGGAATCTAAATAGTTTGTGTTAATGGTGGTGCTTCTGATTTATTACACAATTTCTATTGGAACGTTGGGAGAGCGGATATATTTAGCTGTTCCTAATGAGTATTATGCGGGTTAAATATTTATTTAGGATCTTTATGGTATTATGCATTGGACTGAGAAGTTGATTAACTATGGACTTGCTAATTTTAGGATTGATTTACTGTTTAACAACCTAATTGGTGTATTATTATTCTGCAATTCATTCACGAAAATAATAAACCGCTAGATCTAGAGATTCAAAATGTTGTGCAAGTGAATATAGAGAGAAACCGCTCATAGAGAATCGTTTAAAAATGAAATCCATAAAAGTTAAATATACAGAAATCTTTTAGTATTTTCGTTGGTTTTGCTGCCGAGAATCGGGCGCTCAGATTGTCACCTATAAATGACTTTAAGAGATGTCGTAATTCCAACACCCGATATTTTCGTTGATTTGACATCTTACTAACATATTCCTGTTAAATTGTCAGTCGTGTTGGCAACATCAAAGTCTTTGCTTCCTGACTGAGAACATAAATCTTGCTGATTGCTAGAAGAGACATAGTAGGGATAAATCAATTTTGAAATAAACAAAATTAATTAAATACGATGAAATATTTTAATGACTTCTGAACTAAGTAGAGTCATTATTTATGTACATGTAGAGCTCTGTTAAAGGCCCATATGTGGTACTACATTTTTTAATGCAATTTCATTACATTGCATTAAAAAATTTAGTACCACATACATTCATCATTACATTTAAGGACTAGCGCAATGTCAAAAGGTGGTAGCGCGGATTCTAAGTTTGATAAGCTATTGTACAAAGTGGAACCTGTGGCTTCAGAGTGGTAGAGTCCGCGCTGTGACTGGAGTAGTCTTGACCGGCGGCGCTAGTGTAGTTATTACAAAATAATCAGTCATTAGTGGTGGCGCGAACTCTAACATTATAGTTTTTATTACGCCACACTGTATGTTTGAATTAATCAATGAATTTCACTTTTAGAATATGATTAAATAAATGATGAGATGATAACATTGTGTTTTAATTTTAATGTACATATTCTTCAATTGAAATTTATATAATCTCTATCTTTATATTATGAAAAGGAACATATTGATTGCATGTGATAAACAAAAGGGACAATCGGCCATTGTCACAACTGGGTCAAATGCGAGATAACGCACGGATTAGCGTGGCCCAATTTGATTGATTAAACTGCCTTGCGTCATACAATTGTATATTAGCCTTAATTTCTAATTTGATACGAGTTATTAAAGGCCAGCTGTTATATAAGCATGAGACTAACGTTAGTCTTTATGAAATAAACACCAATTATTTAGTCATCTGTAGTACACTTCCACATGGTACGGGTTTTTTTTCTGCAAAATGCTCAATAACTATGTAGTTATTTCCGTTTCTTGTAAATTGGATCAATTTTGAAAACACATTTGCACCACAAATCACCAAATGTGTGTGAACTCAAACTAAAACTATTTAGAATATATTTCAGTCTCTGTCATTCATAAACCAAATTAATATTGTTTTTATTTCTTTGATATAATTTGAAATACAATGGCATTTCCTCTTGTTCTGTTTCCACGCTGGCAAACAATTCAATTTACAAAATCTTCCCTTTTTAAACAAGAGTAAACACACAAAACCCGTCGTCCACTCCAAATCAAAGTAATTTACAACCCTCGAAAAAACATGACCTGTAACTTTCGCCTCTTGACCAACAAAACTTTAAGGGCGAAAACCTTTTCCCGAACGAAGATTAATACGTTTCCAAGGCAGATGTCTGAAGACCGAAGGGGTGTCCCCCAAGGCAGCGTCAATGCTTCACACTACATAAAGCGTTCAGCGTCAGTGCACACCCGTAATGTCTTCGCTTCCTCAATCCTTACCTTTCTTGGATGAAGAGATTCTGATGTGACAAAGGATTTAGAATGGAATTTGAATTTATTCGCTCGTATCTTTGGGAGTTGTGATCTGTTTACTGATTAGCTTTGGACGTGAAAAGTTAAATTGTTCTGTAGAAAAGTTTGAGATTGTCTGGTTATTCGTTTTAGAATCGGATTTGAGGAATTGAATATGGAGAAGGGGTGATTTTCATTATGAATATTTTCTAGACTTATTTTATCACAAATAGATTGCCAGTTATTCTTTTGAAGGGCAGGTAATAAACTGAATGTAGAAAGAGTAGGGTTGGGCGTTGAATCATAGAGATTGGTCCAGAAATAAACTGCAATTCGCTGACTTTATTGTTTTGAAATATTCTACAAATTTGCAGTGAAATTCATGCAAAATATTTTCTATTGCTGAATTACTCGCGCTGGTTGTTTACAATTGTATACTAATTCTATAAAACGTCATTTTTGTCCCATCTACTCTTACAAATCGTCATTGAACTAGAAACTCCCCGCCCCACCGTTACAAGGAGAATAGAAAAACACTTTGCAGTCATTTCCTTTGCGAGATGTACTGTGAGGGGATTCATTATCAACCCCCGACAAATCCCCGGCTTTCTTAGGGGACATAGAGTACGAAACAATCGTGTGGAGGAAATGCTCTCATTATATTTTTTGTGGAAAATGTGCCCACTTAATTGTGGAATGACTGTATTTTATTTCAAATCAATTACTGGGTTTTATCGTAATTCTAGAGCATTTGAATTCTAATATATCGTGTAACTACTGTAATCATTGAAAACATTTACAAACTTTAAAATGTATTAAAAAAATATGTAGGGCTACAGTGTATAAGGCGGGGACGCGAGGTATAATGGGGAAATACACTCTTTAGGCAAACTTAACACAACGGACACGTCGGTCGGACAACGGTCAGGACGTCATTTGCCATTTGGCCATCGGTCATTGACAAATGGCGTCCTGTTGACGCTTGCGCTACGTTAGTATTGTGTTAAGTTTGCCTTGAGTGTGTGATTTCCCATCATACCTCACGTCCCCGTCTTATACACTGTTACCCTACTGCTCTCTCCTGCTCCTCCAATATTGTTTTTTGATTTATTTTGTTGCGGGATCTAAGACAATTAGATTTATTCTGCGAGATTTAGTCGAACTTCATTGCCTGGGCGCATTTCTGGTGATCGCCACCGTTGATTCTGGTTGCCAGAAGTTGCAGTTGTTTTAGAATATTGCGATCGGATTGTTAGTTGGCCCATCACTCCACGCTTACTGAAATCCCGAGTGTTCCTTATTTATAAAGCAACGTATTCTATTTATTTGCCATCAAATCAATTAACTAAACCAAACATTGCTCCCTCCTTCAAATTAGTTCAAGTGTTTTTCTTCCCAATAAGGCGTATCTAAAAGCTTCGTGGCTCATGTTTTCGCAAGACTTAGGGTAAGGGCAAACGTGTGGATGTTTTAAGGTATACTCTAATAGGCTTTGGGTTGAATAGACTGGCTGGATTGTGAATTCAAGTGGTTTTAAGGTACGTTGACTTAATGAAATGTACGTTTTACCTTTTCTCGGCTAATGTGCAACGAGCCGGATTTGTTTGAGAAAGGTTCTCGTAATTTTGGGGGGACTTTTGTGTGGATATGTGGTTGTTGGTTTATATGATAGAAATTGGGGAAATTTAGGAGTGTTGAAGTTATGTTTAATTGGAGGGTTAGGGATTAAGGACCAGCCTTTGAATACTACTTTAAAAAAATATTAATTTAAATTCACTCTCAGATAACGCAAGGCCTGATTTTTCTCTCAGGTGTTCTCTATTTTTAAAAGAAGCAATGAGACTTTTACTCCATGTAACTCCTCATGAGTTTCATGACAGGTGGAAGTTTATACAAGACCGAGATTTTCATCACTTTTGTCTATGAAAAATCCCATTATTTTGTGATGCAGGTATTATTATGCAAAGTGCTTCTAAACAATTTTAATCGCTACAAGGACGCCTACAATTAACAATCCTTTGGGATCTGATCCTAATTATTGTGTCTGACGGCCATATTGGTTATCGTAATAAGTTGTTATATACATACACTAGGGGATATTCCCGGTCTGATCGCTTAGCCGCCTTTTACGACACTCATGGGAAGTGATTAGATGATATAGGATTTCTTCCCGTGTTTCAATTTCATTTGTTTTTTTACGATGACCACCGGTTTTTATTTCACTTTTGCTGGTCATTGGGTAATCCCAAGGTATTTGTTCAGAAGCCATCACCTCTCACAAAATTTTACCCAAAGCCACCTTGTAATAATGAGAAAGGGACAACACCAACCACCAGAGGTGGTTTCCAATAACCGAAAGTTATGGCAAAAAGTCTTTGTCCAGCAATATGCTGCATTGCTTTACGAAGACTTCTTTGGATTAAAATGACGTAATTTATTGAAAATAGTAAAGGTAATTTCATCTTTAATTTACTTAACCTAAGTCCTAACATGACTTTTCACGTTTATTTTTCTTCATATTTTAGCTCTCATAACCATGAGTTCGTATTTCCGAAGATGCACGATGATTGCCGAAGTGTATGCCATTTTTTATATAACTTTATCACAATCAATCAATATCTAAACTAGGGGAAGACCCAATGAACCAATAAAAACAAGGTGAGTTCGTCGCCACTACGATTTGTTCCGAAAAAGCTAAAATGAATTTTATGACGTCATAAACTAGATGACTATAAAACGGGGTTCATTGTATTTCTATGTATTAGGGTTGTCAACCCACTATTATAAGAATAATAAATGTTTTACATGTTATTTATAATACTGGGTCATGTTTAGAATACATTGGTTCTTTCCTTCTTATCTTTTTTTTAAAGCTCTCAAACACAAACTCCCAGACCGGAAGCTACTTGTAGGTCATACAAATATTTTGTTCTATCAATCATCGCTTTTGAGTAATTCAGTATTTTTATTGGTTATCTCTTATTTATTCTCTCATTTCTATTATGTAAAGAAGATATGTGCGGATTTTGTGGTTTCTATTTCTATTTCTAAAGGACTCAAGTCGACCGCAGAAGGATTCAAAGAATTTAGAACGTTCCCACTCGTCCCCTCAACCGCAAATGGAAGCTCCAATTTTAATCCGATTCCTTGGTTTAATCCTTTCTCTTGGTCAGTCAACTCTGTCCTAAGTTAAAATGTATTTACAGATCAGTTGATATTAGAATGTTGATGGTTATCATGCATTTATTGAGCACTTTTTTTTTAAATTTAGTCATTCTGCCCCACTTTTGGTCAAAAATTTTACATAAAACGGTTTGTTTATATTTCAGTATGATCAGACAGAAGAGCCTAGCCACAAATGAGGTAATTTCGTTGCATTTAAAACTTGATGGCCTGTATCTGTGTAGTCGTGTTGATTACCCAAACAACTCATTTACTAAATGTAATGTAATCCTATGTCCAAGCTAAAATAATTTTGTTTCCTCGATTTGAACCAAACTATGTATCTAATGTAGGGTTATTTATAAAACAATAACAACCTTTCATGGGCTGAACAAACCTGAAAGAACAAAAAATAAATCAGGTGTTTCATAATATTGTCAACAGAAAAATATTCCATTATGTAAAAGGTGGTTAATGGTTTACAAATATCCCTCTATAGATACTTAATAAATGATAGTGTCTTTAAATGAAAGTGACAAACGACAATATATTCATATTATTTCAAACAGTCAACGGTAACCCTAAAAATATGAAGCTATAAAGCTTTACAGTCGATGTCTCGAATCTAGTGCGGATATATTTAGACATTCCCTTCCTAGTACAGCAAAATGTTGCTTCTCATAACCTATAAACGGTCGTTAAAACTTGCATAATCCTGAGAAGTAAACATCATAAACAGCGATTGCTTTAATATTAGCATTTATTTGTTAGTGTTTATGTTTAAAAGGAAACTTATTGGAGTTGCAATTGCTTTTACGAGTAGTACCTCTACCTAATTATTCGATACCGTCAAACTACTACTGCTTTCCACTGCTCCCCCAAAGAGCGTCAACCCTCCCGGTCCTGGGCAGTCCGCATCCATCCGCTGCCAGCCACATTCTTCAAATCATCGACATTAATAATATTGCTTTGGACTAGGTACCTTTTTTTTTAGCGTGGTGAAATCAAACGAGTCCTCCCACCCAGGGGAGGACGAGAGGGACTCGTACAGTCAGACTCGTACTGACTAAAACCCACGGTGTCCTTCAATACACCTTAACATTCCAGGCTCACGGTTATCTGATAAGACATGCCCGCGAACCTGGCAGGCTTTGGCCCTCTAAGGCTCAGTCAGACTAAGGGTTCAGTCGGTCAGTATTCAAATATCCATTTTGGGAACATCTACTCATCCAAAATAAACATTTTCATTTCGTTATTCAAAGCATTACATAAAAATATTGCTTATTAGAATTGCTGTCTCAATACAATATTAAACAAGGCCTAGAAAACATAATAAGACGCAATAACAAATGACTTGCTACTGGCACTAAAGCTAAATGGAAACTGTCTCATGTACTGGAATATGTAGTGGGCGAAGAGACATCTATTCTTCATTCCCACCGGACATTCGCTGTCTTAGCGCTCGGAGTTAAATATTCATCATTTTAATATAACATTCGCGTTACATTTTCCGTCTTATGTTTTGAGACAAAGTGAATTTTGATGAGACAGACTATGAAAATTCCTAAGTGAACTAGAATAATTAATATCTCACAAAAGTGGCATTATCAGTATAAAATTACTCAGTGAAAGAATTATTAGAAAATTAAGATGTCGGCCTAATTGTTAATGACAGTAATTAATCTATGACGAAGGTTTTCACCCAAACGAAATAGGGGTTAGAATCCTGCATAAAACAAGAGGGTTTGGAATCACGGAAGCATGGTAATGTCTCATTTCAACAACACGTATGCTTATGTTTTTATTTGTATCATGAATGGAAGTAGAGCATTTTGTGTGGTCGTACCATCCTTTTCTCGAAGCGACACACGGTACTCTTTATGACTTCGTCGTTTATCAAATGAGAAATTCGAAATTTAAGAGATCAAGAGAACATACTAAAACTGGCTATATCGCTAAAAATTCTATGATTATACCTTATAGTTTACGAATTATAGCTTGTCAAAGTTCTGTAGTTTTATCACTGACTCACTCACCGATCATCATCGATCTAAGATCTTCTAGCAGTCTTATAAACTCACAAAATACAACAGATCAATAACTTCATTCACCCAAAAAGCAACTTCAAACGGCACATATTCACCAATTCATCAGTTTTATACCACAGTTTATTCCGCTCCGTGACTTTGTCGCACATAGTGTACCGCAATGTGGCCAATGTGCCCACTGACAACCCTCTCTACGCTGTGTGAAAAATGCACGACTGAAAAATGCAAGGCTTCATACATTACTCTTTTCCTGGCGTCGATTTTCAAAGGACGTGAGGCCGAATATGCAATACAATGCATACGTGAATACACACTGTATTTTCACGCTTTTGTATGCAGTGAAAGTTTCTGAATTGTCTCGTAAAAATGGGTACCTATCTACCCAGTTTTATGTCATATGTCGTAAGTATCGTAAGCCGTGTTGTGCTGACCTGTGCTGCTTGCTTATGTCGACTAAAATAAATTTGATAGTCTAGAAGATTTGTGTTATTTACTTTTCTCCGTCTGAGACGGTCATAAATTTTGCTTGGCTCATTTGATGCCACTTAAATATGCATGGCTATTCTCTGGAGTAGAGTGAGTCTTTCCAAATCAGTTAGGGACATGCAATTCAGTTGTTTTATTTCGACAATAGCAAAGAACAAACGGCTAGTCCACGCAACGACTCTTGGGCTTTGACGCGGCGCTAGTTTCTATTACATGAAATTGCATTTAAAAAATGTAGTACCACGGATTTTCCACCAGTGGTGTAGCGGACTCTATCTACAAAAGCACAGTTTTTCAGGAAAACGGTGTGATGCGTCCCGCCTTCGTAAAATAGGTGTAGTTCGCCTAAATAATAAGACGTTTTCAAAAAACTATACATTTCATTATATTAAATAAATAATTCTGAATGCAATAATCTAAAACAGTAAATTTACAAAAATGCTGTTCTTCGCTGCACCTGATTTGTATCTAAATAGCTTCCCATGCACGAATTCCCATGGACGCACGAATTACCGTGACCCCGGTACGTAAAGGGCTATTGAAGGACACCGTGGATTTTAGTCAGTACGAGTCTGACAGTCCCTCCCGCTCTGCCCTGGGTGGGAGGACTCATGTGATGTTATTTTACCACGTAAAAAAAAAAACAAATAGCTTTCCATTTTATAGAACTAGGTATGATAAGATTATAAGTATGTAGTCCTTGCCCGGTGTAGCAACTTCCGTCCCCGCTCGTTTTTATACATCACTTCACTTGAAAGTGGTCCTTACAAAAAAGTGTTTGATGCTAATGCTAATACAATATTGCATAAGTTGCAAACCTATGAGTGCCATCAAGTTATATGTCTTCCTGCTAACATGGAAAGAAAATCTGTTTATGAAAGGAAGTGTAACAGTATAATCAGTGTATCCGGTTCTAACTGCTGGGACACTTGCTCTCTTTGAGGGATAAGGTTGAATCATTCGCATTCGCGAGCGAATGTTTTGATCTTAATTATATTTAAAGTTATACTTGTCATTGTCGCGAATCATATTTTGATCAAGTTACAACTTGTCACTGATATGCAAATTGCAAAAAAAAACACATCAAAATTTAAATTTCTTCGGCTTTGCCTAGGTGCAATTAGAAAATAAGAGGAAGCCTATGTTAATTTTTCATAATAATTGTAGCTCTACGAGTATATTATAGATGAAACAATGATCTTAGTAAATTTATTTTAAGTTGATCCATTATAACGTAACAGAATAAAAAATAAAATTTTCAAAAGTAATAATTTAGATCTTTCCTTTTCGTGTGAGGATCCTTCTGGTATCAGTGTTAATTAAGCCGCCTCTAGGAACCCCACAGGATTCTGACATGGCTATGGACTTAATCATAATAATATTGAATTTAATAATTTAAAGTAAAGGTTTCCCCACGATGTTTTCCTTCATTGGTGTCAAAGATACATTTAGAAAATACATAATTATGAATTAAAAAAACACATTTTGGCACCTACTTGTCTAAGTTTGAATTCAGAACAACCTCGAGCATTAGGTGGAGGCGAGGTATGAGCCTGTTTAGATTAAACCGAGTCAATGTTTACCCCAACCCAACAGAGCAACAAGCGGGACAAAATATCCATCACAATATTAACCCCTAACAAATTCAAACATCAACCCACAAAAGCCGAGCTTATCAAAAGTGTCCACTTCCGCATAAAACGCGTGTACAATTTGGTCGTTCCAATAAAGTCAAATGTTTATATTTAGCCCTTATATAAATAGTGGTGGAATTTATGTCCACGGAGGCACGCAGCCGGCGCACTGGGCTCGAATGAATTGCCCCCAAAATATTTGTCTGTCGTGATGTTGGCTGGAAGCCAGTGGGATCACTTTCGGCAAACTAGATACAGATGAAATATTACAGCTAAGTCTGGTTTGGAGAGGTATGCGTTTAGGCGCCTGGTGAGTCACTTGTTGGTGTTTGAATTCGTTTAGACGCACAGACAGACATAATTGTGTTGTTTATTGCCTTGATGATGTGTTGATGGATATGATGAGGCTTATGTTCATTAGGGATGGCTGAATTATTTTGTTTGTTTTTAATTTTCCTGAAAGGGCTGGGGTTAATTGGAAAATATTGTTTGTGATTGTGATTAATGTGGTGAAATATATATGTGATGATGGTACAGTCAACAACAGCAGTAGATGATCAAAATCAGAAATTCAATACTAAAGAACGCAGTTCGCGCCAGAACAGTTTGGGGTCGAAGTGATTCAAAAGTATGTGATTATAATTTACCAAACACTTAGTTCACCTGCACAGTTCTGACGTGAACTCCGTTAATTAGTATTGAGTTTCTGATTTTAAACATCTACTTTTGTTGTTGACTGTACGTACATCTTCACATTGGTATACACTGGTAGAAAGTTAATTGGGAACATCAGTATTATAATTTATGTGATTGTCTAAATTAACCATTAATTAATCTTTTATTTCAAACATAAAATGACTTACTATTTTGATTTATAATCAAATTCAAAAGAAGGTAAAGTAAATTTCGCGAAACAATTATCTGTTCTACATAAATTTGCTGTGATATACCTACTGGATATCTTCAGCCTTTTCTTTCGGATTGGGTAATCACCAAATGCATCTTCACGCTTGAACTGGAAGGAACTTTCAGACAAGTACTGATTAAAATCCACTGTTCCTTCAATTGTTAACGAAACCGTGGAATAATCTCACCCTTCTAAAACTGCATTTAGTTATAATCATCGTGAAACACAGGAAAACCGAATGAACACCTACATTGCAAGTCTCAGAAAAAACTTTAGTTTATGAGGTTACTCACAAACATTGCGTGTAATACGACTCTAAGTGCTCAACCACACTGCGAGTCTAACGCGGTGGCGATAGCGGGCGCGGACAAACAAACAATAGCTGCAGCCAGCGGTTCCACCCGCTACAACTCAAAATTTTTCGCACGGGAACATAAAATCGGGATAAAAACTATCCTATGTGTTAATCTAGGTTATAACCTCTCTGTGTACTCAATTTCATTCTAATCTGTTAAGTAATTTTTGTATGAAAGAGTTACAAACTTCCATACATCCTCACAAACTTTCACGTTTATAATATTAGAGTAGGATTGGATAGGCTACTGAAATCGACGTTCGTGGCTACACTGAAGTGACTAGAAATAACCAAAACCAGTAACTAACCCACAATAGATAAAACCAAAGTTTTATACGTTTCCTCATCCATGTCGATAAAAGTTAGCAACTCTGTTCAGTTTTGATTTATGTCCCCGTAGACAGATGGCGCTGAATAGTTATAAATTAAAATGCATAGAACTTGCAAGCCCCGTTTTGCAACACCTGAAGTCGCCGCAACAAAAATAAAATGCTTGCCCGTCGCTTTGGACACCGATCGCACCCGCCACCGCACCCGCTACAGGCCTAGGCCCCGCGCATTCACTATGGCCGCACACTAATAGATTCCAAGAACAATGACTTTGATACAACACTTCTAAATTACGCTGTCATTAAGTAATTTAAAGTTACATTACCTAATGTTCCGTAATAGTTGTGTGTCATTGCTCCAGCTAAAAAACTTGTGAATTTGGTCAAACTTTTACTAGGAAAACACTGTATCACGGAAATATCTGTATGAAAATGTACACACTTTTTCAAATTAATCATTGAGTGAGTCCTCCAGTCCTGGGTGGAACGGAAAGGTACTGCCCGACTTCTGATGACTAAAAACCACATTATTTCTTCAATAGCCGCCCTTTACGTCTCAGGGGCACAATTACCTACATGTTTAGATAGTCCCGCAACAGCAATTGGGTGACCTTGAATTTGTTTTTACTGAAATCGAAATAAATAAGGTGGGATAGAAAATAACTAACTCCGTTCCGAAACTAACTATTATTTTGTTGAAAGTTGAATAGACATTTATTAGTCTAGCTGAAAAACAAATAAGTACTACAAATCTTACCCAGAATTAAAGATTACGACATGACACGCTTCAACTCTTTAACAACTACATAAACAACTTTATTACGTACAAGGACAATAAATTAACTAATAGATCAACACAAAATATCCTCGTGAGTTTCGGATTTCAAAGTTGAAATGCTTTGCTTGTTCTACAGGGAAGAATTTTTTTTCTACATGCCCTATTTGGTGTACCTACGGTGTACATACGGTCTTTTCAAGAGACATAAAACGTATTTGCGAAATAATAATCAAAAGCTTCTCCAACTTTTCTAAGAAGAAGACATTACATAAAGGCGGGAGTGGTATCAATTAAAAGTTAAATATTAAAAGAAAAAACACTTTCATTAAAACTTTTGAGAATTTCGGCCATTTGAGAATAGAGCTAAATCGGAAATCTAATGTGTCCCAGTCGTGGGATAGTTATAGGCTAACTATTTCTGCTATGCTAACTTTCATTATCTGTTTATAAAATACCGCTAGTACAGAAAGCCTTGCTATACAAACTTATTTTATGTAAAACTATTTGCAATAATTCAGTAGGGAAGCCATTCTGCAATCTCTTGGATCCGCGGATTATGCCGTGGAACGCACGCGACTTTACAAGTGAATGAACTCGGTGTCACTGCGGTGTTGCTGTGTGGAAAATTGAATTTTCTTTTATGGTTTCTTTAGGTCATTTATTTTCAGGTAAGGGGTAGAAACAGGGGTATTTAAGGCTTGTCTCTGCTTTAAACAGGATATATATTAGGAGGTTTTGCATCCTGTTTTTTTTTTAACCGCTAATACATATAAAAAAATATCCTGTATGTTTTTGATTATTCACAAAATTTTAATCTCAATCTATTTTTTTTTAAATTCATCTGTGTTGATCTTCGATGTAGAAACTGAAAACTTAGCTGATGTCTTTAAATAATATTGCAGATATTTATATTTACAAACAAAGCTTAACTAATCCTAAATTAACTACCAAACTCCTTAGCTAATCGTAGAACATGCCAAATAATCATACTATACGCTAAACCATAACAGAAAAATTATACATTATTTCTACAACGTGTTATGCCTTCCTAAGAAGAATCACGCAGATATGCACATGGAATTGCAAAATAATCCTAAACCAGCTCAAAGACAAAGCATTATCACTGTCGTGGGGTCTCCTTTCCACTTTTTTTGCCACGGCATCATTATTGTAAAGCCGCGTTTAGACAATGCAAGAAATTGCATGCCAGTTACAAGCAAGTTTAACTATATTGCGGTATTTTTTGATGAACTAATCACGCTGGCCATTAATAGACCGCAATATACTCAAACTTAACTTGTATTAGTGCTGATAATCACTACATAGTATAAAACAAAGTCGCTTTCCGCTGTCTGTCTATCTGTCCCTATGTATGCTTAGATCTTTAAAACTACGCGGATTTTGATGCGGTTGTTTTAATAGATAGAGTGATTCAAGAGGAAGGTTTATATGTATACTCGTATTACATGCATAATATAGTGGAGATTGCACCCGTGCGGAGCTGGGGCAGGTCGTTAGTAGAAAATAAGTCTAACTAACACTGCAGCCTAGTAAAAACGTCTCATTCATTCATTTGTCATATCAATCACATCTCATACCACAGCGTATAGAATGTCACATGGACCGCGTGTCGACCTTGTGGAGTATATTTTTAAAGTGTGTTTATAATAGACGGTGGCAAAGATGTAAATATTTTTGTTCTGAGAAATGTAGAAGTTATTAGTAACATGTTGTAAGTTGAATGTGGGATAGTGGATATCAAATATGAATGAATTTCTCTGTTTCATTCATTTATCTACTGTCCAGAACATGAACCTACACTAATTTGTTTTCCAGTCAAAAATTTGACAAAATGGGGTAAGGAAACTGAATAGACTAGATTGCAAGATAGAGAAGGAACAACATTTTTTTTGAAATGTTGTCATGTTTTTAGTTATTAAAATTTTTAAGTAGTGAAATTTTTGATATTTGAAAATTCATGTTTTATGTGCTGTAAAAACCAGTACAACATTTTTTCAGGTAGGTATTTCAAATTTCGGAAGTGGCTGTAAAACATTGTGTTAAGAAAACTAAAGCGCTTAATTACTCATAACAAAAGAATTTCTTCAAAGTACTTCAAGATGAAATACAGTGAGCTGATAAACAATACAAGATAAATGTGACCTACATTTTCTTTCACGGATTTCAAATGCATTATTTTTTAACGTAGTTTTAGTGCATTTGCGTTTACAGCTCACATGACTGGCGGACATATGAAGTGAGGTATACATAATTATATAGGACAAACTTCTCCCTGTATTTTCATTCTGAGCGTTAGTCCCCTAAGGATATGTTTCTTTATTCTATAAGTCTTTTACCCTCGGTATTGTATTTATATTGTTTTCATTTCAATAAGTTTTTATTTAGATAATCTCTATGTCTATTTTAAGTGGGTTTACAAACATTTCGACACATGAAAACACTCAGATTTGGAACAACTATCTGTAGGCTCTTCAAATATTTGTTTCATGATGGAATCAAACCCGTGATACACTGCGTAGCTCAGTCAATCATTCAGTCTCTCCGTCAACGGTATCGTATTGGTAATTAGAATTACGTACTACGAACAAAAGAAAGAAAACATAGTTTATTTAACATCCATTACTTAAATAAAATATACTTTTGGTACAAACTAATATTTGTCACTTCCAATCATTACAAACACAATTATATCTGACAAACGAAAACTTTCTTCGCCAATTTAACACGGAAAAACGCTAACAATAATTACAAAACGTAAAATAATTATTTTTATTTGCTTTTCTATCGCACACGCAACTTCCATGTTATGTTACGTTCAACAATGTGTGAAATATTAGATGACGCTGATCTGACTTGAAACGTTTGCCCGGACAGGACATGGACAAGTGTACACAATCACCTTCAAAGGACAGATAAGTGGGTAGGACATGTAGGGCTGCACGCGTGTGTAAAAACAGATTATGTCGACGGAAGAAAAGATAAAAGTTTTTTACTCAAATATTTCCAAAGTCGATTTATAAGTATTTTATACATAATAATTATGTTTATACTTTAATAAAATATTTTCTGGGCAAGTTCACTGCATCGCAGATCATCTGAATTTGGCTCTGTCACCTTAAACCTAGATTAAAGAGAAAACGAAACCCATCTCAAATAAAAACAAACCAAGTTTAACAACTTTGTTAGCAAACCAATAAAGTGGTCAACAAACTCATCAAAAAGTTATCTCGTAAAGAAAGTGACGGACAACCCTACTTCGACCTCTGTATCATTTACCTTGCCTATATCGGAAGGGTCATCGACTTACAAGTTCAACAAGAGATAGTAAGCTTTGACAAACTTACGACAATATTTGTTGTGATGTTATTGATAGATAATACGATTTTTAAGTAAATCTGGTTTGAGTAAATACTCGGCAAAGCGTCTTTTAAGTACCCGTATGGATAGTGATTTTAATAATAGGTAGGTATACTTTTTGTCTGAAATTGGAATTGAAAAAAAATGCGAGAAAACCTACAAGCAAACTTATCATGGACGCTAGATTGTGGTTTTAAGAAACGTTCACTCACATCCCTACTCATCATATTATAAATACGAAACTAAGTTTTGTAACGTGATTTGTTATGCTTTTAGGCCTAATTCAATCCTATTTTGATGAACTTTGTTGGAGGATAGATGGGACCCTGGAGGCCTTTATGGATATTTTTTTTGTATTCAAATAGGTGGAACTTGGAGAAAGGGAACGTAGCCGCGCTCAAACGCTTGTTAGAAACAAATCTAAGTGTAGATCACGTTTGTAATTACTTTATTACCCCGATATTGTGCCAAGCCACCAAAACGGATAATAAAAAGAAAACAAGACATGAAACGGGCAAGAATTGGCACATTTACATCGTCTAATAAAACGTTTCAGCTTCATCTTCCAACTTCCCACCAATATAAAGGAAAAGAAGACAAATAAATGTGATAAAAGCAATTTAGTTAAATGTACTCGCGATCATTTCCTTTAGCCAAGTTGACTCACGAAATTATAAGAACAAGGATAAAGGATCCATAAACATATCCCGTTCTCTTCATTCGTTTTTACTCAATTTCATTCACTCTTTTTGGAAGAAAACGATATTATGAACACGGGAAATCTAATTTATTAATACACAAGTCATGCCATCTTGTTTCTTATCTGTATTCAAAATAAAAATGGCAATACAAAACAGAAATGCGGTTATTGTTTTCGAAGAACGATAATGCCATACTTTAGCTCCAATAAAAGGAACTTGGGGGGAAGTCGAGAGTTGCAGACAATGAGCGCTTAAAGCAAAGGCTTCAAAGGCAATTTTCTCTGAAATTATATGTATGAAAGTTGCCAGACGGCAGAAACTGTAGGAAGAATGCATTTTGTAGTATGCAGAATGTACGGGGTGCTCGCCGGAGGCTCCGCGGTGACAAAGAAAAAGTGCAACCGATACGTCAGGACCGCTATGAGGAATTATGCATATTCTTCTTCGGGGGATGCGAAGTGAATACGTAATATGTATAATGAGATGATACTTAATATGACATATTTATTGTTGTTTGAGAACAAGGAACTATTGCTGTTTGAACAGAAGTAAAATATCGGTCAAACTAGAATAGACCACGGACATCGGTAGACGTGACTCTGGATGTAGACAGTGATGGATACTTTAGTAAGTACGACCATAACCAGAGTGAAGCTGTGACGGCGCCCTATTGTGACGTCATATGAATAACCAATAATCATATAGGGCTTGATGCAGAAAGCAGTTCTTTTGGACACGGCGCACATTGGTTCAAGGGCGGAAAAAAGTCCTTTGTATCAACCTTATTTAAAATGTCTACAATTTGGTACACACATACTAGAATGTTAGTAGAAACAAGTCCTAAAATTAATACGGATAAATAATTATACAGTATTTAATTATATGATGCCAAAGTAGGGTGATCGAGAATTTACAAATTTCGTGCAAAAAATATTGTTATTTCAAGTATGAATAGAACCAAAATACTATAATTATCAACTTTCATTTTTAGTTTAGTCACAAGTTGATTGTGTGTATTAATAAAATAGTAAACATAATGTTATAATATAATGAATAATTACTTGCTATTACATTTTTAGTGAAGAAGATCATTTGGAACCTTTTGTTTTCAATCATGAGATCATAACTAATCTCCGTTATCGACCGATACGTAATAATATACTTTCGGAGATTAATTAGACCCTATAGATTAAGAATACATTAGTTTTGGCTGCGATAACCTGCGATCTTGGAAATACCAGGTCCTTAACTAATGACGCTCTGTAATTAAGAAAAAGTGCATTATATTAATAAGTGTTTCTAATGAGGGTAATTAACATTTTATCATATCGTGTAAGTATAAATAGCATTGAATGGTAGTTTTAACTTCACTTACAATTATTTTCTCTTACGATAACAGTGTTATTATAGTGATGGATAGCTTTACTATTGTCTATGCCGATTTAGTGGAAATCATAATATCAAGTAATCGTGAGATACATAAATGCCTCGAAAATTTAAAACTTATGTATCCACAGCTTACAGAAAGTGTTTGGAATCAAGTTTATGAAAAGTTAAGCCGTAATTTTCTACCCGTATTTACAAAAAAGTGGCAAACTGCAGCGAGAAATAAAAATGCTTTTATGGCAAAAAATGAACAGTGGCTGAAAAATATTTTTACCGTTGAGACATCTTCGGTGCAGACTGATGTGGTGAATTGTGACAGTAATGTTCCAGGGCCATCAAAACGCTCTCATAGAGGACGACCAGAAAAATCATTTGATGAATGTTGCGATCGAACAAAGCGATATAAAGTTAAAAGATTGTGTGAAAGCGTTCCTGAAGAAATGATTAAGAAAGCTGCCTCTAAGGTACTCGTACAAGAAGAATCATCGGATACTATCAAGTTTACTCCAGAAAAAGCGTTGGCATTATTACTTGATGCATCACTTTCGAAACATCAATATCAAGTACTGAGAAATGCAGCAAAAAGTATTGGTTGTGATATTTTTCCCGATTATCATAAAGTACTTGAAGTAAAGCAATGCAAAGTAAGGCAATGCTACCCCACGGATATTGATGTAACGGAAAGCTACGCTTGTGTAAGTTTGCAGTCATTACTGGATCACACAACCAGAAGATTATTTGAAGTAATGTCTGAAGACGACCTTACACAGATTAGTGTAAATTCAACGTTTTTACACAAGTGGGGATGTGACGGATCATCAGGTCATGCTGAGTACAAACAGTCATTTATCGACGAAAATGTGTCAGATTCATATATGTTTTTGACATCATTAGTTCCACTGCGTCTGTATGAAAAGGAAAATAAATCTGTTGTGTATTGGACAAATGCAACTCCTTCTTCTACAAGGTGTTGTCGCCCGGTACAATTCCAATTTCAAAAAGAAACTACAGAATCTACGAAAAATGAAATTGCTAGAATGGAGTCTGAAATAGCAAACTTAAATGAAACTGTTATTAGTTTAAAGGAAAAGACTTACAAAGTCTACCATAAACTTGTGTTCACAATGATAGATGGCAAAATAGCGCAGACAGTTACGGACACATCATCATGTGCAGTGTGTTTTATATGCAAGTCAAAGCCATCAGAAATGAATAACCTTCACCAAGTGCGAAATAAAACTGTGGATACGGAGGCTCTCAAGGTCGGTTTATCCCCGCTTCACGCACGGATTAAATTTATGGAATGCATATTACATATTGCGTACAATATGTCATTTACCAGTTGGAGAACGAACGCAACTACCAAACAACAAAAAGATGAAGAGAAGAAAAGAATCCAAAGTGAGCTGTTTCAACGTTTAGGTCTAAAAGTGGATTTTGTAAAGCAAGGAATGGGAACATCTAACGATGGAAATACGTCTAGAAGATTTTTCAATAATGCAGACATTGTAGCTGAAGTCACAAGAGTCGATAAAGAACTTATTCATCGGTTTGGTATAATATTGCAAACAATTAATTCTAGTGCATTAGTTGATTCGGATAAGTTTGGTAGTTATTGTTACGAGACTGCTGAACTATACGTAAGCCTGTACAGCTGGTATAATATGCCAAATACTGTGCATAAAATCTTGCTGCATGGCAAAGAAATAATAAGTGTTGCTGCCTTACCTATTGGGATGTTATCTGAGGAAGCTCAAGAAGCGCGAAATAAAGATTACCGCAATTATAGGTTAGGTCATTCAAGAAAATGTTCTCGTCTATCATGTAATGAAGATGTTATGAATATGCTCTTAGCTACCTCAGATCCCCTTATCAACAGTTTACGTGCAGTACCGAATAAAAAATACTATCCTCTTCACGATGATGCCAAAACTTTATTAGTGGATAGCACCCATCTCTCAATCAATGTCTTCTCTATTTAATATTTAGTTTATTAATATTTATTTATTTAAAAATGCTGATTTAATTATATGAAATTCATGTGAAAAAATTTGATGAATATTTTCATATTAATAAAAAAAAATACGTGTTATATCTTTCTCTTTGTAAACTGGTACATCCATTATATCATTTTAATAAAGTATTATGAAGAAACGCAACGTCTTTTCATTTAAAAATAATATTTTCCGCATGCCCGTACTACCTGCACCACTGTGCGGCGCGCATTGTGAGGAGGTTCCTCTCTTTAGAGCCCTAACCACCGGCACCTTGGACCCTGTTCCCGATGCTGGTGGACCACTATTTTTTTATATTTTTAAATGTTTTTTTGTAAAAATATTTAAAAATGTAAACAGATAAGAAAAAAAAATGAATAAAGAGAATGTCAATAGAAAATACAATTGAAAAATAATTTGCACAAAGTATTTTTTTGCTAAAACGGTTGACAGATCATTGACTTGTTCACTTTTAACGTGGTTTAATAGTGCCTATTTGTTTAGAGCTGTCTGTGTCCAAAGCAGCAGTCGCAATTTGCACGTATCGGCTTAACCGATTCTTTAAACGTGCAAGGGTAAAAGTCCACAACGGTCTTGAATCAATTTCAAGAAAACAAACAACAGTTTACCAAACCAAGTCAAATTGTCTGCTATATTCCATCGAACCTATAAAACGTGACATAACTTACGAAACTGACAATAGGTAACTACCGAATCACCATTTTCTTCACAACCTTATCGAGTAACCCTGCGTTCGGAATAGGTTCCCGCGAGGTGTGAAAATGTGCACTGTGCACAATAGATTCAGCAAGAATTTCTATTGTGTGCACTGATTTGTTACGTATCGCACTTTTTTTTTTTTTTTTTTGCGTGGTAAAATCATCAAATGAGTCCTCCCACCCAGGGCAGGGCGGGAGGGACTGTCAGACTTGTACTGACTAAAATCCACGGTGTCCTTCACGAGCCCTTTACGTACCGGGGTTACGGTGATGGGTAAGTCCCGCGACCCCGGCAGGCTCTGGCCCTCTACAGGCCCCGTCAATTTGCTGACACTCTTTGAGGCGCGCGTGGAACACAACGCGCCGTCGACCCGGGCATGGTCCATGGTCGGACAGCAAGTCGCCCATTACTCGCTGTCCGCATGCCCGCGCCTACGGTGGCCGGAGATCGTCCTGTGACGTCCGACGCCGTGGGCGTCTACCACTGCGGCTGGGATGGAGGGAGGACGCTGTCCTCTCCCTCAGGCGGCCCGCCTCCTCCTTCACGAGCATGACTGCTTCGCAGAAGGAGGCGACCGCTTCCCACTCCGTCTCGCCCCGCAGCATGGCCTCGACCAATGCCGGGCGCGAGAGGTCTCCGCCTATCGCCGTCGTGAGGACACGGCGGTGCTCTGCCCAAGCGGGGCAGTCCTGCACCGTATGCTCCACCGTGTCCTCCGGACGATCCTCGCAGTGGTGACACCCAGGCGTTTCTTCCCTCCCTATCAGACACAGGAACCTCCCGAAACTTCCGTGTCCGGTGAGGACCTGCGTCATGTGGAAGGTAAGGACGCCGTGACGCCTATCCAGCCACTCCTCAAAGAGGGGTCTTACCGCCGCGATTGCGGCGTGCCCGATACGTATCGCACTATTGAAAATATCGCACTCTTGAAATTTATTGATTGGAATTCTCTGTACTCGAGTTTTTAGTATCGTTACGTTGTATTAACGGGAAATAGTGTAAATACTGTTTTGTATTTGGTTGTGTTTGTTTTGTCGAACATTCAGTTATGAGAAATGACTGCACAAGATTTTGAAAAAAAATACCTACTTTAGAAAGTAGTCATATTGAGTTTTCTTTATTTTATTTTAGTAATTAGTTTACCTTCAATAGTAGAGTGCAGGGTCGCCTCTATCGCTCTCACAAAGGGGAATTTAGTTATCCTTATTTAATCAAAGAATAAATGGTAAACAATGGAACATTTCGTTAGCTTGCGGAATACTTAATACAAGAACGAACTATCTCGGGAAAATCATAAACAAACAGTATTCTGTCCCATTATAGTATAACTTTAAATAATAAAACCGAACAACTTAACAAATGATAATAACAATTACTTTAACCATCACCGCCAACGACCCGCCATCTCATCTCCCCTCGGGAAATTATCGCCATCACAGCGACAACCATTTACAACTGACAAAATGAATATGCACCGGAGGACTTGCAGTTTACAGAAGTATGCGGAAGGGGTACCTTTAAAACCCGCAAGATGATGACAGGGGACAAGTGTAAAGGTGGTCGCACATTTATGCACGCCGTACGCAACGTACGTTCTTATTTGACATTTCAGTATAACATCATTTAATTTTGACATGTTCTTGACAAACTTAATTTTATTAACGTACCCATTTTTCTTTTAATTATGTGACATTCGTATAATTTGTAATTAACTTCAATTTATATCAATAAAAATTGTAATGTATTGTGATGTAATGCATGCATATGTAATTTTCGCATGCCTTCTGCAGGTCAGATGTCTGTGTATCACCCATAAATAATAACAGCTTTGTAAAACTTTGTAAATACGGTGCAGGACTGCCCCGCTTGGGCAGAGCACCGCCGTGTCCTCACGACGGCGATAGGCGGAGACCTCTCGCGCCCGGCATTGGTCGAGGCCATGCTGCGGGGCGAGACGGAGTGGGAAGCGGTCGCCTCCTTCTGCGAAGCAGTCATGCTCGTGAAGGAGGAGGCGGGCCGCCTGAGGGAGAGGACAGCGTCCTCCCTCCACCCCAGCCGCAGTGGTAGACGCCCACGGCGTCGGACGTCGCAAGACGATCTCCGGCCACCGTAGGCGCGGGCATGCGGGCAGCCAGTAATGGGCGACTCGCTGTCCGACCATGCACCATGCCCGGGTCGACGGCGCGTTGTGTTCCACGCGCGCCTCAAAGAGTGTCAGCATAGTGACGGACGGGGCCTGTAGAGGGCCAAAGCCTGCCGGGATCGCGGGACCAGGGGATTACCGTGACCCCGGTACGTAAAGGGCTATTGAAGGACACCGTGGACTTTAGTCAGTACAAGTCTGACAGTCCCTCCCGCCCTGCCCTGGGTGGGAGGACTCATTTGATGATTTTACCACGATAAAAAAAAAAGCTAATAAATTATTCTATTCTATTCTAACGCACGCACCGTACGCGCCGCATTTAGAATTCGTTGTTTAAAACCTCGCACACTTAGTACCTTCGTACGTGAGTCGCTGTGTACGAACCTCTATGGATTTATATTGCGATAGTCACTTGGATACCAAAGTAGGAATTTACGCGCCGTTCGCGCCGCATTTCGGAAAACGCTATCAGCATCCGTATGGTAACAGTGCCGATGACATCATATAAAGAGGTACGTGCGGTCCGTACGCGTACGGTGCGGATGAATGTGCAACTACCTTAATAGTCCTCAGGCCTGCTATAAATAATACCTAAGTTAAGGGGCTAAGGGTCTACCTTCATTGTTATTTCCTTAACGGCCGTCTTATTGCCCTCTTAATTAATTTGAAACTTTCTGAGGTCTCCTGTGGCGTGCAATTTGAATAATAGCACGGATAGGGTGGTGAAGCTTAATTTTAATTGCAAATATTTATGTTAAACGAGTCTGGAGGCGGCGAATGCCTTTCTAGGATATTGCAAAGTATGATATATTGTTGGAAAACGTCTTGCGCAATACTCGAAATCGAATAATTTATTATGTTAATGTAACTCTGCGTTTGTTTTACATTAAATGGTCGTATTTTAATGTTTCTGGGTCGACATGAGTTGTTTGTATTGTTTAAACAATTAAAACAGACGAGGTCTTATTTATCATAGCTTTCTTATGATTCACCAAACTATCTACGGCAAAGCCTCTTTAAATTTTAATCTTATCACAGACTGAAATATTTTTTTTGACACGTGCATGATAAAGTCACTGTCGTTCAAATTTTATGTGGATTCTAATCGTCCATGGGCAAAAAAGGGGTTTGTTTATGTGTGCTTAATACCTACACATACCTGGGTAAACAAATTAGCTTTGACCAGAAAAATAACAACCAAGAAGTGGAGCGCAGGACACAGTTAACGTGGAACAAATACTGGGCTCTGAAGGATATATTTAAAAGCAGCATGCCAATAGAAGTCAAAACTAAAGTACTCAACTCGTGCCTTATACCATGCCTACCGTACGCTTGCCAAACCTGGACATTTAGCCACAAAGCAAGGGCAAAAATAATTTCATGCCAACGAGGACTAGAGCGCAGTATGTTAAATATAAGAAAAATACAAAAGATAAGACACACAAAAATAAGGCACACAACTAAGGCAAGAGACGGATTAGAACACGCTCAATCTTTAAAATGGAAGTGGGCTGGACATGTGGCGCGCCTACAAGACCAGAGATGGACTAAAAGAGTAACCACATGGGCAGGTCCACAAGGCAAAAGGAGAGGTAGACCAGTTGCCAGATGGGAAGATGAGCTCAAAAAAGCTGCTGGCTCTAACTGGATCCAAGCTGCACAATCTAGAGAGGACTGGATATCTTTGGAGGAGGCCTTCACCCGTAGAGGGGCCCCTGCAGATAAATAAATTAAAAATAAAATTTAAGCAACCAACCTAATTTTAAGAACCTAACTAATATAAACTGTAAAAATACTAACACTGAAATTATTTTTTTTTATGTTACTAACACTATCTTTTTGTAATCTGCTTCGGAATATAAGGCTTTTTTATTTTATTTATTTAATCTTTCTTTCATCAAAAACCCGTTGCTATAAAGCAGTAGACAGCAAAGTCAATATTCACAATTTTATCGTATACCCATGTTAATAGAAACACAGGCACCCATTAGAAAATCTACATAAGTTATGCAGCTGCAATCAATATTCAAATCAGCCAACTTTTCTTCCGACCGGTTAGCGGTTATTAAAGAAAACTTACGTAAAAGCGACGCCTCACTGTTTTGCATAAAGTTAAGACTTACCTGAAAAAAAAAGAAAATGGGTTAGTTTTGTCTATATAAGAAAATGTTGAATAAAGTGTGTCGAGGATATTAAAGTTAATAATTAGCTTATAAAATAACAGCTGTTTTGTAAAATTAATACAGTAAAAACCTTGAAATATATTTATCTAGGTGTATACAATTGATAGCATTTCCTATCGCATCTTATCAGAGGATTAGAAATATAAATTTCAAATTAAATTTTCTGCTGTCGTTGAAACATTTAAAATGGCATTGGCGATATTGATACGGCTTCCGCATAATACGATTAACACCTACACGATCGTTTTTACAAGAGCGGTTTATTTTCTCAAACGGTCTATTGACACAACTGTATTTAAGTAGAATGCATCAGTAGTGTTTTTTTTTTTCATAAACTAGTACTTAACAATATCAAATGCGTATAAAATGGACTTGATATTGATAGCAGTAGATAATTAACAACCAGGTATTTTCCACCCAGTAAACAATGTTTACAATTTCACATAGATATTGATAACCAAAATGATGTGAAACCTGCGGTTGGTGAACTCTCAGCAAATGACAGATAAGTACATGGTACAACACTCAACATTAATTTAGCAAAAAATGAAGTTCATTAAAATCCATGCCTTTGCAAACCCCACCAAAGGCTACAGCGTCACAACAAACTCCACATGACAAGAGATGATCATACGAGACTGGGTTGCACAAGGCAATCTATTAGGCCCCCTCAAAGCTGGCCGTCAACCGATCGATGTCACTGGCATATGACTAACGAGTCTCCGTAATGACACTTGCAATAACGCGATAAAGGACACTAATGGCCTTCATAAGGTGCAATGGTTTAGTAAATACATGGCTGATAGTTTATTGGATATAGATAAAGTATGGCGCTTGAATTATGAGCCGGTGGCGCCAACGTTGAAGTAAATTATCGTTGAAAGGCGATGATAGATTATGACTAACAGTTTTGTTCAAAATGTAGAGTTTTAAGTCTACACATGATTAATATTCTTAGTACACGCTTAAAAATATGACTGGAGTTTACTCCATTAGCTGTAGACAAAATACAAAATAAATGTTCCCTTGTAGACACAACAAAGATGTTGATCGTCCGTATACTTATGTTGACTTTGTAGAGGCAAACTCTTGCACACGTGCCTCAGAGCACGAGGATTAAAACAGAGAATGAATAATCTCAGGTATTGTGTTTGTTATAAAATCCTTTAACAAAGCCGCAGATACCACGGATAAATGCGTAATACTCGTAAACACAGTAGTAGGATGTTTTTATTTTCAATACAAACATTTGCATACAAGAAGTAAATTTGAAAGTTTCCTTACGAAATCAGGAAAATCGTAAGGTTTTATTAGCAGCCATAGTAGTTAAAGTCAATACAACAAAGTTAGTTAGAAATGTTGTTATACAATCAAAACGTGGACTCAACGTACCTGAGTGAAGTAAAGAGAGTTGCAAACAAAAATCCGATTGTAAAACAATGCACTGAAGAGAATTAACCACGAAATAAGCACACGACTGAAGTTTTCACGGCAGTACAGGTACAACAAGTTGAAAGCGTTACACTAGACTATAGACTGAAACAGCGAGCATTGAAGATTTCATAGGAATTTCGCACGCTACCGCACTTCCATTCGTCACCGTCGAGTAATTAGGCGAGACTGTCAACTTTAATTCTACCGTCTCAATAGACTTTAACACAACGCAAGAAAGACTATATCCAACAAATGAGGTTTTTTTTGGTGGATATAAGAGCGTGCGACTGCCGAGACGCACTCACGCAATATCTAGTGATGTACTAACAGATGGATTTGAAAATATGTGATGTGTTACGGCTTAATGCCAATGCCCGGGTGGCAATGATCGATAGATATACATGTACTATTAATAATACCGAAAACTAGGTCAAACAAAACACAGTCAAAGTAATTATATTATTACTTGATGTGTGTCACTCGGCATATGTAGCTACTAGTTTTAAACACACATGGATGTAAATTGATGATTTTTTAAACTGCCTCCTGTACTGGTATGTATCATTAAAACGATAAAGGTATCAATGTAATAGACGATTAGATCAAATTTATGACATTAAATAATGATAGTATTGATAACGTGTTTATTGGATTAGTATAATGTTGGAAAAAAACATTACTTTCGAATAATGGTAAGAAAGCATCAATATTGGAGGTGGTAATTAAAGACTAGTCAAACTCAATGAATTTCCGATAGACATGCGAGTACAATTACCATTGGAATTTTCGACTCAAACTAGTGTGTACTATTCTGAGTCGAACACCATAATTTGTACTGTGCGTAATAGATAAACAAAAGCCGGAACATTAGAGAAAGAAAGACAGCTTGTACTAACAGCACGTTTCCGATTAAAACGGCAATCGATCAGCAACTTCCCGTGTCTATGGTAATATACCACAGGTCGTGGACACGCACCGTTACAGCCAGGTGGCACCCTTTGAGTATTGTCCGGAGTAGCCGACCGTATCGACACCACTATGGCTTTCAAATATTAGGAAACGTATGTTAGATCGCATTACTTGCGGTTAATGAAGATAGGTTACAAAATTATATAGAATAATTTGACTGCCCTTTCAAAGTACTGACAGCAAAAGGTAGACGAAATAAAGCTGTAAGAACAAGAACAAGGAAAACTGTGAGTGACAGTTGACGGAGGCGTAAAAACGAAATATACGGAATATCTTACATACGCCAACTCGAAATAAATTGGGTTAGGGACAGCAAAAGAAGGCTCATCTCACCGAAATGTTTTGGGCTGTTCTGTGTGTTTCGCACAAAACAAAATGGGGCTTTACCGTATTTATTGTTTGTTTTGAGTTTTTGATATTTTGAAATTGTTGTAAGGCGTGTTCACGGATGATCATCAGAGAATGAAGTTTAAATATAAACATCTAGTAAATATTCCGTTTTAAATTCTAAGGAATTGGGGGAACGCAGTCTGTGGCCAGCACTGGAACCGTTAAGATTAAGAAAAAAAAAATAAAGTACATCTATTTAGAGGAATCTTAAATCTGTTGTGGTTTCGGTCAAGTCTATTTCTTCTGAATTAATTTTGGCCGCTCTTTACATAGGAGCAACCAAAATTGATTCAGAGAAAACATTTTAATGCATTTCCTTTTAACCCTATTAAAATAACACTATGAACGATGAAGATCTACAAAAACGTCAGAAATTCTCTACCAGATAAATTCGATTCTCGATACGACAGACGAAGGAATTATCCGAAGAATATTTCCTCCGGTAGCTAAATAACTGAACGGCTGCGAATAGATTCAAAGGAATTCCATTTCCACTGGATTATTACGCACATCAACGCTCTAGAGATGTTGACTAGTAATATTATGAATGGAAGGAAGATATCACGATTAAGATATTCAAGTAGTTGATTTAAGTTAATGTTTATTTTGCTCGTTTATTTATCTCTGTATTTACTTTCATGTTGAAACTTTTGCCTTAGATAGAAAAAAAAACATTGCAAGACTGTTGAAGCAGATTACTGTGACCCTGGAACGCAATAGGCTATTGAAGGAACAGTTTGAATTTTAAGTCAGTAAGAGTGACAGTCCTTCGCTCCACACAGAACGGGCTGCTGGACTTATTTGATGATTTTATCAAAAAAAATTGTATCGTGATAAAATCATCAAATGAGTCCTCCCACCCAGGGCAGGGCGGGAGGGACTGTCAGACTTGTACTGACTAAAATCCACGGTGTCCTTCAATAGCCCTTTACGTACCGGGGTCACGGTAATTCGTTAGTCCCGCGACCCCGGCAGGCTTTGGCCCTCTACAGGCTCCGTCACTATGCTGACACTCTTTGAGGCACGCCGTCGATCCGGGCATGGTCCATGGTCGGACAGCGAGTTGCCCATTACTCGCTGCCCGCATGCCCGCGCAGCAAAATAGAATAGTAAAATAATAACTGCATCATTTATCTCGTATTCAAACTAAAGTAATGATATAGCCACAATAGAACTGCATTTGCAAATAGTATAGGATTACAGAATACGTGGAGAGGTCATTGTACGAGAACGATTTATTGTAACGGAACATGTGAAAAAACTTTGTGAATGAAACAATGCGGTAAGGTTTCACTTTGTGGTATTATATTACTTATAGCATTTGTGGCGTTTGTTTCTATTTCTTAAGACGTAGTTAAGAATTATTTATTTTACTGAATAAGGGTTTCTAGATGTAGTGTATCTTTGTAATTGTTTATGTGTTATGTAGATCGACAGATATTAATAGCAATAACCTAACGCAATTCCAATTAAAAAAAAGTTTAATTAATAAACAGAACAAATATAAAATCTCATTTAAAATACAATCGATAAAACAGAAACTAGTAATTTAATTAAAAACGTACCACCTACCTATTAAAGATGTATAAATAACTAACCGTGAAGTATTAATAATTAACATCTGACATTCTTATAATAAATTTTACTTCTTTCCACAGATAAATAAATCTAGGCACTGTCTGGTTGTCTCTTTTGAGTCAGACTCGTCTCGCCTGAATGTTTTACGACAAGACTGAGTCTGTAGATAAAGTGAAAATACCTCGACTACTCCACAGATTTAAAAAACGAACGCATTAAACTTATTTTTTTTTTACAGTATGTCTTCGCACTTCTTGGAATCTCGTAAAGTAAATATTTGCGTCAAAAATGTTAGCGGGTCATGCTTTTTTTTATCGTGGTAAAATCATCAAGACCCGCTACTGTGAATCTAGATTTATGGAGCTGTTAGAGCTAGATTATTTTTTAGGTTATCTAGGTGTTTAGAAAACAAGTTTGTGCAAATAAATCTAGGTTTATACTGGCCGCAATAGAATTTCTCGGAAACTGTGTTAGTTATTGCACGTGAAATAATTGTTGGATGCTCTTATTTAAAACTAGGAGTATGCCTAACTCTCTTTATTTTAAATACTATATATACTATAGGCAATAGCTTTTAAAGTATCTAAAAGGTCAATGGCCTTTTTCAACAAACAAAATCATGACGTGCAAATTAAAACTAGTATTTTCATCACACTCAGTTACTATCAGTATACTGATACCATCATTCATGAAAAGAAATCTCTCAAAACACTCATCGTAAAGGAATGTAAACAATGTAAAATCATCACTGTTATCTGCTCTCAAAGTCTGAAATCGTTCGCATTTCAGAATCTCGCACGCACGTACAAAAACATTATGAACGATTACGTGCTATTATTAATGAATGAGTCTTATTATCGAAGCAGCAAGTGCGCCAGTTAAACAGCCAATCACCTTGAAGATTAGTAGAGCGACGCGACCGCAAACATCATGTTTGGCAACCGCGAGCAAGGCCGCCTGTCATATGAGCTGATACTCGATAGACTATTAGGTATTGAAGTTCTTTAAATCGATCATTGATAAATCGATTATGGCTATTAAAAAAATAATTTATAATTTCTCGATACAAGCTCGGAATCAGAACTGAAGGCCAGTTGAGGGCAATAGGTTAGGACGGTAATTAAATAACATTGCTCCTTATTCTATTACGTTATCCTTTATTTCCTTTTTGAATGAGTACTCAATTTCAGCCTTTATTATTCTCTCTCTCTCACTCACTCACGTTCTTATCTCAATTTATTTAGAGCACAGTCTTTTTCTTTTTCCATTTTTCTTTATTACTCACAATCTCAGCAGATACCTTTTTGTCTGACACATTTTGTTTCACAAGGTTTCTTTATGACCAGTTATTTATCTATTGCTAAAACTTTATAAAAGTTTTTTTTTAATGTATAAGATTTAACTAATAGTTAGTTTAACTACCTCCCCTCACGACGAGGGGCGTCGTCCCTCAGTCTCTCCTCCCACGGACATGGTCAAAAATTCCTCTCGTTAGCCTAATTTCTATATCAAAATTAGTTTCTTAATACGACTGTGTACCTACAACTTAATCTACCTATGTTATCTGATCTGTGTATCAAATGTTTGATTATGATAGTGAATACAGTTTGCTACTGTACGAACTCTTTCGAAATTGATTTAATCATGTAAGTGGCAATTGGGGTATTAATGAGTCTAATTTGTAACTGTCGATAATTATTGTCAGCAGTCATTTTCATCGCAATCATCTATTCTAATTCTGTTTCAAATGCCAGTGTAGTTCTCTTAAATTTGATTAGTTCATAACGATTAGGTAATATAGTTAATGATAAATTATGGCTTCCAGTTAAGTTTTGTTAGCCCGTCGCCTTTTGGAAGGGCTTTTTCCTTTTTTTATGTCCTATCAGTCGGATAAGCCCTCCTCTAAGTCTCTGCACATATTCTTTCTAGTAAAAAACTTTAAATTTTCAAATCTAACATTATATAATATTATTTAAATAATCTAAAGTTTTATAAAAAGTTTCCGTCGTTTTTCTTTAAATTCTTCCAACACAGAACTCACAAACGTTAGTTGACAAACTAAAGACATAATGACTATTGAAAGGAATAAAATTTGAAGATCTTACAAGACCATTAACGACTAAAGAAGTGGAAGACCGGAAATAAACTTTGCCCCATTTACGTTATCACAGTGACAAAGGAATGCTAACACATTTTTTAAATAAAAGAATAAGAGCACTCAAAACTTTCACTTGAAGAATCTGATAAAGTTTGGTAATGCTTGAAACGACCCTTATCACGTCTTGTGAATAACGTTACAATATGAAATGTATTCTAAACCACAGTCCGACATCTGATATTATACGCCTTTTTAGTTTTATGGCTTTTATTGAAAACAATTTCCAGTCAAATAGTGATTTTAAGTGTGGCAATAGAATTTTTATGGTTGATTCCCCCTATTCACGTAGGGAAATGGAATTCAAGAATTTAAATTTTGTAGAATCTTATGCTTCGTGTGTTGTAATGGTGATGTCATGATTTTTTATTATATACCGACAGAACTATCAGCAAATAGAATAGTTTTAAGGTTTTCCAGTTCAGTACCTTCATATAAATACTCATTATAATAGAAGACTTTCTAAAGCTTTTTTTTGTATCCGCAAAGTTATTGTTTTAAGCTTTTTGAAAATTCAGCCTTATTAACGATAGGTATAAGATTTTTTTGCAGGTATCCATATTTATTCCACTGTATAAAATAAAGTACTTCATCTACGATAAGAGACTGCAACTTATTATGGTTTCGTAAACTTTACCCTATATACTATCCCAATGTTGATCAACTTGAACTGCATTCAAGGAAAGTATTGCATTTCAATTAAAAAGGTTTCGTTACCAATTACAGCAACATTGACATTTAGCCCAAATTACGTAACTCACAATATTTATTGGCTTTATCCTGTCCATTTAACGGAAACATTACGGATACGTACAAGCATAAATATACTCACAAATAGGTAGAATAAGTTCGTTTTCGCTTACCTCAGATGAAACTTCCAATGGATTAAATCATTGTCTATTTGTGAGACAAAGAACAAAATAATATTTTGTGGCGACAAAGCTAAGCAAAGTTGCGAAATCGGAAAGGGAATAATGTATTGCACTGATTTCAGAGGAAGATAAAATAGTAGACATTTTTTAAAGCCCATACTAGTATTATAAACATGACAGTAAGTGTGTCTATCTACTACAAGCTTTCACCATATGGATAGATTATGACCATTATCTTAGACACAGGATATTATTCAATAACGTTGGATAGTTTCTAATTTTCTCGCTGAGAATTTCGCGGGTGAAGTACGGTCATTTCAAGATTATGGCTTTTTATTTTGGCATTTTTTTAACCAGGTGAATTATTGACGTTATTTCAGAGTCTACCAAAGGATCGCTTTACACGTCTAACCCGATACAAAGCCTGACAAATACCTGCAATGTCGGAAATTGTATCCTCAAAGCGAACTAGATAGCGTAGATAGCTAGATAGTACTTAAATATAAAGGCGGCTAGCTGTCAGCGGAATTTCAGGCTCGAGGCGACAGCTGCGACCACAAAGGATGTCTGCATAGAAGGTATTATACCTAGGTAGGTACTGACAGACTTGTTGAAAAAATATCGATGTTTTTGACGATATTTCAATATTCTTTTATGGTTTGGTATATCAATATCAAATACTTATTATATTTGGATTGCATAAAAACGCTTACCTGTTAAAAGGCATACCTGGAATGCATGCATATGCTGGAATGACTGAACAGTTCAGATGCGTAGGGAAAATATTATAGTGAATCCAACTTGTTTTTATTCATAGTTTCTTAAATTGAGTGTATACAACTATACATACTTTGAAAATTGTCTGTAAAATTTTGAGTACGTACTAGATAGTTTTTTGGAAATTATCGAAAGTCGATATATTTTAGAAACAATAATTTATATCGATACTTTTGAAATTTCCACATCTCTAGTACATATGGGAAATGGACGGGAATATGTTGACGATTCGGGCGAAAGGGCGTTGGTAACTGGGCAGTGGGTGGCAAGTTGCAGTTAGGCTTGAAGTTGCCACAATTTGAGTGAAATGGTGTGTTTGCGACAGTGAATGACGGTAGTTTATAATGCCTGCCATGAGAATAACACCACACCGTTCTACTAAACGCTGAAAGTACAGATTTTTTTTTTAATAAGGTAAACAGTATTTTTTATCCCATCTCGTCACTCACATATTATTTCGTGTTATTTAATATTTAAATTATTATTTGAAAATACTGTTATTATTTTTAAATTAATTATTGATTCAGTTCTCTTTCAGAACATATAATCCGAAGTTACAATAGTACACATAAAACAAAACTTTCTCTGTAACTCAACTTGACTCTATCATTACAAGTAAATTTTACAACTCTTTAATATTATTTAGCAATATAACATTTAATCCTGTAAAGTTAAGTAAAGTTTTACATATACCTACAACTACATACAGTGGGTGTCTGCAAAGTCACTAACCAATGGAATAACTAAACCGGGAATAACCAACTTTTAACTCCCCACTGTAATATAACGGAACAACTTTGATATGAAAATGCAAATATTCCTAACTGTGTGTGACAAAAATTATTGCTTCGCGAAACAGGGAAATGTTATTTTTAGTTTGAAGCTTGTTTTTCCGACAGTTGTTAGTAAAAAATGCGGGAAAAAAATGTTCAGTGTAATCGACACGTGTTCTGGGAACGATCAATTAAAACTTTTTGTACCAAAAAACCCCTGAAAATATATACCTACATACGTGTTCGGCAGAAATTCTAGAATTTGAATTTATAGTCATGTAACTTCTCTAGAAAATATTCTGGAAAAATAAAACTATTTTGTTCTTCACTTTCCGTCTGACTTTTACTATGACCAGAGACTTAGCATTGCTAATCAACGTGATAACGCCGCCGCCGTCAGTTTTTTAGGCATTTTACCAGCTGCAAAATAAATGTATAAACTAAACTACAAAACTACACATTTTAGAGAATAATTAATCCTAAAGATGAGGCTACACTCAATTATTGCAAGCTGATGTTAAAATTATTATATAAAATTTAAAAAAAATGGTGATTTTGATAATTAATATGAATTTCTCCAATTTAGCCTTCAACAACTAAGCAGTTCTAAAATAAATACACAGTTCACAGTTACTTACTAAACTATGGAATTTATGGCAAAAAATATTACAGCGTAAACCAAGGTTGAAATGCTTTTAATTTGTCAAACCTGTTGTAATTTAAATTTTAGACTAACTGTTAACAAAAATTCAACAAAAAATATAATTATAAATGAAACAGCTGAGTAGGTCAGGTCCTTACGTTCAAGTATATTTAAGTTACAGTGCAAAGACAAACTATAAAACGTGTAAATCATGTCATAAAATTACCTAAACACACAACAATACAACTTTAAATACAAAGCGTACTAAGTTTAAATTAATGTTATCTGAAAATGAATTGAAACGGCCTTAATTTTTTTTTTCTGAAGGAAAATGAGCGCTTTGTTATAGAGTTAAGGTTACTATTCCTACGCTTATTTACGTCAAGAACAAAATGGCCGCTGTAATATTTGTTTGTTTATAATGTGTTTGTTTGTTTGCTTTATGAAGAAGAAAAAAACAGTACCTAGGTACTAGTTAGGATAAAATTATATTGTTTACACTTGTTTTCCTTAATTTTAAACAATCCACCTAATTCTTTCTTTAACTCATATAAGCCAAACGCATAATAAAATTACTTAAACTCAGAGTCGATGTTTTTCATTTTTAAATAATGCAAAGGTTACCCTACAACAAAACACTACATTTTTTTTTGCTCATAAGAGATTTAAAAAAAAAACAATTGAGACGATAAAAATATTATCTACACATACATAATACGTTTTCTGTCACACCCAGTTTAATACATAAAACAAGATTTAATACACGAACGCGAACCCGCTAATTGTGCAATAGCAACATTATTGCTACAGTAAAGCGAATAAATCGTAATAAATCTATTAAAGTTTAGACCTATACAGGGTGTTTATTTTACATCCGCTCTCCATTTAGCACCGTATTAAATAACATAAACATTATAATTTGTTGGACGTAAACTTTTACGGCTATCCAAGTGATTTATGTATTGTCTAGTACTATAAAGCATGTTTTTATAATTTCTATAATACGGAAGAGTTTTAAGAAAACAGTCGTAAGTCTGCTGCTATGACAGTTTTATTACTGAGGGGTGCCAGAGTAAATAAACAGAGTAGATTGTATGAGGCGCGTATTAAGCGATTGAGCCAGTGTTACCATGTTTTCCTTACACGTATTTACGTAAACTTCCTTTGCATTGTGACTTGTTATTGTTTAATCGAGGGCTAGAAGCATATCGTATTTGCAAAAATTAAAAATTAAGTTCATTTAAAAAAAGAAAACCTCGCCTCGCACTAGGAATTTCTCCTGTATTGTGGGTGCGCTTAACTTACATACACACTAGGATTGGATTGCTTGAAACAATCCAGTTTTACCAACGGATACCTATCGTATTAAAAAGTTAGTGGGTTGTGGAGGATATATAGGAATCCTCCATGTAAAATACTAATATTCTGCTGCATTCAGTTCAAATGGAAGCCGATACCAACGTTGTCTGAAAAAGGTGGGCAGATGTTGATGTACCCTGTCAGATGTCACGGCATTATTAATTTTTAAATCTTTCATCTCTTTCTTGCCGATGTGCATTTTTAACTGCCGATATCTGTAAATGTTTACATTGCAACTGTTAGGAAATTTGACCCACTGAGCCGCTTTCTTTTAAAACAAACCAGCCGATCAATAAATGTGTAACAAAAAGCGATCACATAATTAACTTTTACGATCTATAACAGACGATTAACTGTTGATTTGTATTCTGTTTTATTTCAATCCGGATTACACAACTTAGTATTTAGAAGTCGTTTTCATGAAAGATTTTGAAATAATAACACAGCATTTTTCAGAAGTAAATAAGATTTTTTTCTTAACTTCGCACCGGCTCAGAATCAATAAATAAAAAGAAATTTTTTATTATATTTACTTACCTTTTAAACTTTCCCTGGACTTCCAAAAATAATTCAAAACCAAAATTAGCCAAATCGGTCCAGCCGTTCTCGAGTTTTAGTGAGAGTAACGAACAGCAATTTGATTTTTAGATATATATACATAGATTCTACACATATTTACTACAAAGACTTTTGTGCTCCAGTATTTTTGAAGTAACCCGTTTATCACACTTTGCACCCGAGACGCTGGCACACTGCGCCGGGGCGCATACGCAGCTACAACGTCCTCATATTCCATCGACCCACATTATCGTCATACAATGGTGAACGACCGTAAGTATAAACATTGTTTCTCTCACTTGTCTCGTTTACGATCTCCTCAATGAGTTTCCGTCGACGTATTTCGCTTGTCTCGGTCGCGAAAAACTTCTTGACCCACTTTTTTTATTGTGTGCTTTAATGTAATAATGGTAACGACTGTTATTGGTTGAAATATGTGTTAAAGTTATGGGGTATTGTTCATGTTTTTCAGTTTTCCCATGCCGTTTTATGTATCATAATTATGAAGTATTGTGCAATTCCAGATTCTTTCGGAAATTTTTCCTTTTGTTGTTAAATTGTCACTAACTTTACCTGCAGGTTTGGATATTGTATGACTCTAAGAGCTAAAACAATTATTTGATTATATTTATTAAAAAAAGAAGTAAAAGAATGGTAATTTGATAATTTCCTAAAAATTGTAACGGATTCACACGTGATAGGTGTTGCAATTTGTTGAAATTATTATAAATGTTTTGATTATTATTGCCAATAGCCTTAAGCCCTGTGGAAAATATTTAGATTTCAGAAAATTGTATAAGGTTTCGTCGACCAAATCACTAATGGCTAAATAAATTGTGGGAATTAGTCGGTAAATCAGGCTGAAAAGAACGCGCCTAGAGAGTCTACTTTATTAACTCAATAATTGGCCGTCTTGGCAGGCTAGACAACACGAAAACCTTTTTCTTATTTCTTTGCGCTAGATAGAAGGCTACCACTGATTAGTTTTTATATTTACTAGCCTATGCTTGCAGGTTTGCCCGCTTGTAGTATTATAAATGCTAATTCAAGTCATAAACTATATGTTTCTGAAACAAACATCCAAATCCGTTCAGTCGTTTTTGCGTCAAATAGTAACAAACATCCATCCATCCTCGCAAGCTATCGCATTTTTGATGCTACTAGTACGATTATGTTATCAAGTTACGATGAAGTTCTATATGCACTCAGTTCAATTAATACGGATTTGCTCCAATTTACCATTTGTCTTATACGGATAAATTGGAGCAAATCCATATTGATCAAATTTATATACTACAGAGGCGTCTTTATCGTATAGAATTACAGAAATCTATCGCGATACCCTAATGTAGCTGAACCCACGAACCATGCATATAGGATGAACGATATACGTTACAAATCAGTTCAATCTTCATACGGATTCTCAATACATTCTCTACTTCCTATTATACAAATCATAGTAAGTACACAGGACAAAAGGCTACCGATGTTGAGAAGAATAAACAAACCATTTCGACTCTCACATGTCCGTTTGTTTATACTATCGCATAAACAAAGACATGCGTTAGTAATACGTTTCACGATTAGATGCAAATCGTCTTGTAGGCGTTAAATATTATGGAAAAATATTAATGAGTACAGTTATAAAATACTCTATAATTATCGTCATTTGCATTTTCAATAGCAAATGTTAATTATGTTGAGCAATTTCCTTGTCAATGTCTTAATAGAGCTTCTAAAAAGTTTCAACCTTTAAAAGCTAAGTGCTAGGCTTTTACGTGGTAAAGGACAGATAACGTCAGGTAGAAAGCTTTTCACAGAAGGCGAAAGGAATATTATGGTTCACTGACTTTTATTTCTGGTAAATTACATAGTCGAAGGGGTTATAAAGCAAAGGTTTTAACTTCAATGTTTGACACTGTTTCGGTTTGTTCAATCCGTATTCTTATCTGAAGGATATTTTTTCGTTAGCTTATGTACTTTACCAGCTCGGCTTTCAGTTTAATCGGCTGCAGCTGAGTACCAATATGTCATGCGGCGATGCGTGACTCTCTGACCTCCACAATTCATTTAGTACAGAGTAAGGCTAGGTTAGACTAGCTGCTCAACTTTCAGGCTACAGATTACTTGTAAGAATTGTCAAAGAAAGAGCAGTGCAAGCAAATAAAGTAATTATGTAAATAAATAAATATTCCACGACTATCACACAACGCCATCTAGTCCCAAGCTAAGCAGAGCTTGTGTTATGGGTACTAGACAACTGATAAACATACTTATATATTTATAAATACATACATATTATAGATAAATTACACCCAGACAGAACAAATGATCGTGCTCATCACACAAACATTTGTCCTGGGTGGGAATCGAACCTACGACCTCCGGCATAGCAGTCAGGGTTACTAACCACTAGACCAACAGGCCTGTCAAATGTCATGTGGACGATACACCTGTTTACTTTGAGTACCTACTTAAAAGCAAATCCCGTGTTTTTATCAATTAAAGTATTCAACTAATTGAAAGTCTTCATTTGAACGAAACACACACCGTAATCCATCCAGGGGTGCCCTGAAGGGAATGAAAAACGCTGCGTCGCTTCTTACTAGGGGAGAATTACATTCTCATCTTCTTACAAATAGATTGTAAAAGCACGATGTGTACAGAGGTTCTCGTCAAATGGATACAAGGGGTTAGAAACCTTCGGGCTATAGGGGACGGCACAAAGAATTTGACCGGATCGACAGCCCGAAACTAATGCAAAATCTTTTGATGCTATTGAGAAATATAACATTTGAGATTCCTTGGTAAATAAAAAGTAGTTTGCTACAAGTTTTCTGGATAGTAGGTGCTCTAATTTGAATAAAATATAAAAATCCGGATACGATGAATATGCTTTAACATATTTCAGCAGTCCGGTTGATTTTTTAAGTTTTCGAATCAATATGTTCATAAAAGACTAAAAGCGTGACGGTAAAAAATGATACAATAAATAATAAAAAGCGAAACAATAACGAGCATGATGGAAATGGCATGCCAATGACAAACACAAAAGAGAAAATTCATATCGAAAAATTCAATTTACAAATACGCGTACTGCATGACTGAAATATGTTTCGCTTGTCAGGTATTAACAATGAAAAATATCCACCAAAAACTATGACACAGACATACATACTTTTACGGAAAAGAATGTTATTCCACTGAGTAAATATTGAACGAAGGTTGGAGTTCGTCTCCCAATATGTCAACTGTCCGGCCGGAATGGGATGGGTGAATAAAACTTCCTTTCAAACTCAGCCAGTGAGCCATCCTTTGGGATTTGGGACACAATGAAATTTTACATAATAATGAGATGGCCATTGACCTCTTTTTATTAAAGCTATTTCATAACAGATGGTTTACGAAGCACAAAAGTTTATTCACGTACCCAGTTCTTCATCATGAATAAGAATTTCTTTCTGAGTTAATTGACGCAAAATGATCAGCATATAGATTAGGTTAATCAGGCAACTTAATGCTGTCTGTTACTGCTTTAATTGCTTCAATTAAATTGTAAATCATGTCAAACGAATTGCTCAAGTAATTTAAACAAGTTTATTTCATGACTATGTGCTACACTTTATATCCTTCTAATTCTACAATACCTGCATCTATAAAAACTTTTTATTGGTTTTAGCTCTCTTCTTTTCTCTCCTAGGTACATTGTTTTATAGTCGGTCAGGGAAATGGAACAATTCACTTTCTTGATTTACTGGTAACTTAGGAGGTGTGTCTTACAGCAATTACATACATTCTTAGTCGTCGTGTCTTGCTTGAGGCAGTCTGAGTCTTAGCAACCTGTGCCGTACCATGAAATATATTTTGTACAATTTCCGCTCCCTATTTCGTAAGTTAATAAAGAATTAAACCATGCCGAACAGGTGATAAAGACTGTCTACTTAAACATATAGGAGCTTCGTACGTTTATTTGGCACAAGCTATGAGAGCACACAATAAAATCTAAAAACAAAATAGGCAATAAGGTTCTGTAGTATAAGAGAAATCAATTGATGTTCCAATGAACTTAAAAAATCTAGGTATCTTGAAAGATGAATCCCATTTCTCTCCATCCAATTAGGTAAATATATCAATGTGAAAGTAATGAGATCCCAACGTGAACTAACAAACCATATATCTCCGTAGAATCGCCAGCCAAACATATTGCGTCTGTAACGAAGCTCAATAAAACAAGAACAAACTGCTCTAGAAAAAAAAGATGCTCCCAAGTGGAACGAGCTCCAGACTTGTTACGAGAATCAAAGAATAATTGGACTAGTTTTTCTGCAAACGACATTCAGAACTTAAGATTCTATGCCCCCTTTAGTCATCAACTGGTTAAGAGAAATACTCCAGGAAAATCACGTTTTTATGAATTCATAACAAGAATTGGATCATTCTGCTCATCAAAATTTGTTAATAAAGCAGTAAATGCATATGAATAGATGAAACTGATGAGCGATATATTAAAATGATAAGTAGATTGTCCGTCCTGGATATTACGACCCTATAAAATAGATGCACTTCCTACATAGACAAGCGACATCAGAGGACTTATTTTAGCTACTTTATGTGAACAGAGCCATGTCTGTGACATTCGATAGGGCGGGTTGCGACACTTTCGACTCAGACAGCGTGACTTGTGTAGCGACTAATTAAATTTCAACCCTATATCTGCTCAATTAAGGTTTAAATTGCCTTAGATCATTTGAATTTAGTTCAAAATAAGCACTTTCTGTATTTGTATAAGGTCGAATTTGTCCTGTAGATAAAAATGCATTGAGTCTGGCCGTAGAGAAAATTAGCGGCGTCGCTTTTGCAAACAAGCCTGCAGTTGATAACTTTATTGTTATTGCTTTAAAAGCAGGGTGAAGCAGATGCAAATAGAAGCTTAAGCTTATAATGATGTTAACTTTTCATAACTGCGAATATTAATTAATACCTACAACGTTCTTGGAGAAGATCGATTCCCTAATAAAATAATTGATAATGTGTTTCTCCGTTTTTCTATAACTTACTGATATATTCCTACGATGCTCAGCACTTGATTACAAATGTCCTTATTTACCTGGAAAAGAAAAAAGTTATGTTAGCAAAAGTATATCACCAGGTGTATCGAGCGTTCTAGTTCTTTATCATAATAGCCGGACGATAGTGAAAATGATTCATACGTTGATAAATATGTTTTGTCAACAAAAGTACGAGTAGCTTCAAGTGGATTTAAATCAACACTTACTTAGAATTTCAAACATTCTTGAGTATTTGTAGTACAGTCTTACTCGATTTATTTGAAGAAGCCCTATCCAGATTAGCTAAATATTTCATCGTCGTTCTTTGAGCATTTTAGACAGAGAATGTACCTATTTATCATTACAAGAGAAGAAACAAAGATAATTCATCAATGTGACATTTAAAACATTAGCACAGGTAAGTTAATATGCACTCGTAAATAGAGCGAAGCAAACACCTCACAAAATAATGTGACAAGCAACAGAAATAACTTATCAAATGATGTTCTAACTGCTATAAACTCGTAAAAATGTCTAATAGGTTCGTAAACAAACTAAAGCATGCAATAAAGTATTAGACAAAACTCCAAGTACATCAACAGACGGAATCGTTCCATCTTCCGTTCTTTGATGTAGATACTTTGCTACTTAAGTAAGACAATTTAGTCCCGCCCTAGATCCCTTTGAAAGGGTCCCTAGAGACTCTCAACAGGTAACTTTATAGCCGTTGAATTAATGCGGTCAAAGCAATTTCGTCAGTAATGCCGTCTTGTACATTAATATCTCATTCGCTGAGGGAAGCTGTAATCTAATTTCTCCGTTTCCCTTTCTATGAGAATTCACATTCTGATGTAGAATTTTGTAATTTAAAATTCATGTTGTTTATGTTAATGATGGACTCAAAGCATTAATTTAGAGCTGATTTATTTGTGTTACGTAAGTTTTAAAATGTGATTTTAGATTAAAAGCATTTTTGTCTAACATTGCAGTCGATCTATCTGCAGTGTCCGCATTAACGATGTCAAAATATTTAGTAGATTCATCTTCAATATTGTGAAAATCTTTTAAAACATCACTAATATAATTATTTATTTACTTGCTTCATGATTATATACAGACTATAAATAAAAACTTTCTAGTAATATGTACAAAAAAATAAATAAAAATAAAACAAAAAAAAACATTCAAAGGGCGTCAAAGAATACGTCCACATCGCTGTCAACGGGAACAGTGCCCAGAACGCTGGCAGCATTGCCACGCTGTATGGCAATGCTGATTCGTTGGCCTAGAAATAGGCCAGCCCTCTGGTCACCTGAAGAGTCGACTAATCGCCTGGCGATGTCCTTAAAAACGTTGTGAGCACACGGACCCCATGGCCCCAGAGTTTCAACCCCAAACGGCTCAAATACATTGCTACTAGCTAAGCCAATGTATTTGCGCCGTTTCGAGTTTTCAGCACCTGCAGCAGCAGCGCCAGCACAACACGCTGAACTAGGAAGATGGGATGGCGCAAGGGTGTCGACACACGTTGCATCCCACACCAAAGGCCTACCCAGCTTCCATGGCATTATGGTCATACCATCTGGTCTCTTCCCATCGTCGCGTGCCAAGCCACTGGGTTCTAAGACGGCTGGCACCCCGGCGGTGACAAGAGCACGACGGATTATGTCATTTAGGCTAGCGTGTCGTGCTAACCGACCTGCACTCCTACTGCAGGAAAGGCCATGGTCCCCGAGGCAGTCGACTGCTTCACCACATTGACAGCGGTGTGGAGCACCACAAGGAGCACCCAAGCGTAGGCAAGTAGCTATCCGGAAAGTTGAATCACCCAGCATAGTACCTATGTTGGGTGAAGGTAGCGCCTGAAGCCAAAGGCCCGACTCCCACTCACCCACAGCCAGCAGGCGGGCACGATCCGCAGTATTGGTCAAACATCACTTAAAATAACATTTTTTCCTCTTTCAGCTTTGAATTTAAATATTTTAAGTGTGATTGCCAAAATGTCAGTGAGTAATGAATGAATTTCTTAGAGATTTTATCCGCTACAGAAATGTCGAAACAAGAGGCAATAGGGCGTAACAGAGAGCTGCACCCATGCGTAAAATAACCATTCTAAGAATTAATCTAAGAACAGGACTAGTTGAAGGGCATAACTTTATATTACCAGTCCCCAATCGTGTAATCGATTCAAGTTAAATGATAAGACATGACGAATCGATTAAGTCACTTTGAGCGTTGCTAATTTGACACATGAATTGGTTATTTATTCTCTTGGTGCAGTTACGGATAGCAAAGTAAATAGTTCTGGGAATATAATGACTGTTAATCTTATTCATTGCAATAATATTTTAGATATCAGTAGATATGACAGAAAACAATAAATTCTGCTGGATTTATAGAAACAGAAATACTGACTGTATAGAGACGATTGACCAAAATGTTTTTAGGGTTTTTTTTAGCAGATCCATAACCAACTGCAAATTGCCAAGAAACTCAATAAGGAAGTTGTAACCGACAAAGCACCAAGAAGGTAAGTGTCCGTTACATTTGATTTAATAACAGGCTGTACAAACATTCGGTTTTTGCCTCATCTTCATTCCCAAGTGATCCAAGCAGTGTCCGATTAATGTCCCCGACGGCATTCACTACCGAATTTGGAGCCCGCATCGCGCGAGGTCGGTGACCTCTCGCATACAGAGTACACACTGGCACTCGATCTTAAACATCGATGGCGATTCGCTACGCCTCGTGAAGCGATCCAAAGGTAAGGCATGTGTGAAAAGGAAAAGATAAATATTGGTCTATTAGCACAAAACAGTATTACGGTTTTGTTCGGTTTTGAACTCAATTTTGTAAAAAATACAAATAAAAAAACAGTGTATAATAGTAACAGATGGCAGGTGCTATAAATCACGACTATAGATATAATTGTAAAATCGTGACTTAGGTAATTAAAATGGCAATCTGTTTTGTATTCGCGGTTGTATCAAGTCTGGTCTATTGAAGTCTAATAATAAAGGAAAAGGCTCTATTGATGTTATTGTTTCTGAATGAATGGTAGCATAAAATTTACATTTATATTTCAATAAATCAGGCTACTCTATTGTTTTTTTACGATTACTAATATGATTTAAATGATAGTACCCAATAAATGTATCCGCTACTGCACTTGATCAGTGAAGCGAAAAATGATGAAAATTTGAAAAAAAGAGACAAGATTTGATAGTGTTATTTAACAGTTACTGTTGCTTATTTCTCACAAAATAATAAGAAAGTCACAAACACTAGAAAAGCGGTTTGAATGTATCATTTAAGTTCAGTCAAATGTAATTTCCTCCTAATGCAATTATTACAATTTGATTGTGTTACCAACATTGCCCTTATCTCCAATTCTGAATCATTATTTCTCAATGAAAAAGGCGCCTTGAATTAGAATTCACGAAGAATCATACGGTAAACGTACACAATCGATGACTATGCTCAATAAATCGATCGTTAACGAGCGCATGTGTGCACCACGCTTAACAATAGTGACATTTTAGTGAGTGTTTATGTAATAGTGTAGAATTGTCTATCTTTGGAATGAAACCGGTTCAATGGTGGAATCGAATCTTTATCGATGTTTTATTCGTCGAAAATGTGTTTTTGACTCGGTTATATATTTTCTCGTACTAAAGAAGATTCGTAGGTAGTTGAGAATCCACGTCCTCCATTAAGCCTATAAGTCTCTTGGAGGCCGTAATGTTATCAGAGGACGAATGATTTAATAAAGGTATATAGGTGAAAAGCTTTGAGAAATGTAAGGTACATTTTCTGAAAGAAAATTTTAGCAAAAGTAAATACAAATTAAAAGAAGACCGAGATTTTTTGAAATCAACGAATACAAATCGTATCGACACAGAATTCTTAAAATAATAAAAGGGGAAGGTGATAAAAGCTTAAATAGATACTAAACACTAGATAATTAAACACAGCTAAATATTTACTACGCAAAAATCTACGTGGAGAGGAGAGGAAAAAAACGGTAAGCGCGAATTGAAATTCCCGAAACGTTTTGCGAGATTGAAGAGGCTTTTATGGAAATGGACTGAGCGTGCATCAGATGATAGTACGAATAGGCACCCAGAACCCACCCTAACGTGGTATTACTCGTCCGATTTAAATATTTACGCCTGCCTACTGCAATTTGAATACACCTGATGTTCAATTTATTTTGGCCGTGGTGTAGACTCTAGTGCTGGTTTCGAAAATATGCAAATGTATTCCAATAATACTTAAAGCTCGTTGTACTTTGCCTACGTGGATTTATATTTTATTGAAGCAATTTGTACCTGCTTCCGGATTTACGTTTTTAGTAGCGATGAAGACATGTCATTGCAAAAGATTTTTTTACGAAGAACAAAAATTGTGGTTCGTTAGTTGGTAGGAATTTGAAAATTGAACTAAATGGCAAGTCTACTGGAAACATACTTATGATAACCACTGACGATGATCAAGATGGAGACGATTAGACTAAAAGCCATGACGGTGACAATTTGAATAAGATGACTCAATCGAACGTAAGGTGTCTTTAAGTACTAGACAAGCATAAAAAATCAAATACATTTTGATTAATATTGAACGCACACGCATATCGCACTCAATATTCACATCTATTCATTGCTGTCTGCCGTATGAAATGATTTATTCATTGGACGCAAACCATTGTGCGACAAAGTTTGTAAAATGGGCGACTAAAACAAATCGCTTACTCAATTGTTTCGTATGGTGACCACCAACATTTTGTTTTAATTAATTTGGTAATTAATTAATTCATAAAATGGTTATGTTATCTGCAGGCTTTGTTTTTTCTACTGAATTGAGACGCTGTGTGGATAACAAGAGCAGTGCCAAATTTTGGCAATGATTAATAATAAATTATAGTATAGATTGAAGCAAAGTTAATGATTTTATCTTATACAAATGATAACAGATATGATATTATTATAGGTACGCTGAACAGCTCAGAGGATGCAAACATAATTGTAATTATAAAAGGTAAACATCCAAAAAGGTATCATCATGATTCAGAATAACGGAGTAGTAGTCTGATCCGATTCATAAATGACTGTTATGTGTTAAAAACTTAGTCAACAATAAGAACAAATATTAATTTAGGATCAACAACCTACAGAAGACGGGAAACGTAACAAGAAGGACCGGAAATTTTACTCATACATTATGTACATACGTACTTATAATGCGGATGCAAACTGCACTCCCACATATGGTCCTAAGTATACATTAAGTATTTAAGTTGTAGCGGTTAAAAGTTACGTGGCGTCTGGACCTAATTTCTCATTCAAGTCCTCGTATTGTTATCTTTAATTTTGGTCTATATGCCCTAAAACATGGCATTTGATTGGTCATTCTTTTTGATTTTATAAGAGGATATATCGGAAGAAAACAATTACATTTTTTTTATGGGAAAAAAATCTTCGTTGATTTTGTCATCGGCTGCGTGTAGTTTACTCTGTGCCATTTCCTCTTCTTATCTCTTCATGTGCAATCTTTAATTGTACGTTGATCTGAAGATCTTCAGCGTTAAATTCTTAGAAAACTTTACTGAATCATGCGCAGATGACTGTCAGACGGTATATCAATGAATGTTTGAATTATTTACGGTTCAACTCTGCAGGCAAGAAATCGAGACACTCATACATCCAGATAACAGCTACGCTTTATACAGCAGCTCCATAATTCAAGATCATCTATTTCACTCCTTTACAACGCAGATTTCACTTTATAATTTCATTGTAACGATTACAATCAATGGAGGCAAAATGTACAGTTCGCTTACAATTTATCTAATAGCTTATTAATTATCTGCCAGCACGAATTGGTTTCTACCGTCACAGCTTCAATTACAACCAGGTTTTCAGAAACCGTAAACAATGTGCTTTTACAAGCCAAGCAAATGTCGATAAAATCGAATAGGTTGGCAGGAATTGTAAAGATTTTGGCGTACAATATACAAAGTTACTCAAAGCAGACTGATGAAATTCCGTATAAAATACCAAAGGATGTTGCAGGGATTTTGTACGCAAAATCTGATCATCATAAGTTATTTCGCTTCGATCCCTTTTATGGTATTAAGATCATAAAGCGGGATAAAACTGGAAGAAATCGGATCAAGATTTTTTCCAGAAACTTCGTTGGCGTGAAATGGTTTCTTTACAAGGATGTGGGGTATTATGGAATGAAATAGACCTGGAAATACGGTATCGGTTTCCTGATCAAGTTCCTCGCTAACCCGGTACTGTAAGGGTTCATTAGAGAGGTTACTGCGGAGCTCTTAGGCGACGAGATAACAAGGGGTCATAGGTACGTTATGCATCATTTCCGTCCATTTTATTACACGTCCAGTGCCGTTATTCGATACATTTCTTGTTATACCTACTCTTGTTATTGAAGAAAGCATTTATTAGGTATCATGCTCTTTACTCGATCGATTTAGATTTTAAAATATTCAAATTACAATCAAACATACTCTACTTAGGTCTCTACCCTTTGTTCGTATATCCATTGTGATAGACTAAATTGAGATACATAAGCAATACCACATACCTAGGTTTATAAAGCGATGGTTACAGCCAATCCTGTCATTCCTTTACTAAACGTAAATCCCTTCAATTCCAAATCACCATTATGGATATTAAAATATGCGCGTCCCCCGTTCGGATTCGCAGAGATTCAGCCATGTTTGATTTAGAATGGTGACTTCCGGCTACATGGGGGTACGAATACTACGAATTAAGGATATTAACTGCGCCGGAAGGCATCTCATTGCCACTCTGAATATAATATCGATAAATTTTGTGATCATTGCTCGTTCGATCTCATTATAGAGAGAGTTGGAAGCTTTGAAAATGAGGCTATAAATTAGATCGGGTTGCAGATAGGAAATTAATAAGGATTACTGTATTACGTGGGGTACTATTATTATTGTAGAACTGTTAAGCGATCTTGCTGTATAATAGACAAAAGTAGGACTTCAGACAGTTTTTTGGTCGTGTTCCCCGAGATTTCGCCATTTTGGTTAGAGGATTGTAGTCCTCCCTAGGTTAAAACAAAACTTTTTTATTAATTCGCTTTTCATGATTCAAAAATAACATTTTCTGCGTTTGCCTGAGGTCATGATTAAATAAGAAGCAATAGAGTTAGATAAAAAACTACATGAGGGAAGTAAATGGTTATTGAGATGCGATTGTATTTTTCAAGAAATAAAAAATATTGCTCCTTCAATTTGTTAATTGCAATAATTATAATAACTGCTACAATTGAAATAACTAATGATAATTTATTAATGAAACATAAACTGTGAGCACAGGAAATGCATCTAAACGCAGCACATCAAACATCCCATTTGCTAACAATTAGACATGATTCACGATACTGTAGTGCAATTGCAGCACATACATTTAGCGCGGCTTGTAAGCATACATTAACTGACGAGACGTAATGTCATGTAAGGGATCTTAACTCACCTCTGACTGGTAACGATGGTCAGAAAATCAATAGCATACTGCTAGATATAAAACAAAACTGGAATGATCAAAACAGTAATGAAAACAGTGAAATGCTAGCCTCTGCTGTACCCAAAGGTTGACTGAAAAAAAATGCATATAGCATTTACTAAAAAACTTGAACCAAAGGCGGAAAAAACAAAACAAAAGAAAAACACTACAAGTCCGAGAAAACTTCGGATTATGATACTGCTAGCAAATGATAGTTACTGGCATTTAATATGGCATTGTAAATACGAGTAGCATCGTTGGACGAGTTTATTATAAAGTGTCAGAGTTGTAGCATGACAACAGCTCGCAGAATGCAATTTTTGAACTACTGCACAACTACTAATTTAAAACAGCACGCCAGTAACCCCCAAAGGGTTCCGCTGGGGCGTAAACTATGTCCTCATTTTCCAGGTATTTTATTTATTTATATTTGTTCGTCAGTTATTCCACAAATATGAAACTGTCTAAAAATTTTAATGCAATGGTCGTATATCCGTTTTATCTAAACTAATATCCCCAGTTTCTCTGTAAGTGTGTTCTGTATAAGTTGCTGTACCTTCTGTTTCTCGTTGTTATATTGCATAATGAACATCAATTATTTAGCTCCGTGATTGGTACAGACACTCACGGTCATAAAACTTGTGCTTGCCTTATTAATATGCGTACTACAACATCTATTATAAGCAGTTGTACTACGTACCTAGCCATGTTTGTATGAGTTGTAAAAGAAAGTGTGTCTTTAGCCATTGAGGGCGTATGTGTCATGCACGTGGAAGTTATGAGCATTGTAATAATATTTTTCATAAATGGAGAATGTTCTTGTTTTTTCCTCTAGGGCGAGCCGAAGCACGTACGTCTTTGAACCAGGTAAGTGAAATTTGTATAATTGCCTTGGCGTTGGTTCTGTATCTGTACGTCGATCCTCATAGTTCATTAGAACGTCATAACCTTTAAACCTTTGTCTTATTTGAACAACATAATAAATTAGTCACATTATGTTCAATCACTCAAAAGCTGGTACAACATTTTTACATTTACACCAACTGTCCTTACCAAATATGTCATTGTCAACAATGTCATAATTAATGAAAAGACAAAATCAAAAAACTGATAATAAACATATTGAAATCTTAACGAAATATAAAGCGACCAACAGCTGTGAAGTGAAGGCAGCTGGTTTAAAAATGATATGAAGTACCAAAATGACCTCGACTCAACGGCCCCTAATTATGGTTTAGGTGGGTGTACGTGTAAAATGAGCAACGGGACCCGCCCACAAGTTGTATGTTCCGGGTTTAATACTGTAGCTTATTATATGTTAAGCATACGGAGTTTTGTATCAGTTGGATTAGTTTTAGAAAGTTCTGATTTTTGGAACTGTCTGTCTCTTTGTTCGCGATAAACTCAAATAAGAACAGATTTTTATGCAGTTATCACTGCCTAGTGTATACAGAGTGTTCATGAGTAAGGTTTTGCGTAAATTGGCATATTTCAATAACGACATTAGTTGAAATTATCGGTAAAAGTCAAGTCTCCTGAAAGCTTTCATCAAAAACACTGCTTAATCCTTTTAAGATACTTATAACAAAATATGTGTAGTAGACACAATAATAATATGCTTAATACCTGTGCAAAGCCGGGGTCGATCAGTAGTATATAATAACGGCAACGTTAATAAACATAGCACTAAAACTGAGTAGCAGAATATTACAAACACCTGTCGGAAATTCATAACCAGAAGTTCAAATGATACAATCCAATTGGATTCAATTACTTAAGCAGTAGACACAAATGAATCAAATTGCAATGATCAAAGCGAACACGAAGGACCAAAAAACAAAGATTTCAAAGAAAGCGAGGAACAAAACAAAATTGGCATCGAATAAAGGGGCTTAAAATCCAATATCAATTTTCATATGAACTCTGATTTAATAATGAAAATCACTGCAGCATTCGAAGTGCAATTTCATTATTGGGAAACAGAATATTGGATCTCAACGAAGCGTATTTGTGAATACTCGTGGGGTACAGCGACAAACCGAATCAACTTTCCGCTATTGTCCATTGTGATATGAACGGTGGTATTTGGCGGATTATTTCAGCAGCACTCACATGGTTATTATAGGTGCTCTTTGTTGTCTGAGTAATTAGGTACAATCGGATTTTGATGGTTGATGCTTCAGCACACAATTAATTTTATTCTCTGTTCTGTTTTCACTTTTATATCAAGGGGGTATGTGTAAGATTTATTCTTTCTACGACATGTACTGTACTAGATTATGGTTCATGAATGAATTCGAACATGGGTAAAGAAATCCAATAAAGGCAGAATGTTTACTACGGTTTCATTTGGTTTATCATCAAAGTTGCGTACAACACCCATGTTGCTAAGGAACGTATCGAAAAAAGATTAACTGATGATCGTTTCTATACCAAAACACAAAACGTAATAAAAATCTAAGCGCTTCTGCAAACTGGCGCAAATTGACTATGCATGATCATGTTCTTTTTTTAGTACACAACGTTTAGCCTCCGGCTTTGGTTCACGTTTTGAAACAATATGAAAGGTGGTTCTTAATCATTTTCCGTTCGATCTTGTAACAGGCGGCAACTGTATAGATATAAATTCAAGCTTGCCAAAATTGGAACACCTGGCGTTTTTTGCCACCTGTCTTTCTACCTGCGTATGCAAATTGGAAACTTTGTATTTGGTACGGGCAGCCACATCCTGATCATTTGTATCTCCGTTTATGTAATATAAAGTGGGTGTTTCATATAAGCGGCAATACACTGAACTGCCTATTAGTATTTTACGTAGCGCAGGTATGTCGGCTCAATCCGTATCGCAATTTCAATCACTATTCGATATTCAATGTGCATAATCCAAACAGCGTTGTAAAGTGTGTGCATTGCAGGGCTGTGTTTATTAAATTCCCCGTAATACGAGGGTGGCCAAACAATTAGGGTTGCCAAGGGAATATAGCTGTCAATCAGTACAGTACTCGAGTGCGGTTATGTGATACTAGTGACCGGACGTGGGGAGGCAACCTTTATAGGTAGTTACTGTTAATCACCTTAGCTAAGCCCCTTTATTGATACAGACAGCGAAATATCAAACAGACTAGAGATTCTTATTGGAGTCAATGTGGGTTAGCGGACGGAAGTTTTGTAACGAAGTGCGATTATAATAATATGTTTTAATTAAATTGCTAACAACGTATCGGGTGATTTTTATCAATTTTCGATATTGGGCTAGCTGGTGTCATTCCTTGTTCCAGAGTCAGAAGATGTAGAGCGGGTTTTATCTGTCAATCTATGCGGGCAAATGGAGCGCGGGAAAGTTACGCGTGTCAGCGTGACATTTCTGATCCCAACGGTCGTCGCCAGTCAAATGAACCGAACGCCGACCATGTCACAATGTTGTTTTGGGAGAATTAATTAATCGAACTTTAATTTAACATGGACTTTGATTAATGGACGTTGAATTTATAATTAATAGTACTAAATATGTATGGAATGATTACTAGGAAGGCAATCCAACCGAAAACATGGTAGTGGAACAAATAACAAATATTCATAATACCAAATACAATCCTTTACTAAAACAAAAGTTACATGAAGTTCAAAAATTGATCAATGCACAAAAACATCCTCCAGACTAAATAATAGCAGTTGGCATTCAAATAGAACTACGAAATGGGTTTCCGATTAAATTTCAGACAACAAAAAACATACGAAATATAAAGCTTTACAGTAGCGGAGCCGAGGGCGTTCGGTAACCTAATACAGATTGTGAAACTAGGGAGAGCTATTCTGCAATAAACTAGACTTTAAGTTGTGGGTGTTTAGACTGAATGGACTATCACTATGGAGTTGGGGCTGATCGGCTTTGCCCCAGGCACCGGCAATGCAATGCTTTTATTGCGAATGCTCCGGTATCTGTTATTCGCCATTCTGCTTTTAGTTTCATCGATTCTCACGTATCTACTCTTGTTGTTAAGAGATTTTGTATCAACGGTTCCTCCAGTATGTGGGAGGATGGTTATGGAAAATTACTTAATAAGGTACTTTTCTATTTGTGTTGATGTTATTTATTTATCAGCGAATGTCATATTTTTGCAAAATAAAACACATTTGGGGGTGTTAGTAGATCTATTCTATTATGTTTTTTGCTGTAATAATGAAATCTATTTCATTATTACAGAATTAATAAAAACTCTTAAGATGGTCTACCGTCTTAAGATTTTATTCTTTGCTATTCATATTACAATTCAGTTAGTATGAATTGCAATAGTATTGTTTAAACCAGTTTCCATGATGATATTGTAAATATGGAAAGACAATATTTTTTACGTGATCAAAATATTCTAAACAGAAGCAAAATAAATTCATTACCTTACATAAAAAGATAAGTAGATTTTTAAACAAATTAGAGCCCAAATTGATGTTGAACGGCTCGCCGGTAATTCGATCGCCTTATAAAATTAGCCCTTCGAGCGAAAGAGAAGATAAAAGAAAGTTCCCGTTGGTTAACAAAACCAGTTATTATTAAAGGAGAAAATCAATTGTTCAACTAATTAATTAGTAAGACAAACCTCGTATAAAGTTCGGATTTGTTTTTAACTTTATCAAAAGAGCAGCCAGAAGCCGAAATAATCCTAATTAAATGCTTTTAGCCACAAATTAAAATTCAACACAATTTATTGGAGAGAATATAATAACAGCCTCGAGCTTAGAATGCCAAAGTAAATATTTTATCAAGAAAATTTCTACGCTGGATTATAAAATATACAGCAAAATCTAAAATAACACTCGATAAATTCTGCTTAAATCAATCATGTCAACAGCAAAATTATGGAGCTGCATCGAAAATTTAATTACTGCGAAGCCTCTTCATTCCCTCATAATTTATGTCTGGCTAGGTGTAATGTGCATGCATGTAGACAGGTCCCCACTAAAGTTATAGCTCAGTGGACTGGAAAGCTCAGATAATTGCAACACTGCTACTTTCAATACAAACATTAACGCTATCTATAAATGGAAGACTATAATTCTATTTACTCACAATTAATTTGCTGTGCGGCTTGGTATTCTAAGGGTTATCTATCGATTGAGTTTCATTCATGAAATTACTGCTAGTGTTAGTCATTCAATTCAATTAACTCAGTGTTGTAAGCAATACTTGATTAAGATGTTCATCTACATTTTACAATTATTTAATTGCTTCTGTTTCTCAAGATTATTCAGGTTTATCTGTAAGCCAGAATTGTGCTTATCTTCTTATTACATTCTTATTCTATTTTCAAGTTTGCGTTATTCTGTAATTTCGTCTTCCTTTTCTATATAGTCCAATTCACCATAGATACCTGCGGTCATTTTATTAATACTATTTCCTTAAATAACAACGAAAGTGAATCTTCCATCCTTCTCTGATTCACTCAAAACATTTTAACTACTTTTTCCAGCAATATTACCAAACTCATTACCGATACTCAGAATCGATTTTATATCATCTGAGCTTTTAATGAACGTACAGCCTACAATGGCAGATTGTAGGCTGTAGGCGGTAATGAACTTGAGCAGTAAATAAAGACATCCTTTGGCATGCAAAATTCCTATCCTGTTTCCTAGACGGGGATAGGATAGTTTCACAATAAACGAGAGTATGCATTGTTGCCAATCCTCTGGCAAAATTGACGATAAATTGGAGTGCATGCAAACAAGGACTGATTCAATAACCGCGGAATTTGATGTACCAAGCTAACAGGCTCAGCGGGAGATATTTGATTGATTATTTGGAACACGTATTGTGGTTGCGTGGAAGCTGATAGGAATGTTAGAGTTCATTTGTTTAGGGATTTTCATAGAATATTCGACGCGGCTTGTGTATGGATCAATTTGTTTCATTGTGGACAGTAGGGTGAAATTAATAAATATATTAGAAAAACTATTCAAGGCAGGGAACTGATTAATCTTATACGTAGTAAGTTAACATAGTTTCACAATTACAGTAACTTAGGTTAAAAGTGCAAACTATATTAACTAAACCTTTATAAAATGTCAGAACTGTATCTTTATAAAATGACTAATGCTTGCAAAACAGCTTTAACATTACTCCAGGAAATGGACGTTTTGATAAATGTTAACGATACAAGTTAATCCTGTGCAGTTTCCGCGTTATGCAACGGAAAGTTTTAACAAGCCGATATCACTGATGGACGCAGGAATATTCATAGTCACTTATCAATTTGTAAGAAAGAACATAAAGCCTTAAGACCTAAAAAGAAATAAAAAACGGCATTTTACCGAGAGAAAAATGCTCGGCTAGAAGTTTAAAGGCCCGAGTCATTTCGCAGAAAAATTGTGTCAACAGATACTTTAAAGAAATGCGCTGCATTTTTCTGAGCCTTAGGTAAGTTCTACATTTTTTAAATGTCAAGCAAACTTAACTACTCGTATAATACAACAACAAAAAATTGATTATGGCCAGAAATATCGCCGTTAAAGTTTGCAGGATTCAATCTTATATGATTTAAACTTTCATTTCAATATTATTAATAATATCAAAATTTTGCAATCAAATTCTATTCAATACATATTAAGCTGACGAGAACATTACAGGCGTATTTCAGACAAAACAACATCTATTGCACTCATTTCCATTTCTACGGAACCCTAAGCCACAACAGACGGAAATCACAGATTTAATAAAATCTGCATACACCATGCTCAGTCTACCTATAGATACACAGAACGGACAACGTTGCATAATCTGCACACCGCCAATCCGCTTATATCGGTCTTAATTAATGCCCGCAGCGATTCACGCCAGAGGCCTTTATCTTTTGATTGACCTGCACTGTTGGTTATGACATAATAGACCTATCTGCATGTCTGTTTAATCTATGTCTGATAATGATTTGTGATGGAAATTGTTGTGGAGATAAGGGTGAAGGCTTTGATATCAGGGTTGATGTTTGATTTCTGAATTGTCTGTTATCTTGGGTTGTTTGTGCATTTACTATTATTAGGACTGCGTCTTATCCACAATTTAGTTCAGAGGGCTATAACAAGTGAGAATCGTTCAATCTAAATATATAAAAATGTTATGTTGGTTTGTGTATGCTTGAAAAACTCAAAAAGTTCTGCACCGATTGAGCTGAAATTTTAGCAGGTTATATAATCCGCATCAAGGATTGTTTTTATCTATTTTTTGCATCAGTCTCATATCCGCGACCGCAACAAAATAGTTTTTTTGTGCCACAGCGAAGCGTGGCAGGGTACAGCTAGTACTTTATGTTTTCCTAAAACGTCTTTCAATTATGAAACATTTCATCCAACATACGCTACATATATTGTTGACCTTTCCATCATCATTAACGCTAATAGAATGTCAATTTGTTTTAGAATCATACGTATGTATGGTTTCAATAAAATCCAATTTAAAATGGAACTCTGACTTGCACGACATGTAATCTCAGACCTAGTTCATTAACCCAACTCAAGATTACATAAAATTAACAGCTTCATACGTTAGAATTAATAACAAACACATAAATAGTCACAAGTTCCTGTTAAACTAGTCGCACGAACGCCCGGAACAACCCGTTTCCCTCATTCGACTTTTAGATTTTGAGTCGAATGATAAACAGTCAATTCTTGGTTTGTTTATACTTAAAACTGTGGAGAAAGATTGCTCTTTTATGCATGAGACTATGATGATTGCTGATAGATAAAAGAAGCTACCTAGAATTGCATGAAACTACCTTTGGTAACGATACCATCTATAGATTGCGTCACTGCTAGACGGCTGGATAAGCCTGCTTGTGCAACTGACATAATCTTGTAATGGCTTCTTCCAAGACACACGTTTTATATTGAAAAAGTTTGCCTAGAATATCATAAGTGCTTTGTAGATAGGTACATCAGAGTTCTTCTCTATGACAAACCTAAGTAGGTCACTCAAACTATAAAATGAGGAGAGGGGATAAGATAAATAAAATAAAATGCAAATTCCTGATGTATAGACGCGAAAGTGTTACACAGTTGTTAAATCCATAATAAAATCCGTCGATAAAAGCGTTTGTTATGATGAGTCACAAGAACTATTCTGACAGACATAGCCGAGGAATCCGTATGAATGTATAAGACTTGACTAGTGACTCAGACGAGCAGATGGGTTTCCCGCTTTCTTAGCTTCGGTGTGGGTAGGCCTTAATAATTCGACAAATTAGGCAAGAACTTGAATGTCATGTATTTGTAGATTTTATAGTCACCTAAGAACGATTATTAAATAAATTGAGGCATTTTTTTGTAAAATAGGAAAATATTTATGTTTAGACAGGTTGAATTTAAGCCTCTAAATTCCGTAACCTATTAAAAAAGATCACAGTAAAATTAGTTTAGTACAAATAAATTAGAGTGGTATCCAAGCTTCAATATTTAATGAAGATACAATAGAGAAGAATGTAACAAGAGGCTAATAAGAATATTTCATTTTATTAATATTTGCAAAACTATTCCTGGTAATTTAAAATCAAACCAAATAATATTGAACAAACTTTACTAGCTGCCATCAAACTAAACAGCGTGGACGGTAAACATGAAGCCAGCGAAGCTGAGTTAATGTTAATGGGGCTTATGAAATAGAACGGCATGTAACATTAAATTCGTCGAGTGGCCATTCATAAGTAGTGTTAAATGACCACTTTGGCACAATTAGTGAAGGCGCCAATCGACGAGGCAATGCACATGGTTTTGTTAATGTCACGCGACTGTCCTTTGCTCAATTGGAACATTGAGATGTTCATTTATGCTGAGGATCGGAAAACTAGCAATGTAATCGACTTGTCAAAAAGAGAGTGTAATTATAATTATCTTTCAATACACATCGATCCATACGTGTATTTTCTACTCAAAAATTTCGAATTGTCCACGGTCCAATTATTAGCATTCCTGCTACTCCAATATTCACAATAGATTCTCAATAACGGTATTCTAATCGTTCTAACAATGCTCGTAAGTAGAAAGTATCACGAACACATAATTGAAGCAAACAATTTCTGCTGAATCACGTGAGCAATCGTGTAAACAAACGTTATGTTCGTTTCTACAAGGTAACAAGGTACTACGTTCGGCCTAATTAACATCCAATACAATTACAGCACATTATCACATTTGAAACGAGCCAAATCGTTGAACACGAAAATGTAATGCTTACGTATCTACAACCAAATTGGTAAATAATTGTCAAACAAAAAGAGCAATGGATGGAATGCGATGCGAAAATATATCATAGAGGCGTTGAGGCTCGTTAAAGCCGTGGAGTGGTCCATGTGAGTTGTTTTATTGTGCAAATCAGCAGCTTCAATTAGCATAACAAACGGGCGATGTACGCACGAACAGTTTCACAGGTCCGAGTGTGCTGCGGCGCGGTGCAGCGCTGCAGCGCGATAGGGTTGCTTGGTATCGGCTACACGTCCAAACGGGATGGTCGGAACAGTCGTGCTCGCTAGACCGTGGCTTTCAGCCGCATCGACTTTCCAACACATACATCGAATTTGAGCTGCAAACTTACATGTATGGATTTGACATAATGCGGGCCTTACGGTTGAGAAGTTACTGCTTAACGTAGAATCTGTTTAATATTGAAAACTTGAACCTGCTGTCTAGGCGCGTTGATTTTTAGTTTAGTAGAATGAAAATGAAATACATTAATTGTTATCGGAATTAATCCAAAATACAGGAACAAAATTATTGACGATTAAAAACTTGATCAACGGTACAAAGTAATTAACTTTCATATCATGCCACAAACCTGACCTCAACGAAGGCTAACGCATTAAATAATTACCAGGGAAATCGGTCTAGAATTCCATTTTGTGAGTGACATCCCAAGAGAGGCGGCATCCGTTGCAGCTAAGGGACGTACGCACCAAGTTATTGTAATGAGAACGACAAGGGATATTTATGCCCTACCACGCGTCCCGAATAGCAATGAGTCTCGGATACTCGAATATTCAATATAAGGGAACCTCGGATTGTGATATTTGCAACATCATTTACTACGCAAACATGTTGTCAGGTGTTGATTCTGGATCTTTAGGATCTGTGTATTGACAAAGGTTGGCGAATATGTAAGTAAATTGACGCAAATACGTAGATTTGAAATTCAAGGGTTGGTTGGCCTTTTATGTTTTTTACTTCATTTGCCAGTATCTTTTTCTGTAGAGGAAGAGTCTGTCAGAATTCACGGCATAAAAACCACCATGTTCCTTCTGTTGCCCTTTGCGTTCGTTGCGTAACTGTGGCGGTAGGCGATACACAAAATTCATCCCCTAATTAAAGTGATGTCTTCCTTTTTCCGAAAGCCAACACGAGCGTCAAAAATGTCTTTCAAAAACCAATTTTGTGCCGTCCGACTGCTAGAAAAATGCCTAATAGCGTCGGGAAGCTGTGAAAAGGGTCTTTCAAATCCTTTCACAATAGTGTGAGATGACCTGTCTCAACGGTAGAAAATTATTTTCCCTTCAGCTTTTGTCCTCAACTGCGAACATGGCAGCCAGAAAATAATATTCGAGTCTATTGTAGGCTTTCTTTATAAGTGTTTAAGTCTTTTGTTATTGAGGAAAATATTGTCGATTTCTGATGTTAGATTTTTGTTGCTTTCACCATGCTTGGACGGAGTTAAATAATATTGGTTTTGAAGCGTGGCGATTTTCACTTTCTCCCAAATGTGCAACCAAGTGTGTACTTTTGATTATAATTGCGATTCATTTATAATATTTTTACGCACTCATCAAGTTTTAACAGCATTGGTATATAATTTAAACATAAAATTGCCTGTAAATCAATTGATTTTCTTGGGCATAAATATTAAAAGTCAGTTGTGTTATTTAATTGCTTAATTACCTTCGGTATCGTATCATTAATACTTTCATTATTAGTACCAACATAATGTCATAATTATGGGACATTAAAGGACAGTTATTGTTTGTCACAGATAATATAATGGTTTTTGTATGGAATTTAATACAGCCGATTCGTGTTTTCGACTTCTATACTCGTAAATGCAGACATTTCTTATGAATCTCGTTAAGATTCTATCGATTAACTTACACAATCCGATTTCTTATAATTAATTCCCAATGGGTGGCGTAATAAACAACCAACGTTTTCTTAAATCCAATTCTGTCAATAGCATTTTTCTTACAAATTAATCTCAAGACCTTATCGTGGTACAAAAACCCAATTAAATAGCTTTGTCAACGAAATTAACAATTAAAAAATTGCAGCAACTTTTATTAATAAACGACTTTACATAATCAGTCCGTAACATGTATTTTATGGAATCAGTAAAGTGAATAAAATGTCTCCAGTTTTAGTGATGTAACTGCAGCGGTCAGTCTCGCATGAGTGAATCCGTTTTATAGCTGGTACACAGGCAATAACTTTAGATATAAATGTTCGCGAATTTTTTTTCAGAACCTTTTTAACCAAGAGAACTAGTTAAAAAGTGAGGTAACGAAAAAAATGGGGTACTACTGCTTAATGCATATATTGGTGAAAGAATGGAGACATTTTTGAGTAAAAATGTGATGGCCATTAGAAGAAGAAAACCAAGAAACGATGGAAAACCGTGTGGATTACTTTTACTATTAATATGATTAAAAAGGGTGACTACTGAGATAATGGCCAATAAAAAGTAAACATAAGGCAGATAAAGATATTTATACTGTGTCGACAGCAAATAAACTACAGCAGCAAGCGAATAATGAATTATGAGAACAATATTAAATCTGAAATAACTTCAATCACGCCCCAAGTGAATTAAAATTTTAGAAAATATTAAAGATCTATTTCAGTACCGATTCGATTGATTTCATTTTCAATTTGGATTCTATTGCGAAAGTCCCTCTCTCCTCAATGAATCGACTCTAAATCTAACGCTGTTACACTATCAGATGACCCTTCCGAGCAATTACATGCGCATTATTAGCATACTAAATACTGGACTAATAGGACCTGTGACATCACCATGAACGGGGTAACTGCGTTAATTGTTTCGCTTTCACTCTTAATTGGCGTTAAGTCACCTTGATAACACTGTTTTTAATCGAATTTGACCGTGGATAAGTATCGGATGGGTGACCACTGGTTGCAAAACAGAGATCATTGAATATGTAGATTAAAAATAAAACATTGTAGCTGCCAGTTTGGATGGACTCAACATTGAAATTGAACCGGACCTTTTTGTTCTATTAACCTGTCCCTGTATTCAATGGTCTGGACCCGTAGCTCTCTCCGCAACATGAAACTGCTTCAAAATCTAAAAATCAAACTAATTTTATGGTTTACGTATTCAAAGGGTTAATTATTAAGACTATTACTAAGACTTCACACTCCGTCTGTCTACCCTTCTGTCACCAGGCTGTATCTGATGAACCGTAATAGAAAGTTGAAATTTTCTGAGTCCGACTCGAAACTTTTTTAATGTCCCACCTAGTCGCACAGAAATAAGATATCCGGAGCTTTCCATACGTGTAGCATCCTGAATCTCATCAGTTAGAAAAACTCCAAAAGTCAGGATATTATTAGCATGCTAAATACTTCATGCACAAATGACATCACTATTTACCGCGACTTCGCTTTCACTGCTGATCGTCGCGCCATCAGTTCAGTTGTCAGTTTTCTGTCGCGGCACAGACGACCATCAGTCATGCGGCGTCAGTTGCAAAATGACGCGTGCAGCCATCTATTTGAAGTGGTAATCAATATGCGCCAATCTGTGGTAATGTGACGCTCAATTGATGTGTCAGTAAAGGTTAACGGTGGTAATCGTTTGTATCTGATTGTTTGGTTGGATGATGAAAAGTTTATTTTTGCTTAAAATAAAGTAACGTTAAGATCATTTTGGGGTATATTATTTTTTTTCTTCAACATGTGTATATATATATTTAATTTCTGTTAAATGAGCTTCGACCAATTTACGTTAAAATCAATACAGTTTCTGTAACTAAATATCAATTCCCGATTAATATCACCACACCATAAAAGCTGAATAGTAAAATACCACAAATATTTTACAACAGACAAACACGAAGCTACAAACGTTAGGAACGATAAAAATTAACCTGTAATGTCGCAATTACCCGTCATTATAACACAAAACTGGATCTAGAACACCGCACCATAATTGGAAAAGTTCACAAACGCAGTCATTAACCGCACTAGTACATGTGGACGAGGAAGGCAGAGAAACGGTACCTGACAGAATCCGACTTAGTTTTTTTCAATTTCTTAAGGGAGATTTAGTACGGGTTACAAACACTGATCCACGAGTGAAAGTCGCGGTGGACGTAATTGGACTAAATTACCGTCTTCGAGGGACCCTCGCAATGATTGCAGGCCCAACAGACACTTTTTCTATTAGAAACGGGCTTCTTTAAACGTTATATGGAGTAATTTCTTTGACGCTGGGGGCATGAGTAACAACATTAACTGTAGTACAAACACAAATAAAACGAATGTAATGATGAAATTATAGTTTTACGGCGCGCTGAGAGTAGAGCAAAAAATAATGATAAAAAAGCACTCGTATGTAAAACAGAGTGCTACTGTATTTACGGGCCTACATAATAAAAGCGTGTCATTGAATAAGACTGGACCAAATCAAAGCATCGTAAATATATTCAGAGATAAAGATATTATAAGATTTCGCAATAAATGAGAGAAGATTACGCAACATAAAGTAATATTGTTTTCCTGTTATACAAAATAATAAGCGGATTATCAAGAGCACAATGCGAGCTTCCACTTAGACAAAAGCCGTTATTGTTGTTGTAGTTGCTACGATAGTTTTTATCTCCGCAACTGCTACAAGTAAACATACACAATTAGAAGTTAGAGAAACCGGTTTTCTACCACAATGTGCTGCAAAAAATACAATCAATCAATCAATCAATCAAACTTTATTTGTGAACATAGGTAAGCAAGCGCATTGCTAGATTAAAACTCTTTGTGCTATTTATAAAGACAATTGTTTCTTGTTCAGAGAAAATTAAGAGGGCATGTTATGATTGTAATAACGTCAAGTTACGCAAATTAATGGTAGCTAAAGTATCCATGTCACTTGAAATTGTTTGTTCCAAGTTAAGCATGCAAATCAAGAGAATTAATGAGAAACATTCCACGCAACCTTGAAAGTTCATGCAAATTACGTCCAAGGAATATTGAACGAAATCAACAACTATATAAACGAATCAGGAGTATAACGACAAATACTTTGGAGGAAAGTAAAAGTATATTTTTATGTTAAGTAATAGCATCGTGTAACAATCTAAAAATGTGAAGCTACGTATATTGCTGCTTATATTCCCACGCAGGTGGCAACGAAATCTCTTTCAAATGTTTGGTTTATGCAAACGACTGATATCAAACTGTGTCTGTTATGAAATCAACAACGCTGACAGATACAACTGAAATTATCAATAAACCAAATAACAACTATCTTAAGATATACAAGAAAACATCTTAGAGAGAAGTAAAAGAACAAGAAACAGTAACCGTACAGCAAAAATATAAAGACAACCGATATTTCCTCCTAGCAAATACTTGGATTAATCGGCAAGACTGAAGTAAACACTGGTCATAAATACTCGTTGAAGGGAGAACCGCTAAATAGCGCAGTTGATAGCATCTCCAGTGACGAGGAATCATGGCGCGATAAACTTAACCCCTAATAAAAAGACGAAGCACTGGCCAGATTATTGGACGCCTCTTATCAAGTGACTTAGGCCGCCCCAAATTGAGTGAGCGAGAATTATGGACGAACTTTCTACTAGCAAGAAATAAAAGATAATGAAGATTCCGATTAGATAAATGTGGTAAACATTTGGATAAGTATCGAGCTAATGTCTATAAACGTTTATGATAGTGAAAATGCGTGGGATTGGGCGATGTTAATGTTAAATAGCTTAGAATAAACTTGATAATAATTTTGATTTCGAAAGCGTTGAAAGGAGAACTTTGCGAAGAGAAAGTTAATCTTGAGGAGTAAAATTTACAGTAAGCCACAAGAAAAGGAATACCAATTCTAAACAAAATTATTAAACAAAGAAAAATGAATCAAGTTCCGATCATCCCTTCGTGCAAACGTAACCTAATCTTTATTAGATTCTCAAACCAATGTTTGTTAAACGTTTTGAGCTAATAAAAGTAATATTAAGGGAACGAGAAGCTACCTACGGGAGGAAATGAAAGCGACGAGAGAATGAAATTGGAAAATTTGTTACAGAATTACTCGAGATGAAAAAGGAGAAAATAAAGCTCTAGTAAAAGTTAGTGAAACACGGTACGCTTGAATGTTTTTATTTACCTGGGGGATCGTTTTTGATCTACAGGAAGGTTATACTCATACTTCGAATAAGTTTTTTGTGCGAGTGCAAATATTTGCATGAAAAAGTTGGGCAGTAAGCTGATTGTGTTTATAAAAGATTTTTTACGCTTTTTTTTTTGTTTCATTAATGTAACGTTTGTAAACCTTATAAAAATGGTGGTTAAATAAAAGGGGGGTGCTATAAATCGATCTATAACATTGTTTTCTTTAAAGAAAATCTGAAGAAGGGTTGAGTGCGGTACAAGTGGGCGGCAGAGGGTCTCCCGTACCGCCTTTATGTTTTCATGTGACACACTCTTAAACAAAAACAACTCACCTTTTATTCCAGTTTCCGATCTCAGCGTAACGTCGGCCGTTCGAGCTTCCGCACCTCCTCACTTCATTTCCTTTGAACGTCTGAATAGAGTTCCCGTTAGGTGTTAATATTCCGTTCGTAGTATTATTGTTCCGTTCCCTGTTCCTTGGGAATGTTCCAGTTCCTGAACGAAAAGTTGCCAACTGCGGAGCTTGTTCCACGTCGGGTGTGAACTGCTGGAGCGGAAGAGTCACGTTTCCACTCCAACTCTTGCGATTGACGGCGAAAGTTTTGAAGGTTCCATTACCGTTCGACGATGGTGCGACGCCACAGAAACTGCTCCGGTTATGACTGTTCTTAATAAATGCACCGTTCTGCAGCGCCACCTGAGGCTTGATCGGCACCAGTGGTGACGCCTGGTCAATGGACATCGTACTTTAATAAATGTAGGCGCAACCTACGTTTGATCTATCTACATTTTTGTCTGCAAAGGAAAGAATTGTCTACATTAGGGGTGTATTACAAAGCGTTAGTTGCGACACCACCAACAGAGTTGCTCATAAGCGGGCTGAATTTAGGGCAGCCATTGCATGGCAATCAATATCGAACCGTTGAGGCTTTGTCAACAAGCTGGTTGCTAAGTGACATGCCAGCTAAGATATAATGAAGAGGGCATCGAACAATAGAGTTCAATTTGGGTTAATGGGCATTTGAGTTCCGCAATGTTCTACACTAGACTGATACGCTAACGAAGGCACTTGCAGTTCCTACATTTGATAAATGTTTCGAAACAACAATAACGTTACTAACAGTAAAGTTTTCGTTTCATAGCGCTCTTACTTAATTGTAGTTTTTACGACAATTTAAAATACATCAGTGAATACCGAAAACGAAGTAGAAATTCAAACGAAGGACGTTATTTGGTAATAACTGCCGGACATAGCTATTACGCGTTGTTGCAGACTAGCGACAAAAACGCTGCCGAATTGTTTTGTTGACCTCCGGTTCCCTAAACCAAAACTATACAATTTGGCAAGCCACACCGGCAAAAACATTTGATGATTCAGAAGAAACTTTTTACTAATCTTTAATGTCGTTATCATTGCTTTTTCGTAATATTAGTAAAGTTGGAGCAAATAAGCCTTCAAGTTCAATTTTCGCAACTACTTGAATACCTAGACTGCTTTTTACATCTGTTCTATGTCAAACAATTGATTTACTGGCTCTGGTCAATTGTCCTGCGTCTCGTCTGCTTAGCAACTATTAACCTTGGACATCATTGTATGCAGCTACTAGGCGCGTCCCGTTGTCCATCGTTCGCAATGTACTTCATTTATTCACATTAAAAGTGGAAACTCTCCATTAGTTTTACCACCTTGACCCACTACTTGCAAGCAAACATTATGGCTTATAGTACTTTTTAACACTACCATTCAATGATAAATGCAATACACTGGAGTATCATTTGGCAGTAAATGTAGGGTGCGATGTTGGTTGGTTAGTTCTTTTAGTTCATGGTATGAGAATAAAGGCCTTGCCTGTCATTTCTATCTTTGCCCGTTTATTTTTATTTACATCGTTATGTTGAATATCATCAACGTTTAAAGAGTGGCTCATTTTTATTGCACCGATTATAACGTCAAAGTTTAAAACGAGAGTGTCGTAATTCTTAACTCAGCATAAGCAGTTAACGTCGAATCTGTTTTCAAACTTTTGAAAAATATCTTTAGCATTTTATCCGACATCTGTAATTTATCCGGCACCTGGTGCATATCAACTACCAGCTATAAAAAGGCGTTGCTTCAAAAAAGGATATCAATTTGCGTCAAAAATGAATGTCACGTCAATCGTCGGATATATTTGACCCAGTAAGGTGCGGACACTGGCAATTCGCGACGGTTATTCGTCGCCATCTCCGGTTATATAACCATTGCGTAAGATAACCGGTGACTGAGTCGACTAGCCACCTCGAATTCGCGACGCCTCAGCTTCGGTCTAATTGATTGGTGTGCAGTGAGCAGCCTTATCCGAGGACCATCTGTAAAGCTTGAGTGCTAAATTATAGTGATAGCTTTACATCGGATCTACTTTCTTCCAACTCCTTTTAAATAGAGCTGCTTATTTAATTTATGTTATGGAAATTGAGAACTGTATTTATTGAGACTTGTGTTCTTAAATGTTCTGTCTCGTAAAACATTCTTCCACTCTTTTAGTACTCTTTATAGTCGTGATAGTGTATATATTTAATAAGAATTAGGACCTATGATTACATTTTTAAATTCGTCAATAAAAAGATAAACACTTTTCGTAATATTTGACACTGGAGATGCTTTAATAAATAGCCCCAGGAGTATAAACAAAACAGCAATTAAAAATAGTAAGCAAGGCTGATTTTATCGGCCAATGCTTCCATCTTAAGAAATGTTAACATTAGGAGTATCCATATCTTGTACATATTGTTCATGAATGATTGAATAGAAGTTTTTAACACTCGTTATCTTTTTCTTCTTCTTTTGAAAGCATGCAAACGTTATTCAACTGTTACCATTATTATGCGTTCGTTACTTTGTAAGTTCTGTAACAGCTATTATGGTTTGCTCAACGTTCGTGTCTTCACGTGAAAGACGTGAAGTAAGATTGTTTTTAATAGTTACATCACTAGTAGCTAAATGCTTTTCGTTTACATCTCTATGAACACCTCAGTGCTTTGCAGTGTATTCTGAGATACCTAAACAAATAAAATCTGATTTGGATACAGTAAAAATATCTTATTAGAAATATTTTTTAATAGAAAAAGTTCTTTGAAATAAATATACAGCTGTATTTTTGTATAACAATAACGCAATTATAACAACATACAGACAAAGGTATTGTATAATAATTAAAGCTATTGTAAACCACGAGATTTTTACACAAATTAAAAGCTCGGGTTTTAGTTCTGTACCCAGTGAATTTTTTTTTCAGCGTGGTAAAATCATCAAAAGAGTCCTCCAACCCAGGGCAGGGCATGAGGGACTGTCAGACTCGTACTGACTAAAATCCACGGTGTCCTTCAATAGCCCTTTACGTTCCGGGGTCACGATAATTCGTACAGTCCCGCGACCCTGGACCCAATGAAATAATAAAGAATACTTGGAATGTTGGTAACCAGAAGTAACATCACGAATGATTAACCCCCTTATTTCTGTGTTTAAGGAAACTGGATATCCTACTGACCAATTTTGTACTCTGCCAAGTCTATTGGTCCAAAATTATGACATCACTAGCTGTTACTAGCGCTTTCGCCCGCTACAACTCGAAAATCGTTTCACGGGACCATAAAATCGAGTTAAAAACTATCCTATGCATTATTACAGGTTTTAAACTATCTGTGTACCAAATGTAATCCAAATCCGTTCAGTAGTTTTTGCATGAAAGAGTAACAAATATCCAACCATCCATCTAAACAAACTTACACGATTATAATATTAGTAGGATTAAAATACATTGACAAGAATTTTGGAATAAGACCAAAACAAAACAGGTGGTCGGCGTATAACTGCAAACTATACGAGTACCACATTAGTTCTTTAATTAAACATCATCAAAATTGATGAACTAAATAGTTCATTTGATGCATTGGTCATTTGAAACTGTTGTTATAACGCTTTTTATGTTCGTGTAGATGACTAATGTGTGACTTTTTCAGCGGTTCCCACATGTTTATTTATAAATATTTTCATAGAATAAATTCAGCATTAATAAAGATATTTTATTCAGGGAAAGATTCACAGACACTACTATGAAAGTAATTGAGGGAAAATTAATATTATCAGGTTTTATATTCAAATAAAATGACACTACGAATCCTACTCTTCGAGGTGACGAAAGTATATATTCAAAAGAAATCAGTAAGGACAGAAGAAATAAAATTATCGGTCAAGTATCCTAGAAAGTTTCTAATGTGACGTAAAAGGAAATTTAATTAAAGTTTTTGCTGTGCTCCGAGAAGAAATCCTAATTACTTTTTTATCAGTAGATAACATTCGTTGGATTTTATTGAACACGTATTTGATTTCAATGTATGAAAGTAAAAACTTAACTTACGAGGATGGACATCAATTAATCACAATTTCTTTCCTCGTGTTTTAAGAATAAGGTTGATTTAGTAATGACTTGCGGCTTTATGTTGCTTAACTTGGACGAAACCAGGCTATGAGAACAACTTTTATGAAAAATTAAAGCTCATTCGAAGCTTCTTGTAAACGCATTACATGAAGATCATCTAGCTGGACTGTTGTCTGATTCAAATTATGTAATCAATTAACTACTTTATGAAACACTTATTAAATCAAAATAAGATAATCTTGTTTCGATAATGGCAGTCATTAACCGTTTGATATTTAAACTAGCATTTCATAACATAATAAATACATGCACGATGACAAGTTTCTGAATATAAAATTAAGTAATAACTATAACAAGTAATAAGGGAGTGATGAAAATAAAAGAATAACATTGTGTACTTTAGTTAAGATATACAATAGCACCTCAATAAGCCTTTGAAAACAAAGTATGACGACGAGAACGTACTGTAAATGACAGGCCAATTATTAGAAAAAGTCCATGCGCGTGTAAAAACCGATCAAAGGTGCAAGACAGGTGTTTAACAATGAACTTTTACTAGCTAACGACGTCACTCAAATTGAATGACATTGTAAATACAAATTATGACGTTAATTAGTGAACAAGAAAAAAAGAAACGGTTAAAGGGAAGTGTCTTTGCTACGGAAAGCATTGATTCCGATTGGAAAAATTTTACAAATTCGAGTAGGCTTACCTGCAGGCGTCTGTATATAACTGTTAAAGAATAAAGTATAACGTCCGCAATAGGTACGCTCAAAGATATATAAAATCGAGATAAACGCAAAGTTGAACCCAACAATAATTATGTCATATTATCTCAAACTCTTAACATGTCAACAGACATGATTCACCCGGGCCACGGAATGCGGCAGCGGGGAATATGGATCATAAACAAACGCACGTGCCACAGTATCTATAGTCTGGAGCCCAATAAATTGATAACTAGTAGTTGGCTCGGTTTCAACGCTTTTATTGGATATATCGTTCACATTAATAATTTGGTAATTGATTGGGACATTAGCTGAAGCTGTTACGCACTCCCACACATTGTTCGGAAATATATTTGCTCGTACATCTTGTTTTCTTTTGCAATATACCACAATTACAGTGGAAGTAGGTAAAGCGTAGGGCCCAAATATGGTAATCCGAAATCAAGAATTGCTGAAGAAGCCAAATTCAACGCACCTGTTCCAAATACATCACTACAAGGTAAACAAGACTCTTATTAATCACAAAGCGAAGGTAGCATACAAAGCCAAACACAGCGGTGTAGTGATTATTAATCTTACCATATTAGATTTCGGGCACGCCGCAATCGCGGCGGTAAGACCCCTCTTTGAGGAGTGGCTGGATAGGCGTCACGGCGTCCTTACCTACCGCATGACGCAGGTCCTCACCGGACACGGAAGTTTCGGGAGGTTCCTGTGTCTGATAGGGAGGGAAGAAACGCCTGGGTGTCACCACTGCGAGGATCGTCCGGAGGACACGGTGGAGCATACGGTGCAGGACTGCCCCGCTTGGGCAGAGCACCGCCGTGTCCTCACGACGGCGATAGGCGGAGACCTCTCGCGCCCGGCATTGGTCGAGGCCATGCTGCGGGGCGAGACGGAGTGGGAAGCGGTCGCCTCCTTCTGCGAAGCAGTCATGCTCGTGAAGGAGGAGGCGGGCCGCCTGAGGGAGAGGACAGCGTCCTCCCTCCACCCCAGCCGCAGTGGTAGACGCCCACGGCGTCGGACGTCGCGAGACGATCTCCGGCCACCGTAGGCGCGGGCATGCGGGCGGCGAGTAATGGGCGACTCGCTGTCCGACCATGGACCATGCCCGGGTCGACGGCGCGTTGTGTTCCACGCGCGCCTCAAAGAGTGTCAGCATAGTGACGGGGCCTGTAGAGGGCCAAAGCCTGCTGGGGTCGCGGGACCAAGGGATTACCGTGACCCCGGTACGTAAAGGGCTAGTGAGGGACACCGTGGATTTTAGTCAGTACAAGTCTGACAGTCCCTCCCGCCCTGCCCTGGGTGGGAGGACTCATTTGATGATTTTACCACGATAAAAAAAAAAAAAAAAAAAAAACCATATTAGATTTAATCGAATATGCAAACTTGGTACTTGAGAATTACTAGAAAACAATCCTATAATGCTCACTAATTACACTATAATAACATTTTGCTAAAAAGACCTTGCAATCTAAACGTAGGAAGTTGTACGGCGCATGTAGGCGAATTGCAAACTCAAGCTATTATTCAATAGGATGTTCGCATCTCGCCTCTAGCAGTGATTGAATCGAATTAGGTTACAGCACAATAACCTGTCATGTAACTAGATGTTACCTTGGCCTAGACATGCTTCTAGAGATAGGCACAGACCTTTTACGAGTGTACGTGACATAGCTCGCAACTCAGTATCGATGAGTCGGATTACTTAACTTGGACACACGTGCTGGTAGAAAAACATTTACAATAAATAATAAACTGGCAGCTGTAAAATTAAAAGAAATAAACTAAGGATTAACTCCAATGAAATTGGTTTGTAAACAGAAGATACGCGAATAAAAGATGGATCAAATTCTAGTGTAAAAGCTATAATAGATCCTGCTACATAATTTATAGAAGATAAAACGCTCAACAAAACAGAACAATATTTAGCGGAGTACCCCGCAGAGAAGGGTCCACACGTGACAACTATTCCAAGTGTTGAACAAAAAACAACACTTTATCTAAGTGAAGGGTTTCAGAATGTGCGGGGATCATAACTGCGCGATCTGTATTCAGAACACGCACGGTGCAGGAAGGCAAAAGCCACAATGTGTCTTGAGACTTCCGACTCTTGCTCAATATTTCTATTATTGATACCAGATCAGCCCTAAACGCCGTATGTTGGAAACCAAAGAAAAGTTGCATGCGAGTTCTGAAGAATTTCCTGCCATTTATATTTTGAACACCAAGAGAAACTTATTAGTTATCCAGTAAAACCAAATGAGTATATTTACATGAACAATTTGTCGCACTTTTTTCCTTGAGCAATGATTAATCTTTCTATAGTAAGCGCTTTACAGTGTTTGTTGAGTGGTATCGATTAAAATGGAATACATCTACTTGGAAATATAAATTACGCACTCGTAGCTTGATCGCAAGAACGATTTTCGCGCAAAAACTTCGAGGTCGGGTTTTTGTTAGTTATCGCTATCAGAGATCTAATTTTTTGCTTTAGTTTTTGGAACAGCACTGCTGTATGGATCATCTTACTCACTGTGCGTTGTTGTGGTATAAAAACATGTGTTTATCTAATCACTGCATCGTATTCAAAACTAGTGGCTGCAGTAAAATGTTAAACTATTCATTTTATGAAATCTGTAGAATTTAATCAATATAAAATATCACGACTACGTGTTTAGTAGCAGGATTTTAAGAATGCATCTTTTTTTAACTCTACAATTCGTGCACACGTCAACGGTTTGTCGATAATAAAAAAAAGAACACCTTTATTAGCCTGACCTATCATTTTAGTCGTAATTAAGTTATGACTATAATGATATTCTCCATACATATAGAAGGAATTGACTCCTGTAACACGGTCTCACCTAGCTCAGGAGTCAGGGTTTAAATCTAAAATGTATGATATATTTTATGTCAATAATAACATTATTATTCCGTTTCTTCATTCAAAACATTATTATTATTATATATCAAACAGGTCTAATCAATATTGCTAAAGTTTCTAGAACAGGATACACACAGGTCGATCTAACTGTGGAAGGTCATTGCGATGCACCTCAGGTCGGTCACACAAACACAACGAGTTGACACAAGCAAACGATGCGGGCATGTCACGGGTACCTTGATGAAGATGACATGAATACTGATGTAAGAGCAAATCTTGTTACATAAGGGGAACTGGGAGATTTGCATAAGATATTTGGAGGAAATCGTTAATCAACATACGAGCAGGAAACAGATATACATATACGGCTATTAACGGTCTCCGTCAATTTAGTTATTTACAACAGGATGAAGAATTGCGAAGTAAGTGGGCTTATTTAATCGGTTAATGAACTTACGTATACGTTATTATAAATTTTACGAATGAAAATCAAGATGGAGCATTATTATTATTACACACTAACTCGTTGTGATTCAATATTACTGATCATGTTATCAATGGAACGTGTCCAATCATACAATGCTGTTTGTATCTGCAACGGATGATTTGATGCTTTCTTCAATGACAAGGAATCCATAATATGCGTTTTTGATTAAAGAAACAATCATCTTCCCGCTTGTTTGAAGGGCTAAATTGGTTTATTTAAAATTATTTTATTTAAACTGATATCATAATACATGCTTTCTGGCAAATTTCAAAATCTGACGAATCTGTAATCTCGTCGAAAGTATAGGTAACTTGGATTAATCGGTCAACAAACTTCATCAATTTGAACATCTACTTAACTGAAAGCCAATCAATCTACCAACGGATCTAGGCGCAGAAGGCAACAACAAGTTTCACCCACAACTTGTGTTTACACCAAAACTAATTACAGACTATGTAATCGACAAATATTATACCAACTCAAATTATGATCGTGCAAATGAAATTGAAAGGTGTTACACAACATGCTTCTGCTGAACGTCTTACCGTTTTCAAAATCAATGAAGAACGATGATCAAATATTAATCTAAGGGCCGTTGAAAATTCAATCAATGGAGTGCCAGCTTTTGTTCCTCTTCACTTGAATCATCTCTAAATAGGGCGGTCATTAATCAATGTACAAAAACGTTGACGCGGAAGGAGTTTAAAAAAGAAGGATGGTGCAAAAAATCTTTTATTATCCGTTGAAGGCACGAGCACGCCCTGCCTATCAATATTCATTGTCCTTGTTAGACTTGAAAGGTTTTTTTCTTATTTATTTTTAGTTAAACGAATTTGTTAAAGTACTTTTAAATAATTCTTACTCGGGTACCGTTAAAAGATTTCTGCTGGAGACAAATAAAAGGCTAATGTCGAACGGATCAAACAGTATAAATGTGCGAGACAGCGTGAAACCGATTGATTCCTCCATAGGGGTGGCCCGCCATACCTCTAATAGTACTCGCCGGTATTTGGTAAAAAATCTTTCGAGTAGAAGCCCTCGTGTAAGTGGGTCACTAAGCAGGGAACATGACGAATCGCTTCCATCACTCTTTAACGCTGCTGCAAGTAGGGGAGACGAGATAAGACTTAACATTTAACCACCCATTCGGGCATTTTTGATAAATGCATTTTACAAGTTTTAAATGAGGAAAAAGTGCAAACAATTTTATCAGACGCCATAAAATTCGTAATAAAACTTAAAAGGAGGAATAAAAACGCTAAAAAAAGAAATGGACTCAATTAATATTAAACAGCACCATGGAAGGCTGAATATATTTTATTCAGCAGACATTCTAAGAATTTTAGGCACATGGCATATGTGACCGGAGCCTATGAAGTCGGACCGCTACTTGCAATATAAGGAGTTGCACCGAACAATGGGCTCCGTTGTGTTTTCCGGAACGACCTTAAGCGTATATATTAGCGAACATTCTACCATATACAAAGGGGTAATTAAAAAGCTATGAAGAGCAGTAGCAGCCGGTGGCCGAGCAAGAACCCAATTAGTGGTGCCATAAAATGGTTGGAATTCTAGTCTTAGAAATGGAAATGCTACCTACGTGGATTATATTGAAGAAATATGTTTAGTGTTGACAAATGTTTAGATAAATATATAATATAATTGCGTATTCCAGTGAAGAGGCACGATTGCGGAGTCACGGCATTTCGTAACCACGATCGGGCGCATTCCATCGCGATGCCCGGTGCAACGCCCCTACGGGATAGACCTGCGACGGTTACTGATGATGCTAGCACGTATACTGTAGTAGCAACTAGCAATGTTTATATTGCTAGTTGCTACTACTACCTACACTAATGTGCCGCGCAGTTGAACTAGTGGGCGGCAGATCAAATAGGTGGTGAAGTAAAGTGTGGGAACTGCTAAATAGGTGAAGGTGTTAATCAAGGTAGTGTAAATGATTTGTCTTAACTTCAATGTCTTTAGTTAGACTTTTATTATAACGTCGGTAACTGAACCGACGCTTTATTCATTTACGCTAATGCGGGACGAAGAACTATAACCAAGTAATTAATAATATAGTTTTGTGATCTAAAGCACGCAACTTTAAAATAAACTTAGACTTTAAGTTATAACCTCAAGGTTGGTCCTTTAATGCATGACCTGAAGTTGTTTATTAATATGGTTGCCGTTATCGTAAACCTTTTGTTATTTTATGGCAATTTATATATGCTGAGAGACGTATTGCACCTCAAAACCGGAAAGCGTTGCAGAACTGTCGAGGAACACGTGCGAAAAGGAGGCCGCTTGCGCAATCGTCAGCGAGTTATCAAAGATTGTTGCCCTCGCTAATGCAACGAATATCTGAACTCTTGCGCAGCTCTCTAACGGTGTTCTGGACCGCTCTGTTCGCATTGTTTTGGTCAATTGCCATTATTATAGCTAAAAGAATGCGGCTCTCATTAGAAGTTAGTTTTACGCCCGCGGCGTGACGCTCACGTCATTATTCACCAGTTCTATAACGTCTTATTATAGTTCGCTGACCGTATGAGTGGCCAATCGTGCGTAAGTATGCTTTATCAACTTTGTTGCGGATTTTGCATAATACACGAATGCATTCTACATCCAACATTCGTGATATGAAGCAATTCTCACGATTGTATCTCAAGGTGAACGTAAATGTAAAACACATGTTATACCCATACAGAAAATAGACAGGTGCCGTGACAATAGATCAAAAGGCTTAGTCGTTTCATTTTCCCAGCAGAATCAAGGTAATTATTAAAGCTAACGAAACGAACGTGGTACGGAGTCTGCAATTGCTATTTCTTTTTTTAATGGAACAGCGGGACCGGAATTCACAAGACCGTTACAGAACCTTACAAAAACGGAACTTTTACACAAATTACTTACTATTAAAGTACTCTCTTTAAGTAGTACCTAGAGCATTTCTAATCATGGTAAGGTTCTGTTTTCCTTTAAGTTATAAGTACTCTTATCGTAACAAAACACATTGGAATAACAAACATTAATCCAATATTAATGGTTCCAAAATCTAATAAGCTTTTACGAATAAGAACAATAAGAATAAATTATTGGCCAACGAGAAACGTGAAAAATATCCAATACGGGAGATTATGATGACCATTCACAATGATATAGACTCTGAAGCAATAATTGAAAAAGCGATTAGAAATGAAATATGGTTAATCCGACATGCGATGAACAATATCGTTGCAAATCCATAATATAAAGGGGAAGGCCAATGTCAACGACCTACACCCTATGGACAACAATGAGACAGATCCGAAAAAAGGGTCTTACACCATTATGGGGCGCAATTACCGCTTCAATGGGCAACCGAATACTGCCGATACTGTTGTAAAAATGTGGCACGTGTCAAGCGCCTCACAATCCTGTCAAACCCGTTCAGAAATGTATCATAAGAGAATTTAATAGAGCTAATCCTTGAACAAATGTTCTATTCGACAATTTTTACTATATTTTGTAACAGCTTAAAATAAATTCGACAGTTGAGAGGATACACTGCTTAAGTCTAATTAATGTCCATATTTAATCCTTTAGTCCCGCATTTTAAGCTTGACGGTTGATTAAAATTTGCGTAAACATTTCTTTATTATAATACGTTAGCATGTTGCTGCAAAGCTCTGTGAGTTTAGGTTCTAAATCTAATTAATATATTCGAAACTAAATTCAACAAGTTTGTTAAAGCCGGGTACTGTTCTAACCGTTACAGATACCGAGGTATAAAATCAAATTTGTACCGCATTAAGTGTGCCTACGTTATATCCAAGGGTTCGGTTAACCAGAGGCTGGGGTGTACCAGACGATCAATTTCAAGGCCCCCCTCGCCTTATATTCAAATCCCTTCTTTGTCTTTCGCATTTCATACAGTCGGTGATTCACAATAAAGACACTCATCTCAAACGCGTGTCTACTTGTTCCAAGTTCCTAACGGTCGATAACTTTGAATTTATTAACATTCAAAACAAAACAACTTTTGGTTGAAATGTTACTGGCATATGAAATATATCATACTGGTTGCCTGATTATGTGAATGAAATGATGCGTAAACAAACAATAATTACAATTGTTTGGCTGTGTGATTGTCATATTAGTTAACAACTCTACTAGTTCGATGAACTTTCATTCAATGGTTTACGCTTTACTTTCCCAGCAAAGTAGTTAGGTACTTAATCGAACATTAATTGTACAAGAATGTCTATGAGTAGATACCTGTGCGTCCTAAATGTGCAATTCTTGTTAGTGCAAAGAACAACATAAGTTGTAGATAAGACTTATCAGTAGCGATAAAGCAACTCTGTTGGTGATATCATTTAGAAACAATACTGGAAAGGCAATAAAGAATAATAGGAAAGTACAGTAATAATTAGTTTACTAAAATAAAAATAATACGTACTACAAAAACAAAACGGTTGTAAAACTATCACTGGGCAACAAAAAAACACAGTAGCGCAAATAAAATAATTCGAAGCACAAACTCTAATGAACTTCTACAGTCGGATAAACTTGAAACATTTACCGGCAAACGCACGAACTTTTTCAAAACACTTCACAAAAACGACGACGATATCAAATTTTCGCGTGAAATTTGATATGTGTACTCTATCGAAACGGTTGGATGCCCGCGAAGAACACAACGCGCGCCGCGACGACCGGCCAACAACTGACGTTGACTCGATGCCCGGCTGTCGCCGTCCCACTCCAGTACGCATGCCCGGAACAACATCCCTTCATAATTCCTACATATATACCCTTTTTAAAATCCACACAACATTTCCCGCCTTTATCCCACATAATAACTATGGTTTTAGTCATAACAACGAAGGAAAAATTAATAATACTAAGTAAACGGCTGTTGAGTTAGAAAAGGACAGCAATAAATATAGAGACAAGGTCGATCGTGATTGTATTGCAACATCGCCTTTAGCGAAAGCTAACAGTTCGGGTTATACACCTGGCCGGTAAAGATAAGGAGTTTTAAAATTGCTCTGAGCCCATAAATACTGTCTGATTTTTAATCTCAGAAGGGGAAATTATTTCCGTCCATCTTTATGATCTTCCACATGGATTGATGGTTTTGTTGGGGTTGTAAAATTGTCCGTTGATAAAATAATCTATTCATTCAAATTGAAAACTTGAGCAATTGAAGTGGTTAATTTTTTTTTTAGCTTCTGATAAAATCCTTTTTAAGTTTATTGAAGCCATTAACGCTCTCTATAACAGTTTTCCTAGGATAAACAGCTGCAATAAAGTTTTTGCTGAGTAATCGTTCTGCATCTTTACCTTTTATAGCTGCAATAAAGATGATGACGTTGTTAAAACATGTGTTATGGTGTTGTAATAAATACTCTTTAATTTTCTTCCGTCGGTAGTAAGTTATTTTAGTAGGTGCCGTTAAAATTGATATAGTTTTACCAACATCTTTGTCATCTTTATCTTCAGGTCTCTTAGAAGGAAATGCGTGGTTCACAAACATACAAATTCCGGGATTGTAGTTTTTTTTATTTTTTCTGCTAGCGTATTCCTGCATCTTCGTCTAGTTGGATGTCAGACTTTATGCCACGGGACCAGACCACAAGAATGAAAATAATCCTTTACCAAATCTATTCGTTTGCTAAAATTTCATCTTTCCTTTAAGACTATATAAAAATTGGACCTAACAAACAGACAGACAGTGTTACCAGCGCGTCTATAATATAAGTATGAAATGTGAAGGCTCACCACGAGACCATGTAACAGGAACGCGTAATAAAACAATACCATGGCTGGATAATACTTTCATATCTCAATATTCTTCACTTTCACTGCGGTGACACATATGGGCTGAATGAAAGTGAACATTGTCATAATACACAATAGCTTCGGAGCTCTCAGAACTGTTTTGTGTACACTTTCGTGTAATTTGAAGAAACATGTGGAATATGTTATGTCAACGATTCTATTTCTAAGTTAAGAATATAGTTCTGGTTAAGACCAAGATGCAAATTGTTTTCTAGGTCAATGGATGCATGTTGAAATCATCGTTTTGTTTTCTGTAAACCAATCAATAAATGACATAAAGAAAACGAAGAAGGCTGGCCAGAAAAAGTTGTAAAGGCCACTAATAGAAAGGAATCACCAAAAGACCTGAAATATTCTAAGTTGTATTCGAAGGGAGAGGAGAGCCATCGCTCTCTTCTCCTTTCTTCACCATTTAGCCATCCAAAGTTTTGACTACTTAGGTATCTTCTATTCTAAATCGTAACCTACAGTTATTGGAGAAGCTTAAGATAGAGAAGAAGGGGAGTAGCTTCAAATTGGGAAAAACTGGTGACAATTAGAGCCTAGTATTAGCTAGATTTGACTCGAAAAACTATACAAAATAAGTAAATAATTTAAATTCTCTCTAAAAATCTAACACAACCAAAAGTACAAGTAGACACATGTGACCGAATGCATTAAGAAACACAGAAATATAATTGGCCTGGTGTTTATAAGAAAAGGAGTCCTCGAATGGAGGTCACTTACGTGTACACTACATGCAATCGGCGCGAGAGCTTGTTACTGTACTGTACGAAGGCAGTTGATATAATGCACTCGCAGAATTATAATTATGGTGAGAAGTGTATTTTTAGACTAGAAAATGAAAAAGATTTCGTATTTACCAAGAAAACGACTTTTTCAACTTTTATTTTTGCTGTGGTTTCGTAGAATCATCAAAGATGAAGTAATTCTTAGTTTAAGAAATAGGTTATTATTACTTACTAGAAGTAGTGAAGTAGTACTAGTACGTATAGTAGGTAACTCAATGAGCTCAGTTTCACTCAATGCGCCCAATCTCAATCAGTGCTTTGTTATTCTGGTTACGGTTTTGAGTACCTAAGTAGGTATGTAAAGAATACATTAATTAAACTATAGAAATATAAAATACTAAATTTAAATAAAACTAAACTATCATACTTGACAGAAATATGGATGCAGGAGAGAAAGGAAAACCCAAAATACTACAAGTCAAAATAGTACCAGAAACAAACTCCATAATGTTTTTGGCATGATTCGATCATAACTTAACATTTAAACGTACGTATCGTAACATTGTTAAGAAAGATTAAATACTTTATAGTATTGAACCTTTTGAATCAGAATTGCTTCTGTCAGCAAGTTCTTGATACTCCTCCATATTACTTCATATTCATGTAAGTTAGTCAGTATCAGCATTTGTATACAAATAACACCATGATAACCGACCATTAATTTGCTTGCCAAATGCAATTCATGCCGCTTACACATCAAAATCGATTAATTTTAAATGCATGCTTTCATCGAGGCCTTGAATGCGTATTTGTGTAATTCTTCAATTGACGCATGTTAGCAGATGAATGTTTATGCAATGTAAATGCAAAGAAACAGCAATATAAAAATAAAACCTAAAGAGGTCATGTTTGATAACTTATTTGATAACCTCAGTAGGGTAATAAACTTTATCTTGACGTTTACCTGTATTAAAGGTAATTATGTAGAGATAAGTGAGATAAGTTGCAACATTTTTTGTCAACTTTACGGCTTATAGGTTATTTTTCAATTACTTACTTACTCAGTAGATAGCTTGTTACTTACAAATGGATACCTTGTCTGATGTCTTAGCTACTGTTGAGTTTTTTTTTGATTCAAGACTTAATTTATTATCTTTAGGTGCATTGTTCAATTATAATTTAAAGAAGAAATATTTGTACTGTTCACCCTGGTGTTCCTGCTGGTGGTGGTTTACACTGATTTAAATCTATTGCACAATCGTCATCAATAATAACATCCAGAACTTGTACAGGTTCCATAGCTGAGTTGCCAGTATCTTTATTATTGTCTTTCTCTAAATTAGTCATATCAGGGTGACATTATGCTGCAGTCAATAATCCGTGACAAATATGAAAATCTTGTCTTGTCGATGCAAGTTGAAAATTATCTAACTTTCGTAAACTTGTCATTGCAAATCAATATTCTTCGCAATTTTCCGCCAAATTATTATTACTCAAATCCAAGTCAATATTTACTTCTGTAATTGTATTCTGATCGTTGTACGTTCACGCGAACAAGTAACGCTACTTCGAAAGCGCACGTTAAATGTTCTACTGACATTGAACCACCTGCTCACTTCGTCTTATGTTAATGTTTCTTACCTAACACTTACTTAACTTTAACATTGTTGTTCAAGTTTACGGTTAGAGATGCTGCCTGTTTAGCTTCGCTAGTTTTGATAACATCATCTTACGGGATTTAATTGCTTTTGAATCGTGTATGTGGTTTTAAATTATCATCTACTTGACTTATAAGTATGATGTTTATTTTATGTCCTTCAATACTTTCATGATCCTTTTTCCTTTTTCAAATAATTTTAAATATACGAGTACCCTGGTCTACTCATTGATCATTTTTCCAGACTTGATCACCTTTTTATGGATCACTAGCTTTTGCCCGCGGCTTCGCTCGCGTAGAATTTGGTCTGCCTCATTAAGTTACGTGACATTTTTTTAAATACCTACTTATATTTTTTTATGTAACTTCACATCGTACATCCCAGATTTTTAACTTCAAAATTAGTTTCCATACAATCTTTGAACACCTATACCTAATATTTAGAGGGAATCTCTTGAGGGTGGAATTATCTGAATTCCTTTCTAAGTGCTCATTACTTTAGAGGGCCAAAGCCTGCCGGGGTCGCGGGACTTACGAATTACCGTGACCCCGGTAAAGGGCTATTGAAGGACACCGTAAATTTTAGTCAGTCAAGTCTGACAGTCCCTCCCGCCCTGCCCTGGGTGGGAGGACTCATTTGATGATTTTACCACGAATAAAAAAAAAATAGAACTCTGCAAATGTCAAAAATGTTATGAAAAATTATGGCTTTGTTATTTTCTATTTCATTGTTTTTTTTGCCACCGACTTCCGAAACAAAAGTTATTTTGTAGATTATTTTACCCTTTTTTGTGGTTCTTTTGAAGGCGGTTACATTTTTTTTTGAAAAAGTTTTTTATTTTTCTCTTTTTAGTTAAAATATTCAACCCAAGTTCTTGCCAAATACATATAATATAATCCGTAGCACTGGTAATAACATCCCTCATGTACACAATAAGAAAATAAAATTCCCTATCTCAAAAACTACTGAACCGATTTTGATGAAACTTGCAGCATTCTCTAAGTTGAACGATACCTAGCACAAAAAAAAAGAATTATTTAAATCGGACGTGAAGTTCCGGAGATATGCGAACAATGAATCAGTCGATGCCTACTCCTTACTGTTAAGGAGTTGTATCAGCTCAGCTACATAAGATGATGATTACCATACGCAAGTACTTAAATTACTTCATAAGATTTACGAAAAACGATGCGTGGGCCTATAAAATTTGAGGGTTGCCCTCGATGTCTCCAAGATCCAATCATCAGATCTTGATTTGATGACAATGGGACCACACGGGAAGCACCAGCTTTCAAACAAAAAAAGAATCATGAAAATCGGTTCACCCAGACGGTCGTAATGCGGTAACAAACATGAAAACCTCCTTTTTTTGAAGTCGGTTAAAAACTATCCTATGTCCTTTCTCAAGTTCCAAACTATGTCTGTACCAAATTTAACACAAATCGGTTCAGTAGTTTAGGCGTGAAGAAAAGACAGACAGACAGACAGACAGACAGACAGACAGAGTTACTTTCGCATTTATAATATTAGTTTGGATTTTATAAAATGAGGTCAGATCACCAAAAAACACTTAAAACTTGTTTGATTGCAAGATCGACAAAGCGATACCTCTGGTGCTGTTGACTCCATAGGCTATGATGACCACTTTTCATCAGCCAGGTTATATACATGTTTGTCACATTTTAGATATACAAAAGCGAAAAAGTAGGCTTAAAAAATAGTCATGGTATTAATAGTGCGATCAGGCTCTCAAACAAATCATAGTCAGCATATTTTCAGTTAAATATCAAAGGCTTTCTGTTCAAACAATCTCTAGAAATACACACAGAAATATAAAGAACAAACTAAGAGAAAAGTATGCCACAAACAATGATATCTAAAATGAAACAATTTCCCATGGATTTTCACTCATCGTGACGAGGTGACGGTGTGAAATTACATTACTAGCCTATGTCGTGCCTTTTCATTTTAGTATCGCACGCGAGACACTGAGTCTAGTCTAGACACGGGCAATAAGGTCAAATGTCAGGTAGAAGTATCGATGTATAGTGACCTCATTATGTTCCCAGTGATAAAGAGGAACGGGAATAAGTTATTAGGATTGTGTCATACATAACTAGTATGATATGATGGAATCGACGAAAACAATATAATTCGGCTTGATACGCGAATGTCAACGGTAACATGGATCGATTTATTGTCACACTATTTCTGAGAAAATAAAAAAAGAATGTCCATTTAAAATACAGCTTACACTTTTTTTTTCGAAAAATGACTTATAATTTAGATTGTACTGATTGTACCTATTTATTTTTATTTATATTGTATGCAAACCAATTTAAAAAATGAAAAAAATACTAACAAAAGAACTTGAAATATTTTCCATGCCCATCAGTAAGAATATTTCGATGATAAAGAAATGCTCAGAAACAAATCTACACTACAGAGATTTTAATTCTAACTGCTTTATTCGGCCTGAAAATTCAGGAAACAATTTTCCAGATTCCAAGAAAGACAAAATCAACCTCCAGTTCATTCCTCCCATATCAGTTTAACAACATCAATTACAGGAAATCTATTCCCGTTTCAAATCCAGCTGCTAACGCACTAAATCATTTGATCTGGAGCATTTGATCGAAGCCAATCGGATGAATGAAGATGTTATAAACAAACGGGTACTGTTACAAGACAAACTCATTTATTTCAGTTTGCGCGGGGGCAACAAACAAACATTGTCGTGTTCTGCAAATATAGCAAACAGGTTGTGTCCCGCCCGAAGGCATCAACGTTAGGATACGTAAGTATTAAGTACTCGGAAACGTTTGTTTAGTATGTAATTTATCATTTGTTTAAGTAGAGAGTATGAGTGTCTATAACAGAACTCAACGCAATTGCATGTCATTGCTTGCGTGCAAATCGGAGAACTTCAGCTTTAATTATTGAGGGAAATATCCTAAAGATAGGAATTAGAAGTGAATTGAAGAATTCAACGCTTGTAGGAAGGCCTCGATGGCTTGGTAAGAGAGTCGGATGTACCGAATTCGTAGGAAGCAGTTTCAAACCCTGCTTGCTAAATTTTCAAAATTTGCGAGCTTTTATTGTTTGCTTCGAATAAGCTTTTTTTTACGTGGTAAAATCATCTTATGAGTCTGACTTTCATACCGACTAAAATCCACGGTGTCCTTCAATAGCCCTTTAAATTCCAGGGTCACGGTAATTCGTACAGTCCCGCGACCGAGCCCAATTAAGCTACTTGAAAATAATGAATAATTATACTCATAGACTTACTTGTATTTTTTTCTTCTACTGTGTAAAAGCTTTATAGGGTAAAACTTTCAATTGTTTTATTTTTACAGAATAAATATTAAAGACTACTAGGTAAATATAAAATGCCTACTGGTACATTTAAACTAGGACTTCTGGGTCTCCCGACAGACACTAAGCAAAGTTACGGCAGCTCACTAGATCTAAAATAGCTCCCAAATGTTGAATTCAAGCTTATCTAGTGTACTTTTGTTGTGAAAATAGTCTTACTCTAGTCTTCTAAATTGAAGTTACTGCTGAATATTACTCCAGAATCTTTTGTTTGGACTCTAAAGTCAAATTATAATACTTTTATGGCCCTCTAAGCTCAAGTAAAACTTAAATAATGTAAAAACGGGCTTTTAGACTAAGTGGCCCCAAAATCTTAGAAGTACCTTCTATAAATATTGTAGTCTTAAAATATAGCTTTTTATACAGGAATAATTTAACAAACAAAATCCACAATTCAAAGTCAAATCATTCATTTCAATTAGGCCAGTGAAGAAGAGGCACTTTTGAACGTCGAATATTAAAATAAAAGGAAATGGGATGGGATTTATTCTACACTCATTAGCAACGGTAGGTTTGTATGAAGATCATGGTCAAGAAACTCCATACTTAATACAAATTTGTAGATAAAAAGCGAGAATCAAAAAGAAATAGTTCTTTATTCAATAATAGCATTAAGTATTAATGTAGAATACATGAAGTAAACACGGTAATATGAAACTTTAATCAATCATCCGCAGGCATGAAGCCGACTTCAAAAATATACACGAAACCCGAAAATTACATAAACATAAAGGTCCCTATACAATCTCTCGTGTTTGCATTGGCTCGGCAAACATCGGGGTAAAGAGCGGAAACGTTATTACAACTCAGCAACTGTACCAAGGTACGGAAAGTATCGCTGGTACTTTAGAAGAAATGTTTATTTCGGATTACATTGCCGTTTTTGTCAGTAATAAAATTTGGATGAATTGTATTTAACCAGAAATGGATTATGTTAAAATTTAATCAGTCGAGCTAATGTCGGATTAGAAAAATAAATGAAATGTCCTAATAAAGGGGGGATACTTGAAACAAACTCCAGTTTAGTTAAATTCTAATGATTCTGGTATTAAGTTAAGCCGTGCATAAACACGAGTGTTTATTTCGAATAAATATTAAACTATGCTGCCGTACAATGGTTTTGGTATACATAGCATTTATAATTAGTGGTTGGTTTAATGAGACATTATTGTGTCTATGTTGTCATGTCGTCTCTAGAGAAAAACAGACCGGCGAAAGCGAAGCGTTTCCGAAGCGATACCGAACCGAGACGTCAGTCCGATAGTTTTGTCACGCTATCGCATCGCTTTCGCGTTTCTATGTGACTGCATTCAAACAATTCCATACATTACAAATAAAAACGTCACGCTTCGCATTCGCGACGCCTGTCTGTTTGACAAAGGCATAATTGCGTGCAGAAATGAATATCTATAATTAACTCACAGATAGGCGACGGGTTTTGAATTTGGAAATTTTCTACTATAATAGTTCAGAGTCATAACGTTTCACATTTTTGTGACGTTATGTAAACGGACATTAAATTGATGGAAAAATTAGTTCATCATTTGTACAATAAACGCCGTAATACTTAATGTAAGTAAAATACAGAAATCTTGTAATAACGCCTCAGACAAACGAGAACAGAATTTAGATGTTTGGAGAAGTTTAGAAAAGTGTTTCATTATTTGGAGTGCTTTAAATCAAATAATTATATACCTAAGGGGGGAAAAAATCAGTTGCATCAAGTCCTTAATTAGGTTTATAAATAGATACAATGGCTTTTTTTAAAACGCGCAGCAACATATAATTTTTACGCCAGCAGTTATGAGAAAGGACATTTTCCGTCTGGTGTATATTTCGGGCGGATTCAGGAATTATCATAAACCACCCCCATTATGTCATAAAACGATAAATATGCTGTAAAACCATAAACGAAGGCAGCGAGCCATACCATAAATTGTGTTGAATTGGCGCACTTTGCACTACTGTTCGCGACGGAACCCTGAAGAATGGGCATTTTTTATATTAGGTATAACGATTTATGTGTAGTCCTATAGAGTTTTATGGTACTTATTGTAATAAGTATTATGATCAAGTAATCTGTTCTATAAATAAAAGTTTTGGGCGCACCTTTACTGTGATACCCATTAATATTTTCAGAAGATTATTTGAAAGCCAAATAATAATACGAGTATATTATATTTAAATAATCAAAGATACTAAGTATCTTAATATTGAATATAGACATGTGTCATTAACTGCTAAATTTATTGAAAAAACCTGGATCAGGTGCAATGTAAATGTAAACAAAACTTACTTTTTTTAAAGAAAGTTTCACTATTGTCACCTTTTACAAAGAAAATGACTGTATCCGTGTACGTGGGGTTAATTATACTTATACTAAAGTTAATCTGTAACTTAACAATTACATGCAAATACTCGAGTAAATAAGTTCTGTTTAGTGGATACCGAAATATGATGCTCTTCAAGAATAAAAGAAAACTAACTCTATTCCCAAATAGACACAGAAAATACCACACAAGTGTTAGCAAAACTATATTATTATCCGCGAATGTTCATCTCCGCAATATTTTATTTGTTTATACGAAAGTATATTACAAGTGTGGTGATATATTCTGCTGGAGACTCATAAAATTTCACCCCGTCTCCCTTTGCCATTCATATTTCATCTGTGAAGTGCGTTTGTCACGAAACGTGGAAATACAATACAGCTTTACTATTATAGCAGGTTTTGTTAATAACCTCAAGTACTATGCTTTTCAGCAAGGAAGCTTTCTGATATAAATGAGAATATAGCTACTATACGATACATAAACTGACGTCATTTTACCATGGAGTAAGCCAGAAACTACAGATTGACATCTGGTGTGATAGACAACTTTAAATATAGGTACATACGAGTAAACAAAATCAACTATATAATTATTACTAAGTGATTCTCTTTGACTAAGGTTTGAGCGTTAAGTTTTCAACAAGCAAGGCATGATTTGTTATGTTATCATCGCCCGACTAACATAGAATTCACTATGAAAAAGAGCAATTGCAAAATAATAGCATTCAATTAAAAAAATAAATAACTATTCTTCATAAAGCGAAGAAAATCAATACATAATATTCTACGTAAAGCGAAATAATCCCACTTGTCTAAGTATACAGAAACCTATAATAATCAATGAAGATAAAAACCGCAAAATTCCCACACATTACCTTTCAAATAACCAATATCATTGCCTATTAATTAACAAAATTGATACTGCGAATTAAATTATGAAACGCTATCATAATCGCATTACTTTGCCCACGAGATACAGCCCCGGATTAATTAATACGACGATAATTAATCGTCGACTAACGCATATTGTGATTAACTGGGACGTGCATGATTATATTTGTATGAAAATATATGCGAATATGCGTCTTGTGATGCGGTGGAACGTAATTGATAATAATTAATTAATTTCCTGTGAGGAATGAGGTAGTTTTAATGGTAATTATCATTGCGGGCAGACAAAAGCTTGAAAATCAAGAGTCAGTCTTACTAAAGTTTATTATTATTTTTCAGTTACATACCTTTATTAAAATAACTGCTACACATAAATAAAAAACCTAGTTACTGGGTAGTGTGGTTGGAAATCTCGTCGCTTCACGTAAAGTACTGTTATTTAACTGCAACTGGATTAAGACTGAAAACTGACCCCAAAATAGTCGGGAAAAGGTTAGGTAAATGACGTATAATTTTGGTCATGTTTACAATAAAACGTCAGATAGATAACTAAAGCAAAGGATTATTAGAAATTCTTTGACAACAGTGAGTTAAGCTAATTTTAGTACTTCTTTCTCAACTGATTTATTTCAATGTATAGTCAAAAAAACTGCCTGGATGTTATACTCGTAATATTAGACTACCCAGAAAAAGCAAAACAAACCAATAATGTTTTTCTTTTAATTATTGTAAAATAATACCTCCATCTAACTTTCTAACACTGTCATTTGAAGAGTAAAGTGTAAATAAGGAGAAAATTTAACCACAAGAGTAACATCTAAGCTTTTCTTACTTTCTCTGCTCTCTTTAAAGTCTTCACACAAACAGCAGAGTTGTAATTTTGCATAAATCTTCTTTGAGGCGTCCTACTCTGTTTTTCCTAATTTATACATCCCTAAAAATACCTCGCCTGGAGAGTTTCAGGAAAAAATCGATATTCAATTAAAAAAATCTCGATTTTTATTTAAAAGATCATTCAAAAATTATAACTAATTACTAACGAAGAAAAATCATCCCGTACTAATCACAATTAATTAAAAATCACTTAAAACAAATCGTCGGATTCTATATAATCGATGGCCAAAGATTCTTTGAAGAATTTTCGACGTAATTAAAACAATTCGTGAAGTATTTCCTCTAAGGGTAATGAAGGGGAAGCCTATGATTTATTTTGAAGTGGTGAGCGCGCCCTCTGGGCACTTCATTGATTTTAATCGCTACCGGGATTGTGCGTGATACTATAGAAAGGCAGTGGTCGAGAACTGATTTAGATAATATTTTACACCGGAAAAGAAAAATAAAACTGTGGGTAAAAACAAGGAATTTAAGTTGCTTAAATGAACCCGAGTTTAAGAACTTCATAAGTAATTATAATGGTTTTAAAGTTCCCTTGGGATATTAGTTTTCGGCAGTAATTTTTACTTTAGGTTTTTCCTAAAATGCAATTCCGTTAGGTATGAAACCTGCACAATTAATAAAACCGGCGGATCAAAAAAGGCCATTTTAGAAACATCATAAATGCTTTGCAATAAAAATCTTCGTCTTAAAAATCTTAAAATGGAATTTTCTCTTGTGTTGCTTAAATAATAAAGTAGATAATTGATAAAGAACAATTTATCAACATTAGGTACTATAACAAACATTGCCAAAATAGCGTTTTAATCGCCAGACATCTGAAGAACTTAAAAATCTGAAAAAAAAACTATGGCTTTAGCAAAAAATTCGCTTTTACAGCAGCGAAAGACAATTCTTTAATTAAACATGTTTCTCTTTTTTACTTTCATCTCGTCTCTAGGACTAGCACTAATTTTAGTTGAATTATCCTTGTTAGTCGGGCAAGTCGGACAAAGAAGAGGTACAATTAGTGATACGAAGAGTCCTGATTGTGCCAACTACGACGCCAGTATAAATTGCGTTAACAGCCGGTTGAAGATGCAAATTGTTACCTAGAAACGTCTTTCTATGTTTCTCAGAATGCCTCGCGGGACAGACGTGCTTGACATATTTTTAACTGTTGTGTTAATGATGCAAGAGCGTGTTTGATCTTTAGTCGGTCATTGTTTAGTTGAACATACTATTGCGAATCTACTACTAATGCAACTCAATGCAAAGATATAAATGATGACCAGATCTTTATCAGTAAAAAGAAAATTTAAACAAATAATATAAAAATGTCATAATTTTTTGCAATTTTTTTGAGGTGTAAACTCCTCAAGGAGTGTCAGCAAAGTGACGGGGCCTGTAGAGGGCCAAAGCCTGCCGGGGTCGCGGGACTTACCCATCACCGTAACCCCGGTACGTAAAGGGCTATTGAAGGACACCGTGGATTTTAGTCAGTACAAGTCTGACAGTCCCTCCCGCCCTGCCCTGAGTGAGAGGACTCATTTGATGATTTTACCACGATAAAAAAAGAGGTGTATGCTACATGCATACATAATACACATCTCGGTAATTACGGGCACAAATACAGACATCGGGGTGCTATTGAAAAATTGGTAGATCTCAAAAATACTGGACCAGGAAATTGAACCTAGGTGCTTAAGTTCAGCAGACCCGCTTTTTTTGAGGTTGAGATAATCCTCTTCAAGTGGAGCAGAAGTGTGTCAGTCTCATACTGACTAAAACTCACACTGTCACTCGAATTACCCCTTATATTTCACGTTCTAGAGTGGTAATTCTTTTGAACTAGACCAACAAAGAATAATCATTTTTATTTTATTTGTAATTATTTTTAAAAATAAAATCCAATTCATTAAATAAACACAGGCTTAACCAGAGCCGTATATCAAAGATCACACCTCACCATGCAGACTTATCTAAATCATTTACCAACGTTAATTCAAATAACAGCGTTTCCAAGCCACTTCCTACGTAGATATAATCTTTATCTCCACGTAAATTATAGTGGGTGCCCCTTCGCGATATTCACTTTGAGAACGGTTCCTCTGAACGGGGCTTTTGTTACCTCTAGAGGAGTGAATACATTAGCTCCATGCTTATAAAGCATATAGATATATAATAATGTATATTGTGTAATTACAAGGGTATATTTATTACACGTATCGTTCGCTTTCATGTCTTCCGTCTATTATTATGGCGATTAGCGTCGTTGAAGTTTTGAGTTGATGACAGGCAGTTGCTAAGTGTTAGGGTTGTAGGAAGGGTCTTATGGGGTCATTCAAATTCGAATAAGACATGTTATTATCCCTATATCTAACTATAATGTTCAAATAATCATTATGTAGCTAATTCTGCCTACTACTTGGTGATAAAACAAATTCCATGGAAAAAAAAAACTTTGTGGCTTTTGCAAATATGTGCTTATTAGAATATTTTTTCATCTATAAATAATATGTACTGTTTAATTTACAAAAAAGACTTATATGTAATAAAATGATATTTAAGTAGAATATCTATACTTACGAAACTGACATACCGAAGCGATGTAATTACGTTGAAATGAGGAGAAAAAATTACCTGGAAAAAAAGGAATAATAAGTAAGGCTCAGATCACATTAACAAATAAATAATAATATAATGTTACACATAAGACCACAAAAATGTGACACTGTTGTGAGTACCTACAAAATGCGTCGAGTTTCCTTTGACTGCGTCCCACTTCAAACGCCTGACGGTTTAGTTACAGCAAGCTATAATGATGTAGCGTAGTAATCGGACTTCACAATAGGCGCGCGCACGCGATTCCAACATCCACAAGCACAAACTAGTAACGGTACGTCGCAAATTGCTAACGATTAAATTAGTAATTATTTTTGGACACTTTTGTGTTTCATAAATAAAAAATATCCTTATTTTACTGAGAAGAACATGTACGATATACGTTATTCATCTTTTCATGAAGATTCATATAACACATACGAGTATTACTAATATTGATTGACACAGTTTTAGCTAATGATATTATGCCAATTCGTTAAAAATACGTCTTAAAAGCTGGTCAATATCCTATTTTTTAATCCCTACTTAGTACATGAGGAGATTAGATTCCTACAGGTACATGCTATCGATGTGACTATAAAATTACCGTAAAACATTCATAAAGTAGTACCCACGCGTTACAAATTCTTATCACATCCAAAACTTCGCAGACAATTTATAATCCAGTTACTCCAGCTAAAAAAGGTAGGCGCGTTAGCTTCGAAAAAATTATCTTCGAAGTCATTAAAGTCTTAAGTCTTGCTTAATTAAAGTCGCTGCCGACTTCTGACTTAAGGGGAGACACTCGCAGACATCAGAAAAATAATAATGACCTTAGTAGAAAACTTGCTCGCAAAAAGGTTTTTTTTTGTCACCATCTTTAGCGTTTCTTTGAGACAGCCGTGTTGTAGTCTGAGATGGTGTTTGAACGTTTCAGACTTGTTTTTCAGTGAGTAAATTGTGTCGTCGTAATTACTTTTTTCCTATTTGTGTGAAAGTCGGTCCAAGTTTTGATTAAAGAGTATTTCAAAAATATTTTTCAAATTGGTTTCTATTCGCTTTTGAATCTAACAATTTTCTAGGAGTTAATTACAACTTTTATAAAAAAAATTGGCTGTTAAAAGCTTTCTTCATAACGAATGTTTTCTCAAAATGTTTTCTTCCATATTTACTACTAAATACTAAATATCTAACAACACCCAAAACAGCTATTACCTACATAAAAACCGTCCCTCCAAGTTACAGCCTTCGTAATATCAATTCGTGAACGTCACTCTTGATATACCGATCATCATTTGTTTGACGTGGAGCCCTAAGAGGGACCTCTGAGACATCTAATTGAAACAAATATTTGAGCAGAAATGTTCCGAGGGAACTCGAGGGATGGAGTGAGAGAGCTAGTTTGATATCGATAACTTGAAACTTGATATCGATAACAAGGACGGATTTTAGTCTGCTCTGGTTAGCACAATAGTGACTTGAGATCTGGTTACACCTTTCGAATGTGATTATTCAGTGAAAATCTTAACGAAGTGATTTTTTATCGTAAGACATTAAGAGCACTCTTATGTCGGTTAGTATTCCTCCCGACACAGTTCTCCCTAGAATCTACAAACAAAATATAGTAGTAGTGTTTAATATTTTTTAAAGTTCACATTTAGTGGTTAATAATTTTAAAACCTCACATAATCTTACTTTATATTCTTCAAGAAAATATTAAAATAATTATTTTGTTTCGATAAACGTCTTTAAAAGCCGGACATCCCTTTCCATCGATATTGAATCTAAAAGCGCTTTCATTTCCAATCAATCGCAGTAAATCTGCTTTCTGATATTCAGCGAACGTTACGCGACCCAATTTTGAACACAAATTGGTTGAGATTAGGAGTCTTCGGTCATTATTTATTTATAAGAGCTTTTAAACCAAGGACAAAGGATGTTAACCTCAAATTGTATTCAAATTCATTATGTTATATTTGCTGGAGCCATTTATAATTCTATGATGTCTTTTTATTCGTTTTCATTTAAAAAATCTGACATTTATTAGCCATGTTTTAATACGACGAATCTCTCCATTCCCACAAGCGTTAAACTATAGCAATTACGGAGCCGCAGGATTTGTGCTAATTACTGACATTCGAAACCCGAATAGCGAAACCGAAATCCATACATGATCATTGATCATGGCTATCAGATCATTACTCGAGCTACCTAATATACCAACAGTGTACTTGTAACAGATCATATGTTTAGAAAGGAAGTGTAATTGTATTAAAATGCTGATAGAAGAGTTAAGAAGACAGGTTTTAGACAAAGGGATAGATGGATATGAACTAAAAAGTCCACTCTATCGATTGTAGTCGCTGTAGCCGAAATCAGCAGAATGGCGTTATAATCATTATTGTAGATGTTACTGAAACACTGCACGTTACAAGGTTTTATGATCTAGAATACTACGAAGTAAATAGGCTTGTTCATTTCATCCTATTTTAATCAGTTTGTTGTAAAAATTAACAGAAGCTGCTATACTATATATAAAGGTACGCAACGCAAAATTGAGGTATGAATTAGTAGAATCTAAATACTAATCTCTTATCGCAAAATTGAGGTGTGAATTAGTAGAATCTAAATACTAATCTCTAATCGCAAAATTGAGGTGTGAATTTGTAGAATTTATTCATTCCCGTAAGAAAGACCAATGATACCTATGCTTGGTCTTGGTTTACATAATTTGTAATCAACTAAGAAAGAAAGAAAGAAAGAAAATAGGTTTATTTGACACGCCTTCGGCACACAATTACAATGAAAAATTACGAGACAATGGAAAAGGAAGAACACAAAAGTATTAGATACCGTGTGCCTCACGGCTGTGCCAAATAGGCTCAGTTCAGCAAAATGCCAGGCCGCAGGTTGCCTGACGCTGGTTTTCAACTGAGCCTTGCGAGACGTCACAGATGTAAATCAGCTTTATAGTGTGAGTTGAAACAAATAATTAAATAAGAAATATGTGTAACAGAGTAAAATAAAATAAAAAGTAAAGGTATAAAGAAGTAGGATATAAATATAGTTATATATAGGTGTAACAAAAGTGTAGAAAATTTGTACCGTTTAGAAAATTATATAACTGACAGAAAGACGAATCACAGAGATTAAATTATGCACTATACCCTCTTCACTGCGTTGACTATTAACTAGACTGTTAATTATGATGATGAATATTGGAAAATGCTAATCCATACAAAATATTACACTGAAATACGTTACACGTAATAATAGGTATAATCTAATAGGTAAGGTCTTGAAAACATTCGTTTCATCACGATTATAATTTAATCTTTTTCGTCTATTCATCTGATTTGCTTAGATTTTATTTATTTCGTCCTTTTTGACGCCAAGGCTTATTATTTAATCTGTATTAAGAAAGACCTGTAAAAGAAACGCAATTTGTCGGCGACCCAAAAATATTATCAGTATTTTACGATTTCACGGATGGTCAAATGGCACCTCATTCATTACCTTTACAATTGTATTGAAAACCATCGCACCAATGAGTTCAATTGGGTTCAGCTGATTGATTCAGCATTGACTCTAACCAATTTTGCCATCTCATTTTAAACATAGACTAGTAAGAAACAGCTTGGTACACCCACAAGCAATCAAATGTATGTAAAAGCAATTTTCTCGTTTTTTTACGATTTGTTTGATTCACGCTTGCACAAATGTAGATTTTTGAAAAACAGAATGACTAATAAATAGGTCTTATCTCCAATTAGAATAGTTTTTTATACGCAAACCAACGCATTTGAATTTTTCTAAGTGAATAAGTTTCATTGCACGTTAATTCGTGACTGTACAGCATCAGACGCCTTTTACGTACAGAATGTTTAAAAGTATGTGGAGTTCAGAATACTTCAGAACTCCTTTCTAACTGTACTCAAGTGTACTCAATTATTTGACACGGAGTTCATTAAGAAAGTTCAAGTCGCAAGTGGCCACTAATGGTGGTAACTACGGGTATTTTAGACTTGGACCGACAGATGTGGGTAATGTATGGTAACTAACTAATGGTAAACGTAGAAAGGCTTGTAGTTTCCTCTGAGACGGTGAAATGAAAGCGTTAGCTGCTTGCGGCGTAAATACAAGACATTTTGAAAAACTTAAAAATGTGAAAACAGTGTCCGTATGAATCTTAGGATTGTAATTATTTTTTGAAATGATAACGCGGGTAAGAAAACTAATAGGTACGTGAAGCCATTTTGGCCAAATATCAAAATTACATGATCGCCACGAAGTAATCAAGCATCTAAAATTAATGATTGCAATAAGGTAGATGTTGCAAATTTTAAAGAAACAGATTGACGTATAGACGAGTGCATTCTTTTTAAAATCTCAAAACATCAATAACGAAGATATGTATTACCTAACATCATCTATAAAGCCAATTGATGTACCCCAATTCGTGCAGAGATTTCAACTGTATATTGCAACACATATCTATTAAGATAAAGTGGTAGATATAAAGCTAAATAATTTGTGGCTTGTTTCCCCCCGTTATTGCGGGGCCTTGACAAAACTGTTGCCATCTATAACTTGGTGAGTGGTTGTACTGCCTGTATTTGCCTCTGATATTACTATAATTCTGTTTGCTGTGGCTGTATTCGCTTTGAATGTTGTCTTATTTTATTTGTTGGGTTGTATTTGCAAGTTCTGAAGTAGGAAACTTAACAATACCTACAGAATAAGGTATATTCATTTCATTTGTTGAAGTGTCTTGTGAAATACTTACGATACAATGGTTGATAATTTTCTTACTTCAAAATGAAACTGAATTATCTTTTCATCCCAAGCGAAGATGTCGAGATGCGTTTGAACACTGATAGCTGTGAGAAGTGGAAGAATTGAGAAGAGACCTTTGCACTGCAGTGGGACACAATAGGCTGATATAATAATAACAATTATTGCTATCCATAATTTAGCTTACCCAAAGTATACTATAAAAGATTTTCCGTGTGGAAAGAGTTTGGTACTTTTCCTGTTTTAAAATCCAGTATTTGCGTGAATTCAAAAGACAAGTTAGCATACAAATTCCGATATCTCCAGCAACAATCACGTTTGAATAGTACCTACCTATACAATAACAATAGCGTCTATAATTTGACAGGTATCAATATCACTCACTTCATTGATTGGTCCAGTGATTGCTTCTATAGCTCATATTTCTCGTTTCATCACATCGTCGGCCGCATCATTTACCGCGATTTCATCACGTCCATCATTCATTTATTGAGTTCTTATGATCTTTTCAAAATGTATGACACGTACTACTTTAGGAATACGTTAATCCATCTATATGTATATATATAATAATCAATGCCACTTTCCTTTGTAATTTTATAACTTAAGAACGGGCTCACCTATCTAAACCAAATGTTAAGGCTTCGTTCGGCCTATTTAGTAGATGGTTTTTGTGAAGTTTGCCCAAAATTGGTCGAGCGGTTCTTCATTCATCACATTTTTTGTAACAAATGATGTAGTAGTATTAAGTAGTGTAGTAGTATTGATTCTGTGGCGATACGAAGTTCGCAAGGTCAGCTAGTTAAATACTAAAACATTAACACTTTGAAATCCGTGGTCCTTATCAAAGAAATGAAGTTCATTAATAAGGACCACGTTTAATTGAATGAAACCTTTAATTTTTGTTACTTAACTTCACTAAAATGGTTCTACATAAATAGTTACAATAAATTTAGTTAATCTAATTATGCACTGAGGGACCTCGATGTCTGCAAGAATAGCGGGAATAAAGAAAAGAGTTACTGCGGCACTGAGACGCAAAGGGCAATTGAAGAAACAAGGTGAATTTTAGTCAGTACGAGTACGATTACACAACACCCAGAATGGGAGATTTCGTTTGATGAGATCCCAACATCAACACAAAATAGTACGTATGCATTGATAATGAAAATGGTGATGATGAAATTATATTAAAACCATCTAGAAAATTAAAAAGGTCCTTTTCAGATTTTTTTTCTCATTTCACAACCAATTCATCTCAAGAGAATAAATAAAACAAATGACTGCAGCTGAAACCATAAGTCTGACAAACAGTTTACACGTTTATGCAACTCCAGCCAAGCGTTGCAATAAAACTTATGAACAGTAAGCTAGCAGGAACCCGCCCCCAGTAATAATGGTTTTATTATCTTTCCTACAGTTATTTCGTAACACCGAGTTTATTGCGATAAAGTTTCTCGATTTAATTACAGAGGTTGAACAGTAACTGTAAAACTTAATGCTTATTGTTTATTTTCAGTTCCTTAATCTTTTTATTGCTGTCAACATTATTTGGCCCTTCGGTCATAAATAAAAGAGTGACTGTGACATTATTGGCTTCATTTACTATATTGTTTTCCAAATACTTGATGACCACCATCATTATTAGCAGCCGTGTTCCACCCTTTACTGAGTATCTATAGAACTCTCCTTTTTGTTGTTCATTTTTTCCCAGCTCTAACTCACCATCTTCTAAAACTTTCACCCAATTGGACCCATAAGATCAAAATTAATTCATCGGGTTCCACTGAAAACATCTATTATATAGTAGACATAAACAAACACTAAACTAGAAGTGATTTACTCCAGCCAACTCAAGCAAAATTCTGGCCAAGTGTTCCTGAACTAACACATGCATGCTCCACCGTTCCGGTCCAACGACGCCATTATTTAGACAATTAACACAGTGACTAACTCGAGACAGGTGTGTAAGAGTCAGACGAGTCCCTAGTTCTGGACTAGACTGTCTTGAAGCCTCTCCATTAAATTATTAACTGCGGGCCTTGGATTGTTCTCGTTTGTAGGGACGGATGTGTACTGAACATGTTACGAACTAAAGTTTTGATTGGTAACTTTGGAATTGATTTGACTGTACTTTTTTTAGCGTAGTATCATCAAATAATAAAAAAAAACACGAGAAAATAACAGTGACTTTTATAGTCTTGTTACCTAAAGGTTTGCTTTAGTAAAACTAATTGATCTTGAAAATACAAATATAATGAACATGGAAGATAAAAAAGGAAGAATCAATTCACAACACGCATATGAATATTAAATCTACTAGCAAATAAGCAGCTGCGAAAACAAAACTATTTACCATCCTTATAAGGAACAAGCTTATTGTATAATTGTGTTTACAATCACTAATGACTTCGTCCGCAATGTTTATTAATGATTTGTTAACAATTAGTAAAACCGGTTTATAATCTCAATCACAGTATTTTATCAGGTTGTGTTCTTCGATTCTTCGTACTTAATTTAAGAGATATCGTTAATTAGCTTTCTTTTAAATTCAATACAATTAAAATTGTATGTTGTGGCGTATCGTTTTTCATTTCTCATTATAAAAGCGGTGAAATCTGAGAGTATTTCTCAGAGATTTCACGTGCACTTTAGGATTACTTAAACAGATGTACTTAGTGGAAGAAATATCATAAATGAAATATGTGTATGTTGATGAGTCGCCAATTTATATTTATTTGCATTAGGCGATAGATGTTTTTTTAATGAGCTGGGAAAAGGTCTCTCTGATAATTATATTTCCAATCATTTTTAAGCACGGATTTTACGAATTTAAAAATCTCTTTCGAGGAAATTTACTTTACTTGGAGAGTCTTAATTTACTCACAAGTTGTTGCGATAAACTAAATAAATTTCTAGATAGAGAAAATTTTCTGCTTAAAACGGAATTAATTATCTTCTCGTTGGCCTAAGAATGGAAACTAAGAAAGTGGAGATTTTATATGAGCCTCAATGCGTGAAGCTAGGTACAGTTAGTTTGAGTTAATCTGCTTCATTTTGAACAGTGTGATACTGCTATTTTGTTTTCAGTTCTAGATTGATGTGGTGATACTGCTACTGGGTAGTGACTTTCTATGCCATCGACATGATAAGCCTCAAATCTCCTTTGTGGAGATCTGAGGCGTGTGGTTTCAGCCGTTATTCATCACTTGGGCCCAATGCGGGATAGTGGATATCACATGTCTTCCATACGCTTGCTTCTTGAGCATGGTGATGAAATGAATGACATGAATGACACAAAGGCTTGTCCACCTTGTGTGTCAATAAATCTCTTTTCTTTCTTTCTTTTTTTCACCTTTGTTCGAACTACATTACATAAGTTCACTAGCAGCCACCAATACGATCAAAAGCTTTGTACATAATTACGGATGACAAACATTGTGACGGCTGTCCTGATGGTAAAAGATATATTTTGACCCCAATAGATATTATCTGCAGAACCAGATGCCGGAGACAATTCTGAAATATTTCATTATTACGACATACAAACTCTTCAAACCAGAACACAGCTGTTTGGCCTTTGGTAAATATCAATCCAGTACATTTATGGATAAGTTATTTCTTCAAGTTAAGTAATTTAATAGGTTAAACCACGGATTGGTTACTTCATCCGAAACGGATCTTATATAAACTTACTACAGACATTTCACGTTTGCGAATGAAATTCAGTTTTATATGGTGATAAAAATGTATTTATTTAAGTAGGACATTGATTTTACTTGTGTATTACGAAATCCGTCTTAAGATCTGAGAGACACTTTTTTTTTTTATCGTGGTAAAATCATCGAATGAGTCCTCCCACCCAGGGCAGGACGGGAAGGACTGTCAGACTTGTACTGACTAAAATCCACGGTGTCCTTCAATAGCCCTTTACGTACCGGGGTCACGGTAATCCCAAGAAAGTTTTTGTCAAATAGATTAGTACAACGTGAAATGGATATTCTATGAATAAAACTCTTACTAATTCACAAATAATTATGGCAGAAAATAAAGAAAGATAAGAAAAATAATGGAAGGACTGCGAGAAAGATGACATGCCTAAATATATATATACAGGAATGGGAAGAAATATTACGCCTACCCCAAATAAATTGGAATAACCACAACTGTCCTTCAATGATCATGGTAAATTGTGAGTATACAGGTTTCTCCCAAAAGAAGGTGTGAGTTTTTGACTTTGAGTTTCATTTCTTGAACCTTTTCCTGTAGCTTCGTATTTGTTTGTTTGTCGTATTCTTGTTGAATTTTATTTTTCACATTAACATTTTACGTTTCTGTGATATTCTGTATTTCCTGCGTTTATAAAGCCATTAGCTCTATGTTGATTAGTATTGCTATTAGCCTTCCAAACAATCTCACCAAGTACTCCATCGTGGGCGAAGCTTACGCCACGTCCTGCGCCCGCGCCGCTTAAATATTCAGTACGCAAATACCGTGTTATGATTGTCATTGCAGTATGACCAACTTAGACTTATGTTGTTCATTAGTATTGAAATTAATTGAGAAATAATTACAGGGTTTGGGGATTTTGTGGCTGATATAAATTAAGTAGTTAATAGGAATTTGATTTATGTTGACATAATGTTGATTGAGAAGTAAATTTGTTACACTTTATGAGGTCTTGAATACTACTTTCTAACTATGCCAGCGAGAATTTCAGATAACCCTGTTTAAATTATTGCAGTAATAAAAACATTTTCACGGCTACTGCCTTATCTAAACCACTCTCGGTTTTAGAAAGTCTTCGTTTGGATAACAAACATTTTAACATTATTTACTTAGTACCTTTATTTGACTACTCTGTCCTTAGCATTACTCTTGACAAAAGTTGTACATTGACTTTCGTCTTTTATATATAAGGCAGCCTTTATCTAACACATAATTCTCCTCTTCTATATTTCAATTTAATAACCATACCAAACATAATTCACTAACTTTGCATATAAGAAGCCTCTATACTAATCAATATCATAAATTACGATGCAAGCCCACCTATTTGCTTCCCTCTCAATATAAATTCCTGCTTGGCAGTTGCATACCAACCTGAGATGCATACGACCTCCATATTACATGGTTGTCGCTGAAATGCTAGTGAAAACTATGCGCTACGGTGACCATCGGTAGTGTATTCATTGTCCAACCATTATCGACATTGTCCCCATGGGAATAACATCCAAAATCTATTAACAGTATTTATTCCAAAAGAGCATCGAAGCACGCATGATATTGGATGTTATTTCAATGAGGACAAAGTTGATAATAGTTTTACAGTGGAAAATGCTCTGCGTTGCACTTCACCGTATGTGCGTCGGCCCTATAGTTTATGTAGGGAAATTGTTGGAGTTCCATTGTGCAGAGTTATGAATATTGGATAATGCTGGTAGATGCTTGTCTGTGATATTGTGACGAAGATGGTTTTATTGGTAAATATTGGAGCGATATTGTTTTATGAAATTGCTACTGTCATTGGTAGATCGTCCGATAATTTAGAGATAGTATAGACTGCAACAATGTACTCGTAATTTCTTCATAGATTCATACGTATAATATTAATATACAGATTACTGTATATTAATATTATACGTATGAATCTATAAAATTAAAATTTCTTCTATTTAAAAATATACGTATATTAGTGTAATTATACACTAATATACGTATATTTTTAAATAGAAGAAATTTAAACGTATATAGCCTGAAATTGATAATAACTTGAATGTAATTCGTTCACAGCATTCTGAGACTAGTGTTTCTGAACATAACTTCTTATAATGTAAAATTCCAAAAGTCCTCCATGAATTTCCTTCCATATATGGCACTGCTACAATGTGTAATTTCTGGAATTGTAACTGGCAGACAGTGAAGGACTTTATTTTAACGAAGATAAATTATTTTCGATAACCTATTAATAAATCTCTCGTGGAATTACACATCAAAAAAGCCACATAGTCACTACTAAGTCAGATGGCTGTCTCACATTATAATAAAGATACAAAAGCTTTTCACACGTACTTATCTCAACCGTCTCCGTTATATAGGGAAGAGGTCGATAGTTCGATACTAAAGCGAAGCACTTCAGAGGTCCCTGCAATGACATATTAGATTTAAAGATCGTAAATCGACGGCCGCCGTGGGGTCTCAGCTCCGGCTATACGATCGCATCAATTGTGGAAAATGTCGTTGGAAGACAGTGCACTACTTACTTCGCGAAGGCACTGGCGGTAGGTTCAAATTGAGGGGTACTCTTACATGCAAAAAAGAATCTTATATTACTATACTTTATCATACTTCTTACAACTATTATTGTGTATAGTTTGTGAGGGTGGATTTTCAGGGTACAGTTCGTTTGTTAATTACGCTCGTGTGAAGGTTTTCTTTTTTAACCGACTTCCAAAAAGGAGGAGGTTCTCTATTCGACTGTATGTATTTTTTTTTTTATGTATGTTCACCGATTATTCGAAGACGCCTGAACCGATTTGAAAAATTCTTTTTTTGTTTGAAAGGGTATACTTCCAAGTTGGTCCCATAGAAATATTGTCATGATCTGATCACGAACTTCGGAGATATGGAACGGAACTCTTCAATAATAGACAGCAAATCTGTCGTGATTGCTGCAATCGCTTGGATGTTTATTGTTTACACAACATCATAACATAACATCACGCCTGTATGCTCTGAGGGGGTACGCAGATGTGTACAGTATACCCATATTTCGACAGTTTGGTATGTTAAGTTTCATTTTATTGGGGACTAGCACTTTGCCCGCGACTACGTCCGCGTGGGTTACGTACTTTCTTGATTCCCCCTTTTCACCCCCATATAGGTTAAATTTACTTCATAGCTCAAAATGTTTATAAAATGTCCTTTATTCATTAGTTTCATTTCACTTATTATATTTTATATTTTAAAAATTTATAAAATATAATTAGTAAGTAATAGTAACAAACACAAAAAAATAAAAAATAAAACATTTAAAAAATATAAAAAATAGCAAAAGGTAGGCTAGAGGAACAACAGTAAAATCAAAGATTTTAATAAAATTCAAGCGGATGGTACATTGCCATCACCAGTTTTCTGCTGCTTAGGAATGTGGTAAAACTCTTTAAACCTATGGTTCCCTAGTCCTGAAGTATTGCAACCTCCCCCAACGCAAACCACTCAATGGTAACTACAGCTTTCAGAATAAAAATATCTATCCTATCGTCTGTGGTGACTAAGCTACCAGTAGCCATCTTGAAAGAGTCGTAAAAAAAAATACGTTAAAAAAATTTAAACGAATGACAGATGGCGTCTCCCCCAAACAGCACTCATCAAAAAATTCTTTCTATACAACAATTGTCTACATTTAACACTTTTCTTTGATATCCTGTAAACTCATGCTATCCTAGTAATTGAATATCGGAGTCTCCCTCAAAGCATCGCGCGCCTTTGCTCAGCAGAGTGGGTGCTTTTTTTTTTTTTTTTTTGCGTGGTAAAATCATCAAATGAGTCCTCCCACCCAGGGCAGGGCGGGAGGGACTGTCAGACTTGTACTGACTAAAATCCACGGTGTCCTTCACGAGCCCTTTACGTACCGGGGTTACGGTGATGGGTAAGACCCGCGACCCCGGCAGGCTCTGGCCCTCTACAGGCCTCGTCAGTTTGCTGACACTCCTTGAGGCGCGCGTGGAACACAACGCGCCGTCGACCCGGGCATGGTCCATGGTCGGGCAGCGAGTCGCCCATTACTCGCTGCCCGCATGCCCGCGCCTACGGTGGCCGGAGATCGTCTGGCGACGTCCGTCGCCGTGGGCGTCTACCACTGCGGGTGGGTCGGAGGGAGGACACTGTTCTCTCCCTCACGCGGCACGCCTCCTCCTTCGCGAGCATGACTGCTTCGCAGAAGGAGGCGACCGCTTCCCACTCCGTCTCGCCCCGCAGCATGGCCTCGACCAATGCCGGGCGCGAGAGGTCTCCGCCTATCGCCGTCGTGAGGACACGGCGGTGCTCTGCCCAAGCGGGGCAGTCCTGCACCGTATGCTCCACCGTGTCCTCAGGACGGTCCTCGCAGTGGTGACACCCAGGCGTTTCCTCCCTCCTTATCAGACACAGGAACCTCCCGAAACTTCCGTGTCCGGTGAGGACCTGCGTCATGCGGAAGGTAAGGACGCCGTGACGCCTATCCAGCCACTCCTCAAAGAGGGGTCTTACCGCCGCGATTGCGGCGTGCCCGGACCTCGGTTGCGACAGTCGCTCTCTCCATACTGCCCTGAGATCGCGCCGGAGCTCTTCCCGCCGCGCCTCGACCTGTCGAGGCAGCGGGGATTCGCCCCGGCGCTGCGCCTCCACGCGCCATTCGTAGACGCCCTGGAGGGCAGTCGCCTCCAGATCCCAGGGCAGCAATCCGGCAAGGAGGTTGGCCGATTCGCCGGCGATCGTGCGGTATCCTCGGACCATTCGGATTGCCATGACCCTCTGGCATGCGACCAGCTTTAGTGGTCGCGTCCGAATGCTCAGGGCCCACACAGGGAGACTGGGTGCTTAAGCTATGTTATTAGATATATCTATTTCCCGGGATAAAATATAGCCTATACGGATTCGGAAGAATCCCTCTAAGTAATGGTAAAAGAAATTTTGAAATCGGTCCAGTAGTTTTTGAGCCTATTCAATACAAACATACAAAAATACAAAGGTTTCCTCTTTATAATATTGGTATAGAAGTATAGATAGTATAGATAAGCCTATTACCATGAAAAATATTGTTAATAATAACAATGTAAAATAAATGCATAGCAAATATTTGTATAGGATATTACAACTAATAAAAATAATTGAGAAATAAAAAAAAACTTTTTTGCAAAAAATAAAACCGACTTTAAAAACACAAAAAAGTGGAAAAAATAACTTCAGAAGTAAGTCTAGTCAATTGTTGACCGATTTTCAAAATTATTTTTTCATTGGAAAGAGTATACTCTGTCATTGCTCCCGAGGTTAGAAAGAGTATACATGGTGACAATGGGAGCACCCATTGTCACCATGTCAGGATCTGATGATGGAATCTGGAAGGTAAAATTCCTTAACGGTTAAAAGTCAAAACCAAAGTCAGAATAATTTATTTATTTATTTATTTATTTATTTATTCATCAAAACTTATTCTATCATTACAGGGTTTACCCTAATGCGACAGATAAGACCTTAAACTAAACGTAAACTAACATAAACTATAAATAACACAATAAACAAATTAGAAAACAATAAAATAAAACTATAAAATTATAACACAATTCAAAAAAATTAAAACACAAAATATGGTACAAAATCATTTATAAAGAAGTAAGTAAATACTTTTATTTTATTTATTTAAAAAACTCTTAGACTATTTTGGGGGTAGGAGAAAGATAATTGTAATAATTATTAACTATTTAAAATAACATCTATTACTAACAATTACACACAATACATTAATAAAAAATTACTTAAAACTAAAACGATACAACCTTATAATTATAAAATATTCGCACAAAATTAACTATACAATTAATATAAATATACAATGAATATAAAATTACATTAATTAATGCTTTCGTAACATATTATATACAAACTTACTTTTGCAAGTTCACTAAAGTAACATGAAAAAATGTCCAACCTATTCTGAATTTCGTTAACAGTACGAATTGCTCGCGTGAGAGGTGCTTTGGCCAGCAGGTTGGTTCTGGCAGTTGGCACAGCCAGCAGTGGCGGGCGCCGCCGCCTCCACACGTAGCGGTCGGGAACAGAAAACCGCAAGCACTGAAGCACTCCCGGATTGTGCTCCTTGCCCCGGAGTAATTTTATTAAATAGGCGACAAGACTGAACTGTCGTCGCACTCTCAATTCATTGTACCCGACCATGCCTAGTACAAACAGGGTGGGGTACATCAGCGGGTACAATGGATAAACCCCGTACAGTCTGAAGTACAAGTGACGCGTGAACTTGTTCTGTACGCGCTCCAGCATGACAGAGTACTTGGCTTCATGTGGAGCCCATATGACAGCACCATACTCCAAGTGACTCCTGACTAGAGCGTCGTATAATACCCTAATAGTCGTAATATTAGTGAACCCCTGTGACTGCCTGAGTACAAAGCCAAGGTTTCTGTACGCTTTCTTACATATCTTAACGATATGCTCGCGAAACGTAAGATCTGGAGTGAGATATACCCCTAGATCACGCACTTGGGTTACTCGCTGCATGGGTACCGCTTCTGCTTTGTACACATAGTGGACAGGGGTCCGCGCACGACTAAAGGATATTACCGAGCATTTGGACACGTTGAAGTACAGCTTATTGTCATGGCTCCACTTTACCACTCTATCAATGTCACCCTGGAGTCGCTCACAGTCTGACTCATCCCTTACCTCGAGCAGCAACTTGAGGTCATCTGCGAACAATAAACATGAGCCATGTCTGACGACGTCCGGCAAGCTATTTATCATTATGATAAATTCAAGAGGCCCCAAATTGCTGCCCTGGCTTACTCCGGATCTGGTGAAGTACGGTTTCGACTCGTACCCACTATAGTCAACGTACTGTTGGCGGTCTCTCATATAGCTAACGAAGAACTGTAACAAATGTGGCGTACATCCTATATCTGCAAGCTTCCTTAGTAAGACATCATTGTCCACGGTGTCGAAAGCTTTTTTAAAATCAAAGTACGCCGCGTCTACTTGTACTCCAGAGTCGACTGCTGGTATAACCTGTGCCATAAAGTTAAGCAGATTGGTGGAAGTGCTGCGTCCTGGCCGAAAGCCGTGCTGCGCGTCCGACAGTTGCGCTCGGACTTGTCCCTGTATGCAGCGTTGAATAGCGGCTTCAAAAACTTTTGCCGGCGTCGACAACACTGCAACTGGTCTATAACCGCTTACATCTGGACCTGCCTTACCCTTGGGTACTGGAACGACACGTGTAGTCTTCCACTGATCTGGGAACGTCGATTGCTTTAAACACGTGTTATATATGTAATGCAGTGGGCTTGCTAAAACTCTAGCACAATCTCTAAAGAGAAACGCTGGTATACCGTCAGGGCCAGATGATCGTTTCGGCTTGAGGTTGGTCAGCGCATCCTGCACATCTTTGAGACTCAAGGTTTCTATATGTACCCGTGCACTGGTAGCACCGCTGACCTCCGTCATTGCCGCCTGTACGTCTAGTTGCGGTGGTTCTTGACTGTATACCGACTCGAAAAATTCTGCGAATTCCCTAGCACACTGCTCATCAGTGAGATTTTGCCCATCTTTTATAATACTTTGCCTATTTACTCTACTTTTTTTTGACCTAATATATTGCCAGAATGATTTTGGATCTTTAGCGAACTGATTTTGAATTTTATTTTTATGGTTTCTTTGTGCAATTTCTATAGACTTTTTTATCCGGGCCCTACATTTAGCGTATTCTTCGTAATCGCAATCTCGTTTCGATTTTTTAAACAGTTTGTGAAGTTTTGCTTTACTTTTAATGTCTTTGATAATTTCTCCGGTGTACCATTCGGGATACACATAACGTGAGTTTCCCTGGGTAAATTTTTTCCTTGGTACACATTCGTCTAAAATACGGCCTAATTTCTCATAAAATAAATTTAAAATGTCTTCCAAATCATGCATTTCATACATTGTACTCCAGTCAGCAGAAGTTAACGTCGAATACAATAACTCATAATCGGCTTTATAAAAATTCCACTGTGGTCTATTATTGCACGCGCTGTTAAAAAGGGATTCGGTAGCGGACGAAGGCGGGGAAGGCGCGGGTGCTGAGGGCGCGGGGCGCACGCACACCGCTAGTGGCGGGTGGTACGGGTCGACGGGAACGAGCGCGTCGTCCGCCAACACCACTGACACTTCTCCGCTAAAACCCGTACTCAGAACCAAATCCAGGTGTCGGCCTAAGACATTAGGCACCATGTTACTTTGAGTAAACTCGCAATATGACATAAAGCATTCATAATAATTGCTAATATTTACGGGACAAGAATGTAAATTAAAATCTCCAATAACAATCACTTGTCTATATCTATTACACATATTTTCTATTACTCTAAACAAAATCATATAATCATTCTCCGAACTCCCAGGTGGGATATAAACAACGCAACATAAAAACAAAAATCTATTCTTTAAATGAACCGTTGCACAAACAATTTCAAATACGCAGGCGTCTATTGACGCGTCCGAGACATGTACCTGTCGCAGCTCGAAACGGTGTGTGGCCACGAGAAACGCTCCGCCCTGCTTACGCCCATCCACTCGATCACAACGTATTATTTTATAACCTTGAGGGATAATTTCTGCGTCTTGTATGGATTCATTGCAGCCTGATTCAGTTATAGCGTATAAGTCTGAATTAAATGATAATATGTTATTTCTAAAGATTTCTAATTTTGTACGAAGACCTCTTACATTTTGATAATACATTTCAATGCTTCTATCTTCCGTCGTTTGATTTATTTCTTGGTCTCCGAAACCAAATCCATTCGGAAAATTCTGCATTCAGAGGCCATGCCTCTGGTTGACATAATTTTTGGTAAAGGCCCTCAGAGATCCCAACAATGAATGAAGCATAATCTCTTTCTGTCTTATGCCTAATTTTTTCAATTTTGACATTAACTTCAGAGCCACACACCTGTATCACATGAGCGGTCATTTTTTCCACATTAGTTTCCGGATGTAATCTCCAAATGTGGAGGTGTTTCTTACGCTCCATTGCTTGAATTTCATTAAGGCTCGAGTTTTGGCCCCTCTTAACCTCCTTATTTTGAATCTTCCCTTTCTTCTTATGGACGATTTTCCACCCCTCATTACTCTCTTCCTTGTTGTTCATCTCAATCTCGGTTGTTGATAAAGACTGGTTCTTTTCCTGGGATACTTCATTAGTTATTCGTTTTTCCACCTGTTTCGTGGCCCCACTCAATATCACAGCTGTAGCGCAGGCCGTAGACTCGTCGTCCAAGTCGTTTGCGGATTGTTTACAAATCGCATCGACATAATTCAATGGTTTTTTAGGAAGTTTCACCGTGTCTTTCGATGTTTGTGACACTTTGGAGATATTAATTTGCTGTTCTAAATACAGATTACGCGTTATTAAATCCCTCATTTGGTTTTCTAATACAAATACTTGATCAACTTTTTGCTCAAGTACTTTCACGTATGAACGCAATTCTTGCAACTCATTTTTCGTACAATTAAATATTTCCTGCATATTCTCCATCTTATTTGTCTGGATATCTAGGCGTGAAAATACTTCCCGTCGAAAGTCCTTGATCTCTTCTAGCAACTTGAAATTGGGTTCCGTCACCGGAGATTCCGTGTTCTTTATACGACTTCCTCGTTGAGTGTTCACGTTGCTGTTGATCGAAGAAGTATTGACTTGGCCACATTTTATGTTAACAGGTGTATCAGCATTGCGACTAGGCTTGCGTTGAGAGCAGACACATTCAGGACATACCCATTGATCCTTATATTCCTGAGTAAACGTTACAAAATTTTCCGTAGGAATTCCAAGGCACTTTAACTCATACACTTTGTTGCAGGTATTTTTAGAACACTCAATATATGGCATGTTAGATATGTCCACACTACAACCAGCACAATTTCGCGACATTTTAGCGAGAAAAACAATTAATTAATTTCGGTAACGAACACAAGACGTTTACTCTGTTCGTGCGTGTTCGTAAACTTATAACACTTCACGAAGAAATTATTCCTTTATGAATAAGTTTATTAGAAAAACAAAGAAAATAACAAAAAAAAAAAACAATATTAAAATTTAAAAACCCAAAAAGAATTCCACATTGCGAGATTCGAACTTATACACTGCACTTTGTGGATCGTGCACGGTTCTCATAACGCCACTAGCACTGTTACGTAAGCGCTTGAAATTAAGGTCCCAATTATAGACTTTTTCTAAAAAAGTTCGTTAGGACGCTAGTTTGTGTACAAGATTCAAAAAAAAGGACGCTAGGTACATTATCAGTTCACTTTGTAAATACAGTTTTTTCTGTTGTTTTAGAACAGTTTTTGCAGTTATTGCAGTTAAACTATTGTTATATGTGGTTTATTCCTTTGTTTGTTTACCTTAGAGCACAAACACTTTGAATTTGGCGCTAGTTACTGTAAACAACTTAAAATCACTATAACAAAGTTCACTGTGATTGTTTAATTGAGATAACAATTTCTCGTAATATTTACACTGTTTAGACTATTTTGATACTACACACAATACCGAAATATCACTTTATACATTTTTTAAATTTAATTATACGGAGCGCGTTATTAACGTGGCGACAGCGCCATCTACTGTCGTCGCACTCAAGTTATATGACGTAGTTCAACTTACTACGAACGTACCTACGATATTTACACTAATAAAAATAGAAAAAAAAAACAACCTACTGATCAGATGGGGTATCAAGACAGAGGGTTTTATAAGTTACTAAATGTAACTAAAAGAAAATGACAAAGTTAACTTACTACATACGTACCTTTTTTTTTATCGTGGTAAAATCATCAAATGAGTCCTCCCACCCAGGGCAGGGTGGGAGGGACTGTCCGACTTGTACTGACTAAAATCCACGGTGTCCTTCACTAGCCCTTTACGTACCGGGGTCACGGTAATGGGCAAGTCCCGCGACTCCGGCAGGCTATGGCCCTCTACAGGCCCCGTCACTATGCTGACACTCCATGAGGCGCGCGTGGAACACAACGCGCCGTCGACCCGGGCATGGTCCATGGTCGGGCTGCGAGTCGCCCATTACTCGCCGCCCGCATGCCCACGCCTACGGTGGCCGGAGATCGTCTTGCGACGTCCGACGCCGTAGGCGTCTACCACTGGGCTAGGGTGGAGGGAGGACGCTGTCCTCTCCCTCACGCGGCCCGCCTCCTCCTTCGCAAGCATGACTGCTTCTCAGAAGGAGGCGACCGCTTCCCACTCCGTCTCGCCCCGCAGCATGGCCTCGACCAATGCCGGGCGCGAGAGGTCTCCGCCTATCGCCGTCGTGAGGACACGGCGGTGCTCTGTCCAAGCGGGGCAGTCCTGCACCGTATGCTCCACCGTGTCCTCCGGACGATCCTCGCAGTGGTGACACCCAGGCGTTTCTTCCCTCCCTATCAGACACAGGAACCTCCCGAAACTTCCGTGTCCGGTGAGGAGCTGCGTCATGCGGTAGGTCAGGACGCCGTGACGCCTATCTAGCCACTCCTCAAAGAGGGGTCTTACCGCCGCGATTGCGGCGTGCCCGAATACTTACGTACCTACGATAATTTATACAAAAAATGGAAAAATAAAAAAACTTTTTTACAAAAAAAAAACCGACTACCAAAAATACAAACGCCCCACCTAAAACCACTAAAAAGAGAAAAATAAACTACTATTTATCTATTTCAGAAAACAAAAATGCACGTATTTTTCAAACGAATTAAATAAAAAACTTATTACCCACCAATTCTAAATCAACTTACAATATTATTTTATTTAACAAACAAGATATTATGTATTTACAAACAACCTATAATGCTTTATTTACAAAATTACAATGTGACCATTCTTGTCTAAACCTAATTAGCTATAAATTTAATTATAATATTTTTATAATGTTGTGTGCTAGGCACCTACTGATCTGTTTGAAGTCGGTGCCAAGCCAAATAGGTATTCCATAGGATACGCACGTCTAGCCCCGTCACGCCATCGCGCTACATCTAAATCACACCAAATCACCCTGCGCTTGCGACCGAACGCGCGATCGTGGGTCGGCAAGTCTTGAGCGATTCAACCCAAACGGGCAGACACGTGCAGGCAGGCGTCTTTGACGTTCGTCTTGAATGCATTTAAGTTTTGATGCGTTATAGTGCTGTTGATAAATTTTGTATTTTTGATAGTCGCTTACGTGTTTGTAGGTTGCTATTTGTTTATTAATAAAAATATTAGATGTTATTAATTATAACCCTGTGTGTATTATATTACTAAGTATTATTGTTCTCTTTTTTTTGGCTTGGCACCGACTTCAAACAGATCAGTAGGTGCCTAGCACACAACATTATAAAAATATTATAATTAAATTTATAGCTAATAATTAGGTTTAGACAAGAATGGTCACATTGTAATTTTGAAAATAAATCATTATAGGTTGTTTGTAAATACATAATATCTTGTTTGTTAAATAAAATAATATTGTAAGTTGATTTAGAATTGGTAGGTAATAAGTTTTTTATTTAAGTCGTTTGAAAAATACGTGCATTTTTGTTTTCTGAAATAGATAAATAGTAGTTTATTTTTTCTCTTTTTAGTGGTTTTAGGTGGGGCGTTTGTATTTTTGGTAGTCGGTTTTTTTTTTGTTATATATGGTTAAGTCATCAAATGAGTCCTCCCACTCAGGGCAGAGCGGGGCTGTCAGACTCGTACTGACTAATATCCACGGTGTTCTTCAATAGCCCTTCGGGGTCACGGTAATTCGTGAGTCCCGCGACCACGTAGAGCATGCATAAAAAATAAACAAGAACGAAAATTATTTTAAGATTATCTATGTGATAACGCAACCAGTGCTAGTGCAATACTTAGTTTGTATTCAATTATAAAGATATGCATAATTGCATATTAATTAAACTATCCTGTAATCAAATAGGTGATTAAACATCCCGTTCATCGCACGCAATGTGTATCCTATCAATCTTTATATGCGTTCATATAATATATAATTTCAGCAACTTTATATAAGTTCAACAACTTATTTAATATTTTTTTCAGATACCAAAATCCAACTGTGCTTCTTTATAATATTACAGTTACCTTCATAATACAAATCTAGGGGTCTACGTTAGTCCGTTAAAATACGGGCACGGGTTGAAACTTTACCATGAACCCCACTCCCTATTAGTTCTGAATTCATAAGTTCTGACATATCCGGAGTTGGGACAACTGACCAAGTGACCAATTATATTATCACCAAATTTTTGTTCGTATTACTAACTAATTTTATGTTCGTATGTGATAAAGGTGGATTTCGTGCTTAAATAGTAGTACCCCTGATAACAACCTTAAACCGTGACAGCCTCCACACTTTCAAAGAACCAAGTTATACACAGTTTTACAGTAAAGTTTATTAAAATTCAAAAGGTAGCCAACAATACCGTATGAACACTGATAAGGTATGTAAAATGTACTTCTGAAAAGCAAGCAAATTTGGAAGTTAAATGGAACCTGGTGTGGGTCCAATACCTTCAATAACGTGGGTTTCGATCACACTTCGAAATCCGTGTCAATTTAATTCGCATGATTCTTTGCAATAAAAACTTTTTCAATCCATGTTTGTTAGCATGTCAACATGTCATCGTATCGCTTTTAAGGGTATCAGAAAACATGGATATAAAAGTATTTTATTTCTTATCAGGATTACGAAGTTGGTTATTCACGGATGTTCAAGATTCTAAGTATGTTTTTTACTTCATCTTTGGACTTTTGAAACTGAAATAAATCAAAACATTATTGTAAGATAAAGGTTATCTGTATTTAAGCAGAAAGTTTTGTTTTTAGTAGGATTTTTATAATGATGTTAATATTTTAATAATACTGTACCTTAAATATCATTAGTTTACACACACCGGATCCATTCCATCCATTTCTTTATACGTATGGCAAATTGTTGTTCTATCGCGGACTTTTCCGCCTGACACGTTAATTTTTTTTTCGCTTAAACCATGTGGAGGCGCCGAGGCACGCCCCCTTAAAGTTTGGGCCTATTAGGAAAGCGTCCACGTAATTAGTTGTAATATGCTCCACGCAGGTACCTGACAAAGCAAACTCAATAAATATTATTCAACAATTTTTAATTTCTCCATTGGTATTTATTTACCAGTGTCAGTATCAGTGCAAAAGACATTTTGATGCAGGACCCTAAATCCGTTCGGAAATTTTATACCATAAAGTCATCAGTAGAACTCCAAGTCTTAATTTTTATGCGTGTTATCAAAGAAACTTATCTCATAACTGCAGTAGCGTGACTCATGCAGTTACCGCAAGTTTGGCGATTCCACGGGATTACCACGGGACGTGTAGCAGAAGTTTTGCTTTATCCCGGAGTCCGGGATGACGCCCCTTACAAATCACTACGTCTTGCGTAAGTAAATATTGTTTCAGAACTTGTGTGTGCAACTTTGCAGATTTAGTTGATGACTTTCATACTGCAGAGCGATAATGATAGTCTATAGTGCTGAAAAGTTTATTTAAATATCCTTAAAAGCTATTGTTACAATCATTCTGCTTCGTTCCACAGCTGGGCAATGGCTCACTGATATCTATGTAAATGATTTATAGTTAGTTGTGGAAAAAAAAAGCAACTGTACCATTGTAGTATTAAATCATGTTTTAATACAGCCCACTACTTTTCATTGTTGAAGCCCAATCGAGCGTAATCGATTTTGTTAGTCAAAATAGAAATAATATTTTTTAGAATACGAATATTTATCCTGTAATTGGCATAGATTCGGTTAACAAATGGGGCCTACCTCAGAAGTTTAAGAAGAAAAAACGCAAAGAAATTGCGATAAAAACAACGATATCTTCAATTTCCCTTCGGTAAAATATAATAAAACCACAAAACTTCTAAAGAATAAAACCATCGTCGTCAACCACAAAATAAAAGAGAAACGGGATATCTCAAATATAATTTACTTCACTCGTTCTTCTCAACACATATTTAATGTTACGACGAAACGAACTTGCGCAAAAACTGGCCAAGTTCGAGTTTGAGGTTCCGTACCCCCAAAAAGTTTTGCTTTTTTTATTATCTTCGAGTTCACGAGGGTAAACAAACAACAGCGCCACCTATCTGATACTGGGCTCCAAAACTATCTTGCCAAGCAGAAACCAACCAGTCATATTCATAAATTCATTGAAATCGATAGACACGTTATTTTTATCATCGTCGTCGCAGTCGTCGACGTTTCTCATCGTAAAGAATTCTTACATTAAAAGTTATCGATTGCTTTGCACAGATCCCTTACCAAGCAGGTAAAGTTTAACAGTAATGACAGTAGGTGGGGAATCGTATTTAAGGCTCTCTCGTCACACTGTTCCTGAATCATCCTAATTTTATAAAAACACTTGTTATCAACTTTTTTACAAAGACGAAGTGTACAGTGAAGTCCCTCAGACACATAAAAATATAGAAAAACGACGGGCAAATAACGGAACGGCGGCGGCGGTTTTGTAATCCCGTTTTCATCTTTCAGAAACGGAACGCTAAAAACCATCTCGGTTCGACCAGGCAAACTTTTAATGGAGTCCTGGGCAATTTACTTACGGCAAAGCCTCTAAGGCTAGCAATGGATCTCATCTCACGTTTAATGGCAAATGATTTCGGTTTGTGTCTTGACGACCAATCAGCCTTTAACCTCACTTCGACCTTAAGGTGAGTTTAACTATTTTCTTTTAAATTCTAGTGGAGGAAAACAACGTCAAAATTAAAAATTAAAATTGTTCAACGACAATTTTTTTTTTTGTTAAATTCATTAAATGACCCGTCCCTTTCAGGGTGGAGTTGGAAGGACTGACAAGAAGCCTCATTCGGTTGCTCTGTGTGTTTTAGGGCCACAGTTTGCTGCGACCCCAGGATGAGTGTTGCAAGAATTGGGGAATTTTACTCCCATTTTACCACAAACATATATTGGTAATAAGTACTCACAGAATTCTGTTTTCTTCGATTTGATGTCTCGATATCTATCTTTCATATTATGTAACTTATTTCATGTATACTAAAATAAATGACAGTCGTAAAATATTGTACTATTTGGAACTTTCTTCAACACATCAAGCTTATAATATACTCGTATTTCTTCTAAATACAGACATTTTCTCAATTTCTCAAGTGTCTCGTTACTTTTCCCTTTATCCCTCTCTCGACGTCTTTGAGTGCTATAAGCAGATACAAACCCAAGTAATCAAAGAGGCTGTCAATGTCAGTATCTGAAGGTATACCAGTTTCTATTCATTTAACAGTTTTATCAAACACCTGACTGAATTTCTAATTCAGTGTTTCATTAGGAGAACCTTCAGTAAATCGAGAATTAATTTGAATGGAATTTTCTGGCTGCAATATCGTCCTCGTTAAAAAGTTTCTGAAGAATAAGTAGGCCACTGAGAATTGAAGACAAAAAAGGAAGAAAATTTTTCCCATTCGTGCAATTCCTACGTAAAACAAGTGAACATAGTCCCTCCCGCCCTGCCCTGGGTGGGAGGACTCATTTAATGATTTTACCACGATGAAAAAAAAAAGGAAAGCATTTAAACGTGTGCGTGGCGCTCATTCACACATTTATAAAAAGTGGCTTCACGAAAAAAAAAGCATTTTATTTTAACACGGAATCTATTAACGTTGCTCAATCGCCAAAAGAACCATGTAATATTAGATTATTGCGTTCAATAGTTTTTGCTCGAAGCTCCATCGCAAAATACGTTTAAAAAAAAATAGTTTTCCAGTATCAGCTTACTTTTGTTACTCAAAATATTTTTGTTTAAAATATATTATACAGAACTTAATTACGAACTAATCTGTTTTTCTTGAATTGTTTGCTAAAAGAATTACCGTGACCCCGGAACGTAAAGGGCTATTAAAGGACACCGTGGATTTTAGTCAGTACAAGTCTGACAGTCCCTCCCGTTTGGCCCTGAGTGGGAGGACGCATTTGATGATTTTACTACGTAAAAAAAAGAAACACGTGTAGTATGTATATGTCAAGACAGGTGAACAACCCCTTAATTCTCTTTACTAGGAGCAAAGTAAAAGAGCTTACGAAGTAGGTTTTCTGATGGTAACTTGAATTATTTCCTCTTCAGTGAATAATATTTGCATAATTTAAAATGGTATGATGCTGCAAGTCACATAAGAGGAGCTCCGTGAGGTAAGTAGGTACCTATTATGTAAATGGTAGATGTTTAATAAGATGAGGGAGTTGTAAGCAGGAGAGTCCTAGAGAATTTACTAATTAGAGCTAGACACAATCTCTTCTCCAAACGGGACAGCGATGAAACGAGATGCAGTCACCAAAAGCAATAGATAATAATTGAAACAAATTAAATAAGTAAGCACATGAAAAATTAAGAAACAACAACGGTAAAAACCCTATAAATATAAAAAGAAACGTCATTTGAGTATACAACAAAATGCAATTCATTTGAAGAAAGAAAGAATCCCTCGTCCTTTTTTAAAAACGAATCAAACAGCATAACTCCGAAACATCACTTTAACTAAACTCATAGTTAAACCTATGACAGATAATACCAACATCAGGATGCGATGGAAGTAGGTGAAAATTTACATAAAGTACCTACACTTATCAGTGCAAAAGCGAATCCAGTTACAGTATGCAAAACATGTTACATCATAATGCAAGGAACTTCGCAAACGGTTCTCGATGCACGACGAGCGGAGCGCGGAATTACTAAAAATAAACAATCAATGTCAACGAACTAAAATCAGGATCAGCACATACTTAGAACGTGTATCAGAAAAGTGTGGTATTTTATGAGAATACTGACCACCTTAAAGAAAAAAAAAAATGGTGTCGAGTATTAATATTTTGCATGGGACAGTTGAGTTTGTTTTTTTTTTTAAATGCGAGATTCCATTCTCATCTGTTTTGCGATTAGGTACTTTACTCGTATTGGTCTAGTGGCCAGTTTCTTTTTTGATGCATGCTGTATAAAACATTGCAAGTCATGTACGTATGATAATTTATCAGCTGATTACGTGTTATTGGTCACTTATCATATTGTAATATCGATATCAGTTTCTAGGGCTACTAAATAGCGAAAGACCGTAACAGCTAATAAATATTGGCCTGCTGTTAACAATTATGGATATTGTAAAATTAGAATGCGTCCGATTAACAATTACAAATCAAAATATTGATCTTAAATTCACTCAGTAACTAAATAAATAAATAACGAGAATATAAACTGTCCCTTAGTTATCATAAATATTTGTTTAACCTTGTGTGTGTCCTCCATTTATATTTTGTTTTGTACGCTCGTCATGTCTCTGCGACAAATGAATATTTTTCTTTCTCTCTAAAACCATTGCTAACTATATGCGAAACAGTCATACAATCTAAACTTGAATGATTCATTTTGTGGTATATCATTATCAATTCATTATTAGAATGAAATATGATTCAGAAGCAAGCGATAAAAATGTGCAAGAGTTTACAAAACTCCGGATTTCCCAGAATGGTGAGCTTTTTATCAAAACATTAGTTTTGGAAGAATCAATGCCACTGATACATATGACTATTATGAATACAATAAGTATGAAAGTAGAACTTACCGCAATGAAAACAAAGACAATTTTTAATTGCTTCATTCTCGCATCATAACATTCCAAGCTCATACTAATTGGCTCTGAAAGTTCACTGACCTTGCACAATACGGTAGCTGCACGGCTTCAAGAAATTCCTTTTACAAAAGAAAATATTCAAGCAATTTGCCAAATGTAGGCGGGGTATTATGCCACTGAGTGCATTGTCCGATGCATTATCTTCGGCCTTATCTTTATAGTGCGCTTTGCGATTCTCGATAAGATTATGAAACAATGTTTCCTTGAAGTTTAATCCTTTGTAATGTGCAAGTTCAAATTTGCGATTATTGTTATCCATAGCAATTTATCATGAAGTTATACGGGATGAAATACCTTCACTAAAATAAACTCCTCCCTTCCAAAATGCAACTTCTTATTTTTCGGGTTTTAGCATTTAGAACCTCAAAGACCTTCTTCTTTGTGACTCTAAATGCTAAAACCTTCCCCGAAATATCCTTTGTGTAATGTAGACCGCCCAAGCCCATATTCACACAATTATTTTCGATATTACCATTAACTCCACATTAATTAATACATTTCTAGAAAAGGTCTTCATAAATATTAAATGGGTATGTCAGACACAACATCAATGTAATGATATGCTTTGATGAGCGACATATAAATATTTCACAGTTTTCGGGGAAAATCTAATAAATATACTATCATTTATTTAGCTTCTCGTAATTGGCATGAAACCACTTTTCTTTGCTCATTCAGTGATCCATATCAAGTACATGTGTAGTTTCTAAAAATAAGTTCTGCTCAGCCTACGTTCTTTGCAGCAAAAACTGCAACGTCTACTTTAGCATTTTCAAAGTCCAGTACATTATTCATGATAAGTACAGCTCTTGTTACATTACAAGGAGTATCGTGATTGCAGGCTAGTAAATAATAGAGCGTTCCCCTTTCATTACATGTTGCATCCTTTAATTGCAAGGCATGCTACTCGATCCGTGGAACGTTATTTATATTTCGTTATTAACTTTTTGCTTTGAGTCTCCTTAGCGATTATTATGGACTTTTTTGTTGCAAATGCGTGTTGTACTTTTTTGATTTGGCAATCGTGTTATAACATATTACTCTTGAGACAGAAGGTCTACAATGACGGCGTGCAGTGACTGAGAGATCGATTACTGTGCTTCCTGTCGATTCCCGCACGTAGCAAATATTTGTATGACCTACGGGTAGTTGTTCTGGATCTGACTCTTTTTATATGTGTGATTAATTATTGACTATAAAAGGAAAATTCCTAATGTGGGCCAAAGTTTCAAACTGTGGTAGGATTGGGTTAGACAGCTAAGGTCTCTAAATTATTATCTCTACTCTATGAACTTGAGCAAAATTAAACAACGAACGAAGAAATAAGTTGAAATATTGAAGAAGGCCTTTGACCTAAACGATAAAGGAAAACTCAACGCAAAGAAAAAATATTACGCAAAATTCTAGAAAAGGGTTCTACTATTTTATCTTTTTGGTGTTTTTTAAAAGGAATCGAGATAATTAAATTATTTAGCATTTCTTTTGATTCCTGGAAGCATTTTCTCTTTATACAAAAAGGTAGAGATATCAACAAATAATTTTATTCTTAAACGCATTTAAATTGATTCTAACTAGGCAACCGGATCTCCATAACTTATGCAGTTATGCACTACATAACTGAAGATATGTCGTTTGAAAGACATATTTACTCTCAATTACTAGAACGGTATAAAAACATACTCAGCCGACCAACCGTAAAGAGAGATACGAATCAATCACGCAATCTCGTTGCACGTTTAGAAATATTGAATAATACGGCTAATACATAATTAATCTATTGAATGTTGGAGTTATTTCGAGTCTTCTTGTTGTCATGATGTACCAGTTCAATCTCTTTGTCAATGGCCCTATTAAGGCCAATCTTGTTGTGAAGTGAAGTCATTCTTGATTACTGATTATACAAAGTACTCTAGGGCTGCGGCCATCAAAACAGCTAGCCTCTATTATTAGTCTAAATAAATAATATCACGCAATAGAGACACTGGTTATTGAAATAGAATTAAAATGTTCCTTCATCGCCGATTTAAATACATACTAAAGTAGAATAGCCATAGAAGCAGATAGCGATAAAAATAAACAGACATCCTAGACCAAATCAAAGAGACAAACAGTATAACGAATGAAATTGTTACGAAACACGTGTAGCCCTTAACCATCCAATAAGTTGGTCGATAGCCACTTATAGGCAAGAAATAATTGCCAATAACACAAGCTGTCAATGACTCCGAAGTAGATTTAAACTAATGGACAATGGTGAACGATCACGGATGTTACCAATTTATCATTTGTAGGACGTGGCGCGCCCTTTGTACTTTTCTTTTTTCTCTCTCCGAAGACGTATAAATTATAAGAACTACTGTTACTACTTTTATATCAGCTGTTTGTTTTACCGAAGAAGTTTGTAAGACAGAAATAAGCGACGTAATATCCAATCTAAAAAAACTGGAAGACATTTCGCAAAGTTGGATAGGAGCTTATTTTTCTGCGAAACTTGGGCGAATATTTCGAGACGATTTTTTTTTCATTAGGTAGCACATTGGAAAGATATGAGAAATCATTTTCCTTGGCTCCAATCTCTTGCAAGAATGTTTTTTTATCGTGATAAATAAATTACATTTTTATAAAATGTAACGAACGTACCCAGACTTTCCCTATTGGTTTTAACGAAGTCAGAACACAAAATAATAAAAAAAGCACAAACAAGAAACGTGCTTCTTGAAGAAAACTCGTCAGGAAAAATAAACAGTCGACTTTTAAACAAGTTGGTTGGTGCAGAAAATAATTGCAACGACTTAATTACACAGGGTTTAACTTGACATTCAAATAATACACTGGTCTATGCCAAGTTCTTAGTAGAGTTGAAATGGAGTAGAATGTTATAATAATATACTTACAACGTGCTTGTTTGAAATCACTGTTTTAAGATACGTGATGTATAGTGAAAATCTTGAGCATGTGAACTACGATATGCTTCATTCAGTGATTATCAATTTTAATAATTGCTGTTCAGTTGCGAGATAAGTAGATAAATCAACCAGTGGTCTTAAATCTGATGGTCTGAAAATCTTAAATATTATACCGTGTACAAAAATACCAAAAGGTAAAATTTTAAATAAAAAAATTGTTCTGATTGGTATTGCACTTGACTTGCACAGGCCCTAAACGTTAAGGATTTTGAATGAGAGTCATCTATGAAAGAATACGTTAAATAGTTGATTGTGAGCGTCGCATCGTCTCGTCGACAACAACCAAATGCAATTGAGCCTAATAAAAATTCAATTCTCGTAATATGTCCTGTCTCTATTTACTACCTTTAATGCCGCTGCACCGATGCATACGATGAATACCTAATGCCCTTTGTGATTGCTCGTCGTTTTGTGCAAACTTGAATCTGTCTGGCTTGAGCTGTACAATATAAGTGCGTATATGACGGTACTTTGTAAAACAAAGGTGTTACTTTTGGATAACCTTGACCTTTGTCATTTAGTTCATGTTTTCCGACGGTCCGTCATGCATACTGCATCGGCAATTCGTTTAGTTACATACAACTACTACTAGTTTTATAAACTGTACATAAATGTCTATAAAATGAACACGGAACAAGAATAACTAGACTACAATAAACATATCCGCTAATTTACGTCGACATGTCTTACAGAAATGTTGAGGAGCTAATAATCATACAAATCGAGTTAATTTATCGCAGTCTACCAGCTGACTACTTCCTCAATAAAGTTTTAGATAAAGCTGTTAGTCAGGAACACAGGAATTATTTTATGACTGTCTATCAACGGTTAGTATACACACGTCTATAATAAATATTAAAACATTTCTGCTCATCAACAGTCAAGCTCACCTGTATACAAAATGTCGTCTCCGAACTTGCCTCCACCCACCAGGCGAACTCTCCACTGACGAAGACCAGGCATCAGACCGCGACATTGCCGTGTTCCTCGCCTCTGTACTCCTCGCGCTTTCTAACAGAATCGCCGTGTACTTCGTTATCAACATCGTGTGTCACTGTTGATTAGTATTCACTTGTCACTGATACACTGTGCTTGTTTGATTCAACACTTCGAGTTAACTTTGTTGCAGCATTCTAAAGAATTGCAGGTTTAATAATTAGGTCTTTGTCTTCAGGCGGTATCTCAGTTAGTTCTGTAATTAACGCGTGTATTTTAATTTTAAATTCCGCAATTTCAATTTCTCTATTATTTGTGTAACATCGGAAAGCAACAAGTGAACTGACTGCGCCGACATCCGCACGGTCACGGTGTAGTGACCACCAACCATCACACGTTATTATCCCTCCGACTAAACAACGGGATATTGTGAATTATGCGTGACACCCACGCATAAAAGTCGGTAATAAGAACGAGTTTCAAAGGAAAAAGAATTATACACTGTGATTCCGTGAAATTGCAAAGGACAGACATCACAGACAACCTAGAGGACACTTGTTCTTCGCTCATTCTTCTCCATAATAACCTACTTTGTTTTGGTGTGGGGAATCTGCCTAAGCTACTTCTTGAACTTGATGGAAGATTGTTTATCTATAATATTTTTGATCAATAAATAATTGGACAAAAATATTATATAGAAACAATTCATATCTATAAATTTCGCAAATCCATAAGTACCGTAAGAAAAAACATTACGTTAATCTCGACTAAATAAATTAAATAATCTGTAAGTTACTATACTAAATAATTTAATGGTACACGAACTCACGCTATGCAGTCATTAGGTATATTAGTCATCTGTACCCGCAGAATTACCTCATTTTATACATCCGCTATAACCTGGAATTGCTAGGGGTATTGAAACATTTTCATAATTACAGAACAAGTCATTATAACTACTAACACTCGACAATTTGCAGACGCTGCTGTTATGACAGAAGATAACGATGAAAAACTAATTAAAATGGATGCAGAAACTATTGGAAACATTGATAAGGGTACTTAAGATGAGGATGTAACTTTGTAAAGAGTTCTCGGTCAAATTACAAATATACTGTCGCCTGTCACAGATGTAAATGTGTATATCGAGCCAAACCTTAAGAAGGTACAAAATTGTTTGCAATTTAAAAATTAAACGAGTCGATTTTGCATAAAATAAACATTGAAATGAGTACTCAACGCGACTGATAATTGGGTAAATGAGGAAGCCATAAAGAGGAATGAATATTCATAGCTATTTGCGAGTTGATTCTATCAGCTGTCAGAATAAAAAGGTAAAGGTGATATCGTTTCACTTAATTTATTTATTTATTTTGAGACCTGGATTAACTTTCAAGTTGATAACGTTATTACTAAAGAACTTCTCTGTACCATCAACATAAAATGTATGCGAGTAATACCAATAACTTATTGGCATGTAAAGGTAATTGGGAAATTCAAACAAAGAATACACTCATGCTTTAACTCTAAGTATCTACATTATTAACACCTAATCATCATCATTGCTCATTATGTTCAAAACAGGAAGCAAAATAAACGCAAGAGCAGCAAACAACGCAGTACTGAGACTGCCGCCAATTGTGGAAAGGGATGCGGCAATTACTGAAGACAAAACAGCCGGTGTCATTGAACCAGTATTCGATGAAACTCCACAAATAAACCTTGTATAGAAACATTATAGGAACAGTGTTTACTGCATGTTAGAACGTATTTGGTTCAAGGATTAGTTATCAACGGATGTGTTTATACAAAACATTTATTCAGTTGATTGGAACACAGATTGCCGATAGAAGTATTAGGTATGTTTGAAATTAAACGAGCTGTTTTCTCATCATAAGATTGTTGATAAGACAAAACAATCCATGTTTGTTGTTTGCTTGTGTTACAATTAGTCTCTCTTATTTTCGCCTTTTTAGCTCGTAAAATGTAAGTAGTAAACTATTCCTGTATGCTGCAGTTCTATAAATAAGTTATTCTCTTCCTCTAGGTTCTCTAGCTAAACTTTGCAGCCGTCGTTCTTAGCAAATAGTCTAACTATTATAATAAAAACAACGATAACATTAGTTAACTTCATTATCACTACACCGCTTGACTATGACCTCTGAGAGATATAAGCTAATTATACTTCCAACTTCTATCTTAGGAACTGCATTTCACACAGTAATTACTGCCATAAATATCTTTCATGGTGCGTTAGCCTTACCGACTTATCTTCAAGATCAGCCGAAGATAATTGCAATAGCCTACTCGCTCGTAATACTGCTTATAAAGAAACTTATCAGGGATCAGAGTGCTTATCTGTAGGGACCTTTCCTGTTGACGTTTGATACTTTCGACGTTAAAGGACGTTTGGTAGACATTTAAAGGCCAGCCGAGGGCTGAATACAGTTATGGTATGTTTTCTTATTTCGTAATAGGTTTAGAGGCTTTTTTCATGTAAGCTTTGGCCATGTTGCCAATTCCTAAGATAATCTGGATGCTGAATATTTTTCCATAAAATCTTTATTTAGGTTAAGAGTTCATTATAAAACTTACAAAAAAAAAACACTTGCAATATCGCTTCACATACTTCACCGCCCACACACGAATTGAGATACCTACATTTCATGCTAAAACAGATTCGCTTCCACTGTCAGCGCGAAATTCCTTAACAATCAAATTCTCAGACTGTAATTGGACTGAGAAGGCCTCAAGTTCGAGGGTACTACCTGATGCCGACTAGACCATATATGGCCTCAGTAACTGGAGAACTATAACTACATATTTGTCCAGTGAATTGCGTTTTGATGTTGACATTCGTGTTCGCACAGTCAAAGGAATTTCATTGCAGTTGCAATCTATTTTGATGTACGGAAACGCTTGGAGGATCGCCTTCACATCCTTAATCTTCGTTTAAATTGGAAGCATCTTGTTCTGAGTAATTTACACTGTGTGATTTAGTATCTCAGTTCAGCTAATCGCGATAAATTTTAATATTTTTGACCTCTTCTCCAAAAGAATCATTAAAGATATATGCCAAATCTTCGGTGATGACAAGACAATTACGTTTAGGTCTCTATTCATTGTTCAATCATTATGAAGAGCAATCAAGATAATGATTCTTGAACGCCCATAAATGAAAGTAGAGTAATAGTTACTTCATAGTCTTTAACTATTGTAATTATGATGTAATGTGTGTCAGCGGCAATAGCAATTAAATCCTTTCTTAATAGTCCGCTCAGACAGTCCGTTATGATTGTGTCACATTCAGCTGAGATATGAGAACGAAAACCAATTGTAACAAATCCTTAGATCCCTTTTATTGGCAATTTAATTTTATTGATTGTAGAATTTATGGAAACGACTTATTGGTAAATGAAGTCTCTAACAAATTAAGTTTAAGGTAACAAACAGGTATACGAAGAGCTTATGTTTTTATTTTTAGGGAGTAGGTATAAGCTAAAAATTAATACGTTATGTGATCGAAATGAATAGAAAGGAGAAGAATAAAAAAAATATATCAACTAGAAAAAAATTTGACTACATAGTTTTTAAACGAGACTACTAGTATTTCTTGTTAGTTATAAATTGAAAGCGATATCAATAGGCATATACAAAAACGTTGACTATCACAATATGATTCAACTGCTGACGAGAGTGACTGTAATCAAGTTCCTTGTAGGTATGCAATTCTAAACAATAACACCACTTAGAACTATACAATGACTACAAAATAGCAGTTCATAATTCATATCAGATAAATATAAAATGTTCGACATAGAAGTCGAAGGGCGAACTGGGACAGCCAATAAAGAAACAGTTATAGTTTATGATGAGGGTCAGTTCCAACAAGCACAAGAACTCTCTGATGATATAAAGTCATTGTCACAAGGAGGTAATGACTTCCTGGAAACATCAACGTCCGCTGCATCTCGTAATTCTCAGACATATGACTGTAGGCAGATATTCGAAGCTTCCATACCTACAGCATAGTTGGAGGCATTAATTCAACGACGAATTTATGCCTCCCAAACAAATTATTGGAACTTGTATTAACTAGTCAGTAGGTGGCGATTAGGTCATTCGATTTAACAACATTGCTCAGTTCCATAAGAACCATGTTTCTACTATTATGATTCAGCATTGTACCTATGATCCTTACGATAATACTTTAGCAGTTGGTGTGACGAAATATGATGTTGGCACAGTTGTTATTTGTTTTCAAAAGGTCAGCGAACTTTAATTAAGCAAGATAGCGCCTGTATACCTAGACACATAAAGCAATTGAGTTCTAAACTAGTCGCAGTAATAGCTCACAATCACGGAATTTGCACGGGTGACACAAAACGCACTTGAAACTGGGAACACTGAGGAGATTTCAATCGTTGCAAGGGCACTTGTGCAAAAGGATGGGTGAACAATATTTCACAATCGCGTCGGTAATATATTTGCGGTATTTTCGCAGTGCGCGTCCGCGTCGCTATCCAATCGTCCGATCGGAAACATCGGCGCCGGCGCACTGCCTGCGTTGAGGAGAGGCGAGCGCGCGCGCCCTGCAGGACTACAGACCGGCTGACGGGTTTAATTTGAACTTGGAACTCTACATGCGGGATGCAATTTTGGACGTGTTTTTATTGGGTTTCGGTCACAGAGGCGACGCCCGTTAATTACTTGGAATACCACACGAAAGGTGCATGTCCTTTAACCAAAACAGCTACTGTTTGGCTACCGTTTTTCTCTCCCAATTATAAATTGATTTTCCTTTTAACTTGAATGCCCATTCAATTTAAGGAACATATTTCATTCTATTAAGACTACGTTTAAACAATTTATTGCAAACATCTCTCGTGTTTTAAATAAAAATATGCCACCACAAAGTCGGCGAACCCTTTGATATAGTCGAAGAACATTCCTTTTCGCATCCATTTCTGCAATAAAAAGTACTCCGGGGGCCTTAAAAGGGAAGCGATCTCAAAAAATGTTATACAACTTTCCTTTTCAAAGGGATGGGGACGCATTATGTGGAATAAAGTTATCTGAACATAGCCTTTTATGGGACGCAATCGTGAGTCGTATAGCAAAAAAGGTCAGTTGAAACGAGTTGGTCATTACATAGAATGGTTCGCTAACATCCGTATGAAAGTAAAATTTATTTACGGCCAGACACAATGTTTATTTCTATGCCAAATCTGGCTATTACATTAAACGTGGCTTTCGAAGACATGGCATTTACATTAAATGGTGTTCCCAGTTTCAAATAAAATGGTTTTATCAAAATCTTATTTGAGAAAAGGATATTTTATTTTACGTTTGTGGAATAATGCCAAATGGTTTGCTTCAAATTGGACCAAAGTATTGGCAGTTACAAAAACTTTCCTTACAACTCTAAACGTATAACATTTCCTCTAGTTTACTTTTGAAACTAGTAGTTATACTATCTACAAACAAAATTGAGCGCCCAAAACTTTACGTTATATTCCCTGAAAAACGATGTTATAACTTTATGAGTTATTTTATCTTACTGCTATTACACAATTTCAAAGTTTGTGAGATAGACGAATTTTGTTAATTGTTCAGTACTCGTAGATTTGGCGTGTACGACTTTCTCGACAAATCTACGAGTACTTTTTTTTACGTGGTAAGATCATCACATGAGTCCTCCCACCCAGGGCAGAGCGGGAGGGACTGTCAGACTCGTACTGACTAAAATCCACGGTGTCCTTCAATACCCATTTACGTACCGGGGTCACGGTAATTCGTGAGTCCCACGACCCCAGCAGGCTTTGGCCCTCTACAGGGCTCCCCGTCACTATGCTGACACTCCTTGAGGCGCGCGTGGAACACAACGCGCCGTCGCCGTCGACCCAAATCTACGACTACTGAACAAATTTTGATGTTTGGCAAACAGATACTTAATAACCTGGCTAAAAATATAGAATTTTTATTATCCCGGTAATAGTACAATCCTGGTAACAGTAACCCAACAAATCCGAGCGATGCTGCCGTGTCAGGTGACCCGTCTGGAAACTTCATAAAGAATTTTGCGAAAAATTCAAAGCAAAAAAAAAATTATATTCGCCTCGTCCATATCTCTGGACACCTATTTTATGAAATTTATAACAATTTTGTGCTGAAAAGCGTGCCTTAGAGACGCACAAGCTAATGAAGCTGGGCTATGAATACATATTGGTGCATTAAACAGTACGGATGGTACTGGTCGGTGCATAATTAATTACGGCACTGCCCCTTAAGATGCGCATTGAGGCAAATTATTTAGATCTTAGTACAAGATGGATGTGGAGCTGTATTAATAGCTAAAGGAAGTAAGAAAGAGATATAAGTTTCGGTACAGTCTTTAAGTATGTACACTGAAAGTTTTGGTGTGTGGGTCGGTTTTTTTACAATATGTGTTTTAAATTGCGGTATAATAAGTTATTTAGAATTAATTAGAAAAAAATTAAATTGGAATTAATCATTTAATTAAGTAATGGTTTTATTTTGTAAAATATTGTCACAGGAGATAAATTATTTTAATACGAAATCTTACCTTGTTGTAAATTATTCTCTTCTCGAAAATATTTCTTACTTATCTTCTAATTTCATGATAACACTTGTCGTATTTTCTTAACTAAACTTTATTTCTCTTAAAAACTTCTACGCTTTTTTAATAGTACCATATTATTTTACATCGTTCTTAATTAATTTAACATTTTAGTAGCTGTAAAATTGCTAAAGCGATGTGCCTTATTGACTGTGATGACGCGAATCAATTTTAAAGGGGCGGACGTTGAATGCTACTCAGGATGGCTACCGGTTATTTATTGTTTCTCTTTCTTTCTTTCTTACTTTTTTTAAGGGTGTAATAATAGTAGATACAATATCCAATCTCCATAAAAAACAGTAGGTATTTTTAAGCGACTTAGCGCCTGCGTAGTGAAGTCTGAAACTTTTTATTGTACGAGAAAAAATCGGTTGCGAGCAGATTTTGAACCTGCAACCATTTGATCAACTACATAAGAACAATCGGATTAATTTTTCCACAATAAGAAAATATTATTTCCAGCCCCGATAGTTGCTAGCAGTGCTAGTGTGTTTAGACTATTTTAAAGAAAGAAAGACTTCATTGCTTCTAATAAAAAATTCAAATGTAAAAAGCTAGCAAAAAATAATGGGTTTTATTAAACCTAATTTTAAAGTTCAATCACACTACCTCGTTTCTAATGAAACAATATTTAAACAACTGGCAAATAATTCGAGCAAACACACGTACTACTAACATCTTTTTTACAGAACTAAACTGGCTGCTAAATAAATAAACTTTTTGCACTCAATTCATACAACGCATAATCTTTCTCTGTACTTTAAAATAGGCTAGGACATACTCAAATTCAGGGATGTGTCCTGATTGCATAGGATGTCCTGGACTTGTTCTATTAAGAGGACCCCGTTTCTTCCTCCATATGCTAACGGTAATCAGCGTAGTTTTATTTCGTATTTTTGCCACTATAATAGTGATTTCTTTCTTTGATTGATCTTTTGTGATTAATTTCGTTGCAGGATCCAAGATACATAAATTCATTCTCCGAGACACGTCAAACTTCATTGACTCGGTAGTTTTCTGGTGGTCGCAACTGTTCATTCTGGGTTGCAGGAGTTGCAATTTGCAGTGGTTAGTAGTACAGAGGTAAAATCGCGTGTCTTGTCTTAAAGACCGGGCTCACGATGCCAGTTGGGGAGGGGACATCTGTAAGCTTATATTATAGTAGGTATATATCGACTTAGTTTCTAAGAGTGGCAAAAAAGTAATGAATGGTGATAAACAATTATTATGATTAGCTTGAATGTCCTATTGTAGAGCAATGGCTTTTTTCTCTCCCACCATTATCCCTATCCTTCTTGTGGCTAATCTTTGAGATATGAAAGGGTGCAGGCGACACATATTTTGTATGATAGAATCTGTAGACGCTATGGAAATGCAGAAGAAGAAAAATAATAATTGGTTTCGTCCTATACTTTCGATGACATTGCCTTAATATTTAGAGATTACTGAAAGAAAATCATTAATTTGCATGGGTTCGATTTTCACATACTAAAAAGTGCGTCACGGATAGTCAGTCGTCTACGCTGCACCTAAATTGCACGATTCTGGTCAATCTTATCTGACGTTAGATAAGCGTCAGTACCAGAACAGCATAGATATTACAAAGATTTACACAACCCTAGTTGCACGTGTCGAGCTTAACATAAGAAAGGAGTTTGCAAAACTAGTCTTTAAGCACCTCAGATCAGGTCAAGGAAGTTTATACAAAACAACGATGCGGTCTACGACCAGTCTAAATATAAATAAAGTGCTGACTGAATGTACTGCATAGATTACTATGAAGCTCCTACACGGTAACGCCATCAACACGTGGGAAGGTAAGCAGAACTGGTGCAATTAAAGCGATATAAATAAACACTAGATATAAACTTGGTTCGCTGTTGTAATGGACTAAGTGCCTACTGATATATTGTTTCTTTACAACTTAGTGAAGTCGTTGATAAGATAGAAAGAGTTTATTGGGTAACTTTGATTGTATAGGTCTTGTGAAAAGAACTAGCTTGGGCAACAATTTTTTTAGGTTTAATATTGGAGTATGAAGCTTAACTTTCTTATTATAAAACTGAAAGAAATCTTACTAAAAGGTAATATTTTCTTTCATAAAAGAGTTAAAAAAACGAAACCCCTTTTTTTTACGTGGTCATATAATCACATGAGTCCTCCCACCCAAAGCAGGAGGCAGGAAGGACTGTCAGACTCGTACTGACTAAAATCCACGGTGTCCTTCACGTACCGGTGTCACGGTAATTCGTGAATCCCGTCCCCGGAAAAAACGTCTAAGCCCTGGATCGTGAAAACTGGAAGTCATGGGGAGAGACCTTTGCCGATTAGTGGGATGATTTAGGCTAGCAATATCAGTATCAGTATTTTCTTAAATAATATTCAACATAGAAGTTGTTTTGATCGAGAGCTTTCAACATTCAAACACTAGACAATGGTGAAGAGTTCCTTGGTGGATAATATTTGTAAATGTAGGAAACTAAATGATGCATGAACGCATTTCATTAGCTTATACGTTAATCATTGAGAAATTGACCGGTGTGGTATCTCAAGGATGCGTGTGAGTCACACACGGTTATCGGTGCGCCTGCGCCTGCATTGACAGTATTTAGCTTGTGATTTAGCGTGAATGTTCACGGATGTATGGCGTGTGCTTACTTGTTTAACAACTGAATTATTTCTAGAGCAACAGCCGTTTCTTCTCTTACGAAATAGGCTATATTTATATTAATTTTTACAGTTCGATGGAGAAATGAGAAAACAATTAGGTACATTAGGTATCGGATAACCTACTCAAATTTTTTAGTTAGAGAAAATGAACATACTTGTGTTGAGTATTTAACATACTTGTCAATTTTCTATTCTTACGAGTCTTTTTGGAAGATCAAAAAATAAGCAAAGAGAGATAAAAGAAACAATGGATGTATTGGTTATGATACGACTAGAAAAATATCCGTCAAGATGACGAGTAATTTTTGACAAGGACCTAAGGAATTAGGATGAAGGCAGATGAATGATGAAGACAAGAACTTAAAGTTAACCATAATTCTTAATTATTTTTTAAATGACATCTCGCAGGTCATCAAGAGCAGGTTATGTGCTGCTTAACCGAGCAGTACTTTAATTCAGCCACTAGGTAATTTAAATAAATCACTTAATAACTTTTAAATAAAATAAATCATCATCATCTTTCTGTTCTTAGCCCATTTTACTTGGGGACGTCACGACATTCATTAACTCATTTTTCTTTCATAATCATTTCCAATCCATCTATGTAACTCTTCTAAATGAATACAAGATCCAAACAAATCCGCAGTTGGCGTCTTCTTAGACTTTAATTCATGTGCGCACACGCATACGAAAGTAATAAATTACGGCGTAGTAAAATTTTCACTATCTTAGTAACGGGTGGGCACGCCGCAATCGCGGCGGTAAGACCCCTCTTTGAGGAGTGGCTGGATAGGCGTCACGGCGTCCTGACCTACCGCATGACGCAGGTCCTCACCGGACACGGAAGTTTCGGGAGGTTCCTGTGTTTGATAGGGAGGGAAGAAACGCCTGGGTGTCACCACTGCGAGGATCGTCCGGAGGACACGGTGGAGCATACGGTGCAGGACTGCCCCGCTTGGGCAGAGCACCGCCGTGTCCTCACGACGGCGATAGGCGGAGACCTCTCGCGCCCGGCATTGGTCGAGGCCATGCTGCGGGGCGAGACGGAGTGGGAAGCGGTCGCCTCCTTCTGCGAAGCAGTCATGCTCGTGAAGGAGGAGGCGGGCCGCCTGAGGGAGAGGACAGCGTCCTCCCTCCACCCCAGCCGCAGTGGTAGACGCCCACGGCGTCGGACGTCGCAAGACGATCTCCGGCCACCGTAGGCGCGGGCATGCGGGCAGCGAGTAATGGGCGACTCGCTGTCCGACCATGGACCATGCCCGGGTCGACGGCGCGTTGTGTTCCACGCGCGCCTCAAAGAGTGTCAGCATAGTGACGGGGCCTGTAGAGGGCCAAAGCCTGCCGGGGTCGCGGGACCAAGGGATTACCGTGACCCCGGTACGTAAAGGGCTAGTGAAGGACACCGTGGATTTTAGTCAGTACAAGTCTGACAGTCCCTCCCGCCCTGCCCTGGGTGGGAGGACTCATTTGATGATTTTACCACGATAAAAAAAAAAAAAAAAAATCTTAGTAACGGGTTCGAATCTTTTATCAGCAACATGGGTGGTCTTAGAAGACTACTCCGTTATATCGAAGATTGACTGGAGATTTCGCTGCCTGGATTCACTGATGTGTTAAAATGTTTTGTATGGTACTTAACAACTACTATGGAATGCTATGATGAGCATGAAGAGGTGCAAAGCAATTTATTTAAATAAGGTCATTGTGAGTTACGTTTTAATGTCAAAGTTTAGAGCAAAGTACTAGAAACATACTATGAATTAACAAGTAATTTAACAGTCACCAATTTATAGATAAAACTGGCGGTTGACCTTATTCTTTTACCGACTTCAAAAAGGAGGAGGTTATCAAATGGACTGTATGTTTTTTTTTTGTATGTTTGTTACGTGATTACTCCGCCAATTGTGGACCGATTTTCAAAATTCTTTTTTGCTCGAAAGGAGATACTTATGATGTGGTCCCATAGTCACCAAGTCAGGATCTGATGATTGGATCCTGGAGAAATCGAGGGCAACCCTCAAAATTTATGGGCCTACGTCGTTTTTCGCAAATCTTATGAATTAATTTAAGTACTTGCGTATGGTAATCACCATCTCATGTAGCTGAGCTGATGATCGAAGGTAAGGAGTAGGCAGCGACTGATTCATGGTTCGCGTACTTCCGGAACGGAAGTCCGATTGAAGTAATTCTGTTTTTGTTGTACTAGGTATCTTTCAACTTAGGGAATACTGCAAGTTATATCAAAATCGGTTTAGTAATTTTTGAGATAGGGTTTTTTTATAAAATTTTATTAGCTTATTGTGTACATGAGCGATGTTATTACCTACTACGGATTCCAAATTTTAATGTGCATGTAAGAAAATTATGTATTTGATTAGGGAATACTACAAGTTCCATCAAATTCGATTCAGTTGTTTTTGAGATAGGGAATTTTATAAACTTATTTTCCACATGAGCGATGTCATTACCGGTGCTACGGATTACAAAATTCTAGTGCACAAGAAAATTATGTATTTGACAAGAATTTGGGTTAAATCATCAAAAGAGTTGTGTTGACTAGAAATCGACCCATTGCTTCGGTTGCCTTTTGCGTTTTAGGGTATCCCAATTGCTTACCAGAAAAATCAGCCTTATTATGAAATAAACTCTGGCCCATATTTGAACCGTGACCTTACTTCCTTCCACGTTTTAGAACCTTTTAAGGTCTGTAATTATTCCGTTTGGACTGGAAGGAAGGGGTGGTCCTAGATATCGTGAAAAGTAGAAGGATTGGAAGAAATAGAAGGTACAGGAAAAATAATCTACGCAATCATCGCTAGTCATTAGGAATTTGAATAATTTATTGCAATATGACAGCGAACATTTTTTTTTCGTGGTAAAATCATCAAATGAGTCCTCCCACCCAGTGCAGAGCGGGAGGGACTGTCAGACTCGTACTGACTAAAATCCACGGTGTCCTTCAATAGCCCTTTACGTATCGGGGTTACGGTGATATGCGAGTCCGGCGACCCCGGCAGGAATATGACAGCGAACTACATAAAATATGAAACAGCTTTTTCGTTTTGATTTACGATGACCCCAGTAGGTATGTAATATCTTCCAATAATAAACAACTGTAATAAAAACGTTGGCCTTCAGAAAAATGTGATGATTCAACTACGTCTGCTCTAGACTTTTATGGGCACACGCGAGATCTTATTTATAACAATCGTAGTATTCATGTAGGTGTATTTGTATTTATAATTGATTTGTGTTTTTTTGGTTTCTTTTCCTTATTTTAAGTTCACGTTAAAGAATAATGCCTCCTAACTATTTCACTCAAGACTCAAAATTATTATTCACCTGGAACACAGAATTACCTAGTTCTAACACAAATTTTGGTACTGAACTACAGACATAGATTTTTTTTTACTTTAACTTTTTGAAAATATTTTTTCAAAACTTACTTTTGCTCACAGCTTCTCTCAAACCCCCACATCATTATTCTTCCAAAAGAAGCCAATAACCGGATCCGCATTCAAAAATTTTTTTCCCAAGTTCTCTGGACATGAACGTCCAAAGACACTTCAAACCAGCGTTCCTGAAATGAGTCCAAATCGTCGCGCCTCCTCTTTCTGGGTCGGTTTGTCGCATGGTTACGAATAAAATTACTTGTAGGTACTTTATTTTTTATTTTTATTAAAAGATCATGGAGTATTCCGCAAGCCTACTCTTCGCATTACTCTTCGTCACGGCACGTTGGAGGGTAATGTCAGACTCCTGCCGACTAAACCATATGTCTGCTGTCCTCAGCTCATAATTATGGAGGGCGGTCTCCGGGATCTTCGGTAGAACGCGCACAACACAATAGGGCACCTGTTCTGTGCTATATACCTTTTGCAACGTCCTGGGGGATGCCTTGTTAGCCATAAGTTCCGATTAAATGACAATATGATGGGATATAAAATTTTGCAACAAACATATACAGGAACAAGTAATTAGTAACTTGCTTTTGTTCGTGATTTTACGGACAAAATGTAAATACGAGTAGATCAACTAACATATGGGGCGTAAAGTATTTTTTTCCTCCCTGCAAGTAAATACTAGTAGTTCACGCAATAATATTTTCCATGTCAATTTTAATTACCTGTGAAAAATCATATCAACCGGTTTTTTTTAATCTTCAATTCAAATTAGTCCTGATTGGAGCGGAAGGCACTGTCAAACTCGTACTGACTAACATCCAAGGAGTTCCTTCAATAGCCCTGTACGTTACAGGGTCACGGTTACCTGTTTAGAATTTAGATATATCTAAACTGACTATCACATCTCGGGTTTGAGATAACTTTATTCTCATAAGAATACAAAAATTCACTTACATGAGAATATTAAAACTACAACATAAGTCGATATTGTTGAGAGCTTAAACAAAACTAGACATTTTTTCTAATAATTATTTGTGGGTAGATCGAAAATAGTAATAAAAATGACTCAATGTTCGCTCGATACCTGGGCGCAAAAACTTCGACATAAAGGTAAACAATGTCTCCGTTCAACACTGATAAGCAATAACTGGATGTGGCTTGAAATTATTGTAAAGAATGTGATTTTTTTATGATATGTTCTTTGAGTAGTTTTTTAAAAGTGGTTATTGATTTGGATTCTGTGATGTATTTTGGTAGATTATTATATAATTTGGATCCTTCATACATGATACTTTTTCTTCCGTAGTTTGTGCGGGGTGGGTATAGCTGTAGCAGGTCTTGTTCACGTCTTAATTTCATTTTGTGTAATTTTTTTCTTTTCGTAAAAGTTATATTTGAGTGTACATTCTTATTTAGTATTTTTCGTATCAGTATGCATGTATTATAAATGTATGTTTGTGTAATGTTCATTAATTTCGTTTCTTTGTAAAGTGTTAGTGTTGGAGTGAGATAATCGTAATTAAACAACGTTTTAAGTAGTTTGTTTTGTGCAATTTGCAGTTGGTTTAAGTGTGTTTTTGCGGCGGAACCCCATATTTCAACTAGGTAATCAATGTGTGGTTTAACGAGCGAGAAATATATTAAATATCGAATCTGGCGTGGTAAACAACGAACAATGCCTCGAAGGATTCCCATAAGTGATTGTAATTTTGATTTTATTTTTTGTATGTGCGGTAGCCATGTCAATTTGCTATCTAAAATTAGTCCTAGATATTTTTCTTGATCTACTTTATTTATATTTTGATTGTTTATTTTTAATGGTGTATAATTGCCAACTTTTTTATTCTTCGCGGTAAATATTATATAATTAGTTTTTGATGTATTTATGGTAAGAAGATTTTGCTGAAACCACAGGTTGAGTAAGTCTAAATCACTTTGTGCTTCATTTATGACTGTGTCAATGGAGTGACCAAAATAAAATAGACATGTGTCATCTGCATATAGGGTTAGGTTCCCTTTCAGGCCAATTTGGTGAGCACTATTTATGTAAAGAAGGAATAAAAGGGGGGCCAAAATTGAGCCTTGGGGCACACCGTATGTTATCAGTTTGGGACTGCTTTGTGTGTCCCCAATCTTTACTACTTGGTAGCGGTTCGACAAGTAGGATCTAAAGATGTCAAGGGCAGGGCCTTTTATTCCAATTTCATAAAGTTTATTTAAAAGTAGTTCATGACTGACCGTGTCAAACGCCTTTTTCAGGTCAATAAAGACACCTAGACCAATTTGTTTGTTGTCGATATTAAGCTTTATAGTTGTCACCAAGTCTATTGTCGCTGAAAGTGTATTCGACTTCGGTCGAAAACCGTATTGTTTCTCATAGAGGAAGTTTAGCGCGATAAGGTATTTTTCGAGGCGATTGTACAGAACCCTTTCAAATATTTTTGACAGCACGGGAAGAACTGAGATGGGGCGGTAGTTTCCCGGTTCTAATTTAAGTCCAGATTTATAGATAGGCGTAACTTTTGCGATTTTGAGACTACCTGGAAATGTTCCTGATTCCATACATTTGTTTATGCAGCTTGTGAGTTCTTTTAATATTAAGTTTGCAACGCTTTTTAATGATTTTGTGGTAATACCTTCTAATCCTGAGCTGGTGTTGTTATTTAGGTTGTTAATGATTTTGAGTATTTCGTCTGTTGTAGTGGGTTCTAGGTTATTGAGTGTAGTTGTGTGAGATCCAGATAAACTTATCAAGTGATTGCCGGATGGATGATGTTGTGTGGGTATTTGATTTGCCAGTATCGAGCCAACATTCGCAAAGAAAACGTTAAAACATTCACAAATCTCCCTTTGATCACTCACAATGCCACTAGGTGACTGGATTTTCCGCGGGATGGCATTTTCAGTTAATTTGTTGCATGACAAACTGTTTATAAGTTTCCACATTTTCATTGGCTGTTTCTTGCAGTTATCGAAGGCTTTCATATAGTATTTTGATTTCGTTCGACGAATGCATTCAGAAACTTCATTTCTTTTCTTAATGAATATGTCCCTTTTTTTCTTATCTTTTGGGTATTTCTTGTGTTGGTTCCACAAAGTGTTTCTACTATTTATTTCTCCTATGATTGATTTATTTATCCAGTCTTGTCGAGGTGGATTTAACGTCTTTGTTTTGGTAATTGTACTTATTTTTATACTCTTTAACAGTTTTTCTTCCAGAGAATCATATACGCAGTCTTCGTTATGGTCTTGCGATTCCAAGATGGTTTTGTAAAGTACTTCATAGTCAATAACGTGATAGTTTTTCTTTTTCAAAGGTTCTGGTTGATAGCGTTTTAGTTCTAGGTAAATTTGTTTGTGGTCCGATATGGGTGTATCGACAATGGCCAGATGGAAACTGTTCTGTTTGAGATTAGAACAAATATGGTCGATAATACTCTTCGATGTGGTTGATTCTCTTGTGCAGTAGTTTTCAGCTATTTTGTTCAAAAATTCGTAGCCGTTTTCTTGTATCACTTCTTTATACATATTAGTAGTACGTTCTTTGTTTAATAAGTTGAAGTTAAAGTCGCCAAAAACCACCCCACGTTTTCTTTTATGTAACTGTTGAGAATATGTTTCTAGGAATGTTTTGACATTAGATTGGTCAGGTTTTCTATATACGACACCAATGTCTAGAGCGTAGTTTTCAATATGAATCCACAAATAATGGTTGTTGTTCTGACAAATTTCCTCACTCAGGGTATGCTGCAGATTATTTTTTACGAATATTGAAACGCCTCCACCTCTCGTACATGTCCTGTAGTTATAATAATGTGTATATCCGGGAATCTGAAATCTTTTTCCTTCTTCGTCCGATTTTATCCACGTTTCCGTTATAACCAATGCATGTAGCGATGATGGAAAAGCTTTTATCACACATTGTAGTTCATCAAATTTTCCAGGTTTTACGATACTTCGCATGTTCATATAAAGAAATTTAAAAGACTTTTTTGAAGTGGTAATGATGTCATAGTTATCAACGACTTGATAGGTTATTTTTTCATCATCAGTGTTTTTGTTTGTAGTAGGTTTGATTATATTTAGTTTTTTGACATCTATCTGTCGCATTGAAGAAGGTTAAATCAAGAAATCAAACGAAGCATATTCGCTTTTAGCGATAAGACCGCCCATAGTGTCATCATATTTAAAAGATATTGTGATTTGGATGTATCTATCATTTGTATGCACACCATTCAAATTATAATTATAATGGGCCAAAGCCTGCCAGAGTCGCGGGACTGTACGAATTACCGTGACCGCGGAACGTAAAGGGCTATTGAAGGACACCGTGGATTTTAGTCAGTATGAGTCTGACTGTCCCTCCCGCTCTGCTCTGGGTGGGAGGACTCATTTGATGATATTACTACGTAAAAAAAATGGTGTGCATAAAAAGAGTATTCTATCTATATTATATTTATCCATATTCGCATTATTAGCTACTTATTTGTAAAATTCTGAAGTAACAGATATTACTTAATCGACCAACTAGCTTCTGAACTGGAATGCCTTCCAAGAATCCCACCCGGAAAGTGCACAATACCTTAAAAGACGTGCAAAGCATATTAAAAAATCAGATAGCTTTAACATGAATACTCAAGTGTACCATGATGAGTATTTGACTAAACAAACACCCACACAGTTTCTAAATACGTGAAGAGGACCTTGTTATGAGAAATATAGTATTTCCTATTATTAAATTGGTTGTGGACAGGTTACGCTGGTAGTATAACTATAAATATGGCCAATAATAGATGGATAAAATCTCAATTCTTTTGTTATTGATTAACAATAGTTTTATGTCTTTTGTGCTAAATTAGAATTCTTACGCCTTTGTCAAACAGACATGCGTGGCGAATACGAAGCGAGGCGTTTTTATTTGTAATGTATGGAATTGTTTGAATCCAGTCACATAGAAAAGCGAAAGCGATCCAATAGCGTAACCGAACCGATGCGATGACGTGGCGAAGGCGTATTTGCTCTGTTTGACGTCGTGCATAAAAAGTCAGCTAATACAACTGTCACGCCTCGATTCACAGCACCCAGTTTGACGTCTCGTATCGCTTCGGACTCGGTCCGGTTCGCTATCGCCTGTCAGTTTGACAAAGGCTTTAATCTAATATGGACATGGCATGACAATTGCCAATAGGCAGTTTTAGTGATATGACTATGCAACACTAGAACAGATAACTTCGGCCGACAAGGTGACGTAGCTCCACACTTTTGGCATAGGTCACCGCTGATACGAGAAAAGCAATACACCAATAACTAAGTTTCAATTCCATTCAATTATACTATATCTTACCTTTACCGGGACTACTTTTTAATAAAAAGCCTCAAAACTTGATATTTCGTATCTGGATTCAGACCTTACCTGTAGCAAAAGAAGAAAAATCTATAATTATGACATTCATACTAGGTTTTTGCAAAATTCTTCCTCGCAATTCCAACTTTACATTACTTATGGAAGTATGTAAAACAATAACACAGTACCTAATCAAGAATTCAAATATAATTAACTACATACAGACAGACAATGCCCATGTTTGTAAACTGAAAGCTCAAAGCTAATCATTCACGCGTACTGAACACCAACATGTCTAAAACATAATAACATATATAATTATACGTATACATAATATGAGTATAATATAATAACAATGGCACATTCACTACATTGAACAAAGGGGAGACGCGTGTAGGATTGACGCGTTGACTGATTATAGTTTTCACTGTAATCCTGAGCTTGTCAACTCATCAGTTTCTTGTAATTACTGCGAAATATTTTGCTATTTGGATGGTTTGTTTGTGCTTACTGCTTTATAAGGAAGATATTGTAATATTAAGTAAAGAAAGCTCGTGAAGTTGGGAATTTTGCAATAAATGATAAGCTACGAAGCCAAGATATGTCATAAATTCGAATAAGAGGACGGTAGAGCATACAGCAGCACTGCAGTGTTAACTGGGACCAGAATTTGAGTGAAAGAAAAAGCTTATTTTTTTAAATTGCCATCTTCACTTCTACAATCGTAGTCTGGACACAAACAAAGTTGCATTATAAACCGACTGAAAGAAAATTCGATGGACATAAATAAAACGACGGGTTGCACTCTGGGAGTGCCGGCAGAAGTGAAAACTTGAATAGTAATAAACACACACGAAAATTCGCGCAAGCGCCCTGCGCCGTCTTACGAATTTTCGATCTGATCACGTGTCCTGACGCGAGTTTAACATTTTTTAACCATTCCAAAAAAGTGCACAACGCCGCTAAAGAAGTTTTCACTTAAAAACTAGTTGTAGTAGTAGTAGTGAATAGTGTAGGTAAATATAATTTAAACTAATGTCACTGTATATCAAAGCACTTTCTTCTGGTATTGCATGTCCTCAGACCATTTGTTTCTAGTAAGTAAATAATTTTCTGAATCATTGTTCAGTAAGAATTATTAATTAAAAGTTTTATTGCGTGGCCGACAAAGAAATTAAATTATTGTTAGCGATCTTGATTAATTGAATTGTCTTGTAATACTCTGGTTGATTTACGTAGTTTGTATAAATAGCTAAGATTGAAACTGTACTCAAATATACAATGATGCTAGGTGACAGATTTTTCTCCGTTTTCATCAACGAGTAAGAAATAAATTGGCACAGTGGCTGAGCAATTGTTTGCTGCGCTGCGTGACGCGGTTTCGATTTCTGCACGGAACAAATATTTTTATGATCTACGAGTAGGTATTAGTTCCAGGTTTGAATGTTTGTGTATTGAGTTTAAATATATTAAAACGCAGACACGATACAGGAGAAATTTCTAGCGTGGTATTTTTTTAATAAATAGTATACTTTCAAATTGGTAGGTATATTATCTTCAATGAGTAAGAAATACACTCGAGAGCAATGAATCCGGGTCACTTAAAGAATGTTAAAAATCTCGGAAACTAAAAATGATAGGTTAACGCAATAAATTGTATTTAATAGACAATGTAATACTCCTTAAATGAAAGTAAAAAAAAAAATGAGTCACCATACATTTTATTAACACAAAATTACATAAACAAAAAAACTGCTGATCTCTCCTTAAAACAAAAATAGGAAACATGAAATTTTTGAACTTTATTACGATTTTCTTGAATTTTAATACTTCGTATTGCCTCCTCGTGCTTCCATTACTGCGTTTACGCGGTTTGGCATGCTGTACACCAAGTTCCTTATACGATTTTGGGGACTATTCTCCCATTCCTCTGTGAGAGCAATTTTCAGCTCACGAAGCGTGATTGGGGGAGGGTTTCGTTGTTTTACGCATCTGCCTAGCTCGTCCCAAGCATGCTCGATCGGGTAGATATCCGGGCTGCGCGCTGGCCACTCCATACGAGTAATGTTCATCTCGTGAAGGTAGTCATTCACAATCCTACCTGTATGAGGTCGGGCATTGTCATGCATAAATATAGCATCCTCACCTAAATTGACCATAAATGGACCAACGTGATCATTGAGGATTTCTTCCACATATCTTACGCTAGTTAAAGAGCCGTTTTTTATGATCACCAGCTCTGTGCGACTTTCAGAAGAAATTCCGGCCCACACAAGTACAGACCCACCACCGTAGGCTACTTTTTCTTCGATGCATGCTTGCTTGAATCTTTCCCCTGGTCTTCGATACACTCTGTGTCTTCCATCGTGCTTGTAGAGCATAAATTTTGATTCGTCGGAGAACATAACTTTTGACCAATCTTCAATACTCCAATTTACGTGGCTCTGGGCATATCTTAGTCTTGAAATACGATGCCCACGCTCCAGTTTAGGGCCGTTTGCAGGTCTAAGGGGTTTAAAGTTAGATTCAGCAAGCCGACGTCTTACTGTCCATGCACTTGGGTTACTTCCTCCGAGGCGTCGAAACTGATTGGTGAGTTCACTTCCCTCTGTGCAATTGCGCCGTGTAGATGTGATTTGTATCGCTGCCGTTAATAATTACGTTTTTCGTGTCTCGTTATCAATTACCGGCTCGTGAATTGATCCTAGCTGTGTGCCTTTGTGCTTAGTGTTGGTATTGTAAGTTTTTAAGTGTTATTACGCGTATTTAATTGGTAAATATAGTTTTAAATTAGTTCATCAGCGCTCGGTGAGTACTTTTTATTTTTTGGGTGTGGGGGTACCGCGTAAGGAAAAAAAAAGTCTTGTTGTTTCGTCTTGTTTTTACGATCTGATTTAAATCGTTTTGTCATTTTGATTTAAAAATGTTGTCCAGTAATGATGATCCGCCAGACCGTGGCGGGGGGACTTCGCGACGCGTAAATAAACCTCCCAGGTCACCGACCTCCGCTTACTCTAAACGCTTGTTTACCGAATTGTCTCCGTCTTATTTAACACCTGAAGATAGGCCGAAGAGACAACATCTGACCGATTCTGCCGAAAAATCGCCGTTATCAATAAATAATGTCAGTAATTCAAACGAAGACTACTGCGATTTAGTAACTCAGGCATCTGCATACTTGTCAAAAATAAACGACCTCGTAAGTGATCAAGGATCCCGTATTAATGTAGCCAATAAATCCGCGATTATGGACATGACACAGCGGATTACGTCCATTGTTTCTTTGTTAGCCATACGGTCGTCTTCAAATGAAACAAAGTTAGCCAATATGGAGCGCGAATTGGACAAAGTCAAATTAAATAATAATGTCAGCATTGTTAAAACAGATTTCAACAAAGTTTCTTATTCAGATTCTCTGAAACTTCGTCTGCCTAAGGTCGCTCCAGTGATGGAGTCTAGACCGCCGCTGCCGTGTGTAATAGCATACCCCTCCAACGAAAGGTCAGCTGAATTCGCGACTTCCTCAGCCACTAAAGAAGCGCTTAAAAAAGCAATTAAGCCAACTGACGACGGTTTTCAAATAGTTGGCATGAAAAAAATCGCGAAATCGGGCGTTGTATTACGTGTCGCTAACGATAGTCAAATAAGTAAACTTGAGTCGGTTGATGCTATTAGGACTGCCGGATTAAGACTTGAAAAACCGAAAGGCCGCAGGCCACGTTTATTAATTAAAGACGTCCCATCCTCAATGGAAGACAAACCTTTTCTGCATGCGCTGTACCGTCAAAATATTAAAGACGAATTGGCAATTAGTGAGGAAGAGTTTATTAAGTCGACAAAAATTATACGTAGACGTGCATTAGATAATGGTCGGAAGTGGGTAGGCATTGAAATCGACAACGCCATACGAAAGCATTTAATTAGTACCAAAGAGAAGCTTTTTATTGACTTCGCGACTTGCCGATTTTTTGATGATATCGATGTAGTTCGTTGTTTACATTGCCAGCAGTTCGGTCACGTGAAAAAATACTGCGTTAATAAATCGCCTACCTGTGCTAATTGCTCTGAAGCACATGAAACAAAAGAATGCCCGCATAAGGATAATTTAAATTTTACACCAGTATGTGCGGCGTGTAAACGTATTAAAAAACCGTTTGACCATCGGTGCGGGTCCCAACAGTGTACCACCTATAAAGTTAGGCTCGAACAGTTAATACGCAACACTAATTACTAATATAATGGATAGTTTAATAATAGGTCAATTAAATCTACACAACGATAGGGTGGCGACTTCTGAATTGGACAAATTAATTGTCGATTATAACTTAGATATTGTACTGGTTCAAGAACAATACCAAAACACGCGCTTACGTCACAAGGTAGTTCAGTTGGATAATAAGGCACGAGCCGGAATTTACGTGTCACGTTCTTCTAACTATACAGTAACGTCTTTACGAAACCTCATGAATCGACACTGCGCCGTTGTGGAAGTCTCATCCGCTAGTTCTAAAGTTTACGTTGTGAGCTGCTACTTTCAATATTCAGACCCTGTTGGTCCTCACATACATAATCTCCGTCACGTCTTGCGGTCACTCGCGGGCTGCAAAGTTATCGTAGGCGCAGACGTTAATGCGTCCTCGTCCCTGTGGTATGGCAAAGTTCGGTCCACGGATTACGAACGGCGCTGCGCTGTTGAAGACTTCATTGCTGAAATGAACCTAACTATTCACAACACCCCCGACGCACCACCTACTTTTTGCAGCTAAATGGGCGAATCTTGTATTGACGTCACACTATCTAGTGCAGACGTACACTTGGATAGGTGGCGTGTCCTACCGGACGCGTCTTGTAGTGATCATCGCTTGATCGTTTACGAGTTTGTTCCGGTTTCTATTCAGGGTTCCTCACATGTCATTGGTAATTTTAGGTACAAAAGTAAAGGTGCTAATTGGGAATTCTTTAGATCGCTTTTTGCATGTCACGCCAAAGAGTTCACTCGTGATGGGCTGTCAGCCGAAGAAAGTGCTGAAATTATGTCAGACACCTTCACCTACTGTGCTGACATTGCCATTGGTCGCGGACCTATGACCAATATACGTAGATGTGATTGGTGGTGTGACTACCTAACCGAACAGCGTAAAACCTATCGTCGAGCCCGTAAACATCTTAATAAGCTTAAAAAACGTCAAGTCACCGGAGACTCGCTAACCACTGCTTTAAATACATTTAGAGTTGCCAAGTCCCGTTACAGAGCATCGGTTGAAAAATCTAAGGGTAATTTGTTGCGTAAAGTAGTCGATAAATTAGAAAAAGAAGGTCCGTGGTCTCCTTTATATCATGAGTTTAAAGCCAATCGATCGATCGACCTCGCGTATGTTCAGAATATTAAAGTAAATAATAAACACACCACCGGTATTGAAGAAACAACGGAAGTTTTATTAAATACTCTTATCCCTGATGATTCACCTGTTAATGATAATGACTACCACCAACAAATTAGAGCATGGGCAACAGTCCCGCCTGAATCACCAGCGTCAGACTTTCCATCCACTGACGAATTAATGAATGTTGTCAGGAGATTGCCCCTTAACAAATCATCAGGTGAAGATAAAATATCTAATCGTATGATAAAAGAAGCGTGTAAAACAGCGGGTGACGCGTTATTAACTGTTTACAACCGGTGTATTTCTGAAGGCGTTTTTCCTCGTATATGGAGACATGGCTTTATACGAATAATACCTAAAAGCGGCGACAAGCCACCAGATGACCCTAAGTCATACCGGCCCATAACTTTATTACCGTCTTTGGGAAAGCTCTTGGAGCGTCTTATCGTCCCACGATTGTTACCGGACGGGCCCAAATTCCATAAAAATCAATTCGGTTTTACTATCGGGAAATCAACCGTTGACGCGGCACTTTCTGTTAGAAAAATGGTTAATTCCTCTAAACACAAGTACGTAGTTGGGATCTTTCTAGATATTTCCGGGGCCTTTGATAACGCGTGGTGGCCAATGCTACTACTTAAAATAAAAGCTCGTGGTTGCTATAATAATATATTTAATCTCCTTTGTTCGTACTTTTCTAATGGATCCGCGAAACTTAAACTCGGTCATCATTCCATATCGAAACCTCTCACCATGGGCTGTCCTCAAGGTTCGGTTATCGGTCCTTATTTATGGAATCTAGGCTTCGATGATTTCCTCGCGATTCCACTTCCAAGTGGTTGTTCTTTAACTGGTTATGCGGACGATGGCCTTCTGCTCATTCAGTCGAGTACTCGTGCTGGACTCGAGAATTTGGCTGACACTTGCCTACGTTTAATATCACAGTGGGGCGATCGAAACCGTCTGACCTTTGCACCACATAAAACCTATCAACTCATTTTAAAAGGTGACCTTAAATCGTGGCCTAGTATTAAATTTAATAATGTTCCCGTTAAGAGAAAGAAATCGGTGTGCTATCTTGGTTTAGTTTTAGAGAGGAATTTCACATTCATAGAACATATAAAAACAGTTGGTGAAAAAGCTAAAAATAATTTTTATGCCCTAACGAGAATATCCAAATCTACTTGGGGTTTGTCGTTTTTAACCTTAAAAACTATTTATGGTGCTACTTACTTGGGCTGTATGTGCTACGGAGCACCTGTTTGGGCCGATAGGGCCACCATAGGGGCGGCACGACGTAAATTGCTTCAAAGCCAGCGCTTGGCTTTGTTATTCTTAAGTAAAGCTTATAGAACCGTCAGTACTGAAGCTTTACCGGTACTTGCTGGTGTTCTTCCAGTCGATCTTGAAGTACAGCGACGTGCTGCAATGTACTTTTCCACACGGGAGACCACTGATGCTGATTTTCTACCTCAACGTGACCGTGATAAGATATCTAGATTATTCAAACCCCAGAGCGACGTCTGGGAGGATCTTTTATCCGAATGGCAAAGTAGGTGGGATAATTCTATCAAGGGGCGGCACCTCCACCAGTTCTTTCCATCCGTTCGTGAGCGGCTGGCTAGGACGTGGTTGGAGGTGGATCACTGTGTTGCCCAATTTCTCACGGGACATGGTAACTTTAAAAGTAAATTATTTTCCTTCAAGCTTGTTCCCTCGCCTTTTTGTCAATGTTCGACATCTGACTGTGAATATGAACAATCAGCACATCATATTCTATGGGAGTGTATTCTTTGGCAGAACGAACGTAATATTATGTTGAACACTGTTCAGACTACATCTGGAGTCATTTACTACTCGGACCTTGTTGAAACTCGAACAAACTTCCGTGCGTTCAAGCGTTTTTGCCATACCTATTATTGGAATCAAATTTAGCAGCTCACAATTTAGGACCCATTAATATTAGTAGTCATTTTACCCGTGGTGCTAGGCAACTGGGCTTCTCCCAGTTGTAATGTCCCTTTGTGCCTATTGGCCTTGTTTTGTTCTGTCTCCTGCTTGCATGGAGGGAAGTGGAAACATATATTTTTTCCTACTCCTCCACTATTCTTTTCTGATTAATTTCGTTGCAGGATCCAAGACAGGTAAATTCATTCTCCGGGACACGTCGAGCTTCATTGTCTCGACCCTTTTCTGGTTGGTTGCCACTGTTGATTCTGGCGCACAGGAGTTGCAGTGGTTAGGGAATAGTGTGGTGGGTTTGTCCCAATAAAAAAAAAAAAAAAAAAAAAAAAAAATAACGTCGGAGAATTCTTTGTACTGTTGACAGCGACACACCGACAGTCCTGGCTGTATCGCGCTGACTCCGGCCGGTTTCCAGCATTGTAAGTATTCTGGTGCATTCTTCAGGCATAAGCGACATAATTTCAGCTTGAATAATGAATATAGAGCACTATCAACATGGTTTATGTACCCACATAAATGACAGATTACAAACAAAAGCAAAACCAAATGCTGTAATTTCGTAGTTCCATCTTCGAAAGTGGCCCTTTTTCAAATTTGATTTTTTTATGATATAACTTTACAATAACTAAGAAGTTTTAATACCTTCATTTAAGGAGTATTACATTGTCTATTAAATACAATTTATTGCATTAACCTAGCATTTTTAGTTTCCGAGATTTTTAGGATTCTTTAAGTGACCCGGATTCATTGCTCTCGAGTGTATTATTGATTCATAAACTTTCCCAAATATTTTTTTTCACACAGTCCATCTTTATATACGACGGTATGGTTGGCGCAGTGGTTGAGCGATCGACTGCTGCGCACCGTGTCGCGGATTCGATTCCTGCACGGATCAAATACTTGTAAGACCTACAAATAGTTGTTTCGGGTCTGGGTGTTTGTGTGAGTTTCTATCTTTGTAAATGCACCCATGACACAGGAGAAATTCCTAGCGTGGGGCATCAGTTTTTTTTTTTTTTTAAAGAGTATTTTTAACAGGGTTATTTTATACAAGACTAGCGACCCGCCCCGGCCGCACGGATGCAATCTCTATTAATTTCTCTATCTATTAAAACAACCTGCATCAAAATCCGTTGCGTAGTTTTTAAGATCTAACCATACATAGGGACAGACAGAGGGGAGCGACTTTGGTTTTATACTATGTAGTGAAGCTCTTGTTCTAAGTAGAGGCGATATATCGACGGTCTTATTGCAGTAGCAAAATTTTCCAGACAACGTATGGAAAGTTTCCAGTTTTCGGTTTTCATTTTCGGTTGATCAATCCACGTCACTGGACTGTCTAAATAGGTAACCGTGACCCTGGAACGTAAAGGGGTTTTTTTTTTTTTTTTTGCGTGGTAAAATCATCAAATGAGTCCTCCCACCCAGGGCAGGGCGGGAGGGACTGTCAGACTTGTACTGACTAAAATCCACGGTGTCCTTCACGAGCCCTTTACGTACCGGGGTTACGGTGATGGGTAAGTCCCGCGACCCCGGCAGGCTCTGGCCCTCTACAGGCCCCGTCAATGTGCTGACACTCCTTGAGGCGCGCGTGGAAAACAACGCGCCGTCGACCCGGGCATGGTCCATGGTCGGACAGCAAGTCGCCCATTACTCGCTGCCCGCATGCCCGCGCCTACGGTGGCCGGAGATCGTCCTGTGACGTCCGACGCCGTGGGCGCCTACCACTGCGGCTGGGATGGAGGGAGGACGCTGTCCTCTCCCTCAGGCGGCCCGCCTCCTCCTTCACGAGCATGACTGCTTCGCAGAAGGAGGCGACCGCTTCCCACTCCGAACGTAAAGGGGTATTGAAAAAATACCGTGGGATTCAACTACTTTGTTTCGATCAATCATATTCTGCTACCACTAATCACCGAAACTGAAACAATAAAGACTGTTTACTCAACTCGACACTTGCATCGTAAAATCAAAACACGTCTAATAAAAACGATACTAACCACGCGTATAATATCAAACTTATGCCAAAAGATAAACACAATAAACGCAATTAATTATTATTTATACGGACTAATATCGTGCAACATTATCGTTAACAGAACAAATAACGAAAGTTTTCGTGATAACGATACGAAAGTTTATTCGATACGGCGAGTAAGTTTCAGACAGTTTATCGATGGTTTTGTGGTGCAAATATACTGTAGTGTTATACCTTGAATTGGTATCGATAGCTACGAACATAGAGTACTCTAAGTATAGTGTGCTAAAATAATGTAAATTACTGTCTAAAGTTTAAATTATTATTATATAAGTATATATTTAAAACAAATTGTGGTAATTGAAAATTGAAGGACATTTTGTCAAAGTTAAAAAAAAAAACCGTTGATCGTTTTGTATTTTATCGCACATCCGATTGCAATATAATTTAATATTATAAGCCCGGAACTGAAGGCTATAGACAAAATCCGAACAGAGCTGCAGGCTGGAGGTAGCTTAAAAATACAGTAGATACAGTGTAGGTAGGTATACTCCTCCATAGGGTGTAGAAACAATCCCATCCCATCCCCTTACCTTTAATTTTAATATTCAACGTTTAAAAGTGCCTCTTCAATGGCCTAATTGAAATAAACGATTTGACTTTGACTTTCATATAGTGCCCATACTCTTTCTCTTCCTTTCTAAACACACCTCTTTGTAAACATTTTCATGATTACATTTTTATTTTATTTTATATGACGTTGGTAGATGCTAAAGTTGTAAACTCTGGGCAGCTATGTGTAGTTTTTATGTTGACTGTACCTGTTTTTTTTTTTTTTTTTTTATCGTGGTAAAATCATCAAATGAGTCCTCCCACCCAGGGCAGGACGGGAGGGACTGTCAGACTTGTACTGACTAAAATCCACGGTGTCCTTCACTAGCCCTTTACGTACCGGGGTTACGGTAATGGGAAAGTCCCGCGACCCCGGCAGGCTATGGCCCTCTACAGGCCCCGTCATTATGCTGACACTCCTTGAGGCGCGCGTGGAACACAACGCGCCGTCGACCCGGGCATGGTCCATGGTCAGACAGCGAGTCGCCCATTACTCGCCGCCCGCATGCCCGCGCCTACGGTGGCCGGAGATCGTCTTGCGACGTCCGACGCCGTGGGCGTCCACCACTGCGGCTGGGGTGGAGGGAGGTCGCTGTCCTCCCCCTCACGCGGCTCGCCTCCTCCTTCGCGAGCATGACTGCTTCGCAGAAGGAGGCGACCGCTTCCCACTCCGTCTCGCCCCGCAGCATGGCCTCGACCAATGCCGGGCGCGAGAGGTCTCCGCCAATCGCCGTCGTGAGGACACGGCGGTGCTCTGCCCAAGCGGGGCAGTTCTGCACCGTATGCTCCACCGTGTCCTCCGGACGATCTTCGCAGTGGTGACACCCAGGCGTTTCCTCCCTCCTTATCAGACACAGGAACCTCCCGAAACATCCGTGTCCGGTGAGGACCTGCGTCATGCGGTAGGTAAGGACGCCGTGACGCCTATCCAGCCACTCCTCAAGGAGGGGTCTTACCGCCGCGATTGCGGCGTGCCCGTGACTGTAGCTGTTAGAGGAATTGTGAGGTAATATTAAATAACGATATTACTCGGTATGGTAATGGAGTCTGGTTATTATGCAAAGTGTGTGGTCTAGTGAAATATTCACTGGTTCTAACCGGGCTTATTAGTAATTCAAATTATGTTTATATTTTAATCAAGCTATAATGCTAATGATGTATGTGTTTTTTATTGCAGTTACAGAGATATTTGCAATAAAAAGAGGTGCAGTAAGAATGAGTACATTGGCACTTTTTTGTTTTTAAATTTTTGTAAAAAAAAAAAACATACACCTATTTTGGTAGAGCTGAAGAAAGAACATGGCTTTGTAATACACGTGAAGGTATAATAAGGGAAAAAGCTATTGCCAACGATCTGATACAAATCCAGACTCCTGACAACAGCGACGTACTGAGAAATTCCCAATGGAAAACTCATCAATCCATTCCAAAAATCGAATCCAGGACTTCATTCTCAGCAATAAACTCTTACGTACACTAGACAACGAGACAGTAATCCATTCTAATAATTCTTTAAGAATAATTTACCGTGCAAACAATGATTTATTAGTTCAAAGCCCAGATGAAATAAAACAAAAAACTATAGCAAACAAAGGCACAGTGCACCCTGCTACTCCACCGTTGTGATTAATTTCCTCGACAATCAACGTAGACACATGATGGACATCACTTTGGTTTACACTTAGGGCTGTCAGAATGAGAAAATGTGCTGTGAATAGTGGGAGTATTTAAACGAAAGTGGTTTCAGGAAAAAAGTTTTAATAATAGTGTTCCACGCTATGAATTCTTCTTATATTGTGGGTGAGTTTATCAACATTTAAACTCACATACACAAACAGCTGTTTCTTGAGATCTAGATAACATTACATAAACTCACGCTAGCGGCGGAGATGGTGTGACGATCTGATCATGTTCGCGGGGCTGACATGGCCAGAAATTGCCCAAAATAGAATGGTTTGGAAGGAAAAAGGGGAGGCCTTTGCCCAGAAGTGAGACACAAACTAGGCTATTAAAAAAAAAAAACTCACGCTTTCCTTCCATGGGGGTAGGCAGAAACTACAGAGCGTCACTTGCCTCATTTACATTCATACATCTGGTCGTACAAACACGCCGATTGCGCGTACTACGCGCTCAGCCTTTCTGAAGCACCTCACCGATAGTGTCAGTGTAGGTCTTCTTAGAGCGAAACTTTTCCTGCATTGTGGGTGCGTTTACAAGCATTTGAACTCGGATACACAAACACCTGTTTTCTGAGTTCTTAACTAAAATTATAATGCGAAAGTGAGTTTTTTTATCTCAGCTTTCACTCTAAAATCACTGAACCGTTTTTGATGAATTTAGGTATTAAGAGAAATGAGACTCTAGAGACCCGTTGGCAACAGCCAGTCATACATAAAATTTCCTGAACACTATAAAACGTAAAACAAGCCATAAAAATTAAATTCACACCAACACAGAAAACAACTCACCTCTATTAAAATATTTAAACTTGTTTTTAGAGCCCATTAAAACTTATAGAGCTATAGTATATTAATTTATTACGCTAATACACTTTAGCGGCACCCCTGAGTGGAGTCAGTGTATATGAATAAGGCATAAAGGCTGGCTGTACGGCGCGAGTTACAATGTATAGCAAATGGACAGCGGCTTGGGACAACAGGGTAACTACGTATTAGGTAACTACTAGTGTAATGATTATGTTATGTAGTATGGAGTTTCTTGTCCATTCTGCTCGATAGGACACGGCCATTGTCAATTTCTTTGTTTTAAAGATTGATATTCAAAGTGCCTTATTGAAATAAATGGTTTGGCTTTCACTTCATGAGTTGTTGATTTCAAGAACAGCTGTGGGCAAGAAGTGATGGAAAGATCATGCTAGTCTACTATTTTGGTGATAGAATTTTGTATTTTTTTATTTTATTTTTTAGCACATATTGTTTGAATTGGCATGATACATGCAGGCGTTTCCTAAAAATTTATAAGGTAATGAACACACCAACAACATGCGATTGTCATAAGTTCGCGACTCACGACATATTTTTTTTTTCGCGTTTGATCACTATCTCGCCTGATGGTAAGCGATGATGTGGCCGACGGTTAAGGACGCTGGCCTAGAAGTAACTGACTCAATTTTGACTTTAAGCCTCAAAGTTATCAGGAAACAAAGAACCCGGCAAGGAATTCTTTCGTTGGTTTTCTCCTCAGCTGCTGTCACTAGAGTGTAGTTTGCTTTGTTCGTTATCGGAGCCTTATAAGCCTGATGCACCAATCAATCAGATTTTTTTAAATTACAAATGAAATTGTATAGTCAATAAATAGAACCTTAATACAATGCCTATACGCAACTTTGTGTAGAAATATCGGTGAATGTAGGCCATAAATTTTAAACTATGTGTTAATATTGAACTGCTGCAATATTCTGGCACCTGTCAAATTGCTTATATACTAGCGCAACGTACGTATATTGACGCCAATCATCCGTAATTAACGATAATTAATTAATGTGTGTTAATACGGTAATAGACGTTATTATTGATTTCCCTTGGGGTAGATAATAACTACCTATTATTGCAGCTCAAATATCAATTGAGTGACAATAATTGAATTATGGTTAGATAATATAATTATATAACTACCAGCTGTTGCTCAGCAGCTTCGCCCGCGTGTGATTGAGTAAAAAATACCCATTTTTCTATCCAAAGTTTCGCATTTATATGAGCCAGGTATATTCTATTACGGTATTATAAATTGTTTAATAAGACGGGGTCCTTAAAAAGGTACTACGTAGTAAAAAGACTAAGCAGTCCTTGCTAAGGCAGATCTGTAGATACCCATCTACAGATCTGCCTTCACCGCATTACCCAATGACACGTAGTAGTACGTTGCGTAGGTCAGAAAGGCAGTCGCTCCATGAATTTACTGGTATTCAGCAGCATCCGGTTAAATTGGAAGCCGATCCTCAACAGTTGTAGAAAGTAAGGCAGATGATAAAACATTGTTGTTCTAATTGTTTGACATAATCGCCAGACAACTACAGATAAATACAATATTTTTATCATATTAATATTAATTCGGCTCAAACGCGGTTATAAATCAAAATGACACAAGTTAATGTTTATCTCATGTCGTTTACCTAAACATATTTTACGTGAGTTCAATAGGTTAACTTCAACATCAGAGAAGTTGCAACTTTGTAAGAACCATAGAGACTTTAGATACATAGAAAGGCGATCCACCGGAGCCACAATACAAATCCATAGAGGTTTGTATTCAGGCACCCGTCAATAGATACCAAAATCGTAAGGTATCGGAGACTTAATTGCGTCGCACTGTGAACAAAGGGCCTAAGAAACTGCATCTCCCTCATTTGTTTATAGTGCTGATTACAGGAAGAATAGAAAACCAATTATTAAGACACACGTTGCTGACAATAGCAACAAATCCAATCCCGATTCCACACACTCATTTAGATCCTCATGTTCCTCAGACGTATTGAATACGTCCCACCCTTTTCTCGTACTTGCTCGTGTGTAATTGAAAACCTACTCATTGTACAATAACGCCACTGAGCTGGTAACCACAGAAGTTTAACAAAACAGAACTAATACACAGATGATCAATTCAGATGTTTTGAAATTGTTTCAGAAGCTATTAATTTCCAATCTTATGAAATTATTACAGAAGCTAGCTAGTTTTCATAGATAGAACAAGCACGAACCCACAAAAATCTGATATGTTTAAAACGAAAATGAGGAGCCAAAATGTTTACCCGTAAATACAGTAACTTAGTATTTAATAACATTCATACTCAGTGTCTTGGATCGTTCGGATTGATTTTATTGTTTTTTTTTTTGTACATTTACTTATCACATAAAACCAGAAAGAATGAAGGAACATTAAAAAAAAAACTCCATTCATTCGATGCAAGTGTAGGTATTGAAGTTTATGTGTATGTGGAATAGCAAATTTTATACGATTGCTGTGTTGATCCGATGGGCCAAGTTGTTCAATTGTTTTATTGTCTAAACCACAGCCTTGATAATAACCACACCTTTTAGGTACTGATATTCTAAAGCTGTGATATAAATCAGACTAACTCTCGTTCAAAGTAAACTTTCTGATATTTCCTATCTAGTGACCACAGCCTGAAGCAACGAGGAAAGTTAATCCATTTCATTGTTGTTTGTAGGAGAGACTCAGCATACGACTTACGGCACATGCTTATTAATGTGAGAATGTTTCTTCATACATTTACTACCTTTGTGACGTCACTCCATGTAAGGCTGCTGGCAAAAGAAAAAGGTCGACGTCATTAGCATTTACTGTTGGGTTAAGTACTATGTTTTGTTTGCAAGGTATGGCAATACAACGACTTTTTGCATACAGTCGCGCTTGAGAAGCGAGCCTAACTAAGGGGAACGGTGCATTATGGAGTTTGCAATGCATTTGGTAAGTAATGATTCAATTACTGTTGATTTAATACTGTGTGTTAATGTAACTTGGGTTTTTTTTTAAGGTTCTGTTTCATATTTTTTTTTTTACGTGGTAAAATCAACAAATGAGTATTCTCCCAGGGCAGAGCGGAAGGGGCTGTCAGGCTCGTACTGACTAAAATCCACGGTGTCCTTCAATAGCCCTTTACGTTCCGGGGCCACGGTAATTCGTACAGTCCCGCGACCCCGGGAGTTCTGTTTCATAATGAGATATTTTTTTAATCAATAAGGTATTTTTGCTCGTAATCATTCAGTGTGTCTAGTTCCTTCTGGGTGAGCTCGCTCCATCTTAGAACTTATCTTTGCTTCTGTGTTACATGAAGACAAAATTAATTTTAAATTAAAAAAAAAACAAACGTCCAGCCATAAAGATATTCCGAATGGTTTAAATAATATTATCGACAGTAGTCTATTTTCATCAGTTACTCGTATGTTTTGGTTTTTAGTCTTATGTAAAAACGGAGCAGCCTAATACCACCAACGGGACACGAATCCATACTTTTTTTTTACGTAGTAAAATCATCAAATGTGTCCTCCCACCAAGGGCAGAACGGGAGGGACTGTCAGACTCGTACTGACTAAAATCCACTTGACCTTCAATAGCCCTTTACGTTCCCTGGTCATGGTAATTCATAAAATCCCGCGACCACGAATCCATACTTAGGGAAACCTTTGTATTCCTATCAACAATTTTGTTTCATTAAAGAAACATAAAAATAGAGTTAATTTAAACTCCAATTAATGTTTTCGATATTTAAAATGAAAAATTATACAAATTCTACAGTAGTATTAACTCACAATCTATCGTGCCATAAAAGGAATTGAACAAAGATTTATTGAAATAAATCTCAAATGGCTGCCATATTTTACACAGTCGTGGGAGGAATCAAGATAAATCGCCATTACATTATTATCTTAACCTTACCGAATACTTAAATAATGTTTACGGCAATACTAAGTTGTTTAACTTTACTTTGCAATCGTGGTTTACATCTAAATTAGGAAATCTTATCAATAAATTGAATGTATCTTATGATTTTTGTACCCAATTAGTTTTAAACGTCTATTTCTATACGCTTACACATTATTATTTTTTGGTATTTAACCCTTTGACGGCCACGTCAAAAAAACAAGATCGTGCTCTCAGCGCCAAGCTAAGAAAAATAAATACATAAGTACATAAAAAACAGTAGTGAATTTAGAAATATTTTAATAAACTACATATATTGACGTTTAAAAGTCTGTCGTGTAGTCGCGACGAGCGACTGTGGCGTGCTGAGTACTTTTTGGCTTGTCGTCTATACACGACTGTGGCGGTCAAAAGGTTAAACATGTTTTCTCAGCAAGTCAATTATTGTAAATTCTTTATGAGAAAAAAAAAGTTCTTAAACCATAATGTAGGAGTAAGCTAAGGCGGGGTGTGTGCACGCACTGTCTTAAAAGGTCACGTTGACCCTGGAACGCAACTAAACAAACATCTGTTGAACACTAACTTTTCACAAAAAGATAAATATTTGTAGAACGCTTGTCTAAAAAAATGTTACTGAAAAACGACCCTCATATCAACGTGAAATGATGTTTTGACGTTGACATTTATTTTAGAGAAGTGTTCAACAAACAAGATGTTTATCTTTCTTGTGGTAAGAAGGTAGTTGTCTAATAAAAGTGAAACTGCAAAACGACTCTAATGTCAACGTCAAATACCGTTTTGCAGTTGACAGTTTTTTTAGACAAGTGTTTAACAATTTTGTTTTTGCAGTAAGGCTGTAAGAGTCTAACACTCTTTTGCTCCACACAGTACAGAAAAACACATAAATTTGAAGATTTTCGCAAACCAACAAAAAAATGGAGTTGTTTGAGATAAGTTTATTATAGCTTTCAGTTGAGAAAAACTGCTGACTGGAAGTTAAAACCAGGTTTATAATAATTTTACATCTAATTCACAATTTACACTGTATCTAATTTATGTTCAATTACTTGAAACTTATTACCAACTAAAATTAAAAATCTACAAGTATTACAAACTTATTTGTAAAAAGATAAAATTAAATACACAATTTAAACACACTTCCAGTCAATGGCACACTTAGGAGTCTTTTACAAATAAAACAGTTGCCCAAAATGGACTATGTTTAATTGGAGTAAGCATAAGAACATAATCATAACAATAATAATAACACTAAGTGACTACGGAACCAACTGTTCGCAATAGTTAACGTTACGAGTGTGTAACAACATTATACTTATTATGTAAATGTATTCGCTTTAGGGTATTTCAATTATCACGCATATTGCGAGGGAAATGAGTACACAGATCTAATGTGACTAGATGTGAAAATTGAGTAAAAACTAACGACGTGTTTGTAATACTAGTTAAAAAAATTACGGGTTGCACTCTGGGAGTGCCAGCAGAAGTGAAAAATTGAATAGTAATAAACACACACGAACATTCGCGCAAGCGCTCTGCGCCGTCTTACGAATTTTCGATCAGGTCACGTGTCCTGACGCGAGTTTAACAATTTTTTACCCTTTCCAAAAAAAAAGTGCACAACGCCGCTAAAGAAGTTTTCACTTCAAAAAAATCTAGAACATCAAAACTTTGTTTAGGTGACTTATTGGATCAAGCATTATTTTTCAGAAATCCATGACGTTTTTGCATTAGCTATGTACTTATGTGAGAGCTACATCATGCCAACCACGCCTGGCTATTTATAAAATTGTAACATTTAAAATAATTTGTCAGGTCAGCATGTTGGCTAAAATCTTCATGTGTCTAGATTTCTTTAAAACTTGCAGTGCTAAATCCAAAGATATAAGAAGAGAAACTCATTCAAAGACTTGTCACACTAATTACTCTATATCTTTAGTGTAAGTATTACTTAATGTAAACCAAGAGTCGAAACCTAAGTTTTGACAGTAACAAAAGAAACATAGTTGAAAATAGTTGGTAGTAACTGGAGCTTTTACAACCCAAGCAGACAAATAGGGTCCTAAATTAATTTCATAAACAACATTGCTAGCATTTTAGACAGTCTAACGAATACTTAACAACTCCCAAACTTGGTCACTAAACAAAATACATAGTTTCAACAATTTCAAGTCCATAAATTGTCTCTTCTATCGAAACAAACGAAGGATCAGTAGGTTCACCAACAATTTAAGTTATTTAGGACCAGTCCCGTTGTAAATCTTAATCGCTGTCCGTGGAAAGTTTGGCGCAATGACTCGCGAAGAGACCGTCCGAGTGTCCGCACATAAATCGTGGTATCTGCGGTCGACTGAAACAACGATATGGGACAGTTTTAAACAACTTTCGTGTGTTTATTCTTCTTCACTATTTTGTTGTTGAAGACTTTGTTTTTCAAGTTTGTTTATTGGTTTTTATTGAGAACAAGTTTTTACCCGCGACTCTACTCGCGGTCAGTTATTTTTACACAGAAACATTTTTAATAAAGCATATAGTGATTGAACTGACAGGTAGCAGCTTCATTTGTGCCCAAAAGCCCAATCTTCTCAGTGATGACAGCAATGATGTATAGAAGACAGCCGGGAACATTGGCTTTATATTTTTTTAAGCCAAAGCATGGAGATAACTCCTTATGTTACGATGGTCAATGATGGTCGTGGTCGCCCATTAACAAACCAACTGGAACAAAATCTCAGAGAAGAATTCCCCAAAGTTTATAAATCAGTATGTATCCATATACAAGCAATTTTCCGGTTTTCTCTCATCTCCTCAATGTAACCAACATATTTTTATAGCTACTCAAAAGTACTAAGACTCCATAACTAATAAGACAAATGGATACGACTACATTGTAACTTAACGTCATTTACAAAGTTACCGTGCAACCTAATTACGCAGGGTTGTGTCAAACGAAAATGTACTTCAAACTTTGTTGTTTTAATTAATTAAGGAGCACAATATATTGCAGTGACATATTCAACGGTTGTTTCTGTTATTTTGCGGCTTTTAGAGGGACTTTAGCGTTTTGTTATAGTCGAAGCTAACAGGAAAAGTTTAAATGAATTTAGAAGTAACTTAGCGTTAACTAAACGTGACGTGAAACAAAGGAGATGTGACAACAATGGGTGTTTGTATACAAAAACAATATTTTGGGAACTGTTTTGCGTTACATTGTTCTTTGCATGTAATGTTTAGATGTAATGTATCATGTATGTAATCAGTGGTACCCTGATACAATAAGAGATTCTTGATCTATGTAGCCTCTTGTCATTAAATTAGCTAAACTTCTGAAACAAATCGAAAATAAAAACTTTTCTTTCAAAAGATTCGAAGTAAGTAAGTTTTTATTTATAGTCTGTATATAATCATTATAGCTCTTTCACGTAGCCAATTCTTCCATACAAAAACTGTCAGATGTCAATAAAAATTATCTATCTATTGAAAGATTCGAAGGATTTTGAAGGGATTTCGTATTACATTGCTGGATTCGTTTGAAAAAAATTTCATCGTAACAACGTAAAAAACTGTAATTAAAGTTTTTTTTTTATAAATTTAAATACTTTAAACATTATTTAATAATTGAACTAAAACACGTTATTTGTATCTAAAATCAAATATGTGGACACACAAACATAAAAAATAATTACCTATCGAATCAGCGTTTAAACACGTCACGTCTTCATAAACAAACAAGACGCGTTGGCAACTCTCAATACAATCTAGAATTAAGTAAATGTCCTAGCGACCGCCAACTTCGTGGACACCGTACTGCATATCAATTGTGATCACAGTTCTATTGTCATTCCTTTGATTTTGTATTACAGTGACTTTTATTCTCGTAGCCATAGGGTTTATATCAGCAAAATAACTGTCTAAGGTTTGTAACACTGATCAATTGTTTTGTTATGAAGGTAGGTCTTGTTTATAATATAAATTGTGAACTCAATCCAGTGAATAATATTTAAATAAATGAAATGCCTGAGGTCTTAGAAACACACATTTTGTATTCAGAACCTAGAATTTAGAAGTTAAAAGAACCTTTCGATCTAGAGGTTTAAAACATAATCGACACTCCCTACCTAGAGTAGTTTGTAATGGATGGAAATAGTTATGCAAAAAGCTGCAAAGCGAAGGATTCTAGAATTGAACCATGGCCGAAGCGAATTAATTAAATTATTATATAATACTATAAAAGTAAAGAAAGATAATTAGTTCGTTAGGTTCTGCTCTGCTAGCTGGTAATGAAAATGTTTCACATTTTTGTTTTTTTAAACGTTTACATACATATTCTTTTTTTTAACATTCTAAACAGGCATTTAAATTTTTATATTAGCAACTTCTGGAGTCGACAATAACATCCGACTGTATACTAATTACCAATCGACTCCACACCAGTTTAAAGGCAGTGGATTACTGATCTACTCAAACACCTTTTTCCAAATTCATGGACTTCCAGAGATAAAAACCAATATAAAACGATTACGATAACCGAGTAATCCCAAAATAATTGCTTCGCGTGATTCAAAGCTATTAACGTATATGAATCAATAGTGTAATATAAAGAGGCAGGCAGGTGCCAGGGGTCGCGCGATATTGAGACATAAATCCGGCCTAGCAGTTTTGTTAAGCTGTTATTTAATATTTATGATGCTGGACCATGTGTGGAACGGGTCATAAAGTGTATCTTGTGGGCTGGATATAGGATACGGGTTTGCGAATACGGTGTAAGGAAAAGGGGATATGAAATTCATTAAAACCTCCATGAAAATTACTAAGGTCAAAATAATAAGTAATTTATACAAAGTGGGCTAACAATCCTGGCATTGGTCGAGGCCATGCTGCGGGGCGAGACGGAGTGGGAAGCGGTCGCCTAATGCTGCGAAGAAGTCATGCTAGCGAAGGAGGATGCGGGACGCGTAAGGGAGAGGACAGCGTCTACCACTGCGGCCATCGTCGATCGATCTCCGGCCACCGTAGGCGCGGGCATGCGGGCGGCGAGTAATGGGCTATTTATACTACAGTCAGTAATGTTCGACGATATGTCTTATATATAGATTATTATCCTAAAAGTATAAAATTAAAAAGGCAAATGTAATGCTGTCCTTTACATTCTATTCTGGTAAACCAGATTGTACACAGAAGTATAAATAATTCTAAACGATTTGCCTTAACATGCCAAAAAAGGCCGATCCAAAAATGTGCATAACAACTCCAAGCGTCTGTCATTAGCCTAAACTTGAACAATAACTTAACAAAATTCCAATTATTCGAATTAGAAGCCACTCTGGAAAAGTAATAAAGACATATTGATTAGTCAAATAAGAACCTATATGTTCATTTCTATCCGAATCTCGGCGCATTGCCAAAACCAAATTCATACTTAGATATAGAAGCTCGTATGTTCCTACCGTCAGCATTATGTATCCTTGAATGTCAGAAACGCATATATCTGCGGATTAAGATAAGATAATGTTTATCTAAAGACTAATGCCTTTGTCAAAGAGACAGGCGAAAGCGAAGCGAGTCCGAGGCGATACCGAACCGAAGCGAGACGTCAGTCCGATAGTTCTATCACGCTATCGGATTGCTTTCGCTTTTCTATGTGACTGGATTCAAACAATTCCATAAATTACAAAATAAAAACGTCACGCTTCGCATTCGCCACGCCAGTCTGTTTGACAAAGGCTTCAGACATACCTAAGTCAACAACTTTTAAAAGGCTAGTTTAGGTCAGCAGAAATGGTTTAGTGATCTGTGGCCGAACTAACTAGAGCTTTCTATATCAGCGCCAAACCCCTCTAGAGTTTAGAGTCGTATTGAATTTTTAATTAGGTAATAATTGACAATTAAAGAAATCTTGCATCATCGTTTGCCTTTCGTAAGTGTCCGTAACCGTGATATCACAAGGCTGTTATCATCATCACATCATTTATCATCACTCGTTAATTAATTACAATACTATACCTGAAAAGTTGCCTGGTGAAATAAATAATTAAAGGACCTCGTTGTCAGTGAATTGCACTAGCTAACAGTTAAGTGCAGTTTGAGGAGGCACTTATCTGATAGTCGAGCGAGATCGTAACTGAGAGGTCCCAAAGAGGTTGAACGTCAAGATGAAACCTTAAAAGATAAAACTTGGTTAGGTACCTAACTACCTATTATGTAGAAATCTAACAGTAAGTTAGATTTCTATAAGTTAGTAGTAGATTTTTTTTTTACCGTGGTAAAATCATCAAATGAGTCCTCCCACCCAGGGCAGGGCTCCCGCCCTGTCAGACTGGTACTGACTTAAATCCACGGTGTCCTTCACTAGCCCTTTACGTACCGGGGTTACGGTAATGGGAAAGTCCCGCGACCCCGACGGGCTATGGCCTTCTACAGGCCCCGTCATTATGCTGACACTCCTAAGTTAGTAGTAGATAGTTATAAGTTTGTATCTTAGGATGGATGGATGTTTGGCCCTCAATCATCAATTGCTCTACAGATTTTGATGACTCAGAGACATACTTTTATTCTAGAATATCTCATAAGATATCGATTATTCCGGTATTACGGTCCTTTTTTTTTAGAGTGGTAAAATCATCAAATGAGTCCTCCCACCCAGGGCAGAGCGGGATGGACTGTCAGACTCGTACTGACTAAAATACACCGAGTCCTTCAATAGCCCTTAACGTACCAGGGTCACGGTAATTCGTATTACGGTAATTCCTATTACGGTCCTTTGGAATAATTTTGGAGTTACATTAACATAGCATCGCATAGATGCACCTACAGAATGAAAGGCGCAATTTTTAAGTCCAAATAAAAACAAACAAATCATCTTTATACATATAGATACAGATACCGTTGTATATTGTAGACACCTATATTTAAGAACTACGTTATTTGAGTGAGGCATGTGAACAGGCTGCTACTAAGAATTTCTTACTGAAAAACCTAATAACTTTGCCCAGAAAATGGAACCCAGAACCTCATAGTTAACAATAGCATTTTCAACCACTAAACAAATTAATTTGACTATATCATCTTATAAACTACACATTTTTTTTTATGCCTTGACTCTATCTAGTTAACATTTATTACCTGAACCGGAACAACCTCATTTTCACCCGTATACAACTATCTATAGTCACAACAACACACGACCATGCACCCATCACCATGGCAACGGCACCACAACAACTAAAAACAACATTTTATCTCCGCTACTCGCACATCTAACACTTTTTATCAGACAAGCTATGGCTAAGCCATTCTATTTCCCCGTCATTTTTTCATAGAATATAATAGAGAGGTACAGAAGGTTGGTTCCGTAGAACAAAGATGGAATAAAAAGTATTCAAATTCTAATTAGTGGATCATAGGTAAGTACAGTTCTTAAATACACTTGAGAGCAATAAAATCGCACACGTTGACTTTTTGTTGTTAAAGCAGTTTTTTTCATAAATGTGAATACATATTAAAATAAAACTTACACTATTTGAATGTTTACTTCAGTACCTTTCTAATGATATCAAATACAGTGTAAAAAAAGTACCCATAGGGAGTTTTAGGGCACAAAACCCAACATACGGATAAAATTACCCAATTTAGCTTAACAAAGAATAAAAATAAAACTCAAAATGCTTGATCAAATTGTTTTTTAATAAGGTGTATTCCCTCCCCTAGCCTTGATTACAGCTCTTAATCGGTTTTTCATGGACCGTATTAATTTCACCATGAAATCTTGTGGTATGGCGTTCCACTCCTCTTCAATGGCAAGTTGAAGCTCTTGGAGGCGCGTAGGAGCAGGGCTTCTTGCTCGAACTCTTCTTTTTAGCTCATCCCAGACATGCTCAATCGGATTGAGATCAGGACTACGAGCTGGCCACTCCATCGCGGTGATTCCAACATCTTCCATGTAGTCGCAAACTGTTCTAGCGACATGCGGTCTGGCGTTGTCGTGCATTAAGAGAAAATCTTCTCCCATATGCCACGCAAGCGGCCTCACATGTTCTTCGAGCACTTCTTCGACGTATCGTGCAGCCGTCAAACTTCTCGATCTCGGGCCGGTATTCGCCGTAGTGATGAATACAATGTCAGTTTTAGTGTCCAACATTATGCCACCCCAAAGCATACACGATCCACCTCCAAAAGCCACACGTTCGCTTATGCAGCATTGTGAAAATCGCTCTGATGACCTTCTGTAGACCCTAGAGCGTCCATCATGACCATGTAAAGTCATTCTGCACTCATCAGAGAACATAACAGCCCGCCATTGGTCATACGTCCAATTTAAATGTTCCCTAGCAAATTGTAGCCGGGCTTGTCGGTGAGCTGTGGTCAATTTGGGACCATTTGCTGGGCGATGTGAAGTCATTCCTGCTTCACCTAGTCTTCTTCGAACTGTCCACCGACTTATACTGACATTGCGAACTTCTCGAAGCTGTTGTCCCAGTTGAACCGCGTTCAGTTGCCGATTTCTCAAAGACCTTGTCACAAGAAAGCGGTCATCACGCTCTGATGTTGTGCGTCGCCGGCCAGATCCTGGTCGCCGAATGTAGCCACCGGTCTCTTGGAACCTCTGGTATACACGACGAACAGAGTAGCGGCTCAAATTTAGCCGTCGAGCAACTTCACTTTGGTTATGGCCTGCTTCGAGCAAGGCAATAACTTGAGCGGCTTCTGCGGGCGTGGTATCCATATTTTTCCAGTAAATCCGTATGCTTCCAGTAGAGATGTTATCACGTTGACCGTCGGTATGCAACTGAATAAAAATTCTTTTTTTTTTTTTTTTTTGATATGGCCTCTCGTAGCACAACAACTCTAGAAGGTTGATGCTACTTAACCGGACAATCCTGCGGTGGCCAAAAATTACTTTAAGGCCCCCAGCCAGGGCTTACAACTAAAGTTCAATTAAATGAACGTCACTAAGGGCACCCCCTGCGGGGTTCGGGCCTAGGCTTAGTGCGTCATTGAGGGGGGGGCAGCAAGGGTCAGGCTGGGTCGAATTATTATTTGGGGAATTTAAAGCTACTTGCTCAGCTTCGCGAGCTGGCTTGTCGAGCAAGAGAATAAAAATTCCAATAAACTGACCTTTTTATACCTGCGGCTAAGGGTGCAAGTAATGACAACGCAAACGCGTGAATTTGGGGAATTCGGTGTACGGTCGGTTTTTGTAAGTTACGTGAAGGTCAATGATTTTAATTTTATGTTTTTGTAAAGCTAAGCTTGTATGCTTTAATTTTGTCTAATGATTTTTACTCAATATCTTTCGATTTTAGAAAACAATCAGTAATAAACCAAATTACAAAGGGTGTGCGATTTTATTGCTCTCAAGTGTAGTTGACAATTTTGATCAGCCCTTAGCGCATACAATAATCACATAATTATAAATTAGCTGTTATAAATATATAAATTTATACTAAAAATTATTATCATCGAACACATCATATACATCGTATACAGCTTGACTACGAGATTAGTTGCATCGCACTTACTTTACCCCGTGGCTTCTTTACAAAAGTATCCTATATCACTCATTTGTCAACCGTATGAAAAAACGAATAAAGTAATCGCGACTGTCACTTAAGTACATGTAGAGTCCGCGCCACCACTCATAATTCGAGGAACTACATTTTCACAATAGACACTAGCGCCGTGTCAAAAGGTCATGAGTAGACGTGCGACTTGTAATAATTGTTCAATATCACTCGTCTTAAGAAGCTGACCTTCTGAATCCTATCTATTCTTTGTGCATTTATAGGCTCGACTATTTCACAGCAAAGTTATGAAGGATCACATCTCATTCCGATGGCATTTGATTTATGCACTCAATTATACGGAACCCTGCTGTGTCCTGGGTTCCTTACCTTCAGTTTCCGCTTATTTTAAGGAAAACCACAGAATTATGGGCCTTTGTGCAGTTTTTGAAGGGTTTCATTTTGTTATTAATAGGGATTCAGTCGTTTGGTGTGTTGGCAAAAGATTTTGAAGGCCAGTTTTCATTCATTTCATTTCAAAGAATATCGAGGGTACTGAAGAGTTTTTTTTCTGAAGATGACGTGAAAATATTTTATTTGCATTGCCAAAATAAAACTGCAATAAAATTATTGTTCAGTTTTCTAGAGTCTTGATTTTGAATACACAACTTATCAAATATTAGAATTTCTTACAAATTAATAGAACTAAAAAGTACCAAAGCATGGCTGCCCACAGCGCCATTGTTCTTATCACCATTCATCTAATTTCATTCATAGAACTAAACCTTTCATTCTGACTTCAATATAAAATCACTCCCTATTCTATTTCGTAACTAATATTTCACTAACACAAGTCTTATCTCGAAAACCTAGACATAATCTCTTCGTTTTAATAAAACTGATCTTAGCATTACGCGGCGAACATTCTCCAAAGGACAATAAATCCTCGACATGGCGCTACCTTAAACCATAGACTAAGAATGTGTACTCGTAGAAGCGGCACGGTAGCTGCGAATATATTTAAACACCTAAAGTTTCTGATGATAGCTGCTTGACCATGTCCAGAAAATCATCATTTAATCTGTTATATCGTTATCACTTATTTTTCTTTACAATGTACCTTTAACTAACTCCTGGACAAACTGGAGGGAGATAAAGGAAACATTTTAAAAGAAGACAGCAGTTTGCTGGCTTGGTAGGTTTTTTTTTTTTTTTTTTTTTTTATCGTGGTAAAATCATCAAATGTGTCCTCCCACCCAGGGCAGAGCGGGAGGGACTGTCAGACTTGTACTGACTAAAATCCACGGTGTCCTTCAATAGCCCTTTACGTACCGGGGTCACGGTAATCCCTAGGTCCCGCGATCCCGGCAGGTGGCTTGGTAGGTTACATATTGTTTACATTGATAACATCGGCACTTGCCCAAAAGAGATAACACGAGTGTCGCTTCTGTACGAATTTCTTACTCTATGCTTAACCAAAGACAGTAGTTTATATGCACAGCCTCGACGACTGAAGTTCCAAGTACCAAGTATCAAGACCATTCTATATTTCCTTGGAGGAAAATTTTACTTTATCTTTTAGTAGATTTGTTTTATGAAGCTCATTGAATGTTATCTGTTCACTGTCGTACCTTTAAGTTTTTTATAGTTATTTACCTACTTTACCAACCTACTAACCTTTACATAATCTACTGGTGTAAATGCGTAGAGAGTCGACTGGTTATCTGGTTGAATGACACAGAATATTTGTAGTTTACACGGAGGGCTCTGCTATAAACTCAAACTTAAAGCATTTATTTCAATTTGGCCATTACAGGCATTTTTGAATTTAAAAAAAAAATATAATGAAGTAACCTACAGTCCCATTGACAAGGCATAATAACTTGTGAAAGTACTGTAGTTCTAAATAAGAAATAAGTTTCCTGACAGCAAATAAACAGTTATTCCAAAATTGTGTTATAAATTTCAATGTGTAGCATACAACTACAGAACACATACATACAATATACAGCATACTACTTCCGCCACTGATATGGATCGAGGATTAAGATAGTTTTCAATATCTCTAGTAAGCTTTAGCAAGTAGGATGTAGTGAGACACTTTCATATTTCAACTAAAATATGATGCATGATGATTTCCGCCCCTTTCATCAGGGCCATCTTTCCTCAGACAGAAGTGTCCTGTTTCCAAGATTAATGATTTATCTAAATATAGTCAAACTATAAACATAACATGAACATACTTATAAACAATCTATTAATGCTTCAATTTCAAATTTTCATGATTTTACGAAATATAGTACCGACATTATCATATAAAATATTATTATATAAACTCAGGTGAACGTGGAACAAGGCCAAAAGTGATATGTTAAGCTCGCAGCACATGGCTACTACATAACTCCATTGAAAATGCGTTAGTTCTTGTGTGTAGGTATGTTATATAAAATTACCTGAATTTACCACGTTCAAAAATAGCACAAAAGTAATTTTCAAGGTAAACATGCCCAAAATACGCTGTTACAATAGGGACAAAACCGCATTATTCAAAGTTCAAGTAGTACTACGAAAATAAGGGCTGGCTCGCATTTTGTTTACTTGAAAACTTCGACAACCCTTCGAAGCGGTGCAACGTGGAACAAATCCTAACTATCCTAACTAATATTATAAATGCGAAAGTAACTCTGTCTGTCTGTCTGTCTGTCTTTTCTTCACGCCTAAACTACTGAACCGATTTGTGTGAAATTTGGTACAGACATAGTTTGGAACTTGAGAAAGGACATAGGATAGTTTTTAACCGACTTTAAAAAAAGGAGGACTGTATTTTTTTTAAATGTTTGTTACCGCATTACGACCGACTGGGTGAACCGATTTTCATGATTCTCTTTTTGTTTGAAAGCTGGTGCTTCCCGTGTGGTCCCTTTGTAACCAGGATCAGGATCTGATGATTGGATCTTGGAGAAATCGAGGGCAACCCTCAAATTTTATAGGCTCACCCATCGTTTTTCGTAAATCTTATGAAGTAATTTAAGTACTTGCGTATGGCAATCATCATCTTATGTAGCTGAGCTGATGGTGGAAGGTAAAACTCCTTAACAGTAGTTTGTTACCGCATAACGACCGACTGGGTGAACCGATTTTCATAATTCTTTTTTTGTTTGAAAGCTGGTGCTTTCTGTGGGGTTCCATTGTCACCAAATCAAGATCTGATGATTGGATCTTGGAGAAATCGAGGGCAACCCTCAAATTTTATAGGCCCACGCATCGTTTTTCGTAAATCTTATGAAGTAATTTAAGTACTTGCGTATGGCAATCATCATCTTATGTAGCTGAGCTGATGATGGAAGGTACAACTCCTTAACAGTAGTTTGTTACCGCATAACGACCGACTGGGTGAACCGATTTTCATAATTCTTTTTTTGTTTTTTTTTTGTGCTAGGTATCGTTCAACTTAGGGAATACTGCAAGTTTCTTCAAAATCGGTTCAGTAGTTTTTGAAAGGCAAAAAAAAAACAATGAAATAAAAAAGACAAATAAGTACTTGCGTATGGCAATCATCATCTTATGTAGCTGAGCTGATGATGGAAGGTACAACTCCTTAACAGTAGTTTGTTACCGCATAACGACCGACTGGGTGAACCGATTTTCATAATTCTTTTTTTGTTTTTTTTTTGTGCTAGGTATCGTTCAACTTAGGGAATACTGCAAGTTTCTTCAAAATCGGTTCAGTAGTTTTTGAAAGGCAAAAAAAAAACAATGAAATAAAAAATAACAAAGCCATCGACTTCCGAAATAAAAGTTATTTTGTAGATTATTTTACCCTTTTTTGTGGTTCTTTTTGAAGGCGGTTACATTTTTTTTTTGAAAATATTTTTTATTATATATATTTTTACGGGTTAAGCTGCAGAAAGCACGTAAAGCCGTTGGTCCCGGCTGTCATTTGAAGATCTTTGACAGCCGTTACTGTCAGAAGCTCTAAAGTCTGACAGCCAGTCTTACCATGGGGTATCGTATTACCCAGTTACTGGGTTGTGGAGCTCCGACAGGCAGTCGCTCCATGTAAAATATTGATATCCAGCTGCATCTGGTTTGACTGGAAGCCGACCTCAATATAGTTGGGGAAAACGCTAGGCAGGTGATGAACGGAGTATAGATACTTCTATTAGTACTACATTTCGAGTGGTCCTTATGCTCGATAGATGGCGGTGATCGCGCAATGATGTCGATCGTTACACGAGTTCGATCGTTACACGGGACAAAGAAAGCTACTTTGTTTTATACTATGTAGTGATTAAATGCAAGTAACATTGGTCCGACCTGTTTATTAGTCAGTGTTTAGTAATCCGTTTGTGCTGGATAGGATAATCTCAAGACCGGGGAAGGACATAGAGCTACTTTTTATAAATACACCATACAGGTAAAGACTGATGAAGAAACCACTGGTAGAATTTTGTGCAGAGTTCTATTATTATTATTTTTTTATCGTCGTAAAATCATCAAATGAGTCCTCCCACCCAGGGCAGGGCTGGAGAGACTGTCAGACTTAACTGACTAAAATCTACGGTGTCCTTCAATAGTCCTTTACGTACCGGGGTCACGGTAATTCGTAAGTCCCGCGACCCCGGCAGGCTTTGGCCCTCTAAAATAATGAGCACTTAGAAAGGAATTCAGATAATTCCACCCTCAAGAGATTCCCTCTAAATATTAGGTATAGGTGTTCAAAGATTGTATGGAAACTAATTTTGAAGTTAGAAATCTGGGATGTACGATGTGAAGTTACATAAAAAATATAAGTATTAAAAAAAATGTCACGTAACTTAATGAGGCAGACCAAATTCTACGCGAGCGAAGCCGCGGGCAAAAGCTAGTACATAAATATTTTATCAGGAAACACCACCCCTGTCCAAGTTCGTTACATAATTACAACATTGTTGTTTTATTTAGATAAACTGGACGCCTGCGTAACTTTATTAACGTTGCGTGTTTCTTTGGAGAGTTTTGTTGAAGAGGAATATCTATTTAATGCAAGGCTAGATAGATAGCCTCATCCAGCCAAAGTTACATACTGAAAAAAATAAAAAGTTACATTTTTATTCAAAAACTCGGCAGTTTTCACTTTTGCTTGTGTTTTTACCCGACTGCGCCAGAAGGAGGGTTATGTTTTTTTAGAAAACGTTCTCAGACTTGGATTATCTCCTGAAATTTTCCTCTGATTCTTCAATTAATGTTCAATGATGAGGTGCCTTTTTACCTAAACTTCGAGAGAATAAATTGGGCTTAAGATTTCTTGCGAACTCTCTTTTGTTACTAAATTAAAAAGCGATGAAACTCAAGTTTTATGCCAGTATTAACCGCAACAACGGGCGACTCGCTGTCCGACCATGGTCCATGCCCGGATCGACGGCGCGTTGTGTTCCACGCGCGCCTCAAGGACTGTCAGCATAGTGACGGGGCCTGTAGAGGGCCAAAGCCTGCCGGGGTCGCGGGACTTACAAATTACCGTGACCCCGGTACGTAAAGGGCTATTGAAGGACACCGTGGATTTTAGTCAGTGCGAGTCTGACAGTCCATCCCGCCCTGCCCTGGGTGGGAGGACTCATTTGATGATTTTAACACGCTAAAAAAAAGTATTAACCGCAAAATGAGAGAAAACATAATTACTGAATTTAAATCGAGAAGTTCGATTTTTAGCAAAAAAAATTGAAATATGCCTAAAAGAAAGAAACACATAGGGATATGTTTAATACGTCTGTGCAAAAGCTGTAAGTGACCTTATATTCCTTAGTAGTGAAAGCGGATCTTATATCAATAGCTAAAGTACGTGTAGGTTTGAAGTTTTTACTTTTAAGTGTAAAACTTCATGAATTTCAGTCAGTCACTATTTGCAAGCTTTTAAACTACAACAATTTAAATAAGTCTGAATAATAATAGACATAGTCACCGCACCACAGAACTACAAGCTGGGTCATTAGTGGTCCAGTTTAGAGGAATAATGTTTCTAATATTTTACGTATTCCGTATTTTGTAATTCAAAATTGCTCTCAGAGGCTTCGTTGAGTGGGTTTTCTAATTTATTATACCAACTGTTGTTTTAATTATTCCTTTTGAAGATGTTAGCGAAGGAACTCTTCAAAAAATCTAGGGATAAGGAAAGAATTAAAACAGCAGACGTACCAAAGAAAATAATGTGTACTGGTTACAACAACAAAAAATATCTATTATTTGCATAATTCCAAATTTGTTCATAAGAGGTTATATAGATAACACTTATGCTACAACAACTACTACTACTAGGTACTAGGCTAAATCTCAATATTATTCAGAAACAAAACTGAAAAACTGCTATCATGAAAACCTTTCAACACCTTTTAGTGGCTTCTAGTGTTATCAAAAAAAGTAACCGTAACCAGTTTTAATAAGAATTTATTTCAGTGAAAATGAGTGATGAAACTAAACATGGAAATGTTAAGTTTGATCTTCATTTCATCATCAGACTTCACAAGTAAAAAAAACTATTAGAACATTTTTCTGAATATTCTAAAACCCCGCCAGAAATGCAGATCACGTATTTATGCACCTGTACCAATGCTGATGTCTCCTCATTTCGAACCTCCTTTCCGATAATGAGTAACACAGATCCCCCTCATAGGTAGATAGTTAACAATGCTCCGTGATTGCGTGCCAAGCTCTGTTCGGTCTTGATGCAGAATGTCTGAACCGCAAAATGCTGTTGGAAATGAAAGTTCGACTCATTCCTTTTCGCGGATTTTCCGATTCCAACATAAGAGTGCCTCGATATATTGAGGCACTATCATATTCAAATTAACACGAACAATGTAATATTATTTTAAACCAATAAAAGAAAACAGAACTGAACCGATATACTACCTTTTTGATTTTGTTCGCAGATTTGATTTCGAGGTCGTTTAATATTATTTAAGCTTTGCTATCTGTACATGGGACTTAGACGGTACAAGTAAAAGTACGGGTATAAAGCGGTTGGATTAAGTGGGTACTTTTTATGTTTGAAAGAAAACCAATTTGCGAATTTTATTATACTCTCTATAAATTGGACATTTCGATTTGCAAAATTGAACCCTTTGCATATCAGACGTTCTGCGTCAAGACCCTCTGTTCGTTGCGGTTTCGCTCCCTTGCCGCAGACGGGATGCGGCCTGATACACGAATATTTAATACAGCATGTGATTAAATCTGTATTCATTAAATCGCCGACAAAACTGTTAAAGTTTCGTGAAAGTTTTGTTCTTCATCATCCTAGAGCTGAAAGTTTCCTCAAGTAGCATTAAAACAGGTTTATTAAAATAATTTGTTTTTGGTGTGTTATTATATATTATCTCAACAATTGATTAAAAGCACAAAGCTGGTGGAACTTAATATTATAACTGCATATTAAGTACCTTAATCAATTTTATTTATGTATATTTTAGTTTCATATACGAAGATTGTGTTTAAGTGAACTTTATGTTTTTATGAGAAATAAATGTCTTTAAACCTAGATTGTTTTATTGCAAAAACATAACAAACCTATCAATCAATTACATGCTTCAGAGAAAATAAGGTTGCGTTTAAATTACATCAATCGAATTCCATCGAGGATACCTCAAAAGAAAGCGCTTTGATTACTTCTGGAACTCGAATGTGACGTCCAAGGAACGACTCAAAGGCTATTTTTATAGACGCAGAGATTGCGGACCTCGTAATTCAATTTATTGCGTCTACCCTCCACCAGGGGGCGTTCGGCGATAATGCAATTTGATCGAACCACTTATTGGCCCTTTACCTTTTCATTACCGCGACTAAATTTCAATTGAAAAAGAAAGTTCACTTTTTGTAGAAAGGGGTGATGGTGACACTTCAGTACCTAAGCGTATTCGTTGAAAAGTTCCCAAGTGTGAAAATATTTCAACAATAAGGGTTCCAACAATGGGAACTTTTCACTTTACCTCTTTACCTGCTTTGTGGGAGATGAATTGTGGAACAACATAATGTAGCAAAAGTTATACATTTATGTTTCTGAAACGAAGGCGACGCGACGCCCCGCTGTGAATATGCGGCCCTTTCATTTTCAAAGCGATTAAAAAACTTCTATCCCTTCTCAAAAAGGCTTTAATGTTTCCCCTACCATTTTCGCGACGTTTATTTATGTTCCTAAGAAAAATATTCCTTTATTTATTCACATTCGCGTCTCAATGTAGTGTTTATTGTCAATCAAAATATTTTGCACTGGGAAATACAAAGGGGGCGCATGTGTGAAGAAAATATTGAATTTAAATACAGTTTCACCCTTGTTGGGGGCTTAACGGAATATGAAGTCAATTTTTATTCTTTTTCTTTTTCGAACACCTGTAACATTTTAATGGGGACGCCGGGATTGGATGTCAACCGCAATTGATTCTATTGATCAAGCTATTTTTCAGTACTGACGACCACACCGTATTCGGACAGCTAAAAATTAAAATTTAGAATCAATATACGTTGAGCATTCTATAGGACTGATGCTGTCATTACTTATGTGATCAATTCAACCATTTTTAGCTCCTAAACTATTAGAAAAAAAAAACAATTGAGATCACGGCCCAAACAATCAAATGTCTAAATGTACAGACTTCCAAAAAATTTCCTCAACAGAAGAGATACAAACTCTGCTTGATCTGTTGTCACACTACCCCTAATCGTCGATCGACTGATCAGCGGTTAACTGATGTTTACTCGCTAATGTGCAAACGTTGATCGCATAAAGCAATCAGTGCACAATCATCCGATGATTGTACATGATGTTAACGATTCGCTTTAAACGATTCGTTGCAACTTTATCGAATGGCCCATAAAGGTTTATTAAGGAAATTGTGTTGATAGAACAGTGAACTGAATTGACTGGCATTTGTGGTGTAACTGGTGATGTCATTACTATGTTGTTGTTATTGCTATTACAGTTACGGAATATACCCTATATTTAAGTGAGATAGTTTAATGAAGCGGTGTTCGTATCTGCTATTAGGGACTTTTTTTTTATTGTGGTATAATCATCGAATGATTCATCTCACCCAGGGCAGAGCGGGCAGTATGGAGGTAGCGACTGTCGCAACCGAGGTCCGGGCACGCCGCAATCGCGGCGGTAAGACCCCTCTTTGAGGAGTGGCTGGATAGGCGTCACGGCGTCCTGACCTACCGCATGACGCAGGTCCTCACCGGACACGGAAGTTTCGGGAGGTTCCTGTGTCTGATAGGGAGGGAAGAAACGCCTGGGTGTCACCACTGCGAGGATCGTTCGGAGGACACGGTGGAGCATACGGTGCAGGACTGCCCCGCTTGGGCAGAGCACCGCCGTGTCCTCACGACGGCGATAGGCGGAGACCTCTCGCGCCCGGCATTGGTCGAGGCCATGCTGCGGGGCGAGACGGAGTGGGAAGCGGTCGCCTCCTTCTGCGAAGCAGTGATGCTCGTGAAGGAGGTGGCGGGCCGCCTGAGGGAGAGGACAGCGTCCTCCCTCCATCCCAGCCGCAGTGGTAGACGCCCACGGCGTCGGACGTCGCAGGACGACCTCCGGCCACCGTAGGCGCGGGCATGCGGGCAGCGAGTAATGGGCGACTCGCTGTCCGACCATGGACCATGCCCGGGTCGACGGCGCGTTGTGTTCCACGCGCGCCTCAAAGAGTGTCAGCATAATGACGGGGCCTGTAGAGGGCCAAAGCCTGCTGGGGTCGCGGGACCAAGGGATTACCGTGACCCTAGTACGTAAAGGGCTATTGAAGGACACCGTGGATTTTAGTCAGTACAAGTCTGACAGTCCCTCCCGCCCTGCCCTGGGTGGGAGGACTCATTTGATGATTTTACCACGAAAAAAAAAAAAAAAAAAAAAAAAAAGGGCAGAGCGGGAGGGACTGTCAGACTCGTACTGACTAAAATCCACGGTGTCCTTCAATAGCCCTTTACGTACCGGGGTCATGGTAATTCGTACAGTACCGCGACCTCGGCAGGCTTTAGCCCTCTAGAGGGGGGCCCCGTCACTTTGCTGATACTTTTAGGCGCGCGTGGAACACAACGCGCCGTCGACCCGAGTTATTAGGTACTTAGATCATTTTAGGGTTCAGTGATAGGATTAATTCATCTGTCTGTCTATTTGCCAAGACCTTTTTTTTTCTGGGACGTTATCAAGCTGCCATATCAAATATTTACGTCCACAAACCCTTGGAACAGAGAAAAATCAAACTTCTTAGTCAACGCAATCAAAGGATTCGGCCACACAGAATACAGCACTGACGTATACATATTTAATTATTTTTTTACTGGCAGACACCAATTCAGAGAGGTTTTTTTTATAAATTATCGAAAGCGTAAAAAATATACAAATGATAAATATATACTATGAAACAATCACTAATACTTCCTATAAATTACCCAGACTTTACTTCCATATTTCTTAAAGAACTCGGATAATTCAAACACGCCGCAATCCGTAACTAGCATTAATATTTTTAAATAATTATAAAAGACACTACCCAACTTTCCTTCTACTCCAAATAAAGCTAAAATCAGACATATTACAAAACGAATACACCATGCAAACATGCGACAATTCTAAAAACGTACCCGGTATTAGCAGTATGCTTCATATAATTAGCATAGTACTGTTTTATTCATACAACACGTAACAAAAAACATAAAACAAAACACGGGCATTGCGCTGCAACAAAAAGTCGACGACAACAGTCGTTTGTATCGTAAACCGTTTTATTAAAAGTGTCGTCGGCCATCCCGGTCGCAATAACGTCATAACTGTATCGCGATATATGTTTTTGTGGTTCCGTAGCCAAAACGGAACCACAAAAACATAGCAATTTTATTGTGCAAGCCAAACCAACATTCATGATGACTGTTGGTTTTGCTTGCACAACCTCTTTGTAATCAGAAATTTTTGGCACTATTTAAATCGAACTCAATATAAGGTATATTTTGATGACACGGTTGGCGCAGTGGTTGAGCGATCGACTTCTGTGCAGCGTGTCGCGGATTCCATCCCCGCACGGAACAAATATTTTCATGATCTGCAAATAGTTGTTCCGGGTCTAGGTGTTTGTGTATATGAGTTTCTATGTTTGTGAACGCACCCACGATACAAGAGACAAACCTAGTGTAGGGAAACGTTTAAAAAAAGGTGTATTTATTATAAATTATTTTCAAATAAAAGTAGTAAAAAAAGGTTTTTAATTTTAAACAGATCCTCTATTTTTGTGCTATATAAAATCAATACTGAATAAACACAAAATATTTATCCCGACTACGGAACCATTCATAACGTGTGGTCCGACAAACACTTAGCGTGTTCTTACGGATGTGTTATGGAACACAGTTACCTCATATTTCTATACATTTATGTACCGTCCTGTGTTTTTATAAAATAATTAGCTGTACAGTAAACCAACTAGGAAAGTTTAAGTAGCACTTGAAGATAACTGATGCGAGCGGTAAAGTTGAAAAGTTAGTTCATAACAAAACAGTTACCTATTCTGAAAAGTTGGTTTAGAGCATACAAAGCCTTTCTAGGGTGAAACTTTATTGCAGGGCAGCTAAATAGTAATTAATAATTAAAACAGAAAATAAATATTTGCAACGACGCTTTTTTCCCAAAGTAAAAACCAGTGCCGTTAACCGCCTCGAACATACCGTCAGAATTATTTCTCCAGATCAATAATTCCCACCTTTAAGAAATAAATTTATTTTATTTGAATTCTATAGTTCTCTTACAAACCTGTGAAATACCTTAACCTGGTGAATTATTGTGCCCGTTCGTCAGCAGTGGCAGCAAATAAACGTATTTTGATTTGAAAAGGGCCTGAGCTCCATTCTCTTGTAAAATGCAGCTTAATTTTACTTTTTATTAACACCTTAAAAATCTGCGAATTATTAACTATTCTAAAGTCAAAAATAATATCCATTTGCAAAGGGCCTGAGTGTTATTGCCCATGCGCCATTAAAAATCTCCCTCATTATCTACTTTAAGGCCCGTTATTTTTTTTAAATAACCAGGCCAAAAGAAACCTGTGAATTATTACCTAGTCTTTTTATTTATACAGTCAGATTCGCGTCTACGCAAAAATAATATTCATTATTTGCAAAGGTCCTGGGCACCAATGCCCATGCGTCATTACAAATCTCCCTTATATCTCCTCACGGTACATTAAGTCGCGGTTACGCTGTCTAATTAAATCCCCTCCGGTTAGACGCGTTGTCGTTTTTATACAAAAGAATATTCTAAAGCCTCGCTCATATGGACAGTGATTTTCTGCCAGATTTATTACAGAAGCGGTTTGAATGTTGACGAACGTAATTGGTATTTGATTTTCGAGATGGTTTCAATTTGAATTATGACGGTTTAATATTAGTCTTACTAAATTGCTGTCGAGAAGAACTCATATTCTTTAGTCCCTTGAGAAAAAGTATTGGTTTTTCGAGGGTAAATATTCAATAAGATTGATATACCCCCGGGGTCGCGGGACCAAGGGATTACCGTGACCCCGGTACGTAAAGGGCTATTGAAGGACACCGTGGATTTTAGTCAGTACAAGTCTGACAGTCCCTCCCGCCCTGCCCTGGGTGGGAGGACTCATTTGATGATTTTACCACGATAAAAAAAAAAAAAAAAAAAAAAAGATTGATATACCCGTTTCAATAGTAAATGTGGAATTGTAAATTCATCATTTCAAAACAATCATACACCTGTTCGGAAAGTAAACTCATTAAATTTCTTCGAAAACATCATATTAAACAATTTTTGCGCTATTTGCAATCCACTTCCCGATATTATTATTTAATCGCAAATACCCTCGTAAACCCCAATATGATCAAATCTTTACCGAAGAAAAATATTTTTTAAGACAATAAAAAATAAATCCGCCGGCACTGGGAGCTCGCAGATGCGTCTGAATGCTCGCTGAATAATTACGGAGACGCCTGAGGCGCGTGCCGTGTAAGGCCGAGGCATAGTGCGGGTGCATTGCAAAAGATTTGTACTGGAAAATGCTATTATGTACCCCTAATTATTATTTTTTAAACAAGCTTGAAATAAAAAGGCACTGCGCAAGAATTACTTTGGCTGAACTTCGCTTAGGAACTAGAATGTATGAAAATGGTAACTCTTCTCTCTCTTCTTCAACTCGTAGTCACCCAATACTGAGTGTAAGTTTCTTCCAAATCGTTCCACTTCTGGCGGTTTTGTGCTGTCCAGATTCTTCCAATCACTTTAATGTGATCGTCTATCCACCTAGTCTGTTGGCTCCCTAGTAAAAAAATTAGGGTATTTAAAAAAAAGTACCGGGAAAGGAAATGAGCAGATGCGATACTGAATAATTACGTAGCTGCCTGAGGAAAGAGTCGAGAACGACGATGTATAGTGTGATGTGATAAAGGGAAGATGAAATCTGCAAATGGACTTCAGACAGGAAATTGACATTTTTGTAATTGTCAGAAAGTGAGCTAAGAAAAATATTAAGTAAGAAGCAATGAAACTTCAAAAACGACCAAACTTTCACATGATACTCGACCAGCTTTGATGTTAAATGAACAAGAACATCGAATTTTACGGCTTACTTCAAAGATTTCAGCTTCACACTTACCCTAGATAAACTAAAATAACTTAGCAGCACCAACATACCTGAAACAAAATAAAATATGATAATTAAAAATATGATAATTAAAAATATTATAATTTTGAGAGTGATGTTTCTCTCCTTCTATTCTACAGTAACTTCCTACCATCTTGGTGGTAGAAAGAGGTTGACAAAGGCCTCCAACAACTTCTTTTACTCTTCACGACATCCAGGTCTTTGTAACTACTTTGAGTCCATGACCCTTTTTCATATCGTTATTCCAGCGCATTTGTGGTCTTCTTTGGATCCACTTTTCTCCATACGGCCTCGATTCGAACGTTTTCACTATTTTCATTTCTGGGCAATATGGCCATGTTTTTAGGTATATTTTATTTTATTTTCATCATTAAATTAGGACTACTTTTTCAAGCGAAGTGAAATATTCATACACCTTTTTACAAAAATTGAGCAAACGGAGGAGTATGAAAGGCAAAATTAAAGTTAATGTAGATAATACATTAAATTAATAAAGGACAAAATTACACACTACCTTGCTTTTAGCATTTTTAATAAGTTTAACAAAATTATAACTACGAAGTTCACGTTGTCTATATGAAAACCGCCTTACCTACTCCAAACAACGTATGAAAAGCCTTCTAACTAGGACAGTATTTCAGTTACTTTTTCATTAAAACTATAAATCAGTAGCAACAGGATTTATGTAAGTTGTAATAAGTAGAATATACACCGTCTCTACAATTTCGAGTTTCTTGGCAAACTTTGCTTATTTTCCAGTCTATACGATTTATTAAGGCGAAATGACGAAGGAAATAAATACTGCTTTTTTGGCAGATTGTATAAATAATCCTGTTGTTTATTTATATGTACTAAAATAAAAGCTGTTTACTTAAATGTAAAAGCTATCCTCAAATTATTAGTCAAAAAACGAGAACGTTACTTACTTGAGAATAACATTTACCTATGAGTGGTATGTATAATTAAGATGAAAATCATTTTTACATACATACTTATCTACATGCATAAACTTATGCCCTTTTTACAACACATCGAAATTCTGTTTATTTTGAAACAATAGAGATCCTAATCTCTTAACATTTCAATGTATAGAAACTACATCTCTTGTGATTGATGAGATATTTTGTTGGTTGATTTCCATCCTTTCTCGGACTTTTCTATTCAATAGTTTTCTGACTAACTTTCACCCCAACTTACACAAACTTCATACAGACTGATGAAGCGAACCTATTGAGAGTATTCATCAGCAAGCCGTACTTTCACTTCTGATACGAACTCATGTCTAAAAGGGGTGTATCCAAAACTTTGCTCCGTACAAGTCGGAACAAGTTACAGAGTCTCATGTCAAACAAGGATATGCACTCTCTGAGGCCCGAAGGGACGCTCCGCTCAACTACAACTAATCTAATGCCGAAACCATAGAACAATAAAATTGGGTAGAAGCGACACTCGTGTTTTTCTTTCGTTTCGAAAGTATGACGTATTAGTTTTCTTGGGCATTGGCGGCCATTGCAGCGTCCATAACTGAGTTTAACTCCAGCAATGTCCTGTTGAAGAGACGCAGCAAGTTGACCGTGTTTTGTCTTCTGAAGCCGCTTGTTAAATCACACCCAACTATTATAGCTTCCCCCTAATCACCCTTGCCTAAAGATGCTGATTCTTACAATAATTAACAAACTTCACGAGTAGCAATTACTAGTCTGGTATACCTTAGGCAGGGACCATCCACTCAGTTAATTTTCTTTCAATTAGCCTACATTTTTATTTTGGTAACATAGGTACCAGATAGGTCAACACTGTCAGTCTTAATCGTTACTGGCACTCCGAGTACCAAAACATTTGTCAGAATACATTTCCAACAGAAGTTTCCCTTCTACACCAAAAACTAATCTATGCCAAAACTTAGTTCCATCTGGTAAGGAATCTAATACGGACTTGAATTGTTGGCTGCGGTTAAGTGATATTTAGAGATAGTAGGCAGTTTAACTAGTGTTACCGAGTTTAAATTGGTAGGAACAGACTTAGGCACCTCCGGGCAAATAGAACTTGTCTAGTAATCAAAAGTTTAGGTGCATTGGGAAATTCTAAGACAATACAGTATTGAAAGGTTTTGGGTATCACCACAATAGCACACTTTGGTATTAAAATTAATTATAATGATGATGAAATGATATAATGGTAAACTTAAAATTTATCCGATTGGCAGTCAATTAATTAGAAAGTAATAAAACAGAAATAAATATTGCTGTGAAAGCAATTGTATTGGCCTTTCGATGGCGAAATAGTTCTGTCGGCTACTGTATAAAGCACATACTATATTAATAGATCTAGTCTGCTTTCATGTTTGACTGAAATAAAGCAGCAACCCACTTTATATTCCTACTAAACACTTTCCAAAAAATAAAACATTAAATTCTTCAAGTTATCTAAAATGCAAATTACTTTTAGAAAGTTACGTAAAATAAAGCACACGTCTACGTTGATATATATGTATGCTGTTTTATACCACAACAAAATTTACAGCAACCATTAAGCCTGTATTTACCCAAAGCTAAAACAGTTCCGTCGAAAAAGTCCATTAAACGTATGTTTTACCGGATAAGTACAGAACTCATCTCGGAACGTGCTGTTACGGTAAGCACCTTGCATCCCTGAGGTGGGTATTATTATTTCATAGCGCCTGTAGAAGGCATTAGCATAAAATATCTAAGTACCACTCTGTAAATTGGAGCGGAGAATTTGTGCGAGCTTCGAGCCCATCATGTTTCAGAGTTATTAAGTATGGAAGATGATGGGATAGGCTGCATATCTTTCATGACGGTTTGTAGCTTGAAAGGGTTGTAAGGTTTCGATGTGAAGTATCTGTGTTCAGGGATATGGTAGCATGTTGTATTCATGATAGATTTGGCAAATGTATTGATATTGGTAAACAGAATAATTAATTTTCTTTGAGTAGTCATTGTTTTAACACTGACTGGTTCCCAGTTGGGCAGTCTCATTATTTTATCAAGAGGTATCATAGTTTGTGGAATGGGTTGTGAAGGTTTTGTGGGAAGTCTTATAAATAACTCATTGGTTTTCAGCTTTATCTGCTTGGACAGAAGCCAATTCCAAAATGGTTGACGATTATTTTCAGTCTGTCTTCGATACTAAATAGACCTCTCCTAATATATGCCTCTGAGGCCGGTCTTGAGATTGCCTCATCCATTCTCTTTCAGCTGCCTTTCGCAGATCATCTCTCCATCTGGTCAGCGATTGTTCTACACGTTTGCCTTGTCGTAGTCTCGACTCAAGGACGAATTTGACGATGACTGATGACACATGGGCAAAAACATACTTTTCTTATTACGTTAAAAGAAAGCTATAACTGCATAACTATCTTAAACCGCATCTGGTTTATTTTACTACTAAATTCTAACACCTAGTGGATGCTAGTTCTATCAATAAAGAAGTAAGAACCAACAGAATAAACGACCACCGCCGAGTTTAAACCCAACAGGTTACAACATACCTTACTCGGTACACGTTACTAGTAAATACATGAACATGTTCCAAGCTATGCATGAAACATGTCCTCGTTGGCTGCCCGCTGGGCACGTGTGTAATCCCTCTTATATTTTATGTGGAATATTGCTCGAAGCTACGCTACTCTCGTATTTCGATTTAATGCTGGTCGGCAATTGCTGATACTCATTTTACAGTTATTCCTCTGGAATTGGAAGTGGTACCTACTCCGAGGAAAAGATTGGAATTGAAAATAAATATAGATTTATATTTGGTGTGTATGAATTCATTTTAAGTAATATACATATTTTTTTGAAATTATTGATTTATACAGAAGGTGTTATATTTTATCAGTTTAGGTAGAAGTTTCGTTAAACAGCTCGTCGTTTTGCCTTATAACAAGTTCTATAATTCAGCTGTGACATAAATGACCACTTTAGTAATAATACCCATTTCATGTTAATACACTTGTCTACATTTGGGTAGGTTTCAAATCATTTTTACTCGAATTTTATATAGAGTTATGGTATGATTTAAAGACAGTTCCGAAAAACAAAACCAACATTCCGTAATGCTAGTAAACTTCATAAAATGACTACTAAACACACTCTAGGAACAAAGGATATCACAACTATAGTGTGAATAACAGTATGTATTACAGTTAAACTAGCGTTACTTTAACGTTTAACAAACACTTTTTTCCCAGTTTAAACCCTTTTTTTTTTTTTTTATCGTGGTAAAATCATCAAATGAGTCCTCCCACCCAGGGCAGGGCGGGAGGGACTGTCAGACTTGTACTGACTAAAATCCACGGTGTCCTTCACGAGCCCTTTACGTACCGGGGTTACGATGATGGGTAAGTCCCGCGACCCCGGCAGGCTCTGGCCCTCTACAGGCCCCGTCAAACAGTTTAAACCCTACGATAATTTAATGTACTCCAGTTCCGTAGTCCATTAAATACAATGTAACCAAATAAAGTTATAAACCTATCTAGCGGGACTGCGGGACCAAATCCTTTTGTACCTTCGGGGCATAACGAGATTTTTACATTAGCTAACCTGGTCCAAAAGTACGGGCACTTCGCTCAGGATTACCATCCGATACAAATAAACACAGGAAATGGACGGGCTTGAACATACTCGTATTTTTAAAATGTACAAACAGGATGAAAATTTTGGATTTTATAAAAATTAAGTTGCTACTGACTCTAGCGTAAATGAATAAAAAATCATCTATATGCAACATCATTTAATAACGCAGTTTTTCTTTGAGGGAAAGGTGCACACGTGCAGAGTCGGTTACAAGAACGTGAAACTTGTAAAGTCTTACATTTTTTTTTTGTTTTTTTCAGATTTATTCGTAAAATAAATCCAAGATAAAACAAAATCAAGTACAACCTTTCCTAAAATAGAGATCCTACTCAAATGAATCACCGCACTAAGACAAATTTCCACACGATCGTTATGAAGACAAATACTCGTGTAACGTAGATGAATGGTGACCCTAGCAGGCTCGTTAATTGTGTTTAGAGCGTGATGCATGTGTCGTGTCTCTGACCGCAGCTTCCCTGAGGCGTTCAGCAACTGAAATTAATCTCTGTTAGATCATATTAAATTAATCGTTAAACCCTGGTTTGGAATGCGTGAACGGGTGGACGGCTGTTTCATTACGGATGGCATTTCTGGGAAGTTGAAAGTGAAGTGCTGTTTTTCTTTTGTGCAATGTAGAGCATATTCAGTATGATCTTAAAAAGTAATCCACGGTGTCACGGGCTATTGAATAGCCCTTTACGTTCCGGGGTCACGGTAATTCGTAAGTCCTTCGACCCCGGCAGGCTTTGGCCCTCTATAGCGGGCATTTTGCTGACACTCTTTGAGGTGCGCGCGGACCGGGAGGGACTGTCAGACTTGGACTGACTAAAATCCACGGTGTCCTTCAGTAGCCCTTTTCTTTCCGGGGTCATGGTAATTCGTTAGTCCCGCGACCCCGGTAGGCCTTGGCTCTCTTAGAGGCGCGCGTGGATTACAATGCGCCGTCGACCCGGGCATGGTCCATGGTCGGACAGCGAGTTGCCCATTACTCGCCGCCCGCATTTAGTACCATCTTAGATAATAATATCGAAGCAGGCATCGCATCCATGATTTAATTTTGATGCAGTACGTTTTCCTCTGTGCAAAGCCAGAAATAAAAACCTGCCAAGTGCGAGTTGGACTCGCGCACAAAGGGTTCCAAACCGTAGTTAATGCTACAAAAGCCCCGAAAAAATGACGTGTATTTAGGAGAGGCCCTTGTGTTATTTTTTAAAATTAATTATTTATTTTTAAAGTGATAATTTAACCTAAGTACCTAAATATAATATAAATATTTCAAGCAATTGATAACGGCAACGTCTACCCGTTGCCGTTATCAATATCGAGCAAAAATTAGCAAAATAATCACGTTTGTTATGTGGGAGCCCCTTTAAAAAATATTTTAATCTGATATTTAGTATTTGTTGTTGCCGCTATAGCGGCATGGGTCTACAGCGGCATCCCTAAAATCGGTACGTAAAGACCGATGTACCGAAATAAAACGATTTCACTGTTTCATCTGAAATTACAATTTGTAATTAATTATGTATGATGTAATCTTAAAAACATGATGTTACTCGTCTTATAGAGATTCCCTTCAGATTTTTTCTCGATCTATTTCTCCCTCCGAACAAGAACACAAGGCTTAATGCAAAAGTAATTATTCAAACGCATCTGTTATTTCGCAATGGAGGGATCTGTTTATGCCTACACCGTCTTATATGAACAATCATAAGGTGCATACATACATAATGACTGATAAAATCTAGGTATCAGGTACCTATCCTTTATCAGTCGCTGTAGATTTTTTATATCTTTGCAAACAAAAAGTTGAAAGATTGAACGCAGCCAGTTTTAGATTCCTTTTATTAAAGGGCCATTAATTGCATGACTTTTTCCTTTTTAAGGACTGAAGTAAACACAATAAAATTTCTTATGATTCCCAACAAGAAAACTAAAAATAGCGTCTAGAAACTCCTTATTTTCTGACGCTGTCAACTTGCTTCCCCCCTTGTCCCCGAGAGACGGGCAACATTTTTTCGCATTTCTGAAATCTCTCTTTGTTTTCACATTTTAATCTTAAATATTTTAACTATAATATTTCTTTGTAAAGCGTCCACAAATGATTTACAATCATGTTTGATTATGTTACAAAATGATGTGAAACATTATGCAACAATTTATGATACGAGTACCTTTTGCTGTGTGCCGCGTCGTGTGGTGCGATTGTATGCACACCTTTACAAAGCCTTATCTACCATACTTCACGCACGATGAAGCAACGGATTCCACAGGGATTTGCTGTAAGTCGTAAAAATATCTTCGAGTATATTTCTGGTGCATTGTTTTCTATACTAATATTATAAAGAGGAAACCTTTGTATTTTTGTATGTTTGTATTGAATAGGCTCAAAAACTACTGGACCGATTTCAAAATTTCTTTTACCATTACTTAGAGGGATTCTTCCGAATCCGTATAGGCTATTTTTTTTTTTTAATAGCTATAAATTAGATTTTATTTTATTCCAATCGGACAATCCATTCAAAAGATATTACGAATTTAAAATTGTGAGAGAGCTTAAAAATAAATGTCCACCCGTGCGAAGCCGGGGCGAGTCGCTAGTTACTGATAAAGTGGAGATTATTATGGGAAAACATCTCCTTATTTATTGCATGAGGGAGGTATGAATCGCGAGGTTATTCGCTCGTGTAAACATTGTCGCTTTGTTTTAATATGCCGAGTGTTTTTATAAATATCTATCTTTGTATCTTTATCCTATTTGCTTCCGCTTGGAAATGTACACGGGAACTGAGCATCTGGATTTAAATACATGTTATGTACCAAAAATAAAACAGTATAGATTTAGATACCTATCAATTCTGTATTTGTTTAGAAATGTTTGGACATTTATAAAAATGCAATAACAAAATAAGGTTTATTTGGAACAGCTTTGGTTTAACAATTTCTTTTTTTGAAATTGTTAAACCACTAAGTAAACCACTAAGCTTTATTTTTTTTTAGTGTGGCAAAATCATCGAATGAGTCCTCCCGCCCTGGGCGGGGCGGAAGGGACTGTCAGACTCTTACTGACTAAAATCCACCCGTGTTTCTTCGGATGCCCTTTACGTTCCGGGGCCGCGGTATCCTGGATTAAGAAAAAGCCGCGACCCCAGCAGGCATTTGGCCCCGTAAGCCCCGTCGGTGACGCGTGAAACACGACGCGCCACCGACCTTGGCTTGGTCCTTGGTCGAACGGCGAGTTTACCCATTACTCACCGTCCGCAAGCCCGCTCCGCCGCTGTGCCCTCTGCTATTCAGAGGGACACGCGTTGGAGCATCCACCCGACAGGCTATTCGCATACGGGCAAAGAGACCCCTTAGGCACACAGTGCCTAAAAGAGTTTTTGCCCGCATCCCAGGGTGCACCTGCCCGAAAAACTGGTCTTCCCCCCGGACGTATCCGAAGGGGAACTCCAGTCCACGGGCGCACGTGGAGGTTTCCTGTCTTAGCACCCCAAACCACTAAGCTAAAAGTAAATTACGGTGGCACAAATATCAACGCCCAACTCAAAATATATAAAATCCGACGACTCAAATCTAATAGTAGTGGGACAATCTAGGACGTGGGCAAAAATTTGGTATGAAATAGGTACATTACATTACATTATTACTTGACTGCCCGACGCAAAGGATGGCCTTTGCGTCGGGCAGTCAAGTAAAAATAAATATTATTTCTATTCCAATAATCAAATATCAAGAAAGTAGGAAGCTTTTCTTCTTTTGTAACTTTCATAATGTTCTATAAACTTAGTCACATCTTACAAAGTCGTCTTTATCTACTGAAGCGTTCCAAAACCTCAGCCTGAAGACCGACTAATAAACTCTTACAAACATAACTTTTACCTCCTTTCAGCATTTGCCACTCTTATACCTTAATACTAAGGTTTGAAATGGTGTTAACTTGAGTTCGCTAGCAGCAAAATATTGTTGGTTTTCATGAATTGGCTTCAGTCAACAAACAGAGTGAAGCTAGACGAATATTATTGTTATAGTTATTGTTTCTTTGGCGCTAGTAATAGCTGGTAACACTTAGTGGGGTATGAGACTAGGGTAATATTTGTGTAGGGATGACGGCGTTATTGCTTGAGATATTGGAGAATCAAGGTCGGGAAGCAAGTAAATATTGAGTGGGTGTCTAAGAACAAAACTTTGATTAAATTCATTTATAGAGCGATGGGAGAAAGTTAAATTGGATATCAAGGATTAACTTAAGCATGATCAATCTTTGGAAACATTTTACAAAGAAGCTAGTTTTTTTAATTGTCACCCCACCATAAGTCCGTGACCCTGCCACCTAAAGGACAATTAAAGGAACATGGTGGATTTCTGCTCCACCCAGGACGGGAGGACTCATTTGACAATATAACCGTGATAAAAATAAACGTGATAATTTTAAGGTATCCTAATATTTTAAGTTTCAATGACAGTGTTAGTGGCTATCTTAGTTTGAAACTTGAATTTTTAGTTGAAACTTGAATTCGTGTAATCAATGCCCATTTAATGACAAATCATCCGCTGATACCCGTTTTTTATGTGACTATCGACATCTGTTCCTCGTCCTACGGAAGTCATAAGAAACATCTGAATTAAACAGGTAAGCCTGGTGCCAGTAGACAATGGCTGGCCACCTGTCAAGTACACGTGTTTGAGACTTAATTAACACTAAGTATAGTGCCAAGTTTAAAGATGTCAACGACTTCATTGCTTGCTCTAATGAGAATCGGGAAAATACCTAATATCTCGTTCTTTAGATCGTTTTATTTATGGTAAATAGTTGGCAGTTTTTAAAAGTGTAGGTACTAGAATCTTTTGGCGCGTGTCTATGATTGAAACTAATAGGCACTACCATTTTTTTTTCAAACTTTTCCAAGAAATAATTGTACAAAAATGACTAATAACAATCATTCCTGTCAAATTAAAGTTCTTTGTTGCACTGAAATATTATTTACTTTGTTAAAATAAAAGAAGCTTAGTTTAATACTCGTAGATATAAGTCTAATGTATAATTGTATATTTAAGACCTCACTACTGAGGCCTACTAAAGGTGCTTTTTCATATATCACATAACTAACATCATAATACTTAAAGTACGCTGTTCGGTAAAAAACGTAAATCTCGCACTAATGCCTCTGTTACCCCGATTTGCGTTTTTTTATGCTTCGAAAATGCAATCTTTAAACCCTAGGGCAGTAAGTTTAATATTTATAAAATATGTAATAAAACACATAAATAACGGTTGATGACCTCATTGCGAGCGCCATTTGCAACACATTTTTGCCGTAGATTTTGATGACGCCATTACGTAGGGTAAACGGCTCGATGGATGTCCATCCGAGGGCTGTCGTTCGATTTAATTTAGCGCACCCGGCGGTTGGCCACGGTTAATTTGGAAATAATTTTTACTCTCCCCTTAATCGCGGGGTTAAGAAAGAAATTGTATCTGCTGTTGTGTATTTAATGCTATAATGGAAACGATGTGAGTTCCTAAATCGAAATACTGCAAAAGATAGATTTTCAAACGGTTACCTTAATCGTTGTCATTTTTATTAAACGATTTTATTTAGCTTACAAATGATCGTTTGAAAGTCAGAAAACATTCTCCTGCCCTTATTCCAATTTATTTGGGGTCGGGCAACATGCTTTCTGGGAACCAGAAACAAAGATCTCGAATACATTGACACACAATTTAGTCCATCAGTCTAACAGAGCTTGTCAATAATTCTGGGGCCACACTGGATGTTGATGGACGCTTATACGAACATTTAAAGTCTTGCGAAAATTAACGACATTTCCCATTAGTGTGGCCCCCGCATATTTGACAAATACAGAACACACGCAGCAAGCTTATCAGTTATACCGCCAAGAAACAAAACAATATAGCATGCATTAAACACTGGCAGCTCATAAAATAAACAACGCACAAAACGGTTTACAATTGACAACAGTTACGTGTACGATGTAAACAGAAACGGTAACTATTGATTCACAGACTTCCGTAAAACACTGATAGTGGTTTGGACTATATATTTGTACATTCGAGTCATAGGATAGGGCTGGCATGACACATCAAATAATATGGAACTAAATGAACAGACCTACAGTAAAATAGAACACATTGTATACAGTACAGTAAACTTCCGCCTAGTGTGACCACACACTATGCGGAAGTTTGAGAGATAATAATCTTAGCTAAATAAAAATATTCTCTGACAAGGAGTTTACGGTACCTACACTAATATTAAAAAGTAGTAAAAATTGTGAGTTTGTTTGTAGGAAGTAATCTCTTGAAATATTGAACCGATTTAGAAAATTATTTTACCAATAAGAAGCTACATTACTTTTAAGTGGCATTTAAGCTATAGTATGATTGTCAAATTGTCGAAGTCAGGGCTGGCTGCTATTCAACGATAAAACTGGCCATGTAGTCTATTTATAGTATTGAACTCTGTAATCATTTAGGTTAACATAGATGTTTATTTTGTCCATCTCCTTAACTCATTTAGAATCATTTTCAGGGAAACATAAAGAAAACTTTGTCCCTTTATATCACTGCTACCAATAACTTTCAACAGTCTCATTGCAAAAGCCTATTCCATTTATTATTCCTCGGAGCTCCATTGTTTTCTCTGTTCTTTAATAGTAAAATGTTTCTGTAATTCCCCTGTCCATTGTTGGCAAATGTTTATTTTTGTCATCAACTATCTCTGAATATTGCGATACTCCGCCATCCTTGGGCTGTATAACTATAGTGCATTCACTGCGAGATTGACTCGGTGTGGGCATTGTTTGTAGAGTTCGTTCGCAATCACTCAAAAGTACAGCCATTTTGATGAGTGTTGGGCTTGCGAGTAACAGACTGTCGATATCGATATGTGATAAAATTTGTATTTGCTTAAATATTTGGTATCCGCACTCAAAAAACGCGCTTATGACGTGGACTTGCGGACACCAGCCTGTTATATACACACAATACAAGTATTGTGGTTCACTTTACAATTGTATATAATCTTCAAAGGTATGGTTGAAACCTAGGTCTATTCATATAGGAATTCAGAAATATATAATCTCTTAATTTACAAACGGATAGTAGGAACACTAATTAAAAATCTCACTACATTTAAATATATGTCAGCTCTATTAAATTGGTACACTATGTACTGCTGTTATTTCGAAAAACTTTAGCACTTACCAAGGCTAAAGAAAATCTACATCGACAATCGACATCACTATACGAGGTATACGAGGGGGTGGTTTTAAGAACTAAAAGCGCAGTACTATACTGTGCAGGCGAGTTCAAAACCACAAAAGGCCTCCGCTACAATGTCTAGCCAGCACAAAGGGAAAATATGAGAAACTCAGGTTGCTCTTCAGCGTACAATAAGATATTACTGACAATAATATTGCTTATTATCTGAGGTTTCCAGACGAAAGAGTTTTTATTTATTTACGGGACGCAAGTGAAAAACTATAAGACAAACATAAAGATTAGTTATATCATTTTAAATAAATATTGATTTGAATCTTAGTTATAAGTGATATTTTTTCTTTTTTTTTGTAATTACTTACTCTCTGTAGAAGATAATTTCGAAAATGTGTCAGTTTTAAATTGGCGCCCAAATGGGCTTAGTCCCACGTGGGCGCCAATAGGAAAAAAACATTTGTGTACTTTTATATGCTTTTGCCGTTTGCTTTTTATACTAAGCAAACTGTAACAAAGAAGCCAAAAATACTTATATGTGGATTGCAGTTTGAAGTGCCTTATACATACTGAAGTACCAAGAATGTACCCATAATACCTCTAAAAAGTACTTATTCTATCCCTTCGTTGAGCTCCCCCCAATTTAAATCACGACTCCACTCTGCAAGCGAACCAAAATCAGACGAGGTCTGTGCCTAATAGTCCATTTAGGGGACCTAGACAATTTCACGCGAACACATCGAGTTCCATTGTTCTTTGAAAAGGGGTGCTTTTCAATAGGTACCAATTTATGGAAAAGTATTTCTGAAATTTAATTTAACGGCGATAAAAATGAATGCAAATAGCTCGATTTGTGAAATCGTTTCGTGAAGGTGAATTTGAGGCTGGTGTTCTTTGTTTAAATCCTTTTTATTAATATTTCAGTTTTGTAATATTCATTGTAATTCATTAGTAATCTGTGTACCATCACTTTCATAATTATTTAAAACTTGGATGGATTTGACTGCATGCATTGTCAGTTCTTCATTTGTATTAAACTGATATAAAAAATAGCACAAAATATCTCATAACACTTATCAAAAAATAAATGAGTTAGATATTTACACAAGAACTGGATCTCTTAAAACGTTAATTCATTCAACGATTGCCTAAAACAAGTACTTTAATAAAATGAACATTTTTCTCAACCGTCAAAAGCTCTCACTTTTCTATAATTTATGAGGCGGAGCGAAAAAATCTCATTACTCTAACACATGTCGACGCTCTTTCGCCTCGTTTTAATTTATCATTCCAACACCTAGCCTGAAAGTTTCATATCGGTACGACAGGGGACCTTTTTGAGATGTCTTCGGGGAAATTCTCGCTAAAGTTTCGCTTTAAATATTTTAATAAACTCGTATTAAAGCCGTAAAAAACACTTTGCGCTCCCGTTTTTTCTCCTAGCGACACCCCACCGCAAAATTTCCAGTTTTGTGGTTATACCCATAGGTAGTGCCTATTCCGAACCTTTTGTACAAAGGGTGTTTCATTATTCATAATGCTTTGTTCGGAACTTCGGGCTTCTGGTTTGGGCACGTTTTGTTGTTTTTGACGGTTCATGTTTTCATCTATCAGACTCTACATACAAGACACTTTTGGGTATTCAAATGAATTCGTTAATGAAGGCTTTGATCAGAAGAAGTACATGAATATCCATGTTATTAGCACTGTCCTAAACAAACGTTTCAACATTTAATGAATTGTAAATTATCGTTTTCACTTGGGGATATTTAATCTCGAAATAAGGGTCTGAATTTGCAGCCCATAGTTTTATTTTTATAAATCTTTTTCACAGCTTGTTGAATTCAGAATGGAGTGAAATATATTCTGGCGTAAAATGCAAGGGAGCACTAAGCGATTCGTTTTACCTACACAACACGGTGTGTATTATACGTTTATGATAATCTTACACCGGTTGCATAATGTGATGATGTTGGGACGACTATCGTGGAGTTTTATAAGGTAAATCTGCGTAGTGGGCGGATTTTATGCGTATCCCTTGAGGTGTGAACGGTACGTTATGTGTGAAATATGCGGATTTTGTAGGAAATCCGTGAAAGTGCTTAAATTCATGGGCAATGTATGCAACGTGTTAAAGTGTCATATAAAATAATAAAACGTCATGGTAAATGTATGTATTAACTGCTGTGCTGATAGACTTGAGCATTCACTTCACAACAGAATATTAAGCATTCACCATTTTTTGAATTTTGTCGAACTGAACATCGAACAGACACGAGCTTACAGCAAAACATCGCTACGAACATTTTCACGATCTTTCTAGCGAACGCACTAATCGACGGTCGTCAAATATGTTTTCTCTCTCGCCAGAAGGTTCGTTAGAATGCTCGATAGAACGCTATTATTTCGTTATTGCTCATTACAACTGAATGCTCAGTTTTATCAGCTTCCAAATAAAAAGTTGGACGCTATTATTAAAACGATTATTATACCTTTTTTTCGCTCTGAGCTTAACAGAAACTCCTTATAAGTAGGTACTTAGGGGAACAGTGTATAAGACGGGGACGCGAGTTATGATGGGAAATCACACACTTAAGGCAAACTTAACACAATACTAACGTAGCGCAAGCGCCAACAGGACGCCATTTGTTAATGGCCACTTGCAAATGATGTCCTGATGGCACTTGCGCTACGTTAGTGTTAAGTATGCCTAAAGAGTGTATGTCCCCATTATACCTCGCGTTCCCGTCTTATACACTGTTCCCCTATGTTGTTTCTAATCTACTCTCTCCTGACCAAAACATTTTCGGCCGAACCATTTTTTTTCCTATTATTTTTCGAAATGCTGGGAAAGCCTCTCAGTTAACGTCAACACCAGCGATGATTTGTTAGGCTTTCGACACCATCCTCATCTTGTTTCCCATTTGATTTATTTGCCACGGAAATGCTATTGGCTTTAAAACTGATACCAGTAATATATTTTTCGTCTCGCTTTTAAAACAATGTTGGTTCGGTTGTGATGACGTTGGTTATGGGTGATTGTATGTTTGCGTTGAATGTCTATCTGATTGGTATGAAATGATAAGGGGTAAATGTGTTAAGTGTATATGTTAGAATATTTCATCGTCAGTGTCCTGAGTAAACATTTTCCCAAAACGAAGTGTTATTTTTCATATGTGCATGAATATAATTATACCTATGATGTAGCACTTTATTCCAGGATAACTGGTGAACGCTTTTGAACTGATTCCGATGTTCTTATGTGAACATCATTTGAATCCTTTACAAATAAAATGGCTTGACTATTAACTATGTATTTGAGCCGTTTGGGGTTGAAACACTAGGGCCATGGGGTCCGAGTGCCCAACAAGTTTTCAAAGACATCGCCAAGCGTATAGTCGACACTTCACGTGACCAGAGGGCTGGCCTATTTCTTGGTCAAAGGATCAGAATTGCCATCCAACGTAGCAATGCTGCCAGCGTTCTGGGTACTTTCCCCATTGACAGCAATATGGATGAATTTTTTGACGCCCTATAAATTTTTAATTTAGTCATTTTTGTAAATATTTTACTTTTAATTTTAGTTTTTAAATGTAGTATGTATTTTTAGGTGTTTTTTCCCAGGTAGTTAATATGCATTATATTCATTTAATCCTTTACATAGTATCAATATAAATATTTATAACACGGTTGACGCAATGGCCGAGCGTTTGACTGCTGCGTTGCATGTCGCAGGTTCCATTCCTGCACGAAAGATTTATTTGGGATGTGACTGGTGATCTACAGATAATTGTTCCGGTTTTTGTATTTTTGTATGTAGGTTTAAATATTTCTCCCAGGTGAGTAAGGCAACATCTAATACTATGATCTGAATTACTGTGACCCCGGAACGTTACAACTGAAGGACACCGTGGATTTTAGTCAGTACGAGTTTGACATGTCCGTGTGGTGTCCGGACATAAAGAATAGCGCCACCCCATATCTTCCAATGGGTGTCGTAAAAGGCGACTAATGGACCTTAAGACCTAGTGCATGCTATCAAGCACCTTGGGTCACTCGAATGGTGACGGGTAAACCACCAACAAACGCATTCCCAAAGAGGGTTAGTGTCAGGCAGGCGGCCGGCTATAAAATCAAAGCCAAATCCTTCAGCAATATGTTTAGAGAAATTGATATGCGCGACAGTGCTAGGGCGTACCCCGCAGGCGACGCGCAGGAGCAGCACCCGGCCCCTGCGGGAAATGGACAAGGGTTGTCGCACCAACCAGGACGGGTGCGACGTAAGAAGCGAGCCCGGGAAGAAAGATTGAGGTACGCTAGTTGGAATGTTGGGACAATGACTGGAAGAGCCAGAGAGTTAGCAGATGTATTGAAAAGAAGAAGAATAAATGTGGCGTGCTTGCAAGAAACTAAATGGAAGGGTACAAAAGCGAGGGAAATTGGGGAGGGATACAAGTTCTTTTACTGTGGAAGTGATGGAAAAAGGAATGGCGTGGGAATAGTGTTAGATAGTAATTTGAAAGAAAGTGTGATGGATGTAAAAAGAATTAATGATAGATTGATAGTTGTGAAAGTTATGTTAGGGAATGTTGTACTGGGGGACCCCCCACAGTGTTTGCGTCCACGTCGCGTCCCCTGGTAACTGCCCAGTTCTGACCACCGTAACGGAGTGGCAGACTGGGTTGGCCAAAGTACACTGTGCTTCGAAGCTCTTTTATTCTCTTGCCTTGTCGAGCTACGATCTGCGGATATTATTTTAACTATGTCGAAAGACCCTGCGCGGGATGCCTGCGGGCGATTTTTAAAACAAAAAGGCCCTTCTCAGGGCCAACCCAAAGGCCCTTCTAAGGGCCAACCCAAAGGCCCTTCTCAGGGCCACTCCGACGCTGCGGCGTCAGAAGCTAGCCGCGCGCCGTCTGCGGCTAGCTTCTTTGGTGAGGCGGACGAGTCGTCTGACGATTCGCTTGTCCGAGTGTCGGACACAGACGACTCGCGCCGACGAAAGCGTGTGCGCGGTGGGTCCGGGAGCTCCTCGCACTCGAGTGGGGCGAAGCCGAAGGCAAAAAAGCCGACGGTGGTCGCGGAAACCCATGTCGTTGGGCTCGCGGACGCTCAACGCCAGTTGGACCTGGCTCGACGGGAGCAGCTCCAGCAAGAGCTGGAGGAGCGGGTTGCGGCGAGCGAGACGCGGGCGCACGCCGCCCGGGCCAAGTCCGGGTACGGCGCCCCCCGCGTTGTATACGCAGACCACTCTCTCACAGAGCTGGAGGTAATGGCGGAGGAGGACGAGAAGGAGATCGTCGAGGTCGCCACGAAGTCCTCGCACCTAAAGGGAACCTTCCAGAAGGCCCTCAAGTGCCGGGCTGCGAGCCTGCGTGGTGTCGTTGCGGAGTTGGTTCGGCGTAAGGCCACCGACGAGACGCAGCAACTGCAGGCGAAGGTTGATCGCCTGCAGTCGGAGGTCAGCCAGCTTCAGAAGAAGCTGGCCGAAGCTACGGCCCGGCCACAACAAGCCGGGACGAGCCCCGTGACAGAGGGCCCCCCCTCCAACCTTGAGGATATCATCCGCAAGGTTGTGATGGAGGAGAGGGCCTTCACAAGGTCCTGCTTAGCAGGTATTGAGGACCGGCTCCTGCCGGAGAAACGCCTCCGGCCGCCGCTTGCGGCGGATAAACGGCAGCGCGAGCCAGGGCCGTCCTCCTCCTCCCAGGCGGAAGACGCCCTTCTCCCTGCGACCACACCGGTCAACGAGTGGACGGTTGTGGGCCGCAAAGGGAAGGGCAAGGGCAAAAAGTCGGCGACGGTCGTCCCTGCCGTCCCGGCCACTACCGCGCCCACCGCTACCAAGGGCAAAGGGAAAGCGAGTGGAAAGGGGAAGCTAGTCCCCCCAAAAACCGCAGCCGTCGTAGTGACGCTCACCGCGGAGGCTGCGGGGCGAGGGGAGACGTACGCGTCCCTTCTGGTGCGGGCGCGTGCAAATGCGGATCCCGCCCAACTGGGGATCAGCAGTGTCTCCTGCCGACGGACCCAAGCCGGGGCTCGAATTTTCGAGTTCCCGGGGGCAGAAGGGAGTGCCCATGCGGACCTCTTCGCAGCCAAGCTGCAAGAGGTCATCGCGGATTCGGCCAAGGTGGCTCGGCCGGTCAAGTTGGCGGCCATTGAGGTGACGGATCTCGATGATTCCGTCACCAAGGAGGAGGTGGTAGCGGCGGTCGCAGCGATAGGGGGCTGTGGCGTCGCGGCGGTCCAAGGCCGGGACATAAGACCCGGCCGCGGCGGTATGGGCACCATTCGCCTCGAGTGCCCAATCGCCGCTGCCAAAGCCGTCCTGGCGAAGGGACGGCTGAAAGTAGGGTTCAGCTCGGGTGCAGTGCGTGCACTCGAGGAACAGGCGCTGCGGTGTTTCCGGTGCTTCGGCATCGGACACACCAGGCCCCTGTGTCCGTCCACGACAGACAGGACGGACACCTGCTACCGCTGCGGCAAGGAGGGCCACAAAGCCGCCTCCTGCAAGGTCGCCACGCCGCACTGCGCGGTCTGTGCCGCCAGTGGCCGCCCGGCGGCCCACGTCATGAAGGGGAGGAACTGCAATCCTCCCCCTAAGCGGGGCAAAGCGCAGGCGCCGACCGGGCCTGCTACTGCCGCTAGCGCCGTCGCTCCTGCGGCGGCTGTGGAGGGGGGTGCGATGTCCGACTGATGGATAGAGTCGAACATCGCATCCTTTTGACGAACACCAACCACTGCAAAGCAGCCCAGGATCTGCTGATGCAGATCATGGCTGAGTGGTTGGTGGACTTGGCGGTGGTCGCCGAGCCTTACTCGGTCCCTGGTCGTTGGCTGGGCGACCGGGACGGCCTCGTGGCATTGTCGACGCGGCCCTCCACGGACTCCCCTCCCCTCTCGCTCTTAGAGAGGGGACCGGGATACGTGGCCGCCGCGTGGGGAGACATAGCGGTGGTGGGGGTTTATTTCTCCCCAAACCGCCCTCTCTCGGACTTTGAGGATTTCCTCGAGATCCTCACAGCAGTCGTAGGGAGGGCGGCGCCACGCCAGGCCGTGGTGTTGGGCGACCTCAACGCCAAGTCGGTGGCCTGGGGCAATCCGGCCGCCGGCTGCAACGTCCGGGGGCGCGCCGTCGAGTTTTGGGCGGCCTCTTGCGGTGTGTCCCTCCTCAACAGGGGGGCGGTCCACACGTGTGTGCGGCAACAGGGTGGGTCGGTGGTGGACGTGTCGTTTGCCACCCCCGCGCTAGCCGCCCGCGTCGTCAACTGGCGGGTAGAGATGGTGGAGACTTTGTCGGACCACCGATATGTGCGGTTCGACATATCCGCCCGGGGAGGGGCGTTGGCCCGCACTGGGCAGTCCCCCTTCCCGCGGTGGGCTCTCACCCGCCTGGACCGTGAGGCAGCCAAGGAGGCTGCCTTTCTCCAGGACTGGCTGTCGCCCCCTGGCGAGGTCCGGGACGTGGACGCCGCAGCGGTTCGGCTGAGGGAGTCCCTGACCGAGGTGTGCAACTCCAGCATGCCCCGGTCTCGCCGTCCGCCTCCCCGTCGTGCCGTCTATTGGTGGTCGGAGGAGCTGGCGGGGCTCCGGGCCGCCTGCGTGGCGTCCAGAAGGGCCTATGCGCGGAGCCGACGGCGCAGCGCCCGAAACCTGGCGGAAGAGGACCGTCTATACGCCTCTTATCGGGAGGCGACGACGGTCTTCAAGTCCGCAATGGGCGCCGCCAAGGACTCGGCCAGGGCCGAGATGCTGGAGGGTCTCGATAGGGACCCCTTCGGGAGGCCATACAGGGCGGCGCGGAACCAGCTCCGCCCCTGTGGTCGCCCCCTGTCGGAGACCCTCGAGCCAGCGTTGCTGGATGGGGTGGTCCGGTCCCTGTTTCCGCGCAGGACCGACTTCACCCCACCACCCATGGATCCCCCGCAAGGGGCGGCCCTGCCGGAGGAGGAGGTCCCCCCGGTGACGGCGGCGGAGTTCGGGGCGGGGGTCCTCAGCCTTCGCAGGAAAAAGACGGCCCCCGGACCAGACGGCGTCCCCGCACGGGTGGTGGCTATTGCCGCCTCCCAAATGGAGGACAGATTTCGGGACCTCTTCAGCGCGTGCTTTGCGGCTGGGAGGTTCCCGAAGCTGTGGAGGGAGGGGCAGCTATGCCTCCTCCGTAAGGAGGGACGCCCGGTGGACTCCCCCTCGGCATACCGGCCCATCGTTCTGCTGGATGAGGTCGGTAAAATGTTCGAGGGGATTGTCGCCTCCCGGCTTGATAGCCATTTGCGGGGGGTAGGGCCGGATCTGTCGGACGCCCAGTTCGGTTTCCGCCGAGGGCGTTCGACGATCGACGCGCTGGCCCTACTCAAGGGCCAGGTGAAGGAGGCAGTGGAGGCGGGGGACGGAGTGTTGGCGGTGTCATTCGACATCTCAAACGCCTTCAACTCCGTCCCCCACTCGACGATATTGGAGGCGCTGCGGTATCACGGAGTGCCCCAATACCTGCGGGCCCTCCTGGCGAGCTACCTGGAGGACCGAGAGGTCCTCCTCGTTGATAAGACGGCCACTGTGCGGCGGTACGGCGCAGAGTCCGGTGTTCCGCAGGGTTCGGTCCTGGGCCCTCCCCTGTGGAACATCGGCTTCAACTGGCTCCTGCGGGGGGCCCTCCTCCAGGGCACGAGTGTCATCTGCTACGCGGATGACACTCTTCTCACTGCCCGGGGGAGGAACTTTGGGGAGGCGGCCTGTCTGGCCTCGGCTGGCGGATCCTTGGTTGCAGAGAGGATCCGCCGCCTGGGATTGGAGGTGGCGCTGCACAAGACGGAGGCCGTGTTCTTCCGCGGCCCCCGGCAGCGTCGCCCTCCTCCCGATGCCCACATAGTCGTGGAGGGCGTCCGGATAGGAGTCCAGCCCCAGATGAAGTATCTGGGCCTGGTGCTGGACGAGAGGTGGCGCTTCGGCCCGCACTTCAGCGGGCTGTCGACGCGCCTCCTGAAAGCTGCGGACGCCCTCTCGTGGCTCCTCCCCAACCTTGGGGGGCCCAAGGCGAAATGCCGGCGCCTGTATGCCGGCATCCTGCGCAGCATGGCCCTATACGGGGCACCCATCTGGGCGGACTCCCTCCACAGGAGGGAGAATGCGACCGCCATCCGCAGGCCCCAAAGGGCCATTGCACAGCGGGTGGCGAGGGCCTACCGCTCAGTGGGCTTCTCGGCGGCGTGCGCTCTGGCCGGCACTCCTCCTTGGGAGTTGGAGGCTTGGGTGCTGGCCAGAGTATATGAGTGGACGGCGCGCCGGAAGGCGCTCGGGGAGCGCCCCGCCGCCGAAGAGCGGGAGGCAGTGCGGCGGGAGGCGAAGGAAGCCATCGTCCTCCATTGGACGGAGGACCTCGCCGCCGCCGCCTTTGGCCGCCGGACGTTGGACGCGCTCGGTCCGGTTCTGCAGAGCTGGCTCGAGCGGTCCCACGGTTTCCTCTCGTTCCGTCTGGTGCAGGTGTTATCCGGCCACGGCTGTTTCGGATCGCACCTGCATCGGATCGGCAGGGAGGAAACCCCGGCGTGCCACGACTGCGGCGCGGCGGAGGACACGGCACAGCACACCCTCGAGGTGTGCCCGGCTTGGTCCGAACCGCGCCGCGGTCTAACTGCGGCTATTGGGCAGGACCTCTCGCTTCCCGCTGTGGTCGAGGCCATGCTGGGGAGCGAGGAGGCCTGGACGGCGGTTGCCTCCTTTTGCGAGGACGTAATCTCGCAAAAGGAGGAGGCGGAGCGCGTGCGGGAGGACGACCCTCTCGCGGCGCCGCTCCGCAGACGTAGAGGCCGGAGAAGGCGCCGTCCTCTTGGTGGCGACGGGACTTTGCTCCCGCCACCACCTTCGTAAGTCATTCCCGGGCCCGCGTGAGGGCCCGGCCTGAGGGCAATCGTCGGCGGAGGACTGGAAGTGATGGCTGTGCCAAGATTCCCAGTCCCCGCCACTCAGACGAAGCGGGAATGCCGCTGGGTATTTTTAGTGGGTATACCGGGTCAGACCGGGGAGTCCCACATACCCCTCCGATCGGAGGGTATGCGTAATGCATTTTTTCCCAGCGCAAAAAAAAAAAAAAAAAAAAAAAAAGGGAATGTTGTACTGAACGTGGTAAGTGTGTATGCTCCCCAGGTAGGATGTGAGGAAAGAGTCAAAGAGAAGTTTTGGGAGGATTTTGATGCAGTTTTAATGACCATCCCGGTGCATGAGGAATTAATTATTGGAGGTGATTTTAACGGCCATGTGGGAAGAATGAAAGGAAGTTATGAAAGAGTACACGGGGGATGGGGTTTTGGGAATTTAAATAATGAGGGGGAAACTATGTTGCAATCAGCTACTGCATTTGATCTAGCAGTAGACAACACCTGGTTTCAAAAAGCCGATGGACACCTAATAACCTATAAGAGTGGGACACATAATACGCAAATAGACTACTTCCTTGTCAGACGCAACAAAATAAAGCTCGTCAAAGACTGCAAAGTGCTACCGGGAGAAGATTTAGTCTCACAACATCGACTCCTGGTTATGGAAGTAGTCTTACAAATAAGGCTTCTAAAGCAAAAAGAGCGTCCCCCTCCTAAAATAAAATGGCATATGCTAGAGAAGAATGATTGTGTTGGAGAATTAAGAGAGCGAGTGGTAAATAAAATGATTGAGATGGGTGATATGAACGACCAAAGCGTAAATGAATGTTGGAATGAGATGGCTCGGTGTATTAGGAGCGCAGCAAAAGATGTTTTGGGAGAGACGAAAGGAAGGGGCACGATAGATAGGGATACATGGTGGTGGTCGACAGAGATACAGAATGTTTTGAGGGAAAAAAAGAAGAAATTTAAGGAATGGCAGAGCATTGGTAATGAGCTTGCTAGTTTGAAAGCTGAAAGAAAGAGTGAGTATGATGCTCTTAAGAAAAAAGCCAAAAGAGCTGTGGCTATAGCAAAAGCAAATGCCCAAGGAAAGCTATATGACACTTTGGATACTCCAGCAGGCCAAAAACAACTTTACCGGCTTGCTAGAGCTAGGGAGAGAAAGGCGAAGGATGTTTGTCAAGTAAAGTGCGTAAAAGACGATGCTGGAATGATTCTGTCGGAAGACGAGAAAATTGTGAATAGGTGGAAGGGTTACTTTGAAAGACTGATGAATGAGGAGAATGACTGGAGTGGTGTGCTTGAAAATAAACCAGTAAATAAGGGATTAGTAAGAAAAATAAGTGTGGATGAAGTGAGGAATGCAGTGAGTGGAATGAAGAATGGTAAGGCATTAGGACCGGACGGAATACCTGTTGAAGTGTGGAAAATATTGCGGATGTATGGTTGGACGTGGTTAGCTTTATTCTTCAATAAGCTGTTGCTGGAAGAAGCCATACCTGACGAATGGTGCAATAGTTCGCTAGTGCCCATTTTTAAAAACAAAGGTGATGTGCTGGAATGCAATAATTATAGAGGAATAAAGCTGATGTCACACAGTATGAAGGTTTGGGAGAAAGTTATTGAAAGGCGACTGAGAGAGGAGAGTGAAATTTCACAGAACCAATTCGGTTTTATGCCTGGTCGGGGTACGACGGATGCCATCTTCGCTATCCGCCAATTGTGCGAGAAATACAGAGGTGCACATAAAAACTTGCACATGGTGTTCGTCGACCTCGAAAAGGCATACGACCGGGTGACACGTGAGGTTCTGTGGTGGGCCCTTAAGGAGAAAAGTGTGCCTGGGAAGTATGTGCAGTTGATCCGTGCTATGTACAGTCGATGCAGTACCCAAGTCCGGTCTACAGCGGGCACTAGCGGCAGCTTCAATGTGGCGGTTGGCTTGCACCAAGGGTCGGCTCTAAGCCCGTACCTCTTCCTGATGATAATGGATGCTCTGACGTCGGACATTCAGGAGGAGGCCCCCTGGTGTATGCTGTTTGCCGATGATATTGTGCTTATTGCCGAGAGCGGCCTAGAGGTCCAGAACAGATTGGAGGCGTGGTGGCAAAGACTGGAGAACGTTGGCCTGAAATTGAGCAGAACCAAAACCGAATATTTGTTTTGCGATTTTGGCGGTCTCTCCAGTCCTGTGCCCATTACACTTGCCGGAACGCCCATACCAGTCTGTTCCGACTTTCGGTACCTCGGGTCGCTTGTCCAAGGAGATGGCGATGTAGACCGGGACATAACACACCGGATTAACTCAGGATGGATGAAATGGCGACAGGTCACCGGAACAACTTGCGACCCACGGATGCCCCTCAAGTTAAAGGGGAAAATATACAAATCCGTGATTAGACCTGTTGTATTGTATGGATCGGAATGTTGGGCTGTGAAAAAGATGGATGAGAAACGTTTGCATGTAGCGGAGATGAGAATGTTAAGATGGATGTGTGGAGTGACAAGAATGGATAAAGTAAGGAATGAGTTTATAAGGGGAAGTTTGAAAGTGGCGCCTGTTACAGAAAAAATTAAAGGGAATCGTCTGTCTTGGTATGGACATGTGATGAGGAGGGATGACACTCATGTGACTAAGAGAGTGATGAGTATGAATGTTGATGGATGGAGAGGAAGAGGAAGGCCAAAGAAGAGATGGATGGATTGTATAAGGAATGATATGGAAGAAAGAGGAGTGAATGAAACTGTGACGTTTGATAGAGGAGAATGGAAGAAAAAAACGTGTTGCGCCGACCCCAAGTAAAATGGGATAAGGGCAGGAAGATGACGAGTTTGACAGTCCCTCCCGCTCTGCCCTGGGTGGGAGGACTCATTTGATGATTTTACCACGATAAAAAAAAAGTACTATGATCTCTGTTTTATTTGTCAGTCAATGTACTAGACTCCAACAATAATTACAGAGCCTTCCAATATCATTCCAGGTTTATTTTCTTTGCCAAAACCTTTCCAATTACTCTCCATATTGATACCTTTGTAGGCCTGTAAACGGTGACCGGTGTCCGTAAAACAATAAACCACAACGGATTGGCTGGTTGGAAACAAAAGTAAAAAATTGGTGGGGCTTTAGATTGAACCTGTGCATGGAATTGAAAGCATACTGTTAATTTAATTTCGGAACAACGCGGTCTCTATTTGATCCGGTCTGGCCGAAACTGGCCGTGTCAGGATTATTTAAAATAAAATAAAAACTTTTTTTTTATATAAAATTGGATGATTCATTGTAATGTGTTGTAGCATGGAACTGTAGAAACGGATTTTGACAACGGAAAAAAAGAAAAAATGTCAGAACTCAGAATGATATTAATGCCTAAAATATACAAAATAAATGTTTATATTCTTCAATGGTCTACGGATTTTGCCAAAATCTTGTAAAGACACAGTCAAATCGTAGGTATAGAAATAGCCAAAGCCAAACCATATTGCTGTTTTACTTTTCCTGTTGATTCAATGCAATATTTCAACTATTTTATCAATTATCAGTACATAGACACATAATGTATATGATTGTTTTGGCTCGTGCATGGAATATTTACCAACAATTCATTTTTTAACTTTGATTTAGTAAACTCAGCCTTCATTTTCACTAAATCAATAAAGGAAAACATCATTTTGTCCGAAAATACGTTCTTTTTTATACCTATGTTGACGTATTCATAAACATTTGAAAAGGGTTTCAGTATCAAAGGCACCGCTCAACGCTCAAGTCAAGAGTCGAAGTCAGGACCGCATGTAATTCGATTTATCCGCCGCCGAAGCGCGCCACTGTACCCATAATACGATTTCAACATACTTATTACGATCCAGAAAATCTTTTTATAATCTTATCCCATTGACGGAGAGTTCAAAATTGCGTGGAAGCGCTATGTTGGAAAGGAAAAATGTAATTGTCTTCGTTGATTTTTCTCTCAACGTTAGATTTATTAATTGGATTTTGAAGTGCGATTACAAATATGACTGATTAATTGGTGAAAAATTGTTTAATGGCTTTGTTGGACTGTAATTGATACATTTGGTATGTGCTTTCGCATGTTACTCGTTACTAGAACATAAAATAGTCTTAGATGAAGAAATTCAGCAATATTTTCTTCAACTTTTTTAATTTCTCAACTTGATGAAACTCCATTTTTTACTTGTTACTTGAAGTGTTTGCATTCTTACAGTTTTATTAGTCTATATATTGAATAACATTGTGAATGTATTTGCTATATTGTCAGTATCACGACCAAACCTTCGACAAATCATTTAATTCTTTTTATTTTAAACATAATTATAAACTAAGTTTTTGTTTTCATCACTTAAAAAAATAAGAACCTTCCGTGCCAGTTGATGTTGGTTACAATATTATTATGTAACATAATAAAACATTTTACTTGTATTTCACTCACCTGGATATCATTCTGTCCTCGTACAGTTCAGTTAACATATCCTCCAGATCCGTAGACAGTGTGTTCAGCAACTGTAAAATAAATTTAAAAAAATATTTTATTGTTCTACATTTTATAGAATACCTATAACATACTTGTGTTAAGATAAATGATAGTCGGTCGCGGGACTCACGAATTACCGTGACCCCAGAACGTAAAGGGCTATGGAAGGACACCGTGGATTTTAGTCAGTACGAGTCTGACAGTCCCTCCTGCTCCGCCCTGGGTGGGAGGACTCATTTGATGATTTAACCACGATAAAAAAAGGTAAATTATAGTCGTGTTCCATAAAACAAACTCGTAAATTAACATTTTACTATACTACATACAATTAAATGTGAAATTTTGTGAGCATGGATGAATTAATGTTTGTTAAGGCCTATTTACATGCTACAAGAAATTGCATGCGAGGTGCGTGCAAGTTTTACTATATTGCAGACTATTAATGGACAATGGATTCTGTTGATCTGACAAATACTGCAATGAAGTCACAGTGGCATGCAACTCACATGTCACGCAAAATAGGCTGAACTAATTTGGATATCTTACAGGCAGATACTTTTTATCCTGAATTAACAAAAAGGATACTCTTTATACCAAAATACTATGTTCCTGTTAGTAGAAATTCGACTAACATGCGAGTGAAATCGCGTGCAGAAGCTAGTTACGAAATAAACTCGTGCTACTATGAAGAGATGATGTGTTAATAGTACATCTTCCTCATAAATTATTATTAAGTCAGGTTTGGAACGGGACAGCCCCTGTAATTCAACAATAAGCCTAAACAAATATTCCACCTACTCTACAAATGGTTACAGCTACCTACACAAAATTTTCATGGAAACCAAATCTCCCCAAATAAAAATACTACCATGTAATTCAGCTCTAAAATTGAAATTTTCTCAGTAACACCACATAATCCCCATTATTCAGTCATATCGATTTGTTCGATTTTCTATGCGGCCCCACATATTGGAAACGTACGGGGAATGAGTTAAGCCTCGTTCGCTACGGCCTCTAGGTTTAGATATTTGCTCTAATATGTGACATACGGATGTGAGAAATGGCAACTATTCAGTTGTGTTTCGATGCAGAAAATAGGTAGGATGCGACGACCTCAAGCTAGGTGGAGCCACTATCTTGGCAAAGTGGCAGGTAGTAGCTGGATGAGAGTAGCACAGGTGATCGATTGGCTAAAAGAACTTGATCTTGTAGATAACTCTTTTAATGCTGAATTTGAGCAACGTTTGTCGATGCTGTCACATGCTCATCAAAGAAGAAACTTTTCTATTTATTTACTCTTTCAAATGGTTGACGACCTTTGAAGGACGTTCTTCAAATAAACATAACACATTAAAAAATACTACCTTTCCCAGCCACTTATACTGTGTTCGACAAAGTAACAATTTCTTTCTTGTTTTTATGAATTACATTTCACGGTTCACACGTCCCATCCTGTGTTGGTTCCGCTTGGGTAACGACCTTGACAAGTGCCCTCAGATTTGAACACGCATTCCGACTCTAATGGCACAATACCATGGGAGTTTCCAAGGTTCTTGGAGAATTTCGAAAAAAAAATTTTTTTTTGTTTTTAGCTAATCTAAATCAATGGCGAGGCACAAAACTAAGATAGTTTAGACTGACATAGACCTATCCTAAAAAATATGGTAGGTAAATAAAGTATTGATTGCAGAGGCTGCTTACATTAACAGCATAGGAGAGGGCGCTACTGTGCGCACGTAAACATCAGCTCCGTATATAAAAAACGTTAAAAATAGTTTAAGTGCATAACTTGTGATAAAAAGTCAATAGAATCCAAGTGCATAAAGACCTTCAGTGATTAGAAGTGCAGTATAAAGCTAAAGTTCATAAATACTCAAGAAAACAATACTTCTCTTAAATAACGACCAAATTTCAAACCTGTGGAAAAAATAGTGAGATGTTTGAAGAACACATTATTTGAGGATCAGGTGCTGAAGAAAACTTTGGGACAAGCACCTACCATCATAAAAAGGTACGCAGAATCCCTTTAAATTGTATATTTGTAACATACTAATAAAAGGAAAGTTTAAAGTTCAAAAAAGGGAACAAACAGAATTGAGTAAAGCGCCATCTGTGGGCGAGTAGCAAGTCGCAAAAAGTTTCGATCCAAAATAGTTCATAGTATATCCGCCAGAGGGCGCTGTTTGCAAAATGGCTCTTATATGTGCTGGTTGTAAACAAAACGTACCCAACAACGACTACTTATCCTGTTCATTATGTAACGGTGTATATGATTTGGAATGTGCCAATATTAACCATGAGCGCTTTAAAACAATGATGGAAACAGAGAGCATTGAAACCTGGAAATGCCTAGCTTGTTACTGCAAAATACCAAAGCGAGGAAATATAAACACACCCATACGCCCACAAGAACATGACTCACGCCCGATAACCACACCACCGGAAATAAACAATGTCACAATTAGAAGAACAATAAAACCTATGAATGATACTACCAGTTCCCTGGACTTAAGTCTATTGGGTGATACAATATGCGCGCAAGATGAAGGTAAAACACCCCAATCTATTACACAAACAGAACTAACACTGCAGAACATAGGTGAAATGATAATGCTTCGTTTAAAAGAAAATAATAGGTCAATCATCACCGAGCTACAGAATACTATCCAACTAGAGTTAAATAAGGCCATCCAAAAGTTAAGAGAAGATTTTGAACGCGAAACAAATTGCTTACAAAGGCAAAACGAAGAGAGGAAAACGGACATCCAACATGTAAACACGGAAATCGAGAACTTAAAAATCGAAAACGAAAAGTTAAAAACTGAAATAGAGAGCTTGAAGACGCGAAGTAATACTTGCCAAACTAAGTGCACCGAAAGCTACTCAAAGAAAATAGTTTTGTACGGATTTGATGAATACTATAAGGAGCCTGTAAATAACTTACACATCAGATTGATCGACTTATTTCGCGAATTTATGAATGTTGACCTGATGGGCTACATTGAAGAAACCTATAGGATTGGCAAACGAAGCTCGAAGAACCGCCCATTAGTGATAGAAATATTAAGCAAAAGGATGGTTACGTATCTCAAAGAAAATAGCAACGTATTTCGAGGAACTAAACTATTTTTATCGGAATTCTTAGATGATGAAGCACGAAGGGAAAGGAAATTGCTGCGCGAAGAAATGTTGAAAGCAAGAAGGCAAGGACTTCACGCAGTAATCCGCGATAATCAACTATTCATTGATGGAAAAATAACGAATAAAATAAATAATATAACTGACAACCAAATGAACACAAATAAATGGAATACACAAGCAGACTTATCATCTTCTCAAAACAACAACAATTTTTTTCGCCGCTACACCGACACAGGGGACAGAAACAGAACACCTCGAAAACAAAGACCTACAATTTAGAATATTATTTCAGAATATCCAAAGCCTCTCCAATAAACAGCACTTAATGGAAGCCTTCATTCAACAAACACCAAAATATCATGCTATATGTGTATCGGAAACCTGGCTATCAAAGGAAAGACTGGATTTAATAAATTTTAGTGGCTACAAGGTTGCGGCCTCATTCTGTCGGAAAACTCGCACTGGTGGCGGCGTCTGTATTTTCCTACAAGAACACATAGAATACTTGGAGAGAAGTGATATAACAGACATGTCAATTGAATATGTGATAGAAGTGTGTGCAATAGAGTTACCAATGGAGAACTTACTATTAATAATTATTTACTGGAATAGGAGAGAGGAAGCTATATTTTATAAACAATTAAAACAAATATTAGATTATTTAAATAAGAAAGACTTCAGACTGAATATTGTTATAGGAGGAGATTTTAATATAAATGTATTAGATAGTAGCTTAAAAACAAACCAATTTTTAGATCTCATGTTAGAATATAATTTTGTACAGCATATAAAAGAACCAACGCGAGTGACCCAAACCACCTCTACGTGTCTAGATCTAATTTTTACAAACTGCAATATAAAATCACACACCACAGTGGAAGAGTTGGGGTTCTCTGACCATAGAAGTACAATAATAAAACTGGCTGTACCCCAGCTAACGAGACAGATAGTCTGGTGTGTTGAAAAGAGGCTGTTCAATAGCAAAAACATAGAAAGTTTCAAATCTAAACTAAAAGAAATAAAATGGAACGATATAATAAAGCCCAGTAGGGACATTGATGAAAACTATAAATCTTTTAACGATACACTTACTGACATACTTAATCAATCTATACCAAAAACAAAATTAAAGCTAAAAACAAACTACAAAAAACATTGGCTAACGAAAGGCATAAAAATTTCTTGTAAAAATAAAAGGCTTGAAAAAATACTCTCCATTAAAACAAATAACCTTTTACTTAAACAACACTACAAAATATATGAAAAAACTTTAAAACAAATAGTAAAAAAAGCTAAAAAACTACAGTATATAAATAAAATAATGAAATCTAATAACAAAGTAAAGACTATGTGGAAAATTATAAACGAACGAACGAATAAAAACGTAAAAATGGTAAAAAAAAACATAACGCTACATCTAAATGACAATGCTATCTCGGACCCAAAGCAAACAGCAAATATATTTAATAACTTCTTTGCGTCTATCGGAGAAGGATATGTGCAAACCCCCGGCAAAGAACCACGAAACATCTCTGTGGTCCACCGCACAGAAAATACCATGTTCCTAAGTACAGCAGGTCCCAGTGAAATAAATTTAATATTGAAAAGCCTTAAAAACAAAAACAGCTATGGAATAGACGAAATACCGCCAACCCTAGTCAAACAGTGTGCAGATGAGTTGACCCTACCCTTCTACTTGCTAGTCAATCAGTCTTTTGAGGAAGGAAGATTTCCAAACTACCTAAAAAAAGCCATTATAAAGCCAATTCACAAAAAAGACTCAAAAACCGACCCCTCTAATTACCGCCCTATTGCTCTTTTACCTACAGCCTCGAAAGTATTCGAGAAAGCAATGTGTAATCGCGTCTATTCATTTTGCGAAAAATATAAAATTTTTAATGAATCCCAGAATGGTTTCCGCAAGAACCACTCTACAGTTCTAGCAGTATATAATTTTATCCAGGAAGCCATTAATATAATTGATAAGAAAAAATATGCCGTAGGTATACTGTTAGACATGACTAAAGCTTACGACAAAGTGCAATTTGACATCCTACTTAATAAGTTACAAGGAATAGGGATCCGCGGAAAGGCTTACGAATGGTTCAAATCATATTTAGAAAACAGAGAACACCAAGTCGAAGTAGAATATTACAACGAACATACAAAACAAATCCAATACGTTCGGTCGGATAGCAAACAAATTAACGCCTCAATCCCCCAAGGGAGTGTTATTGGATGTCTCCTATTTATCATCTATATAAATGACCTCCCTACAATCATAAATGAGTCATGTGTTCTGTTTGCCGACGACATCTCAGTACTAACCTCCTGCCACGACAATACCAACTTAACCGAAATACTTACAGGTATACTCAACAAAATTATAACCTGGATGACAGAACATAATCTTGAACTAAATTTCAATAAAACTAAAATCATATCCTTCTATCCACATCAAAAAACTCCTTTAGACATAACATTTACTTACAATGACAAAATAATAGAAACAGTAAAAGAATTCAACTTACTTGGCTTATCCATAGATACACATTTAAATTGGAAATCGCATATTAAGAAAATCAGGACAAAGTTGTCAAAATTTGCCTATGCCCTCCGTGAAATAAAAAAATCAACTAATCTCTCCACTGCTCTGGTTACCTACTATGCCTATGCATACGCATGGTTAAGCTACGGCGTAATATTATGGGGAAATAGCACAGACGCATCAACACTTTTCATACTACAAAAACGACTGATTAGAATACTAGCCAATATAGATAACACAGACAGCTGCAAACCCCATTTTCAAGAATATAAACTTCTAACCCTACCTTGTATTTATATCTTGGAAATGTGTAAATTTGTTAAAAATAATGAAAAGCTCTTCACTACACGAGAAAACATACAGACCCACTACACACTACGACACAAAAATAGACTAAACCAGCCAGGTTCTAAACTAAAAATACACTCCACAAGCACTTTAGTAATGTCAGTTAAAATATATAATAAATTACCAGATGACATTAAAAATGAACAAAAATTTAATATCTTTATAAATAAATTAAAACAATTTCTAATCCGTAAATGTTATTATAATGTACATGAATATTTCAATGATAAATTTAATTAATAAATAATAATACCGAAAAACGCAATAATAATCTATAATACAAATAATAATAAAACATGTATAAATTAAATAGTTATTGATGCATAGATTCAATATTTAAGTCGCAAAAATTATGTGATACATTTAATTATAAGCCCACCTACCTACATTATATTAATTGAAGTTGTAAACAAATATTTATAATAGCCCTCCTCCAAATTTTTATGTTGTTATGCCCGACAGGGCCCACAATGCTCCAAAACTATTGTATGTATCTTTATGTACCTACCACCTAAGTTCACATTGTGGAATGCAATAAACGAATTGAGTATTGAGTATTGAGCATAATATAATAATAATAATATAATATATAATTATTTCCAAAGATATTATCTTTGGAAATAATTGCAAGACGTAATCTATATTGTCATAACAAGGAAGTAACTTTATAAAAAAGGTGATTGGTAATTGGGTGCAGTCCTTGAAACGGGTGATACTGAACCAAATTTGCAATAATTTTAACCCCGACGACATCGTCCAAACTGGCTTGTTTTTGAGATATCGAACTTAAAAGTTTTTTCAAAAAATTTCTTTCCCTCACCTACATAAATAAGGTATTTCTAGCTTTCCTACACGCTTTCTGATTAAAACGACAGTGTGTAACAAAGTTAGGTACCTATTTGCTTAGTTCGCAGACGGGGTGGCTGTGAAAAAAGTTTGTCAAATAAAAATCTCTTGGCGGCACCGCGGCCATTCGCGCGTAGCACCCCACGTGTTATGCTGACTGAGGCGTTTTATTTTACTAGTAGGAAGGTTTTCGTTAACAACCTTGTCCTTTTGGAGTGGATTTTATAGTTATTTTAAATTATAGGTCGGTTGTTATCTACTGTATACCTGTTACTGCAATGCGCTCAGAAACTACATTTAAACAGAGAATCCCATAATACAAACATTCAATAAATTATTTTGGGAAGGTTTACTTCGACTTAACTTATTTCGACAATTATTTTCAAGCCATTTTAACGCATCTTAATTACTTAATTCAATTGCCTAAATGATTTCAAAGTTTGAATCTGATTTTTATCAACAGACAGAGAGACTGGTTTAGTTTTGACAATACATTCAAAACTCAAGAACCAACCGAGGAAGCCACAAGGCGATCTTTGCATGTAAATACCTGATCAGTTTATAACTTCTGTTCTTATGTTCCTAAAAGCCGGGCCACACTAACGACATTTCTCGTTGATTATCGCGAGAATAGTCTTTAAATGTTCGTTTTAACGTCCATTAACGCCATAATTAATGGCATTTTCCGTTAATGTGGCCCAAGACAACAAGATGCTTTTACATCAATTACTCGCACGAACACACACTGCCAAACTATCGTTCACTACATAACACAGTGTCCTTCTGTGTCTTCAGTTAAAACACCGTCACATCCGTATGTCATGCCGCGTGCCCTCGAGTGCGTGTGCTTTGACGGAGAGGGTACTCTGACATAAAAGTAAGCCGCTTTTAGTTCGCGCACCTACATCACTAGAGCATGAAATTGGCAAACGTAAATAGTGGAGAATTTTCCATGGAGGCGGTTCGTGTTTATGTTGTGTTTTTATTAATCTCTTGATAAAATTTCAGGACGTGTATTTAATAGGAATTTTTTTTTTTTTTTTTTCGTGGTAAAATCATCAAATGAGTCCTCCCACCCAGGGCAGGGCGGAAGGGACTGTCAGACTTGTACTGACTAAAATCCACGGTGTCCTTCAATAGCCCTTTACGTACTAGGGTCACGGTAATCCCTTGGTCCCGCGACCCCAGCAGGCTTTGGCCCTCTACAGGCCCCGTCATTATGCTGACACTCTTTGAGGCGCGCGTGGAACACAACGCGCCGTCGACCCGGGCATGGTCCATGGTCGGACAGCGAGTCGCCCATTACTCGCTGCCCGCATGCCCGCGCCTACGGTGGCCGGAGGTCGTCCTGCGACGTCCGACGCCGTGGGCGTCTACCACTGCGGCTGGGATGGAGGGAGGACGCTGTCCTCTCCCTCAGGCGGCCCGCCTCCTCCTTCACGAGCATATTTAATAGGAATGGTCAAAATTACTCATAATCTGAAGAAGTCACGTTTCTATCTCCAATAACACTCCAAGAGTCTGTTCATTAGTTATTTATCTATGGTACAGTATCGGCCTTACATTTTCAAAATTATATGTGTTGATATGTCATCATATAAAATACGCCATATGAGGAGTAATGTTACTTTGAAAGTACATTTATTTGTGAAAAAGTAAATGTTTTCCTACTACAGCTTTGGCTAAATAAACAATCTTTTGATTACAACACATTTTCCCATTTTACAAAAGTTAAGAAGTAAAATAATCTATTAAAACAAAAGAAAATAAATCAGATCAGGGAAAAATATTGAAATCCAACCCAATTATAAATAGTTCTTTAAAATTCCCTCTGGCAATAAAATCGTCGACGTAATAAGCGTTAATTGCTGTAATTATCGCGGCTGGCAACACTGATGTCCCGGGGGTTTTCGCGTGAAGCGTATAATGCATATTTGCATATGAATATTAATATAATAATAAACGTATACGAATATGTGATAATTATTAAATCGTTGATGGAAAATGTAAATTTATGTTTCAATTTTGATGCAAGGTTTTCAATAAAAAAGTTGTCAAAGGATACCTATAGCGGGCCAAACGCCTGCCGGGGACGCGGAACTGTCTAAACAGGTAACCGGGGACCTGGAACGTAAAGGACTATAGAAGGGACACCGTAGATTTTAGTCAATATGAGGCTGACAGTCCTTTGACAGGGAAGACTCATTTGATAATTTTACCACAAAAAAAAGTAAAAACCTTGTTATTCGGATATAAATTATATTTCTGCATATTCACAGAAAATAAAATTATACTGAAGTTTTAATAAGAAGGCTGTCAATCATTATTTTATGTAAATAAAATAATAATACCTATCACATACTATCACATAAGAAAATTGCATTATCCTTATGCAAGGTGTGTTTTTTATCCACTCTGTAAAAAACAAAATACAGTCGCATGTAAAATGCTCTCTAAATAATACGAAAGTGCAGGAAAACTTGACTTTCCAATAATTTTCCTGTCCATCAAGTACCACAGAGGTCATCGCCCTACCGGCAACATAGAAACATAGGCCGTTGCTATGCAATAAAAAGAAACAAACATTACAACGATAACCTTAAACCCTTGAACCGTATCTCGACAACATAAGGTTGAAATTACAATTCTGAATTAGTCTTCTTGTAGTCCCAAAAGGGAATTTTGGTAACTAGGTCAAGAGGTGCATTATACGGATCATTAGGACCGTAATGTATTATTGATTAGGTATTTTTTATGATCAAATGTTAACTTATTGCTGAACGTGAGTTATTATTAAGCAATAAAAAAGTCCTTAGAAATCAGAAACCAATCGAAAGAAGACAGTAATATTTTTTTATTGATCGATTACTGGTAAAATATTTAAAACTAACTGTTGCTAGCGGTTTCACCCACTACACCTCAAAAATTATCCCACCAGAACATAAATTTGCGGTAAAATCTATCCTTTGTGTTGATCCAGGTTAAAAAAACCATTCATTCATTCTTGTGTACATGCATACATACTCACTCTTGCATTTTTAATATTTTAAGAGATTAAGGTAGACAATACAGAGCTTTGAAAGAAAATTGAACTTTGGAAATCATTTTTTACCTCATACGAGTATTTCCAATAAATTTACATTCGAAATGTAGTTATAAACGGGATATACCTGGAAGTATGCTAAAAGTGCCCGCGAGTAGACTCCAAAAAATTAGTAATTCATTTAAATGCCAAAGTGTACGTTTCTACAACAAACTCCCAAACCGTGTTAAAGAACTAAGCCTAAACAAATTTAAATCAGTTATTAAACAGCAACTATGTAAAAAAAGTTACTATAAAATCAAAGAATACCTTGATGACAAAATGGCCTGGGAGTAAGCTGCCCCAATGCACCCTCATGCTTCAATTTTTTTTTATTTTAGATTGGATGTATCTGTTTTTTAATTCTTTGAAAATGTGAGGAATATGTGGTTTCAAAGGTCGTCTGCCTCCTGCTTGCACTGACTGAACAGGTCCACTAAAAGTTTTCTTTGCAGTTCTTTCTTAAAAAGACCATCTCAGGCGAGAACCTACACGTTCCTCACAGGTGTTGACGAAACAATTTTCCGATTGTTAGATCATTATTTATTCATATTTTTTTTTTTACTATATACATTTATATATACATTTTTATTTCTATTCTTTGTGAATGCGAGGACCCATGCGAGTCAAGCTGGTTTTTTTTTATAATCATAGTGATTGTCTGACAGTTTGAGTAACTTAAGCGCTTATTCGTCGTGTCATTGAGCTCCTTGAGTTATGAGTCGAGCTACACGATAACTGACAAATGCTTGCACTGACTGGACAGGTCAACTCGAATTTGTGTAGTTCTTTCTTCAAAAGACCATTTCAAACACTGACCTGCATGGTCCTCGTATAGCCTGATTTACATATAATGTCTGGACTTCAAAAGAGACTGCGACCTCTGAGTTTGTTTCGGCTGTTTCTTCTCAGAGTAGTCAGGTACGAAACACCGGCCCCTTCTAGTTTTATAAAAAGACGTGTAAAAGTGTTGATATAACCTACTTGCATAAATAAACATCATTTCATTTCATTTCATCATTTCATTTCATTCAGTAAAGATCAAATTGAATGATTACGGTTTCATGGACACCCTGTATATATTTTAGTCTTGGTTCACTTTGTTGACTTAACTTGACTGGCTAAGTTGCAAACTCATGTCTAGTATAATATTGTCTAGCTAACGTTTTCTTAATCAATTTCATGACTTGCTATATTAACGCTTCATTCATATAAAGCGTACCATGTAGTCGCTGGTCTTTAGAAACTGAAGAAAACTGGGTCGTCAAACTGACCTGAAATCTATGAATTTAATGGTCTGAGTAAGGCTAAAGAATTAGACATGGTTGATTACTGTTATACTCATTCTATATGTAAATTGATCCGTATGTCTACAACAATTAATTTATTTGTTGTAGACACACGGGTCATTAACTATTTAATTCTTTAAAATTTCCGGTATTATTACCAGCTGCAACCACGTTGATAACAAACGTCAATCCTAGTTCAAGTACAAGTTGTCAAATTCTAATAAATTATTATTGACATAGTACAATACTAATCCTAATTTCCTTAATAAACATTTTTATTGCGGAAATATGTTTGTTACCTTTTCACGCCTAAGCCACTGAATCGACCAACTTGAAATTTTGCGTTAATATAGATTGTTAATATAGGTGCACAGAACTGACGATACTTTTCATTCGTATAAAACGTATTGTTCCCAAAGACAATACCATGAATTAACATTAATTCTGGTAATTGGCGCTACATGTAGGAACAACCCAAATTGATTGTCAATTTCTAACTTCTAACGCGAGGGAGCTACTTGTGAAGAAATAAAAGAAAATCATTCAATATTACCAACATTTGCAAAATAGATTGGTATTTATGATAGCTGATCGTCGTTTGTTTTTACTTGAAACCGCAACCACCTATCTTGCGGTTTCCCTCGGCGACAGTTTACGTAAGTACCTCCCCAAATCCTTGTCAGCGAAAAACAAACTGTATTACGTTTACGCACTGTGCACTAATAAAATGCAGTGAAGTAGGAAGGACGCGCTAAATATCTCGTAAAGCTAACGAGGCTCTCTAATTGTTTGGAAGTGTCCCGGTATGCGAGGGGTGCGAGGTGCCGCTAGACTTATTATAACTTCTTTATTTCTTTCCATCGTTTAATGTTATGGCACTGATGATATTTCACAGTTTAGTATATGTGAGGAATGCAGATGGTCACATGAGGTAGTTCAAAATACCTATGGACGATTTTGAACACTTTGCAAGTGCATCTTTATTTTTATTGCATATCCCAATGACAAAAAAAGTGATACATTTAGCCAGTATTTTCGCTTTTAATAGCTTTTGGCAGTATAAATATTAAAAAAAAATACGTTTTTCAGACAGATGTAAGTGGACTGAAAGACGAGTAAAAGTTTTTTTTTTAATGCCTTATTAAATGCTTCTCGAAACAGAATAACCAGTTAACCATTGTTTCCAATTTTAAAAATTCCATAACGAACATATTTTTGTCTGAAAACATATACTACAATATGCAAATGCGGACATTAAAACGCGCGTCCCCAGGGTGTCAGTTCAACACCCCGCCGTCGAGTTTATGAATAATGGCACATCCTTACTGACGCTGTTAAATGACACTTTTTATAGAACACACTTGTAATTTCTTAACGAGTTACTTTATGTGTCTTGAGACAATAGCAGTAAAAGGGCTGCTGAATTTATCAGATATTAAATCGTAAAATCTAGGGAAGTACACAAAACAGTATTTAGTTTATTATAGTGTCTAAAGGAGTGTGCTCGATGGGATTTCCTAATAATAAAATAATTTATCATTAGCAACTTAGTGATTATGATGAATTTTCATTATCTTCTTTTTAACTAGAATTATATTAGCTGTGTTATATATCAGTATAGTAAACGGTTTAAATAAGTAGGTACCTCATAAAGTCTGTTTTCAACATATTATTAATATCATTTAGTTATTAAGTCATATTATTCGGCTTCTACGTAAACTTTAAAATGAGTAATATTTCATTCTCTTCATCATTATCAGCCGGAAGACGTCCACTTAGACCGCTACGCCAAACTACAATTAGCCACTTGCATCTATCGGACGCCCGCGACTCTTCCGATGGTCGGTCCACCTAGTGGGAGGTCTGCCTGCGCTGCGTCTTTCCGTCCATGGTCGCCACTCGAGAACTTTTCTTCCCCATCAGTTATCAGTTCTACGTGGGATGTGGCCTGCAAATTGCCACTTCAACTTGCAAATCTTACGAGCTACGTCGGTGTCTCTGGCCGAATATCCTTGTTCCGAATTTTATCCCGCAAAGAAACTCGGAGCATAGCTATTTCCATTGCTCGTTGAGTGACTCTTAGTCTCTCTAAAAGGTCAGCAGTCAAAGACCATATTCAATCATCAATCATCATTCTCCTGAATAGTCATAAATAAATAACTGAAAACGCATTAGAAAAACCCTATCAATACCACAGCGCTATTAAAACCAAAGCGCAAACTTCACAGGTCAATTGATTTCATAGAAATAAAACAAAAATACAGAACAAGTGAAAAAGAAAGATAAAAAGCTCGAAGTGACATTAATGAATAGTGTCACGTTCTGTCTCTTCCAGTCGTAATAAATAATGTATACCCCTTTTACTTGATGTTTATTGGACACTTGTATTCATTGCCAGAACTGGAGAATGAAATATTACTGAGTTATAAGAAACAATTAGTTCTTGACGATCACCCACGATGATATGATAATTATACTCGTTTACAGATTCTACTTCTTGTTTGATTTAAAATTCAAGCATAATATCTAAGAAAATTTATGGAATATAAATGATCTCTATTTTTTGTAATTGGAAGTAGAAACTGTTCTTAATTTCTATCTATCCCAAAAAACTAATATGAAGTTGTAGATTTAAAAGAGCGTCTTCATCTGAGCCAATTACATTTTTTTATTAATGTTTTTCGTTTTTTAATTTTCATTTCATCAGTTACAAAGAACAAAAAACAAACAAGTCAACCTTACCTTTTTATTAAAATAATGTTAACGTTTATAAACGCAGAAATTATTTTATGTTATTTTAACGTACTTTCTGAATTCACTCTATCTAATTCCTTATAAAAGATCAGTGTTAATTACGAATTGTCTAAGGTAAATATAAAAAAGAATGTTTTTATATTTACAAATATGTTATGAAAGAAAAAGTGCCCAAGGGACAAGCTATCGACATCGAAAAACTCATTAAAAAGTTGTCAAAAGTCAATTTCTTACCGTTGCTGAGGCGAAACAAAAATAAAGTAAAAGAAAAAATTGTCAGTGTAATGATGGACTTGAAATCAAATTTTGTACAAGTTTCTAATACTTACTGAGTATAATTTACGAAGTTATTAGGAGACCTTTGCATTAACCACGTTCTTACTTTTTGATATGCATAGAACACAAAAATAAAAACCAAAGGTGAAAATACAACGCTTAGATAGGGAATAAAAAAGTGAAAAATTATAAAACCTAAATACCAATACAAAAAAATAAATTGTTTTGAATTAAAACAATTTATTTTTTCAGATATTTCTTTTGGATACGTTTATTCCTACTTGTATCGTATCCTGCTCGTAACTTATATTTAAAAAAACAGTAAAAAAAAAGCTTGATGCAACTGAAAAACCTGTTCCCCATAATTCCGGAGCTTCCATATAAATAAATGCATTGTGTACTTTCGTCGCATTTATGTATATCACGTTGTATTGTTTCCCAACCATGTAAATGAAGAAAGTTGTGCATTGATCCCGTCGTTGGGGAATTTTCAGTCCGGAAACGATGCCTTTTTTTCTTCTTATTAAGCAAAAGTATACTCGCGTCTGATTTGTTCTGGCATTTGTTATTTTTCCCCTATAGCTTCGATTGTTCTTAAGGGCCCTTTGTTTTGCTTACCTTGCATTTGCTACGGCGAAAATTGTAATTAAAGCTGCTTTAATGTTGTTGTTGTTTTACTATTTGCTGACGCGATGTTACGGTACTTCGTGAGCTTTCAAACTGTCTGTTTCATCAGCGCCAAGTTTTTAATTAACAATTAGATTCTATCTTAGTCTCTGACACCATTTTTTTTAAATCATTGGGTGTTTCATAAGGCACTATTGGCATATTTTCTTTGAAATCTGTATGTTATACGCTTTTATTCATTTCCTTTACTTATTAAGTACATTTTTAAATATTTTTACAAAAACAAAACAAAAAAAAAAACATTTAAAAATATAAATAATAGTGGCCCACCGGTATCGGGAACAGGGTCCAAGCTACCGGCGGTCAGGGCTCTAGAGAAAGGAACCTCCTAACAATGCGCGCCGTGTCCAGAAGAACTGCATCTGAATCAGGCCCTTGATCCAGCTGCCTAACGAGAGCCTCCTTAGATGTTGGTCGAGGCTCTTGGCAATTAAGCCATGGGCCGACACGACTATCGGCACAATGATCGCTGAATCCACATCCCACATATCGACAACCTCGTGAGCCCAATCAAGATACTTGAGTTGCTTATCTTTCTCAGCTTTCACGAGGTTCCCGTCATGTGGGACGGTTATGTCAACAATCATTGCGCGCCGCTCAGATCGATCCACCACCACTATATCAGGTCTATTGGCTACAATAGTTCTGTCAGTGATGATGGATTGATCATATTGATTGGATTGATTATACGTATTATTATTATGACCAAATTAGTAATAAGCAAAAACACCTTAAACAGTCCCAGAAAAAGATGGCAAGATGACCTGGATGTATACCAAAAGGGTTGTTCCAAGATGACCCACATAACAGCTCCTGCAAGGTATTCTAACGCCTTTGCCCAGAAGTGGAACAGCATAAGACAATTAAAAAGAACACTTGTACCGTCTACAATTGTATTACCAAACACGATCTAAGTATATATCATTGTCAACAACACATTCAATATTTTACAAAATTACCATAGAACCACCAACTGCAATACTAAATAGACCTACACCACGCCAATGCCATGCCGTGACTCGCCATGCCTATGCCTACTAGATAACGCATACCGCAAAGGAAACAGCGGACGAGCGGCGTCGCTTTGTGCCGATATCGGAAATTGAACACCATCCCGCAAGCCGGCAACTTTAATCGGGAACCATCGGGAGCGACAGGAACCTTTTGTTTGGACGCCATGATGCCAGTTTTGCAGTTGTATGCAACTAAGAAATGTTTTCAATAGGGTGTTTGATAACGCGTGTTTCAGGAGCATGAGTAGGTGTCTGAAAGTCTGTACGTGTTGGAGTCAGGGCGTTAGTAATTTGTGTGTGTTGCATACTATTTTGAAAGCATTCTAAATGAGATGCGAGTTAGGAAAAACGGCTATTAATTTGAAATTGGGTTAAGCAAATCAGATATACTCGTAACAAATGAAATTCCACAAAAAAATGTATTTCTATAAGTAAAATAAGCACTTAAATCTAGAATTAACTTAAGAATCATGCCAGAAAATGACGTAATCTACTTTTATACAAGTTTACAACTATACGTCTGTCTCATTAAAGTTTGAGAGCACAAATCATTTTACGATGTTAATCAGCGCCAAAAACAGTTTAACTGTGAACTATAGTCGCAAAAGCCAACAGAATCGCAACTGAAATTTCACTATCCAGTGAAAGTTTACATTAGAACTTTATAACATTTGCATAAACTCCCCTTCATCAACAGGAATCGTAACTTAGTTAGCTTAACTGACAAGGCCGAGCAACCAGCTATAAAACACAGAGCATTCATGTTTAGGTGAATTGTTGCTATCAAAAAAACAGTAGGCGTTAAAATATTTTTATTAGCGAGATCACGTGGGGTGCTAAGACAGGAAACCTCCACGTGCGCCCGTGGACTGGAGTTCCCTCTCGGATACGTCCGGGGGGAAGACCAGTTTTTCGGGCCGGTGCACCCTGGGATGCGGGCAAAACACTTCCTTAGGCACTGTGTGCCTGAGGGATCTCTTTGCCCGTATGCGTATAGCCTGTCGGGTGGATGCTCCAACGCGTGTCCCTCTGAATAGCAGAGGGCACAGCGGCGGAGCGGGCTTGCGGACGGCGAGTAATGGGTAAGCCCGCCGTCCGACCAAGGACCAAGCCCAGGTCGGTGGCGCGTCGTGTTTCACGGGTCACCGACGGGGCCCCTTATGGGGCCAAATGCCTGCTGGGGTCGCGGATTTTTTCTTAATCCAGGTTACCGCGGCCCCGGAACGTAAAGGGCATCCGAAGAAACACGGGTGGATTTTAGTCAGTAAGAGTCTGACAGTCCCTCCCGCCCCACCCAGGGCGGGAGGACTCATTTGATGATTTTGCCACCCTTAAAAAAAAAAAAAAAAAAAAAGCGAGATCACGTGTTCCACGAAAACTCGACGATAAAACTTTAGTTTCAACTGTTACCGTTATCAGTCTATCACCGGGACATGTATAGCACTATGGCATAAAAGTACGTATACGTAATTAATACTAATTATACAAGTATCACCCAGTAAAAGAGTAATTGTAGTACCTAAACTAAGATTTAGCCTATGTTTTGAATCATTAATAAAACAATTTTATTAATATTGATAAAATTAACAAAGGTGTTATTTGAATGAGTCAATTCAAACATAGAAAATAATCATAGGTTACCTACCTGTAACCCATGATTGAATTTTTCAAGTGGTTGTAAATAGCCAAATTGGAAACTATGAGGATTATTGAAAAATACACAAAGGAGTTTTGGTTCCAACTGTCATGAAAAAAATAAAAAAAACGACGGGTTGCACTCTGGGAGTGCCGGCAGAAGTGAAAACTTGAATAGTAATAAACACACACGAACATTCGCACAAGCGCCCTGCGCCGTCTTACGAATTTTCGATCAGGTCACGTGTCCTGACGCGAGTTTAACATGTTTTACCCATTCCAAAACAAGTGCACAACGCCGCTAAAGAAGTTTTCACTTCAAAAAAACGACGGGTTGCACTCTGGGAGTGCCGGCAGAAGTGAAAACTTGAATAGTAATAAACATACACGAACATTCGCGCAAGCGCCCTGCGCCGGCTTACGAATTTTCGATCAGGTCACGTGTCCTGACGCGAGTTTAACATTTTTTACCCATTCCAAAAAAAGTGCACAACGCCGCTAAAGAAGTTTTCACTTCAAAAACAAAAATTAAAAAGAAGACAGGCGACAAGCTAGCACATCATCTTACTACCGAATTTTTGAGCCTTGAAAAATACATAAATACCTAAAATACTATAATAATCTTCTAATACTGGTAACTAAATCGACAAAAAATAATTCACAACGAGCCTATGACAGGAATATAGACATTCTTGCCTACCCCATCAAAGGACGTGGTCACCGTGAAATTTAAATCAGGAAATGGAAAATGTCAAATGCATATCCATGACGCAACTCTGGGGGCAGAAATTAAATGCCATCCTGCAAATTGATTTTGTTTGTGGTCACTGCATCTCTACAATATGTGCTCAGAATTGTGGATGGGAAAAAAAGCCTTAATAACTTAGTGATAAGCGTTTTAATTGCGGATGTTTATGGTATTATGAATCAAGAGATATTTCCTATTGGTAGTCGAGGAGTTTTGTTACTCAAGTTTAGTGTAAATTGTTTGTAAGTTAATGAATCTGGACGCGATAAAGTATGTTCTGCAAGTATTTCCTCATTAAGTATTGTTTAAATATATAAAATATTCATGGCTAAATAAATAATGCTTTGTTTATTATTTGTAATTGTAAATAAATAATTAAATGCTTGTTTATTATAATTATGTAATTTGAAATAGAAATTCTATCAATTAGCTGTTGAGCAGGAAATCCTGAATTCGATTTCTAGGTCGGACAGTGGGGATTACAGTATAACAATATCGATCACTCAAATCATATTGAAATGGGTTTTTGACAATCGATTCGGCAACATGTAGCGCCATCTATTGTTAAAGAACTAAAGTAGAGAATCAGTGCGAAAGTTTTATTATTTATAAAAAAAAATTACATTTAAACATAATTAAGTTTACTATAACACAAAATACACAGCGAGCAAAAGTATGGAATCTCTTACTTGAAATTGATCAGGGATAGCTCCTTAGATAATCATCCTTTGAATGAGTTTAGTATCAATTTAAAGTTAAAAGTTAAACCTTTAAAATGGTACCATTTTATTATTTTTAACTAGTTATTAAGTACTCAATATCGCGCGGAATCGTAGAAAGTGATTCTATACTTTTGCTGGCAAGTGTAGTTAGACCAAAATATGTTTCTATCAGCATAGAAATAGAAACAAGTCTACCACATAACAAATAAATCACAACTCACCACACGTTACTTTCAAATAACATGTGGGCCTATTCATCAATGTCCGAGAATATATAAAAAGGAAACCTTTCCGATCAACTGTACTTTATCATCAGCAAGTTGAGTGGTCCGGAGTTATGGCCTAGGAACACGCAACGCGTATCGAAATCCAACGGATTCGATTACACTAGGTATACTCGAGAACAAGTTATGTTACGTGCACTTCAAAAGCCTTCCATGGTGTCCCCGTGGACAAGTCGAGGTGTGGCGCAATCTCTGGGCAGTATGGAGGGAGCGACAGTCGCAAACGAGGTCCAGCCACGCCGCAATGACGGCAGTAAGACCCCTTTTTGAGTGGCTGGATAGGCGTCACAGAGTCCTGACCTACCAACTGAGCAGGTCCTCACCGAACACAGAAGTTTCGGAAGGTACCTGTGTCGGATAAGGAAGGAAGAAACGCCTGGGTGTCACCAATGCGAGGTTCGCCTGGAGGACACGGTTTAGTATACGGTGCAGGACTGCCCCACCCGGCAGAGTACCGCCGTGTTCTCACGACGTCGATTGGTGGCGACCTCTCATGCCCAGCATTGGTCGAGGCCATGCTGCGGGGTGAGACGGAATGGGAAGGTCGCCTCCTTCTGCGAAGCAGTCATGCTAGCGAAAGAGAAAGCGGGACGCATGAGGGAAAAGACAGCGTCCACCCTACACCCCAGCCGCAGTGGTAGACGCCCACGGCGACGACGTCGCTAGACGATCTCTGGCCACCGTGGGTGCAGGCATGCGGGTGGGAGGATTCATTTGATGATTTTACCACGATAGAAAAAAAAAGTTGTTGTTCGGGGTCCAAGTATTGGTGTATGTGAGTTTCTATGTTTGTAAACACACCCATGATATGCAATGCGTTTACTTAGAATTTAACAATTAATGCGGCGTCATGTAGAGCCGTTTTTGTTTACTTCAGGAACAGTTTTTTATTCGAGGTAAAAGGTTTTCTATGAACGGTTCACAGAACTGTTGCGGTTCATTGTGACGTGAAAAAGTAACAAACATATTTTCTCTATTTATAGAATCAACACCAACCGTCACCCATAAGTGTCGCAACCAATATATTTCTCTTTACGTACCTTCATGTAGGAACCCCCAGCCTTCTCCTCGCAGTGCCGCCTGATGTACCGTTGGCAAATGTTCGACATTTTCCACTCTGAAAATTACAACAACCTTGTTAGTTCAAACAATGGAATCGTTATATTTTGACTTCTTCACCAATGTCATTTCCATCATTGTATAGACATCTATTTTCTAGTAACGGGATTTTAAGTAAGTAGGTGTCAGAAAACTGGTAGACCGTCGTTATATGTTCGAAGTTAGGTGGAGCGAGAACTCCCAACGGAGGTTGTAAAAACTTACAAAGAGGAACACAGCTCGGACCCGGCTGAATTTGAGAGGCGGTCCGTTCGGCATTAGGAAATAAAACTAGATCCAGTCAACATAATAATAAAAAACTATAGTAATAGGGAATATACCCTGGTATTTTTATCTTAAGCCAAGCACAAAACGCCTAAATGGTGGCTTATCTATACATATAATAAATCTGTAGAAGGGTCAATTCTGTACATTGAAAATATTGAAAAAATTAATAGCAGGCTGGATCGATACCAAACCCAAATATGTGATTAAAAAAATTTTGTCTGTCTGTCTGTCTATCTGTCTGTCTGTCTGTCTGTCTGTATATGCAGGCATAACGTGAAAACTAACGGTTCGATTTCGATGAAACTTTGTATAATTATACCTTATTATCCTGGGTGTTAAGGAGCACAGCAACCTAAGAAAACACTTGTACATAGTAAATAAGTACTTAGAAAGTAAGGCATTGTATAGACGTAAGATTGATAAAACCTTTTAAGTTACTAAGTATTTGTTACCCCTCCCTTAGTTCTGTAACGTAGAGTTTAGATTTAGACATTGATATTTTGATAGTGTTTTGGTGTGTTTGTAATAGTATATAAGAACAGTGTAAAATACCACGGCGAAAAATACCACGGCGACAAATATAACGTGGTGTTTTTCTAAACAAAAGAGCGATGTAACAATAGAACAATAGGCAAAAACACCCCGCGCTACACATGTGCGCAAACGCCGAGCGTAGACGGACGAGAGGAAGGGATAGCGTGGGGGCGATCCACCCCCACACACCCCGTCTACGGTCGAGCGTATAAATATAGCGCGGTGGAATATAACGGGGCAGCCTGGAATCGCAAGCCTCAAGAACAACAACAACAAGTGTACTCGTGAATATAGCACCTTTCAAGCAATCTCAGTGTTTATCTTTCTGATTCAATGAATCCCTGCGCCTGAATATTCTACAAGTTTGGTCCTTCGAGCCGGATCAGGAAGATAGCGTGAAAAGCGAAAAACGTGAAAATGAGTGAGAAAAGTGCCGTCACAACGAGAAGCAAGCTGAGGCGTTTAGAAGAGGACGTCCAAAGGAAGAGGGCTCTCGAAGCGGACTCCGGCGTACCCTCGGACAGGGCTCCAGGCTCGCCGTCAATCGCGCCAACTCTACATCCGGAACGAACGCAAGTCATCCCACTGACGAGTCCCGGTCGAGTCATAGACTACCGGGAAATGTCGACGTCAGTGCGGTCGGTGACAGCGCGAGGAGTAAGATCCGGTACCAGCATGACCTCGTCAAGGAGCGGCCACAAGAGCGCCGAGTACCTGCGACGACGGGCCGAGTATGAGGCTGAAAAAGAGTTGGTTCAAATGAAAGAAAAATTAGTGCAAAAGAAGCTAGAAGCAGAATTAGCAGAGATCGACGCGGCCGCCGAGGAAGATTTGTGCTCCGAAGCGGAAGAAACAACCGCGTGCCGCGTAGAAGAGTGGGTCACGCACACGACGCCCGTCGTGACTCGTCAAGAACAAGTTTCGACGTGTCGGGACATGCCGCCACGGACACAGCCCCAGGTACCAGTGTCTGAAATATTAAGTGAAGTATTTCAACGCCCGCCTGCGAACGCGCCGCCGCCACCGGTACAGCCCGAGCGAATACCTGCGCCTCCGATCAGTGCGCCCGCGCCCGTCCCGAACCGCGAGCCCGCGTACCCAGCGACTCCGACAGTTAACGCTGGCACCGCACGCGCATCGAATCGCGACGCACCCGAGTGGGACAGGGGCGCCGTAGAAGACGACAAGGCCGGGTCTACACGCGACATTAAGATTGATCAGCTGGCGGAAGCGATCGCGAGCCTCGCGCGGCCGCGACCGGTACCTAGACAAGCCTACGAACTGCCAACGTTTAAAGGTGACCCGGCGGAGTGGCTGTCCTATAAAAACATGTACCACGACACGACGGATATGTACGAGTTCAAGCCGCACGAGAACCTCGCAAGATTGAAAACATCGCTACAAGGAGAGGCGAGAATAGCGGTGGAAGACTTACTTCGAGCATCGGCCAGCCCGTCAGAGATCATAAAGACTCTGGATGAAGAATACGGGCACCCCAACCTTATTTTAGAGTGCGCGTTGAAAAAAGTACGCGAACTACCGAGAGTGACAGAAAGCGGCCGCGAGTTAAGAAGATTCTCAACAACGGTAAGAAACTGCGTGTCGCTGCTGAAGAGTGTGCGTGCTAACGGGTACCTGAATAACCCGCAGCTGGTGAGCGAGCTACTGAATAAGCTCACGCCGGTGCAGCGCGCACAGTACGGAGACTTCGCGATGGGGATGGCGACGAGTCAAGGCCTGGACATGAGGGTGTCTCCGAGTCTAGAGATGCTCTCAGAATTCCTAAATCACCTGGCACGTGCATCGTCATTCTACGTGCAGCTGGACATGCCCGCAGCCGCGCCGAGCAAACCGCGAGCTAGCGCGCCACCAGCGAAGACAGCCAAGAACATACAGCGGCTGCACGTACACGCCAACGATGAAGAAAACACGCGAGCTCCGACCAGAGAAGATTCGTGTCAGCTGTGTAAAGAAAAACACACGCTCACAGCCTGCAAGCAGTTCAACGATCTGGACGTCAACGAGCGCTGGGCGTTCGTCAAAGAGCAGAAACTCTGCTTCAATTGCTTGGGAGGCAGGCACTCGAAGAGAGTGTGCCGCAAGAAGAAATGCGCCACCTGCAACTTTGCGCATCACAATCTCCTACACGTCGACAAAAAGCCCGAGAGTGTGACGAACGTCAGCGATTATAACGGCAAGGCGCTTCTCAAGATCATGCCGGTGCACGTCATCAGCGAAGGTAAAGAAGAAAGCTGCTACGCTCTGCTGGATGACGGTGCGACGGTATCGCTGATCGACAGCGCCCTGGCCGGGAACGCAAAGGGCAAACGTGTGCCGCTGACAATCAAAAGTGCGCGTGGACAACAAATAACGGACAAATCATCGCGAGTGATAAGTGTGGGAGTGCGCGGACCCAACGGACAAGTGCATCAAGTGAAGTGCCGCACGTTAGTAAACATGGACTTGCCCTCGCAAACAGTGCCCGCCGCCGTCATGTCGGAGCATGCCCACCTACGCGACTTGGGCTGCGAGGAAATGTGTGGAGCCAAGCCGCTGTTGCTACTGGGCCAGGACAATTGGGAGCTGCTCGTCGGCAGGGAGATGCGCCGGGGCAAATCAGGTAAGCCAGTTGCCTCTTTGACCTCGCTAGGATGGGTCGTGCACGGACCCTTAGGTTCGACTAGTTATAACAATCAATTTGTAAATTGTTTAAGTGAAAGCAGTGCGGATTTGCACAATTTAGTGAAAAAACAGTTTGAGTTAGAAGCCATAGGGATATCGGAAGTACCGCGGAAGCACGCAGACATCGAGCGCGCCAACCACATTTTGGACGCCACTAGCCGCCAGTCAAACGGTGGAGCTTGGGAGGTGGGTCTGTTGTGGCGTCAGGACAACCCTCAGTTGCCTGACAACTACGTCAACGCGAAGCAACGTCTGTCGGGAATAGTGCGCCGGTTCAAGAAAGACGCGACCTATGAGAAAGCTTACACAGCTCAAATAGAACGACTGTTAAAGGAAGGGTACGCCAGCAAGGTAGAGAGTAAAATCGACTCAGAACCCGTGTGGTACCTGCCCCACTTTGGGGTCACTAACCCCAACAAGCCGGGCAAGTTACGTTTAGTGTTCGACGCCGCCGCGAAATACGAAGGTACGTCGCTAAACGATCACCTTTTGACTGGACCCGACCTTCTGAACCCATTGTTAGGGGTACTATTGAAATTTCGTTTAGGCCCTGTCGCGTTCACAGCGGATATTGCCGACATGTTTCTCCGGGTTCGAGTCCGGGAGCAAGACCGCGGGGCGCAGCTGTTTTTGTGGGCAGAGGACAGCGATAGGGAACCCGAAGTATATAAAATGAACTCGATGATATTCGGTGCGGTATCGTCGCCTACATCCGCGATTTATATATTAAATAAAAACGCGAATAAATACATTGAAAGTCACCCCGATGCAGTGTCAGCGATCAGGAGTAATCACTATATGGACGATTACCTCGATAGTGCGTGGTCTGTCGGGCAAGCCGGTCAGCTGATTGAGGACGTGACCCACATCCACGCCGAGGGCGGATTTGTGATACGGGGGTGGGTCACAAACTCTCAGGAGCTGCGCGACAGGCTCCGCACTGAGATGCCAGACAAGGTATCGCTGGACAAAGGGGAGGACGGAGTGGAACGGACGCTGGGACTCACGTGGTCACCCACCACTGACGAATTGGCTTTTGATCTGTCCTTCAAGAGATTGCCGAAGGAGATCACGGAAGGGCGGGTGGTACCCACGAAACGAGAGTTCCTCCGTTTCATCATGTCGATATTTGACCCACTAGGATTTTTATATCCGTGTGTCATTCAGTCCAGAATCTTAATGAAAAAGATCTGGAGCACGGGCATCGGCTGGGATGAACAGCTGAAAGAAACTGAGGCGCGCTGCTGGTTCGACTGGCTTGACAACTTGCAGCACCTCGCGAGCGTATCGGTGCCTAGGTGGTACGGGTTGTGTACAGACCACCTAGAGCTGCACGCCTTCGGAGACGCGAGCGAATCCGCGTACGCAGCGGTAGTCTACCTAGTCGGGGTAGACGTCTCCGGGGAGAGAAACGTCGCGATTGTGATAGGCAAGGCCAGGGTGGCCCCTCAAAGGGTGGTCTCGATCCCACGGTTGGAGCTGCAGGCAGCCGTTTTGGCCTGCAGACTCGCGGAAACCGTCGAAAGGGAGCTAGGAGCCACCATACGGAGTAAGTACTTATGGACGGATAGTAAAACCGTATTAAAATGGATTAATTCAGAAGCCACAGAGTTTCAACGTTTCGTATCTCATAGGTTAGCTGAAATAGATAACAGGTCAAAGAGGTCGGACTGGCGCTGGGTTCCCTCGGCGCAGAATCCAGCAGACAAGGCAACCAGGTTAGACTGGCCTAATAACAGCAGTGAGTGGCTGAGTGGCCCTCCGTTTCTTCGCTGTCCACAGGAGCAGTGGCCGGCGAGCGACGACGTGAGTGGAGTGGCAGAGGCAGACCTGGAGCGGGTGCAGTGCGTGCACGTTGCGAGCACGCCACCTGAGCCGGTGCTGACGTACGCCCGGCTGCCGACCTGGACGCGCGCGCTATACGTCATGGCGCGCGTACTTATCTTCGTGGCGCTCTGCCGTAAACGACGGCAGACGTGTGCCGTAACAGCTGCGGACCTCGATGAAGCGAGGTTACACCTACTTCGCCTAGCGCAGGCGGAATGCTACGCATCGGACATCGCGGCCCTGAGAGCCGGCCGCGCGCTGCCAGCCGGCAGCAGGCTGCGCGCGCTGGACCCGATGCTGTACGGGGATGGACTCCTACGAGTGCGCGGCAGGCTGAGAGCCTGCAGCGAGCTGAGCTTCGGTGAGAGGCACCCCGTCATCCTGGACGGGAGGCACGAGCTCACACGCCGGCTCATCAGACATCACCACGAGGCGGCGCTGCACGCGAATCAAGAGGCCGTCGTGAACAGCATCCGTGAATTGTACTGGGTCACCAATTTGCGGTCCTCAGTGAAAGCCGTCACGGCGAGCTGCCAGCGCTGCCGCATTGAGAGAGCGAAGCCAAGGGCACCAAAGATGGGTGACCTACCGATCTCCAGGCTGGAGGTCACACGGCGAGCGTTCGTCCACTGCGGGGTCGACTACTTCGGCCCCATGGAGGTGGCCATCGGACGGCGGCGAGAGAAGAGGTGGGGTGTGTTGTTCACGTGCCTCGCCACCCGCGCCGTGCACCTGGAACTGGCATCATCTTTGAGTGCCGACTCGGCAATCCTTGCCCTGCGGCGCCTGATTGCGCGCCGCGGGCGACCATCGGACATGTACTCCGACCGGGGTACCAACTTCGTCGGGGCGCACACCGAGCTACGCGCTGCCCTCCGTGAGATGAATCACTCACGAGTGGCGAGCGAAGCTACAGGCCGCGGCATCGCGTGGCACTTTAATCCTCCGGCGTCCCCACACATGGGCGGATGCTGGGAGAGACTGGTGCGCTCTATAAAAAACGCGCTCAAGGCGACCCTGCGCGAGCGCGCCCCTCGCGAGGAGGTCCTCTACACCCTCCTCCTAGAGGCCGAGCTGGTCGTAAACAGCCGGCCACTCACCTATGTCAGCAGCGACGTCGAGCAACCGGTGGTACTCACGCCGAATCATCTCCTGCTGGGCACTGCCGCGGGGGATGCACCGTGTATGAGGGGCCACGCCCGCGACGAGGATGCGCGGCGGATGTGGCGCCGGGTGAACGCGCTGGCCGACCTGTTTTGGCGGCGCTGGCTACGCGAGTACCTGCCGACGCTCCAACGACGCAACAAGTGGTCGGCTGACGAGCCGAACGTGAAAGTTAACGATGTGGTAGTGTTAGTGGACGAGAATAAGCCACGAAACCAGTGGACTAAAGGGATCGTGCAAAGTGTTTTCCCGGGTGCGGACTCTATTATAAGAGTGGTCGATGTACGAACGAACCATGGGGTCCTACGAAGACCAGTTGTGAAGGTTGTTGTGCTCCCGACCGATGGAAGTATGGTCGGTTGAACCCTCATACGGGGGGTGGAGATGTTAAGGAGCACAGCAACCTAAGAAAACACTTGTACATAGTAAATAAGTACTTAGAAAGTAAGGCATTGTATAGACGTAAGATTGATAAAACCTTTTAAGTTACTAAGTATTTGTTACCCCTCCCTTAGTTCTGTAACGTAGAGTTTAGATTTAGACATTGATATTTTGATAGTGTTTTGGTGTGTTTGTAATAGTATATAAGAACAGTGTAAAATACCACGGCGAAAAATACCACGGCGACAAATATAACGTGGTGTTTTTCTAAACAAAAGAGCGATGTAACAATAGAACAATAGGCAAAAACACCCCGCGCTACACATGTGCGCAAACGCCGAGCGTAGACGGACGAGAGGAAGGGATAGCGTGGGGGCGATCCACCCCCACACACCCCGTCTACGGTCGAGCGTATAAATATAGCGCGGTGGAATATAACGGGGCAGCCTGGAATCGCAAGCCTCAAGAACAACAACAACAAGTGTACTCGTGAATATAGCACCTTTCAAGCAACCTCAGTGTTTATCTTTCTGATTCAATGAATCCCTGCGCCTGAATATTCTACACTGGGCATAAAATAAGACACTTTTTATCCTGGAAAAATACGTAGAAAAAAAAACTTATTTTTCTGTTTTATTCATAGACGTTGTTCTGTAGAACCGCGAATCTCCTTAATTATTATAGGCTTAGCCGTATTTGGGTCCAATAGATATTTATAAGATGTCATTGTAAGAGTTACTCAAAATGGAGAAATAAACCATCCACGCGAAGACCGACATCCGCGCGGACGAAGTCGCGGGCGGAAGCTAGTCGTATATAGTTCCAATTGTGGCTAAGAATATGATTGAAAGGGCGTTTCTGAGCTGAGCTTAAGCCACCTTACTGACCAAGACCCACGGTCTTGGATAAGTGCAAGTCCCTCTGAAATATTACGTCAATTTATGATGACAAATCGATGTGCTTTTGCCCGTTTAAGAAGAAGTCTTTGCCACGTGGGGCAGTACCAGGTTGGTATTATTTTTGAAACATAAAACAATTAGTTGTTGCGTACATTTTACTGTTATGAGTTTTAGAATCATGAACTGAATCTATGGCAAGACGTGTGCGTGCGTGTCACGATGTCTATCATAAGAAAAAATGATTACAGAGTAATCCAGCAAAGTTACCAAAATAAAGTGTATATTGTGACTTGACAAACAAATAAAAACGCTCTGTAATTTTTGGTGGATTTCGAAATTTAAGCTCTAGAGCATTTTAAATACATACGGTATAAACTCCTATGAGTAAATTCCTCAGCTACAGTATTAAATATTCCGAAACCATAGCGTGTTCACTTCAAAGGAAATTAGCGCATGAATGGTCGTCTAATTACTAACCAGTTAACGGCTCAATTTCCTTTTACCATCTTCTTCGGACACCAAAAACCAATAATGTGTTATTTTAACACCTTCCTGACTTTAGTTTTGCATTATAATTTTACGATTATGATAGAACCATAGTTGAAATTATTTAAAACCATTTTCATAGCATTATTCCAGAAGGTACAGGTGTGTTATATATTACAAACATAGATATTTTTTCAAAGATCCTTGATTTAAGTCTTAATGTAATGTTTTAAACATTATTTTATAGATTGTGAGCAAATGACACACTTTCTACAATAATTTAATTTTTCAAAGGCGGATAGAAGAAGACGGGGAGTATCTGAAAAGGACATCGTAATCCTAGAACGCAAAGAACAATCGAAATAACAGGGTGGATTAAAATCTGTAAGATTCTGACAGTCTCTTCCGTTCCACCAAGAAAAAAGGGATCGCGAGAGGCACCAACATTTTTATTTTTTGTCTTTACTAGTAGATACTACACACATCAAAAGTGTCTAGGGATCAAGCATTTTTATGCGGATTTCTTGAGATTGAGATGTGGCTTTGTAATAAATTTATGATTTTATAAATTTATATGGATCCTTTTTGGTGCATTTCATAATTTGAATCAGGAACTGTGAATCAAATTCGAGTAAAAGATGAAAATCAGCTGTCAATATTTTCCCTATAAAAACATACAACGCATTGAAGACATTATTAGTGCTACTGTTTCCCTACTACTGATTAAAACCAACGTTATTATGGAGCGGCGACGTCATTTAAGCAGGGAAGAAATGCTCAGAGCCGTGGGAATGATAGAAGCTGGTTCCCGGCAACGTACTGTGGCTTTAGCTCTGAATACAAGTCAGAGTATTATCAGTCGACTTTGGACACGTTACCGAAGCACTGGTACCGTGGCTGAGCGCCATGGAGGACGGTATCGCTGCACCACACGGAGACAAGACCGATACATTCAAATCTTAACTCGAAGAGCTCCAACAATAACCGCTATGATGTTAGCCGTGAGGCTTCATCACTCTTCAGGGAACTTAATTAGCGACCAAACAGTCAGAAACCGCTTGCATGAAGTGAACCTTCATTCTCGAAAACCGCTACGGGTACCACCTATAGCAATGCAGAATCGTAGGATTCGATATCAATGGGCTCTTGAACACAGAAATTGGGCAGAAGAACAATGGCGTTTCGTGTGCTTTTCTGATGAGTCTCGTTTTGGTATGAGACCGGATACAAGACGTATACGACACTGGAGAAGCCTTGGACGCCAACAGCGATTAAAATCCTGCCAGGAAGTCCATCCTTATAGTGGTGGAACCATCATGGTATGGGCGGGTATTTGGATCGGCGGAAGAACTGAGTTGATTTGGATCAGAGGCAACCTCAACGCTCAAATTTATGCTGAGACGATTGTATCAGACGTCATCGTTCCTCTACAAGTGCAAATCGGTCCCTTATTTCAGTTAATGCATGATAATGCACGACCGCACACCGCAAGAGTTGTAAGACAGACTCTCGCCGCGGCTAACATCAATGTCCTGCCCTGGCCTGCTCAGTCGCCAGACTTGAATCCGATTGAGCATGCATGGGATATGCTACAGAGAAGAGCTCTGCCGAATATGGAGGGTATCCAGTCGCAAGAAGACCTTTTTTTGCTGTTGCAACGAACATGGGCGGCCATTCCACAGCGTGATTTGGATGAACTCATTTTGAGTATGCCAAACCGATGTTCTTGTGTTGTTAGTGTTCGCGGTAGAAACACGGATTATTAATTGTTTAAGTTACCCAATAAAATTTTAAAGAAAACTGTTATTTCAGTCTTTTTTTCGAACTTTTGTGTTAGTGGTTCAAATGTCAAAAATCCCTTTATTAGGAAAATGGCAAATTTCTTTATTAATGCAAAGGTGACTTGGTTTATCGTTACTGTGACAAACGAAAACACTTTATTTGATGAATCCTTAAAAATTTTTTTAATTAATATCAATCAGGAGAAAAGTTATTGCAAAAATATATGTTGATCCCTAGACACTTTTGATGTGTGTATATACTTGAATATTGGGGTTATAATGTGCAGGTCACATAAAGTCAACCATGTCTATTACTTCTATTAGGTACATAAAGCCATATGTGATTCAACCAACGGACCCGAACATATCTCAGGCAGTCGGTCCTACCCAAAGGGATCGACCATAAGATCAGTATCGACAAAACAAAGATGCAGTTTTCTACTTTATGTTTCACCTGAGACAGTGCCTAATCTATGAGTGGATCACTGTATGGTTTGACCAGATATAATGGAATCATTCGATTTGCCAAGTGAGGTGTATTTTTCATCAGACATTTTCTTCTGAGAATTTCGATTGCAGACGTAATTGAATTGGCTATAAAATATATTAGTGGAAGGTTCGATTGGTAAAATTTGACAGATTCGGGTAGATTTACCTGCTGGTACATATTGTACATTCCACAAAGTTTAATTATGACCCACCATAAGCTTATTTTCTTACAGACATTCAAATACAATTAAGTCCACATTCGCGAAAACATACAGATCCATGGTAACGATTTTGATCTTTGTCAATTTGACGGAATCAAGCGATTTATTGTCAAAATGAGTAATAATTCAACTTTGTCGATTGTAGATACATAGTTACTCAATATACCAGCGGGTTAGGTAAACCAGTTTCTTGTGAGTCAGTCATTGAAGGACTGTTACAATGCTGTACCGAATGCTGTCTGTGATTTCTATTGTTCTTGAATCAAAATAGAATAGTCTTTGTTGGTATAATTAGCATTTTGATGGCGTTCACGTATATTATTAACAAATCGTTCACAAACTGTATTCGTGTCTAAACTAAATAGGCATGGCCTGTTTTTTTGGTTCGTGTGTAAAAACTTCAAATGAGTCCTCCCACCCAGGGCGGGACAGGCGCGACTGTCAGACTTCAACTGTCAGACATCATCTGCCTAGCCTAGGTAGGTTAGAACTTTGCTAAGAAACTTCTTCTTCTTCTTAATTCGCAACCTGGGGTACCTACCTATTTCTTATGTTCTAAATTTACATTTCTTCCTCATGATTTTACCATTCTATGTTATTCCACTCTGTCCAAATAAAAACCAAAAAAGTCTTCTATTTCTTGTACTTACTACTAAACTTCCCCTTCTTACATTTAATCAATCTAAACACAATACACGTTAACACTTGAGTGATCGACGATCAGATTATGAGTTTCGACCACATCTGTACCGGATTCTTACGCAGAGTAAACAAGCTAAACTTAGAAGGGTTGTTTGTAAAATATGGGATAATCTTACCCCATTATACTGTGCCCAAAATACTTCAGTACAAGTAAAGTTATTTTAGAATCAGCTGTACCGACTTCTAACTGAAATATGTATTCTTAATTGTACCCTTTACTGTAATTTCGTATAACAGAACAGACAAGTTTTCGAAACAAGCCATATATAATGTCTTTATCAAGAACTTTGAATTACCTCAGCAGACCTCGACATTCATCATTTATCACTATAACATTACATTACATCAAGCAATCCTGGAAAGGTCTGCTTAAATCGGGTCTACATAATAATACTCGTACACCCACTCGTACACACAAGGAGGAGGCGGCCCGCCTGAGGGAGTGGACAGCGTCCTCCCTCCACCCCAGCCGCAGTGGTAGACACCCACGGCGTCGGACGTCGCAAGACGATCTCCGGCCACCGTAGGCGCGGGCAACGAGTAATGGGCCATGCCCGGGGCGACGGCGCGTTGTGTTCCACGCGCGCCTCAAAGAGTCAGCCAAAGCCTGCCGGGGTCGCGGGACCAAGGGATTACCGTGACCCCGGTACGTAAAGGGCTATTGAAGTACACCGTGGATTTTAGTCAGTACAAGTCTGACAGTCCCTCCCGCCCTGCCCTGGGTGGGAGGACTCATTTGATGATTTTACCACGATAAAAAAAAAGCTTCGTGACTGCGGTCGCGGGACTTACCCATTACCGTGACCCCGGTACGTAAAGGGCTAGTGAAGGACACCGTGGATTTTAGTCAGTACAAGTCTGACAGTCCCTCCCGCCCTGCCCTGGGTGGGAGGACTCAGTTGATGATTTAACCACGATAAAAAAAAAAGCTTCGTGACTGCTACTGAAAAAATTCTAATAACAATTTATCCGATTCACGATTAAACTCAAGTCATCATGTTCAACATGTCTTATGACGTATATCTACTACCGTTCTATTCACTAGGTTTATTCGACCTCATCCCACCAGCCCCCTTCTATCATCGTACATCTAGACGCACGGCAAATTACCATCCTTACCTTGTTGCTATTCCACCAATTCGCACTAAGCGCTTCCAAACGTCTTTTATAATGCGGACAGCGAAGGAGTGGAACTCTCTGCCTGCGACTGTGTTTCCGAACGCATACAACCCCAATCTCTTCAAAGCTAGAGTGAACAGGCTTCTTCTGGGTAAGCTCGCTCCATCGTCGACCTTGTCTTAGTCACTCCTGACGTAGACTGAGGTCAAGAGCAAACCCATCGAATTTAAAAAAAAAAAAATCAATTTCCTGAACTTTTTTAATTAAATTGGTATCTTAGTTATTTTTTCTTTAGTAGCAATTAAACCAAACATTACAGTCCAAGCTCAATAGGTACCTTATCTATCTATCTATACTATAATAAATCTGTAGAAGGGTCAATTCTGTACATTAAAAATATTGAAAAAATAAATAGCGGGGGACGTTGCTGGATCGATACCAAACCCAAATATATGATTAAAAAAATTTTTGTCTGTCTGTCTGTCTGTCTGTCTGTCTGTTTGTGCAGGCATCACGTGAAAACTAACGGTTCGATTTCGATGAAACTTGGTATAATTATTCCTTATTATCCTGGGCGTGACATAGGATACTTTTTAACCGACTTCAAAATAAGGAGGAGGTTATCAATTCGACTGTATTGTTTTTTTTTATAATTTTGTTACCGTATAACGACCGACTGGGTGAACCGATTTTCATGATTCTTTTTTTGTTTAAAAGCTGGTGCTTCCCGTGTGGTCCCATTGTCACCAAATCAGGATCTGATGATTGGATCTTGGAGAAATCGAGGGCAACCCTCAAATTTTATAAACTCACCCATCGTTTTTCGTAAATCTTATGAAGTAATTTAAGTACTTGCGTATGGTAATCATGATCTTATGTAGCTGAGCTGATGATGGAAGGTACAACTCCTTAACAGTAGTTTGTTACCGCATGACGACCGACTTCGTGAACCGATTTTCATGTTTCTTTTTTTGTTTGAAAGCTGGTGCTTCCCGTGTGGTCCCATTGTCACCAAATCAGGATCTGATGATTGGATCTTGGAGAAATCGAGGGCAACCCTCAAATTTTATAGGCCCACGCATCGTTTTTCGTAACTCTTATGAAGTAATTCAAGTACTTGCGTATGGTAATCATCATCTTATGTAGCTGAGCTGATGATGGAAGGTACAACTCCTTAACAGTAAGGAGCAGGCATCGACTGATTCAATGTTCGCATATCTCCGGAACTACACATCCGATTTAAATAATTCTTTTTTTTGTGCTAGGTATCGTTTCACTTAGGGAATACTGAAAGTTTCATCAAAATCGGTTCAGTAGTTTTTGAGATAGGGAATTTTATTAGCTTATTGTGTGCATGAGGGATGTTATTACCAGTGCTACGGATTATATCCAAGTAGCACAAAACTTCATTATAAGATGTCACAAGAGGTAACATCGGTAACTTTAGCACTTATGAAGAGTTATTACAGTACACTCGACCTGCAATAGGTGAAAAGTGAGCTTTTGCCTGAATAAGAACGTTATTATGTGTCACGGAGACCACACTGTAACGCTTGCAGCGTTAATATAGGTAACAAGTCCAGTATTGTACAGCTTTAAGCAATTTAAAGGATTTTAGTGGACTTTAACTAAACTATATTCTGAACTAAAGACCACAAGTGTACTCTTAGACCACTTGCATTTTAATAAAGAACACGTGAGCTACTATAATGTAATCAGTTATTCTGTGGCTTCAATTAATAAAGATATAATGCCTTTTGCTGCACACAGTGGAATTTGTGTAATGTTAATCAGCTTGATACACGCAATCGTATAATAGCTCTTATAAAGGCCACATGATCACTATGGGTGAACATTATATGATGCTAAGTTAAAGCAAACTGCTCTATATTAGCTCACATGTTACCCTTAATCTCCATGAGAGCTGAATACTTGTACTATCGTTGACAATTAATCTACTAGTGCCGTTAAATAAGACCTTGAAGACATCCTTATTCAGCATTTCGTAGGTATAAGTATATTAATTGCGTCGTTTAAGATATTGAGATATGTGGAGAAATAAAAAAAGGACTTGCGGAATACGCCGAAAAATTAATGCAGAATATTTGAGGATTCTGAACAGAAATACAGATGATGCAGTGAACATTGAACAGGCTACACGTTTTGTAAATAATGGTCCAAGTGTGAATGAAATTTTAGAACGGGAGGGTTCCGTATCCGAAAATGTTGGTGTAAAAGCACGTGCTGATTTGGATGTACAAAACTCTTCAAGTATACAGCGAATGTTAAAAGATAGTGGTAACGTATTGTGCAGTAATGACAATGAATATATATGGCCAGATAGATCTAACTATTCTGCAAGTTCAGACAGTGACAGTATATGTAGAAATTATGATAAAAAAGAAAAATTTCGAGAAAATATAAGAAAATGGGCCATTGAAAAAAATATTGCACACACAGCTTTAAAGGATCTGTCAAAAATTATCAATGAATTTATTCCAAATACATTCCTAATGACCCCAGGACTGTTTTAGGTACACCCAGACAAATCACCTTAAAAATAATCGATGGAGGTGAATACTGGCACAATGGAATAATAATACCTTTGCAATAGTTATTTGTTATACAAGAGTGCACAGTTGCTTTTGAATCACGAGTGCAACGAGTGATTCAAAAATTAGAATCCTGAGCGTTAGCGACGGAATCAAAAGAGCACAAGGTGAAAAATCTTTGCACTCGAGTGCAACACGTAACTTTTCATCCCACCTCAGCGAGGAAATGACTTAATGCAAAAAAAAACACATTTACAATCACAAGATACTTTTATTTCAGTTTAGTTAATAACTAATCCATTATGATAGGTTAATACGTTCTTTTATTAATTTAGATGCATATTTTAAAGTTTTTGGTGGCCAGCGGACGATCCCTTTTGATTCCCACAGCGTAGGAACGATGGTCAATTTAGGTACATCGTACTCGATCGTCTGTACTACTTATTTTAAAAGCCATAATACTTCTCTGAAAAGAAAAACAATTGATAATTAAATAGGTATAATGTACGTAATTTCTTTTTTACCTATCTATTCTGTATGGACTGTCCCATCCCAACTCTCCATGCATAAAACTAAATAAGACGTACCAACTAGAATTAGTTTAAGATTGAATTATTACGTCTGTGCACAAATTAAACTATGAAAGTAACGTATGTCCAACTCGCGATACACACTCGACTGCGGTCCGTTGCACGTCGGCCTATAGGATAGCGAGGCGAGGTGTGTCAAAGGCGAGGAGGGGGTTGACTCTGACTGCACGCAAACTGTAGGTACTTAGGTACCTTACCTAAGTATTTCATTTCACAATGACCACTCTGTTAAAAGTTTTACCTAATTATATCTACTTTGGTCGAGAAAACTTTGATACTTACTAGGTGGGTACATGATTAACATACGCTAATCCAAAAAATATAGGATGATGTGATGATGATGAGGCTTAATCCGCGGATCCCTAAAATGTCTGCAGATTTTATAGGTTCACTGATGATTACCTACAGTTATTTGCATACATGTTACCCACTATCAAGCATTACGTGAATCTGTAGCTGACTTGTGTAACACAAGAACCAATCATAACAGCTCGTTACTGATTTATGTACCACGAGTGGACACTTAAACAGCTCATGCCGTTTGATTGTGGTTACTAAGGTACACATTGCTTGTCTGCCATTTTTTAGATTCTAACCTATCTACATACAATATTATAATAATTTGTTTCTATTAAGTCAAAGAAAATAACAACCGAATTTGAATAGAAAATGTAATGATTTTATACGAAAACAGCGTATTGTCAAATTACAAGGAAAAATAAAAAGACTTTTTTTTATAATATTATCATCAACCTATTTTATACTATAATTTTCAAATAAACAGTGATATTTTGAGAGCGCGTGAAAATTTTCGTCTATAATTATATAGTATTTGACAATAAACTTTCTTTCCCATTCGAATTTCATAGACATGGAGGAAAAACAAAGTTTTACTTACCGTTATTCTATATTTGTCACAAACACTTTACAAAATGGTTCACAGAAAAGATGTCAAAATAATATTAAGTAGTAGGGTGAAAATTGTTCACAATTTTGCCACTTGTGAATTGTCAGCTCCTTCAAAGAGTTACTAATATCCTGGAGTGTATTTTGTGCTGAAAAATAGGTAACAGGTACTCTATTATTCAGCCCTTGTAGTGTATAAAAGGTAACACATACCCTGATAACCAGTCATTATTCAGCTCTTGGGGCGACTGTTACCTTTAATAATGCTCAAATAACGCTGATATAGTGCAACCAGCTACATTATTCAGCTAACAGCTGATTAATTTGTGCCCAAATCAGAGTTATATCAGCTGAGTAGGCGCCTCTAACGCTATTATTCAGCAGGTTTATTCAGCTTAAAATTCCATTGTGAACAGTGATTCAGCTACTATTCAGCGCTTCTGTGCTACTTGGGATATTATATGTATTTGGCAAGAATTTGGGTTGAATATTTAAACTAAAAAGAGAAAAATAAAAAACTTTTTCAAAAAAAAATGTAACCGCCTTCAAAAAGAACCACAAAAAAGGGTAAAATAATCTACAAAATAACTTTTATTTCAGAAATCGGTGGCAAAAAATAAACAATGAAATAAAAAATAACAAAGCCATCGACTTCCGAAATAAAAGTTATTTTGTTGATTATTTTACCCTTTTTTGTGGTTCTTTTTGAAGGCGGTTACATTTTTTTTTGAAAAAGTTTTTTGTTATCCTGGAAAAAAAAGTAGAAAAAAAATAATCTTATTTTTCAGTTTTATTCATAGACGTTGTTCTGTAGAACCACGAACACGCGTTGCATTACCCGCAGTGGATTCAGCGCCGTAATATTTATAAGATTTCATTGTCAGAGTTACTCAAAATGGAGAAATAAACCATCCACGCGAAGACCGACATCCGCGCGGACGGAGTCGCGGGCGGAAGCTAGTATTCTTCAAATCCGACGTACTGTGAACAATTTTGGGTAAACTTTACATTCGGTAGCCACTGCGGCCGACGAATTTAAATCGTTCCAACATCCGGAATGTGTAATTGAAGACGTGTGAGGCAGAATTGGATTTGTACTTACTTAGCGTGTGTAAATAATGCTATATTAGTATCGTGTGCCCATATCCGTGGACCTTGTTTTAAAACGAATGTGAATGTATTTTGAGATAAAAGTTCCATCATTGAATAAGAATATTGTGAAGCTAATGCCTTTGTCAAACAGACAGGTGAGTCCGAAGCGATAACGAACCGATGCGAGACGTCAGTCCGATAGTTCTGTCACGCTATCGGATCGCTTTCGCTTTTCTATGTGATTGGATTCAAACAATTCCATACATTACAAATAAAAACGCCTCGCTTCGCATTCGTCACGCCTGTCTGTTTGACAAAGGCTTTAAAGTTTGTATTCTCATGTTCTTACTTTGGCTGCATACGTTTAAAAGTTAGACTGAACTGACTGACTGCTGAATGAGCTCATACCACCATAGGCCTAATCCATCGCTTTCCAGCAGGCGTCATAACCATAGAGTAAGTCCATCAGATACAACAAAATATCCATCACTAAAATCCTGATTTCGCAGAAATCTCCATCAGGTGTAATCGTAATATTTTGCCTGGGTAAACTTTAAACCAAGTTTTGATTATATTAATTAAACTACGAGAGATTGAGATACAAGAGATTAAAATACTGTTTTAATATGTTTAATCAGTAGTTAAGTAAACTATACTCACTTTAACACTGGCTTTAAGTTGTGTCTTTGCCTCATTTTGCAATCCGTCAAATTTATTGTGGTAGCTATTTCTTAGAAATCAAACGTGTTATCTGCAGTCCGATCATGTGACTTGGATTTGATGTCTTGAGATATTTGAGATGAAGAAAATAACCTAACACCGAATATAAAATAGGCTTCAATTGCTACCTACTGGAATTACAAGATTGAGTTTCTTTTTGAGCGTATTTCTAAGTTTTCTGTTTCATTTATTATAAATACTTATAAATAAAATCTTAGTTCAAACAAAAGAACAACAACATTTTTATGTATTTAATTTTTAATTAATAGTAGTGCATAATAGTAGTGCATAATAAGGAGGGATGACACTCATGTGACTAAGAGAGTGATGAGTACGAATGTTGATGGATGGAGAGGAAGAGGAAGGCCAAAGAAGAGATGGATGGATTGTATAAGGAATGATATAGAAGAAAGAGGAGTGAATGATACTGTGACGTTTGATAGAGGAGAATGGAAGAAAAAAACGTGTTGCGTCGACCTCAAGTAAAATGGGATAAGGGCAGGAAGATGATGATGATGAGTAGTGCATAAAAAACCTGGATCTATCCATGGCCCATTTCCATACTCGGTATAAAAATTGTAGACTGAGTTCCAAATGTTGAAAACCGAACACAGTTAAAAGTTGTAGATATTTAAAAATGCGTTTCGAAATTCAAATGTTGTTGGACACCTAGCAAGGCGATGGCAGCAGATAGAATAAAGTTGTAACAGAGTGTCGTTCAAAAAATAGAAAGAGTAAGAGAAATGCAGGTCTTCCGGCAGTGAGATCCAGTGAGATGGGTCGAAGGCATTATTGCCATCTCAGATAAAACCAGGATGAGGCTGGAGTAGTAGCGTGGGGATTAGGGTAAGTAAAGGCCTATAACCAGCAGTGGATAAAATCTAGCTGTGGATAAAAATGAGGAATTATTTGGTTTTTCAAAACGAGTAAAAGGAAAGTATAGAAAAGTGAATCCAAATATAGCCAGGATAAAGAATGAATAAGAATCTTTTTTTTTCATAACGCACAGAACAAGAATTATAAGTATTGTATAAAGTACGTATTTACTGTACAAACGAATTTTAATGTTTAAACATTCATGAGGAATTCCAAATGTAGGGAAAGTTATAAAAAGAATTGTACAATACAAGTTTTTCCTTATAAAAATTAAGTAACCAATTTTTTTTTATCATCGATATGACACGAACGTCGATCAGGAAAAACTACATAAAAACGAATGCCTATGTTCTACGACTTACTTCCAAATAACAATACTGCTAAAACGAATGGAACTGAATAGGAAATACTTAGTATGCAAATACTAAGTTAATGTACAAGATATGTTATTGTCAAAACATCACATAAAAACCCATCACGTATGTAGTATGACAACTGAATAAATATTAAGTACACTGATACAATGATATTTTGGCGTGTAAACATAAGTGAAGTTGCTTTAAAATAAAAAGAAACTCTTAGGTGTCTACTGACCAAGTTCAATTGGAGTAAAAAAAGGGTTTTAGTTAAATAGCTCGTAATATAGATACAGCATCCACACAGGCGTTTCTAGAACCTAGTGTATATAAAAATCAAGCCTATGTGTTAAAATCACTGTGAGTTAATAAATAAACGAAGTAGCGAAGAATTTGAAATGAAATATAACGGTACACACCTACTTATAAATCTCATCAATGGACAATTCCTTAAAACTTTTAATCCAACGAACTTTTTAATTGGTTAAAATAATCCGAATGCCTGAAGTCGATAATTGAAGAGTGTTCAAAAGAATGAAGTAATTTGAAGATCAAGGGAAAATTCTCGAGTTGTACGAACCCCGTCAGACATTTCGTTTTATTTGTTTGCACCCTTCGAACCAAGTGTCCCTTGAAGAAAAAGGTCAACGCTCACTCAAGTTCTTTATCTACTGAATAGTTTTCTGATAGGAATAAAAGAATCACCCGTATTTCGCCAAAAAACTCGTGTTTACTCGACAGAAACGCAACTCGTCAAAAACGCAGCTCGACAATACCGCAAATTGACAGATGCGCGTCTTCATTGATACGTAAATCAACAGACAATAATTATTAATTGACATTGTTACTTTGTTTTGTATGATTACATTATGTCTCTTAATTACAGTTGATTAAAAGCTTCGCCTAATAAATAGTAGATACCTAATTATTTTTATTAACAGTTACGTAAATTGACAATTTTCTACCTAAATATCCAGTTGATTTTCATGAAATCTATAAGAAATGTTTATTCGATATTCTTTCTTCTAAAGAAACATTCATTATGCATGAATCTGTCAGCAATAAAAATTGATTAGGTACTGTAATATTCCTCTTAGTTTTATTTTTTTATTACTTAGAACTGATAAAATAAATTTTATTATCCGGTCAATTATTTAAATATGGGTAATTACATGAATTCATACTTAACTCGTAATCAGTGCCACAACAAAATATCATACATGAGGCAATTGAATGCGTGAACATTACTGGTATGTACATAATACTTAAACATTTCTGTATTTTTTAATGTAAAATTAAAAAAATAAACTACTCCATACTCCCAAAATACTGCAAATCCCGAAAATCAGAATGTCAGAAAAGCGTCACCGAGGAACCGTCGCCCAACGAAGTACCGGAAAATGAATTAAAATACCCTGGATCTCGCAACGAAATTTGCCCTGGCTGGAGGCCTTAAAATCTTAAGGCATCCACAGAAAAGTCCGGCTGAGCAGTACCCAACCTACTAGAGGTTGACCTGCGAGATGCCATACAAAAAAAGCAACGAAATTAATCTGTAATAGCGAAGTAGGAATATACACACATCAAAAAAGTTTGTGTTCTAGTGATCACAAACTTTTTTTGATCGAATCAAATCATTTATTTCAACAAAAGGACGTCTATAATTGGGACAACATCAATGGCGCGGTTATCTGCAATTGTGGCTACGCGCCAAAAAAATCATGTACAATAACACTTTCAATAACTGCACATAGAAACTATTACATGCCTGTATTTTCCAACGTAACCACACATAATGATACCAGTGTGAGCACACCACATAAACTCGGACGCAACCATTTGCGTCCAAATTGTTCCAATGTGGGCAAAGCGAACCCGTTGCTAGGCAACCGCAGCTTACACCAAATCATGTTTACGAAATGACGCCTGTGGGCTATTACGGGTTTATTTGTATTGATACGATGTTATTACGCCATTTTGGGCACGGGATGATTGTATTTCATACCAATGTGTCATCATAACATACAACAAATATTGTCATTGTTGTCTTATCATTATTATTCTTTGAGCAATAGAAATCGGACAAGGTATTAAGATTACTATAATTGAAAAAGTATCTAAGTAATTATCTCATTATTTAATTAATTTTATTATCTTGATACTAACATCCAGTTCACGACTTTGGTCTAAGTGGTGAGCGGAGCGAGGCCGACGGGCGACGCGAATAACCCATTACTTACTACTATGGATACTTTGTAAGCCTTTGTCAAACAAACAGTCGTGGCGAATGCGTACCGAGGCGTTTTTATTTGTAATGTATGAGATTGTTTAAATCCAGGCACATAGAAAAGCGAAAGCGATCCGATAGCGTGACCGAACCGATGCGAAGGCGTGGCGAACGCGTATTTGCTCTGTTTGACGTCGTTCATAAAAAGCCAGCTTATACAACTGCCACGCCTCGGTTCGCTGCATCCAGTTTGACGTCTCGTATCGATTCGTTATCGCTTCGGACTCGGTCCGGTTCGCTATCGCCTGTCTGTTTGACAGAGGCTTTAGTACGTGGATTCGTCACTGGCGGCGCCTCGTGGCGTTCGATTCGATCTTACCGCTCGTTGCTCCGCGCTAAGTCACCGCTCACAGCGGAAAATTCGTGAACGGGTTGTTACTCATACATCCTACAAGGATTAGTGTTTAACAAAGCTGATAGCAGTATTATTGTAGCAAAGTTCATGCTTGCTTATCAGTAATTCTATTGCGATAAACGCAATGCATAGGAATAATAACTACATACATGCGACATAATACCCTTCGCCAACAAGCTAGCAATAAATCGTATTTCCAACACGCGAACACAATTTATGACACCTCGATTTATCTAAAACCGCCAACAAATTACACAAGGCTTTCTAGTTAGGAGTCGTTGGCAATTTCCTGGCTCCCAAAAATGGGTGTCATCTCACAAAAAGGGTAGGCTGGGTATGTTATACCCACTATACCCGGTTTTCGTCGGTCGTGCGTGAGTTACGTAGTCACACCATAAATGTTGCCAATTTGCATAAGGGGATGAAAGCTTTCGTGCGATGAGTGTTTATGATAGGTGGCAACATGGGTCCTTGTCGTTTCTCTGAAATGTGTATTGGTCTCACTGTAATATGCTCGGATGTAATCGTCATATTCTCTCTAAAAGTTTTGACGAAGAAAAATGAAGATTATTTTTAAGCTTAAAATTAATCCATGTAATTAATTTTATTTTGATATAGTTAGAATAAGAGTTGAGGTAAATGATGATGATCAGAATTCGTTAAAACATTTCCATGTATTGGTCAAGGGATAATTATGTTTGTGATTGAGTTTCTGTAATTGTAATCAGCACTCCATGTAACTATCCTAAGCGACTAGGATAAGACCAGGATCGCGGGACTGTCTAAGTAACCGTAATCCTAACGTAAAGAGCTTTTGACGGAACACTGTGGATTTTAGTCAGTATGAGTCTGACAGTCCCTTTCACTCAACCCGGGGGGGGGTGATTTTACCACGTATAAAAAAGGTAGTTAGATGATAACAAAAAGTTTTTATTCCACTACACAGAACCCACAATCCTCAAATAATTTGAAACAAATCACGAACAAGGCTTAACAGGGAGTCCCCGTTACAAAATGACGAGTGCGGTGTTTGCCCGTGGCTCAGTACAACACGGTTCGTGCCGAATCGGATATAATAGACGGTCTGATCCCTGATCCGGACGCTTTAAAATTTAACAACCTGAATTTTTGGGTGACTAAATTGTCGTACCAATTCAAAGTACGATCATTTCATACTTATAAGGACCTTCGTCTTTTTATTTAAAGTAATAATAAAATATAATATAAATGGTTAGTACCAAGAGCGTCGAACAACATCTGAGGTGGCTCTCGCTTGGCAACTGGATCAGGCGCCTGATTCTAAAGACAGTACTTCTGGACACGGCGAGTATTGTTAGGAGGATTCTCTCTCAGGAGCCCTGACCACCGCAGCCCGAACCCTGTTCCCTATGCTGGTGGACTGCTATTTTTGAAGTGAAAACTTCTTTAGCGGCGTTGAGCACTTTTCTGTAATGGGTATAAAATCTTAAACTCGCGTCAGGACACTCGCGTCAGGACACGTGACCCTGACCGAAAAAGCGTAGGACGGCGCAGGGCGCTTGCATGAATGTTCGTGTGACTTTATTACTTTTAAAGAAGTTTGTATGCTGGATACATTCGTTGCTAGGTAACATTGTTTATAAAAGATGTACGTCACATTGGAAAATTATTGAAATAAAAAGTCAACCATTTTTGCGAGTTTTACTAAAATCTGTTCACAAGATATTTCCAACAATTACTATTCAAGTTTTCACTTCTGCCGGCACTCCCAGAGTGCAACCCGTCGTTTTTTTTATATTTTTAAATGTTTCTTATTGCTTTTTTGTTAAAATATTTATAAATGTAATTTATAAGTGAAAAAATGAATAAAGGAGAAAATATAATATAAATTACACAAAATTCTGTGTTATGTCTACAGGTCACAGCTAAATGAAAGATACGTTAAGATATGTAGTTCTCATGAAAATGTATATTTTTTGCTGTAAGATCAAGTTTTAAAGGGAATTGTCAATTCTAGGCTTCGCGTGGACACGATGCCCGAAAAGAAACAAATTTAACAAAAGTCATTGTTCGTTTTTAGACACTTATTTATTTGAATGTAGAACGAACAGAAGTTTTTCAAAGTTCTTATTGTATGTATCATAAACTTATCGAAAATGATTTTAATAATGATGTTGAAAGTTTAAAATGAAACTAGCAATACGAGTACTATCAGGAACAAGAATACCTATACTCGTATCGTTCCAACTATTATATCTGAATGCAACATCTTAGCGTCACGAATTCAAATCCGACCGTGTATAGTCCGAGGTACGGGATTATGGGATTGTTAGGGCGTCATTTTGGTTTCCGATTTATTTGGTCTACCTCCACCTCCCCAATTTCCGGATTTGTGTTATTTCGATACACGTGGCTGTATATCAAATTTTAACACACACTACGAGATCATCAGGTGAACAAACATGTGTGTCTTACCCGGATATGTTTTTTTTTTATATCCAGACAAGGTCGTAAGCAGAAACTAGTGTTACTAATATTCTAAATGCAAATATTTGGATGGATGTATGATTATTTGTAACTAAATCACGCTAGAACAGTTGAACGGATCTGGATGATATTTTGGGACGGAAATAGATTTTTTTATGATTTAGACAAAACAAACAGCCAGTAGTCGTAGGAAAATTTTCTCCTAACACGTAAGCGAAGTCGATGGCAAAAACTAGTATTAACCGATACAAGCTCCAGATGACAAACAGAAATTAATTTATTGAAAAATTACAAGAAATGTATCATACACATGCAAAACTAAAGGCTGATTGAGTCAGAACAATGACATCCTAAAAAACGGCGAGAGAGTTTCCCTTGGGTCTTCTGCAGCTAGATATAAATATTCATAAGCGTAAAGTGGACGCACAGGTGGAACATTACAGGTGTCGAAAATGACCTACTCCAAGTAATAAGTATACATATATTTAAAAATAGCATTCAACAGAAAAAACACTGGCTGCCACATGTTTATAATAGCCACAAAATAAATGAAAAAATGAAAAAATTACGGGCTCCCTCCAAAAAGGTACAAACAAATAGGTAGTAAAGTCCCTCGGATAGGCATTTTACCGTCGTCAGGTGCTCCAGCCGAGGCTCATTAGTTCAGCTCTAGTCTCCTCGTTTGTCAACACCCGTACTTCCGAATTACGGTGCGTTTTTTATTAACGCCAATTCCTTGTACCGTAACGAGTGTAATTTTTCTTGGGCCCCCGTTTCTTTGGCGGAAAAGTGTTTTTTTACGAGTTGCTTCTAGTACGCCATTGATCTATTATTCAAGTTTGTTTTGTATGAGCTTGGTGGCTTGTTTGTTTATTTACAGTTTTGGGAGGAGAATAAAAGAAGTCAGCTGCCTGGGCAGGCACTTTGTACATCAGTTACATTATTATATTATTATAAAAAAAACTGCCAGCAATATTATCATTCAGAATTAGTCTAGTTATCGATATAATTTGTTCATTGAATAACTATATTCCGAAATTTCCATGTTCCTTTTACGAACACATGCAGGCCTGCCTATAAATATTTAGTATTCACTTCGGATATCTGCACCTGTTACATACTTATGAGCAATATGAAAAATAGGATCTCGTGAGATCCAGGACAAGACAACGCGTAATACTTTATAAACTTTGCAATAGTTTACAAATATTCCGTCTTGTTTTCGTCTCCGCCTATTGTGTTCAATACAAACTTGTTGCAAAACTTGGCAAATATCTCAGTAACAACAGCTGTTGTGTTGAATATAGCAGCACAATCACACGAATCAATATTGCTAATGACTTTCTTGCCTTTGCACATAAATTACTAGTTTCACCAAGAATATTTTCGTAATATCACCTAAAAGTCACCCTCTTCTATTTGAAGTCCCTATCACACGTGACATTTACTACCCCTCGCATATTCAGATGGTTTAATTTTAAATTTATGGTTTAATTTAATAAAAATCGGCTTCAACTGCTATTGCCGCATTTTTCATAAGACGTCACTCTTATATTTTATTGCCAAATGGGACTGTCTCATCGGCGAATGCGCTCGAAAATGCGAGAATGAAAACGGAAATATTTTTTGACACTTTTTAAAATTTCAGCTAAAACTTAAAGCATTTTAGATACTTACGATAATATATCGAGATAAAGATATAGAGAAACTAAACTAATTTCATGACAGAGATGATGATTCTTTAAACACGTCTTTATTGCTTGAACAGCAGTGTGATTCTGTAAGACTTCATTCTAAACTTCGAATCTGAATCCGCTGTGAGTTTCTTGATTGGCATTCTAAAACTCGGTTGATAATTCGTATCTACACTAGCGCTACTCCAGCGAGCGTGTTTGCGAGTTGAACTATATTAAACTTGAGATTTTGACAGCTAAAGTATGAGATGACGTAAAAAGTGGCATTCTGTAAGGTAATTCCACCGTGAGTTCGACGCTCACTTCGCACTCAAACCCGATTCAAAGTGTCTAATTATAAGCATCTATTTTACGAGTGAAAATAGAAGAAATCATAGTTGAATAGTGTTTAAATAAAGTTTTAAGTGAATAAGTGCCTATCTACTTAAGCGATAACGATAGCAAGAATGTTTTTGTTTAAATCTATATTAGAAGCTCACGCTTTGGATAAACTAGAAAAGCGTTGACAATCTACCAAAATTCGAAGTTTATCTTTATTAACTCGAGATGACGACTATGTGAGCGTGTATAGATTGTCAAAGGAGCTAATTGACCAACTGGAATATGAGTTACTGCTTTTGATAAAGCCCACAAAACGTCGAAGCGAAGGACTTTCAACTCGTGTAAAAGAAAGTTTATTTTACTAAGTATAAAGTTAATTTTGTAAGTATTTACACAGTTTATAATTGAAAGATTGGTAACCAAGCATACCATTATAAGAAAAACACTTCATGATAAGTATTCCCTTTAGGTGGATTCCCCGCTAGCTGTAGGCTTAAAATTTCATGTTAGTCTAAGGAACCTATAGTTATAATATTGGTATTCTATTAAGCATGAAATTAATCAAATTGGTCCCTGTTTTGTTTTGACTAGATCCAGATAAAGTAGGTATTTAATTTTTTATTGATTTATTGTTTCACAGATATTATGCACCTTGTCATTCTTGGCTAATGGCAGTTATCAGAAAATTATTAAAGAAAACATAAGATCATATTTATCGCAACCATCAGCATCTCTTTGCATAAATGAAGTAACGGAAGCTCTCAATAATCCTACCATAGTAAAAAAATATATAAGGTTTCTTCAAAATATACAAGAAAGACAAATGTTAAAAGGTATAATATATTATAATTTTTATTTTATTTAATTTATTAAGTGACCCTTTGATTTTTACATTTTATATGACGGTTGATCATGTTAGTAATTATTGTAAATTACAGGTTCTACAAAAAGTTTGGCTTTCCAGCAGCTCTTGGGTGTATTGATAGCACTCTGGTGGCAATGAAAAACCAGCAGAGAATGAAGAACGCTTCTACGCTGGTTCTTCTCCATGGAATTAACCAACCCGAACCGAACACCTGAAGCCTGAACCGAATAAATGAAATAAAAATATTTGATTTTGGTGTTGTTTATTGTATGTATTCTGTGGTGTGTGAGGGGTCTTTCAATAAAACTGCACTAGTATTCGTTAAAAGTGTTTAATTTAAATATTAAAAAAACTTACTTTAAAACTAAAAATCTTTCTTTAAAAACTAAAACACAACTCATACTGCTACACCCTGTCTCTATTCTTGGCCTCAGCCAATGCTTCCAGCCCTTTCCCGACTGCAGCCACAGCTTCAGCTAAAATCTTATCCCTCTCTGCACTCCTCTCCAGAAAGGACTGCAAGATCTGTGTATTTAATCTTTGTATCTTCAGCTGCTGTTCTTCCACACTCAGGAATCTCTCGGTGGTGGTAGAGAATTCCGTTCACCGTTGTGATGATGGAGGAGCAGCAACTGAAGATGTGTGATGTGATTCTGAAAAGAGAACACCTATTAATACATGCGTTAAAAAAGAATCTATGAGTTAAAACTAAATATTTGTTTCGAAAATGAAATTTTGATAGTTTGTACTTACACACAGAACTGCCTCAACTACTACAAACTGTCCTAGGGCAGCGAGAAGGTGAAGTAACTGAAGCAGCGTGATGAGAAGCTAAAAAGATAAATATTTACATAACTTACATGAAGGTTCTTTAGGTTGTCACTTCTATGATATACAATATTCATCTTGCTTGATATTATATTGAATAATGACCATCAATACCAATAGTAAAAAAACCTTATTACTTAATTTGCTAAACATAAAATCTTTTGTGAGCAGAAATGAAAAAAATGCTGTTATTATGAAATAGGTACACATGTATTTTTTAAACTACATTAAAATCTCCATTTCCTTATCATTCATAGTCAAGAATTGAGTAAAATTAAAAAAATTAAAATATTTATGAAATCAAGGAACAAACTTGAAACCAAGATTATCGCACATTTTTCAAGTGGTTTGCTTCAAGAAATGTTAAGTGGTTCGAACATATAAAAAAAGGACTGCTAACCTTGGTCCACTGTTTGTAGGTTTTGATAGTGCCACCTAAACTATTGAGGCGCACGGCTAGTTCCTCCCACTGGTGTCGACTTCGCTCTCTGGTATTTTCTCAAGAAACACTTGTCCATGCCAGGGTTTCTCTCCATAAACTCTATCAGAGTTTCAACCTGAGCCGACGATGGGTGAGAGGAACGTATCTCATTTGGACTGAAACATTATTGTCGGATTAGAAAACAAAATGAACACTTCTTTAATTAATATTATTTTTGAACTTTACAACAAGAAATATAAACTTACTTCATGATTATTTCACAATTATTATCAGCACTGAACAATCAAAACGTAAACAACACAATGCAACATTGACCACAGATTATATTTTTTTTCGTAGGGTAAGCATAGATTATATTCATGGCACGAATATAGAGTTTTCTGTTTATTTTTTACTTATTAGCTGCCTCAAATTCTTTTAAATAATAAATTGTAATTTAAACATCATATTTAGCTAAAATTCTGTATCAAAAACTGATAAAATGAAAAACCGATAAATCTCGACTTACATTTTGTTGAGTGTGGTAGTCACTAGTACAGTATTGGTCGCTTTGGAGCTCACGTCACTTCGCATGTGATAAGGTGATGCTTACAGAATGCAAAATCAAGGTCATTTTGAACCTTACGCGAAGTGCAAGTGAATAGCGACGTGAAATGCGAGTTGTTGTCTGAATTTTACAGAATCGACGTGCAGGTTCTAAAGGCTAGAAATCAACGCCTGATAATATTAAATTACCAAATTACCTTTCGAAAAAAGGCTCAAGAATCGAAAAAACTAAATTCATGAAGGAATTACAAATCACGTAAATCTAAGCTCTATTGATACTCGTTTAAGTGTCGATCCATTCTCTGTGACACCTTCTGCTTTGCCTCCGATATGCCTTTGAAAGCGGCAGACATTGATCGATGCTTCTCTAAGCTCAGAAATTAGATTCGAGCGAACACGATTCTTCAATACGATATCGCAGACGAAAAAGGTTGGGAATGTTTTTCTATTTACTTGGTGTTTAGAAAGACAAAATTGTTTTTTCCAGCAATCAATAGATGTAGTAACATATGAGGGATTGTAGGAGTTGAAGTTTCGTTTTCAATTGAATACGATACTTCAACTCACATTGAAATCAATCATGAGAAAAACACGCCTTTTATAATACACGATAGCGTGAGAAAAGTAACTCGCCTCATTATCAATGCAAACTTCTATGGAGCATATATTGAGAAATCTAATAAGAAAACCTATAAAAGAAAAGTACAGTGATTTGTTCCTATAGCAAGAAAAAGTCGCAATCCCATTTCTCCCAAGGCTCCAACTTCCAATTTCGACATTGTGCAATTTCGTTGGATGCACTGAAAATAATTACATGACCCATTAATCGTGGCCAGGCCATTTACCCGCTACCCTCTTTCCAATTTTTATCTTTTTTTACACGGAAACCGTTGAAATAGCATCGGATACTTCTCTTTCACCTATGTAACTCGTGAAGAATTTAACATCGTAAAATAAAAGGGGGTTTGAGCTACCTGCCGGGTGATATCTGGAAAATGTAAGAGAAATACACGGATTTGTAAATTGCTGGAAGTGACGGTACCAAGAAATACCGAATAAAGTAGATTACTATGATCAATAGATGATGATGACATGATGATAGATTTTTTCATTCCAAAAGAGAAGCTTTGAAATTCGCGACGTATGCGTTAATGCGTATAGTATTTATGAAATATTATGATGTTAGAAAATGTTAGTCTTGACAAAAAATTGCAAACGCATGTTATGACATGCGTATGAACTTCATAAAAGAATGGCCTAGGAATCCAAATAGGAAAAAAATACAAACTTTTTATAATTCATTCAATTATTCAGAACGTCCCATTCTACAACATTAAGTTACTTACATAAATATAAATTAATTAGGTAGGTAACAGGAAAAGGAAAATACTACTTTATTATAAAATGATACCTATATCTTAAAGGTTTCTAAGTTCAGCTTTTCATGCTAATGAATATTGTATTTTTTAAATTTATTAATGATATTTTTAAAGGTTAAATGTAGCTCGAGTAATACAAAATATAAATTAAATACACAATACTAAAAGTACTTCCTGTAAATTTATGAAGTACCTAGGGAGTTTTGTAGTATTTTAGAAATACGTATGCTCTGTTGTGACGAATGAATTTGTTAGCCATCATTGACATTTCCAGTTCCTCTTAATCCATGGTAAGAACGAATTTTATTGGCGGGCGCCTGATACATCGCGATGCCAATCGTAAATCTGTTGCCGCGAAATAAATAATTTAAAACTAATAAAAACGGGGCCTCTACCCGTAATGTTGTTCTTCTTAGTTACATTCGGAACACGGAACACATTTGAAAATCTCGGAGAACTATGTTTACAAGGATAGTGATTGCTTTTATGAATTTAGTTGTCCAAGATGGCATCAAGCTTTTGCTTAATTGATTAGGTAAGCTGACTGTGATTAACAATTGAGAATTATAGAGTTACTTCCTATAGAAAATTATAATATATTTTTATTGGACTCGAAATTTATGAAGTACAGTCTCCTTTACAATATTTAGTTTAGTTGTAGCAGTCTTACTACTGATGGCGATTACTTCCAAATTATCAATATATTATTTTGCTTTGGTAAAGCTCAGGCAGTCGCTCCATGTAAAATACTGATATCCAGCTGCATCTGGTTTGACTGGATACCGACCCCAATATGATTGGCAAAAGGCTAGGCAGATGATGATGATGGTTTGGTAAAGTTCTGGAAGATTAGTCAGTTTTAACTATTTTCAGTCAATAAATAACTGAAAATAGTTAACACTGACTCTTCCTTAAATTTGCTGTTACTATTTCAGTCAGAATGACAAACAGTCCGGAAATAACACAGATTAGATAACAATACTAAAAGGTGTTTCATTAAAGTGACAAAATATATTTCTTCAGCGTGTTTTACATAAACACTATTTTGTTATACTTAAGTGCATTAGCAGGTACTTACATCTTATGCAAGTGCAATACCATTGTTCGCAGTGAGACAACACTGCAAACGTTAACAACTGCAGATTTAATTCCACCTAATCTTCAAGCTAAACTAAACCTTATTACCGTGACACAAGATTAATTATGAGATATGACAATGATAATTTACGTTAACGTGTACAGAAAATGCATAATGCATCACGGAAACGCATTGCTTTCTAAACGTTCGTGCTATCGAACATATGTTTTTGCTACTGCGTCGCTTACTTGTCGGCGAGAGGAATTTCTAGAGAAAATATCATAGTGACGGGAAATGTTTCAGAATATCCTGTTCATTCAAGACTTTAGATAAGGTGCATGTGGCGGTTAAATAGCAGATGTCGTTTAGAATTCAGGAATATATAAGCCATTGTAATGAAAGAGTTTGTAAATAATTTTCGGGATCTAGGAGACTGTTTTCTATTGTTAAAACAAAAGCTACTTCATTACCGTTCAATGTTAACTAATTATTACAACCAAAAAAAAACTGTTAAACATTCCAAAGCTATTGTTAAGCTCCTCACACCAACACCACAATTTCTCACGAATTATTCAACACCGTGTTAAGAAAATTTATCTTGTTTCTCATCGCCATTAACTCTTATTGCATCTTGAACACCATATGCCTCTGGAATTTGAAAAGCATCCATGGCAATGCTCATCCGCCATGAAACAATTCAACAAACATGACCATCATTATAATTTATTATGAACAAAGCCGGAGAAACGACTTCGCAATCGAGTCAACAGGGTGTGACCATATCTTGGACTGGCCCATTGTTCGGTCTCCTCAAATTGTTATCCAAACCATCCCCCTCTTCTATGCAACCATTTTTTATAAAGTATACTGTAATAGAAGGTCCAGCGCCATAGTAACTTGTGATTCCATAAGCTTCTTGTTGGTTTTCAGTGTCTGTGTTTGTGTTTTGTGTGACGATATGTGGTTCAATTATAATAAATATCAAGTCTTGTTCGTCATTGTTTTGACTGCAAATTACGATGTCGGGAAATGTGATGCAATTACTAATACAAATTTTAATTCTCATTTGCGAGATTATTCTGCTGTTGATGTCAATGTAAGTGGTGGAGCAAACTATCGAAATGATTTTAGAAAGGACCAAGATACCATCATTTTAATTTTCGTTTCAGAACATAACAAATGTGAAAACGTTGCAAAAAGAGGATTTAGGAAAGTATGCAACTTTTACACCGGCGAGCAATCCAATTAAATTTAAGGTAGGAATATTTCTTACCATTACGAACACTAGTTGATTCAAAAACTATAATTATGATCCTAATAAGTGTATAGTAGTGAGTCTCTATTATGCACTCGAAGGGCTAACTTGTATTTGTAATGAGAGTACTTAAACAGGTCGCAATTACCTCGCTGCATAGCTGACAGCATTTAGCGCATTTCAAATGCAGAAATACGACAAGCCGAGGCTGCTTGTGGGAATATCATTGACATGGCCCACATTCTTGATAAACTTGCTCCAACGGAAACGTGAGTCAACCGGCAGTTGATACAATAATAAAGTTACATTGGTAGTTTTAAACAAATTAACACTATTTTTACAAAATGAGGTTTCAATTGATCGGCGAATTCATGTAAAAAAGGAGCGTATCAGCTGCTTATCGTCCTGTCCCAGTTTTAAGTAGATACATGAACAAGTGAGTCGATGGTCGTACAATGTAATTACATAGAAGGCACTGTTCAACATTTTAAGTTAAGTTATGCATGTACAGATGACATCTATTAAAAAGATTTAAGAATTTGTGTTCATTTAGCCTTTGTTACCTGCATAAAATTCATTTTATCTTTTACAACGCATAGTTTCCTTAAAACATGCTGACGATTCCGTAATTTAGTTGAAAATACAGCACGAACAGTATGGACCCAATTCTTCTCAACTTAACGTGAGATGAAGACGTAGTTTTATACTACATAGCTGTATAGCAATACACTTCCAACTGAAAACAATAGACTACACGATGTCTGCATATACACGTAGATAGCAGGTACGCGTGTACCTTTATAATTAATATCTCTTTATAATACATACAAGTAGAAAGATAAGAAGTAGTTAGAGAACAATTTGCCATTGAAAGAGAGGTTTAAGATGCATAACTGAGAATCTTTTCCCGTGACGGCCTCGACCTCAACGCAACAGTTAGTCAGATATCAGATCACTTCCCCGTAGTAATGAATAATGCTTTGGAACACAAACAAAACCTCGATACGAAATGAGAAAAAAAAACATGAGTCACACACTTTCGTGAACAAGACTTGTAGGAATGAGATTTGTGTTCAAATATCTGTGAAATAGGAGTCTGTCTATGTTTCGAATAACTAGGTTATACACATTAAAGCCTTTCTTGAAGGCACAAGAAAAAAAAATACATGTTTCACACACTTTCGTATACTTACAAAGACTGATAGACGAGGATAGTATTCAAATATTTGTGAAATAAGAGCATAATAATATCTATGTTTCAAATAACTTAGTTAAAGAGAAGCCTAACTTCATTGAACAGGGGTCTGATTAAAATTCCATACAAGCATTTAACCTTTGCAAACTTAAACAGTAGATATAAATTCAGTAATTCTGACTCATAGCAACCAGCTAAAATAAATACACCAAAGTAAAATGTGTCTGCTCAAAAAGAACAAGTTTGTAGACATTTTAAAAGGAAAGTAATGCCGTGTAACGCCATCAATTGAAGTAGAAACATTGAGTGCCATGTGAAAAGGGCTGTGCAGCAGTGTTCAGACGATCGCATCGAACCATCGGACCGCAGCCAAGAGCTAATTGTATTTAATTATTTTATCAGAAATAAACATCTTTGAAGGAATCGAAAAGACTCTTTCCCCTGTAGTCAAAGAAATTAGACTGAAAGGAATCGTACAGTCAATGCGAAAAATTGTAGTATGGCAAGTCTTAGTGTCCACATAAACACTTTGGTTATAATATTGTATATTACAGTTAGGTTATTTGAATGTAAAGGAATAAAAGTTATATATTTATATTATTTTGGGAGCATTTGAGCCTTCAAGGCTAGTAAATAATACTGTGAATTAAAATAATATCTACCAGGAAGTATTTTTGCTTAACTTAAAAGTTTTCTATTTAATGGATGTCAGACAGAGAAAATGTTGAATTCGTGAAGCAACCTCCATACCGACCTTTTTAGAAACTGTCATATTACACTGTTTTCTACCTCAAATGCTCCCAGTACACTCACCTTCAAATAGGTGTTTTTTTTTTTTTTTTTTTTATCGTGGTAAAATCATCAAATGAGTCCTCCCACCCAGAGCAGGGCGGGAGGGACTGTCAGACTTGTACTGACTAAAATCCACGGTGTCCTTCAATAGCCCTCTACGTACCGGGGTCACGGTAATCCCTTGGTCCCGCGATCCCGGCAGGCTTTGGCCCTCAACAGGCCCCGTCACTATGCTGACACTCTTTGAGGCGCGCGTGGAACACAACGCGCCGTCGACCCGGGCATGGTCCATGGTCGGACAGCGAGTCGCCCATTACTCGCTGCCCGCATGCCCGCGCCTACGGTGGCCGGAGATCGTCTGGCGACGTCCGACGCCGTGGGCGTCTACCACTGCGGCTGGGGTGGAGGGAGGACGCTGTCCTCTCCCTCAGGCGGCCCGCCTCCTCCTTCACGAGCATGACTGCTTCGCAGAAGGAGGCGACCGCTTCCCACTCCGTCTCGCCCCGCAGCATGGCCTCGACCAATGCCGGGCGCGAGAGGTCTCCGCCTATCGCCGTCGTGAGGACACGGCGGTGCTCTGCCCAAGCGGGGCAGTCCTGCACCGTATGCTCCACCGTGTCCTCCGGACGATCCTCGCAGTGGTGACACCCAGGCGTTTCTTCCCTCCCTATCAGACACAGGAACCTCCCGAAACTTCCGTGTCCGGTGAGGACCTGCGTCATGCGGTAGGTAAGGACGCCGTGACGCCTATCCAGCCACTCCTCAAAGAGGGGTCTTACCGCCGCGATTGCGGCGTGCCCGGCAAATAGGTGTTAATAAGAAAGAGAAGAAAAACAAGTATTTCTTCAGAAAACGAATGAATCATAACGGTCATTTTGCAGGAAATACCCGACAGCGCATTATCCAGCTCAAGCAATGGCCGGGGCTTGCTGTATCATGATCAACCAGGTATCGCTCATTATCAATGTCTTACTGATACTTAAATTGCTTTTATTTGGGCCTATCATGGAGAGCAGTGGCGCCACAGTTCATAGCAATTTGTTCAACAATTTTGTCGTCTATGGTCTCAAAGCGGTGAAAGAAAATATACGTGCTTTCGTGCGCTGACGAAGAAAATATAACACACAACGGGAAAACGACATGCGCCAAAACCAAAAAAAAAGCAACAAATAGAAGACATGTGATATATGGATTATGGGTCATTCCTTCTCTCAAAGTGGAGCCCTTTAACTGTAAACGGCTCTAACAGTCTAACGATACAAGACAAAATTTATTTTCTTTATCTTGGACTAGATTCTACTTATTCCTGTTGGTCCTACTGTAACACAGCTATCTTATTACATACTCACTGTTTCTGCAGCTCGCCTGTTCTGGTATTATGTCACTACATACCTACACATTTCATAACTAAATTATCTAAGCGATTATACTGCTCACTACTGAGACAAACTGCATCATGTGTATGTCATGATTGTCTAATGTTGTCCAACACAATGAGGTAAGCCACAAGAGCCACATCATCAATTCTTACGCAAAGTTTTGTTTTCTTCAAAGCCCTTTAATGCAGTTATAGAAAATATTTGTTCTGTATGATCGTACACCCTATTTTGTTAGTTAAGACTGCATTATTTAGGCGCCTTGTTAAATCACATTCTATTTATTTTTGAAATACCTACCTACTATCTCGTACTTTTATTACGGTGCTTAGTCGATTGTAGTGTATGAACGGAACAGACACTGCTGGGACACAGTACTCCTCTCTGTGAGAGGGTGTTTGCTGTAAATCACCACCCAGGCCCAATGCCAGTTGGTAGTTGTCATATGTCTTAGATTTTGGTTCTAGAATATTTCTTCACGATGTTTTCCTTCAGCGTCATTAATGGCATCAAAGCTCCCAGAATGTAAAATAATATTTTTTAATGTCTTCCTTTGTTCCAGGCTACGCACTAAACGATTACGAAGAAAATCCTCATTACTCTCAAGGACACGATTACCATCTATACGATCATCACTCAGAAGCTCATGGTCCTCCTACCTTCGAACACGATCACCATCACTCTTACCCTCTAGGTGATCATCATAATCATCATGACTACCACGATTATCATGATCATGGGGACCATTCTTCCCATGACCATGGACATCATTACTCTGGACATAAGCACCATCACTCAGGACATGGTCACTACGATAAACATTACAAGCATGTAAGTAATTGTAATCTTGAACAGGTTTTACGGAGTTGCTTTTTAGGAAAGTATATAGTCATAGTGGCAAAGATTTTCCTGTCACTTTATTGGTTGGCACCAGTTTATTGGTATAATCATTATCATCAGCCTACACACAGGCCTTCTCCCTGTGAGAAGGAGTGGGGCCAGTGCGATTAGTATGATAGCTGCATCAAAATTCTTGGTTGAGTCTTAATAATAGAAAGTTAATAAAACATCTTTATCATAGCTACATTCTATAATATGTATGTATTTCGAAATATATAAGTATGTTTATCAGTTGTCTAGTACCCATAACACAAGCTCTGCTTAGCTTGGGACTAGATGGCGTTGTGTGATAGTTGTGGAATATTTATTTATTTATTTATTTATTCAAGTACGAGTAACAATGTTACAAGTACCCAGATAGTTTGAAATTCAGATTATTTAGAGTAAACAAGTACCTATATGTATATTTCGAAATTCAGAGTAATAATTTCAACACAACATATTGTGTCTTGAATTCTTGAGTAATTATGTTTCTATGTTGATAAGGTTCTTAGTTCACGTTACATCCCACGCAAAGCTCGGGGTCTAGCCGTAATTCATGCCTAGGTTACCACATTTATATAACAAGAAACTGTAAGTAATTTACTGTAAGTAATTTACGAGTTTTGGCTGTTTCATTAAAGTGATATTTTGAATTACCCCGTTGAATATCAGTTTCATTGAATATTACGACCCTTTAGTACATTACTCCCTTGTTGCCTATTTTCGTAATGTTCCCACGCTCCTTCATTAGATTCTTGTTAGCCTAGTTTTATAATGGTAATGTTGTAATTTATCATCTTTTACTTAAGTGCCGACTGTATTTTTATAATTTCTGTTGGCCTCTTTTTACGAGAATTTCAAGGCAGGGTCTGGGGTAGATTGAATTTTAGGACCGATCTAAGAGGTTTCTACGAAACCCTGATAGATAATTTTTGCCTAATGTTTATAGTCCGAGTTACTAGTAAAATTATGTTGTGAAATATTTATTATTAAGTTAATACATTTATACACCTAATTTAATCTTTCCTTAATTAAAAAATATCAATGTCCGCTTGTTTTTAGTTCCTTCTAACTTTATCTGCCTTATCGTTACTGGATTTGTATTTTATCTTACAGGCTTTAGCAGCAAAAACAGTATTATGGCCTATAGCTGGTATAGCATTACTGGGTGCAGCAGCAGCCCTGGTCAGTAACCCAGTTCTGCTGCAACTTGGTGTAGTATCTGGGAAACGTAGAAGACGAGATACAGAAGAAGTCACTGGACCTGACTTCCCATCAGATACGTTCTCAAAGTATGAAGATAAAATTAAGGAACAAATTAATGAAAACAAGAATAGACACTTTGTAGAGGATACGAAGAAAAGAACGAAACAGAATAGAATTTTGAAAATTGCATCTCTTACTGAGACCACCAAAAGAAAAGTCGTTAAAACAAATAATCTAAGAGATATTCAAACCAATACAGGAATAAGAAAAGTATGGGCTTCAGTTAAAAGAAATAATGATCAAGTAACGACGTCACCAGTAAACTATGATGATGATGATAAATTCATCCCAATTCCTATAAAATTAAGAACTGTAAAGGTAACCGACTAACTTAAAAATATAATTAAGAAATTACAATAAACATTTTGTAGAACACTTTAGTTTTAAAACATTTACCCTTATCAAATCCTCATGCATGACTGTAATGGACTAATGGTATAATTCTTTTGTAAAAGCAAAGATAACAGTTCAATACTCACCAAAATGATGCCCCAAAAATAAGGATATGTCCTTGCTAGACACACTACTCAATCAACACAGACATAACACAAAAACTGGCTCGATACAACTTATTTATCGGTTAATAATAAAACAAACTTAATTACACCAGAAGGTATCGGCACATACACAGAACATTACAAATCACTTGCACAGCATGTAGCTCAGTCTACAAACAATACACGCACAGAAATATTGACAAAACAAACAATAAACCGACAATTGTTTGGTCAAACGTCATCAAAGAACCGATCATACGGTGTTTGGCTTACGAAACGAGTGAAATTCGAACTGCCGAGACAGTTTTGAATGAAGTTGCCTGCTGACCTTTCTATGTGTGCGCACACGCATGGCATGACGGCACAAGGGGTGTTGAAAAACTTGCTTTAAAAATGCCCATGTGTGAGTCATGGCGTGACACGTTGCGGTTACTGCAGCGTCCCCATTGGTTAAGGATATTATTTGAAAACAATGATGTCTTTGGACTAAGATAGACCATTTTAAATACTAAGATTTTGATTAAAAAATATGTTAAATGTTGCTGTAAATTCTGCTTCAAGCAAGCAGAAAACGATTTAAATGATTTAATCACAAGAATTTGCGTTAATTATATGTTTGATGTTAATCTTACCAGTAAAAAAAAATCATAACGAGAAAATTATCAAGATGAATTTAAAATACCTAGTCATAAAATTAAGTGAAGCAGTTGTTTAGTGCAGCGCCCTCTGTCGTTTCATCAAGGAATTAACTGAAACTACCACTGTGACTCACACAGGCAATAATCCTATTGAATCAGTATGCTTAAGCAAGCTACTGCTAGTTCACTATGTAGTCGTTAGGTGTCGCTTTCATACGCCTTATCAAAAGTTAGCTCTTTTTTAACAAGTTAGGTGGTCAAGACTTGGTTAAATAAAATAACTAAGTGGTCCTTACTATATAATGTTGAAAAAATAACATAATTTTATTAAATAATACCGTGGAGCATCACATTAATCTTCTATTTACAGCTTGAACCCGAACTGTAACAAAAAAAAAAAAACAAATCAATTAATTCTTTCGTTGCAATTTATTTCAGTGATCAATAAAGATTATGTCCATGAGATTATGAGCATCCAGAGGACCTGTGTTCCAACCATGGAATGTTATAGGTGGACTATGCTTATATGTACAGACGCCTACCCCAATCTATCAAATTTTACCAATCAAACATTAACCTTCCGCTATGGTGACAAGGTTAAAAATCGATTAAAGAAATTTGACAGATTTAGGTAGGTTGATGTGCTGCTAGTCTGTACCATCCGAAATCAAGTGTCAAGTATCCACAAAATACAAAGCAATCCTCTTCTTCTATAGATGATTCCAATCTTCAAAAGCTTGTAGCCAGAGCTAATTAATAAAGACGTTTTGTTTAATGTAAAACTAACGATATTATTATGTTCTACTCTCTGACAAAAATATTACTAAACTGAGACATCAAAAACCAAACATTATATTTATATTTTAGTGTAGATTTTATCTTATCTTATATTTATCTTCTATATATATCTATATATATAAAAGGAGAACTGACTGACTGACATATCAACGTACAGCCGAAACTACTAGGGCTAGGAATGTGAAATTTTGCACACGGCTTCCTATTATAATGTAGGGGAGCACTAAGAAGGGGTTTTTGGAAATTTAACCTTTAAGGGGGTGAAAAGGGGGATTTAGGAAAGTACGTAAAGTGCTAGTATTATTTATTATATTATATATTATATATATATATATATAAAAGGAGAACTGACTGACTGACATATCAACGTACAGCCGAAACTACTGGGGCTAGGAATGTGAAATTTTGCACACGGCTTCCTATTATGATGTAGGGAAGCACTAAGAAGGGGTTTTTGGAAATTTAACCTTAAAGGGGGTGAAAAGGGGGAATTAGGAAAGTACGTAACCCACGCGGACGAAGTCGCGGGCAAAGTGCTAGTTCATCCACAATTATCAACACTTTTTTCGTAGTCGGTTCTTTTCTCTGTAGGAGAGAGAGAGAAGAACGGCAGTGAAATTTAATCATTCAAGAGCTCGTTAAATTACATTTTTAATTGCACTTTCCTATTAATTACATACAGAAACACGTGGTGTAAATGAAAATAAATCCAGGTATGTATGCAGTCTCTTCAGAACTCTTATGACGGTCTTACTACAAAAAAATTAAACATCTGTTATGTAAAAAAACTGACTATGTCAAAACGGCATTTTTCAGTTACACTTTTTTAGACACAGTGTTTAACACATGTTAACTTTTTGTGGTATGACGATTAATTCTGTTCAAGATGAACATTGTGATTTAACTTGTAGAGTGTAGAAAGTAGTAAAATAAGAAAACTTAAAAAAAATGGAATCGACTTCAAAACCAAACACAAAAAAGTGTAAAATAACTTTTCTTTCGGAAACCGGTGGCTTTTTTGGTATTGACTATGGCCACCGACTTCCTTTTTTTATTTTACCCTTTTTAGTTGAGATATTCAAGCACAAAGATATTCGTAAAATCTGCGTCTTTGAAAAACTACAATACTTAGAATGTAGATTTTCAAAGACACCGAGGTAACAAAAATTGTTATATGTGAGCAACTTCACGCGATATCCATTAGTTTTATATACTAAAACGTCCTCCAGAATGTAACAAACACTTTTTTAAAAACCGCATCAAAATCGGTTCAGCGAAACTCGAGATAAGCGCGGACACACATACATACATACAGGTCGGATTGAGAACCTACTTTTTTTTTAAATCGGTTTATGATTATATAACTAACCTTTGGAGCATTTTCGACTGTACATTTGAATATCAAAGCTGCTCTATCACAACCTTTTTCTCCATCTGACACCTTGAGTTCGTTCACTGAAACCAAAACGATTGCATACTATACACTATATCTGCATTACAATCCACTAAAAGAAGAACCCTTACGAAACGAAGCCTTCATCGTGGTAAAATCATCAAATGAGTCCTTCAATAGACCTTTAAAGCCTGAGGCTATTAACGCTTCTTAAATATTGACTGTAGTAATGTCGTCACAGATTACTGCGGTCTTCGAAAGCAAAGTGCATGAATTTTAGTGAGCATAATTCTGAAAGTCAGGTTCGCTTAAAGCTGTGATGGTGCTATTTCATCATATGAGTCTTTGGGATGAATCATTTGATGATATGGCACCACAAAAGAATGGTCTCGTATATTTCTTCTGTAAATGCATGTGCAGGACCTCGTAGAAGATGGCGGGATAAAAGCAACGATCAGTCGACTGGTCCACTTTGGCCCTGGATTGCGAAAACTGGAGGTCATGGGGAGAGGCCTCTGCCCAGCAGTGGGAGGGAAGTAGGCTAGCAGTATCAGTATCAGTAAATGAAGGTGCATTACCTTCAGTATTAAGGGAGGCTATCAATTCACCAGAATGTTTGTCATAAGTATGATCTTTGCCAACAGTTTATTAAATTAGATCATTATTTTTCGTTCATTTGGAATAGTGTGTAACTGCAAAATTCCAAAAGTACGTCTACCATGGAAATTTTACAAAATCTACTTTTTTTACCTTTGACACAAACATCTGCCATTTTCTTGGCGTTTTCCAATCGTTTCTCATCTCCGTTCTTCATCATCTCTGCTACTTTATAGGCATGGTCGAGATCATACTGTCCTTGAGCATTCATCTGCAAAACGTAACATTAATTATATTTGTTTTCGGACATTGTATGATTATTGCTACTACATATCATCATCATCTGCCTAGCCTTTTCCCAAGTATATTAGGGTCGGCTTCCAGTCAAACCAGACGCAGCGGGATATCAGTATTTTACATGGAGCGACTGCCTGTCGGACCTTCACAACCCAGTAACTGGGTAATGCTTTACCCCAAGGTAAGACTGGTTGTCAGACTTTAGATTTTTTTACTGTAAAATCATAAATCAGCCCTGAGACAGATAGAAAAAAACAAAAACACGTTTTTTTTCTTCTGTTAAATCAATAAATATTCAGAAAGATAAAGCATCAAAATTCGAGAGTCCCCCTCGTGACGTCACTAGTAAGTAAAAATACAAGCACATTGTATTGCCCATCTGAAAAGTGTAGTGCCTTCGTTAATTTTAGTTTACGTACATCTAACGGGGTAAATAGGGATGCAATTTTAGTTTACGTACGTCAAACGGGGTCAATAGGGATGAATAGGGACCAAACTTTAACAGGGATTGTAATATTGAATTAATATGATAGGTTATCAACAACTACTCAATTTTACTTATTGAATAATACTACATTATTTGGAGACTTTAATTGTTAGCAACATATTATCATATTTTTTTTAAACGTTGTCCTACACTAGGAATTTCTCCTGTGTCGTGGGTGCGTCTACAAACATATAAAATCGTAGATCATACAAATATTTGCTCCGTGCGGGAATCGAACCCGAGACCCGCAGCGCAGCAGTCCAATCGCTCAGCCACTGCGCTAACCGTGCTGTCAATTACTTAATTAATTGATCGTTAAAATCCATTTCAAAGTTTTGTCCCTATTCACCCCATTTGACCTGGTACCTAACAAAAGATAAAATACGGATCGAATGTTTTGTGATAATTTAACTAACAAGCTAATCACTAATTACATTTTTCAGTCCCGAGATAGCATCAGAAAATTCGATGTTTAATGACTTGAATCAATAACAAGAGAACTTTTCAATCCATAAATTATGGCATGTAACCATTGTTCTCAGAACGTCATTGTATAGTTTGCATCGTAATTTGCTGATCATTAAACCTGCTTGTAAATATCATTAAAATTTGATTAAATGCATTGATAGAATAAAAAAAATTGTATAGAATAAGACACAAATCTGTGTAAAAGTAAGTTTTCGATTTTTGATTTTGATTGTTTTTAATTCCCACCTCTTTTCTTGGACAGCTTTCGTTGGTCAGAAAGTTGGTCGGGAAAGTCAAGTTCGTTAATTTTTTAAAAATTAACGAACTTTGACTTTCTCGAGCTAGTTTCAGGAGCAGTTTTACATATACGGTTAAAAATACAGCCCAACAGTACTGAATTTAACTGGAATTAAATCAAAGTTTGCTTAACAAACAAGCTTAATTATTAATTTAAAAAAAAACTTACAACTTCAGCGGCCTTATAAGCGCAAGCCAGTACACATTTGGTGGCAGTCTTGGTGGGAACCACGTAGCTCTGCAACTGGACCAGTTCAGTCATATCCACCTCTGAGTTCTTGTTGCACTTCATTATCAGCTTCGTGAACTCCATCTTCAGTTCCTGCTCTGTGAGGGCCTTTAAAACAATTTGATCGGTTTTAGATTTTGTTACAGTTTTTTTTTTCAAATATTTATTAGTTTCATTTTGTACAGATTTCATTAAATTAGAGATGGTAAGAAGATGGTACTTACCATCTTCTTACCGTGCCACTGATAATCTAAATTGAATAAACGTAAGCTAAAATTTAGTAAATTTAAATAACTTACTTTGACATAGCATTACAACCCAACTGAAAATATACTAGAAAAGGAAGGTCCTCAGGAAAGCTTAGAAAATTTAATCAATGGTAAGTTTAAACTATAACAACAACATGACAAGTGACAGTAAAACAGAATTTTATAAAGAGAGAGTTTTAGAAAAACTGAGTTTTAAAAAAACATAGTTGTTAGACGATATAATATTGATCTGGATTAATAAAGACGCGATTATCAGCAGTAATATAGCTCCTACAAATGTTTCTAAGGATTTAATAAACCTTTTAAGAATAGCAGGCATTCATATTTTGTAACGTACGTATAGTCTTTTTGTGTGAGTTTCGTTCTGTGCCTAAAAGTTAAAAATAAAAACCAAGACAATTTTAGTAAAATAATTATTTAAAATAAAATATATTTTTTATTGTTTCAAATAATATATTATGATACGGTATCAGGTGGAATGCCAAGATGGTCATGGCGAGTAATTGGTAAGGTAATTAAAAAAAAAGTATTGATAAGGGTACTTACGCAAACACAGCTGCATATTGCTAAGAATACAATTAATAAATTCCACATATCGATCACGCGCCTCGTCCAACACTAATCGAAACGAATATGCAACAACGTATAAATACCACAGTTCCAAAACACACGCATATTAAATGAAATTACGCATTCCCGATAACACTAAAGATTAGTTATTATTCCGAGAAATAATAGCTTTAATTATAATTTGGAGATTTTCCCATCTAGTGCGTGGATAGGAAAAGTATTTTCGTTTATAATTCACCAAAATTGTAACTCCAGATAAGATATTTAAATTTATTTTTTCTATTTAATCTGATGGTTTTGAAATTAAATTCGATGTCTATTTAAACAGTTCCGTTTAAGCTTTTTGATGCAATCATACCTACCTTTATTTAAAGAAACATTAATATAAAAATAAAAAAGGTATTCGGACGTGGTACTTAAACGTATTTATTTCGGTTTAAGGATAATTGCTACTACTGCTACTAATTCTACAAAATATTAAATTTGTACATCGACCAACGATGCTGAAGGTAGCAGCTGCTAAATCACTATTGCTAATTTGTACAATTTTGTACTCGCTCACAGAAGGTCAAACTGAAACAAAAAATAAATGTCCATTAGGTCTAGTTTTCATCAAAGTGAAAATGAACGTAGAGGTAAAAAGAAAAGAAAAGTAGAACCACTTCTTGTCTTTTCCCTCAAATTTCGGCCAGTAACAGAAAAGACAACTAATGGGATGTGGTGCACTCTACCAATGCCGAATGATTACCTCATGTTACTTGCCGCCCCGCTTGTCTCCTCTTCGATGGAAACTTTTTTTTTTTTTTAATAGCCTACTCTGTCCCACTCCTGGGCAAAGGCCTCCCTCCACTCCTTCCACTTCTAACGAGCCCGTGCGTCCTCCTTCCGATGGAAACTTACTTACTTACTAGTTTTAGGCATTGTCCAGATACAAATTCTATTAAAATAGTTATGGTGCTACAGTCCCAATACTTTTAATCATACCTTTTCTATGAGTAAGTCAATATTATGGCAATAAGAAATAAAGTACATACATCAGGTGACTTTTCCACTGTACACTTGAAGATCAAGGCAGCTCTATCGCAGCCTCTTGTTCCATCACTGACGGGAACATCGTTTACTGCAAAAATCATGAATAGTACGTGGTCATTTATTACAGTACGAGTACATTAAAACATATGGTGTAATACATCCTGTTTTTTATTTTGAAGTGAAAACTTCTTTAGCGGCGTTGTGCACTTTTTTTGGAATGGGAAAAAAATGTTAAACTCGCGTCAGGACACGTGACCTGATCGAAAATTCGTAAGACGGCGCAGGGCGCTTGCGCGAAGTTTATTACTATTGAAGTTTTCACTTCTGCCGGCACTCCCAAAGTGCAACCCGTCGTTTTTTTTTTTATTGGAAAGTCATAAAATGAGTCCTCCGGCCTAGGGAAGGACGAGAGGGACTGTCAGACTCATACTGACTACGAGAGTAATGGTTTCCTGACAAGATAGTTACGCGTTCCCGGCAGGCTTTGACCCTCTAAGGGATCCCCGTCAGGTGTAATACATCCTGTCAAAAACTTTTACAATCCGCCTTATTACAAAAAGAGGTTTAACTAAAAACCCAGGTTTAATCTTGTTAAACTATGGTTTACACAGACATTATTACAAATCGAGGTTTTTCGATAAACCATGGTCTAACAGTAGTAGCTGTCAAAGGTGTGTCAAAGTTTCTCATAGCAAATTTTTCATTGTGTTGTAGTTTTTGTGTTATTTTCACCCAAAATGGATTGAAATAAGGTAGGTTTAATTGTTATTACTCATTGTGGATTTAATTGTTTAGACAATCGTTCAAATGGCGGTACTAAAGTCGAGGTTTTATCTTAGTTTTGTAATACGGACAAATTTAAACCATGGCTCTGCAGATAAGCCTGGACTTGATAGACCAGGTTTAAACCAAGGTTTATTTAGTTTTTGTAATAAGGCCTTATGGGTTTTGTGCATAAGTCTTACTCAGGGAGTCTCTCAGAGTTAAATCTTGTCAAATATTCTAACCAGCTATTGCGTGAAAGAGTAACGAACATCCATCCACTCTCACAAACTTTCGAATTCATAACATTAGTAAGGTGAAAAAAGTGCACACTACAGAGGGTCTAAAACTGCCACTTTGCGGAGTCGTGCATTTTCCGTAACGCCATTTCATTTCATTAATTCACGAATATGAACCATTTGGGATATTGCTAGTGGCCGTTTTAGACCCTCAGTGGGAACGGATAGCATTCATGTTGTTGTGCCGTGCACGATGTCTCGTGTTTTGTGTATTTTATTCAACAGTGCCTAGATTACCCATAATAACTATTGCATCAAAATTACTGAAAAAACGGAAGTCTAGTGTCATTTATAATCTTGTACGAATGACATTAAAAGTTACAACGTTACTTTCGTTATCAGCAGTATTTCTTGCTCTACATTTATATCGAATGAAATCATATCAGTAGGTAAACAAATAGATTTAAAAAATGGATGAATGATCATAATGGATTGTTATCACAGCGATTCATAGTTCTAACATTTTTACATTTTACTTTTAAATTCCATTCAATATTCAAGGTCTTTTATCAAAGGATATGGTTGCATCTACTAACTGTATTATTAAGTTATTGTTTTCCAGCAGTCAACAATTCAAATATTATATTAATAAATCAAAAACCACCAGCTCAGCTTGTTTCTTCCTGGCAATATTTAGCATGCATCAACCTAAAGTCCCGCAATCAAGATACATGAAGGGCGATTTAAAACCCGGCGCACTCCATTGTACAGTCCAACGATGACATTTCTTTTATATAATTCACCACTCTGGTCCACACTGGTAGAATTAATTTCTAGTAATCAGTAAGAAATATTTTTCATAATTACCGCTTTTACATGCCTCCGTGAATTGTTCACTCTTCTTAATTTTATCAGGGTCATCAGATAAGTACCTTCGAGTCATCTCATTCACACCTTCAACTGATAATTGTCCTTGCTCGTTCATCTGAAATTAATTATTGGTTTATGTTGTATGTGTATTTATCAGGAGGCCATACTCTCTTAATACCACACGTGTCCGTGGTCCACGTACGAAAGTAACTCGGAAATTTTGAGTGAACCCTAAACCCGATTAGTTTTGAATTCATAAGTTCCTACAACACACCGGGAGTCGGGACAACTGTTCATTCATTGTCACCAATTTTTAGTTCGTATCACTAGCTAATCCTATGTCCGTAAACAATAAAGAGTAAGAAACGCTTGAAACGTTGGCCGAAGCTACGGATTCAATTACCTATGGAATACGATAGGCATCTAGAATTTTGAATACTTCTAGTCTTTAAAATATAGTGAAGAATGTTCCCTAGTTGTATTATTTGCACCATTAATCATATTACACATAATAATATAATTACGAATAATATAATTACTGTCGAATTTTAGAAAAAAAGAAGGCAATTTCTTGCTAAATAATAATTATAAATTTTTTAACTAATCTGGCAGCAGAGTAGTTATTGATGATGTTTTTTTTAAGTTGCAACCCTTAAAAAAAAAATCATCACCGATAGTAAAAACGTGTTCCAATATAAAGTTTACATAATTTCGAAGGTAAGCATCATCAGAATCATAGGACAACATGTTTCCGGTGAGTAAAGAGCATTAGCAGTAATCGTTGCGACGAGAAGGCATTGTAAACTGACTGTGGACCGTGTAATTGGTATACTTATCATCCGACCTTGCGTAATTTTACACAACACTGTTCGCTGCTGGGAACCAAACTGAAACTGCATAAAAATATACATAATCGTTGAATATACGATCAACTTTTGAACAAAACGAAAGAAAAATGTGAATCGGGTTTTTTGGCTGCTGAATTTTGAAGAGAAGTTTCAGGCTGCTGTTTGCTGTAAACACCCATTATAATCCGCGTAGTTTTTGGCCGATGTGTGCCTAAATATAAATATATTAATACGCTAAAGCGTATTCACACCTTCGTCACGAATTCTAAAGCCTTTCTGCGAAAAGAAATATTCAACCACGATCAAGACTCGAACCCATGTCCTTCTAGATAAGTACTCCAGACGCTTTACCAAAAGACCTAGAAGTCCAGAGCAGATTGGAGGTGTGGTGGCAAAGACTGGAGACCGTTGCCCTGAAATTAAGCGGAACTCGTTTTGCGATTTTTGGCGGTCTCTCCAGTCCTATGCCCAATATGCCCATTACTCTTGCCAGAATACCAGCCCATACCAGTCTGTTCCGATTTCCGGTACCTCAGGTCACTTGTCCAAAGAGATGGCGATGTAGACCGAGACATAACACACCGGATCAACTCGGGATGGTCGAAACTGTGACAGGTCACCGGAAGAACTTGTTACCCACGGATGACCCTCAAATTAAAGAGGAAATTATACAAATTTAGATTAGACCTATCGTATTGTACGGATCGAAATTCTGGGCTGTGAAAAAGATGGATGAGAAACGATTGCATGTAGCGGAGAGGTTGTTTTGTTGAGATAGATATGCGGAGTGACAAGAATGGATAAAGTAAGGATTGAGTCTATAAGGAAAAGTTTGAAAGTGGCACCTGTGACAGAAAAAATGAAAGCGAACCGTCTGTCTTGGTATGCGCATGTGATGAGGAGGGATAATACCCATGTGACTAAAAGAGTGACGGGTATGAATGATGATGGAAGGAGAGGAAGAGGAAGGCCAAAGAAAAGATGGATGGATTGTCTAAGGAGTGATAAAAAAGAAAAAGGAGGGAATGATACTGTGACGTCTGATAGGAGAGAATGGAAGAAGAAATCGTGTTGCACAAACCCCAAGTAAAATGGGATAAGGACAGGAAGGTGATGATGATGCTTTACCGAGTAGACTATCACAATCCTGCCCGGCGAGGTCGAATCTTTCATTCTTTTGTTAAACGTACCAACGGGACCCAGTCTTTTTTGTAGTCTCCGTACTCCGCCCAGGTTCAGAAACTAGACATGGGTCCGCCCCCTTTAAAGCCTGTTGTAAAGAGCGGTGACCAAAATTGTTGAATTGACAAACTTGAGGCAGAGTAGGTAGGATGACGATCCCTGAATTTGTCAGGTGACTGCTACCAAGCTGGATGATTATCACCGAAAATTGATGTAAGTAGCGTGGAGACGCTTATAAATATTTTTCTTTTTTAATTGTGTGAGTTTGGAACCACCCACCCTCTAGTGTAAGAGTTAATTACGCCGACTCTGGAAACACCGAGGTCTGTAAAGTAACTTTGGACTTGTATACTTGTGTCCAGGATACCTCTACCTCACGATGTTTTCCGTCACCAATGTCAGTGATGTCCAAGATAAACTAAGAAAATATAATTGAATTGCAAAAGACACATTGGTACTTTCCGGGGTTTGAAGTGCTAAATCTTCGGGCTATCACGACTTGAACAGATGGTCGATCTTAATTACGATGATTGCAAATGCCAAAAAGCGATTACCAAATAAGTGGTATCTCATAATCAGACAGTGATAAAATTTAAATATATGGTATAATAGGTTTATCACTGTTTAACATGAGAAAGTTAGAAAATTGAGAATTCTTACCATTCCAGCCTTCTTATAAACGCAAGCAAAAAGACATCTGATTGATTCGTTATCAGGCATTGTCTTGGTCTTGAGTTGTAGTGTATCAGCCGCTGTTATCGGATATGTGTCTGAACATTCTATTATCATCTCCACGTATTTCATCTTCAGCTCATCCAAGGATGATGCCTGTAAATTGGAAAATAGAAGACGCATTATTTTTTCTATGAGTTTTATAGTCATTATCAAAAAAAAAAGTTTTTTAAAGCCTTCGTGCAGAAAACCAACAGTAAAAGATTACATCACATATTTTAATTATTCAGAGTTTATTCTAAGTAATTTATGAATATAATAAAGAGACTAGCACATGACAAATATACAGTTTAAAAATAATAACCAAATAATTACAAATACAAGTCTTGTACGAGGCTAAAAAGAATCCTTTTTACAAATCATTTCAATCTAATCAGATTGAAATGATTTGTTGAAGTATCAAATTTTCTTGTACTCACAAAGACATTGAATTTTCTTTCAGAAAAACAAAGTTCATAATTAAGTCATAAACATACCTTAACATTGAAAGACAAAACACCACAAATAAATACATAAAAATATAAATGAAACATGGCCACGAAGTAAATCCCGCGTAAATGACAATCAAATGTGTGAATTGATACAAATTATCCTTATATATATGCGTAAACCGCAATGATGAATAACCACTGGGTTACGACAAAACCATTCATACATGTGTAGTTGGTAATCCATTTTTAAATATTAACTATATTACATGAATACGCAAATTGCTACCTTATTCCGATTTCAGTATAGTTTAAATTGCCGTTTACTTATGCATCATAAGTAAATCCCTACGATTGCAATAATTACATTGTGTCACAGCAATTTGTTGTCGCTACATTTGAGCTATTGACAAATAATCTCATTCATCCTGTGACATCGAAACGAGAAACGTATTTTGATAACAATGGATGAAATTAACTGCAGAGATGCGAAAAACCCATCCTATTAAAATTACCAGTTAAAATGACATCACACATCAACCATTTTGATAATCTACAATAGGTAATTGCTGCAGTAATTAGAAACTATACATAAAATGTTAAAAACTAATTTAACGTGGTTAGATAAACTGCAAATAAGAATGGGGAAATACAAATGCGGAAAAGATCAAATCAATTAAAAGGACATGCGAGAGAATAGTTGGCACGTTAGAATGAGAAGGAATAATTAAAAGGAAAGTAATATATTAAGGTTTACCACAAGATAAAAAGTAGAATAAACAATACTCGTGAAAAACATTTATAAGCCAATATAGAACAGACCTGTTGAAGATACAGACGAACAAATTTAATTTTTAAAATGCATATTCAGAGAATTTTGTAAAATATTCGGATTGAAAAACTTTAATGATGACATTAAAATCAGGAGAGAAGACAAAGCTACATCTCAGGAGCTTCCTACATCACTCTATTTTTGTAAACACTCGCATCGCTAGTACTTGATGAAGAAGAAGAGTACTTGAAGTGGGCCTTTCTTCTTTGAATTGAAATCTGTAAACCTATATTATTATTATTATACCTGCTAAAATCACAAAGTCTCTGTATGTGACCCTTGGATTTTGGACAAGTAATGAATCTCACATTTGGGTAAAAAATTAGCGAACTCATGTTTTGCTATGTCATCATGGCATTGAAACCTATATATTAGTACTACTAATGTAAAACTTAATTTGATGTTATGCAAAGTAATTACAGAGTTAGCAGTATATCATTACATTTTCGGTACTATATAAATTCGGAATTGTCCAAAATCTAACCATAAGTCTCCGGATTTCAATTTGGCTTCACCATAAACTACAGCACCAAAATTTAAAATGTTCAAATCATCAGTGTTGCTGTGTTGTTTATTCTTTTGTGCTTTGACACCGTATTTGGCTTTTGTAAGTAAAACTTTTATTACTATGAAAAAACTCATTGACTTTTTCTTGTCTTAGCCTTTTCGCTGAGTTTTCCTGAAATAGACTTAACGGCTACCTTTGTATCTAAATTCGCGATTAATTTACGACGATTTCCATCCTCCAAATGTTTATAAACTCTTACACTGATATCTACACTATTATCAATATTATCGTGTATGTCTTTTCCAGGCTATGACGGATGAGCAGAGAGCTCAAATCCATGCACACTTCGAGACCATCGGCAAGGCTTGTAACAAGGATAGCACCATGATTACCGATGACGATATTGCTAACCTTAGGGCCAGGAAGATTCCTACCGGTCCCAACGCGCCTTGCTTCTTGGCGTGCATGATGAAGCAGATTGGCATTGTGAGTATTGAACTTTTTCAGAAACATTTTAATAAATAAAATATGTGTCAGTCATACTGGTAATCTCATGGATTATTTTAATATCTGTATTTTTCTTAACACATTAAGAAAAAAAAAAACAAAAAAATGGCATGAACGAAATGATATTGGGCGGTTGTCTATGCTTAAGAGCGCGTATTCTAAAAGTTGGCAACGTCGCAAATTGTTGTCGAATATTAACAAGTTTTAGCTCTGTAGTGCAATAAAAAATGGTTAGGGAATGCAATAATTAATATCGTAACACCAATTAAATAGTTTTGCATGTAAAAAGAGTATTTGGAAACTTTCCAAATGTTTTTTTTACAACGGTTTCAACATCAAATTCAGTATTTTTATCGCATTTCTATATAAATTTTTAGTGCACTACAGAGCCATATTTCTGATTTTCATACAGTAAAATTACCAAATAAATTAATAAATTAAGATATTTGCGACGTTGCCAGTTTTCTGGTTATTTTAACTATGAAGTTATAGACGAGGTGACATATTTTTTGTATAGTGGCTCATTTTAAATCTGTTCTGCTTAGGTCAGAGGTGTTGAAAAGAGGGCCGAAAAACGATGAACTAATTCCTTAATTTGGCATTTTACAGATGGATGACAAAGGCATGTTACAAAAAGAGACTCTTCTAGAAATGGCCAAGCAAATATTCGACGATGGCGAAGAATTGAAACTGATTGAAGATTATCTTCACTCCTGCTCGCATAGTAAGATATTTTTTTATAACTGACTCTAGATTTAGGTATTAATCTCAACAATGATTGATGATTCTAACTTAAGTTATGGCGTCCTAAAGCTTAGTGCAGCGAAGTTTGGATGGATGGATATTTGTTACCGTTGTTTTTTAAATCACGCCAGAACATCTAAACGATGATAATTCGGATGAACACATCGATAAATTTCGCTTAGCACCCAGGCGAAGCTGCGGGCAAAGCTATCTACTAAATTAATTATATAGCATAATATGATTTATTATATAACTAGCTTCCACCCGCGACTCCGTCCGCGCCGATGTCGGTCTTCGCGTGGATGGTTTATTTCTCCATTTTGAGTAACTCTGACAATGACATCTTATAAATATTACGGCCCTGAATCCACTGCGGGTAATGCAACGTGTGTTCGCGGTTCTACAGAACAACGTCTATGAATAAAACTGAAAAATAAGATTTTTTTTTCTACGTATATTTCCAGGATAAAAAATATCCTATGTTATGCCCAGGATAATAAGGTATAATTATACCAAGTTTCATCGAAATCGAACCGTTAGTTTTCACGTGATGCCTGCACAATCAGACAAACAGACAGACAGACAGACAGATAAAAAAAATTTTAATCACATATTTGGGTTTGGTATCGATCCAGCAACACCCCCCGCTATTTATTTTTGAATATTTTGAATGTACAGAATTGACCCTTCTACAGATTTATTATATGTATAGATTAGGATGACTTTAAATTAATATTCTTCTTAGGCCTTCTTCTACGTTGTCAGTTTGATGGTCTTAAAATATTACGGAGATTATACAAAAGTAATAATCTATTATTTAATTCCAGTAAATGGCGAAGCAGTCAGCGATGGTGCTGCTGGTTGTGATCGGGCCATGTTGGCATACAAGTGTATGTCAGATAATGCTTCTCAGGTAATTGTTTTTATATTTTTTCACAGTTTTTTTTTAATGCACCGTAATTAAAATGGTCGTAAGTGGAAAATATGTGAGCCTTGCTTGTGTGCACCATATAGCACAGGAATTATTTACCTTAACCTTTTTTCCGGAGACAAACCTTTTTGTTTTAAGAAAGAGGTAATACTCGTATTATTATACACTTCTGGACACATCTATTGGCCCACCTTAGAGTTTAGGTTTCGATGGCCCCTACCGAAATATGATTGCTAGATTGAACAAAAACTGTTGATGCAGTTTTAAACCTGATACATTTTACCATCTTTTTCGATCGTATTGTTTTAAATTTGAATTCAGAATACCATACGACAGGAGCTACGCCTAACAAGTCGGATATGCGCCTTGTTAAAGGCAATTGATTTTTGAATAAAAAACATGTTTATCAAATAAAGGTTTAATTTAATAACGCGTGTTGCCTCCATGGGCATCTACCACAGCTCTCATACGATTAGGCATAGAGTTTATCAACCGCTCTATGAAATTTTGAGGGATAATAAATAATAAATAAATAAATATTCCACAACTATCACACAACGCCATCTAGTCCCAAGCTAAGCAGAGCTTGTGTTATGGGTACTAGACAACTGATAAACATACTTATATATTTCTAAATACATACATATTATAGATAAATTACACCCAGACACAGAACAAATGATCGTGATCATCACACAAACATTTGTCCTGGGTGGGAATCGAACCCACGACCTCCAGCATAGCAGTCAGGGTCACTAACCACTAGACCAACAGGCCTGCCAATCATCATCCTGGGATCATCTCCCATTCCTCTTCTATGGCAGTTTTCAACTCCTGAATCGTCTGGGCAACTGGCTGACGAGCCCTAACACGTCTTTTTAGCTCGTCCCACATGTGCTCAATGGGGTTCATGTCTGGGCTTCTGGCTGGCCAGTCCATAACTGTGATGTTCACATCCCGAAGATATTCCCTGACGATGCCGGCCGCATGGGTTCTTGCATTATCATGCATAAAAAGGAAATTTGGGCCCACATAGTCCGCGTATGGTATCACGTGAGGTTCTAAGCACTCACGAATGTACCTTTCAGCATTTAATGTTGGCAGCCGTGGTCCTGTAACAACCTCAAGTTGAGTTTTGCCGCTCGCGGATATACCGCCCCAGACAGTCCATGAGCCACCGCCATAAGCAACCCTTTCTTCAAAGCAGCATTGTGCGAAACGCTCTCCCTTACGTCGGTAGACCTTCTTCCTTCCATCATTGCCATGTAACACAATTTTAGACTCATCAGAAAAGAGTACACGGCTCCAATCTTGCTGTGTCCAATTTAAATGACTGCGTGCGAAATGAAGGCGCGCTGTTCGGTGGGCTCACGTTAGTTTGGGCCCATTAGCTGGCTTGTGTGGTACCATATCGCGTTCTTTTAACCTTCTCCGAACAGTTCGAGCACTCACAGATACTCCGTGGAAGTCGCGAAGTTGGTTTTGTATCTCAATGGAGGAAAGGCGACGATTTCTCAAGCTGGTCGTCACGATGAATCGATCCTGCCTTTCAGTTGTGACCCGAGATCGTGGCCTTCCTTGGCGACGAACAAAGCCGCCAGTCTCTAGGTACCTCCGATAAACATTTCGGACCGCAGATCGACTTAAATTAAGTTGAGCACTCACGTTTCTTTGGCTGTGTCCGGCCTGAATAAGTGCCACAGCTTGGGCGGCGACTTCAGGTGAAGTATCCATAGATTATTGATAGAACATCACCTTAATGTTAAGAATAAGTAATGTTTGTTGCAAAACCAAAGATATCAATCACTTTTTCAAGAATTAAATCCAAGTAAACCAATAAAACCAAGTTTTCTTAGTATTCGATTGTTTGATATCAACAAACAGGCTCCAAATTGTCTTTTGTTTCTTTAAATTCTGTGTTCGAAATTCAAAAAAAGACTATTGAATGAAATTGTGAATGTGCCAGGTTCAAAACTGCATAAAAACTTTTTGCTCGACCTAATATAAAATTTTAGCTAGGACCAAACGAAACTGAAAATACAAGGTGGGCCAATAGATGTGTCCAGAAGTGTAGTAGTTTGCTAATTGTAGATATAAGTTGATTATTTAAACATCCGTCTTACCACAAAAAAAATAAACTTCTGTTGAACGCCTGTCTAAAATAGTGCAGCTGCAAAACGACCCTTATATCAACGTGAAATGTCGTTTTGACTTTGACAGTGTTTTTAGACAAGTGTTTAACAGATGTTTAACTTTATTGTGGTAAGATGGTGAAAGTTTCGTTTATGTTTGAGCGTTTGTATTAAACAATTATTACCTAATTGTAACGTAAACCTTTTTATTTTTACAGTTTGGCATCGAAATCTAAGCGTCAACCATCTTTTTGAAATTTCCCCTATAAACTTGGCTGTTTTATAATGTGGACTTGGTATGGATTTTTTGTTTTAAAATCAATGTATTGTGTTTGATATATATATTTGTTTAACTAATTAAGTATATCAATTGAATTAAATTGTTATTATAAATGTAATTGTTTTAATTTGTTTTTTATAACTCTTAATAAATGGGAAGTCTAAGAGTCATTATTACGATAAGCTAGAACTAGGCTATAAAACAAATAGTTCTGAAACTTGGCAACTGTTCAAAACTCTTAAATTATAAAGACTAGAGAGTTGTTAGGTCAAATCAAGCTTAAGATTGTATGAAAATACCGCCAATACTCCGAAAACTTATTAACAACATTTTTTATAATTTCTTACGAAAGTTACAAATAAACAAAATAGAACAGAAACAGTATGAGAGACTGAACGCAAATGATATATTGTCTTCACTCAGCAAAATGATTTACTGACTGTGGATAATACGGCTCACAAAAATATTCTATACTTAATATTTTAAGCTGAAAAGTTTGTTTAGCTGAACGCGCTAATGTCATAAACTACTGGTTCGAATAGAACAATTATTTTTGTGTTGAATAACCTATTTATCGAGAAAGACACATATAATATCACGCTACGACAAATAGGAACTGAGCAGCAGGTGAAACCGCGGGGAAAAGCTAATATAAGATTATATTCATCTCGTTTTCAATAATGTAAAACTAACTCAGTATGTAGGTGAATTTTTCTAAACGAAGTATTTTCCAAAATACATGGAAAATGAAACGATGAGATTAAACGAAAAATTGCTTCTTTATTTATATATTGACTAACTAATTAAATATACATAATAAATTATAACAGAAATCAAGTGTCTCATTTGGTGTTGCATGTAGTTAAATCTCCATATTGTCCTCTTCGTGGAGCAGCTTTTTAATAAGGCATCTGCAAAAGGAAAACATAATTAAATTTATTAAAAAAAAGGTAATATAAAAAAAATAACTCGTACAAAATATATGAACTAACACTGATTCCGAAATAAAATAAAAATAAGCTTATAAAATGTGACAACACCGAGACTGTTTATGAGAAGAAGAACATGAAGATTGTTTTTGAAGTGAATGCCCAAGAGACAGACCGTAGAGCAGCCCTGTTTGTTGCCAATTTAATTTTTGTCAGAGTATTTTGTTCACTTGTTACCTGCCGATACCTAATAATATTTTCGCGAGTGTTGGACAATGAAGTGAATACACCATAAAATCATATGCAACCTAGAAAAGAAGCCATTCCATCACCAATAATGATGTGATGATCAAGAATGATTAGCATAAATCACAGATTCAATCAATCCAATTGATAGTTGTTTTCGAAATACCAAACAGAAAGCTGTATTTGTCTAGGTGATCACTGTGAACTATAAACTAGCACTCTGCCCGCGACTCCGTCTGCGATTGTAATCATCAATTTTCATCATGTACTATTTACCTAAACCTTCCTCAAGATATGCACGATCTGTTCGTAAAAACCGTTCAAAAATTCGTTCAGTACATACAGACAGACAGATTTTGGGAAAGCTTTGTTTTATAATATGATTAGAAGTTAACAGTTTATGCTTACTTCAGCTTTGTGTTCCAAAAAGCAAGCTAGGATAAGCTTAGCCCTATCGCAGCCAGCTTCACCGTCACTTACTTCTTTCTCGTTTACTGTAAAACAAAACAGTATTGGAAAATAAATTAAACAGAAATAGCATCATCCGTCCAAATAGAGTTGCTACTGAGAAATTTATTATTATGCATTATGGCGATCTGTAAGATTAATTCATTATCATAAATATACAAACCAGACATGCAGGCTTTTCCAATCTCTTCAAATTTGGCAAAGTCCTCATCGCTCTTCACGAACGGTCTGATTTTGGCAAGCGCAGAATCCGAGTCGAACAGGCCCTTATCATTCAACTGTTAAATAAAATTATTAATTATTATTGTTCATTTTCCCATCTGTGTGGTCATCATGTCACTGGTTTGATTGAATTTCAAATAATCCTGACCCTATATTTCACCACAACCGCGACGCCGCCGATGCCACATCGGTGGTGACACGGTCACTATAACTGAGCATTGTGTCAACTGAAATTTGAGTCAGTAGGGACTGACAGTCCCTTCCGCTCCGCTATTCGGGAGGTCTCATTTGATGATATTACAGCAATGAAAAGTATTGTGAGAACTGTCGAGGGTTTCGTCTAGTTGTTGTATGTCACCATTTTCTGTCCTTAACAAATGCTACTATAGCGAGTATGCTGTAGTTGTATTTGTATCTTAAGTACTTAATGATGGACAGATTACCAAAATAAGTTTAAAAATGTGATCAATTTACACGTACCGCTTCCGTTTTCCGCATGACACATCTTATAAAGCAGGAATTGACGGCATCAGCACTAGGAGCTTTCTTAGCTGCCTCGATGTCATCTTCGCTTACTCCTTCTGCCTCCGAGCACTCAGCCAGAATCGGAGCCATCGCCTCACGGACTGCAGCTTTCTCTTCTTCAGAAACGGCTTGCTAATATTAAAATTCAAAGTGAAAATATGAAACAAAAATGTTAGTACGAGAACACAGGAGTATTGTTGTGTAAAGTAAACGCCACAGTACTAGGTTTTAATGGCTTAATTTAAATCTCATCATTATCATCATCATATGAGCCGTAAGATGTACACTGCTGAACACAGGCCTCCCGTATAGACTTCCTATAGGAGCACTTGGAAGCAGCATGCATCCAGCGTGATCCTGTAGAATTAAATGTCAGTATAATAATGTTTTTATTACTTGTAGGTAGTAAAATATGTTCAGTGGACTTTTTCCGGCTGATGATGAATAAAATGTTGACAGCAAGAAAATTGAAAACCAACTGTTGAATTGCAACTAAGTTTACGAGACATTCAATCCAGAGAAAGCTTTAAAATTTGAGCTACGAAGAAGGTCTCCTCGGATCAAGAACTGAAGGGAACCGTTCAGAGTTATCCATAAAAAGATGCTGAATAATTGCATTTGAGCAACTTCTAAGACGTTTTATAAAAATACTGATGATGATAAAAATACTGGTGCAGGTGCTACTTACAGTAACCTTGGTCAGGCTCGCAGCCACAACACAGAGAACGATGCAGGTGAACTTGGACATCTTTGTAAGTTTCTTTGGCTTTGCACTACTGATCCTTTGAATGCCTGAAATGATATGCCTTTGTCTTAGCCAGTTGCCTTTTTATATCCAAATTCTGTCGTTAAAGTCATCGTGATGTGAGGCAATTATCATAATATCTCACCAAGGCTTGTTCAGTGTTACGAAATACAACAAAAAAGCTGGCTGGCTTTTCGTACATTATCTACCTACTTCCTTAAGTAGAGGAATTTTCTATTGTTTTAGCAGTTGCTGGAAACAACTAATTCGCACTGTGTCATCTTACAAAAAGCAAAGGTCACGTTAATTGATTCAGGATGACGAACGTATTGTTGTTTAAGAGCATGTTTACGGCATTTCTTACAAACTCTCAATTTTTAAAACTGAAACACATAAGCAAGATGAATAGGTCTCAAAATCAGGGAACATGAACAATTTATATACTTATGCAATTTAAAATTACTTGTAATAATAGACAACTGTGTAAAGGACATGGCGACATTAATTATGAAAAGTAAAATAGGGGACAATTAATGAGCGCCACCAATGCAAACAATGCAGGCCTCCCACAAACGTGGTATTTCCAAATCTTTATACAGTATGTCTCGGGAAGTGTGGATCATCTTTTTACGTCAGAGACATATCTACGGCTTTATTTTATACGGTTCAAAAGTTATGACCACTTATCGTATTCAGCAAACAAATGTTTAGGAATTTTAATTTCATTAAAGTATCTAACTTTAAAACTAATAAGAATATCCAAGCAATGAACAAGTCACAGCACGACTTCTTTTTGTACCTTGCTTTAGGAAATCTGAAAACCTGAAATGAGTACTAGGGACTGAGTGGAGGAACCGCCAGATTTTTATTGACTAAAAGTCCATCCTGTTCCTTCGATTGCCATTTGCGCTCCAGGGCCATGGTATCCGGCTTAAACAGTCCCCCGACCATGGCAAAAAGAGAAATATCTAGTTTAGGGACGTCGGGCAGGTAAATCTTACCAAAGATTTCTTGTATGGCCATGTACCTAGCGTAAGAAGGTATTTTCACTATCATTGCATGAATTACAATTGCAACATCATAAATACCTACGTTTCAGTACCTCAATTGTACTTGTCACTTTACGTCAAATTAGTTCTTGCCCGTCCTCGAAAATTGACGAAAATTACCCACGGTTTTTATGTAAAATCTCAAACACCACTGCCGACTCACAACGGCAGTCGAGATTAGACCAATAGACGAGACGGACTTCTTTTAAGAACTGCCTATGAAAAAGTGTTAACAGCAGTATGTGCTACAATATATCCAAGCTAATATCAGGAGAAATAGGTAAAACGCCTTAGTTGACAAAAGGTCCGTCACTCTAAGCCCCTTCGCACACAAAGCGACGCAAGTCTCCGATACCTTACGACTTCGGTATCCAGGCGACTACCGCAATACAAATCCGTAGGGGTTCGTACATAGGCACGCGTCGATGGATGCTTAGAGCGGAGACTTGCGACTGGCGTCGCCTTGTGTACGAAGGGGCTAACATTCAAACTTACTCCTCGGAACCACACGCGAGTGTGGCCAATGTTTGCGTACAACATGTCCCTCGGCCTCGGCTATGTTATAAGCCAACAGTGGCCACACTCGCGTGTGGTTCTGAGCAGTGAGCTTTAATGTTAAAATGATGGTACATTTTGTCAACTAGGACGTAATACCTAGTTTTACCCTATAAAGAGTAAAGTAAGTGTAATTTTGTGAGATTTTTCGTGGTTTGTTTGATCTCTGGAACTACTGAACAGATTTTGAAAATTCTTTACCCAATAGAAGGCTCTGTCATTCTTGAGTGACATAGCCTATATTTTATTTCCAAAAATGTCGTGCGTCTGATGTAATTTTGACGTTTCATAAAAGTCGCAAGTACATCGTAATGTTTTGTATACTAAAATTGTTCCATGCCATCTCAATGAGAGTTTGCGACACAATGATACCACATCTCATATTATATTACCTGTACACTTAGTCCCGTATTACATAACGTTTTTCAAGACTCAAGCGTTACTTAAAACTAGTTTCAATCAATCAAATGGCTTGAATCTAGTTTTATGTATTTTATTTCATTTTATTACCAGAAGAGCACTTATAGCTAGGTTACAGGTATTAGAAGAGAAAAATTAGTGAAAGAAGGCCAATTACAAGTTTTCTCTAACAGCATTAGGTTAGAACAAGAAACAGTAGACAGTTAAATGAAATAATAAGTAAAAGAAGTCGGAGTGAATTATCTAAAAAGAACATGAGAAGTGTCAGTGATTATTGAAAAAACGGTTTCATACTATTTTCTTTTATCTTACTGACACTGGTGGTGAATAAATCTAGATCTTCAACACTTTGACAAAATGAATTGTGTGATCTACTAGCTCTTATAATATAATGCCTGTGTCAAACAGACTGGCGAAAGCGAAGCGTTTCCGAAGCCAGACGCCAGTCCAATAGTTCTGTCACGCTATCGGATCGCTTTCGCCGTTTTATGTGACTGGATTCAAACAATTCCATAGATTACAATTAAAAACGTCACGCTTCGCATTCGCCACGCGAGTCTGTTTGACAAAGGCTTAAGAGTTTTGTCTGTAAATACACCGGACGGAGGGAATATACAGAGGTTGATGATTCCTGAAGGTAAAGAATGTTACACGTGGCCCAATTTCACCAACCAGTTCGGAACAATCGGTTGAACCATTAGCTATAATTTAATATGCCTGAATACTGAGTGTCGTTCTGTGAAACGGGACTCAGACCTAGGTTTTTTCATCTCAGTCTAGACATTTTTCGCTTGTCTAGCCGCTTTGACACTAACTTACTGTGCTCTAACATTTTAATCAGTTTTTTTAGGCTTTAAATTCAGAAAATGATTAAAAACTTTAATCATTTTCTGAACAGTTCTTATCCAATGTTTCTTCTTATTATATTACAAAATGGGGGACACGAGCATCTAATTGAATTTCTGCGTTTAAAGGAAGAGACAAAAATATTGAAGAAATTATTTAATTTCAATAAAACAAAACAAATGTATTTTAATAAAATCTTTTGCCATTGCATGTAAGAACATTGAAATCGGTCACATTTTGAAACCGCTCACATTAAAATCTGAAAAAAAACATCATCATCGTTACCTTAAAAAGTGGCATAATCTCATTATTTTAAGTTAGTTAGTAGAAAGATTTCTATCGTCTAAAGCACGGTGATGTTTAGAATGTTGAAAGGACATCGGGTCGTGCCATACATTTGGCCGTGGTAAAATCATCAAATGAGTCCTCCTACCCAGGGCAGAGCGGGAAGGACTTTCAGAGTCGTACTGACCAAAATCCATGGTGTCCTTCAATAGCCCTTTACGTTCCGGGGTCACGGTAATTCGTGAGTCCCGCGACCCCTTCCGGCTTTGGCCCTCTAAAGGGGGGTCCCGTCATTATGCTGAAACTCTTTAAGGCGCGCGTGGAACACAACGCGCCGTAAACCCGGGCATGGTCCATGGTCGGACAGCGAGTCGCCCATTACTCGCCGCCCGCGTCGTGCCAAGATGGGGTCAACTCAATCTTGTATATATAACGAGTGGTACCTCATTTTTGTGTGCCATAAAACATTTCCGCAACAGCACAGCCCTCTCACAGCCAGCATCTCCATCACTCACTGCTTCGGCATTAACTGAAATTAAGAAGGAAAATGTTTGGAAAGTAGCAATAATAACCCAAAATTATATTTCAAAAACAAATATTCCCATGAATATAAAGAAACCATATTCATTGGTCACCTTTATGGGTCAATTTTAACGCTCAATTGAATCACTCTAAACGGCTGACCTCATTATTTCATTAATTCGACTGGCCTTGTTGCCTCTTCCACTCGGATTCCTCTAGACTTCACCACGTTATTGGCCGAAAACCGTTGGAAAAGCCACAGGCCTGCCACCAAGCTTACAGGCAACCTTCCAATGCTTGTAAATGGATTAGATAAATACATTATGCCTTTTTATATTACCTAAACTTGTCCGTTTAGAAACATTCGAACAAAAGTTCCTACTGGTAACCTAGACATTATTTAAATAATTTTCACCTGATTCGCATTTCTTCGCAACTTCTACTGATGCTTGATTCTTCGTAAACGACTTCAATTTGGATTGATTGACCTCGGAATCGTATTCTCCTTTGTCGTTTATCTGTAGTAAATAAAAACGTAATCTAAAATAAAGGACGATAAAGATAATATTTGTACCTACATCCACAAGGACTGAAGATGAACAGGAGAGTCATCCAGATCATGATTGTTACGCTATGCTTACAAAATCTAAATCAACGAATCAACGACATGAGAAGAAGATGGATGATCTCTGTATCTACCAACTTCAGTCAAATTCATAAATCAAATGATTTGATTGGCTAGAAATAACTTTCACATGATTAGAGTAAGAATAAAATCTATATTCAGCTAGTAGTACAGTGACCTTCAGAGAAAACTAACCCTCTTTGGTAGTGATTTCTCTGAAGCTTACCGTACAAAAAATACTTACTATTCCAAACTTCTTGAAGACGCATCCTATAAAACAGGGGTCAAGGCTGTCGATATCGTGTGCGTCCTTAGCTTTCATGAGTTCAGCTTCACTGATTCCGAATTCCTTTAGGCACTCGTCTACGAAGGGTTTAATCGCAGCTTTGAGAGCTGCTTTCTCTTCCTCATCAGCCTGAAACAATAATTAAATAATTGAGTCTATATAACTTCGAGTAAACTGGATATAGACATTTTAGTGATAGACTGTTCTTTGAGGAATGTGCAGGACTTAAGGCCATAGAATCTAGAAGCTCCAGGTAGCGCTATTGGTGGATTACATGAATTTATAGTTGAATGTGTCGTTGTGGAAATATGAAATCCTATGAAAATCAATTCCACTGTTCTAAGGAAGTTAACTCATCTTTATTAATGCCTTCATTGTCTTTGGAGGGTTCCATCTGCCCTTGTTTGGTACACCAAAAATCCAAAAGAGGATGAAATAGGAAAAAAAATACTCACATTAACACTGTTTAAGCTTACAGCCATAGCACACAAAATAAGACAAGCACACTTAAACATTTTGTATATTTCAGTTGTTCACTGTTGGTCATTCAAAGTTTCAACTATGTTTGCTCTAAATCTCAACTGGGTGCCTTTTTATATACGAATTCTAAATACGAACAATTGTATAGGTATAAAGTAATTATCATAATATAACAAATAGGTCCAAATTTGTGTCATTCATGGCTAACATGGCTATTCAAACGCAGCAAAAATATATCTCTTCCGTTTAATCTCTGTATTAGGCGCTATATTCCGATAAGTACCTTATTTTTAGCCTATTGTAAAGAGCTATTTACCTTGATAGCCTTGACTGCGTCGTTGATCCCAGATTTAATTCCTAGGTTAGGAAAAGTGGTTTTCGGTTTCCTATTATGAATTTCTTTAGTAGGAACCACGGAGCCTGGATTTGTGTCCGGTTGGTGGCAATATACTAGCCCACTTTAAACATTAATGGCGAAATGCAGGTGCTATAAACTACACTCCTGCTAACCCTGTGGAGATCGCAGATGTGGCGCTTTGCAAAATAGTTTTTCAACCATTCGAGTTGAAAGCGATCCCAGTCCATACACATTCAAAAAATGAATCAGTAACACCATATAACACGAGACTGAAACATAACTACCAAATTGTGGATATGTCACGGCTAAAGGTAGGTGTGAACCTAAACTTAAGATTAGCCGGCTAAACCTAGGTTTATCTTCGACGAAATGTTAATGTTAGTTTGTTCTATCTTTAGCCGGCTAAACTTAGGTGTAGCTGCAGGTCCTTGGCCAAAAATGTAGAAGGAAATGGAAAAGGAAACAATGTAATAATGTTTACTATTTTGACACGAAAACTTTATTAAAAAATAATCACTTTCATTACACATGAGCGAGCGAAGCGAGCTCGGGACTCGCTGGCACCCCGACTCGGACAATTTAGGTTAGAAGAGGATGGCGGGGTCTGAAAGACCCCGCCATCCTCTTCGTGGTTATTTTTTTTTTAAACCACCCAGAAGTAGGAGCCCCGCGAAGCGGGGCTCCGTCGACATGCTGGGAAGCGTGGACGCCCCGCGAAAGCAAGACCATTCCATTTCCTTCTTTTTTAGCCAAGGACCTGCAGCTACACCTAAGTTTAGCCGGCTAAAGATAGAACAAACTAACATTAACATTTCGTCGAAGATAAACCTAGGTTTAGCCGGCTAATCTTAAGTTTAGGTTCACACCTACCTTTAGCCGTAACAGATATACAATAAAGGTGTACCTCTGCTTAATCCCTCGGGGTTAACAGGCTTGATGTTACAATACATGTTTATGTTAATTGAAAATAGTTTTCTCCATTCCAGAGGTTAACGTCAATAAACGTGACCAAAGGTTTTTACAAATTACGCAAAAAAATTTGGCACTTTACGCCCAAAATTGGACATTATTATAAATTTTGGACATCCGGAAAATAAGTAGGGCTACTTAGTACATAATTCTGAATTGGCTTCAATTGGCAAGAAATAATTTGCACAAATAAATATATATATATCAGGGAAATTACCGTCTATGATGTAGCTTGTCCGGCAGTTGGGACTCGATTTGGCGCTGCACAAAACAGAGGCCATGTGTTTTCATGGCCGTCTGAACGCGCAACGGTCAGAGTCCCACATAACGGTGGGAAGGGTTCACATCGGCGTCGGGAGGACGATGAAGTACCTGGGACTCGTCCTCGACAGCCGGTGGTACTTCAGGGAACACTTCCTGCGTTTGGCCCCATTACCGTGACCCCGGTACGTAAAGGGCTAGTGAAGGACACCGTGGATTTTAGTCAGTACAAGTCTGACAGTCCCTCCCACAATGCCCTGGGTGGGAGGACTCATTTGATGATTTTACCACGAAGGCTGTACGCCGGTGTCGTGCGGTCCATGGCCCTCTACGGGGCCTCCGTGTGGGCCCTGAGCATTCGGACACGACCACTAAAGCTGGTCGTATGCTAGAGGGTCATGGCTATCCGGATGATCTGAAGATACCGCACGTTCACCAGCAAATCGTCCAACCTCCTTGCCGGATTGCTGCCCTGGGATCTGGAGGCGACTGCCCTCCAGCGCGGCTATGAGTGGCGCGTGGAGGCGCAGCGGCGGGGCGAATCCCCGCTGGGGTTCGGGCACGCCGCAATCGCGGCTGTAAGACCCCTCTTTGAGGAGTGGCTGGATAGGCGTCACGGCATCCTGACCTACCGCATGATGCAGGTCCTCACTGGACACGGAAGTTTCAGGAAGTTCCTGTGTCTGATAGGGAGGGAAGAAACGCCTGGGTATCACCACTGCGAGGATCGTCCGTAGAACATGGTGGAGCATACGGTGCAGGACTACCTCGCTTGGGCAGAACACCGCTGTGTCCTCGCGACGGCGATAGGCGGAGACCTCTCGCGCCCAGCATTGGTCGAGGCCATGCTGCGGGGCGAGACGGAGTGGGAAGCGGTCGCCTCCTTCTGCGAAGCAGTCATGCTGGCGAAGGAGGAGGCGGGCCGCGTGAGGGAGAGGACAGCGTCCTCCCTCCACCCCAGCCGCATCAACTGATATTGGGCCTGCGAGGTGATGGATTTCGACCCACTCCTTCTCACTCAGACGACGACTACGACCCAGCATCGAGAACATTCTAGGTGTACCTACTGATAATTTTCAATTGTGTCTTAATCATAAAACCGGTGGCTAAGCTAATAGATAAAATTCAGGATGTTAGCAGTCACGCTGGCTTACATCATAAAGATCCAAAGAATTAAGAAAGTAATTGAATTATGAAATACTAGCTGTTGCCAGCGGTTTTGCCCGCTACTCGAAAATAATCCCTCGGGAACATAAAATCGGGATAAAAACTATCCTTTGTATTGATCCAGGTTCTGTATACCAAATAATATAATCCAAATACGTATAGTGGGTTTTTGCGTGAAAGAGTAATAAACATCCTTCCAAACAAACTTTTACGTGTATAATATTAATAGGAAGGAAGTAGGATAGTAGGATTTCAGGTGTGCTCGTTTTGTCAGAAGGCAGATGTGTATTCAAATTATAATTTGATTAAACGACCCAGCTATTCTGTGTGAATCCAGGTTATATAGTGTCGCGGGTTCCTCACGTTTGGGGTGATGCAGGTTCTTTCGGGGCCATGTCTCGAGAAGTGAACTGAAGTGACCTGTGAGCCGTTAGCGGAGGGCCGGAATGGCAGCAATGGAGGACACTTTTCGTATATTTTGGAAGTGAGGTGAAACCTGTTATTACTGACCGTAGTTTGCTCTATGATCAGCAGCGTCTTAGAACGCAGTGATGTCGTGAAATAAAGATGCGGAAACAAAAGGGGAGTTGAAGTAGAGAAGTGCTTTGGCAGATTGTTGCCTGCCTGATTGTTGCCCCATGGCATCATGCCTTGTCCATAACCTGTCCGGGAGCACGGGAAGTAATATTATATCCAGCTATCCCCCGAACCAAGTGTGTGAAGAACACGTGGGTGATTTTAGTCAGTACGCGTATGAAAGCCGCTTTGTGTTGCAGCCGATGATATCTTTGACGGCACGGTTAGCGGAGTGACTGAGCGATTTCACTGCTGCGCAGCGTGTCGCTGGTTCAATTCCCGCACGGAACAAATATTTGTATCATTTTTAAAAATATTAGTAGCTGTTCCGGGTCTGTGTATGTGAGTTTCTATGTTTGTAAACGCACCTACGACACAGGAGAAATTCCATTCGAAGCAATTATTATTTTGCTATAAATGTCCATAGTACAGCCTCTCCTTCAATTCTTTTACTTGGTGATAACGTATACGTTGAGTCTGTGAGTATATGTAACTATGTTACAGATATAATCTTTCTTTGCAAATCGATGGGTAATCTTAATTTATCGATTTACAATTTGGTTGCAATGTTACTGCGGTACTTTCAGCATCGAAAGGACAGACTGGAGACTACAGTCTCATTGTTTGTCGTCAAGAGTCTTGAAAACAAAATCAAGGTTTATTTTTCGCTAGAACACTCTTTAAAAATATAGTTTAAAGGGAACAAGTGGATACAGTAGATATAATTTATTTTTGCAAGTCGAGTTAAGTAGAAGTACTGCAGGTTCTCTTGTTATTCTGCGTTTGAATTGTTATCTGTGTTTCGCGAAGCTATTTCTGAAAAAGAAAACTTAATTTTTAAATATGTTCTTTTGTACATTGTATATTTTGTTAATATTTCTAGCTATGTATTTTTAATTCACTGCAGAATCACCGTCATTCTATTTTTTTTCTTAGGTTACTTGAAATCAAAATTACACGGTTTTTCTACCCTGCAACCGCCACTTAATCATTTATCGTAATCAATCCTGATGCAAGTAAAGGAAAGAAAGAAAATGTGTCAATCCAGCCCTTATAAACCTTCCCACTTTTTTACTTTTTGGTACCGAAGCTACTTTTAAAGATAAAATGAACGAAAGGGATGAAGCCACTTCGTATTGCTTAAATAGAAAACTCAGAGATTTAAAGAAACGATACTTACATATACTATATTAAGATTATAACCACAGCACAAAGCACAAGACAAGTTAACATAGACCTGTTTTAGGTACTTTTCAGTTTAGAACTCCGGATCCTTATGTATTTGAACTGTAAATGAATGAAGATCGAACTTAAAACCTTGGTAGCCATAGAATACATTCTAAATTGTAGTAAAAAGATATGCAATAATTATTTTAATGTCACATTATTTGACGCTCAATTAAACAACATTTTGTCCATTTTCACTGTTAACATTTCCATAAAGTGTAAACTTACACGAAATTCGAACCTCAAAAAGTAAAATACTACTTCCTGGAAAATTAATAACATAGCCGTTAGTTCTTAAATTACATTATCGCAGATTAGCCAAGGTACAGAGTTATGATTAGGCAATTTCACACTTCTTCTTCGTGCCCATGACTATCTAAATTGAATAAGCCCAGTAACTATGTAAATGTGGCACCTTCAATCTAGTCCATATTATGTTTCTATAATGATCAATCAACCCCATCATTTGTGAAGCAGCACCACATTTACACTTATGAGCATAATTATGCTCATAAATATAAATATGGTGCTGCTTTTTTGGCGTACTATAATATTATGACGGACACAAAAGACACAAATGTTCGAGGGATTCTCCTCAGAGCCTTATAAAAATATTACATTAAGATGTCCCTTAGAAAGATTACTCGCGATCTACTCAAAATCGGAATGATGGTCAAAATGATTGATAGTTCAATAAACAATATTTGGAACAGTAGTGGAACCAGAGTGGTACCCTGAGGTACCCCAGATTTTTTCTGACTTCTTTAATTTTTTCTTTAGAGGGATTGAATATTGTGCCAATGACTGAGTATTACTTGAATGTATCGAGTAGACCTCGAGTCGTTGGTCGTATTCCAAAGCAACCATTTAATATTTAGCTGTTTTGTTGGTTTTTTGTTGTTGATTGTAGCGAGTCTAGTCTCGAATTGGCAGATTTTATAATAAATTATACCTGTTGTCTAAGCGTCTGCACACTTATGAATACATTTTATTTTGATACGTAATAAATATAACAGCAATAGAAAGAAAGAATAAGTTTTATTTAGCAATGAAAAATTATTTTTTTAAAAAAGTAACGTTTCATGGATAGTTTTTTTAATCTCTTATGATGTTATTACTTTATTTGCAATGAGTCCAAGTCCTGAAGTGTCTCCCGTAACGCAGTGTTTTTCAGCTTAGTTAAGTATCTGAAAAAAATATTCAGTTTAACATTGTTTAAAGAAAGAAGGTATAGAAAGGTAAAGAAATAAAAATGCTAGAAAGACTTTAAAGACCTCTTTCCTACGCGTTTTTATCTGTTCCGCAATGCAAGCTGCTGCCAGCGCAGCTCTTTCACATCCTGCTTCCCCGTCGCTTACAGCTTTGTCATTAACTGAAATTAAAAGCAACAACATAATTATTATAAAAGCTGCATGTTTTGTCACAAAAAAAATTCAAGTCATACTGATGGAATCGTTTGTTTTAAAGTCACCGAAATAATCAGGCAGTTTAAGTATTCCAAAGAAAATCTATACCTGACTCGCATTGTTTAGCCATTTCTTTAATCATTGTGTATTCCTTTGTCCCTTTTAACTCGGGCGCAGTTTTTTCAACGAAAATCATGCCGTTTTCTACATCATATTCACCTTTTTCATTCATCTGTGAAAAATAATCCAATAATTTTATGCGAAATACAAAGGTGGGTAAAAGTTCGAAATGTTTTTTAGAAATGATTGACATGGAGGGAAGTGGAAACATTTTTCCTACTTCTCCACTGTTCTTTTCTGATTAATTTCGTTGCAGGATCCAAGACAGGTAAATTCATACTCCGGGACACGTCGAGCTTCATTGTCTCGGCGCTTTTCTGGTGGTTGGCACTGTTGATTCTTGCTTTTAGGAGTTGCAGTGGTTTGAGAATAGTGTGGCGGGTTTGTCCCAATAAAAAAAAAGTTGATATACTCTTTATACTACAGTACTCTCCGTAACACGCTGACAGACGGAGATTACTGCAGTATCCAGTGAGTTTAATTAACAGCTGGAGATAGTGTGCGACTGGTAAACAACTGTGCTGAACATTGAACTAGTAGTGGGCCCAAGACAAGCTGCAAATTGCACTTTTATGGACGTTTTCCATGAAAAAGGAAGTAAAAAATTACTTACAAATCCAGTTTTTTTAAGAGCACAGCTCCAAAAACATGGCTCTATGAGTTTGACATCTTCAGATGCCATAGCTGTACGCAAGACAGCTTCTGTGACTCCGTTGTCTTTTGTGCATTCACTCAAAATCATTTCAAAGTCCGCAGGAGATGCTGCCTTTAAAAATAAAATAAGGGTTTTAACGATCACGGAAGTATTAAAAAGTCACAAAATATTAGGATTTCAACTTAATTTAATTAATTTACCTTACATTATACGATCTACAAATGTTAAAAGGTGCGATAGGGTGCAGTATTGATATCGATAAATGCATAAATTAATAAAATAAAAACTTACATATACGCAGTGTAAATTAATAGCTATGGCACACAAACCAAGACAAATAATCTTAAACATATTTGTGTTTTTTGAATTCCTGCTCTCGCTCCAATTGCAAATGCACTGAAAACTAATCTCACACTTTGTTATTTATATATTCTAAACTGCTGTAAATCACCAAATAATTATTGTAATATCTGACTGCGAAATGTCCAATTACATAGTATTTTACCTATATATTCACATTGTAAATAGCATTTAATGTATATGTAGGTGCTTGTATCGAATTTGAACCTGTTAAAAAAACCCGGTAGTTTGTATGACTATACTGAAATGAGATCACCAAAAATGACTCGTTCGCATAGAATAAGTTCGACCATATTATTACAAATAATATCTATCAGGAAGGCAAAAAACGCACGGTTATATTTTCGAGGGATTTACTGAAAACAGGCTTAACTAAAGCCACGATATAAAAGCAATAAAAAAAAAATCTGATATTTATTTCGTATCATTGCTTTTAAATATCACTAGCATTAGAAGTTTAACTAAAACAAGCTATTAGTACTTAATCAATTAAATAACAATTATTTACATTAAATTATAACGAAAACAATAAAATCTCCTGAAGTAATAACGGATGGATCTCCAAAACGGGCGTATTCGTGTGATCGCTCTGGTGCTTTTCAGATATTGATTTTTAATAGTAATTATGTATCTCATTAAAAAGAATGATATTCAAATAGTTTATTTTTACTATTGGCCTTCAATTTACACAAACAGTTATGAAAATATTTAAGTTCAAAAAATTTCGCGACCAGAGCAATCATAATTGGTGCCAGAGCGATCATAAATGGTGAAATCAGTGAAACAAGAAAATTAATATTGATAAAATATTATTTATTTAGCCGTTTTCAGTCATATTCAGTGTACGAATAACAAGATTGATGTAAGAGAAATGTATTATTTTAGAAAAATATCGTTATAATTTCAAACTATTACATTATAATTTTAAAATAACAAATTAACATACTCATAAAAAACAACTTTTGGCTTAGTTTCATTTATTTGGACTATACCGAACTTTCCCTACTTTTCTTCCTACGAACCTTTTGCTGGCTTGGAGTCAAACCACTCATTGGTAGTACTGTGCCCCGAGCTTTTTTCCTTTGGTGATTTTCTCTTGACTTTGCAAAACATTGTCCGTATAGATCTGGATTATTTGTCATGTAAAGATCATTTCGCTGTGTCGGAAGACAAAAATGGGGAAAGCGGAAATTGGTCATATTATAATTATTGGTGGAGATTATAATTCATTTTACTTAGGTACACCTCTGTCCCACCCTTCGGGGATTACAGGTGTGATGTTTTATTATGTTTAATTGCTTGAAGTCGTTGGTTCTAGCAATACTTATCATTATTTTGTGTTTCTCAGCACTTTAAAAAATCAACAGATTCAGATACCTCTCTGTTGTCGAACTCAATAGAATAACTCTGTATTTTTTACCATACCTGCGAGTAAACATTGGCTGAATGTTTTGTTTTCTTAAGAGTAAGTTTTAATATAAACCAGTTTTCTGTTGTGAGGAATTGAAAACTTTGAACTGAATGCACATTTTAGGCTGAGAGCTTTAGTCCTGCTTGTAATTTTCAAAGTATCAGCTGACGATATTTCCACCGAGATACAGCCAGCTGACGTTTGTTTTTATCCATAACTTCATGTAAACTATCATCAGGTGAAATTTGAGTCGAGAGGAAATTACTGAAAGTAAAATAAAATAAAAAACATTTTTGGGTGACCAGCTGCCGTGTTTTCAACCATGGTACAGTCAACTGATTGGTTTTATTCTTCGTGATATAAGATAATCTTCAATATAAACCAGGTTTCACTTGGGAGGAAATGACAATATATTTTTTCTACGTGTTTGAACGGCTATTGCTGCTTCTCCCACCAACGGAACCACAGCTGACTTCCACGAATCTTTATGATACAACTCCCTCATGTAGCTTACTATTATGACTTGAGAATAAATCACTGACGAAATTTAGCTCCCCCTTTTCCCGCTCTATGAAATGTTTTTCTTCGAGGCATGGTTTCCATCTGCAACAATAGTTGATATTAAATTTTAGAAAAGAAAAGCTTATAGTTGCGGTTAGCTAAATGCCAATATAATAATACTTATCATCATAGTAAAATACGTCAAAATCTGTTTATGGGTTTAGGTTATCCAAAGAAACCCAGAAAAGGATATAAATTAAAGGTTATATGCATAGTTCTTCGTTTGTCATTGTTACAGTCCGGACTTAAAACAGATTTATAACGTACAATTAATGCAAAATATCATTGCTCTGGTCTTTTTGGACAGAGCAATCACAGCCACAGCGATCAGAAAAAGTCACTAAATCAAAAAATTTGCCGATTTTAAAAGTAGTAGAAAGTTGTGATTACGTCTCATAAAAAACACTATAATGATCTCTTAATTCACATAGCAAACACATTTACAAGCTTACTATTTAATTTAAATAACGAGCCATAGTAATCATAAAATTCGAGAACCAAATCCAGAGCAATCATAAACTTACCTTCGTAAACTTACCTTCGCGGGTACGTGGCAGACAGGTATCCTCCTCGGCGGTTAGACCACTGCTGGCGCTGCCCACCGGGAGAGGAATAGATTGTCTATAACGCGTAACTAGGGATGAGGGCGATGTTTTACCTCAGCGCAGAGCGATGAGATAAAATGCCCGGTCACGATTTTAAATTCAAATTGAGGCAAAAGTTTTGTTAATATAACTTAAAATATTTTATTACTATGAAGATTAACTATTTGTTATGTAATCTAAATAAGTTGTTTCATATGAACCATCTCATTAAAAATGTAAAAAATATTTTTTTCATTCAATCGGGAGTCGGGTCAACCCAGAGCGATCAGGATTTTAGGATTTAAGATTTTTTTTAAAATATTTAAAATAAACTTATTCATAATATTAGCCTTGTACCACGTAGATTAGACACCGAACTGTATATAAAAAAATATTATGAAAACGGTTTCCGATTTTAAAATGGCTTTATACAGCCCGACACGAAAAAAAATGCCTCTGGAGATTGTGCCTAACAAACTAAAAATATAATTTACTGGCGATTACTTAGCCTCTGGCCAAGACAAAATTAAGCCAGTCACGGAAAGTGTCAACTAACCGTTTCGAAATTTATTCGAAAATTTTGAGTACTGTGTTTAATAGACCAATGGTTTTAATTTCAAAATGCATCACCAGTACAGCACACCGAAGTAGCGAGGTGTGCGGCGACACGGCGCAAGAGCATCACATGTTATGTCTAGGCCTCCCATCTTTTATGGAAATAAAAATCATGCCTTCTGGTTTCTTTCCATCGTTGCGTCCCGCAAGCTATTGTTGCTGTAAGCTGTATTATTGGTAATAGCTGTAATAATACAGCTGTAACACTGTCAGAGACATGAGCTCTTCAGACCATAATTTCGTTTGAATTCCATCATTCATACGAAAGGATCGCACTTATGCCTTTGTCAAACAGACAGGCGAGTCCGAAGCGATAACGAACCAATACGAGACGTCAGTCTGATAGTTCGGTCACGCTATCGGATCGCTTTCGCTTTTCTATGTGACTGGATTCAAACAAGTCAAAGGCTTTAGACTATCCTGACGTGGTTTTTGTGGTATTTGATGACTTTAGCCCATTGACAACAATAATGAGTATAATATAGTATAGAGTTTCAGAACTGATGTTAATTTCAAGCCGATGTAATTTTATGTCGGCCAAAATCTCGTCTTTTCTACACGATTTTTGTCCTTCTATTCAAGCCTTATAAGGAAGAATCTCACTCTTCATATCTGTCAGTAAGTAAAGTAGGCAATTGTATCAATTTTTTTACGTAGTTCTATCGTTTTGAGAAGAACCTGTAAACAATAGAATTCTTTGATTAACTGTTTACGGAATTTAAAATTATTTTACTCCTATTTCTATTTTACATACCGTATTCGATCTATCTGTTCCGCAAAGCAACCAACTATCATCGCACCCCACTCGCACTTAGTTGTTCCTCTGGGTACTGAAATGAATTGAATCAAAAAAATCACCGGTGGCCACAAAGTCCAAGCCACGGCATCTGCCTGATTCAAAACCTAATCGGGCCTCACAATAGCATGGGTGATATTGCAAGCTTCTCAGAAACATGCACTTATGTAAAAACTAAAACGAAGGTGAAGGAACACATGCTTGTTAGCCCACTACTTCAGTCTCTAGGGTACTAAGAAACTTGAGCATTCACTTGTAATGAGCATGCTTGCGAATGTTACATTACAGAAAAAACAGACGAGAGCGTTTTAGCGAGCATTTGAGCACCTACTAGCGATGTTTTTGGCTTTATGTTTGGCTCTGATCGTTGTTCAGTTCGACAATGTTCTCTAACAAGTGAATGCTCAAGTCTATTAACCCATTTAGCACCTTAAGGGATACAAAAGCAATAATGGCACAATGACATTGCTTCCCAAAGCAGCAAACGATATAGTGAGAAGCAGTTGTTAATAAATAATTAGGTATTCTTGTTCTCAACTAAAACAGTACAAAGGGGTGAAGAGCGGACATTTTGGGAGATTGTTTCAAATAAAATATTAATTATTAAATAGTTCTTTTTGATTTTATACCTGAGTCGCACTGTCTTGCAATAGTTTCCAGAATGGTATATGCATCATCTTTCTTCACAAATTTCCTGGCGTAAGTCAAGCCGGCTTCCAGAATGTAATGGCCGTTGTCATCAAGCTGTAATTTGAAAAGTGCAGTCTACATTTCATTGTCGATTCTGTGTATTTTACTATCTGAATATTGTATAATATACGTAGTAGTCGAGTAGTCTTCCTGGCCATTTTTGACCACGGTGACCAATCAACTACAAATAGTGCTTATGAAATTGTAAAGAACTGGTTGACGGCACGGTTGGCGCAGTTAATCGAGCGTTTAAATACGACGTACGCAAAGAGGCTCACCTTTGTTAATGTAATTTTAAGTTTCGTTTTCGTTGTAAATTTTGTGCACAATAAAGAATATATATTCGTATATGTATACGCTACGTTTCCCGCATGGAACAAAAATGTATATACCTATGGCCTACAAGTAGATGTTCCGGCTCTGGATCATTGTGAATGTGAGTTTAAATGCTTGTAAATTCACCCACAACACATGAGAAATTTCAAGTGATTGCCAAATTTGAAAAAGAAAACAAAAACTCACAAATCCAGCTTTTCTGAGGCAGCAGGCCCAAAAACAGGGATTAACAGCTGACACGTCTTCTAATTGCATTGCTGTATGTAGTTCATTGTCGGTGACGTGGTTCTCCTTCGAACACTCGAATATCATATCATTTAGTTCCTGTATGTTACTTGGGCCCACAACTGTACCCGCCTTGAAACATAAAAAATAGAATTTACTAGAAAAATAAATAGGGTTCTCCTTGGTTCTCCATGTTACTTCATTAGGGAAAAAAGGCTATTTCTGTTTAAGCCCTATCAGAATGTTGTAGGTACTGCGAAGGTTTTTACTTTTTAAGCAAACTTTTTAGTTTCGAGATAATGTATTAATACAGCCAGTATAATCATGCGATTCAAGCACAAGTTTTTGAATGTTTCAGTCAAATTTTTGAAGGATACGAGTATACGACATTAGGTTATGCTTAGGTACTTCTTTTAGCCGGTTGGCCCTAGTATTAGAGCAAGGGGCTTAAGAAAATTATTTTTTATCATGTCAATTCATAAAGAAATTGTTCTTCGTAAACTGGGAGCAAAACCGCTCTTTCTACTTTTATTTTATAGCAAAAAATTCTTGATGTAAATTGATAGCGGTCACAGTAATAAGTACTTCAAGAATCAAAGCTGCTGCTCTGTGACAAATGGACTTACAGACAGACAGCGGAGCCTTAGTAATAGTGTACTTTTCACAATCTTTGGGTACGGAACCCAAGTCCCTAATGAATAAAGGTGAGTCGTGATCATAAGAATTGACAATGGATGCCAATGCTTTGACCATGGGTGAAAACACGCATAGAATAACTAAAGCAACATCATCAAATTTGAATTAGGCATCAGCATCTTTAAATTATGGAAAGCTGGCAAATTAAAAAAAATATACTTACATAAACGCTGGTTATCCTCGCAACCACAACACCCAAAATAAAACAAATTAACTCAAACATACTGTTCTTTCCAGTTACTCCTAATCACGAAGTGTGTACTGTGTCCGTTCAATAACTACTATACTCCTTGTTATATAAATATGCTAAACAATAGTAATTGAACGTGATGTAATTTCAATAACATAATCTACGTCTATTCGTAATACTTAATGTTATAACAATATATACCTACCTATAATTTGTTGTTATAAAATCTACAGACATCCGAAATGACTTCATCAGCAACTTACACGTACGTATCCTACTTATAACAGGGAGAGGTATCAACAGTAATCAAATGTATTCTAATGTTGTCAGCTTTTTTTTAATGTTATAAAATCATCGAATGAGTCCTCCCACCCAGGGCAGAGCGGGAGGGACTGTCAGACTCGTACGTACTAAAATCCACGGTGTCCTTCAATAACCCTTTACGTTCCGGTGTCACGGTAATTGGTACAATACCGTAATAAATATATTAAGAAAGGTAATGAGACAAGAAAGTTTTTTCTGTAATTTGTAAATCAAGTGTCATACATTTATTTGGACAACATGCTTTGAAAGACAAGGGAAGTGTTTTCAGAAAACTTCAAAACAGAAACTTTATTATATTTAATTTTCCAAGAGATGATTAGTAAAATCACAAACTTGTATTCACTAGATTCAGTCGTTCATATTCTATCAGTAAAGTAGAAATTCTAAGTAGTGACCATCGTTACTTTTTAACAATAAGCCACTTAATAAGAGAAAGGTGGTAATTTTTCGAAAAATCTTTAAATTTCTATACCTCCAAAACCAGTCAGTTTGGACCCCATGTTTTCGGGGTTAAAATTGTTGCAAATAAGGTCTAGTATCACCCATTTCAAGGACCGCATCGAATTACAAATCACCCTGTAGACCCTGACTTTGAGTGGCACTAGGAGAAATCTATAATTAGAAAAAAATCTGGACAGCAGTAGTGAATAAAGATTAATCAAATGTACAAAACATTTAATTAATCTTTAGCAAGTAAGAAATATTTACTAAATGACCGATTTAATAACCGATAAATTCATTTAAAATTGTCTGAATTTTAGAAAACCAGAAAACAAAAATCTTGATGTTGTGCCTGCTTGTAAAAGTACTATTAGTATTGACATTGTGTTAGGGTAATGAAACTAAGCGACAAATTTTCTCAAAAAGTTTATTTCGTGAAACTTAAAATTATAAAAACCGTTTCGTATAGCTGGATATTTGAAGTTCTCATGCTTGCTTACGGTCTGTAAAAGATAGCATAAGATTCAATTTAATTTATTTTATTTTGTTTACAAAGAGGACCAAAGGCTTATAAGGGTTTAAAGTGTGTTCCTGAATTTTTGGTTTATTTATGCTAGTTCCACCTACACAAACTGTACCAAAAATGTCCTTAATGAAGGCACTCAGATACCACCAGACTTGTACAAAATCAAGGTCTTCAACTCTTTTTTAGATTGATTAATTCTGTATCATCATTAATGAAAAGTGATACAAAATCAGGTCCTTTATAAAAAATCATCTTATTTTCGCCGTAATCCACGATGAAAATACGATGTATTGCTAGCGCCTACCCGATTTAATTTGATCACACTGGTCAATCTGACGAGTGAATCTGCACCAAGGCGCTTTTACTAATTTTGATATTACGGTATTGCTGTTATAACAGAGAACCATTCCAAAACTGGCTTCTAGTTTCATCTGTATGAGTAAATCCAAAAATTTTTAGTTCTGCATTGAGAAGAAAATAGCGTAAGTTTGAGTAAAATATCTACTATATTATGTCCACAGCTTCATTCCCGTTGAATTCTAGGATTATTTCATTGATACCAGGTAAATTCCTGTGTTAATCCAGGTTTATTATACTATTATGAGCCCATAAAATTAAACACATAAGTAGATTTTAGTCTGGATTAGCATGTAATATGACACATTCTATCCCGGCAATATTATCTCCTAGGACAGTTAATGAACTCCAATTGAATGAAACCGAAGGTAGTTATAAGGTCATCATTTATAAACCTTCCTGTTCTTGAATCACATTATTTATAAATACCGCATTATAATCCTTTACCTATTTTAAAAGATTTAACTTCCAAACGTAAAGAGGCGTAAAGCATCTTTGTTTAATACAAGGTAAAAATAATACAAAAGTCTATAGTTGAGATGAATTACCTTATTCTTTCACTTATTATCACCTGTTCCATGAAGCAAGTTACCACCAGCGCACCCATCTCGCACCCAACCTCTCCTCCTTTAGGTACGGTTATTTTATTAACTGAAATAATAGGAAAAATGATTTAATAAAATGTAGAAAGATTCCTATCGTCATAATGAAGGCGCATAATTCTAAAAAAAGCTATTGAAGGAACAGGGGGGGACTTTTAGTCAGTAAAAGTCCGACAGTCCCTTCTACTCCACACTGGGTGGGAGGACTCATTTAGTGATTTAACAACCCCAAAAAAAGGGGCTTCTAAAAAAATCGCATTTTTAAACTGCTGAGTACATTGTATAGAGAGAAGAGTATCATTATGCAATAGCATTTCTTTACCATAGACAATAAAACATTTGAAATGAATGAGACTCATACCTGACTGACAGTGTTTGGCAATCTTTTCTAGCCTCGTATATACTTCATCATACCTGACAATATTTTTAACGTGGGTCAAGCCGGGTTGCAATACGTACTGTCCTTTATTATCGAGCTGTAATGCAGAATATTATATCGTACTATTATTATTTTTGCTTACTCTTATTTCGTAGTCTGACATGATTATCTCAAATCGATGTTTATTTTTTACGAACAACAAAAAAAAGTACAGTCAAGGGGTCAATAGAAGCTTAGATATTAGACCCCGCACAAACTGGGCTAAAGAAAACCGTTTTTTTTTTTAAATCAAATACTTACAAAGCCGATTCTTTTAAGGGAGCAACCCCACACACAGGGATGAATTCTTTTCACATCTTTTGCTTTCCTCGTTGCTTGTAACTCCTCAAGTGTGACTCCATACATCTCCCCACACTTTACCATAATTCCCATAATGTCCGCCATGTTACTAGGTTCAATTTCACTTGCCTATAAACACACATAAATTAACGTAGATTTTATGATTTTGCAAAATTAAACCAGTAATATTTTTCTAGTTTGGTTTAGATTCCGTAAAAAAGTTATAGAGTCGGCATCAGCATGTAGTGGGGAGGAGTGATCTATGCCATCATCCCCATTACATGTTACATTTGCCACGATATTTATACGGTATAAATATAATATATGTTTCCCTTTGTGCAATATTAGAGGTACTTCTACTTTTGTAATGAGCTGTGGGCCAAAATAAACACTTTGTGGAGCCCTGACACAGCCAGAAGGCGTCGCGGCAGACCTCGTAGAAGATGACGGCACTTTGGCCCTGGATCGTGAAAACTGGAAGTCATGGGGAGAGGCCTTTGTCCAGCAGTGGGATGATGTAGGCTAGCAGTATCAGTATCAGTATCTACTTTTGTACATAGGTACTAAAATAATACCATAGGTATAAATAACTTAAAGTAATAATAAACATTTCTATTATATTAAGTTAACCAAAGATACTATGAAGATATGAAAAACGTATAGTGTAGTTATTACATCGATGTTTCACATAGCTTTTATCTCTTTTGCGAACTATAATGATTTGAAAACAATGTCAATGAACTCATCAAATCTTCAGAACAGCTGTCGATATATTTGAGGATGGCATTTACGAACAAAAATTACAATAAACGATACTCACATAGACTTTGTCAAAGTTTATGGTCATCACACACAAGATAATATAAGTTAACACAGACATATTGTCCCTTTTTAACCGACTTCATCAGTTTTTCAGTCGTTTTATTACAAAACGTCTACTGCAAATGCACGGAAACTAATCTCGCACGTCTTTTTATAAACATACCGATCTATTATAATTGATCACACACATAATGGATTGTAAAGTATTGTACTAATTGCTTTATAAAATATTATAATAATACCTACATCTTTTTACAAAACACCTATATACAGCGTGAACTTCATTGTGAATTCTTCTGGCATTTTGTACACGTGCAAACCGATTTTTTTATATAATTTAATTCCTGGAAAATAAAAGAAAAAAGTCTGTCAGTCCCTCCTGTCCCGCCCTGTGTGGGAGGACTCATTTGATGATGACAGACGACAAAAAACGGGTCTTACAGAGGTACATTCTACAAGCATCATAAGAAAAATACTCTAAAACTAAGGAACGGGCCAAAAACATACATAGAAAAGTGTCTAAGTGTGTCGAGACTCACGAAAATAAAAACGTTAAAAATAATTTCCGAATGTTTTTATTTCCAAATGATTTTTCACACATACACTCGTTGCCCTATATGCATTTCTTCCATGAAGCAAGCCGCAGCCAACGTGCCCCTCTCACAGCCGGCTTCACCGTCACTTACAGCTTTATCTTTTACTGAAATTCATTAAAAAAAATATAATTTCGCAGTAGCATTTGTAATTTCTTAGGTACCTATTCGTATGAACAGAATATTGCCCACATTTTTATGGAGTCTCGGGGCTTAAGCATGTCTCTCTCTTTTCGTCAATCTAAGCCACCCAGTGCTGAATGAACCCAGTGCTTTCCCAAATATATTCTGTTTTGGCGACTTTATGTCATTTCTAGTCACCGGCCAAAGCCCTGGCAAATACTGGTACAACTGACAAGAAACAAGTAACAATCAGAATGATAATTCTACTTTAATCATTAATTTTAACATCGTCAGTAAAAAATATCAATATTCTATGTGCCTCAACTTCTTTGTCCTTTGTAGTGGCTATTTAAAAGATATTTTATTCATACCTGACTCGCATTTTGTTGCTACTTTCTCTAATTCAGCCTTTCCATTAGGATCCTTCATAAACCTTTTAATGCTAACAAGACCAGATGCCAGATCATATTGGCCTTTTGTATCGAGCTGTAACAAAGTTGAAATAAATAATTTAGCGATTCTCCCATCATCATCAGCCGGAAGAAGTCCAGTGCTGCCCTTAGTCCACGTCCACGCCGAATGATACGACACTAGATTAGTCAGAAGACAAAAAATACAAATATTATAAAAAATAGTTATGGTGCTACAGTCATAATAAGACAAGACACAAGACATAATTACTGTGAAAGTGCTGCAGGTGCTCATCCAAAAAAACGGACAAAAAACTCCATGGACACTCTCTTCTTAAATCGCCAAACTTATTACAGAACCTTTGTTACATCATTCATCTTGAGATAATACATTATGTGAGAACGATGTAGCAAGTAAAACGTGTCTATAGGAAATATCACGACAACTCAATAAAATTATCAAAATAAACCGTGGCAGCTAAGAGATGACCAGATTCACTGAACCACTTTGCGGGGATAATGATGATGAACCATAACACAACTAAATGATCCGACCAACGCGCTACCATCAGTGAGACATTTGAGTGAGCATAAATTCAACCGCCAGAGTCATTCAAGTCAATAAAAGACGGTAAAGTTCGGACAAGTATGCTGCGTCTTCCAGTTCGTGTTCGCAACTCGAGAACTTTTTTTATCACGTTTTATGTTCCGGGGTCGCGGGACCAAGGGATTACCATGACCCCGGTACGTAAAGGGCTATTGAAGGACACCGTGAATTTTAGTCAGTACAAGTCTGACAGTCCCTCCCGCCCTGCCCTGGGTGGGAGGACTCATTTGATGATTTTACCACGATAAAAAAAAAACCCGTTTTTTGTTGTAATGATATACTTTTAAAACGTAATTTAGGTACTTACAAATCCAGCTTTTGTGAAGGCACAGCCCCAGAAACAAGGCTTTAGTATCGCCACGTTGCCTGTATTTATGGCAACGTTCAATTCCTGGTCAGTGTGTCCATGTAGTTTAGCACACTCTTCTACCAATGCAAGAAACTCTTCAGGGTGAGTATCTTCTTCAGCTGCCTTTTAATAAAACATAAGAACAACAACAATAACAACATAATCCGTGTTCCCGATACCGGTGAACCACTATTGTTTATGTTTATGTTAAAAATAAGAAAAAAAACAATAGTAAAAACAACTGGGAAATGTGTTTTATCAATAATCGTAACTGCTCTGTTGATGTCAAGATCGCAAGCGTAAGTTGTAAGCGTGGTGTTTTAGGTTCCATATTGGATTTATATATATTCCATTGGATAAAAATCACTATTGATTTTTTTTCGAACACAAATCAGTTGAAGTATGATACCACCGTGACTCGCTGTTAGCCTTGCACTTGCTGTGCTATTTTCTGTAAGAGTAACATGAACTCTACAACAACAACATTACATACAACAGGGTTGTATAGACCACTGCTGCTGTCATCAGGTAGTATCACAATGCCGTCCTATCGGATTATGATGGGATCTTAGTGACATAAGTGGGATAAGCCTGTACCCTGCGCACAATACATTTTGAAACACAACTAGATACTCACGCAAACTTTGCTTAAGCTTACAGCCACAGCACACAAGATAAGGCAAGAAAATCTGGACATGTTATAGTTCTTCACCCTTCTGAGTTATTCAGTTATGTGCTCGTGATTCTTCAATACTTCAACTGTGTATGGCCTGAAAATGAACTTGACATCTCTTTTAAACTGCAGCAATTGGACGGAAAGTAATTATTATAGTAATATGTAACTATTTAATGCTCAATTTGCTGGCATTTTAATAATAACTTTATTCAAACTATGGAATCAGGCGTAACTATGCGGAAATCCATGACATTATTAAATGTTTAAAAAATATTTAGTGTTAATTCTGCGAAACATTATTTGTTAATAATGGTCCTATAAAACACCACATCCGGAGGAAATTTAAAATGGAATAGCTTCATCATCAACAATTAGTTTTCTTTTCGTTGGATACAATTCCATGTAGGTAAAACTACCACGAGTCGAAGAGATATTCAATCAAAAATAGATCGGTTTTGAGATTCCTGTCTTTAATAATACAGGCTATTTCATTAGTGTTCACGCTTAACCTCAAATTATTATCTGAATATTGGTTCAAGTTAGAATACAGGAATCAGTGAGTAGGGGAACAGTGTATAAGACGGGGTCGGGAGGTATAATGGGGACATACACTCTTTAGGCATACTTTACACAACACTAACGTAGCGCAAGCGCCATCAGGACGTCATTTGCAAGCGGCCATTAACAAATGGCGTCCTGTTGGCACTTGCGCTACGTTAGTATTGTGTTAAGTATGCCTTAAGTGTGTGATTTCCCATCGTACCTCGCGTCCCCGTCTTATACACTGTTCCCCTAAAACTTTCCTCGAATAGACGTAGAAGTATCAGTAAGTAAGAGATGGCGGGATGAGCCAGACAAAAGTAAAGCACTAGGAATAATTTCCTGGATCAGGATTCTTGTAGGTCATGGGGAGAGGCAGTGCGATAACACAGGTTGACAAAAACATTATGTATTTATTTACTCTTGCCTACTAAGCAGATAACAAATAAACACAGAAGTACATATTTATCTAAAGACATTTTAACATTTTTTTATTCAAAGGAATTTCAAATGAAATTAAAAAAAAATTAAAATGAATTGAAAATTATAAATATTTATTAAAGATCGCGTTTTGCAAGACAAGCCATCAAGAGCGAAGCCCTCTCGCAGCCAGCTTCACCGTCGCTTACAACTGCATCTTTTACTGAAAAAAAATACAATGATTTTTTTTTTTTTTTTGCTTGGTAAAATCGTCAAATGAGTCCTCCCACCCGGGGCAGGGCGGGAGGGACTGTCAGACTTGTACTGACTAAAATCCACGGTGTCCTTCACGAGCCCTTTACGTACCGGGGTCACGATAATGGGTAAGTCCCGCGACCGATAAGTACCGCGACCATACAATGATAATAAATTAAAATGTCAACGTTGGTACAGAACTTGAAGAGTTTGTCTGATCAACCAGTGTTTAGGAGATTGTTATCTCGGGGTCGCGAGACTGTCGAAACAAGTAACCATAACCCTTCAATGTTAGAGGATATTAAGGAAGGCACACCGTGGGTTTCAGTCAGTACGAGTCTGAAAGTCCTTTCCACTCCATCCAGGTTGGGAGGACTCATTTGATGTTTTTACCAAACAAAAAAAGGGGATTGTCTTCCCTATTTTATGTCCGGTGCACTTCATCAATTGGTTACCCCAGTAACGAACGTAAGTGCTTATAAAGGGGTAACAACATGACGCAGACTGTACATAATAATGTGAAAAATGTAACAAACACAGTTCGTTGTTCGTTATTCTCTCACTCATCCCTTTATAAGAATTGTCATCATTACACTATGTCGTGGCTGGCTTCTCATTACCACATAACTGGATGAAGCGACTAGCTATGCGGCGTCCATCACCCAGTTCGTGCCGGGTAATACGATACCAACTTAAATGAATAATGGACTTACTCATGACCTCTAGTTATCCATAAATAGTTAACATGTGCCAAACTTACCTGATTCACATCGTTCTAAAAACTTTTTATTTTCGGGAAATTTTTCAAAATCGGGTATTTTCTTTGCCATTCTGGCAAAGTAGACGGACGTATCGTATTCACCTTTTTCATTGAACTGCAATTTAAATTAATATGTTTTATTTTACTAGAAAATAGTAATATAACATATTTAGTTAGGCCGTAGTAGGGGTTTGAAAAAAAATTATGGAACGTAACGGTCACCCACCATTTTGTTTTTTTTTTAAATAGCTGTGCGCAAAGAAAGTTGCAATATTTTTAAATTTATTACTTTTATATTTTACAAGGCTACGCCAGATGTAAAGAGAGACCATGTTCCAGTTAATAACTAAGCACATCCAGAAATATCTATAAGGAATAAAGAAGACTCCTAAAAATACACACGAAAACAATTGGGTCGCCTCGTGTTAGTAGATTTACGAGTACCTATGACAAAAAAAAACAGCAACAGCAAAACTCATACTCACAAAGCCAAGTTTTTTGAAGTAACAGCTACAAAAACATGGACTTAGGCTTGAAATGTTGCCACTCCTCTCAGCTAATAACATGTCATTTAGTGTAAATCCGTACTCCTTTAGACAGTCGGCTATCAAGGCTTCAAAAGCTTTCTCATCTTCATCGGCCTTCAAACATAAAAATAATAAATAATAAAATATGGTTTTCTGAAATTAAAAAATAAATCATCATCATAATCAGCACGGATTTTATTGGCAACTTAACCGAAAGAAACAAACTACCAATATTGATGCGTAGATCTTAAAATTACTCGTTCTGCTCGAGGATCACAAAAATAAGAATAAACTGTACTAAATAGGGAACTCACAAACGCATTGCTTAAACATAAAGCCACAATACATAAAAGAGATAAAATTAACTGAGACATGTCGAAAGCAGTACTAGGTTTACGCCTTCTTCTGCGATAGAATGATATCTGAAATCCAACTTCATGCTTTTTTATACAAACTTATCAAACAATGGTAAACTGAGTGAGTATATAGGTAAATTATTATAAAATGACTCAATTTATGCGCAATGCTCAATAGGAGAACAATTTACACATGAAAACATTCATTTTGTGAATTATCTTAACAATTTTGCGAGTCGGAAAAAATTGACTGGATATGTTTCGGGAAAAGAGTTCATTATAACATGATAATAAATTACATCAGAATGGTCCTGAAATCGATACTTGCGGCATTCCTGCTTCAGTCTCATGGACGAGCTTTACTTTGAGTGTCTGTCTGCCAGAGTGAAAAAAAAAAACACAGCGCCTAAATATGACAGAGTGTAAGAAGAAGCAGTAGTATTCGGTTCCATGAATAAAAACAAAATACTTCATTCAATATTTAATATCACACATGGTCAAAGGCTTATGAGGCATCCACAAGCTTGGAAGTCTAACATTTTGTTACCTACCAAAACTGTGAAACGTCAGCTCGTTACTGCTCAAACAAAATCTTAGTTTATGAACTATATTACACATTATTAGTCTGGTTGGCATTTGTGGCTTTTACTCCAGAAACGGCTAAATTTTAGTAATTATAATGTTTACCGCATTGCTACCTATTTAGATACATTTCAATAAGATGTTTTTAATGTCAGCAGATAGAAAATACAAATGATTGAAAAGAAAAAATGGTTATGTCAAAACTCGAAGTCAAAATTAATTCGCATGTCACTAGCGTTAGTATGGGTTTCACTACTGAGGCCTTATCAGAAGATTTCAGTATGGCGTACTTGAAATAAATATTTACTGCGATTATTGTATGGAAAATGAAGAAGCGCCTCTAGTGTACAGACGCTAGCACATCAACCTACCTCAATCTGTCAAATATCTTTAATAGATTTTCAAGCTTATCACAATACTGGAAGGTTAATATTCGATTGGTAAAATTTAACAGATTCAGGTAGGTTGACCTGCTGGTGTCTGTACAAGGAGAAACTAATTTTTCCTTGACATTAACGTTAAAGTTCCAGTTTACGTAACAAAAACGGGAGAAGTTATGATAGCAACTCGATTATTTATATTTTTTTAAAGTTCTTAGAGCATAAAAAAGCTATAAAGCAATTACATTAAATAGTGACAATAATGGACACTACCTACTTTACGTTTTCGTTCGAATGTTGGTTACCTAGATGGATGGATAGATGTTTAAATTTAATCACGTTGGAATTGCTGATCAGATCTGAATGCTTGGAACAGTTTTATTTTCTGGACTAATTTATAGAATACGTTTTATACCGGAGTAACGTTCCCTTGGGATATATTATTTTCGGCATAAACGCGGGAGAAGCCGCTGGCAACTTCAAAAGTAACTCTATCTACTTATTCCGTCTCGTAGTATCGCATTGAAGATTTATCATGGGAAATTGAATGGATATGGTACGTACATCGCAATTTTGTAACATCGTATTTCATTCATCGATATTTTGTGGGTCGAAATTCTGTATTCTACTCCTATTTTATTTACATTTTTTCAAGATCTTAAACCTCCTATGCAAATAGAAACCCCGTGCCCAACCCCAGTCTTTCAAAGCAACATTTAAGTCTGTCAGGTCTTATAATAATTTGGACCACTTTGTCAGAAAGATGAGTGCGCTTTCATAGATGGGCGGTAGATTATTAAAATTACAGATACGAATAAATGCTATATAGTAGAGGCAATAATTAAAAAGAAAATAATATTTATTCGATTTATTTAAAACCACGTCCAGATATGCAGTTTTGTACGAATATTTATCAAGCTACGACAGACGCCAGACATTCCGCCAACAGCGCCCCCCTCTCGCAGCCAGCTTCACCGTCACTTACGGCTACATCTTTTACTGAAATGAAGAAAACATTTTTGAAGTGAAAACTCTAGCATCGTTGTGATTTGAAGGTCGATGACACAAAAAAAGCTACAGTAAAAAGAGACAGACACATAAATTCATAAGAATTAATGTGGGCGAAAATGAGATAGGAACCATTATAAAGTGTCTCTTAAGTTCGTGATTCTTTCTCTTTTAAAAATTATTGAAGGTTGCACTTCTACCAACTGTGCACACATTTTTTTTAACTTTATTATGCTTCTGTTTAAATAAATAAAAAAGTAACGCAATAATGTGAAAAAAAGAGTTAATGTAATGACAACCGAGGAAAAATTAGAATACAGCGTGCACGGAGAGAAGTGGCAAACTGTTATTTTTTAACCACGAGCTTTTTCTCATCATAATTATGCAGAAACGGTTTAAATATTCTAAACTTACGTGATTTGCAACGATCCGGAACATCTTTTGGCAATTTTATCTCGTAGACGGACGAATCGTATTCACCTTTATCATTGATCTGTAATCAAATTAGGACTGTTTCACATTGATCTAGTAGCTGGATCCAGTGACACTGTGGAATTCCAGGGCTGGATTGATACTATTACCAATTTAACTCGGCAACTTGCCATATTTAGAAATAACAACACAACAATAAAAAAAGCTCGTAAGCGAATTAATACAACACGCTGCATCGTGTCACGCTGCATCAAAAGGTGCATAATATTATTTTCATAGAGAAAAGCAGTGAAATTACTCACGAATCCAAATTTTTTGAAGTAGCAGCTCCAAAAACATGGATTAATATTTGACAGGGTTCCTTTCGTCTTAGCGGCTGATAAATCATCTAGTGTAACTCCGTACTCCTTAATACAGTCGGCCATAAAGGTTTCAAAAGCCTTCTCATTAGTAAAGTTCTCACCTTCACCGGCCTTTAAACAAAAATATACCAGAAAAAAAAAACAATAAACATCATTGACAGTAATTGTTTCGGTTTCATAAAGCAAAATGCACATACACAATTATAGGTAACACTAAAATTTAAATATTGTATAGCAAATTAGGTGGGTACTTACGTAAACATTGTTTAAACACACAGCTACAACAAAAACAATTAAATGAAACATGTTGTAAGTCTTTTTCTCCAATAGAATGATGTCTGAAACCCAACTGTAGTTGAGTTATATACCAAATAATTTTAATTGGAGACTTTGAAATCACTCAATTTCCGCGCAATGCTCAATTTGAGAGCAGTTGGCGCAAATTTAAATGTTTTAAATTATCTTAACAACTTTGCTAGCCGAACTTCAAATTAATCCCATCTGGGCCATTTTACATTATTTAGCAATAGGCTTGCACTTAACCACTCTCTCGCCAGAAGGTAAGCGATGATGCGATCGACGGTGAAGCACGCTCGCCAAAAAGTATATAAGAATAAGGTTGCCATCAGAAAACAAAGACACCCGCAGAGAATTTCACTTCTTGGCCTTGAAAAAAAAGAGATGGCTAAATGGAAGTATGCACGAGAACCCGGCTATCTTCTTCTTTGTGTCGCTGGCACGACGATATTTATTTTTTATTGGTACATAACTCCGCCATTTCCACCGCGTTGTCGGTAGCAGCGAAGAGATCTATTTGGCTGCATGTTTTTGGGCTAAGAGGGCAAGATAGGAGGTGATGCATCGTATGTGACGCAGATCCACATCCGCATCCCGCTGCTGTTCCAATGCGATAGGCCCTACTTTAATAGTTAGAGTTATATCTTCCCACATGCGTCCGGAGGCGATTCAGGGATTTCCAGATGGACTATGGAAGATTCGATCCTGCAGGAAGATGTTCTCTTGGTGGTAAGTAGTAGGAGGGAGAGGGACACATTTTACCCCAAAGTTCACATCGGGCTTGATTGATCGAGCTGTGTTTCCCTAAAAGAGACACTAAGGATTTTAAGAAACTCACTTCTTAGCCGTTGTCCGCCGTCTGTCTACTTTTTAGCCGTTGTTTTAGTAGATGGACCGGCTATCTAAAGAAATGCGACCTAGCATTGTATAACGCTGAAAAGCTCAATATTAATTTTTCACAAAAAAAAGTTACAAAAACTTGTCATATCTTAGCAATCCTGAAAAAGAAACGTGAACTCCGATCATTAAAGGTACTATAAAACCTGCAAATAATGACATAGCTACAAACTTTATTTATTTTTGATTAGCGACCCACCCAGATTAAGTAATAGTAGATTATGCACCGAGGGGCTAAAGTTGTGTCTTATGTCACGGGCGTCATATTGAATCTCGAGCGCAATGAAGGATTCGGGATTTAACTCACGAGCGAAGCGAGGTAGTTAATACAAGAATCCTGAATGCAACGAGGGATTCAAGCTAGCCCAAGGCAAAGACACCTTTAGCCCAGAGGAGGATACTCTACTTTTTACACCTACTGTGAGAAAATAATAGCCATAGTACGAAAAACAAAGTATTTATTAAATAAAAAAACAGTAACGCGTAGTAAGGGTTTCGAGAATAGCTTTCCTCTTTCTGGCACACTAAATCAGACTTGGCTGTATGGGCTGAGCTCCCTTTGCCTGCCCCAAAGAGGGACGAAAAGAACCAAAAAAAAAATCTAGGCTGCATGGGCTAGATAGATCCCTTTGTCTTCCCAAAAGGGAAAAGAAAATTAAAAAAAAAATCCTTCTGGCACCAAAGGGTGTTTGTTGTTTATAAACATATTCCAAATTCAAATCACATTATTGACCAGCGGGTAATAATGAAATCCAGTACAACATTATTGACCGGCTATGCCCTCGGCCACTAATGACTCACTTTAGGTTAAGGTTGCTTGACATATAATTTGACATTTTCGACCAGGTGGTGTGATAATATCTTTAAAGTGTTGAAGGACACCGTGAATTTTAGTCAGTACGAGTCTGACAGTCCCTCCCGCTCTGCCCTGGGTGGGAGGACTCATTTGATGATTTTACCACGATAAAAAAAGACAAGGTATAGGTACCTAAACCTTGTTGAAAGAACTAATCAATCTACGAGTGATAACCCCATCAAAATCTGTTTGCTAAATCGCTAGACTTTATATTACAAAGCATGCCGTGATTGATAAATCCTTTCTGATTAGCTTTGTTTTGCGAAACGCTATGCACATCGTAAAAATGTTGTGACATACATGATCATATGACATCTGTAGACATGCCGACGCATTTAATAAATAAGCTTATAAAACAGGAGGTAAACAGAATTCAAGGGTTTGAATTGAAAATCAGCGCCCAGTAACCTAGGCATTATGCTGACAAGCCGTGAGAACTTATATTGGATTCTATTCTTTAATATGCCAAGACACCACCAAGACAACCCTGCCCTGGGATACCGCATCCCCCGTCGTGAGGGCTCTTACGCGCATGATGGCGACCACTGTCGAGCGCCCCCTAAGGAAGCTAAACTGGTTCTCCGCAAGGTTCGGACCCACTCGATTCAGTAGCCCGACGAGACGGTTTGCTATTACTCTTTCAAAGAGCTTGCCCACCTCGTCGAGCAGCACGATTGGCCGAAATGCGGACGAAGAATCCGCAGGTCGACCAGCCTTCTGGATGAGGACCAGTTTACCCGTATCGCGGGTTTGATTCCCGCACGGAACAAATATTTGTATGACCTATAAATACTTGTTGCGGGTCTGGGTGTTTGTATATGTGAGTTTCTATGTTTGTGAACGCACCCAGGACACAGAAGAAATTCCTAGTGTGGGGCAAAATTTAAAAAAAGACTGGTAGGATTCTTCCATTTTATTTCTGTATATAGTTTTTTTTTATTGTGTTCGTTTTGCAATATTATATTGCCTTAGTTTTAATACCAGTTCAGATTTGTTACAGTTCGTAAGACATTATAGAATTAACCCAGCTTTTATAGCTTTCTTTTTTGTATAGATTCTTCCTTACTCTTTGTTTGTGAATGTGAGAACATTGTAACTCGTGTGTATATATAAACATTTCTTCTTTTGTAGCACTAATTTTAGTTAGGACTTCCCCTTTGTTACCAGGCCTACGTTTTTCTCACATATTTAAGCATCGAAAAATTGTAACAATCTGTTTGTAAAACTATACCATATTTTAAAAGAGTAACCATGGAGTTTCTTGCCGGTTCTTCTCCATGGAATCGACCAACCTGAACCGAGCACCTGCTGTCGACGTTTTATAAGAGCCCTCATGGGCCTATGTGAAATAAAAACTTTTAATTTTGATTTTGATTTTGGTCACACATGGTCGAAGGCAGATGAAAAATCCACAGAGCTTTAGTCTTACATTTTCGTAAGAAACCTTTACTGCTGTTAATACATTTTAATCCCCTTGAATAATTCTACCTATTAAAAAAACCGCATCAAATTCCGTTGCGTAGTTTTAAAGATCTAAGCATACATAAGGACAGACAGACGGACAGCGGGAAGCGACTTTGCTCTATACTATGTAGTGATTGTTGACTCTCTGAGTTCAACCTGTAAAGCGTAAGCAGTGGTCTCGGATAGGCCTCCCTGAAATGAAATTGTACAAGGAGAGAGACAGCAAGTGGGATTCTCTTTCTTTCTTTTTCTTTGTATATTGTCAGCGGTTACTTTTTATTACATCGGAAAATTTCCATTGGTAACACCCAACTGGCTTCATGCATGACTGTTGCACAGCTGTTGTAGATATTTAATAAAATAGACGACGTTCGTCTTTCTCAGTTTTTCAATAGCCGAAGCAATATTAAATAAATGCCTCCGCGATGAGTAGAGGTGGACACTATTCCTAAAAAGTGAGACAAGCTGTGTTGGTTTCAAACACCCAGGAAATTCAATCACCCAAAGTTAAAAGTTGGTATGGACGTGTATTTTATTTTTACTCACAAAGTGTGATTATGATCTAACAATGAAAATAACCTGTTTCAAATAAAACTATTATTTCATATGCTTTTGAAACATCGTAGATTTAAGTTGTCGCGGAAAGCACAAAGTTATTACCAAACCCTGGTTCAGATTACTTTGCTTGGATATAAATGAAAAATAATTTAAACAATATGCAAATATCAATCGTTTTAATAACGAATACATAATAAACATTCTAATGGTTTCACAAAACAAATTCCACACATTTTAATAAGTATCATTGATGCACTATAAGAGTTGTCAAATTTTGCGTAGATCAGTTAAACAGATCTTTTAGGTATCTGTAATAAGGTTTATAAATTTAAAATAATCAAAATAGTCATGTTTTTTGGGCCAAACTTGTTTTTGAACTCTTAATTCCCAACCTTCATCTTTTTATTGTGAATTACCGATGAAGCAAGTAGCCAGCTTAGCGCCTCTTTCACAGCCAGCGTCTCCATCACCTACAGCTTCATCTTGAACTGAAAATTGAAATGTAAAAAAAAAAAACGTTTCAATGAAAGTTTACACCACTTGTGTGTATTGGATGTTTTTAAACGTTACTCCACACTACAAATATTTACTGTATCGTGGGTACGTTTACAAAAATATTGAAAACCACGTAAGTACACTTAAAAAAACCAGACTAGAGATTTGTGGCCCCATGAGGGGATCGAACCCGCGACCTTCGCGCTATTAGCACGACGCTCTAACCAACTGAGCTAATGGGCCAGTTAGGAACCAGACTAGGAACAACTTCCTGTAAAGACCTTCCTTCCTGTCGTAAACTAATAATAAATTTTATACCTTTCGCGCATAATTCTGCTGAGCTCTTCAATTTGGTGTATCTTGCATCATCAGTCGATATCTTTCTAAGTTTTGCTAGGCCCCCGTCCAGATCATATTGACCTTTGTCATTGAGCTGAAAATAGAAATTAAAACCATTATGTAAGAATATTAGTAATCTCTCCGTGCTCTTTCCCACTCTAGGATTTTATCCTGTACCGTGGTTGCGTTTATAAACATTAAAATTTTCATAGACAAACAAAAAATGCAATGAGCAGTAAAAAGAAAAAAACACTTACAAGACCAACTTTCTTGAATAAGCATCCCCAGAAGCAAGGGTCAATCAACGACACATCAAGCCCTTTCATAGCTGCTTCCAAATCATCATTTTTCAGTCCTAGTTCCTTTAAACACTCTCTGTTCGAGGGGTTTGAAATCAGCACGGCAATTGTCATCAGCCTTTTAACGGAAAGAAAAATACATTAAGAAAAATGTATTGAGAATCATCAACATCTGCCTAGCCTTTTCGCACCTGTGTTGACTTCGCCTTTTAACTAACCAGATGCAGCTGAGTATCAATATATTACATGGATCGGCTACCTATCTGATCTCTACAACCCAATAACTAAGTAATACGATACCCCTTGGTAAGACTGATTGTCAAACTGTTGAGCTTGCTTTCCAAGGCACGAAGGAATCTCATTATGATATGTGGTCACCCATTCACAGAGCAACCTCGGAAAGCGCGGCTTAAACTTGAACACCTTAGCTTTTGATACTTACGAACACGCTGCTTAAGGTCATAGAAACAGCACACAAAACAAGACAAGTAAACTTAGACATGTTGTGCTCTTCAGTTGCAGTTGTAATCCTTTCAAACTTTAACTGTTTGTGCCTTTCAAGCCTAAGTGACGTCTTTTTATATGCCTACCTAATAATACAAAACTGATGTAATTGGACGTGACGTTATTATAATAATGTCACGAAATAAAATGCTCAATTTTGTCGCATTATGTAAATTTTGACAACATTTTCTGGGACCTTGTACCTTGAAAATAATTACACGGTTTATCGTGTTTTATGTCGGGCTTTGGTTCAAATTATACGGCTGCCCAACTAAAATATTCTACGTTTACCATTTAGGTAACAATAATATTGGGACGTGAATACAGCAGTCATTGTGCCGATAGTCGTGTCTGCCAATGGCTTAATTGCCAAGAGCCTCGAACAACATCTGAGGAGGCTCTCGCTTGGCAGCTGGATCAGGCGCCTGATTCAGAAGGCAGTTCTCTGGACACGGCGCGTATTGTTAGGAGATTCCTCTCTCAGGAGCCCTGACCACCGGCAGCCCGGACCCTGTTCCTGGTGCTGGTGGACTGCTATTTTTTAAATTTTGAAATGTTTTTTATTCTTCTTTTTTTTGTAAATGTATTTAAAAATTTAACAAATGAGTGAAAAGATGAATAAATAAATGATAATATTGATTTTATATTGAACGTCACCATCGAAACCGGCCCGGAAAACATGGCTAGAAAACCTGAACGCGATCTGGTGTAATATCATAGCATATGAAAGTTCTGTACAAGATATAATTCAGTCTTCGACAAAAAGAGGACTAGCGACATCTATGGAGGTATGGAAGAACTAAAGCATGCGAAAACCAGTTTACAACATAATAGAAAATACCAAAAATGCTTGTAGAAATTCCACTAAACACAAAATATGCACGTCTGGTTGAAGATGCTGTTCTTTACATAGGAAATGAAAAACATTACCCCTGTTCCTCATTCTTTCAACGACTTTTGACGCAAGATAAGAACTTAAAAACCCTAGAACCTATCGGACAGTAGACCAATCAGACATAACGCCAATCTGGTCGGGGTATCCTCATTTTACAATGGGAAGACCTGGACGTGTGGCTTCGAACTTTGACGTCAGCGTTGGGTTGAGGTTACCATCAACATCACTTCCCCAAGTTTTCAAGAAGCGAGTCAGCCAATACAGCCAGCTAGCAACCATCCACCAATAGCATATACGATATCTGTCCTTGTTGAAACAACAGACGGCACTTTCGGCCTGTCAACTAAGAAAATTTGAAATAATTTCAAAGGCAGCCACATAGGAGTGCAATGACGCATCACAGCCCCGAATAGTTCTCATTAACCATGAACTACGTCTAGTATTTATTATGAGCCTATGTTGTCCCAATGCAGGGCAAAGGCCTCCTTCCACCTTTCGAGAATTGGAACAGTCTACCCTCCGAAATAAATAACACATAAAAATATCAAATGTAAACTAAGACAATATATTATTTAAGTGTTACTCGTATCTAGTGATGTATAGTTTTTAAAAGTCTTCTTTGTTTCTCTCTCGCAAATACCTATAGTATATAAGGAATGATGATTAATATATTTTGTCTAATTCTTATGCGATCTTGATTATTAGTATGTTAACTATTGAGAAAGTTTAAGACTCTTCATAGCAAAAGTTTTAACCTCTGTGGTTTTTGGTTGCTGTTATTAATTAATAATTGTGTTTTTTTTTCTGACAAAAAAGTAAAAAAAATCCAAACCTTAAAAAACTTTCAAAAAAATGTAACCGTCTTCAAAAACAACCACGAAAAGTTTATAATAACCTAAAAAATAACTTTACTTTCGAAAGTCGGTGACTTTGTTTTTTACCCGACTACGGCAAAGCCAAAAAGAGGGTTATGATTTTGACCGGTATGTATGTTTGTATGTATGTATGTTTGTATGTATGTATGTATGTTTGTTTGTTCCCTCATAACTTCTAAAATACTTATCATTACATGACAAATGAGGTCTCGTTAGAAGCGTCTCAGTTGTCCGCGGGGTAGGTGACGTGTCACCAAATCCAATATGGCGCCCTCTAGGGGATGAGAAGTAGTTACCGAAAAATAAAAATTCTCACAGTATCGACATGGGTATCAAATTAAAGGGCTTGATGAGCACATTTGTAATATATATACATTATATAGCTTTTACTAGCTAATTTTCTGTTTCTAACAGTGTCAACATGGGTATCAAATGATAAATCTTCAATTCACAACTCAGAAACTATACATATAACATAAATTACTTACTTCAAGTAATATAACCCCAAAATAGTGTAAATAAAAAAATAGTCGGGTTTTAGTTATTTTTAACTTATTTTTTTATTTCATTGACTGTTTTGCCACTGACTTTCAAAAGAAAAGTTATTTTGTAGGTTATTTTAAACTTTTTGGGGTTGTTTTAAAAATGAATCCAGTGCATCTCGCTAGCTCCTTCTAGGCCTGCCGCATTGCCTTTTTCTACCAGTTGGACTCCATTGAGTGATAATTTTAGCCCGCAACTCCTCCGACATACGGCAGATATGACAAGCTCAGTTCCACTTTAACCTACCAGCTGTGAGACCAGAATTAGTCATTTGTGTTTTGGAGCAAAGTATGGAATATCTAATAAGGTCCGAAAGTTTGAAACCCAGTCGTGCACTTCGCTCCATATCTCGTAGGCAGACTCCAAATGAGATCTTCTGACACTTTGTGATGTTTGCGCTCCATAGGTGAAGGTAAGGAAAATGCACATTTCCATGAGCTTCTGTTTCAGAGAAAGAGGGAGAGTGAAGTAGTAGTTTCTGAGATTAGCGCGTTCAACCAAACGAAACTGTTCAGTTTTATAATATTTCTGTGGATATTATGTATGTCACGTAGGATTAAGGGGCCACTAGAAAAAGCGGGTCACCTTGTCGTCGTCCTGTCCAATCTTTTTATTCATTTTGTGTTTATATTTAGCCACTTACAAGCTCAATGTGGAGGAACAAAAGTAAGCATCGCAAGATTATCGTAACCACCTGCTGGCTTGAAAAGTTTGATAAATCTTACTGTCGGTAATACTTAAAGGAATGTTAGGCCTGATTTAGACGAAAAATAAGCCGGTCTCATTGAATTATAAAAATTCTATCACCCATAGGATCTAAAACGGACACTTTTGACAATATCCCTAATGATTCACTTTGTCAATTTCCAGGGACGTCATGGGCTATTCTTCTATTATTCATACACGAAGTGAATGTGTGAATGTGAATCATTAAGAATATTCCTAAGTGGCTATTTTAGACCCGCTGATCATAGATCATCAACTGAAAACTACACGAGCAGTTAAGCAATATTGGCGTGTTCATAATTATCAGAACAGGAAGGTTGTATGAAAGAAAAACATTAATCAAGTATTTGATGTCAAGTTTCTCATTTTTAAGTCGGGTAGTTCTAGTTGACCAGTTACAGAATAAAACTCAAATTGTTTGTGAATGTGAATATTTTTATTAATGGAAAGTCTATTATTGAATTGTCTTGCTAAAACCAAAAACATGTTTATTCGGTTTTTTCATCGTATGTCAGCAAGCAAGCAGCCAGCAGCGCACCCCTCTCGCATCCAGCTTCACCGTCGGTGACAGCTTTGTCTTTCACTGAAAATCAAAAAAAAGTATTCAATTACACTTGTAATTATTGTAACGAAGTATGCTTTGAATAGATTGAGCATTCGAAAGGTTTAAAAGTTACACAAGTGGAAAACTTGCATTTAATGTCAAATCTAATAAAGACACAAACTAGCGAAAACTCTCTGCAATATTTTAAGCGTTTTCGTTCATCGTTTGCCACGTATCTAGCCCCTCTTATAAGTGATATAACTATCATCATCTGTCCGACCTAATCCTAACTTAGTTGAAGTCAGCTTCAGATTTAACCATAGGCAACTGAATACTAGTTTCTTACAATATGATGCGGTTGAACGCCACATCCCAAAAAATTGGTATTACGATACCCTTTGATATGACTGCTGTTGGTTGATTTTTTGTCGATTTACTAGGGATCTACCCATTTTTTTTTAACGTGGTAAAATTATCAAATGAGTCCTCCCACCCAGGGCAGGGCGGGAGGGACTGTCAGACTTTTACTGACTAAAATCCACGGTGTCCTTCAATAGCCCTTTACGTACCGGCGTCACGGTAATTCGTTAGTCCCGCGACCCCGGCAGGCTTTGGCCCTCTACAGGCCCCGTCACTATGCTGACACTCTTTGAGGCGCGCGTGGAACACAACGCGCCGTAGGGATCTACCCATAGCCAGGACTTATGGCTTAATCTGTTCGTCGGTGTATGGAGCAATATTCCTAATGATTCACTCTGCATATCCAGCAACCTTATCGGTTATTTATTCATGAAAAGATTCATTTGGAATATTGCTAACTGGCCGTTTTAGACCCTCAGATCTAAATGAACAAGATAACAAGACTAAGATTCTTACCAGATTCACATCGTTTTCCCACTTCATATAGTTCTGCGATTCGGTTCTTATCCTTTATGGACTTTAATGCATTCATGTAATTGTCCAGATCGTATTGGCCTTTGTCATTAAGCTGTAAATTAAAAAACAAGGTCATTTTGTAATGAGTTTCGCATTTTTTTATCGTGGTATAATCGTCAAATGAATCCTCCCATCCAGAGCGGGATGGGATTGACTCTCCGACTTGTACTGAATAAAATCCACGGTGATCCTTCAATAGCCCTTTACGTTCCAGTGTCAAGGTTACCTGATGAGACAGTACGTCACTTCTACTCGTAGGAATATTATTTTCATAGTTATTTTTGCCAAAATTGTTTTAGTTTTGTCTTTGATTTAAAAAAAAACTCATCATTTGACTAGAATTTTATGATGCTGCCATCATGCCTATTCTTTGAAAAAGCAAAATATCAGGAAAAAAAAACTCACAAGTCCAACTTTCTTGAAGTAACAGCCCCAGTAACAAGGATTGATCTTCGACAAATCGACATTAGTAGACATTAAAATGGCATCTAAGTCTTCATCTGTAATATCAAACTCTTTTAAGCACTCTTTCCTCAACGTGAAGAATTCCTCAGTGGAACCAGATTCATCGCTTTCTTCAGCCTTAAAAAAAATTAAAGAAGGTTTAGTATAGTATTTTAAGCTATAGCATAGCTTTTATCGCGGGCTTTGGGAATCAAGAACTTCCGTAACGAAAATAAACCTAACACTGTCACTGTCACATCTGTCATGTCAACGTGAATTAATATGAATAACTGAATTTTTTTCTTGACATTTCACTTGATTGACATGGCTGACCGTAGCCTAATTAGTACAGTAATTTCCCATAGAGCAACGATGGGATAATATTCTCGTTAAATATTCGCGATAATTTTTTCATAATTAAAATAAATAAATAATTATAATCGCATAAATTGATAAAAAATGCTATGCTAGCTTTACCTCTACAGTCCCCGAGTGCCATACGTATTAGAGTACATGGTGTCTAGTGACTAACGTGACATATTGCAGAAAGTGATACCTACCTACCAAAAAACGAATTATTAAAAAAAAACATTTCACTCAAAAAGATTTTTAATCATCTCGATACGAAGTACCTACTTACATTAGCGCTGTTTATGCTAACGGTTTGCATAAGCACCATAAGCACAACACAGAAAACAAAACAGGCAAACTGAAACATGTTGTACTTTTCAGTGTCAAAATCCTTTGTGTATCTGACTGCCAAGTTCAAACCTTTTATATACGCTAAGCTGAAATAATTGGATGCGATGTTTTTACCATGACGTCCCACTTAGCTACGCCTGCGCGTAATGCTCTATTTTCAGAGTTCTGACTATTCTTTTCAAAATACAGACACACAATATTTCACAATCATGCCACATGAACACAATTTTAATATATAGGACTGAATAGTTAGTACCAGGACAAGACCTCTATTGCTGAGTCAAATTGCGACACTGTGGACAGAGCTCCGACAGGATCTCATGGCGGGATGAAAATTCTCGTAATCGTTGAAAACTCAAACGTTCGCTAGATGGGCGACGGCGCGTTATGTTCCACGCGCGCCTCAAGGAGTGTCAGCATAATGACGGGGCCTGTAGAGGGCCATAGCCTGCCGGGGTCGCGGGACTTTCCCATTACCGTAACCCCGGTACGTAAAGGGCTAGTGAAGGACACCGTGGATTTTAGTCAGTACAAGTCTGACAGTCACTCCTGCCCTGCCCTGGGTGGGAGGACTCATTTGATGATTTTACCACGATAAAAAAAAAAAAATGGCTGCCTCCCTGCGTTAGCGGGATGGCAGAGCCAAATAGGAAGATCCAAAATACACAACAACTAAACATAAGCCCGAAGGCTTTAATGAGTTTAATGGGAGTTTTAGCCAGATAAACTGTTACCGCCTTCCCCGCGTGGAGGTACTCCCAGCTTATGTTATTAATATTGCTGCGCACACAACGCACGCTTGTTGTCAGTTGCCCAGGGTATATAAATGTTGTCTGCTCACACACAGGGACAACAACAAACAGCTCGGCAATATTGGTATATTTATTATCTTAGGTTTTTGTTTTAAAATATTTTGTTGTTTTTAGCATTTATCACTCCAAATTAAATTGAAACATATAAGTTATATATATTTTGGTAAACCATTTTTATAATCCTTTATTTTGATATCCCACTTGATAGAATGCGAGAGATTTATAAAAATATTTTTAGTTCGGAACCCTTTCCACGCGAGTTCGACTCGCACTTGGCCAGTTTTATGTACCCAGTGACACTCTCACGTGTAAGACGAATCTAACGACACCTCTCAAGTTAAAATCCATCAAGCCGTTTAGGCTGCAGGGCGTGCCAAAGAAATATACCCACATACATACATAAATACACTCCTTCTGGCGCAGTCGGGTAAAAAAACAAAGACTGACTTTCGAAAGAGTTATTTTCCACATTTTTGTGTTGGTTTTTGAAGGCGGTCAGTTTTTTTTTAGAAAAACTATTTGTATGTATACTTTCCACTTTCATGTCAAAACAACTGAATCAATTTTGATGAGTTTTGGTACATAAATAAATGGAACTCTAGAGACGTTACAGGCTGTAAGGGGGTGGTATCAAGTAAATAAAAAGGTTCCAAAAACTTGGAAATAAGCTATATTTAATATGCATTTCAGTAATTACAAAATAAAAATCTGCTTGTCATTGCTCCACTCATTGTTCTGCAAGCCTGAAAAAACCAAAAAGTATTTTTTATACCTATGTTGAATAATCCAAAATCTGAAAATGATATGTAATTGTAATAATTTTCTAATATTTCTTGGTCAAAGGATCAGCATTGCCATCCAGTGTGGCAATGCTGCCAGCGTTCTGTGTGTGTGTGTGGATTAATTTTATGACGCCCTGTTAATTTTAATATTTTAATTTTAGTATATAAATATACCTACCTAGATTCTAATACCAGATGGGATAAATGGAGACCTCATTTTAGAATTACGTATAGGTTTAAGGAAGGGGACATTTTGCTACCTGTGTTCATTTTGCGAAAGGGACATTTCTTGACTGAGCCATGAAAATAAAAGATATTTCAATATATATTACCTTTACAAGTTCCGCTATCATGTTTACTTCTGCTTTTCCAGGAAACAATTGGCCAACAGTAATCCCCTGTCGCACCCAGCTGCCCCATCCTTTACAGCTGCGTCTTTAACTAAAAACGTTTAAGAAAGATATAAGTGACTTATGCAAATACGCGTATGGCAAACGTGTAGGACGCCCTACGACTAGCCCTGGATGCTCTTTGGGGGAGGCTACAAAGATTTTGAAGATACTAATTTCTTCCTTTTATTAACTTTGCCCCGCACTAATTAACACCAATAGTCAGCCTCTGGTTTTTTTTTTTAATAAAATAAATATAAAGTTATTAACACAGTAAAAAATTAAATTTGCCTTCAGATTAGAAAAGCTCGGGTTATAAAAAGACCACACCATCAGAATCAGAATTGCGATAGAAATATTCTATGTCAATATTTATTTTATTGCTTGAGCTTATAGAATTCGAAATTCATTGCTAGGCCCTGCAATTTTATGAGCATTTTTCGCTTATTATGTACTTGGCCAATGCTACTCGTATTACCAGTACTTTTTTTTTTTTATCGTGGTAAAATCATCAAATGAGTCCTCCCACCCAGGGCAGAGCGGGAGGGACTGTCAGACTTGTACTGACTAAAATCCACGGTGTTCTTCAATAGCCCTTTACGTACCGGGGTCACGGTAATCCCTAGGTCCCGCGATCCCGGCAGGCTTTGGCCCTCTACAGGCCCCGTCACTATGCTGACACTCTTTGAGGCGCGCGTGGAACACAACGCGCCGTCGACCCGGGCATGGTCCATGGTCGGACAGCGAGTCGCCCATTACTCGCTGCCCGCATGCCCGCGCCTACGGTGGCCGGAGATCGTCTTGCGACGTCCGACGCCGTGGGCGTCTACCACTGCGGCTGGGGTGGAGGGAGGAAGCTGTCCTCTCCCTCAGGCGGCCCGCCTCCTCCTTCACGAGCATGACTGCTTCGCAGAAGGAGGCGACCGCTTCCCACTCCGTCTCGCCCCGCAGCATAGCCTCGACCAATGCCGGGCGCGAGAGGTCTCCGCCTATCGCCGTCGTGAGAACACGGTGCTCTGCCCAAGCGGGGCAGTCCTGCACCGTATGCTCCACCGTGTCCTCCGGACGATCCTCGCAGTGGTATTACCAGTACTACAGATTACAAAACTCTAGTGTAAGAAAATTAGGGATTTCATAAGAATGAATTAATGATGAAAGAAATGAATGTCATCTGCCTATCCACGTGGGAAAAAGGGTAAATTTTATGCATTAATCGTCGAAGGGTGTCAGACAATATGTTTAAAGCGACAGATTTGATGACAATATTTTTAAAAGATGACAAAATTTTACCCTGTTCCTCATAAACAGGGTAAAAAGTTTCAATACCCCAATGAAAAGGGTTTTTTAAGAGAGTTTAAATATTCTAAAGAAAAAAAAAGAGATATTGTACCTGTTTCGCATTGTTTTGCTACTGCTTCCATTCTAGCTAACACTTCATTGTTGTTTTTAAAATATTTTCTGTAAGTGGCCAGTCCCGCGTTCAGATCATATTCACCTTCGTCATTAAGCTATTTTGAAGTAAAAATAAAATAGTTGTTTTAATTTTAGTTTTCAATTATATTATTATAAGCCTATATTTATTTCAATTCTTGTTCGTGTAGCCGTCGCAAGAGCGACGTTCGATTTCCAGGTTATAAGTGTTATTGGGTTTTTCATACATACGTTTGTGCATTTGAGAAAAGAAGTATCAGGTGTCACTAATGAACACTGTTCCAAAATAAAGGTCTTTAATAATTTATAACTTCAGTATATTTTGATAAAATAAAAAACCTTGTTTAATAATTTTCATCAAGCATTTAACATACTTCGCGGCGGTAAGACCCCTCTTTGAGGAGTGGCTGGATAGGCGTCACGGCGTCCTGACCTACCGCATGACGCAGGTCCTCACCGGACACGGAAGTTTCGGGAGGTTCCTGTGTCTGATAGGGAGGGAAGAAACGCCTGGGTGTCACCACTGCGAGGATCGTCCGGAGGACACGGTGGAGCATACGGTGCATTACTGCCCCGCTTGGGCAGAGCACCGCCGTGTCCTCACGACGGCGATAGGCGGAGACCTCTCGCGCCCGGCATTGGTCGAGGCCATGCTGCGGGGCGAGACGGAGTGGGAAGCGGTCGCCTCCTTCTGCGAAGCAGTCATGCTCGTGAAGGAGGAGGCGGGCCGCATGAGGGAGAGGACAGCGTCCTCCCTCCACCCCAGCCGCAGTGGTAGACGCCCACGGCGTCGGATGTCGCAGGACGATCTCCGACCACCGTAGGGGCGGGCATGCGGGCAGCGAGTAATGGGCGACTCGCTGTCCGACCATGAACCATGCCCGGGTCGTCGGCGCGTTGTGTTCCACGCGCGCCTCAAGGAGTGTCAGCATAGTGACGGGGCCTGCAGAGGGCCAAAGCCTGCCGGGATCGCGGGACCAAGGGATTACCGTGACCCCGGTACGTAAAGGGCTATTGAAGGACACCGTGGATTTTAGTCAGTACAAGTCTGACAGTCCCTCCCGCCCTGCCCTGGGTGGGAGGACTCATTTGATGATTTTACCACGATAAAAAAAAAGCATTTAACATACTGGGTCGCGGGACTTATGATATACCGTGACCCCGGACCGTAAAGGGCTATTGAAGGATACCGTTGATTTTAGTCAGTAAGTACGAGTCTGACAGTCCCATCCGCTCTGCCCTGGGTAGGAGGACTCATAAGATGATTTTACCACGATAAAATAAAAGGCTAGTAACCGACTAACTGATCAAATACTTACCAGGCCTATTTTCTTGAAGTAGCAGCCCCAGAAACATGGATCTATGACTGATAAATCACCTGTTCTCGTAACGGAATCTAGTACAGCTATTGTTATGTTAAATTCCTTTTGACAGTCATACATGAGATTGACAAATCCATCGAATCCTTCATTGTCAGCTTCAGTTACCTTTTAACAAAAAACAAATGTGATAGTTATTCAAATAATTTATATATGACATTTTTAGCCAAGTTTTTTTAAACATGCCCAACGCAGATAATTTTATTTATCTACGAAAATTGAATGCTTATACAAAGTTCTGTGCGATCTAATAAGTTAAATAAAAGTTTGTAAAATTACGTTTTTTTTTTATTATCACATCTCTATAATGTTAATCTCATCGTATTTTATAAACACACAGTGAAGTCATGTCACTCAATACTAAAGCAGATTTCAACTGGTGAAAAAAAATTTTTGAAATCAGTTCAGTAGTTTCGGAGCTTATTCAATACAAACAATCAAATCCTTCCTCTTTATAATATTAGTGTAGATAGGACACATTATAGGCGTAATTTACTGGACTGACTGCCTCCAAGAATATATAAACTCCTCCCTATGCTGAATATTAACACAAAACAGATTGCAAGAACAGAGGCCTTATGACAAGATTGTTTGGAAAATTTAAAAAGCGTTTTTGTACGAACGAGGAACTATTTTTGAAGTGAAAACTTCTTTAGCGGCGTTGAGCACTTTTCTGTAATGGGTATAAAATCTTAAACTCGCGTCAGGACACGTGACCCTGACCGAAAAAGCGTAGGACGGCGCAGGGCGCTTGCGTGAATGTTCGTGTGACGTTGCTAGGTAACATTGTTTATAAAAGATGTACGTCACATTGGAAAATTATTGAAATAAAAAGTCAACCATTTTTGCGAGTTTTACTAAAATCTGTTCACAAGATATTTCCAACAATTACTATTCAAGTTTTCACTTCTGCCGGCACTCCCAGAGTGCAAACCGTCGTTTTTTTTCTATCAAATTAACTTGAAAGTTCCGTTAAATCACAAAAAACGGCGCTTGAAATGGAAAAAGCCTCAAAAATGAATGGAAATCATACTTACACAAGAATTTATTAAGCACAAGACCACCACACAAATTACAAGACAATTAAACTTAAACATGGTCCTTTCAGTTTTGCTCTCCTAGTACACTGAAGATCCAACTGTTTTTGCCCACTGTTTGAATTTGATAACTTTTATATAAAGTACAAAAAATAGACAGGGTATAATTATTTTAATATACAAAACGACGCTTACGTACAACTAGGGCTACCAATGGGAATATTTGAATAGTCGCTCCATTTTAATATTCGAATACTGACTTGGGTTATATTCGAATATTTTTCGAAATTATAAACGTTGTTGGTTTTTTGCGTGTAAAAGAACCCCGACAGAACGAAGAGAAGAGTGATGAAGTTTACAAGACGTTTTGATACAAAAATGATGCGAGATGAGTGACTGATGCAGCTCTGTCGGGTCGTGTAGGTGGAATGGCGGGAAAGGGTTGGTCTCTATACGTTCAAGGAGAAGCGGCGTGTACTTCCAAGCCAGTCATCACTGGCTTGGAAGGAAACACAGCTCCTTGACGTTTCGAGCAACACTGTCGCTCTCGGGAAGGACAAACTGTGTCAGCGAAAAGGGGAACCTGACTCTCGGTGCTATCACTGCTTCAATGCTCGGAGGATACGGTTCGGCATATACTAACCGAGTGAGCCGCATGAGAGGTGTCGCGCTTTACCCTCGTTTCATAGGTAGGAGACTTTTCTCGCCGACTCTAGTTCGCTTCAAGCTCCCGCCCATCCTGCAGCAAGGCACGAAAAGTCGGCAAAGACCGTGCACCGACCGTTTTCGAAGCCATAAAGAGGTCCAGATACAGTGGTAGATTTAGTTATATTCGTTGGTCCTCTTCAAATTGAACGTGAAACGACGTTGCGTAGTGCACCTCTTACAGACGTAACAGGCAAGTCATTTACCTCACGCCTACCCTGGACGAAGCCGAAGGCGTTACAAGTCAGGGATAAAATAGAAGTGCTAAACAAGTGCGTGAGAACACCAGAAGGGATTTACCCAGTCGAACAGCCTGTTCAGTACATTTTGATGAGTTAGACGATCATAAAATTTACTAACAACAGGTTTCTTTAAACTTACCGACTTAAATTATAACGTAGCATAATATTCGCGGGCACGCCGCAATCGCGGCGGTAAGACCCCTCTTTGAGGAGTGGCTGGATAGGCGTCACGGCGTTCTTACCTACCGCATGACGCAGGTCCTCACCGGACACGGAAGTTTCGGGAGGTACCTGTGTCTGATAAGGAGGGAAGAAACGCCTGGGTGTCACCACTGCGAGGATCGTCCGGAGGACACGGTGGAGCATACGGTGCAGGACTGCCCCGCTTGGGCAGAGCACCGCCGTGTCCTCACGACGGCGATAGGCGGAGACCTCTCGCGCCCGGCATTGGTCGAGGCCATGCTGCGGGGCGAGACGGAGTGGGAAGCGGTCGCCTCCTTCTGCGAAGCAGTCATGCTCGCGAAGGAGGAGGCGGGCCGCGTGAGGGAGAGAACAGCGACCTCCCTCCACCCCAGCCGCAGTGGTAGACGCCCACGGCGTCGGACGTCGCAAGACGATCTCCGGCCACCGTAGGCGCGGGCATGCGGGCGGCGAGTAATGGGCGACTCGCTGTCCGACCATGGACCATGCCCGGGTCGACGGCGCGTTGTGTTCCACGCGCGCCTCAAGGAGTGTCAGCATAGTGACGGGGCCTGTAGAGGGCCAAAGCCTGCCGGGGTCGCGGGACCAAGGGATTACCGTGACCCCGGTACGTAAAGGGCTAGTGAAGGACACCGTGGATTTTAGTCAGTACAAGTCTGACAGTCCCTCCCGCCCTGCCCTGGGTGGGAGGACTCATTTGATGATTTTACCACGATAAAAAAAAAAAAAAAAAAAAAAAAAAAAAAGCATAATATTCGAACGTTTTTCTAGTCGTGACAATTATTTTTTTTTAAACATTTGAAATAATACAATATTATTCGAATAATATTCATCGAAATATCAAATCATCGAATATTTGGAAGCCCTACTTACAATACTCAATTTTAAATTATGTAAACATTTTTGAAAACTTCAATTTTTGCGACAATTACAACCGGAAAATAAAGATACTTATGTTTTCTCAAATAACTTCATCATCGGAAAAAAAAATCATTCTCGGTTTCCATACATTTTCATGGACGTATACAGGGTCTTTCTTTAAAATCGGCCAAAAGGTAGAAATCCGCATTCATAAAAGATACGGTTTTTGATGTTGACAATTTTGGCGTTTTTATTTTTTTGGTCAAGTGTGCGTTCCAAAATTCCAATTCCACACTTGACCATAAAAAACGCCAAAATTATCTATTTCAAAAAATAGCAAAAGGTTCCAAAAAAAGTTTTCCCGTATCTGCCTTTGTGAAACAGACAGGCGAAAGCGAAGCGTTTCCGAAGCGATACCGAACCAAAGCGAGACGTCAGTCCGATAGTTCTGTCACGCTATCGGATCGCTTTCGGTTTTCTATGTGACTGGATTCAAACAATTCCATACATTACAAATAAAACCGTCACGCTTCGCATTCGCAACGCCTGTCTGTTTGGCAAAGGCTTTATGGATGCGGATTTCTCCCTTTTAGTTAGTTTAAAAGGAAGACCCTGTATACATATTATATAGTTTGGTATAGTTCAGCACCAATTTTAACAATTTTATTTGGAGTTATATTATTTCTCACATAGGTCACACTAAATATGGGTGAGTAACGTGTCATATAAAATCAAAAGCTAAATTATAGCTGAAATATGGCCTATTTTGATTTAATATACTTTTTACTATACGGTAAAATTATATGACGAATCCTTAATATAATTTCATTTCATCGAATTTCATTTTGTTTTCTTTTTTTTAATGTCCTAAAATAAATATAAGCATGTCGTGACCAAATAACCCCCTTTGTGGTTATTTTTCTCCATGCCAATTGGTTCTCGGCTAGCGCTCCATGCATCACAGGCAAATCAGAAACGTGTACTTTTAACCACATTTGAGGAAGTTAAAGTCAAAAAGTAGGTGTCACTTATTTGTTTCAAGCAGTTCATTAAAATGAAATTTGTTTATGATTACATAGGGGAACAATGTATTAGACGGGGACGCAAGGTATAATGGCGACATACACTCTTTAGGCATACTTAACACAATAGTAACGTAGCGCAAGCGCCAACAGGACGCCATTTGTTAATGGCCTCTTTCAAATCAAGTTTGCCTCATACCTCGCGTCCCCGTCTTATTGGTAACAAGAACAGTGTATACACTGTTCCCCTAAGGTGTTACTGGAATACCTGCATTCCAAATATCAGTTCTGGTCGCTACGTTGAAGATTTGATTTTGAATCTAGTTATAATAAAATGGGTTTCGCCAAAATGAATGCGCAAATGCGCATAAAATTTTTCACTGTTTTTTTTTTTATTAGTTTACTGTGTTAAATATTACAATCACATAACATAACACAAAATACATACAAACCATAAATACCATATCACATACTCTTGTAGCCAAGCAGTGCAGTATGTACTATGTAGGCACCTTTATATTTGGAAATTACATGTTTCATTTGCTGAACGAAATTCGTGCGAATAAAACGGTCACACCATTATACTAACTTGCTAAGATATAATCTATTCATATTATAAAATCGTAGAGCTGTCATTCCTCTACATTATTATTATCAGGCTATTTTCCCTAGGGGATAAGCAATTTTGAATTACGTCGTTTTTTTATATGTTTTGAGTTGGCTTCGTAACTACTGAATAATAGTTATTCAATTTTTCCTCAAATATTCGTAGAACTGCTCTTCAATTAATAGGGTATGTATAAATATAATTACGTTATTTCCCTTGGGGAATAAGAAATGTTATGATGTCGGTTTTCAGTCATTGTTGACATTTGTATAAAAACAGCTATTTAAATACAACTGTTAGTTAACCAGCCGTATTAGTAAAGGGTTCCGGGATCAAATCTTGGATTTTTCTTTTTCACTTTTTGTGTTTCTTTTTTTTTGCTTTTATTTATCTTGTGAGAATTTCAAATAATTAAGAATAATTTTACTCATACTTCTATTTCAATATTATTTACAATTTTTTTTTTACTAATATTCGTCAATGGTTCCCTAGGATAAATCCACGCTGACTTAAATTGTAGGTAGGTAAGTTGAATATTTTTTTAAACTCTAATTTATTGTTTCGAGGTGTTGGAATGTTAATGATTAAAAAACAATCAAATCTTTCTGTTATTTTGTGTTTGTGTATGTTTTGAATTGGTGCTCAAACCAGTGCATATTTTTTTCTTGCGAATGAAACGACTACACAATAATAATTGCCTAGAAGAATACCTAGTATATAAACTATTTCAACTCTTGCATCTTAAAATACTTATGAATTACGAGTTCTTTATAAGGTAGTCTGTCCATCTTGTTGGTGGACGTCCTACGCTGCGCTTGCTAGTCCGTGGTCTCCACTCTAGTACTTTTCGACCCCATCGGCCATCTGCTCTGCGAGCAATATGGCCTGCCCATTGCCACTTCATCTTGCTAATCCGGTGGGCTATGTCGGTGACTTTAGTTCGTCTACGGATCTCCTCATTTCGGATTCGATCACGTAGAGAAACACCGAGCATAGCTCTCTCCATAGCTCGTTGAGCGACTTCGAGCTTTGAGATGAGGCCGATAGTGAAAGACCACGTTTCGGTGCCGTAAGTTATCACTGGTAACACTATCGATGCAGGTCGCTTCCAACTGGTATATGTGGAGATCTAAAGGGGAGGCCTATGTTCAGCAGTGGACGTCCTATGGCTGAGATGATGATGATGATGATGACGAGTTCTTATGAAATTGTTCTAGGTTTTTATATCATTGTTACCAGCAGACGTTTATAAGTAAGCTGACAGTATAACCAATAAGTAAATAACAAGTTTTTATTAATATTTTTAATAACATTACAAAACTTTATATTATGTTAATCTTGTTCTACTACAGTGTCTTCGTTTCTGTTAAAACTGTCTAAATCTGGACCTGAAAGAGAAGATAATAGGTTTGATATCATATTTTGGTCTCAATGATTAACATTTTAATAAGACTTAAGCAGGCCTTTAGCCTTTAACCGCCTTACCACAAAAAGATAAACATTTGTTGAACGCTTGTTAAAAAAAGTTTAACTGCTAAACGACCCTTATATCAACGTGAAAAATCGTTTTGACGTTGACAGATATTTAGACAAGTGTACAACAGATGTTAAACTTTAAGTACTCGTAGTAAGACGGTTAATGTGCCACTGCTGGGCTTCTACAACCTGGGCCCTTGTGGGAAAAGTCTGACTTTACGTTATGTTTTAAAGATTTACAGGTACTCTTCAATCTCGAACAAGCTCTTATTTAAAATAATAAGTAATAATTGCACATGTGGGAAAGGTATGGCGTTATGATCTAAAGCCTTTGTCAAACAGACAGGCGTGACGAATGCGAAGCGTGTCGTTTTAATTTATAATGTATGGAATTGTTTGAATCCAGTCACTTAGAAATCCGATAGCATGACAGAACTATCGGACTGACGTCTCGCTTCGGTTTGGTATCGCTTCGGTTCGGTATCGCTTCAGAAACACTTCGCTTTCGCCTGTCTGTTTGACAAAGGCATAACAGTTTGTTTATTAATTACCTTGTCTTTGTATCGCAAGAAGCAAAGAGACAAACGGTTGCCGCTGTCACATCTAGCTTTTTCATCGCTTGGTGTGTTTTTTACTGAAACAAAACAATAAAAGTGATTAATATACACGATGTATGCTGGCTGTGGAAATCGACAGCTGAGGTATTGCTAAAGTAGTCCAAGAAAAAAAAGCATCTGTACCTACCCTTTGTGCACTCCTTAGCAACTTCTTCAAGTTTAGAGTATTCCTCATCATCGTTGATAGCCTCCCTAAGTTTGGTGAGACCGTTTTTCAGATCGTATTCATCTGTTTCAGTAAACTGGATGAGAGAAAAACACAATATAGTTATTGTATTACGGCAAAATTCCAGAGGTCACGAGATACGAATACGAAGTAGGTATTTAGTGTGTTTATTTTAATGTAAAAGCGCCTCTAGTGTGTGAACGAGGAACTAACCTTTTCCTACAAACTAAAATCCCAAGTGCCCAAGTGGAATAAAATGCTAAATCCTGAACTATTTTATTTACACCTGTGAAAACTTTTTACGGGTGCCATACCATGCCATGGATACTTCTCGTGCCATTTCACTGGGTGCCCAATACACAATACTTCTATGCAACATATGTTTGTCAAACAGTGATCTCAGTGGTAGGATAAGATGAACAGACTAGCAGGAATGATCATTTCATTACTTACGAATCCTGTTTTATTAAAGACACAGTAATTGAAGCATGGATGATAGTTCGAAGAGTCGCCTGATGTCGCAGCCGAATCTATTTCTTCGTTCGTGACTGGATATTCCTTTGCACATTCATCCAATTCCGACCTCCAGGCATCACGAAGATTGGGCTTATCAGCTCTCGTAACCTGGAACATTTAAATAAAATGAAGACCTGATAGAACTGTGTGTTGGGTTACGTGACATTGACGACGAAAGATGTTGGCTGTTTTTGTGTTAGTCCTACGTGTTTTATTTCTACAATTTCACTGTTTTTGTTTCAAAAACTTATATTAAAATAAATGTTTCCCTTTCATTTGTAAATATTTGTATTACCTACTTTCTTAGTTAAACAAATCATTATTTTGTATTGTTTTAATGTACAAATCAACAACCATTACAGGAAGAACCATTAGAAGGAAATTAAATATACAATTTCTTGCTTTGTAGTGCATATTTTTCTCAAATAAATTAATGTACGTATTTTCCTGCTATGCTTTAAAGCGCGCCACACACGGCTAAGATACTATAATATTTTATCTTAAGATACCATATCGCACGGTATCACACGGTAACAGTATCACTTTTACCACAGGGGTACTTTTGCTCGTGTTTGGCTTAACTTTCTTTAAAATACATCAAATGAGAACACTAAATTGTAACTTACATGGACGCTGCTCAAGCTAACAGCCACGACACTTAACACAAGATAAGTAAACTTGGACATGATATACTCTTCAGCGGCTCCTGATCCTTACAAGCTTCAACTATTTATGCGCCTGAATATAAACTCGATACCTATTTATATCTGCATTTAAGTTATGTCCTTGGATAATTTGACCCGAGTATTTTGTAGTTCCTAGCATAAAAACTGTGCAAAAACCAATTAATTAACATTTCGATCTAAAAATCTATTAATTTATAAAATCGAATATGACGTCTGTTCTAGCAGCGTTAAGGTTTCTTTTAGAATTGATATATTTTAGACATAATTCCTTACTTTTATTTGGGCTTTCTACAAAAGCTTGTTTTTTAATAATTAATTTAAAGGAAATAAACACAAAACAAGTGCAATTGTAAAACTCGAATAACTAGGTACGTACTTAATGTAATAAATAGATCTCAGTGTCCGCTGCATGAAAAATTAGCAAAAAATCTTAATGTTTTTATTAATTGATACAGTTTTTTTCGTTCTGCACCAAAAAGACTAACTTAGAGTCATGTTTAAAAATACTGTATTTATTTTGCTTCTAGACTAACGGAAGCCAAAACAACAACAGTCTAACGATGCTATCATTATCATGGAGGAATATTTTTTGGGAATAGTGTGGTAGTTTGTCCCAATAAAAAAAATGTCCCTACCGCTGTACCCTGGGTGGAAGGACTCATTTGATGATTTTTTAACCAAGTCAAAACAAAAAACTACCTTTTCTTGAACTATAAGAAAACGGACGGTCAGCATCCGGGGCACCCCGGGATTCCGGTTTGGTTAGGTTCCTTTAAACTTTGCAGACGGAAATAGGAGAACGGATAACCGGGGTTCCGTCGACCTGACTTCAACCATATCGCAACGAAGCCCCCACCTCCGCCGAACCCCCCACACTATCCTCCTACAATTATTTCACTAAACAAAATCAAGTGTTATTATTGTATCACTAAACTCAATCAGGTCGATAGAGTCCCACTTCGCTGGGCTCTTTTTTCTGCGTGGAGGGTTTAGCCTAACAACAAAGGATTGAATATGGGAAAAGAAACCAGTGTATTGAAATGCGCGAAAAAACGTGGACAATGTTTATGGGTTGAACTCCATCGGGTACGGGACTAAGGAATTACCGTGACCCCGGAACGTAAAGGGCTATTGAAGGATGGAAGGATAGCTATGGAAGGATTTAAGTCAGTACAAGTCTGACAGTCCCTCACGCTCTGCCCTGGGTTCATGACTCATTTGATGATTTTACCACGATAAAAAATCCCTAATCATCCTTGTATAATTAAAAAGGGTGTCAGAATCCTCAAGTGCCCAAAAACCGAACGTCTGCGAATCCCTAGTCACAGGCGAGTCAAGTTAATGAAGGGCACTAAATGTACTGTTACAATTACGTATCTATCAGTGATGAATTGGCTAAACTAGGACAGTAATTCTGGCAATCTAATTGCTCATTTAAAATTCAGTACACGCAGATGAACATGACACGAGGATGCTAATCATGCAGAAAGAGATCGCTATCAAGTCGTCAATAAATATATAGTTTGTGCCCATATTTTGTAAAACCCTTCTTATTCGGCAGAATAAGAAAACCAGAATCAAGTAATGCTGGCCACTGACCGCAATTACCCAAGCAGATAGAACTGAATGATGTTTGATATTATTATAATCGCCACCGTGACTGATGCCCACTAAGATACTCATTTACCTAATACTCAAAACAGAGAAAATTAAGATTATGATCAGAATAAAGACTTCAATGGTTATATCAGGGGTTCCCAAAATGTGCGCCGCGGCGTCCTGATGCATCGTAGCGTCGTAGAGAGTACAAAGGGGTGCCGTGAGACGCGAGGGTCGACCATTCTCCGAATGATATTGCGTGGAACCAAGATTAATATGTATAAAATATTCACCAGAAATAAGAGGATAGTCTCATTAATCTTTTTTTCAGCTACAAAACCAGATTCACGTGCTTTAATTTCGTGGAGTTTGGAACTCGGTTTTATTGTTTTATCGTTCACCTGGTGTGTTGACACTACCTAAGGCGCCCAGAAAAAAATCTAAACCTGAATGTGCGCTGCGAGCTCAAAAAGTTTGGGAACCCCTGGGTTAGATTGTGACTTTTATAATACGTCTATTCTTAAGTCTTCTTCGAGGGCTAGATCGAGGATGAACATAAAGGGCGCTTTGAAGGAATTGAGGGAAGTTTTTGCTCAGCAGTGGGACGGCATAGTCTAATTAAAAAAAAAAGCTGCTTCCAGTTAGTCTTCCGACCAGGCTTCCAACACTGTGCCTGTAGACATAATTATTCGCCCCTATCGTCCAGACATTAAGGCTGATTTTAATTAATCTAGCAGCTGGATCCAATGTCATTGGATTCCAGCGGTGGATTGGCACTGGAATAATATTAATATGTTTCACTCCATTATACCGTCCAGTATCCAGCGCTGGAATGCACTGGATAGTGCAGCGCAGTGCTCCTTTTTTTCAATCCAGTGACTGTGTATCGAGCTATTGGATCAATATATTAGCCTTTATCGGCAAAATATACTGTTTTGAACTCTGCGAGTATGTTCTCGACACAGATTACTTCTCGACTAACTACACTATGAGCTATATATAGCTATAAGATCCCGTAGTCTCTGTAACACGTGTGAATCAAAACATCTTTATTGATACCTCATACATCTTCGTTCATTCGTTTATAGAATGTCTAGATTCATTGTATAAGGACCATGTTTATAACTATAACATCTTATCTACTGTACCTGCAATCTATACAAATAAACATTTAATTTACTTACTATACTAGTAGGCACTGAGAATTGAAGTCCAAAAATGAAAGAAAAATTAAAGAAACATTAAAATGTGCGCGTGACGCTCAATCACACATTTATAAAAAAGGGGCTTTACGAAAAATATTATGTTTTATTGTGAACACGGAATCAGGACATTTAATGGTCTAAGTATTACAATTTGCACACAATAGGTAATATTACTTTAGCATTCATTAGTATACAATACATAGCGCAATGCTAACTGATAAATATAACAAACGCCTGAACAGACTTTGCCTAACTAAGTGGCAAACAGACAAATATGTAAGTATATTAATACATAGGAGCTCTTAGCCAAATAATAAATAAGACGCATGCATCGACCTTCAAGGTTAAGTTACTCTTGCCAAAGTCGATCCGTAGATGGGTGACCATCTTTAATTGTCCTGGTTGTCACTTGTACATCTTCATCTTTAGAATTTAGAAAGTCAGTTGGCTGAAAGTATGGCAACCAGTCTTATCAAGTTGTATTCTATTTACTGGAATGTCTGAAGCGATTACCGCGGCACTGAAACACACAGAACAATCGAAGGAACAGGGAAGATTTTAGTCAGTACGAGTCTGAGAGTTCCTTCTGCTTCACAAAGGGCGGGAGGAATAATTTGATGGTTTTACACGTCAAAAAAAGGGGTGTTGTGGATACAACTACTCGCCCTTATGATATGAAACTTGCAAAATGACTGCCAAATGTGGATACATGTGGCAGTCATTTATATAGATAGACTGTGTTACAGCTAGCAACCATAACCATAACAATCAATAAGTTGCCAGTAAAGAAAAAACTAGAATCTTAAAAGTTTCAGGGTATACTTGGCAATTAAACTAAACAATCTAATTTAATATAATTGTATTACTTGCGAGAATTATATTTAATGCGATGGCGAAGTCCATCTATTTATTTAAAACATACTAGAATGTTAATATTGATAATTAAATTCGCTTTATATAAATATATTATAAAATTACGTTTGTTAAGCTAATTCCATATCAACACAGAAGGACCGTTAAAGCGACTTAAAAATTAACCGATTTTGTAAAACAGTGATTAAAACATGGATCTCACAACTTTTTTTGGTAGAATAAAATTGCGGGATTTCGTTTTTTTTAAAATTTTATAATACGAGTAATTCATTGATTTGAAAAAAAAAACATACAATATAACAGACAATATCCAAAAAAAAAATGGTAGTAATATCTGACTTGTATTTTTTATATAGTGTAGGTATACCTAAGTAAGAGAATTCTAGAACCCACAAAAATAATGTGACAATTGTTGAATGGGTAACATTAGCATAATATTTAAGTAGAAATAAAAACAAACCATTTGATACCAAAGCAATTTATTCAATTTTTTTTTAAAACAAAACAAAGGAAAGCTGGTGTCCTGGTTTCTATTATGACTGTTCTTCAAGCCGTCTAAATGAGGATCTGAAAAGCATAACATACAGTTTAATTTTAAATTTGACATGGTGAATATGGCGTAATTATTAGAATTTCTAGTAGACTATAGAGCCCCTAAAAATCAGAAGTTAAAGGGGTAATTTTTTTGTCTTTAACCCAGTAAACTCTCTAAATTAATATTGATCGAAGCTTTAAAGCTCATGATTTCGGTATTATTATTTTTTTGTCGTGGTAAAATCGTCAAATGAGTCCTCCCACCCAGGGCAGGGCGGGACGGACTGTCAGACTTGTACTGACTAAAATCCACGGTGTCCTTCACGAGCCCTTTACGTACCGGGGTCACGGTAATGGGTAAGTCCCGCGACCCCGGCAGGCTTTGGCCCTCCCCGTCATTTTTGGTGACGCTCTTTGAGGCGCACGTGGAACACAACGCGCCGTCGACCCGGGCATGGTCCATGGTCGGACAGCAAGTCGCCAATTACTCGCTGCCCGCATGCCCGCGCTTACGGTGGCCGGAGATCGTCCTGCGACGTCCGACGCCGTGGGCGTCTAACACTGCGGCTAGGGTGGAGGGAGGACGCTGTCCTCTCCCTCAGGCGGCCCGCCTCCTCCTTCACGAGCATGACTGCTTCGCAGAAGGAGGCGACCGCTTCCCACTCCGTCTCGCCCCGCAGCATGGCCTCGACCAATGCCGGGCGCGAGAGGTCTCCGCCTATCGCCGCCGTGAGGACACGGCGGTGCTCTGCCCAAGCGGGGCAGTCCTGCACCGTATGCTCCACCGTGTCCTCCGGACGATCCTCGCAGTGGTGACACCCAGGCGTTTCTTCCCTCCTTATCAGACACAGGAACCTCCCGAAACTTCCGTGTCCGGTGAGGACCTGCGTCATGCGGAAGGTAAGGACGCCGTGACGCCTATCCAGCCACTCCTCAAAGAGGGGTCTTACCGCCGCGATTGCGGCGTGCCCGATGCTGACACTCCTTAAGGCGCGCGTAGAACACAACGCGCCGTCGACCCATTTTTAGCAGCTTAAGACTTCTTAAGCTTCACTCAAGCCTCACTTAAGCCTCACTTGAGACTGATAATTAAGATTATCTCGTAACAACTTACGCTAGTCTGGTGGCTCAAGAAGCAGTCCGCCACCTTAGCACCCAGTTCACATTCCGATGCGATAGGTGTGTCCTTAACTGAAAATAAATAAAAAAAAAAAAAAAGATTCAATTTATTTTCTCAAAGATTTTCACAAGTAGAGAGTTGTCTCCATTTTTTTTTAACTCATTATTGATTAGGCGACACAGCATGGCTTCTACCATAATAGGGTAATTTACTGTATAAATAAATTGAAAATCTCTTTAGTCCGCCAGTTAGATAATTAAAAAATAATGAACACGTTTTTTTTGTATTTTTTTAATCAATGAATATTGACAAAGATTAAACGCTTCGAAATTTGGGAGTGGGGGCTTTTGACGTCATAACGCCTGTAAAATGATACCGACCGAGTAATGTTTTGAAGCGTTTTTAGATTTTTAGAAGCGTTGTATCTTCGTCAATTTTGGTTCGGACTAATTAATTTTTTTGATTATGACAGCCAATTATATCTACCAGACGTCATCTGAGTATTGATTAGATGTACCGTCGTGATGGCCTAGATGCCTGTCGTCTGTCATGTACGAAGTTGTGAGTTCAAACCCGGGCAAAATCCAACATGTCCTTTTCAATACTTTTATGTACTGACATTGGTGAAGAAAAACATCGTGAGAAAACCTCGAGAACTACTATCTAAGCACGAAACCCGTAACTTTGGCCGACGTTTCGGTTATTTCTTAATCAACACTTACGGACATAATATTGATTAATGAAGAACTTATTTACCCAGGTATGTTGTGTTGCTTTGTTTACAATTATATTTTAAATGATCTAGTTTGTTTAATATGACATAAATAATAGGAAATGTGTATGCACCTGATTTGCACTGCTCAGTAACATTCAGCAATTTTTTCAGTTGCTCGGGTTCCTTCACGAAACTGTTTAAACTCTTTGAAAAGGTTTCAACATCGTATTCACCCTTCTCATTGATCTGTAATAAAAAATATTCTATTATTTAGGGTACTAACACATGAAATAGAAACCAGCCAAATGCGAGTTCTTAGAACTGACTTCACAACATAACGAGGATTTGTAGTTGATCTGATGATGGCGACGCCATCATTTTATCTTCTCCTGATTTCTGATATGTAAGTAGTAACATATCAGAAATCAGTGTCCTCGAAACTACACATTGTTAACTTAATTACCACAGAATCAGTTCTCAATTGTCAATAAATTCCTTTTTTTTTACCCTTAGAGGCCGGTTTTACTTTGGAAATTAAAACTGGACTAACATTGAGGTATACTATTTACAATAAAAAAAATTGAAATCGGTCCACGCTGGGAAAAGTTATGCGTACATGTCAAGTACGGTTAAAAAGGAAACACTGCAAAAATTATAAATATACTAAGTCATTTCAGTTTTAGTGTTAGTATTGTGCCCTATGTAAATAAGATTGACAAGTAACCGTAACTATCTCGGCGTGGCATGAACTTACCAATCCGGCTTTCTGGAACACGCAATGAATGAAACAAGGCGGGACGCTAGCGGCCTTGCCTGCGTCCTTAGCGGCTTGAATGTCAGCATCGGTGACGCCGTGCTCCTTAGAGCACTGCACTATGATAGGGCGAAGAGAATCACGAAGACTCTCGGCTCTAGTCACCTTAAAAACAATTTGTAAGATCAGAAAAACTCTCCGAACCAAAATTTTGACAGCATGGTCGTCGCAGTGCTTAAGCGATTGATTTCAGAGCTGCGTGCAGCAAGTTCGATTTCTACATGGAACAAATATTTGTATGACCTACAAGTAGTTGTTCAGGGTCTGGGTATTTGTGTAGGAGAGGTTATTTTATTGTTAACGCACCCAGGATATAGGGGGTTTAATCTCTAAGCGGTTTCAGCCTTAGTTACGGACGTTTTCAACGCACCGTGACACCGAGCCGCGCGCGTGCCGTGGGGCGCCGGCTGTGCCGTGGGGCGCCGGCTTAGAATTGCGTTCCCCCAAATCATCCCATGGGTGTCGTAAGAGGCGACTAAGGGACAAACCGGAGGTCGGGCAGCAGCGTCCTCCGTGTACTGCACATCCTCACTGCGATCGCCAACCCGCCTGCCAAGCGTGGCGATTTAAGGCAAATTACCCCCTAATGAGAAGCACAGAAACCAGGCCCCCAGTCCCCGGCAGCTCCGCTATCCCTGGCGCGGGTAGCAGTCAAGGTAACGGCGGAGCAGGGGGTGCGAAGAATCTCCGGAAGAGATCCGGCTACCCACCCCGACGACGACTGGCCCTGGTAACACACAACATACGCACAATGAGGACTGACGAAAAGATCTGCGAGCTGGAAGAGGAGCTGAGCAAATTACACTGGGACATTATAGGGTTATGCGAAGTCCGTAGAGAGGGGGAGGACACCGTAACCCTGAAGTCTGGTAATTTGCTCTACTACCGGGAGGGCGACCAACAGTCCCAAGGTGGTGTCGGGTTTCTCGTTCACAGGTCCCTCGTAAACAACATAATAACCATCGACAGTGTGTCGAGCAGGGTGGTATACCTAATACTCAGAATATCCAAAAGATATTCGCTGAAGGTCATTCAGGTATACGCACCGACCTCGTCACACTCCGATGATGAAGTGGAGACTATGTATGAGGACGCAAGTAGGGCCATACATAGTTCCAAAACCCACTTTACTGTTGTTATGGGGGACTTTAACGCAAAGTTGGGCAAGAAAAGCGGTGATGAGTTGAGAGTGGGGCAATTTGGATATGGGCAACGGAACCCTAGGGGGCAGAGGCTGGCCGACTTTCTGGAGAAAGAGGAACTCTTCATGATGAACTCTTTCTTCCAGAAGCCGCCTCACAGGAAATGGACCTGGTTGAGCCCCGATGGTTTCACGAGAAACGAGATAGACTACTTCTTCATGACCGACAAGAAACGGATATTCAGTGATGTCTCTGTGATCAACAGGGTAAAAACCGGTAGCGATCACCGAATCGTAAGAGGCTCACTGAATATCAATGTTAAACTTGAAAGGTCCAGCTTGATGAAGTCTACGCTCCGACCTACTCGGTCCCACATTCAAAACCCCGAAAGCTTTCAACTCGAGCTCTCTAATCGCTTTGCTTGCCTTGAGAACTTAGTTTCAGTGGACGAGATCAACGACGGGCTAGTGGAAACTGTCCGCACGGTAGGGTCTAAGTTTTTTAGACCCTGCCGTAAAGATAGACCTCAGAAATTGACCGAGCAAACCTTAAACCTCATGGCTGAACGACGTTTGCTACAGTTGCAGTCTTCCGATGACGCGAAGTCATATAGGCAGCTCAATAGACGTATATCTAAGTCCTTGCGACACGATCTGCGTCTCTTTAATACGAATCGTGTTAAAGAGACCATACAGCGAAACCAAGGCTCCAAAGTGTTCGCAAAGGACAAGTCTATTGGGCAAAGCCAGATGACAAAGCTGAAACGGGAGGATGGCAGCATAGCGTCGACCAAAGCAGAGGTTTTAGGCGAGATCGAGAGGTTCTATGGACAGTTATACACTTCGGTCGCAAAGCCCGTTGACAGCTTGGTAGGAGATCCAAGAGCCAAGCTGTCCCGACACTATACCGAAGATATCCCGGACATCAGTCTGTACGAGATTAGGATGGCCCTGAAGCAGCTTAAGAACAACAAGGCGCCGGGCGAGGACAGAATCACGTCAGAGCTTCTGAGAGCGGGTGGAACACCGGTACTTAAAGTCCTCCAGAAACTCTTTAATTCCGTCCTGTCCGAGGGCAAAACGCCTGAAACGTGGAGCAGGGGTGAGGTGGTGCTGTTCTTCAAAAAAGGTGATAACAGCCTATTGAAGAACTACAGACCCATCACGCTTCTGAGTCATGTTTATAAGCTGTTTTCAAGGGTTATCACGAACCGTCTCGAACACAGACTTGATGACTTCCAGCCTCCCGAACAAGCCGGTTTCCGAAAAGGCTATAGTACCATAGACCACATCCATACGCTGCGGCAAGTTATACAGAAGACCGAAGAGTATAACTTGCCATTATGCTTAGCGTTTGTGGACTATGAGAAAGCCTTCGATTCGGTGGAAACATGGGCTGTGCTTGAGTCACTCCAGCGATGCCGTATTGACTATCGGTACATCGAGGTATTGAAGTGTTTGTATAATAACGCCACCATGTCGGTCCGAGTACAGGAGCATAGCACGAAGGCGATTCCATTGAGAAGAGGCGTAAGACAGGGGGACGTTATCTCCCCGAAACTGTTTACTGCCGCAATGGAAGACGCCTTCAAGCTCCTGGAATGGCAAGGACTTGGCATCAACATCAACGGCGAATACATCACTCACCTTCGGTTTGCCGACGACATCGTAGTCATGGCAAAGTCGATGGAGGAACTCAGCATGATGCTCGATGGCCTCGACCGAGTTTCACAACGGGTGGGCTTGAAAATGAACATGGACAAGACGAAAATTATGTCAAATGCCAATGTTGTGCCCACCCCAGTCTCTGTTGGAAACTCGGTACTCGAAGTTGTTGACTCATATATCTACTTAGGACAAGTAGTCCAATTGGGTAGGTCCAACTTCGAGAAAGAGGTCAACCGCCGAATCCAACTCGGTTGGGCAGCGTTCGGGAAACTACGCAATGTCTTTTCGTCCGACATACCTCAGTGCCTCAAGACGAAAGTCTTTAACCAATGTGTGTTACCAGTGATGACGTACGGCACTGAAACGTGGTCTTTCACTATCGGCCTCATCTCAAAGCTCAAAGTCGCTCAACGAGCTATGGAGAGGGCTATGCTCGGTGTTTCTCTACGTGATCGAATCCGAAATGAGGATATCCGTAGACGAACTAAAGTCACCGACATAGCCCACCGGATTAGCAAGCTGAAGTGGCAATGGGCAGGCCATATTGCTCGCAGAGCAGATGGCCGATGGGGTCGAAAAGTTCTAGAGTGGAGACCAAGGACTAGCAAGCGCAGCGTAGGACGTCCACCAACAAGGTGGACAGACGACCTTATAAAGGTCGCCGGAAGACGCTGGATGCAGGTCGCTTCCAACCGGTATATGTGGAGATCTAAAGGGGAGGCCTATGTTCAGCAGTGGACGACCTATGGCTGAGATGATGATGATGATGATGACACCGAGCCCGAACTAATAATAAATGATATTACAATTTGACATATATTGACCACATGACCTACAGAAAATACGACGTACGACATTCACACTAGCGCCGCGACAAAAGGACTTCAGTCGTAGCGGTATTACTCGTCTGCAATTTAATTTTGATGTTATTTACGTTCGTACTTCCGCATCCGTACCCGTGTTTTCGTTCACGGACATAGAAAGTAGACCCCCTGGTTCTTCCTGTGTGGGTGCAACGTTTTTTTTTTAAAGCAAAGGAAACTAAAGAGTTTCGCAATGCTGAATAATTTATATTGCTTGCAATATTTAAAAAAAAAGATATTTTCAGAGGATGGAGATCATTTAGATAATAAGGGAACCAAAATCAAAACAAAATCATCTGAACTTGACATATAGGGAATGATGCAAGCTTTGTTTTCACATTTACAATATTAATATGGATAGTTAAAAATAACTTACTTGAACGCTGCTCAAGCTGGCAGCCACGACGCACAGTACGAGACAAGTAAACTTGGACATGATGTACTCTTCAGCTTAGCTCTTTATCCTTACAAGCTTCAACTGTTTATGCTTTGAAGTTCATCGGGACGCTTATTTATATGAAACTTACGACCTTCAATTTTGACACTAGATCAGCTAAGTTTACATTATTTATCTTGTTGCTAAATGCAACAAAAACTACGTAAAAAACTGAAGTCTACAGAGCTCTGCCAAGTACATCTAGTATAACTAGTATCTAACTAGATGTTCTCGACAAGGAACTAAACCGATGTTTTAATTTTGTAATTTATTTCGTTCATATTTCCTTCCTAAACATAAGTAGACAGTTTGTATGTAGGATAGTAACACACAAACTGTCGCGTTCGTGACCTCCGCTTTAGACCTGAACTATTTATTATTTTCATTTTAGCGTCTATATGAGAAGCTTGTGGCTAAAAGATAACAGCCGCACACATCAATCTTTAATGTTAAGCCACGCTTGCGAGGTTGGTCTGTGGATGGGTGACCATTTATCATAGCAAGTTTCCTTCGTGCCTCGTCGTCGATAACATTTATTGAGGGGCCAACTACACCAAACAGTGCTAACACGACCTATCTAGTGCTTCCTACATATAGCAAATTTCCGTGTCATACATTCAAACATTTCCTGGTTCACTAAGCTTCGCTGCACCTTCTGCGTTGATTCGACGTTGTCTGCACTGTAAAGCCTTTGTCAAACAGACAGGCGTGACGAATGCGAAGCGTGACGTTTTTATTTGAAATGTATGGAATTGTTTGAATCCAGTCACATAGAAAAGCGAAAGCGATCCGATAGCGTGACAGAACTATCGGACTGACGTCTCGCTTCGGTTCGGTATCGCTTCGCTTTCGCCTTTCTGTTTGACAAAGGCATAAAACTTTTTGATCATCAGTCTGTTCTACGATTAATGAGTTTTTGTACATAGGTAATATAGATTTTGTAATTAAAATTTTATTAACCACTAGCTTTATTCCGCGGCTTCGTTCGCGTTAATTTAAAATTTGATAATCAATTCGAAGCGTATATGTTCGGCCTCATTTGAACGTTATTGTTGTTTTTTCTCGGGAACGGTGCCTTTCTTTTCGGGATGACGGGATGGTCCATGGGACGCCACCACTCATGATTTGTGGAAAATTCGAGGTACTACATTTTTTAATGCAATTTGATGTAATAACATAGACACTGGTGGTGCGTCAAAAAGACGTGTATCGTAGCGTGAACTATACCCTACGGGTTCCGTATCAAAATAACTACTTTTATTTTCATTACTTTCGATATACTTACGGTTGACTAACATAATTTTAAGACACATATTGGACGACTCTACTACTTTTCAACTGATATAATTTTGATTGAACTAAAATTGATTGCACTAACGAACGAACGTTTTAACTACGTTTGAAATTCCTAATGGACGACTCGCCTACAGTATTTTTATAATAAATAAAACGCGCTCGTTTTATTTCTAAAGCGGAGGAAGAAGGCTCGAACATCTCTTTTGCGTCTCCGTCCTCCATCGAACATCTCCTTTACATAACGTTATTATAATTTGACGACACGTTTGGTGCAGTGACTGAGTACTACTACTAGAATAAAAAAAGCATTCTGCAGTACTGTGATGCACTATATCTCCAGTATCCGCTGCCAGTATATTTTCTTTAAAATCGCAACAGATTCATTTTACTGACAGTCATTAAATATATAACAACATTTTATTTAATTTAAAATATAAATATTTAAGTTCATCGAAAATCAAAATGGCAAACGATATAACAATGTTTTCGGACTTTTGTGTTCCACGAAAGATAGAGATTGTAATAATAATTATATATACTAAGGAAAAAATAAAGTGCAAATGCAAGTTTAAAATATATTTTATTTCATAAATTCAATTGAAGTAAGAACAACAAAATTCAATCTTCTTATATCACTGCGTGTCTATCATAAATCACTGCTTGTAGATTTCTTCAATTAATTTAAACGGGGATCTGAAACGTAAAAAGTATACATTTAAATTTTGATCCTGGCTACGTGTCACTTGATGCACTGTCTTCTACCACACCAACGGTTGTTATCAGGTTAGGTATCAAGATGGTAATGAGAGCCCAAAATGCCAAACGTGTAAAGCACGTCATCTGATCTTCTCTAACAACAATATCAGAGACTGAACACACCCACACCCTCTATTAAAAAGGAGTTAAGAGCGCGTATTCTAAAAGTTGGCGACAACGCAAATAGTTGTATAATATTAACAAGTTTAAATTAATTTGGCAATGTTAATGCATGGAAATAAGAAATATGTCTCTGTAGTGCACTAAAAAAATATATTAGAGAACAATATTTGAAACTATTGTCTAGAAAAAAGAATCAAGTCAAGTGCTTAGTGAAAATTAAATAGCAATGTCACTTGGAAACGAAAATGTGTGAAAAAATCATCAGTACGGTGCAATGATTACACAACTCTAGAACCGGTGCTTTTAGAATTCGTTGTATGAGATCATAATAATCAAAAAAAAATGCTGTCAGCATCCGAATAATGCTGATGTCATAATGTGTTATCGGCGCGTGCGGTGCTGACATATGTGCGACCACCCTAAAGAGCTATTAAAATATATTATAATATAAATCTGCTTTCTGGGCGTTACTGGGCAGAAATGGGCAAAATCATTTGGTTCAAAAGATTTTGAAGATTTCTTCGTTTGCCATTCAGTCGTTTCTTATGGCAAAGAGTACATCCGTCCATCCATCCTAACAAACTTGCGCATTTATAATATTAGTTACGTAACTAATGTTTCTAATGTCATAAATGCGCGATGATGAGAGTAGTGCGAGGTACGTACCTCGGCCCTGTGTTCCAAGAAGCAAGCAGTCAACAGCGAAGCCCTTTCGCATCCAGCTTCTCCGTCACTCACGGCCTCTTCATTCACTGAAATCATATACATAAATATATCAATTTTAATCACATATATTATTCACTAGCTGCTGTCGGTGGATTCACTATAATTTGAAAATTATTCCACTGGAAGTTGGGATAAAAACTAAAAGTTAAACCATGTGTGTACCAAATTTGATTGAAATCTGTTCAATAGTTTTCGCGTCAGAGAGTAAAAACCATCCATCCATCCATCTACCCTCACAAACATTAACATTGATAATATTAACATTGATAAGAAAAAATTAAATAATACGAACAATTTAAGAGTGAAACTCACTACCTGTCAGTTTTTCCTGATACTTACAACAAGTGTAACATAGAACAATGGCTTTGATGTTGAAAATTAAACATTCATTATAAGTGAGCAACACATGTACGGATGGCTTTACCCGACAGATGCGCCTGTTATTGCTATACATTAGCAGTTTTTCAGAGAGATCTGTCGGGTAAAACCGTGTACGGCTAGCTTTTGATAAAGCGTGTGCCTAAACGGCTCTCAACCCTTAGACTTAGACCTTAAGGTTAATCTTCCTTTTTATAGAGAACGTTATGGGCTGATTTAAAATGATCACCTGATGAGCATTTCTTTCCAATGTCAGCCAATTTAGCATAATCTTCATCATTGCTCACAAACTCCTTGAGCTTGATCAGAGAGTTATCCAAATCGAAATCTCCTTTGCTGTTGAACTGTAATAAAAGAGTTTAGTGTTGTTTATTTAATAACCATTTTTAAGCTATTGCATAGATTTTATCGCCGGCTTTGAGTGCGGCGACCGAATCAAGAAATTCCGTAACGAAAATAAACCTAAGACTGTCACTGTCACATCTGTCATGTCAACGTGAATGAATAAAATTAGAATGAACGCTTTTTCTCTTGACGTTTCACTTGATTGACGTGGCTGCCCATAGCCTAATTAGTAGAGTAACTTCCCGTAGAGCAACGATGGAATGATATTCTAGTAAAATATTCGCGGTAGGCGATACTAGCTTCCGCCCGCGACTCCGTCCGCGCGGATGTCGGTCTTCGCGTGGATGGTTTATTTCTCCATTTTGAGTAACTCTGACAATGACATCTTAAATATTACGGCGCTGAATCCACTGCGGGTAATGTAACGTGTGTTCGCGGTTCTACAGAACAACGTCTATGAATAAAACTGAAAAATAAGTTTTTTTTGCTACGTATTTTTCGAGGATAAAAAGTATCCCATTTTATGCCCAGGATAATAAGGTATAAATGTACCAAGTTTCATCGAAATCGACCCGTTAGGTTTCACGTGATGCCTGCATATACAGACAGACAGACAGACAGACAGACAAAAATTTTTTTAATCATATATTTGGGTTTGGTATCGATCCAGCAACACCCCGCTATTTATTTTTTCAATATTTTCAATGTACAGAATTGACCCTTCTACAGATTTATTATATGTATAGATGCTATGCAATAGCTGTACCGCGGCAGTTCACGAGTGTCAAACGTATTTTTTGTGAAACGTTATCTCTCACTGAGAGTAATTTAACTACCAGTACCGGAACGACTGCATTTAGGTCATGTATATATTCGTTCTGTAAGATAAATGAGGCTCGTCTCCTATTGTATAAGATGAAAAGAGGATCGAAACACAAACGTTTATCTCGAAATTTGACTGTACTTTGTCTGATAAAAAAGTCTATGTCACACCATAAATAGGTACTATGCATGAATCTACATCGAATTCCATTGTAGCAAATTCTTGTGATCGAAACATTATACTTATCAGGAACATTAAACTTTTCCAAATGTTCATCTGTTCTAACTACATAATGAATGATAGGTTTAAAGTGTTGTATGATGTTGACATCATAGATAATGCTACATACGATTCCAGTTTTCTTATAAATGCAGCTGAAGAAACATGGGTTAATGCCATCTGCGCTGCCGGCTTCCTTAGCTGATTTAAGTTCATCAAAACTGACTCCATTCTCCTTCGAACACTCGATTAAGATGGGCTTAGCGGCTTCATGGAAAGCTGCTTTTTCATCTTCATTGGCCTTGAAAAACAAATTACAATATTTTTATTTATTTATTTATTTATTTATTTATTATTACATTAAATAGAACGGCCGAAGCCAATTATACTATTTAATCAAATAAACATAAAACAATCACAATCACTTTCATGCATTCTTCTCACAAAAACTCAAACATTCCAACAATAACAACTTCCATTCATCCGCAAATAAATCAACATCTGGATTTGAGTCCAGGAGAGCATTAAGATCTCTTAGTGATCTTGGCAGAGGGGAGTTTGATCGCGCAACGGTACGGCACGATGGAACCGCCAGCAATCTGTGCCGTCTACCACGACAATAGTTGTTTGGCACAAACAACCTACAGATTCCATCGTGAAGATCCGACGCATCAATCTTTCCCATTAAAACTTTACATGCTACAATGCACTGATCAAACGACCGTCTCACTTCCAGAGAGTTAAAACTTAAAGTCCCCAACAGAAATTCTGTTGGATACATGTAGGGATAATACCCATACAGTTTTTTATATAAATATCTTAGAAACGCTTTTTGAACCTTTTCCAACATAAGCACATACTTTTTCTCGTAGGGATTCCACACACATGCACTGGACTCAAGCTTGCTTCGAACCAAGGCTCCAAAAAGGAGTTTGATAACGTGAGCACTTTGAAAATCGCGGCAGTTCCTTAACACAAAACCAAGACGTTTAAAAGACTCTTTGGAAACAGATGTGATATGTTCATGAAAAGTGAGCTTTCGATCAAATGCGACTCCCAGGTCTCTCATTGAGTCAGTTCTTACAACAACATTGTTGCCTAATTTATACGAGAAGTTAATTGGGTGTCGCAGTCGACCGAAAGTCATAACGTAACATTTAGCAACATTAAACTCCATTTTGTTTTCGACACTCCACCTATGTACTGCATCTACATCTGATTGGAGAGCGGTGCAATCTTCTTCAGATTTTATTTCACAAAAGAGTTTCAAGTCGTCAGCATACAGAAGGCATTTGGCTTTTCGAATCACTGCAGGCAGGTCATTGATCATTAAGATAAAAAGAAGAGGTCCAAGTACTGAACCTTGGCTGACTCCTGAACGAGTATGGTAAGGACGGGACTCATAAAAACCCAGTCTCACGAATTGTTGTCGATCGCGTAAATAATCCGCGAGAAAACGCAGAAGCCCTGGAGTAACACCCATAGCGCTTAGTTTTGAAATTAGTATCTCATTATTTACTCTGTCAAATGCTTTGCGGAAGTCGAAGTAGAGGACATCTACTTGACCACCGCGGTCGAGAATGCGTGAGATAAAGTCGACAAGAGTCAGCAGATTCGTATTGACCGATCTTTGGGTGCGAAAGCCATGTTGTTCATCGCAAAGATATTGCTTTACTTGTCGATAAATTTTTTCGTGCAAGACATTCTCTAGAACTTTTGCTAAAGACGACAGTATAGCTATTGGGCGGTACCCATCGACAGATGATTTATTACTGGTTTTTGGAATGGGAGTAACACGCGAAAGCTTCCATTGTGGTGGGTACTCTCCGGTTTTCAATGCTAAATTAAAAATATGATTAAGAGGTTGGATGACAAATTCTTTCCCTTGTTTTAAAAACCAAGGGGGTATATTATCCGGCCCAATAGAACTCTTAAGTTTCAATTTGTTGATTCCCGACTCCACATCATGATCCGAAAAACCAAATATGTTGACATAGTTGTGTGTTTTGATATTGCACGTATCAGTTAAGTTTTCAGTGTTAAGGTTCGGTACCTCAGTATGAAAAACACTTGCAAAGTATTCTGCAAAAGCTTCGGCGGCAGCAACGCCACCACAAGTTTTTCCTTTATGGACAACATTAGGTTCAAAGCCCCCTTTTGAGCGCAGGTTGGTAATATGCTGCCAAAATTCGTTTGGGTTCTTCTTTATATTATTTTCAACATGTCTCATGTACAACTTGTGCTCGATCGATATACGTGTCTTCAAACTGGATCTAAGATCAGAAAATAACTTGTACGTATGTTCACACTTAGTACGTTTCCATTTTGAATGCAACCTGACTTTCGCTTCTACATCTTTGATGATATCGTAAGTAAACCAGGTAGGGTATCTCCGACTTAATTTGTTATTTCGACGTTTTTTAGGTACACAGGTATCGAACAAGCTGTAAATTACGTTATAAAAGTTATGAGTACTAGTGCGAACGTCATTAGAAGAAACAACCGTGTCCCAAGAAACCCTAGACAGTAAATCTAAAAGTTGTGTATGATTACATTTTTTAAAGTTCCAATCCCTGGTGCGGTCAATGTTACTAGGTTCGATTTTGTCTGAATGACCAGATGATTGCAACTCTGCCTGGACATCCAGCGGTGGATGGTATGCATCAATGGGCACTAGACCCTCCGTAGATATAACTGAAATCTCACACAAACCTGCGCTCTCCTGTTTATGTTTATTTTAACACTGTCTTATTTTAGTTGTAATATAGGTATCACCTTTTTGTGCAAAACAAAATGTTCAGAAATGGATTGAAAAATGCGAAATATTAAAAGGCTTATTTATTTTGCTTTTTTTTTATTTTATCATCGTTACTGAAATCTTTTTCATTTCTTCTATACGAAGAAAATTATAGCAATTAATTTTTAGAAGGTGAAATCTACTATTCAATAGTAGATATCTACTATGTTTATGTTTCTGACATCTAGCATTCCGCCCGCAACTTCGTCCACGAAGATTTTGTATTATCTTCTGTAATTTTCAGTTACCCACCCCTTTTTCGTTGAAACGAAAAATCTTGAAACACGCGTTTAATCAATTTCGAATAAGTTTGTATTTGAAATTTCAAGTAGGATGAAATTCAAATTAATTTTCATTTAAACTTTTATTCTATTTTTAACCCCCTAGGGAATTATTTTTTCTAAAATGCGTTCTTAGCTCACACTTATGTCATTTATACTTCTAGAAACCATTGGGTTTCATATCTGCAATAATCGATCAGTCTGTTTCTTCTTTTATAAAAGATTCACTAAAATTACTTACATAAACTCTGCTCACAGCCACGACACACAAAACTAAACAGGTGAACTTAGACATGTTGTACTATTGACTTTGTTCCTGATTCTTCGAAGCTTCAACTAAGTATGCCTTGACTCGAAACCTGACGCCTATTTATATGTATAAAACTCCTATTCTAAGGTAATTTGGCGCGAAGCAATTATCGTTATCTCACTGTGAATAATCTGTGCTGAAGCAGTAGGAAACGCAGAAAAAACCGTTTGACCAATTACTTAATTAGTGGTGTACTACCAACAGTCAAGTGGCTATTTCCTTATTTACCGACTCATGAATATTTTCACTAGGATAGGAACTTGGGCCCCCGTGTGCGCTCTGAGCATGCGGACGCGATCTGCAAAGCTGGTCACATGCCAGAGGGTCATGGTTATCCGGATGATCCGAGGATACTGCACGATCGCCGACGAATCGGCCAACCTCTTTGACCGGACACCGAAGTATCGGGAGGTACCTGTGTCGGATAAGGAGGGACGAAACGCCTGGGTGTCACGACGGCGAGGATCGCCCGGAGGACACGGTGGGCCATACGGTGTAGGACTGCCCCGCTTGGGCAAAGCATCGTCGTGTCGTCACGACGGCGATAGGCGGTCGAGGCCATGCTGTGGGGCGAGACGGAACCTACCACAGTGCTGTCTTATACCCAAAGATTGTAGAGAATGCCTTTTGGCATTAAGTCCAACTATGTTCCACTAATTGTACATGAAGTATAATTAATAAATACTCGTAAATCAAATAATTAAAGGCGAGGTTGCAGTACAGTGTGCAAATATATGGACGCATGACTTCATGCCCGCCAAAATACGAGCGAAATAACCCGCATTTTGAATATTTTTCGCTTCTTGAAGAAAAACAAAAAAAAAAACATAAAATGTTTTTACCATTCACTTTAAAATAAAAAGCTCTATCTATTGATATAAGAGTAACTTGCTTAAAAATTCATGATGAAATCTAATAATAGTACGCGTACTTGTAATATAGCTGTTTAGCTAAATCGTGCATTCTAGACATAAACGGCCGTTTTTGTTACAAATCAAAAAAATTAGCTAAACAGCTATATTTCAAGTGTTGACAATGTGTTATAAAATTACGTTATTGCCTTTTCTACAGTAATTACAGACCACATTTTGTGTTTTTGATTCTATTTACGAGTTATGACATTTTTACGATTGGCGGCGCTAGTGGACTGTAAGAGGCCCCTTAAGTAACGATCAGTAAGGATTTCAATTTCTTTGGCATGTACAATTTCTGATATCGTCTCGAACAATACTCCGACTGCATATAGAAAAAGTTTTATTCTAATTGTTCAATTATCATTTGTTTTGAACGACAGAACCTTTCTTAAGCAATACATATTACACATATTGGCCTATTCTCCTCACTAAAAATACTGCTGCGATATTATCAAGAACAAAGTGCAAAAACGTCAGATACAAAGTCCAAAATATTACAAAGTCCATTCCGAAACTCATACGAACAAAAAAAGGAAGATAAAAATCAAAGAATAACCACTAATTCTATACTTAGACTCGCGAAGGTGTTTATTATGGAAGTTAATAATAGATGCAGTGTACACACATTAAACTTTGTGACCACTAGTTTAAATTAAAAAAAAAAATCTAACAAGAAGAAGAAATCGTTATATACAATCTACCGTAACAAAAAAGATTTTGAGTTTTGAAAGTGATCGCAAACTTTTCTAATGTGTGTATATGTTACTGTAAAAGCCCGAAGTACAGTAAATCTCAAGATTACCTAGTAAATCCAGATAAATCCAAACAGATTTACCAGCATGAGTTGGTAAATGTCCGACTTTTATAAAAAAGAGACATTATTTCGGGCTTTTACCAGCAGAGTTTGGGAAATGCTAAGATTTACCAATGATGGTTGGTAAATTTTGGTTTTAGGAATAAAACAATGAGTAATACTTAATTATTAATTTCAATTATCTGGACGTGGTTCAGGTAGACGGAGCCCTGCTGTGCGGGGCTCCTATATCCGCGTGCAAGGTTTAAAGGAATTTAACCAAACCGAACTTCGGGATGCCACTGACGTCTACTTTCAAAGGCACCAACAACTCTTGGGCACCCCAAGGTTCGGTTTGAATAGGTTTCTTTAAAACTTGCACGTGGAAATAGGAGCCCCACTCAGCGGGGCTCCGTCTACCGGAACAACGTCATGTTTTTTTCAACATTCCATTCCAACATTTTAATGTTAATCCTAAGATTTACCAAGTGAATGGTAGTAAAAGTTCGAATCGCAAACCTTTTTGGACATTTACCAACTCATGCCGATAAATCTTAGGATTTACTGGGAAATCTAATTTCGCACTAAGCGATTTCAAATATCTTTTATAATGCGAACAGCGAAGGAGCGGAACTCTCTGCTTGCGTCTGTGTTTCCGAACGCATACAACCATAATCTCTTCAAAGTTGGAGTGAACAGGCTTCTTCTGGGTAAGCACGCTTCATCGTTGACCTTGTCTTTGTCACCCCTGACCTAGACTAAGGCCAAGAGTAAACCCATATTAAATAAAAAAAGAAATCTTAAGAATTTACCGTACTTCGGACTTTTACAGTAACATATATATAAATGTCGATTTTGAAACAATAAAACAACAAGGTTGTAATACATCGTGTGTTTATTTCGGTCAAAAACAAATAAAGATTGCCGGGTGTTCATCTTGCATCACTGCATGACAACTTCAATCCGTTTAGATGATGATCTGGAAAAAAATAAACTTCATTAATTTTTACTGCGTCTACTTTAATGGTAAAATAGCGGGCGTTTTCCATGCGGGAAAGCTAGAGTCGCATCACCGGAGCAAATATCTACTGCCTCCACAAGACGAGGAACTGCGAAAAGATCACCGGTGCAATTTCACGGCGGCATGGAAGAAACGACTATCGCAACCGAAGCTTGGGGACACCGCAGGCGTCCCCACCTTCCACCTGATGCAGGACCGCGGACGGTAAGTAATGGGTCCGCTCATGGACCATGGACCGTGACGGACCGGACAATGCCGTACTTAGACTCGCTGTCCGACCGTGGACCATGCCCGGGTCGACGGCGCGTCATTTTCTAAGATTTGTCACCAATCTGACAGGCCCCTTAGAGAGCCATACGCCTACCGGAGTCGTGAAACTGTCCAAACGTGTAACCGCGATACTAGAACGTAAAGGGCTATTGAAGGAACACCGAGGATTTTAATCAGTACGAGTCTATCAGTTCCTTGCGCTCCATGCGGTTCGGTAGGACTCATTTGTATATTAAAAATGTTATTATGTGACAACTTACGCTAGTCTGGTGTTCGAATAAGCAGGCTGCCAAACGAGTACCCAGCTCGCATCCGGTTGCAGGTTTATCCTGAACTGTAAAAATTATAACAATATTCGGTTAGTTACGTACTTGACACATTCGATTAGGTGTCTACTTTAGACCAGTGGCTCTCAACCTTTTTTCTTGGAGCCATGATTTTAAAATGAGTAATAGACAATGTACCTGATGCACATTCCTTAGAAACCTCCACCACTTTGTTATACTGGGCGACATCCTTCAAGAACTGGCTCAGATTCTTCAGGCCGGTATCCCGGTCGTAATGACCATTTTTATCAATCTGAAAAGAAAAGAATATCATTAACAATTCACCGTAATATTATGACTAACTTTCAATCAATATCCATTTCAAAAGGACTGCATTATAGTAGATTCAATTACTAACAAATCCGGATTTCTCGAACACGCAGTGATTGAAACAATCTGGGATGCTGGCGGCGTTGTTGGCATCCTTAGCGGCTTGAATGTCAGCATCGGTGACGCCGTGCTCCTTCGAGCACTGCACTATGATAGGGCGAATAGCATCACGAAGACTCTCGGCTTTAGTCACCTGAAATATAATAGAACCAGAATTTAAACTGATAATCTGTAACAATACTACTTTCTGTTACTGCTTAAGGATAATACAAAGGTGTTTTCTAAGCAAAACATGCTTAAATATTTTTTTCTAGACCTGAGAATGAAACCCAAGAGATGTTCAATAAAAGAGTATAACGAGCGAAAGATGTAAAAGTTTCAGTACCTAAACAACAAAAAGTACTGAATACTGAAAAGTTCATGGATATGTAACACTACAGTACACTGTGAAAACTAACATATTATAGAAATAGAAGAATCGTAACTTACATGGACGCTGCTCAAGCTAGCAGCCACGACACACAATACGAGACAAGTAATCTTAGACATGATGTACTCTTAAGCTTAGCTCCTGATCTTTACAAGTTTCAACTATTTATGTTCTGAAGATAAGTTCGACGCTTATTTATACAATAATTTTGGCCTTCGATAATGTTAAGATAGGTCAGAAGTTTATTTTGTTTTGCGAAAAGCTACAATGACTGCACAAAAATCTGACATCTTTGAATGAATAGCTCCAAAACATGTAGGTAGATATGAGAATAACTAATCTCCTCCCTCTTATGAAAATATAACTGAATATGAAAGTTTGAACGATTTGATCCAATCAGACATCAGAAAGGTTTCGTTTCGTCCTTTAAAGTGTTTTCTATTTTTGCAGTCTTTTAAAAAGATACACAAGAATAACAGTTTTCGATTTTTATGGGTAAATGTTTTTGACAATGCTCTATAATTATGGTTCAATACACGTACAGGCTGATTGTTACTTAAATGCCGCTTTTATGTTACATTGACTGAGTTAAGATTAAAAACTTCACCACGGTTACTAACTCAGATCTATGCAGAACAGCTTACAATTTAGGACCCAGTAATATGAGGGAGCTGAACTCTATACCGAAAGAAATTAAGGCATCAAAATCACTTCCAACTTTTAAAAGACTATTAAAGCACCACCTGACTAATTTTGTTAAAACCTAATTTTAATTTATTATCAAGCGGAAACGTCGCTTTTTTTGAAGTGAAAACTTCTTTAGCGGCGTTGTGCATTTTTTTGGAATGGATATATAGGATGATAAGACGGCGCAGGGCGCTTGCGCGAATGTTCGTGTGTGTTTATTACTATTCAAGTTTTCACTTCTGCCGGCACTCCCAGAGTGCAACCCGTCGTTTTTTTATCTTGGTAAAATCATCAAATGAGTCCTCCTACCCAGGGCGGGGCGGGAGGGACTCTCAGACTTGACTAACTAAAATCCACGGTGTTCTTCAATAGCCCTTTCAGTACCGATTCCTGAGTCCCACGACCAAGCGAAACGTCGCTTATCTTAATTGTGATTTTTTTCCCTCATAGAAGTGAATAATTGTATTCTTTTTGAGTGGAATAAAATTTCTTAAACCGTAATATTAGTAGTATTTTTTACCCGTGCTGCTAGACAACTGGGCTTCTTCTAGTTTTAATCTCTTTTGTGCCTGTTGGCCTTGTTTTGTTCTGTCTCCTACTTAATATGGAGGGAAGTGCAACTACGTATTTTTATTACTCCTCCATTATTTTCTTCCGATTAATTTTGTTACAGGGAAATTCGTTCTCCGGAACACGTCAAGCTTCATTGTCTCGGCGCTTTTCTGGTTGTTGCCACTATTGATTTTGGCTTTCAGGAGTTGCAATGGTTTGGAAATAGTGTGGTGGGTTTGTCCCAATAAGCACACTCGCTGAAGCGTATTGTAGTTTTTCGGATTCTTTCAATGAACTTTATTACTAATACGTTACGATCCATCGCTCTTTGGAAAACCAAGGGTGTTGTTGTGTTGAAACATAAAATAATGAATGGCGTTTTTGTGGATTGGGTTGGTACGTTTAGTTTTTCACTTTTAGTAGATTGTGAGTTCATTATTATATAACTCTAAACTCTAAAACAAACCAATCCAAGAATATCCTGGTCAAGTTGCAAAGAACCTCATCACCTCAATCGATCTACTTTCAGACATCGTATAGGAACCAAGTTCTTAAATAAAACGATAGAATTTTATAAAAATAAAACTGATTTATTACAATTGTAAAATAACACACATTTGTATCATCTTGTATCACATGTCGCTTATCACTCCAGGTACAATTAAATGAGGATCTGAAAAAAAAACATTAAATGTAAGGAGCCATCATCATCCTATTACAGAAGAAAACAAAATTGTTGACGTTCCCATCTTAACTTAGAATCATTAATGTATTGTGATGTAAAAAAAGTGGATACCTCGGCCCTGTTTTCCAAGAAGCACGCAGTCAACATCGCACCCCTCTCGCAACCAGCTTCTCCATCGGTAACGGGCTTCTCATTTACTGCAACCACAAGAAACAACAATTAAACTTAATCGCATTAATATTTATGACAGAAATGATTGCAACAAAATTATAAAGGTAAATGATTGTACTGTACAGTGGTTCAATTAGAAAGCACACTGATTCCCAAACTGGCAATGAGCTCGTATTTCAGGGGCACAATTTTACTACACTGCTCCCAAACCACTGCAATTTCTGAAAGCTAAAATCAACAGTGAAAATCGTGAGAAGTTAAGGGTAGAAATCGTCATCCGACTGTTTTGAAAAGTAGGCCCCAGGTCATTCAGCCGCCCCGAAAATCGCAATTCCCCCTGTTAGAACTAGTTTTCAGACTTTCGGGCTTCGGGCCTATAACACCCGGCAAATGTCTCCAGACGATAATTAGGACCGACAGCGATTGCTTTCCGATTCCAAGATGTTATCTATCCACGAATTGACATCAGCTTGCATCGACTTTTATTATTTAGTCACGAGCCCCTATAATACATATTAGCTTACAGGAGAAGTTTCATAGACCATTGTTCCGATATCTAGTCCAAAATACTTATGTATGTACCTGATGCGCATGTCTTTCCAATTTCAGCGTACTTAGCGAATTTAGCTTCATCGGGCACAAATTTCTTCAGCTTGCTCAGAGCGCTGTCAACATCGTATTCTCCCTTGGCATTGAACTGTAATGATTAAACAATACGGTTTAAATTGACTGGTTAGATTCCACTAGATGCGACAAGTATGTGCGACGCGACCTAGCCTGATAAATTATTCCGTAAACCATTATTCTGACACAATTGATTTCTCACGATGCAAAGCAGTTAATTGCTTTTAAGTATCGTCATTATATCGTTCATATTTCTTAGATCCGCATAATAATTGAATAGGTGTAAGACCAATTATAATACGCCTAGCACCATGATCAGCTTGCTTTTGTAAGGACAAGCTACTTTTCTCTGTTGGTGGGAAATAAGACAGTGGGCTATGTTCGGGGATTAGTAATATTAGCACAGTAAAAGAAAAATCTTTGAAATGCACCCTTGAAATAGAAACTGTTATTACATAATCATGAAATAATATAGGAACTCGGCATGGCAAGTTTAGTACAGACCTACTACAGAAGATAGATAGATTATGTTAGAAGTACTTACAACTTCGGCCTTCTTATAGATGCATCCGAAGAAGCAAGGCTTTATAGCGTCAGCGCTGCCTGCTTTCTTTGCAGCATCAATGTCATCGTTGCTAACTCCATGTTCCTTTGAGCACTCGTCTATGATGGGTTTGATAGCTTCACGGAAAGCTGCTTTATTTGCATCATCATCTGCCTACAGAAACAGAAGATTGTCAACATTTATGGTAGCATCTTCTGAAAGTTTTTTTTTTAACTGGATGATGTCAAAGTCCAGACTTTGACTTCTTCCAGTTAAAAAAGTTTGATAGGTAAACAGTTCCTTGTAATACTTTTAAAAAATAATGTTATTTACTCACATAAACCCTGCTAAAAGTCGCAGCCACTAAACACAAAACCAAACAAGTGAACTTAGACATGTTGTATTGACTTTGTTCCTGATCCTTCGAAGATTCAACTGTGTATGCCTTGACTCGCAACCCAACGCCTATTTATATAAAACTCCTGTTATTAGGTAATTTGACGTGAAGTAATTATCATTAAATCTCATTGCGGCTTTGATCAATGTAACAACGACAGGAAACGAAGCATAAAAAATCTCTTTGTTCAATTAACTAACTGGTGGTGACTTTTCCGACCATAAAGCTTCTAGCTAGAAAACGGTTAGGGTTAAACTGGAAACTATATTGTCGTTTATAGATTTTTTGAAGCTATATTTTCATTTGCACATTTTCTACTGTAATTATCCATCAAAATTCCTGATTTTAACTGAAACTGTTTTAGAATCGAATTCTTCTTCAAATATATTGTGAACGCGATCTGAGACAGGGCGGCTGCGTGTTGGAACTCTGGCTAGTACCAATGTGTAAATAATGGGTGGGAGGGCACCCCTGCACCTGGACATGTATAAATAATAATCCCAAAGCCAATTCAGATACCTGTGGAGGCCTGATAGGCGGCTTAAATCAACTCTGACACCAGAAGGGGTTTAGATCCACACACTGACAACAAAGAGAGATTTAAGGCTCCACAATTCTTAATATTTTGTGAATGTGTCCTCTATCCTCAGTTCATTTGGACCATGTTTCTGAAATTTTTGGTGATTATGTGTGATCGCAAGTTATGCCAAATGTAAGAATTTCGTCAAAAACCAAATACCACACTATAATTTTCAGATCTCCGCCGAGTTTTTCGGGCGATCCGCACAGTGGTAATACCCAGGCGTTTCTTCCCGCTCAATCCGACCCAGGAACCTCCTGAAAAATCCGTGTCCGTTAAGTACCTGCGTCAGGAGGAAGTTAAAAATCCTCTCCAACCCTCAAAAAGTGATCTTACCGCCGTGCTTGTGATGTGCTCTTAGATATTTGCACCTGCAACTAAAATCTACAAACAATTTCTAACTTCAATTTTCATGGCGTCGAATTGTGAATTATGATAACATGAAATTGTTAGCAAATCGCCCAAACTGACTGTTACCGGTGCATGTATGTTGTTTTGAAAAAATGCGTGCACCATTTGTGTATTTTTTTTCTTTATTTGGGTTTAATACAGTGTTATAATCTTTAGAATCCTAATGAACATTTAATATTTACATGTTAACCAGATATTCTATTCAAAAACTTAGGTTTCTTTCAATCTTATCTATTACAAGCAAAGGTAGCTAGGTAAATAATTCCTCCAGAATATTGCTTTTTTCAACTATTTTGGAGTCATCTTCCAGTGTTACCAGATGCAACAATACCTGCATTTAACATGGATTGACTGGCTGTATGTCCAAAATGATACTGGGTATACTTAATACGATGTCGCTTGGTATGACAGGTTGACATAAAATTTCGCCTTAGGAAAGTTCCATCGTTCGTAAAAACGAAGAAGATAAAATACTCTCTATTGCCACCATACGAATTACGGGTTTTTATTAATTTAAAAGTTACACACATATTTAGTAAGTAAATTAATATCTTTTGCAATGCGTCAAAAGATGGACTGTTCTTTTGACGCATTGTAAAAGTTTATATGCACAAAGTTCAGAGTAATAATCATATTAACCCGATAAAACATTCCAAAGTCCAATCATATCTTCTAAGAAACCCATTTATAGCAATAATAATAGATGTAAGGAAATTCCCAAATTCTATTATTACAATAATTGCTCAAAAAAAGGACACGTCTATTCTGAAGATTGTACATTGCTTGACAAAAACTTTTAGGTGGTAAATCTCAAGATCAGTGTACCGTGACCTAATTTTTTAAAGTTGTGATTTTGTTGTTTTTTAGCGTGGTAAAATCATCAAATGTGTCCTCCCACCCAGGAGAGAGCGGGAGGGTCTGTTAGACTTATGCTGACTTAATTCCACGGTGTCCTTCAATAGCCCTTAACGTTCCGGGGTCACGGTAATTTTTAAGTCCCGCGACCCCGGCAGGCTTTGGTCCTCTAGAAGGGGGCCCCGTCATTTTTGAGGCGCACGTGGTACACAACGCGCCGTCGACCCGGGCATGGTCCATGGTCGGACAGCGAGTTGCCCATTACACGCTGCCTACGGTGGCCGGAAATCGTCTGCCGACGTCCGTCGCCGTGGGCGTCTACCACTGCGGCTGGAGACGAGGGAGGACGCTGTCCTCTCCCTCACGCGGCCCGCCTAAAGCTGTGATTTACAAACAAGCAAAGTCACTCAACTAAAGATACTTATCGACTCTTACCAAGGAGTCTGTGGACGATCTTTTAATCACTTAGACCCTAATTCGATCCGTTGTATTTGGTGGATCCTGTATTTCTACTCTATAAGCACTAGCGCGTAGTTTCGGCCGAAATTCAGTACGTGGTTTCCTACTCCGAAACTAGGAATAAATAACAACGGGATTGGATAGTAGAAAGTCATGAATCCGAAAATAAGCGGGAGAAAGGTTAATTATCCATTTTTGAGCCATTTGAGGATAAACCCGTAGCTTCGTTAACGGATTTAAAGAGTAGATCCCTTAAGTAAGATTTGTATCACACAATGGATCGAATGAGGCAAGACTGGACACTAGGCAGCATATTTGTATACGGTTTCGTCGTAGTGTGTAATTTTACCCAGTAACTGTGAATTATGGTGGTCATGATAATACATTACTGAATGCAAAACACTGGCTTTTAGCTGCATCAGGATAGACTGGCAGCTGAAGCCAACATTTATGTAGTTGATAAAAGTTTGGCAATAGTACTGAAACTGTTGTTAAAAATTTTGATCCAATTATAAAAGATTTTCAGTTTAATGGTCTATCTTTAAAACCTGCACAGACTGTTTTTTCATCATCATTAATTTTGTCAAAAGATCACCATTACCTTGTTCCGCATTACACGCAATGCTGTTTACACTAACGAATTCATCATTACATTAATTCCAGATCTAACTAGCATTATTTTTTGTTCACATATTGTACAGTCACGAGCAATAGTATGTTTACACTAAGCAGTATTGAAAAGCGATGTTCTGCTATCATACTGATTAAACTGCTGCTTTTTTATTAGACTTCTATTTTGGAAGCTGTACTATTAGGTCTTATTTCAAAGCGGAAACTAGTATTTCACGAGTAAATTTTTACACAAATTTCGTTATTGCGCGAGACTGTACCTACTTCGAAACTATAATGACAACACAAACTAAATATTTGCACTTACGGCCTGTTTGACAGTCAAAGCCTTTATGCTACTTAATAATTTGTATTTCTGGAATCAGACTTTTTGAGAATTAGACTTTTAGAAAAATTTGCCATTTTTAGAACTTCCTTTTGCGTCTCGGTTACCTTTTTGCGAATTAGGCTTTTTGCGGTCTAAATACCTTCAATCAATTATACAGTAATATCTTGTATTAAGTAGAAGCAATGCTTGTAGAAGCAATTAGATAATAAAAGATACCGGAAAACAACAGCCTCATCATAATACATTGTTTTTAATGTGTTACAGAGTTTAAAGTACGACATATTATTAGCAATGCAATTTAACGGTGTCATGTACAAGTTGCATAACTCGATTTTCCAGTCCTAGTAATTGTTAATGATAATGATTAATAAGATAATCACTAAGCGACGGTTTGTCCTTTTGTGCACATAAATATATGTAGTATTATTATTAATATATCACATTAAATATTAATGCGTGTTTGGCGCAGTGCGCTTACTGTCGCTGGTTCGATTCCCGCACGAATCTAATATTTGTATGACCTACAAATAGTTGTTTCGGGTGTAGGTGATTGTGAATGGGACTTTAAATGTTTCTAAACGCTCCCACGCTCACGACACAGAGGGAATTCTTAGAAGGGGCAAAGTTAAAAAAAAAACAACACAACGCTTCATGTATAACCATGAATATGAAGTATAGTATTTCTAATGTGCTACATTAGCTCCATGAAATGCTCATTTTCATTTATCTTCCTACATTTATTATTAGAGGTTTACTCTATGTGCTTATTCTTATTAATACACTAGCTGTTTCCCCTGGTTTCAACTCTGCTGCTCGGCTCCTATTAGTGGTAGCGTGATATTACATAGTCTTCCTTAATAAACGGACTATCTAACACAAAAGTTTCAAACAAGCAAACTCTTTTGCTTACAAATCTATATATTTAAAAATCAATGCCACTTATCGTTGTAATTTTTGTAATTTTTTTCAACATTCAGCCAAATGTTTAGGATTTGTTCGGACTAGTTTTTTTTATCGTGGTAAAATCATCAAATGAGTCCTCCCACCCAGGGCAGGGCGGGAGGGACTGTCAGACTTGTACTGACTAAAATCCACGGTGTCCTTCAATAGCCCTTTACGTACCGGGGTCACGGTAATGGGAAAGTCCCGCGACCCCGGCAGGCTTTGGCCCTCTACAGGCCCCGTCACTATGCTGACACTCCTTGAGGCGCGCGTGGAACACAACGCGTCGTCGACCCGGGGGTTCGGACTAGTTAGAAGATGGTTTATGTGAAGTTTGCACAAAATCGGTCGAGCGGTTCTTCATTTATCACATTTTTTATAACAAATGATGTAGGAGTAGTATTAGTAGTGTAGTAGTATTGATTCTGTGGCGCTACAAAGTTCGCGGGGTCAACTAGTATTAGCATAGATTTGCTTCAGTAATATCACCTGCATAAAAGATGATAAAACTTTCTGAAACCAACGCTGGCACAGACGCCAGCGCAGAAAACTACCTTAATTTGTCAAATTTCTTTAACAGATTTTCAACACAATAGTGGAAGGTTAATGTTCGATTGGTAAAATTTGACAGATTGGGGTAAGTTGACCCGGGGTACATCAAATCGTTTATACATACGTATAAACGATTTGATGTACCACGTGTCAAACGGCCACTCCATTATTGTTAGCAGTTCTATTGTTATCTGTTAATGAAGTCAAAATCAATTTGTCTACGCATTGAATGCTTGTATGTCTATTCAGGAAATTGGTTTTATTAGCGTTCCTTTGTTTTAGTATACCAAACATCGTCAGTGTTAACACTTTCATCCAATCGCCTTGATTAAGAACTACCCTGGAAGAATCGTAATGTTAAAATGTGGTGTTTTATATTTTTCTATCTTAGCAATTTTTGTCGGAAAGGCTTTGGTTAGAATACTTTTTGTTTTTTTAATAGCCGTTAATGTTCCACTGATGAGCAAAGACCATGAGCCTCCCCCATATCTTGCCAAATCCTCTTTTCGAGTTTCATTTACATTTTTTTTAATCTTATAGCTTTACTAGTTTTATCCTTGTGCTTTTTTACAGTCCCTCAGTGATGACGAAAAAAGCAAAATAAAAATACAATTTATGGTGGTTGGTGCAGCGTGCACTTTAGAACACTCCATGACAATGAAGGACTTCTCAGCATTCAGGAGTGGAAAGTTTCCTAAGAATAGAAACGCTAGTTGCTTCTCAGCTTGTATCTTTAGGAATCTTGGTTTGGTATTAACAATGACTCATAGACATCCACTGCCTGATTAGGCGTTCCCCAACCATGTTGTTCCGCACGTTGTTCTGTATACAAACTGGTCTGCGCAGGCAAAACTGTGGTGAAGCTTGTGCGTGTGGTAGGCCCATAATAGAATGAAAAGTAGTTTTGCCATACATGTGAAACACGTCTGTGGAGCATACAGTGCAGGACTGCCCCGCTTGGGCAGAGCACCGCCGCGCCGTGTCCTCACGACGGCGATAGGCGGAGACCTCTCGCGCCTGACATTGGTCAAGGCCATGCTGTGGGGCGAGACGGAGTGGGAAGCGGTCGCCTTATTCTGCGAAGCAGTTATGCTAGCGAAGGAAATGGCGCGTCACGTGAGGGAGAGGACAGCGTCCTCCCACCAACCCAGCCGTAGTGGTAGGCGATCATGGCATGAAAAACATTGTCTGATCTAATTTTCTTCATTCTTTACTACTTAAGTACATAGTTACTCGGTATTTTTATAATCTTTTATTTATGTAGTTTGACGATAAAGGAACGTGGACTTACGAAAACGGTTACAAAACCGCTAAGACAATATTTAAAGATAAAGATGACTTGGAAAGAATACAAGTGTTCTTAAAGACATGTGAAAAGGGTTTGTAGAAGAAACAATCGCCTTTTTTATTTAACAAGGTTAAGTCATCCTGGAAGGAATTGAAGGGACTGTCAGACTAGTACTGACTAAAATCCGTGATTATTCTTCAATAGCCCTTTACGCTCCAGACAGAGTCACGGAACTTAATCTATTATTCGGGCTCTTCCTCTGGAAGTCAATAATTTAGCAATGAACGCACAAAGATCTACTTTTTGATATTTCTGCAGCAAAAATATCAACATCTTTTTTTTTCAGTGAACGACAAAAATGTAACTGATGGAGATAAAGGCTGTGAACGAGGAAAACTGGCATATAAATGCTTTGTCAAGAATTTTGAAAAAGTATGTATTTAATTTTAATCGATTTCGCAGAAAGAAGGAGGTTCTCAATTCGTCGGAACCTTTTTTTAAGAATGTTATTTTGTTTCCTTTGAAAGGGTTCATATATGGTCCCATGGTAATCATGTCAGGATCCAAATACGAATCATGACGAAATCGAGGTAAGACTTAAATAAAATCAACCGCTATTTCTGCTATCGCTTAAATATGCATTGTTTACAATCACACAAAAAACTTTGATTATTGCCGTAGAAAATCCTTTGTTCCATATCCTCACTAATATCCGCCTGGATAGATAGATGTTTTTTATTCAACCACGTAATTACGGCTGAAGGGATCTTGATGAAAATAGACTCAGCAATATTATTTCAGGCTAACCTGTCAGGAATAACACATAATACCGTTTATCCTGGTATTCTGTTCCTTTTTTTTAACGTGGTAAAATCATCAAATGAGTCCTCCCAGCCAGGGCAGAGCGGGAGGGACTGTCAGACTCGTACTGACTAACATCCACGGTGTCCTTCAAAAGCCTTTTACGTTCCGGGGTCACTGTTATTCGTGAGTCTCGCGACCCCGGATTATCTGTTCCCATGGGATAATTATTGAGTAAAATGTCGGCGGAGCCGATGGCAACTTACAGCTGGCCTCTAGTATAACGATGATGCTTCGCAGTATGTCTTGTCCAATGGGGATGGTAGTAAAAAGTTCAAACCGTAGTAAAAGTATTAAGGCAAATCAGCTTCAACACATTCATGCACATCAATCCAGGAATGTGCCATCCCTGGTGGGGATCGAACCCACGACCTTTGGATTAGAAGTCCAACGCGCTATCCTCTGCGCCACAGGGACTGATATTGATGATGTGTAAAAGTGCAATCCCATTTCAAATAGATTTGAATGACATTTCAAATATTGAAGCTATTGTGTCTGGATTAATGCAAAAATGGCTCAAATCGCAATAAAATAGGCGTGGCAAAATTACCGTGCGTGTTTTGAGTAAACATTGGGAAATAAACATAAACATTGGGAATTTGGGCGGATGGAAAGAGATCGATAAAATTTATTATCTAAACTAAGACAGGATCCTATGGTAAAATTGCCGAACTACACAGGGCGAAGCGCGCCAAGCTGATTAATTGCAATTATGATTTCTGTTACAGCTTGAGTTCAAATTTTAAGAAAGGTGGATTATAGAAATAATTCTTCGGGAAGAGCCTTTCATTTACCGGGAACAACTCTGCTCTGTATACATAGTGACATCTACGGCTCTGTATTGTTTTCTTTTTTCTTCAATGCATTTTAAATGATACTTCGGATTGTGAAATTACTATTTTCGATTTATTCGTACGAAATCAAATTTAATCATAAAAAAAAATGCAGAAATTAACTAAAATTATATTTTAAAAATATATTTTATTATTACCTTTTATTTTATCAGATTGCTATTTGTTATTCTCCCTTGATGATATTGAGTTTCATTTATGCTATACATAATTAATCTATACTAATAATATTATGAAACTGAAGAGTTTGTTTGGTAATCTCGGAAACTACTGGTTCGAATTGAAAAAATTTTTAGATAGTTTAAATAGTATAATTTTTTTAGATAGTCCATTTATCTAGGCAGACTAAAGGCTTTATAACATCACCGTACAAACACCGACATCGACTAATTACGGCGCCTGCTATCGGGGAACAGCTAGTCACTTATAAAGTGCAGTCCCACGGTTGGGACACAGGCCTGCTGTTGGAGAGAAAGAATGTGCTCTAATAAACACGTGGACCCAATGCATGAAGTTAGCAACATGATAATCTTACAAATCTTATATTACTTCATAATAATATTATAAATGTGAAGGTTTGTGAGAATGGATGGATGTATGGATCTTTCACACAAAAACTGCTAAACGGATTTGGATGAGATTTGAAATACCGAAAATTTACAATCTGGATCAACACTTGGGATATCTTATTACCCGGTATTACGTTTCCGTTTTCGAATTAAATGCAGGCGTAGCCGCTGGCATCAGTTAGTCTTCAATAAAAAGTGGAAGTAAAATGACTGGCACTAAGAAAACCAGTTACCTTTTTGATAAATCATATCTTCCACTTTTTTATGTAATACCTACATGCTTGTTGACTTTTGCCGAGTCACGATGATTCAGAAAACAACTGCATTGGCCTTCAGTGATTATCTTTATTTTTAATTCAAGAACAACTTTGTGCATAATAATAATGACTACAAAAGTATCTACTTTAAGGCTACGTTTCGACTATACAAGTTCGGTACTTGTTTACAAGTATAACAAACCTGCATTCGACAGGCCTGTTGGTCTAGTGGTTAGTGACCCTGACTGCTATGCCGGAGGTCGTGGGTTCGATTCCCACCCAGGACAAATGTTTGTGCGATGAGCACGATCATTTGTTCTGTGTCTGGGTGTAATTTATCTTTAATATGTATGTATTTAGAAATATATAAGTATGTTTATCAGTTGTCTAGTACCCATAACACAAGCTCTGTTTAGCTTGGGACTAGATGGCGTTGTGTGATAGTTGTGGAATATTTATTTATTTATTCAAGTTACAAGTAGGTAGTTTGAACTGTAGATTGTGTTTTTCTTTTTTTTTTCATTTCAAGCAACTTGTATACGGTGTGCACCAATGTGACCTCAGACTTGTATGCAAGACTTTCCTAATGGAAACGCGCCTAAAGTGTTGTTAGGTGATTCTTAGGTGAAAAGTCTTGTCAAACAAACGTCACATTTGTTGTTTTATGTATACTAAGCCCTTTTTTATCTTAAAAAGCTGACCTATTAAAAAAATTTACGGTATTTGTCATAGTCTCGAATTTATTCCTGTTGGCCAACTTAAAAGAGTAAATCTGTATATTTTAATAAACTTTCTATTTTCTTTCCAACGATGGCTGAAGTTTGCACGATTAACTATTTTTAGCAATTTATTGTTTCCATTTAAAATCTTGAAAAATAATACCAATTAACAGGAGGACGAATGCCGCTTCTACACATAGGATGTTCCTAATAAGTCTGGATCGACACAAGACTGAAAGTAAATAAAAGATGACATGTCGTTTTCATATTTATTTAAAAAAATCACTCCAATCTCAATAATAAATAATAAGTGCTATTAAAATAAAGCTTCCCAAAACATCTTATAACGATGACTCTTCAGAAATCAAAATCAAATCCGTACTGAAAAAAATCACACAAAAAGAAACAATTAACGTCATGATAAACACGACAAGAACTATTGATTGTAAAAAAACATAGGTTTTGTTAAAACTTGTTCTAATTTCAACTATCTTTTTATTTTATTTTTAATTTTGAAGCCGATATCAAACGTTCAGCTTTTTCTTTCCATTGTTTCTAAGAAAAAAGGATTTCTTTTTTCTGTATTGTGAGTGCGTCAAACTCTTATTCACATATAGCTACACCAGACAGCTAAACAAACAGATAATATAATACTAGACTAGAAAAACTACCTATAGGCTATAGTATTATTATAATTTTTTTTTTCTATAATTTTTTATTTTATTAAACCTTGCCTCACACTAGGAATTTCTCCTGTATCGTGGGCGCGTTTACAAATAAAGAAACTCACATACACAAACGTCCAGACCTAGAACAATTACTTGTAGATCTTACAAAAATTTGCCCCGTGCAGGAATCGAACCCGCGACACGCAGCGTAGCAGTCTAATGGCTCAGCAACTGAAATCGTGCCTTCAAATATTACCTGATACTAAGTGAATCAAAAATGAACTTGGAGTGATAAAATAAAAACTTACTTTAGGAGCATTTTCAGTAAAACAACCAAATGCGAGCTTCGCTCTTTCACAACCCTTTTTTCCGTCATTCGTATTTTGGCGGTTCACTGTAAAATACATAAAGAATATTAAGCCTTTATCAAACAGACATGCGTTGCGAATGCGAAGCGTGACGTTTTTATTTGTAATGTATGGAATTGTTTGAATACAGTCACATAGAAAACCGAAAGCGATCCGATTGCGTGACAGAACTCTCGACTCTCTCTAGACTGACGTCTCGCTTCGGTTCGGTATCGCTTCGGAAACGCTTCGCTTTCGCCTGTCTGTTTGACAGTGGCATTATAGAATACAAATTTTTCTTTAGTCTGTGATCTAGGCAATGCGGACAATTAATTAATGGTTGTTTTTTTAACCTATATTGTCCCACTGCTGGGCAAAGGTCTCCCCCATAACCCTCCACTCTTCCCTTTGTGCGGCTTTCTCCGGCCAATCTCTCATGAATGCGTCTAGATCGTCACGCCAGCGTTTTCTTCACTATTAATTAATAGTTATTATCTATTTATATTAATATGTATTTAAGTTGTAATAAATGCATTTATTTAATATTTATAAAATACAATAGCAAAGGTATTTGACATTGAATAACGGACATTCCTAGAATTGTGATATGATTGACGAGTTATGTAACGGCATTTGATACTTTTGCTTTATGATAATTTATCATTACTTTGTATAATGTGAAAACCTATTCGGAAAATTAGTTACAGACCTGCCGAACACTTCTCCATAATTTCATCAACGTTCTTTATGTGTTCGTCGTTTCCCTTGAACACTCTTTTGGCATTCTCCTTTGCTTTGGCTGGGGATATCATACCCATATCGTCCATCTGGAAAATAAATTAACTATATTAAAAACTGTACAAATATTTAGTCACTCCTGATCTAGACTCAGGTCAAGAGCAAATTCAGGGCACATAAAAAAAAATATATTTATGTTAAATATTTTTTATTTTATAATTCTCTTACAATAAAAGAAACCTAAATAAAAATAACTTATAAAAGGTAAAAAAAAAATGTTATGTCTAGCTGAGCTGGGACAGGGACCTCATCCTCCTGAGAGAGAATAGTCTGTAATCTAGCACGCGGGTGCAGTGTCGGTTGGTACAGTCAGCTTCAGAGAAATCTGGTAGTGATGTCACTAACAAAAGGGGTGAGTTTTCTCTGAAACTTACCATACATGTGTGTGCGAGCAGGGAGAACATTATTGGCTGATTATGCTAATTATTAAGTAGTCTCTTAAATTGTTAGTTTTTATTAGCCTGCGTTAAGTGGGTGATAAAATTTCACAAGATGAATTTTTAAGTAACCTTTGTTCACCTGGGTGAATCAATTCCGAGGTGAACAAAGGCCTATTACGCTCGTGTCGAATTATTTTACCTGGAAGATACGATCTAAGCCGAAGAATCTACTTTGTTCCATTGAACATGGTATCGTCATAGTACACATTAGCCAAATATCTAAAAAGCTGGATACTACAGTCATGAAAAAAGATAATTCCCTAGCAGTGACTAATAGTTCAAAAGGCTAATTTATTAAAAAAAAATTAGTCCTAATGGTTATCAAAAAATATTTGACCCGTGATTTGGCTTCTAAATACCACAAAAGGTCACGCGGTCGGTATAATTTTACAGGCATTATGACTTCGCAAGCCTCTATTCCCTTGAGAGCATTTTATCTTTATTCATTCATTGATAAAAAAAAAAATAGGTGTTCATTATTTTTGAAGGACTAGACAGATTTGCAATAAACTACCCTATTATCAGCTACATACTCACCACTCCAATGTTCTTGAACAAACAAGCAACAAAGCATTTTGGATCATTACCATCAGGGACCATTTTGTTCCTAAACGCCCTTATATCTGAAAGAGACAGAGGATGATCCTTTATACATTGGATACCTACAGTCACCAACTCTTTCTGAATGCCAGCCTTTTGCATGTCCGATATTGCCTGGAATCAAATTATTTATGAGTGAAATTGAAAAAGTAACCTTATCGTAAGACATAAGATCATATTTTTGTACTTACTGTACTCGAAACATGTTTGATTAAGAACCAAAATAGCGTAACGTAACCTATACGAATTAGGTCAATTGAGGGATTCATTGTGATTTAACAGTTAGTTATAGAAGATTTCTCACGATCAATTAAGGTTTTTGGAATCTTTTGTTTCGAACGGGAAGAACATGTACTTGGTTTATTACAATTAATGCCAAAATATAGAGAAGCAGATATGAACTATATTACTTTTATTAACACTCGCACCTTTCGGTACTTACAACACAATAAAATAGTGTACTTGTAGCTAAACCAAAGCACTATTGATAGCTCTATTTGTGTTTCCCTATTTATATCAAATACATTGAAAATACATGATGAAACAGCAAAATTATATGAATGACTATTTTGGGAAACCTTAACCTTCGATTTCAGAGCGGATGTTCGCCCTAAGGTTGAACAATTGAACTCGGTAAGGTTACAATCCGATTCGATGGTAAAAACGAATTGGGAAAAACTATTCAATGATTTTTGACAATTCATTTGAAGCTGTGAAATCTTCTACAAAGGTCTAATTTTATTTGTGTGGTATTTTTTTTTTTTAAATATTTCTTATTTATTTATTTTAAAAAAACGTACAAATAAAAGGAGTTCTTTTGTAGAGCAGATTCAAATTATTTGATGAAAATGTCACATATCTTTTATTTTTTTCTGTTCTACTGCTATTTTATAAATTATTTGAAGGGCATCCAAGTAAGTTAAGAAGGTACCTAAGAAATAAAGTAGTACAGAGTAGAAATCAGCTACAAAAAAAAACAACTTTTGGCATAACATTATTTTATTTCAAAGAAGACACAGTTGATAGCAAATCTATACCATAGACATTCTTGTAAGAAGACGCAATCATTGCTGTAGAAATTACTGAAAAGAAAATAAGGAGGTGAGATAAATCTTTACTGCATAAAATAAACCATAAAGGTTCATTCTCGGCCAATTCCCTTGTCTCGCCCAAGGTTTCTCGCAAGGAAACTCGAGAGAGAGCAAGCGAGAAACACCGAGACTGGACGAGCGCTATTCAATAAACTCTCGCACGAGAGTGTACACTGTGTAAGTGTGTACTTGTACAGTACAGCCATCAAAACAAATATTCAAGGCCAGTAGAATTACCATGAAAGAACACAAAAGATGATAGTACTACAAAAAGATACGTTTTCAGAAACAGCGCCTGTGACAACACTCACATCATTGTGGCACTTTTTACAACCTGCATTCATTTTCATTGTTGAACATTTGAAGCATGATGGAACTTGCTAGTTCAACGCAAATTAACTTTTTTTTTAACGTGTTAAAATCATTTAATGAGTCCTCCCACCCAGGGCAGATCGGGAGGGACTGTCAGACTCGTACTGACTAAAATCCTTGAATAGCCCTGTACGTTTCGGGATCACGGTAATTCTTGAGACCCGCGACCCCGGCAGGCTTAGGACCTCTACAGGGGGCCCGGTCACTATGCTGACACTCCTTGAGGCGCGCGTGGAACACAACGCGCCGTCGACCCGGGCATGTTCCATGGTCGGACAGCGAGTCGCCTATTACTCACCGCCCGCATGCCCAAAGCAAGTTAACTTAACAAAAATCTTACTTCTTTAATTTCCTTGAGACATTTGAACAAAACGTCAACACGTTTCATCTGTGACTCTTCATCATCACCGTCATTATCCCCGTTTGCTAAAAATAGAACGAATTAGACGAACAACACTAAGTATTAGTTAAAATCCTGTAATTTTTTTAACAACTGGTTAAAATAAATGTATCAAATTTAAACAATTAAATTAATAATAATAAATTAAATTAATTTCCTTAACTACTGATTAAGTAACTTTCCCTACTGCAGTGTCCTGTCTGTTTTACTTTCTCTCCTCAGCTCACTTTAACTGGTGAGCAAAAAGGGAATCAACTCTCGATTTACTTATGCCATGTTAATCTTTGGCCTGGCTCTAAATAACATGGGTAAGTGAATATTTGACCTTAGATGCTTCTGATTCATATTTTTTGTATGTTTTTATTTCTGACTTAATCTTTCGTTTAGCATAGTATGATCAGCTTAATGTTAGGACACAGGTCTCATCTCTGTGAATAGGAGTTGGTGTTTATCTACTAGGAGGTACAAAATACGACAAATATTTACGGAACTGAGTTTTTTTATCAAAAACAGTAAAGAAGAAATAGTAAATAAACAGTTATTAAGCAAAGGATATTGCCAAGTGCCTGAAGCATCGGCCAAAACCAAACAAAGATGAACTATGTATCATTAAACAGGGAAAAAAATATTATAGAATTTAATAGTATAATTTGTTTTCCATATGAAGTAGACTGAAAAAAAAAAATTGTATAGAGTTGATCACTAAATACTAACTTTAACGTTACTCATACTTTAACGTTAACATAAAATAAACTTTTATATGATTAATTAAATTAATGATTTTTCGCATATTATTCTCGCATTATTATATGTTTTGTGTTATGAATTATCTTTAACATAGAAAATCTGTTGGACACAACATGAATCGGGCCGATTCTTGTCATTCCCCTTTACCGTCAAAGCAGCTATCCAATAGATCTTGTATTCTCTTAGCTTCATCTTTGTCTCCTGTGTATTCCGATATCGATTCACGTAACTTTTCTCGGTTGTATTTGCTATCCTCATCCATCTAGAAAAACATGATTTTCATAATTTCTTTATCACATTAAAATGCAATAAGAACAAACACGAACAATAATATATAAGCACTTAACAAAATTCAAACGCGATTTTCTAATGATTTACTGGTTTGTATTTGTAAATAAGACCTTTCTGAAAGCATGGCTCCCAAAAACGTAAGTTCATGAAAACGCAGAAGATAAATATAAATACAAAAACAAATATGGTAAGGGAATGTCGCTTTTAAATGTATAAGCTGCTAAGTTTGATATTTGTATACAGGGTCTTTCTTTAAAATTGGCCAACAAGGGCTATTTGAATTCGTAAGAGATTCGTAACTTTGTTAGGAGATGTTAGCTCTTTTTTATGTAAAACATTTTGGCGTACTTAGTGTGAGTTGTCCGCAAAAATTGTTGAAATAGACAAAATATTTTTTAATGTCATTTGACTCTGTTTCATGTAAGGATAATATCATGATATAAAATAAATAATTCTAAAAAAAAATATTTTGCTGACATATTCCACCGTCCCGATTTTTTCAATTTAAAAGAAAAAAGATACCCTGTTTAATTGCTCGTGACTGTACCTCTTTGCTGTAGCGGTTTTAAATTGCCTAACAATACTTACAATACCCATTTTCTGCATCATACATTTCTTAAAACACGGATCCATATCCTCGCCTTTGGAGTGTTTCTTATAGTCATCTTCGGTAAGACCACAGTCAGATCCACATTCCACTACAATCGGTTTCATTGCCTCTATGAAGGCTTTTTTTTCATCTTCAGATATGCACTATAAACAGATAAATAGAAAAGTAACAACTTACCGTAAACAAGCCTTAAGAAAAAGTAAATAATTATATTTATTATGAATGATTAAACATGATAATTCTGTCTCGACTGTTTCTTTGAAAACAAGAGATGGATTGGGATCACAAACTTGTTCCTTGCATTTTAAATCCTGTGTCTCATTCTCTAGATTTTATGCTAAATCACAATCCCACTAAATATTAAATATTAGTAGTATTTTTATCCGTGGTGATAGGCAACTGGGATTCTCCCTTGTTTTGTTATGTCTCTTGCTTCATTTGGATGTAAGTGGAAACTACGTATTTTCCTACCCCACTATTATTTTCTAGTTAATTTCGTTTGCAAGATCTAAGACAGTTATATCCATTCTCCTACATTGTCTCGGCGCTTTTCTGGTAGTTGCCACTATTGATTCTGGCTTTCAAGAATTGCAGTGATTTGGGAATAGTGCGGAGCGATTTCCTCAGTAAAAAAAAAACATGAAGTGTGATTTTACCGAAATGAAACCTGATTATTCTTCTTTTATAATGTATAAAAAAACTCACATGCACATTCAAAAAATTAACAGCCGCCACCGCAAAATATAGACACACAACACTGAACTTCAACATTTTGAAATGACAAAAATTACAACTTGTTTCAAAACTAAACGCATTCCGTTTTATACGTTTGAGTTTGTGAAGAGGACTGTTATTAGTATTATTATGTAGGCGTTACTGTATAATAATTACCGTTTTTAATATTTTATATTTTACACCTACATAATAAAGGGGACGATGTCATATGTATGTCAAGTTCGAGCTACATCGATATACTATGTACCTTGTATAATTATCAAAAATGTGAAAATGTCACCCTCCTATTATACTTTCTGTAGTTTAAAACACAGTCTAAGTGACGCCGTGCCAGAAAAACAATTCGGCGCTTTAAATTTTAATTAAAACTAACCAGCCAATCTTAATAACAAGAGTGGCTAACTAGTTTGTTTTCACAAAGGTTTACTGTTTAAAATAAAAACAATATTACCACATACGTTTTATGAAATCTTGAAATCATATATATCTGGTAGAATTTTCCAAGTCCAAGAAAACGACTGCTCCTCCAGTTTTTACGAACTACAGCTGGAGTGCCACAGGGGTCTGTGCTGTCCTTTACACGCTGTATACTCATGATGTACCACAAATCCCAGGAGTTACCGTAGCAACCTTCGCTGACGACACAGCCTTACTTACATCAGACAAATGTCCGATTAAGGCCTCCCAAGTCCTACAAAACTGTTTGAATGAAATCGAGAAATGGCTGGCTAAATGGAGGATTGCCGTTAGCGGATCAAAATCAGTGCACATTACTTTTACCCTCAGAAAATAAGGTTGTCCTCCAATCAGACTAAATGATATTCAACTACCGCACCAACATACAGTAAGGTACCTGGGCATGCATTTGGACCGAAGACTCACATGAAGAAAGCACGTTGAAAAACAAAGAGATGAAATTAATTTTAAATACAAGGGTCTCTATTGGCTGCTGGGACGTAACTCAAAACTATCCATGGACAACAAGCTCCTTATTTATAAAACAGTCTTGAAGCCCATCTGGATGTATGGCATACAGCTGTGGGGGTCTGCCAGCACCTCCAACATAATAGTAATACAGAGAGTACAAAATTTCATCTTAAAGCAAACATCCAATGCACCATGGTTCATTAAAACAAGCGAAGTGCATGAAATCTTGAGCATGCCTATGATAGTAGATGAAATCGACACAAACGCAGCCAAATATAAGTCAAGACTGACAAAGCACCCGAACCAGCTGGCAGGGCAGCTGACTATACCGGAAACCATTCGTCGACTAAAAAAACGGCGAGACATCTTTGACTAGGAGTTAATTTCCAGCCAAGGATAAAGAAAGGGCATGGTTCCGATGGGAGCGGCGCCCTCAGCGACAAATAACACCCACCTCATCTGCTTATAGTCTGAATGACTGATCGCAAGATAAAATGCAGCTGAATATCTAAATATGTAATACATGGAGCGACTGCCTATCGGACCTCCATAATCCAATAACTGGGTTATACGATACCCCATGGTAAGACTGGTTGTCAGACTTTAGAGCTCTTGACTAACAGTAACGACTGGCAAAAATCTACAAATTACAGCCGGGACCAACGGTTTTCTGAGGCACGCAGTAAAATCGCTATGACAGATGGTCACCCATCCACAGACCTACTTCAGCAAGCACGGCTTAACCCGGAAGATCGGCCTGTGCGGCTGTAAATATTTAGCCACGAGCTCCTCCAGAGCCATATATTCAATGCTCTGTTGAAAAAGGCGGATCCTTGGATCTCTCTGGACTGTCTGTAAAGGTAACCGTGACCTTGGAACGCAAAGAGTTACTGAAGGAACAGGATGAATTTTTAATCAGTAAGAGTCTGATTGTCCCTTCCGCTCAACCCCGGCCCGCCCTGGGTGGAGCGGAAAGAACTCGTTTGATGATTTTACCTCCCAACCCAAAATAAAAGATCCGTAGATCAGACGGGTGACATGCCCGACTCGATAGTAAAAAACAGAAGAATATAAAATAATCCAGAGTTTTTAAGGAACCCTAATATAATACGCAGTAAAATAAACACGGTAATATCGTGCACCAATACAATACATTGTGATCATTTGCTACTTCCTCTTTCTATTATATTCGAACACACAATAGGGCAACACCAGGCTAATTATTAATTCGTAATAACATACATTGAATACGACATGAAAATAATTTAGCCAACAATAAAATATTTTCTTTGTGAACATACTTTGTATGGCTTAGTTTTGCTTTTAGTATTGTTGAGGCATGACGTTAGGTCGTAATAAAAAGTCGAACAAACCTTACAGCAGCCTTATTATGACATCTTAAAACCAGGCTTGTTCCGGTGAGTGAAAGAGACAGAGCTATACAAGTCGTCTAGCGCCACCTCGTTCACTCACTGGGACAAGCCTGGTTTTAAAACGTCATAATACGGGTCCAGCTGGAGTCGCATATGATGTGTAAAATCTGACATCTTGCAATTTAACTTTTGGCACCCATCCAAAGACTAATTTTGGGAAGCGTTGCTTTACTTTTATCTAACTAACCTCGGCAAAATCAACCATGCGGCACCAGGTGGCTTACCATGACGTCATAGTAGACTACTAGTTCAGTTACGTGCGAAATACTTGATTCAAAGACATGCCGGAGGAGTACAAACCATCTGTTAACATCAGATTTATCCGTGTTTACTTTTTTTTTTATTTGCATTGTCTATTCAAATTCTGTAACAAGGAAACGATAACAATGTTACAGCAAACTGATTGTTGCAAGAAATTATCATGCAATTTTCTTTATTTCCGCTACAATAATGGCGAGTATAAACAACAACTTTAAACACAAACATGATTAGACGATGATCTGTATCATAATGAGTCGTTCTTGAGTCAACGAGTACCTGTAATACGTTAGGTAGGATAATGAAAAAAATCGTATTTGTCCCTACGTTAGATTATCAAAAAATATTTGACCAGTATTATTTGCGTTTTTTACAAAATTTACGAAATACGACGTTTTTCAATTCGCAATACGTCACTCCCAGGTATAAGTTAGATATAAAATTCTGGCTACGTTACGAGCCCTCTCGAGTTTCGATGCGTTTTATCTCTGTCAATATTCATGAAATTAAAAAAAATAGGCATACTTTATTTTTCAAAACTCTATCTGACTGAGTACTTAGATATGTAATTAATTGATACTGTCATCATGCCCAATTTCTAGCGTTGTCTAAAAGAAAGGACTAATGTACTAGTACTCATGAGTGTATTTTATTTATATCTCCAGCACGGCAACGCCTCCAAATTATCACAAGTTTATTTCAAAGGAATTGTCGTCGTCGTCCCTTTCGCTCCTCTCAAGGCGGGCTCGTTTAATGACTTTCCACACCAAAAATGAGCTCGACAAGGCTAAAAAACCGGCCAAGTGCGAGTCGGACTCGCCCATAAAGGGTTCCGTAGCAGCAAGTAACTTAATATAAAAGTTCTTGTAGTTGGTTGTAACTTTGAAAGGTAAATTGACATACGATTTATGACGTATTAAAAAAATTACTTGATCTCGTTCAAACCAATTTTCGCTGGTAGTTTGCATGGTAATGCACATCATATATTTTTTTTAGTTTTATCATTCTCTTATTTTAGAAATTACAGGGGGGCACACATTTTACCACTTTGGAAGTGTCTCTCGCACAAACTTTCAGTTTAGAAAAAAAATATATTAGTAACCTCAATATCATTTTTAAAGACCTATCCATAAATACCCCACACGTGTGAGTTTGGTGTTTTTTTTTAATTTCAATTGTAAGTATGGAGAACCATTTTATTTTAATTTTTATTTTCGTGTCAGATCCCTAATGCGGTTCACATAATACATCTACTTACCAAGTTTCAACAGGATAGCTCTTATACTTTCGATGAAAAGTGGTTGTGACATAATGACAGACAGACAGACAAAATTGCGCATGAGAGAATTTTGAACGAATTCCTTGACTGGTTTAAATAAATACGAGTAAATTGATTATACGAGTCGAGCTACACGATAAATACACTGAGAAATGCTTGCAATAAACAGGTTCACTCAAATGTGTGAGGTTCTTTCCTCAAAAGACCATCTCAGACGCCTGCATGGTCATCCTATGACTTACCAATATGTCTGGACTGTTTCTTCTCGGAGTAGTCAGGTACGAAACAGCGGTTTCATTTAGCTTTAATATTATTGGTTGTTACGTGTCAAAATGTATATCATTTAGGAAGTCATAAGGTTCAGATGAAATTTCATTAATCTTGACAAGTTCAGTGAATACATGGGTTGTTTTCCATCATTGCCACAGCAAGACGTAAAGAACGAATGAATGCACAACAAATAACAGGTTGTTTATGAGACCGTTGTTACGTTAATTACAAGGTGCACGCATTGTTTGTGCTTAGCTGATTATAACGTGACTGTCCAGCAATTATTTATACCTTCACGTGTTTGACGCAGAAATAACCTCTTCTAGATTCCGCATACAAAGCAAACTATAAACGCCACACGTTAAGGCGCGTTTCCATTAAACAAGTTACTTGTTTCCAAGTTGTTCGCAAATTGTATGCTACTTGAACAAACCTGCATACAAGCTACTAGTTGCAAGTAGATGGTTTGAACTTGACTTTCAAGTAAATGTCAACCTAAACAATTGGGAACTTTGCTAGTAAATCTGAACGCAATTTGTAGACTCTCGGAAACATGATTGTTTGCAATTCAAGCAACTTTTATACAAATGTGACGTCAGACTTATATGCAAGACTTGCTCAATGACAAATACACTAAAGACGTGTTTGCCTTTAGTGTATTTTGTCACTGCATAAGTTCCTCTTGTCAGCTGTCTAGATAGAACGTCTTCTATCAAATAAATATTTAGTATCAAGTCAAGTTCAAGTGTAAAGTAGATTTCTAGAAACTATTAGCATCACTACGACTTTATATTTGATCTACACTGAGGGGATCAAGAACGAATATCAACTTAAATAAAAGGCAAATGCCCAGACAGGGGCGCGCTCTGGTAGCCTTGTATGTGGAATCTAGAGGAATTTATCAGTCCTCTGCCGTGAATTGAATAAAAAATATCCACAAATGTTTTTACTTCAACTTTTTCAAGGTGGCAGGTTTTTACTAGTAAGTTTCTTGAATGCACCCGTCATATGAAAAAGAAGATCGAAAAGTAAATGGAAAATTTAGTAGATCGCAAGTTATCATCAAAGTATTTATTTATTGCACAATAACTAGTATATAATAATATAATTATATGTCCTCGTAATGGTCCTTGTTCAGGCGGATGGATTAAAACCTTTTTTTTTCATCACTTACTACCGTCCATCTGTAAACGGAAACAGAGCAATATTGTATTATTCGTTAAATCAGGAGAATAAATAGAGTAACATAAACCTACTCGTTTCTTTTACGATAACGAAAGAGAACGCCAACAGGTGGCCTAAATTGGACACTTGATCAGAATCATAGTATGATTTGCGATAAAATTAAAAAAATATACATATAAACTTACTTTTTCTTTAAGATCTTGTATACAGCCCCACATTAAAGTAGCTCTGTCACATCCCTTATCACCGTCAGTGACTTCTTCATCGTTCACTGAAATTATAGAAATGAAAATTCCTTTACTGAAACAAGACAGACTAGATGTTTAAAGTGGACAATTCTCGAAATAGGCGCTTCCCAAGGTATTGGGAACAAATTAGGTAGATAAAGGTGTTGATAGACTTGAGCATTTATTTGTAAGCGGCATTCTTGGGAATGTTACATTACAGAAAAATAAAGAAGAGAATTTCAAAGAGCATTCTAACGAACGTTCTAGCGAGCTTTTTGCCGAACCGACTGTCAAATCCGACATCTTCACGAAGAAAATGTTTTAACGACCATCGACTAGAGCGTTCGCTAGAAAGATCGTGAAAATGTTCATAGCGAAGTTTGGCTCTGTTCGCTGTTCAGTTCGACCAAATTCAAACGACGAATGCTCGATGTTCTGTTACAAGTGAATGCTCAAGTCTATTAGCACCTTAATACTTCATGAACTAGTTATAATAGCAATGCATTTCTACAAAAAAATATAATAGCATTAATAATGTCGTATCATTACATTTTTCAGCGTGGTAAAATCATCAAATGAGTCCTCCCACCCAGGGCAAAGCGGGAGGGACTGTCAGACTCGTGCTGACTAAAATCCACAGTGTCTTTCAATAGCCCTTTACGTTCCGGAGTCACGGTAATCCGTGAGACCCGCGACCCCGGTAGCGACCGTATCATTACATAGTATAAAACAAAGTTGCTACCCACTTTCTGTCTGTCCCTATGTATGCTTAAATCTTTAAAACTACTCGACGAATTTGGATGCAGTTTTTTTGTATAGAGTGATTCAAGAAGAAGGTTTATAAGTATATAACATGCATAATATAGTAGAGATTGCACACGTGCTAATCTGGAGCGAGACGCTAGTATATTCTAAAAGGGGTTCAACATATTTATAATAATGACCGAGATATTGTCCTCGAAAAAATAAGTTAATGATTTCTGAAAAAAAAAAAGATTTCATATGGGATTATTTATATATTCTTCTTTTGACAAGTAATTATCCAAACTGGATCTTATTTAAAGAAAATAAGGTATTATTTTTCTCTTACTTGATAGTCTACTTTGGAGCTTTTAGAGACTTTTTAGAGACCTTCTTCGTGCTCTTAGTAAAGTAAGTGGTTCCTACAAACTAACCTTTCGCACATTCTGAACCAACTGCTTCCATGAACGTTATAGCTCGCTCACTCGTCAAATGGGCATCGACAAATTCCTTGGTCTTCCCGGCGTCAAACATACCCGCGCTGTCAAACTGAAACGTTATTAATACAAGGCAAGCATTACAACAAAGAAATTTAAAACTCTAAGTACTTGAAAGTTTTCAAATTCATCTATAGCTTAGAAAGTGTATAATGTAGATTCCCACTGTTAGGGGCCAGACACAATGGGCTCTACTCTATAATAAATAAGCCGCACTAACTAACACGCAAAGCCAGTGGTGATTCTGGGAAGTAAGGTTTTAGATTTTTTTAAGTTTTCGTCATAAAGAACCATTGTGCCTAAGAACCTTTTATCTTTTTTTACTTTTAATAAGAATCACTGAGTCGTCGTAAGCAAATTTTTAAGAGCGGATTTGAATGACTGTGACAGTACACAAAGTCATTGATATACCTACTAATTATGGCAGATGAATCAGGGGGCTAAAGAGACACTCTTTAGACTTTTTAAAAATTTGGGCTAAGAATGGCCTTTTTTTTACGTGGTAAAATCAAATGAGTCCTCCCACCCAGGGCAGAGCGGGAGGGACTGTCAGACTCGTACTGACTAAAATCCACGGTGTCCTTCAAAAGCCCTTTACGTACCGGGGTCACGGTAATTCGTGAGTCCCGCGACCCCGGCATGCTTTGGCCCTCTAGAGGGGGGCCCCGTCATTTTGCTGATACTCTTTGAGGCGCGCGTGGAACAAAACGCGCCGTCGACCCGGGCATGGTCCAAGGTCGGACAGCGAGTTACCCATTACTCGCTGCCCGCATGCCCGCATGCCCGCATGCCCGCGGCTTAAGAATGGAATGGGCTGGAGAATAAATACAAATGATCAATCATGATTTTATACGGTTCTCTTAAGGATTTTAATTTCTACTTACAAATCCAGATTCCTTCATAAAACAGCTCATGAAACAAGGATCAATACCCTCTGCGCTGCGTTTCTCCTTCGCTTCTTCAAATTGTTCCTCAGTTATACCATATTCTTCAGCACATTTCACTACAAATGGATGAAAAGCTTCTTTTATATTAGTCTCTTCCTCTGAAGTTATAGCCTGAAAAATAAAAAAGCAACCAAAGTTACCTTAGAACTAGGCTAGGCTTCCTCTCTATTTTTTTTACGTAAAATCATCTTATGAGTCCTCCCACCCAGGGCAGAGCGGGAGGGACTGTCAGACTCGTACTGACTAAAATCCACGGTGTCCTTCAATAGCTCTTTACGTTCCGGGGTCACGGTAATTCGTATAGTCCCGCGACCAGGCTTCCTCTCTATGGGATGAAGTCCACCAAATAAGCTCTAAAGCAATGTCTCTATAACCTACTCTTCCCTCTTACATTGCATTACATCATAAACTTGTTCTTGTTCACTAAACTATTTTAAATAGAACCCTAACATGGGATTTTAATTCGAGCCAATAACTGAATCACTTGTGTCTATTTTATTATTATAAGTAAAATTATTTGTAAAAGAATACATAGGGGAACAGTGTATAAGACGAGGACGCGAGATATGATGGGAAATCACACACTTAAGGCAAACTTAACACGATACTAACGTAACTTAAGCGCCAACAGGATGCCATTTGTTAATGACCGCTTGCAAATGACGTTCTGATGGCGTTTACGCTACGTTAGTGATGCACGCCTAAAGAGTATGTCCCCATTATACCTCGCGTCCCCGTCTTATACACTGTTCCTATACGTTATTTTTGGGTACTTGTCTGAACGGCCCAAACTTAACGGGCCAATGGCCAAACGGCCGTAAGTAAAAATCGTCTACGATCCAAATTTATTTAAAGGGACCGTAGGATGGTCGCGGGACTTACCCATTACCGTGACCCCGCTACGTAAAGGGCTAGTGAAGGACACCATGGATTTTAGTCAGTACAAGTCTGACAGTCCCTCCCGCCCTGCCCTGGGTGGGAGGACTCATTTGATGATTTTACCACGATAAAAAAAAGGGACCGTAGGATACATAATCTGATAGTCGCATAGTTTATGAATTGTAGCCATCCAAGTATTTTTCTATTTGAAAACTTGTGCTCAATAAAACAAGTAGGTAAATGACTTACATAACTGCTCCCCAAACAAATCAAACTAGCCGCAAACGACAAGAACCGGTAACCAAACATCTTCAGAATAAACTAAGTACTTCAAAGATTTTCTAGATTTATGCGAGACGAATATCACACCTGCAACATTTATATAAAATGCACGTAGGTAGGTAGATCTTAGCTAGATAATTGTGTCAATTTTATCATTATAATGTAGGTATTTTACACCCTAGAGCGAATGTTAGTTAATACCATGATAATTGTAGATAGGTCTTGTATTTATTTAAAAAAAAAAAAAACTTCATGGACCTTTTTGACCGACTACGACGAAACCAAAAGGAAGCTTCACCATTTCTTCCACATCTCTCGCATACATACTTACCTACTTCTTGTCGCCAATTCAATTTACGAGGAAGCCATCCAAGTCATACCGCCATCTTTTCATCAGTCTACCACGGCTTCTTCTTCATACATTACTATGAAAAATATAAAATGTATCACAAAATCATCATGACCTACTAACAAGTGGGCTCATTTGAATGTCCTGTTTTCCTTTGTTTATGAAAGGCTATGAACCAAAATTCAATAAACTCTTTATCCTTACAACAAGAACCAAACCTTTAAGCCTTTGTCAAACAGACAGGCGAGTCCGAAGCGATAACGAACCGATACGAGACGTCAGTCCGATAGTTCGGTCACGCTATCGGATCGCTTTCGCTTTTCTATGTGACTGGATTCAAAAAATTCCATACATCACAAATAAAAACTCCTCGCTTCGCATTCGCCACGCCTGTCTGTTTGACAAAGGCTTTACTGAGTCCCTCTACTGGGCAGAAGCTCCTTCCTCATACTTGCAAAAGAAAACTAGTTGACGGCACGATTAGCGCAGTGGCTGAGCGATTGGACTGATGCTCTGCGTGTTGAGGGTTCGATTCCCTCACGGAGCAAATATTTGTATGATCTACAAGTACTTGTTCCCGGTCTGGGTGTTTGTGTATGTGAGTTTCTATGTTTGTAAACGCACTAACGATACAGGAAGAAATTCCTAGTGTGGGGCAACGTTTTATAAAAATGTATACATACAGCAACTGTTCAGCATCTGTACCTATTAATCTGATTTTCGGGATGACGTTTCAGGGTTAATCGTATACTAGATAGTAGTTGGAGCAAAATGGTCAAAAGAACGCTACTCGATTTTTCGTTTGCCCCACATAAAAAAAAAATATTGTGGGTGCGTGTACAAATATTGAAACTCACATACACACACACCCAGACGAATAACTTCTTGTCGGTCATACGAATATTTATTGCAATACATTGAATGGAAATTGAAAAGCTGAATGAAACCACAGGATCATGTAGTATACATAAATTCAACATACATTGTGCTACAAACTAAGTATAGTACCCAATTAAGAGAACCTACACGAGATATTGCAATTATTGTGTAGTTCCTGCTATGTTTCATCTCATCATGACAATTTACTGAATTTTTCACACAACGACACGATAATAAAGAGTAGTCATCTATCTTAATTATAAATATGTTACGACATTTCAAGTACACTGCAGATTGTCATTAGTGGATCCATATTTCCGTACCAGGCGTGAATAGGTGGGTCGCGGGACTGTACGAATTACCGTGACTCCGGAACGTAAAGGGCTATGGAAGGATACCGTGGATTTTATTCAGTACGAGTCTGACAGTCCCTCCCGCTCTGCCCTGGGTGGGAGGACTCATAAGATGATTTTAACACGTAAAAAAAAAAACGATGGGTTGCGCTCTGGGAGTGCCGGCAGAAGTGAAAACTTCATTAGTAATAAACACACACGAACATTCGCGCAAGCGCCCTGCGCCGTCTTACGAATTTTCGATCAGGGTCACGTGCACAACGCCGGTAAAGAAGTTTTCACTTCAAAAACTTAGTTAACTTTATGTGGAAGTCAATGGTTGTCTTTTCATATGAACGACGTAGAAGCTAGCAATTTGGTTTGAAAAAGGCCAGGCAGATGATGAGGGGAAGAACTTCCGAATACCCTTCTTACCGTGAAACCTTTCATTTTATAAGTTCATATACAAATTAAAACAGTTATTTAGCGTGTTAAGTGTACTTTCTGACAGTAGGTGGGTTTTAACGAAACTGGATTCATCGGAGCACAATCATAATTATTTTTATTTTCTCAAAAAAATAAAAATTTGCCCCACCCTAAGAATTTGAATTTGTAGATCATTTTAATTTCTGCAAGCATTTATTTTTTATAGGTAATATAGTATACTTTAAGACAGTATATATTGCAAATGTCACAGTGAATCATAATTGCATAATAAACAAACTGTAAATAGCGACTGCTTCTTGTAATAATTGCATTCGAATACATAAATATTTCCTTGTAAATAGCACGCGCTACCCAGTTGTATGAAAATCGCCGTACTGAATGCACGGGTTCGCTCGTGTATTTTTTTTTGCAATATTTTTATAATTATTATTTATTGCCATTAACTTTAGTTTTTTTTCTCATTAAATTTAAATTATTCTCATAATAAAAAGAAATAATGTACGGTTTATATAACAGACCAATCCGACAGCTCAGACCCTGCGCCAACCGTGCCGTCATCCCAATCTGTATCCCATGGGTGTTCAAAACGTTTCGAGCTCGCTGCGCTCGTTTTATTATGCTTAAGCTATAACTGGACCTTCTCTGAGTCTAAAAGTGGCCAGGGCCTACCTCTAATAGGTTATAGATGAACCTAAAATTCAACTTGAGACCTGACAGTCGACTTTACGCCCACCATACGTTGTGTAATGATTACTTATTTCTGTATGTAGTAGAGTAGAACAGTGTATAAGAGGGGGATGCGAGGTATGATGGGAAATCACACACTTAAGACGAACTTAACACCATACTAACGTAGTGCTAGCGCCAAAAGGACGCCATTTGTTAATGGACACTTGCAAATGACGTCCTGATGGCGCTTGCGCTACGTTACTGGTATACATTGCGTCCCCGTCTTATACACTGTTCCCCTACTTTTTTAATTTGTAAAATCACCTAATGAGTCCTCTCACTCTGGCTGGAGCGGAAAGAACTCTACCTTTTCCTTTAGTAGTCCTTTCCGTTTCTGGGCTAAGGCACGTGACCCGTCCGATATCGCCTTTTTTATATGTATATATTATATTTACGTATGTATAACTAGAAGCGGGACTCTTACCGACTATAAATCCACTATTCCACCCTGTTCCTTCGATTGCGGATGACGGTATTCTTTTTATCCATAGTAATACATAGTAAATAAACTGAAGACTTTGGTTTACAGCGTCAGGAAGCTGAACCAGGAGAAGTCAAAAAATGTTTGATAGCCTATTTATCGAGGAAAGCTATAGGCTGTGTAACAACTCGCTACGCCTAATAGGAGCCGTGCAAGCCGTGCGGGAGTAATAAAATCGGGAACAGCTGGTATACCTATAAAAATGGATGATGCTATGTTGTCAAAACCACACCTACATGATTGCCACCTTAATGCACTGGAAACACAATAGGAACCTAATTACATGTCACAAACATGCAGTTAGCAATTACATTCCATGAAACGTGACTGTATAGTTTTCGACTGAGGAACACCATCGTTTATAGAATATACCTACGGGATGAATTTTCCAACTGGGTGTGGGTGGATGACTAAATTTCAAACTATGAGAAATAGCGAAAAATACCCCAAGGAGTCTAGAGGCTGACTTTGGTGAAAATTTAAACTTTTATCATTGGATTGTTGAAAAAAACATTATTTTGATTTCCATTTGGTAGTGCCATTATTGAGGATCAAATTCTGAAAAGAGATGATATACCTACGGCAAAGTTGTCACTTTTCCTTCAGTAGGAATTTCTCTTGTACCGAAGGTTCCGGGAACATTTACAAATTTATAAACTCACGCAAATCAGATACTTTATTATGATAAGCTGGTATTCAGAATGTTCCCGAAGGATACCAACCACAAACAATATAGCAGCGCCTGTCTCCGTCATCATCAGCTCATAATGTTTCCTCTGCTGGGACACAAACCTCCACTCTGTGTGAGGGAGTGGGCCATAATTAACCAAGCGGGCCCAGTGCGGATTGGTAGACGTCTCATGTCCACGAATTTTTGATTCCGGGACATGACCGTTTCCTCGCGATGTCTCACGATCTTCGCCGTTTTGACAGCAGTGATGATGAAATAAATAAACACAAAGAAATGTGCCTTGGGTGGGTTCGTAAGTCGAAGCCGATACCACTAGGCCACCATTTCTCGCCTGTGTTCAATTTAACTTGTTCGAAGATTGGTGAGGTCTACTGCTGGTCAAAAGTCCAAACCTTTTATGTCTCGACCTTCACTATAATTAACGTTTATCTAATTCAGCTGTCAAAGGTCGAAACTGACAAACGTGATATTAAAATCAGTGTCAGCTGATTCTAGCACCCTTTTTTTAATCCTTTTGTTAAATTAAGCAAATAACACAATTTTAAAGGTTAATTTAACAATTTAGTTCTTTCCGTTTTTCTAAATAAAATTTTCGGAATACCTGCCCGACTTAACTTGATTTTGCTACTTTGTGGCCCTTACTTACCAAAAGGTTACCGATCGCTGCTCTAAAAGAGAAACGGACCAAATGTTGTATGTACCCTGCGGTATCACCATTTTTAGTGTGAGGCTAGTTTTTTTCTAAAAATAAACAATAAGTACTAGAATATCGATGACTATCAAAGACTACTTTTAGTTACGACAAAACATTAAAATGACCAGCACCATGTTATCTATCTATCAATCTCGCGGGCAGTCGTGAGTACACATCCAATTAGATGGCCTTGAATGCAATCCATGCGATACAACAGAGAAAAATAGCATTCTTACAAATCAAATTACCTACTGCTTTATTATCCTTAGATTATGTATGCACTTTTATTTTTTTACTTGCCAAAGTCATCAAATGAGTCCTCCCATCCAGGGCAGAGAGGGAGGGACATTCAATCTTGTACTGTAGACTAAAATCCACGGTGTCCTTCAATAGCCCTTAACATACTTGTACTTTTATTATTACATACTTTCGTTCACCCACTTCCTTAGACATTAATGTGTTATAATTCATCAATTTAAAGAGACAAGTCCATGTCATGTTTCCCTCATCTCATTCTGGCAATTCTTCTGCAGCTTGCTCAGGACAAATATTAAACACAGATAACTTACATCTTTTGGGATAGTAAGGATTCAAATGAAACACGTTCAATTACAAGAGGGATATAATAAAAACATTATGCGAAAATAAAATCTGCCGGGTTGAATTCGTACATGCACTTTGCCGTATGAAATGAAGCTTCGCAGATGTCCTTGTATTTCTTTTCTGAAATGAAATAAACATAATAATAAGTCACTTTAATTGGTTTCAAAAACAGGGATTTCTACAAAACAAATTTTAATGCTAAATGACTGCAACAGAAACAACACAATCCATCACTCCTTTCAAGTCATTCATAACTTTTTTGCTAGAACTACTAAAACCTGGTCACAATGCTAAAGGAGTAGAGCCTTCTCTCCTGTTAAACGTTGCCAAAGAATTTTTAAGTATTAGATCATGTTGAAAATTAATTTATGGTTGTACTTACGAACATCTTTGCATTTTTCGACAGCAGCTTTCGCAGATTCCTTCAAATCTGCTGGGTACATGATATCGATTTGTCTCAAGGAGGATTCGTAATTTAATTTATTGTTCTTTATCTGAAAACCAATTACAATGTTAATAAGAACAAGAGTTTCAACTAAATTTGATTGGAACCTACTTAAAAAATGCTTCAAATATAATTAAATTCAACTTAAAATATCAAAGCATTTAAATTATCATGCGTGGGGTAATTCTGTAAATTATGCAACGTTTTTAAAAAGTGGAGGAAACCTACACATATTTCCAACTAAAGAATAAGAATATAGCTGATTTTTTAATGGTATTAGAGTCAACAGATTTCATACTATGATTTTTTTTGAGTTAGCCTGCGCTGTCCCGCTGCTGAGAAAAGGCCTCCCCCAATTCCTTCCAAAAACTCTTTTCCTGGGCCACTTTGAACCAGCCCTCATGGTATACGTCTAGGTCGTCTCTCCACCTTTTACATATACTATACACCTTATACTATAAATAAACTCTAAAAATTTAAGCATCCTGATTTACGATTAAAATTTTGTCTACTTACTACACTCGTCATTTCATAGATGCAAGCTATATAACACATAACTTTCTTGTCTTCTACGAATTTTCCCTTGTCTATGGTACCTATTTGGTCTGAAAGAGAATAATCACGCGTTTTTGGACTTCTTATGACAATCATTGATCAATAAATTTTATATCAGTTTAAGTTTTGTGTATAATTTTATACCTTCTGTAACTTGATGCTTATTCATACAATTTTTCTTCAACATTTTTCCCGAATTCTTCAATTGTTGTCTAGTCATCTGTAAGAAATTTACCAACACACTTGACACATTGATCACTATGAATAGTATGTTTGATTTCTGCTCTCTTCTCTTTATTATAATTATCTTGTTTCGTACTTACAGCATCACTCCCGGTAGCTAAAAACATGGCGATAACCAATAAACACAATCTTTTTTGATCCATCACGACACTGATTACCAAAGCCCTTCCTAAATTGAACTGTTTACCCAAGATCTACTTGAAACCATATATAGACACAATACGCCCTGATTATAGGACATACTGACATACTATCAACACAGTGATTATTCAATGCAAGCTGATATATCATTTGTTTGTTAAACAAACACATGTATCATCTTATCAAGTTTTTCATAAGTGTCATGAAGAAGATGCCCTTCTTCATGACACGATAACATGCAAAATAGGGGGCTTAGCCTCGTTTGACAGTTTTATATCTACCATTTTTTTGTTGGTTACTGGACTTATAATTCAAAAATAATCGCTTCTTTTTTCATAACTTGCAAAAACCATGGGTGAAGGTTATTTATTCTTTACATAATTTGGATTGAAGTAATGAAAATTATGGAATGTATAATTGAATTAAAAGTTTATGACTCTCGCTCTAGATAAAATCTTAGCTTAGTGTCAATGAGTATTATGTACAGTTATGTGTAACGTAGTTCATTGTCTCCAATAAGATTGAGTTAAACACCATTATGTTTCATTTGTTTATTTTATCTTTCTCATTTAAATCAGCACACAATTTAAAGACGATAATTTTATTTTCAAGTTAAGGGAACATGAAGTTTGGCGGATCAAATTCGTAAACGCACTTTGCTGTCCAATAAGATGCTTCACAGAGGTCCTTGTATTTCTTAGCTGTAAGAGGATGAGATTGAGATGAGTCTATGATTAAAAATCAAGATAATCTAGTGGTCATGTTTGGCGAGGTGTTTACAAAATTTCAATCGATCACTATGTCAAAATAAATGAATATAAATGAATGACTAACTAAAGTAAATACGAACTACTAAGTATCACAAATAGACGACATTAACAAAACTAGAGTTATCGCTGATTAATATATCTTAGAGCATTAAAAGCGGGAAAGAGGAAAAAAAATAATGACTTAGTGATGAGATGAGTTAGTGATGAGCCTATTTCAAGGTAGTCTTCTTCCAATAATATGATATGCTTTGAAAACGATGCTCACAACATTTCTTCAGGATATGACGTGAATTTATATGTATCGCTTTGTTTAATTTATGACTAGTATCTGGCGAGATAGAGAGGCTCATCACTAACTCATCTCATCACTAAGTCATTATTTTTTTTCCTCTTTTTACACCGAAGTTGATGGTGCGATTGGCGAATCGCACCATCAACTTCGGTGTTACTTCTATAAGCATCAAGATTACATGCATGTTACCTTCGTATTGAAAACCTCCCACTTTCTGTATTGATTACAAATTATCATAAAACCCATTGTGTAGATTAAAAGATCCAACGGTACAGAACTTTGTACTATACTGTAGAGGACACTTACCAACAGGCCTACAATGTTCTATTGCTGCTTTGACAGGAGCCTTCATGTCTGCTGGGAACAACATATCCACTTGTCTCATCATCATATCATGGTTTAAAGTGTTACCTTTTACCTGAAATAAATACAGGGATGAATTTAGTTTCAATATTGTTACGAACAGTAGTCTCTCTCACCTTGTAACTTACGGCCTGTCCCATTTTGTACACACATGCCACGTAACACATGAAGTTTTTCTCCTCTATGAATTTTCCTTTGTCTACGTCTTTCACTTGATCTGTAAAAATCAAGTAGTTTTGTATGTGAAGGATTATCTGTGTTAGCAGCAGCTTCCTGCATAGATTTGAAAAACATTATGTTTGTTACAATAGAAGAAGTGATAGAAAAACTACAAATCGAGGAAATTATCATCATCTTCCTACCCTTATCCCATTTTAATACGAGTTATACATACATTTCCTTCTTCCGCTCTTCCACGTCAAACGAACAAATAATAAATACAAATCTAGAACAAATAGCCATAGGTTCAAGTAATTTACCTTCAGTAAGATCATTTTTCGCTGAACACGTCTTTTTAACCAATTTTCCAGAGTTTTTGATTTGTTCCCTTGTCATTTGCTACAAAAAAAATATAACAGTTACAGATTTATTAACATTTTTATATTTCAGTAATGTTACTTTACTTACTTACTTTCTATTTAACTATTTGTATAACTTACCGAACTGACGAACGTAACGTTTGACACAATCAGCAAAATAATCGAGAAGAAAAATATGGTGCCGGAGTACATTTTAAAAGATCTGAATTCTGAAGATGCAACAATGATAGCAAATGTTGATGGAACGGTTTTTATAAAGACGACAAAATGTTAAATTACAACTGTAAGTGTTACTTGTCAGCCTAGAACCCAGTATTTCAAGTGACAAGGTGTACTTTAAAATACATGAACAAACAGAAGATCTCTAAATGAATAGCCTTATATATATAGGGTCGAAGTACATCAATTTCATTGACATTAAAACGAAATTAGAACAAAATAATGGATTTAAATTATTCATACATTTATTAGCTCGAAAATACATTAATCCTTTCAATGTACCGGAACTGGACATTAAGGAAAAATAAAAGTGGCTGGATCTTTTTCATACAAACATTTTACAGAATGAAATACTGCTTCACACAAATCGTTGTAGTTGTCCTCTGAAAAGAAAAAAGATAACAAAGAAATAACACCTATATTTCCTCGAAAAACCCGTAGCGTCGGCTAACGCGACGTTTTGGGTGCATCACTTATGGACAAAATTGAAAATTTGTCCAGACTCTTGAAACTTTTGTTCTTAGAACTTAATGCTATTATGAAGTAGGGTTCACTCAAAAGATTTAGGTCCGTGCCCGTAATTTCGTTGACGGACCAAGAAAGTAAACCCCCTGAACTGCATGTAAGCAAGAATCTCACGTCGAAGCTAAAAAGAACGATATTATTTAAAAATAAAGGAGTACTATTTATAAATACTTACGGATATTTATGCACTGTCCAACGGCCTTCTTAGTAGGCTCCTTTAGGTCTGGAGGATAGAGTGCATCAATCTGTTTCGATATGAGCCCCAAATCTAATCTTTCATTTTTGACCTAAAACAATAAGAACTTTTCAGAAATGAATTAAGAAGTCAATCTACTCCTTTCAGTACCGGATCCTGAGTCCCCGTGATAGATTACAAAAAATGGTAAGGTTGGTGGTGTCCCAGCCGTGGGGCACCAGTTTATGAACTTATCATACTGTGCTCCTGGTTAAGGATTACCCAATAATTTTAAGGCAGATCAGTTCATCATAAAGACCGACCATAAAAATACGCTAAAGCCCGCGCATGATCCAGAAGATTGTGAGAGTTAAGATTTATAGGAAAGTAGGTAGATCTCACTACAAAGTCCAGACGTGGTCTTTGAAAATTATGTAGTTTGTCCAACACATGCACTAGGGATAGAGTTCTGCTGTACACGTTATAGGTTGACCACTTACCACTTGAAGACTCTTGTAGACACAAGCGACATAGCACATAACATTGCGATCTTCATTGAACACACCTTGTTCTATTTTGCCAATTTGGTCTAGAAACATAACAATATTTGCCTTAGTTATTTCTTCAGGCTTATTAACCACCCAATTTTCTACGTTATTGTTTTTGACATTATTCTTACCTTCTGTTACGGAATTTTTCGGCATACATTGTTTTTTTATTACGGTCATTGTCTTTTTTACTTGTTCTCGGGTCATCTAGAACAAAGAAAGAACAAATTGGTCTGTATTAAAGTTATACCTTTTTTATATTTTATAGCCGTTTACTCGTAAATAGAATATAACTTCACTTACCCCATTACTGATTCTTACACACGCGACAATTAAAATAAGTACAAATAACTGATTCATTTCTAATAAATTATGTTAATTTTTTTTAACACACAACTTAGCTCTTACAAATGGAATTAAAACTGAAAAGATTATTTAAAAAATACGTCAATTTATATTTAACAACTTTAAATCAAACATATGTTTAGCTAAAGAGACCATTAATTTTGTTTAAAATAACTACTCATTAGCTAAACGTTTGTACACGGTGAAGTTATTAACTCCAACGGCCTTTTTTACAAACAGGTAGTTGTAAGCAATTTTCAAGAGTACGTATTTTAGAGGACATCAAGTACTTTACTCATATTATAGTTTTGAGATGTCATGAGTTTATGACAGATGAAGGTTGTCAGTCGAATGGCGCTGACGTCTATCACCAGTGAGAAACAGATCCATTGGATAAGTTTCGTAACTTTAGGACCCTAGAAAATAAAACTAGTTGGTTGTGTTACGCAAAACGGCACTTTATTTTATATTCCACAAGATCAAGGAAATACAAAGTTTTCTGAGTCGTAATCGTACATACATTTGGCGGTCCAGTACGATGCTTCGCACAAATCTTTATATTTCTTAGCTGAAAAAAAAGCAAGGGTTTAAATTTAATACTGTTAAATGATAGAACGTCTACGTGGCTCACATTGAATGACAGTATGAGGGATCGATGGAGTTGGCGCTGTTCCTTCGGCCGACAAAATGTTTGATGGATTGATTTAAAAAAACTACAAAATTGTCATAATACAGTAGATTTTACTAAATAAACCTCAATTCGTTGATACAGCTTCACGAGTACCTACTGAAATAACGACAGCTAGTTATCTAAATGGCTGTATTTATCTGTGACCTTCTATGATTTTTCGCAATTATATCATAACAACAAGCCTGTTTTTCCCCGGAGAATTAAGCAGAACTTATCCACAGTTCACCAATTTTATTAAGTCTCGTGTAGAACAAGGTGAAACTATAGCTGTCAACTAGCCACAAATTCAGACTTCGTACTATCACTAGAAATTCCTGATAAAAAACCTAATAACTGTTTACCTGACCCAGGACCTCATGCTCGAAAGAAACATTTGCGTAACTTACTTGTTTCTTTACAACTGGTGGCAGCTGCTTTGACAGCATCTCTCATCTCTGCTGGAAACATGATGTCCACTTGTTTGATCACTGCCTCGTAGCTCAATTTGTTATTCTTCACCTGTTTTAAAAATATTAATAAGTCTTTTTATACCAAATTCTTCTTTTTATAACTATGTATTAAGACTATTTATGTGACTTAGGTCAAAGAGTTTTGAATCGTCCTACAGAAAATGAATGCAATTAAAATATTTTTGACTACCTGAAACCCAGTTTGTAAATGAAAATTATTCAGCAAACCAAATGTGTTCCACGTTTTTATTTAAGTGTAATTTAGTCGTCCAAAAAGGTCGCTGGCGAGCAATGGGCTCAGTGTCTCAGGGGAGTCTTCTAGGGCCTAGTAAGTCAGAAGCTGTGGGTTTACTTAGAAATTTTAAAGATGATTGATCATGACAGGATTGCATACCACTTGAGTCATAGTGTAAATACAGGCCACGTAACACATGACGTTTCGGCTCTCTATGAACTTTCCCTTTTCAATATCACCAACTTCCTCTAAAACAAATAAAATAAAAATTTAGTTCATTCTTGCTGTTTTAAAAATATTATTAAGTATTTTACTTTTTTTTTGGCTCACCTTCTGTAACATCGTTTTTTGGCATGCAGGATTTCTTCATAAGCTTTCCAGAATTTTTAAGTTGTTGCCGAGTCATCTGTATGAATTAAATGTAAAGATTTTTTATGTTATGTTTACTATAAGAACCATGATAAGATCTAGAAATAGGATGAAAGAAATCGTGACTAAAAACTTGAACAAAAATATGAATAAATTAATATTTTGCTACATCATCATTACTGTACTAAATAAACTGGTGTTATTATTATTTCTTACCGCATAGCTACTGCTAAAAAACAAACAAATGATGCACAAAGTGAAATAGATGTATTGAAAGTTATACGTATTCATAATTAGGCTTACTTCAGCAAAGTATTGTGAAAAAACGTTTAGATCTATTTATAAGGAGGCGTTTACCTACTTAGCAGACATAAATGATTGATAACAGAGCGTTTAGACAATAAAATAACTTGTTATTTAATCGTCAATCCACTTCAGAACATACGTATAATAATATCCTGACAAGAACCACAAGTTTAAAACGTTGATTAGAGCAGCATCTTTGTGAAACCGTGTTTATATAGGACGTATATTTTTGAATGTTAGTGTATTTTTTAACATTATAATATTTAATTACTTTTACCTTTATTCATTTTTTTTACTTTTTTTTGTAGATTCTTTCTAGCTCAATTCAATCACAACATCCACTGTTGTACTTACTCACCGTTACCCACACTTTCAATCCTGTTGGTTTTACTGAAGGCATTTATATGGCAATGCTCCAACCCAGGACAGAGCGGGAGGGACTGTCAGACTCGAATGACTAAAATCCACAGTGTCCTTCAATAGCCCTTTACATTCCGGGGTCACGGTAATTCGTAAGTCCCGCGACCCCGGCAGGCTTTAGCCCTCTAGAGAGGGGCCCGTCATTTTGCTGACATTCTTCGAGCCGCGCGTGGAACACAACGCGCCGTCAACCCGGGCATGGTCCATGGTCGCACAGCGAGTTACCCATTACTCGCTGCCCGTATGCCCGCGCCTACGGTGGCCGGAAATCGTCTGCCGACGTCTGTCGCCGTGGGCGTCTACCACTGCGGCTGGGGTGGAGGGAGGACACTGTCCTCTCCCTCACGCGGCCCGCCTCCTCCTTCGCGAGCATGACTGCTTCACAGAAGGAGGCGACCGCTTCCCACTTCGTCTCGCCCCGCAGCATGGCCTCGACGCGGCGTGCCCGAATGACATTGGCTAGAGTATCTTCACAGGAACAAGGCACTTATCTTTTTCATCGCTAATAAACTCACGAATAGGTATTCATATTGCCTCCATATTGGATCTTCAAATTATTTTTACCTACATGAATCCCAAGCATACTCAAGGCCAAATTACATGTTGGTCACATTGTAAGCTCAATCAGGTTAATGTTAGTGAGTGCACCACATGCCATTTATCAGTCGGTACTCGTTTAACTGAAATTATTGTTCAGAACAACGAAGCCTATAACTAGCGATTAACAACTACATAACTGATGATCTTACAATCGTTTGAATAGGGTGACCATAATAAGTAGATCACATGGTGGACTGATTTAAGTTCCTCATTTTAGGATAACGAAGAGTTAAATTAATTTATTGAAAACAGAAAACAACTTAAAATTGGAATAGATGCATTGGCAGCCATGTTTTGTTAAGTTACTCAAAACGTCCAAATCTCATCTAACAGCAATTGTATCATCATTTCAGCCTATTGCAGTCGACTACTGGACCCAGGCCTCTCCCAAGAAGCGCCACAGCGACTGATCTCCCGAGAACGATTAGGCTGGGGAATGAACTCCATGCCGAGGTTTTTTCAATGAACTACACCATGAGGTTCTTCAAAAGCGCGTAAAAAAGTTTCTGCGAAGTCGGCAACGTGCAGGTTCTGGTGTCCATAGGCTACGGTGACCGCGTTCCATAAGGTAAGCCACTGTAGTGGAAAAAAAAATCTCAAGCTGCTCTTTGTAACTGTATTAGTTAAAGAAGTTGTCTTCAAAACTGTCGTGATTCATGGACACATGAATTATTCAGGTGTTAAACGGTAATAGCCTTCAATGAAACCATCACCTGTTGAACTTCATATAAAGCTGTCATTGAAGATCAAGGTTTCCATTAAATTGGAGGCCATGACACTCCACGGCACCGTATAAAGTTACAAATATGGTTCTCATAGATATTGTGAAGTTTTTGATACTGGTTGCAATGTGTGAAGCTGTGAGTACCTCATCTTTTTTTTTTATTGAAGAAGTTAGAATCTTCAAATGAATTCTCCCACCCAGGGCAGAGCAGGAGTGACTGTCAGACTCGTACTGACTAATATCCTTCAATAGCCCTTTACGATCCGGGGTCACGGTAATTCGTAAGTCCCACGACCCCGGCAGGCTTTGGACCTCTAGAGGGGGCTCTGTCATTTTGCTAAGACTCTTTGAGGCGCGCGTGGAATACAACGCGCCGTCGATCCGGGCATAGTCCATGGTCGGACAGCGAGTTGTTCATTCCTCGCCGCTGGCATGCCCGGTGAGTAATTCATCTTAACATAATCATATAATTCTTCTGTACATGTTTTTGTCACCTAACTCCTTCTAAATAGCTAGGTATACGGATTTTGGATGAAATTTTGTGTGATAAAATAGTGGCGATGTCCTGGCAAGACGACGTCCACCGGGTTTGCTAGTACATCTATAATTTTAATTTTATCTGTCAGATTATCATACTATTATTTATCACCATTGCATTTAGCTGTTATGTAAGTCTTCCAGTCTTTAAATAAATAAATAAAGTCTATTATGGAGTGAGTGTTACCTGTAGAAGTTTATTGTATAATCTGTAGAGAAAGCGATGAATTCTGCTACAGCTTCTTTTATTTATATTATATATATATATCAGCCCGGGATCACCCACTGCTGGGTATAGGCCTCCCCCTTTTTATGCCATATCTCTCGGTTCTTTTATTTATTTTTCTATAATTTATACTTTGATAACATTTCAGATGACAATGAAACAAATCAGGAATACTGGCAAAATGATGAGGAAATCTTGCCAACCAAAGAATAATGTCGAAGATGGTGAGAATATTAATAAAAAGAAAACATCACCGAACTTCTTTGTATCTGAGATAAAGGCTAATTTCAAGTATTATTCTTTCAGAAAAAATCGATCCCATTGCAGAAGGAATCTTCATTGATGAGACGGAAGTAAAATGTTACATGGCTTGCATTATGAAAATGGCTAACACGGTGGGTATCAATATTAATAAATAATATGTCACAAATCAGTGAATATTACAAGATTTAAGTGAGAAATATTACTGTGACTAATAAATCCCTACAAAAAACAAACAAGATGTTGTGTAAAGAATTATGATCTTCAATGCAAAAAGTCAAATAAGTATTATAGTCACCTCATCAAGCTATGAAAAACCAGTATAAGCTAACCGTTTATTGTGCCAAAAGATAATGTTAAGCGAGGCTTAGATTAACTGGTTTTATATCGCTTGTTGTGTAGCCATGTGTACCAAAGTCTTTGTTTACTTTTTCAGCTTAAAAATGGAAAATTAAATTTCGATGCCGCCTTGAAACAAGCTGATTTATTGCTACCTGATGAAATAAAGGAACCTGCTAAGGATGCTATTATAGCTTGTAAGAAAGCTGGTACGTATTCGTTACCTCTAGACCTTATGCCTATTAATATAAAACTTTAATATAATTATGCGTAAATATGACTGAAGAAATTATGCTTAAAAAGTTTTGAGGATTTTGTTATGCGTAAACATTATTAGGATAAACAAAAGCATGCCATGTTACATTAGGTCTTAAAATTGTTTGCAAATGAACTGGGAACCGATTATTTGGCTTGAAATGGTCTGAGAATAATTATAATCTAAGTACATCCAGCTGATTATTTTATACAATGATAAAAAGGTTGTTGAGTTCGACAGTCAGTTTCAGAACCACACCTTTCAGTAGCATATTATCTAGTTAAGTTAAAAAAACATGGTTAATTTTGCAGAACAAATAATTACAGGTCATACTTTTTGTATGAAATTACCTTCGTCCCTACATGAACATAATGCTAAGCCAATTTACCTGCCTAATTAAACTAATCTAACATCGCTATGAAAGGAAGGTCATGAAAATCACATTAGTGGTTTATCTTTCTAATATTGCCTACCAGAAGTCATTTGGGCTGGCCAATTATTTCAAGTGGCCATGTAGGTACCTCGCTATCTATGTATCTCCCTAACATTGTGTATTTAAATGGCTTCATTTGTTTTTCAGCGGATGGCCACAAGGATATTTGTGACGTATCATTTCATGTCACTAAATGCATCTACAATCAGAACCCGAGCATATTTTACTTTCCGTGATGTTTTTTTTCTATATTTAATATTTTATTATATTTAGATCTGTATGCTCATTAAACTATGGATCAAAATCAGATGTTTTCTTTCTACTTTTCTACACGTACCATCTATTGCAAAGTTACAGTCATGTGATTAAATCGTGTTCAGCAATCGTTTCATTGCATTATCTGAATACGAGTATAACTTATCTATTACCAAGAAAAAAATACAGCATTGTAGGTACCTACTCAGTGGTGGGTATTTACCTACTTCCGCCCAACATGTAACGAACACCATCAATTTGTGGATAATGACTCGTTAACTTGCAATTTTTCCAACACCTATTTATGTTGGTACCAGAGGCGGAACTACCGCCGTGTCAATTATCCGGGGCCCCAAGTTTCAAAGGCCCCAGACGATTGGAATAAAAATAAAAACAAAAAATGTTGCTCTTAAATGAAAACTTAATAAGTAAAGCCATAAAGCTCCAATTATATCGAACTCCTAACATAGCTCAATTTTCAAAAAGGCTATATGTATGCAGTTGTCATAAACGAGATACTATCAGTCGATCAGCATTCTCAATTTTCTAGCTCTCTTCAAAATTCTCATAGCATTAGTTAAACGAGTCAAAATCTTATTGTCTTTATTCTGCAAAACTTAGATTAGAGGGGCCCCAAATAAGTTATGATACGGGCCCCTTCTGGCCTAGCTACGCCAGTGGTTAGTACATACGTTTCTTGGAACCGCCATGATGTTATGGTGTTACGTCTAATTTAACTTGACAAGTCGAGTACGTATAAGTTATGTGAACCAGCTCTTATCAAGAGCTGCATCGAATCTACAACATCTGAGAGAAGAAAACTTACTCGAAAGCCCTCATAACTGTTACTTAATCTAAATAAGATATAAATCAAATCTTTATTCTCCATAATAAACTTCAGGTAAGTACCACGCCATGCCAGTTAATTGCCGTCCACTACTGAACGTTAGTATGTCCCAAAGAGGGCCAACCATGTCGGTCTCGAACAGTGTACATCCATCCGCTGCCGCAAGACGCACAACGTATACACACCTACTATACACGGTAAGTCGCGGGACCGTCTGTAGAGTTAACCATAACTCCGGAACGCAAAGGGCAACTGAAAGTCTGACAGTCCTTTCCGCTCCACCCCGGAAATGAAGACTTATTTAATGTCTAAAAAGAACTATACTTCTAATATACTTCAGTCTCCACTCTCTACAAGTACCACGTACAGAACTTCAAGGACCAAGTTTTTGAACTTGGTCCTGCGTGTGTGCGGGAATTGAACCCGCGACACGCAGCGCAGCAGTCCAATTGCTCAGCCACTGCGCTAACCGAACACAAAAAATATTGACCACAAATAAAGCAAAATCACTCCGGATCGTTTAAACAACATCTCCTTGATGCAGACATCGCTATAATTGTCTTAAGTGACATCAACACTCTGGGTGTCACCACTGCGAGGACCGTCCTGAGGACACGGTGGAGCATACGGTGCAGGACTGCCCCGCTTGGGCAGAGCACCGCCGTGTCCTCACGACGGCGATAGGCGGAGACCTCTCGCGCCCGGCATTGGTCGAGGCCATGCTGCGGGGCGAGTCGGAGTGGGAAGCGGTCGCCTCCTTCTGCGAAGCAGTCATGCTCGCGAAGGAGGAGGCGTGCCGCGTGAGGGAGAGAACAGTGTCCTCCCTCCGACCCACCCGCAGTGGTAGACGCCCACGGCGACGGACGTCGCCAGACGATCTCCGGCCACCGTAGGCGCGGGCATGCGGGCAGCGAGTAATGGGCGACTCGCTGCCCGACCATGGACCATGCCCGGGTCGACGGCGCGTTGTGTTCCACGCGCGCCTCAAGGAGTGTCAGCAAATTGACGGGGCCTGTAGAGGGCCAGAGCCTGCCGGGGTCGCGGGACTTACCCATCACCGTAACCCCGGTACGTAAAGGGCTCGTGAAGGACACCGTGGATTTTAGTCAGTACAAGTCTGACAGTCCCTCCCGCCCTGCCCTGGGTGGGAGGACTCATTTGATGATTTTACAACGCAAAAAAAAAAAAAAAGTGACATCAACACTGGTTTAATTCGTAAATCTGCGCCTATCCTCACTTAAAATTCCAAAAATTGTATTCGAAAAATAAAAGCTGATGAACAAAAACATACTTTATACAAATTCATTTTCAATAATGTTAGTTATCATTAATAGAAAACACTAGAAAAGTGAGCATGAAGTTACAATATGGCGCCGACGTAATCTTATTCTTATTTGAAATTCATAGCTTCACCAATGATTGGCCTGTCCTGCAGGTTATCTGAAGCTGAAACGTAGCGCGAGCGGTTGTATAATTATGGTTAGTAGTAGGTATCCCAAGTTGCGAAGATCTTTTGCTGTATTTATTGTTTTCATCTAACTACATAGTCTAAAGTCTAACTAATATTAGGTATACCTAAATGCGTAAGTTTTATAGGATGAATGTTTGTTTTTTTATAATATACACAGTAATATATGAATGTTTTTTATATAATCTTTTTTTATATACGTTTGGCGCAGTGGCTGAGAAATTGGACTCCTACGCTATGTGTCGCGGGTTCGATTCCCGCACGGAACAAATATTTGTATGATCTGCAACTAGTTGTTCCGGGTCTGTGTGTTTGTGTACGTGATTTTAACGTAAACGCGCCCACGATACAGAAGAATTTCCTAGTGTAGGGCAACGTTTTTAAAAAAAAAAAATAGTTACTCAATCACATCAGAACGGTTGAACAGATTTTGATGAAAACCCCAGAGATAAGTTAGGCCGGAAGTCATTTCAATACTGGAAGTAATTTCAATAATACCGGACCTAGTACCGGGATAAACAGTATATCCCGGCATAGGGTGAGTTCCCGTGGGATACCTAACTTTCGATTTACCTTACAGGATTCGTTTAACCTCTCGGGCGATTTATAATTGAAAATGATAAAAATCAACGTCCAATGAGTGACTGTCTGTTATGTACAGACGTGTGTATGTAAGGCGCTGGGGCGTTTTCGCTTATGTACACCCGGGTGTACGTAACGCGCCCGAGAGGTTATGTATATATTCCGGCGCTGGCCCTAAGCCCTGAACAATTTTTTCAACGCTAGCGAAGCCGTTGGCAACAGCTTTTTTTTTTCGTGGTAAAATCATCACATGAGTCCTCCCGGTGGCAGAGCAGGAGGGACTGTCAGACTCGTACTGACTAAAATCTACGGTGTCCTTCAATAGCCCTTTACGTACCGGAGTCACGGTAATTCGTGAGTCCCGCGACCGTTGGCAACAGCTAGTCTAAAATACATGATGTTTAGGCACAAAAGAAAACAATTGGAATGTTTATCATTCCAATTGATCTTGTGTTATCATCATTGCCATCTGTTCACATTTTAATCCATTCCTAGTGATTTCGGTCCAAACCAGTAGATATAAAAGAACGAATATTACCGAACTGTCTAGTTTTTGATGGTTTAGTAAAAATGTTATTTCGGTTTTTATTGTGTTTCTATTTTGTAGAATTTTATGGGGTTCATGTAAGTACATTCCGTTTCTGTTTTTTTTGCTGGTTGCTGCGCTGTCAGTAAATTAGTCAACTTATTTCATTTTCGTGCAGTTACATTTTGTTCCGCGCACTTATAAGCAGCATAAATTGTTTATTTTGTTGATTTAATCATTGCTCTTGCATATACGCCGTAGTTATCATATTCAGTTATTATATACTTAAATCTCTTTTCCAATAGGCGAGGACAGACGAAGAAATCAAAGCATGGTTCTTCCGTGAGGGCATCGAGTGTAACAATGAACACGCCATCACTCCGAAGGAAATTCTGATGTTGAAGCAAAACAAAATACCCGAAACAGAGAACGCTAAATGTTTCGTCGCCTGTATTTTTAAGAAAACTGGTATGGTAAGTAGCGTGTTATCTTAGCGTGAAATAGGCGATAACTGCATATTTGCATATACCTATAAAAAGTCGAATAAAATATGTGAAGAGCCCGCCATTTCCAAGAATAAAACCAGTCGAATTATGGAACTAGGTACCAACTATAACTACAACTACAGGCCAACGTATATTAATTATTGTAATTAAGTAATTAACTTTTGATGTGGCAGAGGGCGTCCACAAATGCGTCGCCAGGTTTGACGGAGACGGCCACGCTTTCCTTTCCCTTGGGCATTCCAATTCAAAGTTCATTTGTATTTGTAGTCGGGGTCCCTTCGGAGCGTGTTGCCAATCCATCTCCACTTGCGATTCTTGATCTGGCGGTCCATCAGGCTCTCGTGTCATTTCCCCAAGTTGTTGGATAAGGTTTCGGGCCAGTAATATCCAAGACAGTGACGAAGACAGCAGTTGACGAAGATTTGAATTAGGCATAAAATGTCCTTTATAAACATCCAGTGGAAGTTGGTCCTGAATATTTTAAGTTTAATGCTTCGGGTAACCTTCTGCGATTGCCAAACAGGTGGCCTACCATGGCGTCTTTAAAGTGTAGATAATTCTAGTGTTCAGGGAAGATATCTACAGTCTTCCCGAGAATGTGCCTTAACAGACGTTGCACAGGAGGGTTCTGGAGTTGGTCTTTTAAGAGGTCCCGGTTCCCTCCTCCATGTGCTGATGGTGATCACCGGGGTGGTTTTAATGAGGTACAAATCCCACACTCCCTGGTCTTATCCCCAACGACCAGGCGCCTTGTGAAGGTACCCCCCCCCCCCCGTAAACAAAAAAAAAAAGGTATTTCTAGTGTGGGAAATAGACAGCATGTCAGAATGGCAGAGGTATACAAGTCGTCTAGCGCCACCTCGTTTCCACACTGGAATTACTCACGCTTTGTGACGTGGTGGTAGGCCATCAGGTCTCATTTGCGCGAAAGTTGCTACCAGTTTCTGACACGACGCTCCCCAGTTGTGTTTTGGACGCGTTCCACTGCCTCTTTGCTAATCACGTAGAACGATTCATCATTCATCATATATACGTATAAAACTATTATTTTTCCTTTTTGCAGATGGACAGCAAAGGAATGTACGATGCAGCAGCATCAATGGCAATGACTGAAAAAGATTTTGCTGATGACCCCAAGAGGCAAGAGAACTCCAAAAAGCTTTTGGAATCTTGTAAAAATGGTGAGTAGGGACACATTTGCATATTTTCACCGTTTTTCTTCCAAGTCAGGAGACCATTACACCTTGAAGAATGATGATCATCGCCACTCGAACAGGATATTACAGAAAAAGCAAAGTCATCGTAGGTATTTGTTATGTATAGTTAGCTACAGGTATCTCTGATGTCGTTGTAACACAATAAGGTTCCAAAATAAGGTTGCTTAGCTAAAAATAGACGACACCAAAGTTTGCTAAAACTTTTGTAACCGTCCTTCATCCATCTGTTGCATATTACTTATTTAATGTTGATTATATGGGTTAAACTTGCGCTGCATTCATATCTGATCTGTTTTAGTGAACGACCAAGCAGTCACCGACGGTGAAAAAGGCTGTGAAAGATCTGTACTTCTTCATAAATGTTTCGTCGAAACTGCACCCAAGGTGAAGTGTTAATTTTACTTCATAAGATACGATTCCACCGGTGTGCGACACTGTGTGGCACAAAAGTTCGCTCTAGTCGAGTAACACAAGCAAATACGTATTAATTTGTGGGTGCACATTCTAGAAATGTTCGAACACACCTGGTTACTTTTGTGCACGCACACATGAACAGTGGACTCATTATTTGTTCGCGCACATTGCTAAACTCAGTTCAGATAATATGATCGCACACAAAATGTGCTGCACTGTGCTGTGCGCCAACGAAACTTACGCACAGCCTTGCCGATGGATACAGAGGCTTAACGTGATACCAGCTCAGCACGCGCACTGCTGAAGTGCTGCACAAAATGTTCGCGAACAAATGCTGCACACTATTTTGGTGGAATTGTACCATTACTAACACATCAATAAAATTATACCAAGGTCCAGGACTTCCCGGGTCGACGGCGCGTTGTGTAGCACGCGCGCCTCAAGGAGTGTCAGCATAGTGACGGGGCCTGTAGAGTGCCAAAGCCTGCCGGGGTCGCGGGACTTACGAATTACCGTGACCCCGGTACGTAAAGGGCTAGTGAAGGACACAATGGATTTTAGTCAGTACAACTCTGACAGTCCCTCCCGCCTACCCTGGGTGGGGGGAGGACTCATTTGATGATTACCACGAAAAAAGAAAAAAAAGGACAGGACTTGACTACCTAATCAGTTAACATACATTTATTGCGTTGTTGACCTTTGCAGTTTCACAATAAGGTTGAATGTCACTTGCACTTTAATAAATTCCATGAGGACTATTTAAAAGTGTTAAAGCAATATAAATATCATTTTTTGTTTCAGCTGGGAATTAAACTGCCTAATTAACCACGCTAAGAAATGCTCCACATAACATTAAAATAGGTATTAGAAAATAAATAAGTTGAAATAAAAATAAATTAAATGAGCAATAATAATTTTATTTATTCATTAACCTTAGAAAACACCTTAAACAACAGGGGATCTAAAATATTGAATACAAAATATCTATTATATACGTATTATGCGATTCTTAGGATTATTATTATGACGTATTATTATGATATATTATTATTGGTATCACACTGATGTACAACAATTAAAAAAGAAAACTACGCACGCTATGAGAATAACATTTGGGTACATTATGACAGTTATGTCGTCACAGAATAAAAACAAAATTTAAAAATTGCGGTTAGTGATGTTCTCGTAGATATTTCACTGTTTATACCTCCCTTACATACATAGTTTAGGAGGAAACAAATATGCGTACTTCATTTGTTTGTTACGAGTTTAGGGGCATAAATGAAATCAATCACACTGGTGTTTAACCAGCACATAATACGAACTTATTATTGGTCTACTATCGTGTGTTCTCTTCACTATACAGAATATGACTAAGTGCCCATTCGCACGAGCGTTTTCTACTGGGCGTTAAAAAAGCGCCGGAAATAGAACAGATGCATTCCCATGTATCTGTTCACACGTCAGCCCTTTTATAACGAGGCTTTTTTTTGAAATTGCATTTGCATTTCAAAAAAACATTTTGCATTATTTTAAATGCTGGGCGGTGACAGTTAGGTTCAATTTTTCTTTTTCTTAAAAGACAGCGGATTTTTAACGCTCCAAAAAAAAGCGCTTGTGCGAATGGGGGCTAACACAGCTTTTCAAAATATCTTCTCAGACTCAAACAACATTTATATTGTTGTCTTTTAATATCTATTCGAGGTGATCCCATACTTCTGCCAATCCAGCACAATTCTAAAATTTCTCTCTCATTCATAATTATTTCAATCAAACATTTATTATGTCTTTGTCAATTGAATAAGAATGCTTTTTTTTGTGAATAAGAGCGAAATTTTCTTGCAATCCAACTATTTATTTCTCGCAGGTTTTCGAGTTACTGTACAAATATATATTTAAAAAATAATCGAGCACTCGTTTTCATATTATTATGACAGTCACGTATAAAATTGGTTGAAAAGAGTGCTAATACATATAATCTTATACATAAGATTATTATGAAAACTTTTATCTATGAATATATTCGCAAACTAGTGTAAACATGCCTTTATCAAATACTAGTTACATTCTCAAGAAATATATTTTGTTTTTTTTTAATTTAGTTACTTACATAATTTATTGTAACATTTGATTTTACATTTATAAAAAATATCAAACATTTCACGAAGTAAAATCATTTATTTTTAAAGGTACAGCTAACTCATCGATGATTTCAGAATTCACTTCTTCCGTTACTTTTTATAGAAATACAATAGCATTCCATATTATATAAATTAGTTCTCTTTAAAATATAAATTATTATTACGAAAATTGGTATATAGCTTGCGTTGATGTTGAGGTGATCGTGAAAAAAACTTAACAAGCCTTGTAATTAACAGTGCGGTACCGCCCTTCTGTTAATTGACCTCTGACAGAACCAAACATAAAGCAACCTTATTGCAAAGACGCTTAAGATTACTTTGATTTTGAGAGATGTGTTAGTGTCAACCAGTGTTTTTCAAATCAGAGGTGAAATAAGTGCTGAAGAACTGTACAGAGAACCTAACAATGACTAGTGCTTACGATTTTATTATTATGCATTACACAGATACACAAACATTCACACTTTAAAAATTTATTCGAAGGATTACAGACAGTCCGAATATATTCGAATATACATAATATTTGTTAACTACTAAATATTTGTGCAAACAGAGTAGAAATGTATTATTTTTTTAAGTTTTTAAGTCCTTGATATATTTTAATTCTGTATAACCTAAGCTTTGATTTGATTGAATTGCGTACATTTAGAATTATTCACATATCAGATGATGATATAATTTTACCACATCGCACTAATAATATCATAGAGTAAAATAGTAGAAAGGGTAAGAGAAGTATGAAAATATTCGATTTGTTCCAGTTTGGAGATTCAATAAATCGGCATCGAAATATAACATTAATTAGATATGCCTTTGCTTAAAATACATAGGAAAATATGCTGCTGTAAAAAGGTAGTATTTAGGTTAGACGCCATGCACCCAAATAGATTATCATTATTTGATAGCAATAACCGGAACAATAATTTAAAACAGCATATTTTGATCCAATTAATTACTTTACAAATATATTATATTCGAGAAAACAAAATAATTTTTGACTAAATTGGCACAATCTAAATATGTACTTAATTTGTCCGAAAACGGAATAAGAATATTTAAAAGACTGAACATAAATATAAAGTAAAATTATTCCATTTAATTGAATGGCAAGTTATTTTTATTATTATGCGTAATCAAGATTTATCACAATTAATAGGCCTTTCACAAAATACAAACGCCAACAAGTAAAAAAATAATATCGCGTCTTGTTTTAAAATACAAAATCAGATTTTCCGATTACAAAATTATACAATTAAAAAAAAACACAATTCGCTTAAAAATATTAACTTCACTTAACTATAGAGCACATAAATTCACAAAAGCTACAATATTACGCATTATTTATGTAAATAGTATGCGATTAATATTTTACATGAAGATTGTATTGCACAGATATTCGAGAATTCTAAAATTGTTTTAATATCATCTCTACACAGATAAAACTTATCGAAAAACTCACAAAAATTGATAACCGTGTTTGAAAGAATGATAATTTTATAAACTCAAGCACCAATAATATTTGCTGCTTGTATTTGCGTTGTTTACATTTCAGAAATATTACTAGAATAAAATATCGTTTTGAGATTATACTTGAAAAAATGTATATAAATGTTATATTCGAGGAAAAATTCGAGAAAAGAAGTATCAGTTTCGAGTCTAAAACTCTTAGTCTACGCACGCAAATGTGACTACAGCCTTGCAAAAATGAGAAAAAAAAAGATGAAGGTTGAAGAACAGTCAGATTGTCTATTCCACAAAGACGAGGTGACCTTCGGAGAGGTCTTCGTCACCCTGATGTTATATACTATCGTAGCTGTTGGGGTCGGGTGACACAGTGGGCCCAGCTCCACGTGCGGGTAACTTGAATCCATTCAACATGAACACCCAACCATCCTGTAAGGTAAAAATAAAAAAGATATAAAATTATATGAAAACATTAAGAAGGTCATGTCTAAGAGACCTGCCATCGAGACAGGAGATATTATAGTGCGCTAGTCTGTCTTTTATCCCTCACACTCATAATCCAACTAACTGCTTTCAGCATGCCCAAAAGTGATCAAGCGCAAGAGTAACTGCTTGAAGTGGTTTGAGGGAATGGAGGGTACCATACCGCCATCATCAGCCTATAATGTTCCAACTACTGAGACACATGGTGCTCCACCTCTCTGTGATAGAGACGGCCATAATCCACCACGTGGGCCCATAGCGGGTTGGTAGATGTCACATGTCTTCTAATTTTTGGTTCTAGGACATGCTAGTTTCCTCACGCTGTTTTCCTTCACTGTTTTGAGTGCAGCGGTGATTAAATAAATTACACAAAGTAGTGTGCCTGGCTGCATTCGAGCCCGCGACCTACATACAACTCGTAAGTCTGGACCGATACCTCTGGGTCACCACTACTCCAAATTCCGGGTCGCTACTAAGAAAATCATATTGCGAAAACCCAATAACTTTGTCCAAACTGAACCTGCTGAAAGCTGGATCTGCTGAAAATGGACCAGAGCATTGACTACGAAACAAATGCGACAAGGTAAAAAGAACAATGTCAATCGGTGTAGGTATTTTTGTCACGAACGCAATTGAAACACGTGTGAAGAAAACTATTTTTAGGAAATGAATAAACACTATTTCGTCTTGTACTTTCATATAGTAGCTAACTGTAACTAAGTAGATGAATATTATTTTTTGCAGCAAAGTTCTTCTTTATAACTTTAGGGTTATTGAATATAAGGTTCTTTACTTCTTCAAGACCTAAAAAATTGATGTATTGGGAATATCCATGTGTTTCATTTTTTTTGTTTTTACTGACAAACTACTTTCTTTGTAATTCATCAACAAGCAGTAATTTAATTTTTCTAAATAATAATTAAAAATCCGCACTTACTTTAACAAGGTTAGGTAATTCCGACCAGAAGCCAAGATTGGGTATAACTTCAACGCCCGTCGCTCCCATCAAGAATTTCTTTGTGCATATACCAAGTACAAGGTAGAATACCACAAAGGAGAAGAATATGATCAATAGTGTCGAACCAAAGGACCTTCCCGCCTCTTCTATTTGCTTGAGACATGCGTCTCTTGAATAGAAAGCTAGCACCTGAAATACAAAACCATTACAAATTATACTCTACTAACAAGGAATACAACTTTAGTTCTCTACAAACAATGCTTAGATTTACGAAAAGACGAGAGAAATAAAACATCACTCCAAAACCTTCTTTATCAATTTTTTAAGCCACATGGTTTTTTAGCAAAAAAAAAACATTGATTCTAAAATTTACAAATGATTATTGTTCTTACACAGTGAGCTATCAGAAAAATAGAGTTACACCATTTGCACTGCAGACCCACCGTAACCCTCGCTGTACCCCCGATGGCTTTAATCCAAACTAATATTATAAATGCGAAAGAAACCCTGTCTGTCTGCCTGTCTTTTCTTCACGCCTAAACTTCTGAACCAATTGGTGTGAAATTTGGTACAGACATAGTTTGAAACTTGAGAAAGGACATAGGATAGTTTTTATTACAAAAAATTAAAAAAACAAAAATCTGCCGGAAGTCACTATTCCGCGCGAACGAAGTCGCTAGTTTCGTAATATTATTTGAGACCTAAAAGTTAAAAAAGTGATCAGTTGCCTAGCCTGTGATGGAGTCTGGACCAGTCTAATCAGATACAGCTGAATACCAGTGAATGTCTATAATAGAACTTAGTAACATAGATTCAATTTTAAGGAAATAGGTAAGCAGTTAATGTAACAGCATGTAATTATAAATATTAAAGGTTAAGTGTTTTCCCTCACTGCATTTACCAATAGGAAGTTGTTCCGTTTATGTTTAACTAAATGTGCATTATAACCATTTCAATATTTTTATCAGTACTTAAAAAAGAGAAAGTTGTAATTAATTTGTTTTATTTTTTTTATTTAATTCAGTTCAGCACCATATTTTTAAAAGTAAATAGCCAGAATGAGGCACAGTGGAAAAGTTAAAAAACTTGATTTAATACAAGGAGTCTAGATTTCTAAACCAAAATAACTTCAGTTAGTTAATCGTAACCAAGGTTCCTAAGTATGGCGAAAACATTCCTTAGGCTTTTTAACAAGTAAAATTTTCATCTGACCTTGTTAAACCATATGTTTCATAATGAACTAAAATATTATAATTAAGCTACAGAATGAGCAAACAAGAATGACTTACAATTTTATCTGGTTCCGCTAATGAATACACTTGTAGTTTGTTCTCTGTGACAGCGCACTCCAAAAGAACGATTGTTTCACTGGAATGATAAAAATGCTTCATTTAATTTATTTATCAAACATACAACAGGGTTTTACTGTTGTACAAGTTCTTATATGTTTTAGCACCCAGTTTACCTACTATTTGTAAGCTGCTTTTATCTCAAAACTGGTAGAATTAGATAAGAATTCTATCTTATGACTATACATATTCTATTGTGAGTTTATTGCATTGAATCCAGTAGGTTTCAAACTTAAATTATTCATTGGGCCAATATAATAAACAAGTCTACAAAAATTCAGATTTGACGGCAAATATGCCAAACTTTCAGGTGGCAAAGTTACTGGACTATTAAAGCATTCAGTACCTATAGCTGAAGGATTACATATTATATAATTTTTCTAAATAGTTAATGCAAACTTACGATGGTCCATTAGGATAAATAATAGAATTGCCTTGATCAGAAAAATGTGATATATTTGTCTTGCCCATAAAGTCATATGATCCTTCGTCATATTTGTAGGTACCAGTAGTCTTGTTTAATAGATCCATTGTGATTACATGACGACAGATCTGAAATTTTAAATAACATGTTTAAGTACTTAAACATCTTTTTTGTTAATTAATTTTATTTATGAATGTAAATGATTGAACCATGAACTATTAGTTAATGGTTTACATTATATGAAACTTTAAATATATCAGAGTAGAATATTCTAAAGTTATTGGATCATGATAAATTGTATCACATGTAGTTTATGCAACTCTGTTCAATTTGACAACAGTGATATTTTTTTTAGTAACAGAAGACTCGAATGTAAGTTTTACCATGCAACTTTTTATTATAATTATGACTTAGAAGAATTTCATTTCTTATAAGATAATAATTATACCTAAAACTGTTGCATATTGTATAGTTAAATTCCACACTTTAGACATTAATACATATAATTTTAACTAAATACAACATGATAGCAGTGGTAGCATGTTATACCATTTGGCTTCATTATAATAGAATTATGTATTGATTACGCATTTTTTATGGGAAAACAGGTTTCGTCAATGCCTCTCTGTAAACACGTTCTGTTAGTAGGTGGTTACGAATTGTAACAAATGAGAACCTAAACACCTACTCTGTGGTGAAATCGTAATTATCTCACAATAAATTTTGTAACATAACATGTAATATAAACATTCTGGTCTAGAATACTAGGGTATTTTCATATTTATCTAACTTACCGACAAAGGTACTGTACAGGTGTTTTTTGGAGTTGGCTGGCTCACATTCATACTGACGTCGTAACAAGGATGATAGTAATAGGTGCTCATTTCATATTGCGTACCGTTCATCTTCACCGCATAAATATCCGCTGAGTAAAACTCAGATGAAATTGCGGGCGTAAGGTCGATTCCGGTGCCATTTGAAAAAACACATGAACACGGTGACTTCGTTACACAAAGGTCTGCATTAGCCAAAGATGATGAGCAAATCCATAAAACCACACCAAATCCAAATATGTTCAAGAACCCCATCTTTTTGACGGAGAAAACTCTAATATAAATGTAAAAATCCCCGTGTGGATTATCTCACCCTTTGTGTACGACTTACGACGACGTATATTTTTTACCCAATCACAATCAACAAATTATGAAGTATAGCCACAGTATAGCACAGCTGGCTGTCGAAATGTAAGTTTTTAAAAATTTAGCTCCTGGTCTTTTGGTGTTTCATTTCACCTGCAGGTTGTGTCAAAAACCAAGCTTGACTCACTTGACTCCAACGAGCACTGTTCGAAAAATGGCAACAATATATCAAAATGAAAATGACATTAGTTTTGTCAAATTGACAATGTCTAATTCACTCCAATTGAAAATAAACGTAAACATTGAAAAGGAAGTGGAATTTAACAATTGCTGTACAAAATAATATATCCCAACTGCCTAAAGAGGTTACCCAACATGGCAGATAAAAAGAAGAAAATATTTACTTCGAAAGTAGGTCACAGAATTTTCTTTAAAACTCATGGAGCATCTTGCTTAAAAGCCAACCTTCTCTATATTACTTTACACAGCTCTGCTTTATATCAAATGCCCGTAATAAATAGTTTTCTAACAACAAATCTAGTTTAATAAACCGCTAACCTCTTTTTTAATTAAATATTATTTAGGAATCTACGGCACCAAGGAGGCCGGTGATTCTGAAATCAGATCGCGGTGAATCTTCAAAAGATCAAAGCAAAGAGAAACAGGAAAAAGAAAAGCAGCCCACAATCATACTGAAGACAAGAGAACAGAGTGCTCCGAAAGAGGAACGACCCCAGAGCCCTAAGAGTATCAAAACTTCTACATCTGAAAATGATGGACACCCATCTATCCACAAAATTGCACAAAATGAAAATAAGGAGAAGAAAAATACAGGTAAAGAAATCATTTGTTCTCTTCTCATCATTATATTCTGCATAAGGAGTCTATTGCTATTTCCAACAACTTTTTTATATTCACGAAATATACAACAGCAAACACAATAGAACAATAAAATATTGTTTCAGTAACTTCTATTACCTATTCATTATAAATCTGAATATTTCACAAACACTTTAAAAAAAGAAACAAATAACCTAAAACATTTAATATAAATTCCAGAACATAAACCTAGTCCACCGCTGAAATTCATGACAGAGCCTGTGAAACTTCTTGATGAGAATCTGGAACTCAACACCAATGCTTTGGAATTCTTGCATGACTCAAGCACTAACTATCTTGTAGTCGGGATAATAGGTAAGAAATTAATTCCTAGGCATTAATTTTTCTTCCCTTCTCTTGGCTGAGGTCTAATTTATGAAGTTAATAGATTCTCTATTCTAGTTTAGATAAATTATTCTGCTAAAAAAACTTTATGACTGAGTTAGTAGGACTCACAGCTGGCATATGATCAATATTTACTCAGTCAGTGGGTCATCTGAAGGGTGAGTTTTAAGACAAAGCAGCAGTTTTTAACCACTGCAGCTAACTGTGTCAAATGTTAAAAGTCTATTCAATTTATATTTTTTTATTATTGCTATTTTTTTCCATTTGTAATTTCCTTTAAAAATTATAAATGTATTTTAGCAGTCACAAAGTGTCAGTCAATGGATATTCAAACTGTTATCTGCAATCAGCCTTGAGACTATGAGCAGAGGAGTCCCTTGTTATTAAATAAAATGTATTCTATTTTCAGGCACACAAGGTGTTGGCAAATCAATGATACTTAACCTTATTGCTAACAATGTTCATGATCAGAATCTCTGCACTCAAATATTGAACTCTCACGAAATGCCAGCTGATAGCACATTTGACAGCAATGAGGTTGGATTAGAGAATCAACAGGAAGCGCTAGATTTTGTTGGGGCCCCAGAACCAAAATCACAGGATAAAGATGGTATATTTAAATTCAAAATGCAAGATATTGAACAGATTGAGAGGGGAGTCCATTGCACAAAAGGTAATGTAGGTTGTAGACTAGATCAATAAATGTGGCATCAGACTGACATTTGACCTTATTTCAGTTCAAGTATTTGTGAATTGCGATTACTGATAGACTATGATAGCACTAGCCATCAGGCAGAATCTAGATTGAGAGCAGGCTTCTTCATTCCACCATCTGTCAATACTACATTTACATTACGTTTACTACTTAAATATGCGTTGCAGTGCCAGAGAAGTATTGCTGCGTCGTATTACATGGAAATATCTGTAGCATATTGCACAATACGTGCATATTTCTGTTTAATAAGATGCAGCGAGATCGCTCCGTCGCCGCATTGCATTTATTTCGAGCTATAGGGTGCCACACGGACAGTGCGGCGCCGCAGTGGCAACAAAATGGAGGCCATACACGTTAGGGTTTGCATGATGATTTTAACTTTACATGCATAACCGACACGCAAGCCCTAGCATGTAAGTGTTAAAACTGTACAGTTATCAGTGCATGTATCGGTTATACGTACGGTCTGTTATGCGTGCACGGTTAAAAACATCACGCAAACGGTATGCTGTTTGCCTCCATAAAGTACTGAATGGTATCGCTTCGGTGCCGTAACGCAGACATCTCTCCTCACCGCCTTGCATCGCGCTCTTAGTACAAGGCCTCAGTTTGGGATCACATTTCAAAACCTTGTTCGGTTTATTCCGCCTTTATTTTGCAGTTGCAGCAAGAGGAGTTTTCAAATACTTTCACTATTAAATAAGAGTTACTTAACAATTCCAGGTATCGACATGTACATAACGAATGATCGTGTGATACTCCTGGACTGCCAAGCATTATGGTCACCATCATTGATAGAAGAGTCCAACACAACCATCACGGCTCGGAGTGCTAACGTAGTGACAGTAGACTGCCTCCAAATAGCATCCTATTTGATGGCCATCTGTCATGTACTGATTGCTGTGCAGGACTGGTTCACAGACTATAATTTCTTGAGGTAATTCGATAAAGATTCCTTTTATTTTTGGCCATTAGTGGCTGACCCCACTTACATAGTACATGGTTTATTCACTAACTCTGCTTAATATTTTATCATCGATAAATTCATGGCTAGACTGTCACTAATCATTACTAACGTGACATCATATATCATGACAAACCTACATTTGTCTATTCGCTTCTGTATATAGCAACCAGGTTACACAGTTATTAAAACAAAACAGGCTTGAGCCAAATCATTAATGGACTAACAGTGTACAGTGTGAATGTCAGACACAAATGTCTATCCGACCACTACCTAATACAATCTATTAATACTGTCCGAGAGTTCTTGTAAATACGAGTACTTGGGGGAGATCTATCCCTAGCAGTGGAACACCACTGGCTAACTACCGTCTTATCGAAATTAAAATGCAACCGTCACATTTTCCAGATACATTCAAGCTGCTGAGATGCTAAAGCCTTCTCTATCAGCCTCAAACACGGTGCAAACAAACCAGGAGGGTTCAGAGTCCACGGGAGGCGGTGAGAGCCACCCACACTTACTGCTGCTGCACAACCGCTGTCAGCTTGAAGACTATACTCCTGAATCTTTATGCATCATGCAAGATCTGTACAGGTTGGTTATTTATGATGCAACGTTTTTCGGTCAAGGGATGGGCAGGACATGTAATAGTGCACCAGTGCGTGCATACTGCATAGGCACAGGTGCACACAGGTCGCGGGAATGACCTAGCAGGATACCGCGACACTGGAGTGCAAAAAGGCATGTGAAGGTACAGGGTAATTTTTAATCAGTAAGTCTGACCCTTCCACTCCTCTCAAAAATAATGCGTGGCTGTAGTCCGCTCGTTCACTCTCTTCCTCACTTCCTATCCTATAGAACTGAAGCAAACAAACTCGATATAAAGCATCAACAGTGCCGAGGAAATGTGAGGGTAATTGTCAGGTGACTATAAAGTCCTTGCACAAATGAGACCGTGGAACCTAACCTAGGTTGAGCCTCCCTTCAGTTATTATAGACGTTAAAACTCATTAGTAATATTTCAACTATAAAAACCAGTCTTGACTGCGACGAAATTGGGGCAATTTTAAACCCTCATGTCAGTTTAAAAGCCTAGATAGAGTCCGCGTTACAACTGAAGTCCTGCGGAAAATTGGTGTTACTATATTTTTTTAAGCAACGTGATATAATGTCATAGACACTAGCGCCGCGTCAAAAGCATTTCAGTCGTGACGCGGACTCTAGACCGTGTATATAGATTCCGTTCAACATTATACAATCTATTCAAGTCAATAGCCTCTACATTGAGCATGGCACTTCGTTGCAAAGCTTAGTAACAAAGCGTCACGGCCAATGCTACTATGAGTTTATTGTAGCTCAACCCTGACCTCTCACAACAGACTGATGGAATGGAAACCATACAAAAATTATTTGGTGTTCTAAGTTGTGCTATTTGCTTGCCCTATTACATGTGACTGAACTGGCGAAATGAACTATACTTCGATCAATAACAGCTCTAGATTAAGGATCAGGAACAAAAATGAGTCGCATAAGCGGCCACATTTGCACACACGTAGACATCTTCACTTCATAAAAAAATGTACAATAGTATTAACAACTTCAGTTTATTATAAACCTTAACACTCAAACATACAGTTTAATTACCATTGCGAAATGTATTAGGTTTAACGTAAACAATTGAAAAATGTTTTTTGAAGATAAAATGTCATCAGTACAAAAGTACTCATTCTAAAATGTAACTTAAGGTCTAAGCAACAAAGATTCGAAATACCGTCACAAAACTGTTTGTGACGGTATTTTTCGGGCCGTTTTTGAAGCGCTAATCGGGAATCTAGTACTATTATTGATCGAAGGAACTATAGAACAATTGTCCCGAATATTCAGCGAATTTATCACCACACTTTGCCAATACTTTTATTGTGCACACAGCCAAGAAGTGGAATTCCCTCCCGGGATCTGTGTTACATGATAACTACATCCTTGAGGTCTTCAAATCAAGATTGAATAGGTTACTTCTAGGCAAGCGTGCATCACCGTCATCCAAATCTTCGCTTACCATCAGGAAAGATAGAGTTATAAGTAGAGTGGTCAAACGCGAACTTATCGCTAAATAAAAAAAACGGATTTTGCTTATTTTTGAGTAAAGACCCGTCACTTCTATCGGTATTGAAAAATACCGACCGAATGAAAAAAGAACCTCCTTCTTTTTGAAGTCAGTTAATGGCGTTCATTAAAAGACGGTGACGATAACTGCTCAGGCTTCTCACTGTAATGCGTGACGAGGAGCTTGAGGTCGTAAGTTCGGGTCGTAGGTCATCAGTATTATTAGGTCCCCCAAAACGAAATAGCCACAAAGTCTGGATTTGAGCCCGGTTAATGGTTAGGTTAACCTTACATGGAACGTATATATATATGGACGATACGCCTCATATGAAGTTGGGCACGGCATCTGGCTAGACGCAAAAATGGCAAATGGAGTAAGGTTTTGACCGAATGGTGGCCAAGGTTCGGCCAAAGAAACCAGGGCCGCCCAAAACCCATTTGGGTTGACGATATCGTCAAGATCACGGGGAATAGATGGATAAGAAACGCACAGAACCGAGAGATGTGGCATAAAAAGGGGGAGACCTATACCCAGCAGTGGGTGACCCCGGGCTGATATGATGATGATGATAACATGGGATTTAATCATAACTGGCGAAATGTGGGTGTATTATAAATTAATACTTCTGCCTTTCTCTTCGGGGAATACATACGAGACATTATCGGCCTTATTACAAAAACTAAATAAACCTTGGTTTAAACCTGGTCTATCAAGTCAAGGCTTATCTGCAGAGCCATGGTTTAAATTTGTCCGTATTACAAAACTAAGATAAAACGTCGACTTTAGTACCGCAATTTGAACGATTGTCTAAACAATTAAATCCACAATGAGTAATAACAATTAAATCTACCATGTTTCAATACATTTTGGGTGAAAATAACACAAAAACTACAACACAATGAAAAATTTGCTATGACAAACTTTGACATACCTTTGACAGCTACTACTGTTAGACCATGGTTTATCGCAAAACCACGATTTGTAATAATCTTTGTTTAAACCGTAGTTTTACAAGATTAAACCTGGGTTTTTAGTTAAACCCCTTTTTGTAATAAGGCGGTATATGTTTATTCATCTAATACAAAGACTAACCCCTATTAAATTTTCAGAAAAGCATTCCAAAAGTCAAACCTGCAGCTGAACTCAGGAATGTACATGTACAGCGACACGAATAAGAATAGTTTGAACGTGGACAGTGTTTGTAAAGGGTACAGCATTGAGAAGTGTGGGACGCCCATCAATCTGTTCCTACTGCCGGAAATATACAGCGACTTTGGTAAGTTTTTTCGCAATGACAAGGTCACTTCATTCAGTCGATTGATGATTGCTAATTAATGTTCATTTATGGTTTGAAAATCTTCATCATCTTCCTGCCTTAGACTCCACCGACATATTTCCTTTAGTTTCCGCAGCACCGATTTGTAGCGTGTGGCTGCCACCGAGGTCAACCATGTGCGGCGAGTCTATATAAATGTATGAAAACTACAGGAAATATACCGTTGGCTTCATTTTGTGGTTGTGGCAGGTAGCCCATACGCGGGGACCATTAGTCCCATGATAATTACGTTTTCTGTCATTCTCCCTTATATTCTTCCTCATAAAATACAGACATTCTTTTCTAATATGTACTACTTATTTTAAACTTAGGTTATAAATAGATATTCTACACTTCTAGGTAAAAATAATTACTCTAGCCTTTCCAACAATCAGTTCCTACTGCCAGAAATATACAGCGACTTCGGTGAAGTTTGTTCACAATGCCAAGGTCACTTCATTCAGTCGCTCGCTCTCATTTGTCTTTGGGAAGGTTACGTTCCTCGTCGGTAAAAGTTTCGTGATAAATCAAGTTGTAGTTAGCATTTTATTGGTAGAGATATCCGATTATAGCTTTTTTAAATGTCTTTTGGATAATTTAATTCCGTTGTTATTTATGGTGAGTTTTGATATTCATGTAATTTTATTGAAAAGTATTCAGAATACCTACTATTAATAAATTTTGAACAATACTTTTTAGATATTGCACGCTCACTACGATAATAAAAATCATGACGCAAGAAATCCTATTAAATTCTATCGCACGACAATGCTCACTCGTGTGATAAAGCCTACTCAATGATTAATCTAAGGGCTTATTCACACGTGACTATTTCGAGCCCGTTACATCCTATCAATGCTACTATCAATAATCACAGGATCGCGCTGGATGCAACGCGGTTCCAACCGGTCCTATTGGAAAACTATGGGGGAGGCCTATGTTCAGCAGTGGACGTCCTACTGCTGATATATGATAATGATGAAGACATCCAATAAATAAATTTGGGCCTGCTATCAAAGTGTTGCCTGTATAAAATTTGTTGCAAACATTTTTTATCGCGCGAGCGTCTGATTATATACTTAAACATAAACTGATACTACGCAACCACGATGATAACAAAACTGTGATATGGCCATAGTTATATTTTCCATGTAGAAGGCATTCATTCAATAAATGCTAGGTATAGCAGTTGTTACGCACGCCATGTGACTTTTACGTCATTGATATAAAGGCTAAATTAAAAATGATTGATGCGCTTCGGGAAATAACACTGAGTAATGAAAATCAGGTTTAATAAGCATGTTAATTACTACAGGTGAAAACTACAGGTGTGGTGACCTATCGCGCACGATAATCGTGAAGTATGCATCATATCATAAGCATGTGTAAATGAAGCTTTAGGGTTAACTTGTTATCGAAGTCTAAAGGATGAGATTAACATTATATCTTATCACCGGAATGGACAGCTGCGTATGACTAATATATTTTTTTACTCAATCCTTAAATCAGCCAAAAACATAAGTTACACCATGCTTAATGTTTTTTTTTTTGAATATACCAATACTTAGCTTCACAATTTAACTTCCTGTCTTTATACGGACTAAAAACTTATACGAGCACGCCTGGGCTCATCTCATACGAGCTGAGCTTAACCATATCGCGTTACTTCCACAGACAATCGTGACATCTACCGCGGCCATCCAGCCTTCGAACAACTAGCGAAACGACTGCGCTGGATGATCCTCGGCATCAACAGACATCAGATCACCAACGTACCCAACCTCTCAGAAAAAGGATGGTTCCATTACTGCAGCAAGGCTTGGGAAACCATTAGAAAATGCACTTTCTTCATGGAATACGAAAGGTTCTTACCGTGAACACATCCGACTCACACACAAGGATTACTTCTATATCAGCACAGATAACACGCAGGTGTCGCGCAGCTGTAATGATAAAGAATTAAAACGCGATTCATCATTTACGAAATATTTTAATTCTGAACAGCTGATTATAATAATTATAATTTAATGTACATTTTGTTATTGGTTATTGGACCCAATAAACGGATAACCTTAAGGTGCATTTTCATTGTCACTGATATACGCTGTCTATAAGCGGCTTACGTCTCTGCTCAGGTGGTTTGTAAGCGTGTTGGTAAACGCTTGCTAATCTCCAATGTTCGGGGTAACCAGACGCGTCTGCGTCTCGCCAGATGCTGAACGGGGGAGCTAAAGTCGGAATCGTATAAGACTTCTTGCTGTATGGGTGACGCATCTTTGGCATTTTAACTCCTTTAGAATCAGTGGACCCAGTCACGCTCTGCACTGAGTTAGGATTACCAGCTTTAAATGCGAACTTGTAATCTTGCTTCTGTTTCGTGTCTTGGGATAATTTTGCGCCGTTACAAGACACGCAATTCTTATGTCTAGTATTCAATAAATCATCTTTTGTTGAACGTCGTGAAAATTGCTGCGAGTCATTTGGCGAGCTGTGGTGCAACTTTCCTTGCGCGAGCGGAGTCTTATCATACGACTCCAGACTATGACGATTGCGATTGACGTCATAGGCACTGTTGTGATTCTTATTTTTGTTGTTCCATGCATCTTTAATAGGCTGTAGTTTTTCCGGCCTCGTATCGCTGCTATTAGACTTGCGACTCGTCTCACTCGGAGTGCCACATCCATGGATTCCATCACACTCCTGCTTCTTCCCCGACTGGCCTGAGCTCTTCCTGCTAGATGATGCGGACCTGGAACCTCTCTCATTAGCACTAGCATGTTGAGGACAGTGTTGGACGTCACAAGAATCCCTTCGTTTATCTTTTGTCATATCCTTCTCGAAATAAGGCACAGGATGATGTCCAATGTCACCTACCACACGGTTTTGATTAAAAATCGGATTAGTGTGACCAATAGAGATACCCTCATGTTCTTCTTTTGGTGTATGGACCATTGTAAATACTGCTGGTGCCTTAGAGCCGTTTGAACCGTCTATATGCTTTGGTGGTCTCGGTTCCCTTTTAGGGTCTTCTGGTCTAAAATCCCAGCAAATGGCTAGATCCATGAGGGACATAGGCTTAGTATATTGTCCTCCCAAATCGGGGGCAGATGTTGATGGCCTTTGAGTTTCTCCTTTATCACCATCAGTTTTCTTGGGGTCGCATGTCTTGGGCCTATGAACGCGCATCTTAGTGCAACACGTAGGGCCAGATGCGCCGTATCCCTTCCACCCAATAGCGTAAGGTTTAACAATGATGTCAGAATCACGATGTTCCGCGATTTTTGTCAAGTTTCGGTATCCTAAAGTATCAGGCAATGGCTGATGCTCCAGATTTCCGACGTGCATCCTCCTCGCAAATTGAAAATTTTGCGAGACGTTAACGTGAGGCAATTTAGGAGTTTCACTTGTCTTCTCGTCTCTCATATTATCCTGTTCTGCCACCCGGTCATTTTTCTTCGCGTTCTCGGCTACTTTTTTCCAAAATTTGTCAACTTCTTCCTCTTGAGGTCCGTGTACTTGTTCGACAGCGTCCTTGACTAAGATGTCGTGACTATCGTGTCTTTTATCCGGGTCGGTCAATGAACCAGGCACGTATGGTCCGTGGCCCTCGGTGTCTATAGGCTCTTTCTTGTCATTTAGCTGTAATGGATCGTCATCTTCTTTGTTTACTTCATTTACAGCATTTTCCTGAACTTGATCATTATTTTCATGTCCACTACTTTTTGTTACCTTTTGTTCCTTTTTAGATTCAGTTTCCTTCTTTGTACAGACATGTAAAAATTTAAAAGAACCAATTCATATCTATAGTTTATTAGTGCATCTATTAAAAATAACAAACATTTCTAAATAAATAATTAATTAAGTACTCTAGTAAACAGTGTCGTAATCAACTAGCATCCAATAAACTTCTTTCAATAATTTTCTTTGTGCGGCGGTGGTACGGACATTTTTGCGGCTGAAAAAAAATTAAAACAAAAGAAATCAATAATCTAAGATCAAAAAGAACTACATACGTGGCGTGAATTTTCTACAAAAATAAAGTGAAACTAAAATGTTCATTATTTCTCGGGCTACGTCCTATGTGAAAACTGCAAAATAAAAGGTATTTAAAAAAGTTAATATCAAAACATAAAGTGCATGAAATCAACGCCTTCTCCAGTGCTCTACTCCTTATTCCGCTTTTTTTCTCATTGACAGGGTAAAACTACTATTACAATCTTATTTCGAGTAATTACTTTTTTTTACGTGGTAGAATCATCACATGACCTCATGATCCCACCCAGGGCAGGGCGGGAGGGACTGTCAGACTTGACTGACTAAAATCCACTGTGTCCTTCAATAGCCCTTTACGTACCGGGGTTACGGTACTTCGTGAGTCCCGCGACCCCAGTAACTAGTTACTTAAGTAAACGTATTTACGCTTTTCTTTTTTTTTAGCGTAGTTTAATCATCAAATGAGTCCTCCCACCCAGGGCAGAGCGGGAGGGACTGTCAGACTCGTACTGACTAAAATCCACCTTGTGGTGTCCTTCAATAACTCTTTACGTTCCGGGGTCACTACACGGTAATTCGTGAGCTCCGCGACCTCTGCAACTTATTTATGCTAGCATACATATATATATTACTCGTATAATTCCACAGTAAAAAAAAACTGTTTAAGTACCGTATTAAGAATGAAAAGTCGAAATCACAAAGTTATCTCTAGGTACCAACAGAAAAGTTTAAGTGATCAGTGAGACAGTGAATACAAGATGTAAGAAAAATAAAACTGCGAACTACAGGCAACTACAGCTATCACCAACTCTGACCTACTTAGGAACACAAAAGTTTCAAGGCGACGTATGTACGGGTGATGACGACCCCTGACAAGTCTACACACTAGCACGCCACCACAAACAAACAAGAGCACGTTTCGCGCTCAAATGTCTCTCAATCAAACGTCGCGTGTAACCTTATTCACTCACTTCGAACGTCTGCTCGTCCAGCAAGTCAGTCTTGCCTGTCTCCTTCTTAGGTTTGCCGCGTTTCTCAGCGCGCAGGCGCGCCGCCGCTGCCGCTTTCGGCCTCTGAACACGAAGATTCAGCCAGTCTGGAAATCTCCCAGTGGGCGGCTCTTTCGCTAGTTCCTCCGCTGAAGAAAAACAAAGAAGCACTCGATAACAATGCACGTCTTGCTGTGACGAGCTCTACGCTCCATATGCGCGTGACTGATACATGTCTTCATATAAATTTCGCCATAAACAAAACATTGTAGGATTCGCGATTTCGCGTGCAGACGCATTAATAGGTCATCGATTTTAACAAAAATCCATATTTATGCAGCCATTGAGCAAATCGCTAAGTAGCGAAATATTCAAAATCAGTCACTTAACTACTGCGTATCACGATCCTTTTGCAAGTAGGAAGTGTATTTGCGTGTATGTTGACAAATAAATTACGGAGTTTTATTTTTGAACTTCTACCAAGGTCAAACCATAATGATATAATTCGGCAAGGCATCAGGGATGGAAGATTTATTGATGGCGAAAACGCGCTTACTTACCGACTTTTCTTGTTATTTTCCTTGGGAGCTCCCAGGTGCCGGTGTAATGGCCGAAGCATCGCGACGTGCCCCTCGGGGCGCCAGGCAAGAAGTGGCCGTTCATATCACATATAGGTTTGGGGTCCGGTCGCATTTCTACAGGTCTTGCTCTTGTTGGCGCCCATCGTGGGACCTGCCAGTTTCCCAGACGCTTGGGTGTTGATTCCTTGTTGAACTGTTGAGGAACAAAAAAATTCAAGTCAAATTAAAAATTAACAGAACCAAGAATACTCTCACAGAATAATAAGTGAAACAGAATCATTATCATTGTATCGAAAAAATAACAGCTTGCTGTTTTCGCTCTCAATACACTAGTGATTACACGACGACGGCTGACACGCGCCAGTGGTGACAATTTGAAGCACGTGCCACTCATATTTTAAAATTAAAAATTGATCAGGTCCTCTGCTCCCCACAAAATAACTTGCCATTTGTCGCGTGGAAAACATACAAAAAAGAGAGAACACATGGTACATCTTTCTCAAAACATCTACTCTATTTTTACATACATAAACTCACGCCTTCTGCACCCGGCCTTTTTAAGTTAGTTTTCAAGTAGATTCAAACGTATTCTGGTAAGATAATGATACAAAAAAACCCTCAGTTTTTAATTGAAATACATTTAGTATTTCAAAAAGTTTTTGAAATAGGAGTACCTATTTCAAAAACTTTAATAACAAGAAGTGCAAATACGAATAAAATATCTTTTATCACTATGTCAAGAGGCCTTCAAATAAAAAAGAATACCATAAAATACAGCAATAGCATCAAGCACCCGCTACCCATTGATCAGGTGTCAACTCACCCCCCGTAGAGCAGGGCGTTATAATAATCATCCCCTCAACAAAGGGTTGCAAATTGTTATTTACCCCATACATCACGCGCCCATTTGCCTAAATTATAAATGCCCGCAATAATTTAGAATTATCTTGTCAAAAATATTTATACGAAAAAAGTTTACACTGATTTTTTTGGTTAGGCACATCGAAACAACGGTAGTAAAAGAAAATAGCTTTATAAATAAGTATTATATTTATGAGCGTATGCCTGACTGATGACCGCTACGAGTAAAAACAATGGCTTGCCATAATTGCCACGCAAGGACAACAGGGGCATTGATTTTCCAAGGTCTTGAAAACGTATTCCGATAAAAACGCATTCATAATAACCTCCTCCTTTTGGAAGTCAGTTAAAAAGACATAAAAATGTACAGTACAACGTGAAGAAAGATGGGTAAGGTTTTGTTTTATGACTACAACCTGCGCTCTTATGAAACACGCATGCTAAACTTGGCTAAATGTTGCGAAAATAATTCCGACATTATACATCATAACAACTCGTAAACGGACAAATATTGATTGTTTTTAACAGCCGAAAGTAAGCTGGAAAAAATGCAAAGTATTAAGAAAAACAGACTAGAGTAGAATAGGTTCTTGTCACTTGATCTACTATCAACTCGGCATATCGCACATCTCTCGACTGTCCAAGCTGTAAGATTTGCTGCCTACCGCATCCATTCTGTCGCATACACCTTTTCAAATTCATTAATAACTATCTAGCTGATGATGAACCTCTCCTACGCTAAATTTGCCAAATTTGGACTACATTCCAGCTAAGATATTCTCTGTAAGAAATCTCATCGCTGGACTCTATGATTTGCTCTTCGACGAGACGGCTTTGAAATCACACGATCGTGCAGCGCGAGCGCTAGGCTGGTGGGCCCTGCGGCTGTGCTCTTTCAAGGCTAGGTTTTTAGAGAATAACACTGCAGGACTTTCAACTCCGCAGCTGCAATACTGCAAACTCAGTGCTCAGCGGTACCGCCACATGCTCATGTACCAAGCCTGTCTACTTGCACTGAATCGCATCGCGTGGTAATAAAAATAAAGTGAAAATACAAGAATAGCCTTGTACACTGGAAAGCCTCTAAGAAAATAGAAAAATAACATACATATGTAGGTGTTATTGAAGAGTTGCATGTCTATTACTGCAACACCAAAATTTATTCATAAATGCTACAGGCACTTCCACGTGCAAGGTTTAAAATGTAAGTGGAACGTTGGTTAAAGCGCCACGAACTCGAAATTTATTCACTCGCGTAGATTTCAATAGTAGGTAGATAAAGTATGTTTGTGTATGTGAGTTTCTATGTTCATAAAAGCACCCACGATACAGGAAGAAATTCCTAGTGTGGGTCACGTTTTTCTTTAAATTAAAAAAGCCATGGCCTATCTGATAGGTGCCTTTATGATGTGCCCTACGTACATAAATAATCTTACATCGGAATCACGATTAGTTATAGGAGTCATTAGTCAGGTGCCATTGCCATGTGCCATGGTTTATGGTTCACAACAACCTAAACCGACTGGCAATTAGTACCCAGATATACAACCAAAAACCTTAGTTGTAATGATACATTTGCAACCAATTGTGACTGATTCCCTTCTAGCGTGTTGCGCAGTGACATCAATTTGCGGTACGTCCCTGAACTTGATCATTTGTCACGGCGCGGTGGTATTCAGTCACCCGCATTTAAATAGCTATTCGGCTACAACCGCAGCTTACGTAACGGTTGCGCGATTGACTTTCTGCAACTTCATCGTGAGCTAAATATAGACTTCTATTGCCTAAAACTGAAAGCTAATTTGGGTAGGTATATTCTTTTGTTAGGATTTAGTTGCGAGCATGAATAGCACCCAACGTAGGCTTGTAGGTACCTAACATTAAATTGGGTTTTCACTCGCATACTATCAAGGAAACTACTACAATAGTATGGAAAACAGACGTCGAAACTTTTTAGCATTTCATTGCGTTTTTCCATTACAATTACCATTATATTTCCATATCAAAGAGCAATGGACTATAAAATAGTACCTACCTACTTATTCGAGATTAGAATTTCTAGTCGATTCCGTGGTATTCGCATCAATAGAAGTAGATAAGTACCTAAAACAGTGCTCAAAAAATCCTAATTTGTGATTATGCGGAATGAATATTTAGGAAATTGTCATTGAAAACTGTCAGTCAGTACCTACATAAGGTGTGAATCTTTCGATGTAGGCCAGATATCCAATTAGGATTTAAAGACTTCACATACTTCGTGAGCTAGCTCTTTACCCGTCTCGACTTACGAGACTATCGCTATGCCTACGTTCCCTATAAATTCCTATCTTACTAAACAATGTAACAAATTGTCTAAAAGATTTAGGTAGACGTCTATAATTTACATGGAAATTTCCCCCAAAATATGTAAATTGCCAATTTATGGCACGACTCTAAAAACCAATTTGGCGACTGTCCTATTCTTTCGTAGTCGTCAGTCGATACTTCCGTTCGCCAAAACTTCATGACTTAGATCAATGTCTCGTACATAAACATACACTATTTTAAGTTGTAAAACTTAAGGTCGATTGTTAAACATCTTCGGTTCGACTTGAGTCATGGCACGATAGCTGCGCCCCCTATCGTCTTCCGGTGAGAACACGCACTTGTTAAGACTTCGTCAAGTTAACGAACGTGCTGTAAACTATACACAAACAACCGATACAGATCTTTACTTCCAATATTGTTGTTACTTCTTCTAAAATGAATACCAACTGTACGTTGATGTAAATTAAGTCGAGTTTAGAATCAGGTACTCTTGCTATTGGAAATGTCATAAGAATATTTCAAGTTAAAAGCAAACTGAACTTTATATAAGACAAGTAAGGTTGTTTTTTTCAAAAACATACATTTGTTTACAAGATCGGAACCTACATACAGTATGCAGATGCTATAAGCTCCATACATATCGAAAAGGGAATTCCAATTAGCTGCTAAACGAAGGTGTGATTGGTGACTGGCGTTCGGTTAGAGTTGAGTTCCATTAAAGCTATTAACGAGTAGGTGTCTATTCTCTACTTAACGAGATTGCTTCGATTTAACATGCAAGATAGTGTAAAAAGGATCGTTAAGATTAGTGAAATCGATGATTAGAATGTATGTTGAAATCAGCATATGATATACTGTCTGACAAGAAATATTAAGTAAACAGTGTTACTACACTCATGGAAATGACCCAGATTAAACCAAAGGAGTTCAATAACTGTTATTAGCACCACATAGATTTGGGCCAGCTATTGATTTATCAGACACAATGTTCCATTTTATGTAATTAATCAATAGCAAGCCGCTTGCTAAGTCCACAAATACCCAGTTGACTCCTACAGCTGACATACAATTGCAAGTGGAACTGACGAATAAAAAACACCATTTATCTCCACATAATCTCTACATTTTTCTATCAAAACAACAATACAGAAAACTATTCATCGCGAATACACGAGAGCTATTAACTAAAGACTACCAGCACGATGTGTCAAACAAGGATTAACATTGCACACAATGGTGTAAAAAATTGTCATTCACTCGCAAATAAAAAATCACCCCTCTATCCAATATCCCATTACAATGGCCAAGACACAAACGATATTCAACCCTAAAACTCTCTAAAATACGATAAAGAATCGAGTGATGTAAGTCTTGCTAAGGATGTTTACGATGTAATTGGATGTATCTAACTGGGATTAAAGGAATTACAATTTGTAAGTAAGTAAAAAACGTCTATGGTGCACTATAATAGGGGAAAGTAAAACGAGCTGCAGGTGCAGTGGCGATTGAATTTATGGTATTAACAACATTGGATCATCTGGACATAATGATTTGTGGGATAGGTATCTATTCATTTTACAATACTGAATGTTAAAAGTAAAATAAAAAATGTTGACTTTCAGCTGACAACGTGTGTGGAGCGATAAGAATGGTTATATTTTTTTATTGAAGGACAGGATTTTAGTCAGTACGAGTTTGACAGTCCCTCCCGCTGTGCCCTGGGTGGGAGGACTCATTTAGTGATTTTACCACGTTAAAAAAAAGAGTTAAAAGTGGCACCACTCTGTTTTTCATGATCACTCCACGCTAACATCAACCTGCATCTTTGTCTAATTATAGAGATGACTCCATAGATTACCTTTTATACAATGATCTTCCTAAAAAGCCGACTTTCCCTACAAAAAGTAGAATCTACTAAAAATCAAACTCAAGAAATTCCATTCTCAATCCTATCAAATCAGGACAATCATAATTATAAGACACAACTTACGGCACAACTACGTCGAAAGGATGATAACACCAAGAAGACACGTGGACTGAGCCTGATTCACGATACTACAATAGGTATGCTACCTTGATACTAGAAATAAATTACATAAGGTCGCATATTGGTCAAATTGACCGATAACCGGATTATCGACGCAGGACATAGGTAGCAACAGCAACTAATATTATCTTTAACCAAGAACCTATCATTACAAAATCCTCACGATTGAAGATTAAAACCAATTTTAATCCCTTAGATTTTTATCACAAGTACCTGCTGAAATTATTCCAACCCATCTTCTACATAAAAAATTTGGACACTTACTTGACCACTGTCGAAGTTGAAGGCCATTCTCGTACAAAATCACTAATGAATTCCAAAAATAATGAAAAAACGGTGTGTAAAATAATCACAGATTTATCGGGCACTACATGAATGTCAAAAATGAAATTAATTTGTCAAAATAGCAAGAAGGCTTCAGTTGTGTGCCTGAAAATGGGAAAGTCTATTGGCCTAACTGCGTGGTCGTTATGGCGACGAGTTGCCCACGTGTGTAAGTTCAGGGCGGCGTAGGTTGCTTTTGAAAGGTTCAATGCCTTCTCTGTATAGAAAATTCTTGCATGCGCTCTGAACAAATTAGGAGCAGTAAACCAAAACTGCACCATTGAAGTAAATATTTGAGCACTTTTCTTAAAAAAGTGGTTCGTTGTTTTTTACGCCTGTTTTTTTTACAACATTTTTAAAAAATTACCTTGAACTCTAATTACATGACAGATTACTATCTACCGTGCATTACCATAATAACAGAATTATTGTAAATGATTATTGGTTCAATGGTTTAATTTGTATACCGAGACACGTAGATGTCTATCTTTGGAAGATACCGAATAATTTCCTAAAAAATATGGCATAGTTTTGCGCTGGCTGATTGTTATTGCATTAGTCATATTTCAAAGTATATCACACAAGCTAAGCAGGCTAAACAGATTGAGAGAGAGTCCGTACCGCCACTCATGACCTGTGGAAAATCTGGGGTAATACATTTATAAATTGGATGTGATGACACAGAGAGGTACTAGCGCCGCGTCAAAAGGGCTAGAGTAGTGGCGCGGACTGTAATAAAGTTCATCAATTGATTACAATAAAACTGTGACTGAAAATTAAGTCTCCATCTAATATATATCAGAATATAAAATTATCTTCTTTTCAAAATAAAATGATTCGAGGCACTATTATTATTTCTACTTATGAATTTTCACTACGCTCCCATGAGAGGGTTGAAAGGGTATAGAGTCATCATCCTTTCAGTAGCAATTGACCCTTTTCATGTTTTGAACTCAACGACTTTGACGATGCTGTCGTCGCGGTCACTGAATGTTGTGACGATTCATTAGCTGATGTAGCTAATGTTACAGAACTCATTAAGCTCCCTAAACGATCCAAAGCAAGATACCAAACAAATATTAAAATTGCAATATCATAAAAAAGGTGAATCTAAAAAAAATATTGCTTTATTTACATCGCGTGTCTTGCGATGTCGCAATAAAGAAAATTAGCGTTTGCCATGACCTTCGTGAAATATGTTGTCATAGTATTGTATTTGTTATGTATAACTGTTTATTATAGTATTAATACAGAATTGCGAACTGACATTAGACCGAGGACGTCGCCGACCGGTACATGTTTCTTTGCATAAATTATCTTACTTTGTGATCGAGTAAATCAATTTCTGGGCGATAAAATGGAAATGAGTAGCCATTTAAATTCAGATAACAGACGTTTTGAATTCCCAATTTATTGGCTGAGAACCACTATCGAGCTCACAAACGGTTGTAAAATATTTGTGATAGCTTTAAGATGGCTATGTAGACAGCTACAGTATTTTTAAATGGAATTAATTATCTTTCTTGTAATACCCGTACCTTTCTTTGTTTTTCAAAGGACGGTAAAGAAAATAAACAGAGGCAAAAGTCAAGGTAAAATGCCAATGAGCTTGAATACTATGCCAACACTATTAGAGCAAAGAATAACCAGTAACGCAGTCTGCTTATAGTGGCCCATAGTAAGAGACCTAGAGACATAGAGAGAGAGCTCTCTATGTCTCTAGGTCTCTTACTTTGGGCCTCATTAGTAAATGACTAGAATCAGAAATGAGGAGATTCATAGACAAACCAAAATCCGGTAACATAGCCCAGCGAATTAGCAAATTGAAATGGCAGGCAACATAGCACGCAGAACAGATGGGCGATCGGGCCATAAGGTTCTTGAATAGAGACTACGCACCGGCAAGCACAGCGCAGGACGTCCACCTAAAAGGTAGACAGACGATCTGATGAAGACCACATGATCGCGCTATATGCCAGCCGCTTCCAACCGGTTCTATTGGAAATTTATGAGGGAGACCTATGTTTAGCAATGGACGTCCTACGGCTGATATGATTTTGATGATGAGGTCGTATTCCAATGTCAAGCATTTCCCACTATATTATCGATGTTATCTTCAGAATGTAAACCACCTCGGGTTTACATTCTGAAGATAATATCTGAAAAAAATACAGTAAAATAAATGTATTCCTTCTGTTATCTAAAAGTATTTCCATCCATATCTCAATTGATTGTAATAAACCTACAAACCGTAATTGGCATAAATCATTATAATCCTCATTTTTTTAATATGTAATCCTAACAGATGACAGGTGTCTGTTTGTCGAAAATTATTATCATGTAAAGGTAGGTAAATGATTATTCACGACTGTATCTACAATCAGGTGTTTCCATACTTATTTGATATAGGTGCCCCGTTGGTCTCGTGGTCGGAAGCTTGACTGCTAAGCATTTGTATGCAAAAAGTGCTATTGGGTTCTTCAATTGGAATTTCTCAGTAGAAGCCCGGAGTTTGGAGTTGGCGGTGTACTAGTAATACCTCCGTGTTTTCAATTGTTTAGTTTTCTCGAAACAGTCAGGTATCACTTGAACTTTGTGTTTCAGATTAAACAAATTCTGAGATTTATTCAACAAATTGAAATCGCCTGTGTCAGAACAAAAGTCAAGGCGATCAAAGCCTGATTTTCTAATCAAGCTTTTCAATGAATGATTGATACGATGAATAAAGAGGTTTAAACATATGATTAGCAATACAATGTGTTGCAATCTACATGCTGTGCAGTAGATTAGATTACAAGCTTGCGTGACATATTTGTATAATTTGATAAGTCTCCTAAAAAGCGGATACAATTAATGTAATCAGAAACGACTAACAATTGACACACGTGAAATGCAGGTGTTAGAATATTACTATCCATGTTCATTCGTACGTATACAGGGTTATTTGTAAAACATTAAAATATTCCATTATATTTCAAACAAAATGGAAGATTTTTCCGTGGCCATTGTACGAAACAGAAATTTCCGAAGAAAAACTCTATTACTCACATGTATCTACTTATTCATAAAATTAAATACTCGTATTTGTTTTATTCTGATTCAGCTTTATCGTTGTCATAAAATGACAAAACTGTGTTCAAAATAGGTATAATATAAACAATAGGTAATGATAAGTGTGGTTATGAGTAACATTCAACTTTACCTATAGTTGGGTGTTATCATCTACGCTTTTTTTCAATTAATCAGGGTCAATTTAGACCGTAGGTGGTTCAGAAATGATCGTGTTCTCAATTTTCAAAATAGAAATCTTCTTTTGATATATTTTGGCTTTGAAAAAATTTAATTCCTGCTGTCTAGTAAGATGGACCTGAGTGACAAAATGATTCAATTCAATATTCAGTATGTAATAGATTGTAACTATTGGCATATTCTGTATACAGGGGTTATGTATTTGTAGAACATTAACGACTTACACCTACTGGAACAGGAGGTCTAAAAAGACCGAAAGAAAAAAGATAATTTCACTGAAAATTTTCTGACAAAAAGCATTAAAACTTTGATCATTATAATGCCACCAGAAAACGAAAAACCTTGAACATTGTACGCTGATTACAATTTAACTTCCCCATAATAAAAAAAAATAACAGTTTCTTAGTTATCTAATAACTTGTAAACCACAAATAACTATGAAAAGTATTTTGTATCGTTTTTAGCAAATTCAGCGCCGAGTTATTAGACAGGCTCCAATGATGTTAGTTTACTACGGGTACGGTCGGGTTCTAAATGTAGTGAATATAAATTGTATTTTTTTTACACCGGAATATTCCTCGGATATGCTTTTTATTCGGTACTATCTGGTGAATTGGCTCTATGAACAAATGAGGTAAGACTGACAGACAGACTGAAGTGAAGGTGAGGAGAAATTTGAACTATTCTTATTTTATCTGTGTGTTTTCATAGTCTTCTTTATATTACCAAATATTCATTCACAGTAATTCTCCTCTGAAGTAAAGAAAGCAACTTTCTTCATCCTTGATTTTCTCAGCTACAAGAACCAGCAAAACATACGTAGGTATAGGTAATCAAACTTGAACATCGGTAAGACATATCGAGATGTTTTTGGGTACAAGCCATTTCGCATCGTCAATTACCCAGGAACACCTGTGTCCCGGGATGGCCGGGATCGATAGGCGGAGTCGACCGGGATTGGCGCATCCCCACACTGGGCGGGGACTGAGACACACAGATGCTGCGGATGAGAACAGAGATGAAACGAATTTTTTAACTAAAGCTCAGTGTATTAAATTTTTTATCTTCAACATTACATTGCTAGCTTCTATCCACGACTTCAACCGTATTAGAAACACATTCTAAGACAATAAAAAAATTATACGCCACCGTAGCGAATCATTCAGCTTTTTTGTGGAAAGAAAACCCTGCTCGTAGTAGATTTTTTCTTTCTACAAAAAGCCTCGGCATTTCATCATCATCATCAATTCATCACCATCCTCCTGTCATTCTTTTCAGAAACTATGCTTCTTTTCTTTGTAGTGAAATATTTTTTGAAATCGAAAGATTGGTTTCAGGAATTACCTCTAAAACTAAGTTCGTAAGTTTGATTTCAATGTTGATACATAACATAATAACAGAGCTTATAAAGGAGGAGTAAGTTATAAAGAAGGAGGAACTTATAAAGGAGGAGGATTGGAAAGAGATTAAGAGTGAAACTTAAGTTAATTTCCTAAAGAAAAATTTTTTACATATACCTAAATTTATCGTAAGTAGGAAAAAGGTATTTAACTCATTTACTTCAACCTTGGACTATAATCGCCTAATCGGTCATTAAGATTATTTTGATAGTAGCTGTAATTGAATACCTAATTGATTATTTACGTTTTTTTTAATAATGCATGCGACCATTTTTCTAGTAGGTATTCCAAGATGTGATCTGATCTGATCTTATGAACTATTCCGTTCTAAGTTCACTTTATCAACTTAAACTAATTTAGAACTTTTGATACGTACTGAACATGTTAGTGTGTACATAGTTGCTCACCTTGTTTTAATATTTCTATGTGGTCACCAGTAAGACATATTTCTTATAAACGGATTTTATTAAACTATTTCCAAACCAATTCTAACTAAAATTTATAGAACATTTGATCAAATATTTATTTTAATATTTACTGATCCTGGCTGAAATATGTGGATTTTCCTGTTTGTATTTTCGTCCAAATGTTATTAGGCGCCGCCCTCTACATGAGGGTCCATCCCCTTGCAGAGAGGATAAAAAGCTGAGGGATGCTGACCTCTTAACTAGTGCGAATCTGAGTGAGATACAGTGCAGCGAAAACTGCTTTAGCTAACAAACATTTTTATTTTTTATCTGTTTATCAAAAACTTGAAGTGTTGTGAATATTTCTCGATTTTTTTATCTACTATACGATCTATTTACCTATCTTAAACTATGTGCTAAAGGATTATTGTCAAAACAGTGATTAAAACCGTGAGTAATTCACATTTTATTTAAAGGGATTATGAAAAGTTACATTAAAATTCAGAGACAACCTTTAACGGTTTTCTTATTGTGGGACTGCAGTATCTTTTTAACATTTTTGCCTATCTAGCCAAAAAAATGACGCTCGAATATTTAAATTAGCAAGTAGGTAGCAATTGAAAAACGTGTCATTGATTTTTTATTCATTTAAGAATCTCTCGAAACACAAATTGATTCAATTGAAAACCACACCCCAGAATCATAGAATCCGTTGAGTTAGCCTCAATGTTAGATGTTAGATTCACAACCTTCCAATGGCACATAGTTAGAACCCAAACCTGCCAAGATTCAGTTGACTCTATTGAATCAATTAGTAAAGGGTAAAGTAGTGAAGAATAGATAGTCAGTCGCTCGATGTTTATCGAGGGTATTTAGCTACACTGGTACACAAATGGGTCACCCAGTCCCCCAGTCATTGGATCAGGATCTAATTATAAGTGTTACTATCTAACAATACATGTGGAAAGCATATTGAGTAAATATTTTAGCCATGTATTTTAATTTGGTAAAGCCAAAACTTGTGAATAAATAAACGTTTGTACACTCTTTTACAAAAAATTACTTACGCCTTCGGAGGAGTCTGAAATTTGATACAATTATAAATGGAGAAGGACTGCAAAAAGATAACATTTCTTTTTCATTTAAACTTAAATACTTATTGTTAAAATTTCGAACATTGAAGATGACAAAATTTATAGGAAGATTTATCCTGCTCAAAGTTACACATCTATTTATTCTGTCAGCGATATTGTTGGTAGGAAAGTCCGAAATGTTTTATAAAAGGTCTGGAAACTTTGAACATAAGATTAAAAGTCATTTAAGACATTACGAAGCGACTGGCTTTTCTTCGATAAGACTGAGCGCTACGATCTCCCAGCACAAAAATGAATAGAATCTTGAATATGTTTTGATGTAAAGCCCTTCAGTGTGTCGATGTTATCTTTTACAACATTTTTTTATAATGGCTGCGCGCTGGTTTGCAAGAATTAAGATAAGCGATACGAAGATAATCATATAAGTCAAAATCTTTAAGTATGCATAAGAAAGTTAATTAAACTTATTAAAACAAACATTTAGTCAAATTAAAAGATCTTTATAAATTGAACGCACAAGAAAAGTTTCGTGTCTGAGCTATTAATCGTTGAGGAGATATCTCATGAGGGGACGATGCTGGCTGTACCTATAATAATAGATTAAATAATCATAAAAAAAATTACAACTTTTGATTCATACATACTAAGCATACTAACAAGTTAAATAAAGACTTTTAAAATACCGACACACCAAGACAAATACTCTAGAACTACATCGTGTTCCACAAACACGCGAGCTTCAAATAACCCTTAGAGACACGTATGTTTTGATTCCCGATCAAATCGAATTGACTGGCCGCAAGGGTAGAGTGCTTGAGATAAATATTACAACACGCGTTCACACCTAGCACTAAGCGGGGCCTTTAGGGGATAATAAATCCGTATTTATTCTTTTTATATCACCCCCAACCCTTTGGTAATCGAATCATGCCCGCTAACCGTATCGAATCGATTCGTTTGATGGCGTTCTCCGATGTTACCTACTCTGTTACTGAAGTTTTAGCTATTGTGCTGGTACCCTTGTAAATAATTTTCAAATAATCGTTTAACTGAGAAACTAACTTGCAAAATTATTGTTAAATCTCAATCAAAACCGTGATCCGTTTTATTTTTTCCGATTCTGGAACGTTTTTGCAGGAAAAGAGTTGACTTGCTTGTTAGTAAAGTCTTCATCAAATCTCAATCTAGTACATCTCGGAAAAATTGTGCTTTTAGTAAACCTAAAAATGTGCAAATAGTTACCAAAATCCTTTGTTACCGAAATATTTCGCTGACATAACCACTGCGAATCCCGGAGTGGAAAAATATGCTTAGCCCGTGACCATAGTTTACGCTACATACAATAAAAATAAGGTAAAATTAATTCTCCTCTTCCACCACACAGAGTGACCATGAAGAGTTGGCTCGAAGCCAGCGGCATGGATGATGGCTCCTTGTCGTGTATGCTGGCGGAGCCAAGAGAAGCTTTGCTGCCCATCACCGGCAGAGAGAACCTGGCTCCAAGGAAGAGGTAATTAAGTATGAACATCCGTTTTATCCCAGAATGTGATGCCTTATGGTAAAGGTTTAAAATGCGATGAATGTGGGTAAAGAAAAACTATTGGAAGATTGGAATCGTAGGGACTGTTCCTCCAAAATTTGGCATAAGTCAGGTGTCAAGTAGCACGTCTGCGTTCCTTCTGAGGATACTGGTGAGCCAGTTCTTGAAAGATCATTGTGCCGGCAGGATAGAACCCACGGTGTAAGCACATTACACCAAAACTATTGTACAACACTCTGCTACATTCATCAATCCCTCAAACAGTTGTAGGGTCGGCAACGCGCAACCGATATCTCTGGTATAGCAGGCGTCTTGGCTAGGGTGGTTAATGGTTAATGATTAACCTGTTTAATCATTAACAAATAGGATGACGACTAATACAGGCGCATGAAAGTAAAAGAGTTGCGGCACCGAAGCTAGAAAATTGGAGTATGATGCCATCTAGCTGATTCAGGCCAGCAACTACATTCGATTGCATTCTAGAGTAGTCAGCGAGAGCTTCGGTGTTCTGCTCTTTTATGATGCATTTTTAGCAAAACGATTCAAAAAATGCATTTTGGATTGAACAGCTTAACTCGTTCCAGGGACAGAACATTGGAACCATGTGCTATTTCCGAAGAGGCTTACTTATCGAGTGGCGCCGGCTCTCCTTGTGCCGGTCTCTCCCGCGAAGAACGTCGCAGACGCCGCCGTGCCACCCTCAAGTACCGGACCGCTCACGCCACCCGCGAAAGAATCCGTGTTGAAGCCTTTAACGCGGCCTTCGGAGCCCTCAGAAGACTTCTTCCCACATTACCACCAGACAAAAAGCTGTCCAAAATCGAAATCCTTCGGCTCGCTATCTGCTACATAGCTTATCTCAATCACGTGTTGGAGGCGTAAGTCGTACAACTGATAGACATAATTACTCAATGTTTTAGTGATATGGTTGTTTTATCGCCGTATAATATTGGCTGCCTCGAATAGTCCTAAACAGGCAAAGGCATAATTCAAAGATATGTCAGGGGGCCCGTGATGGTGAAGGTGGTTTGGGCCCCATGTTCCAGGCTAGTTATGTCCTTGCCCTTCTCATACTGAAAGGATGTTGATGATTGTCTCTCAGTATTTGAGTAAATGTTTAGTTGTATCAGGTAGGTAATTGTTTAGTGTACATAGAATTCTAAGAAAATTACAACAGCCATGAGCGTTTCTATACTACGAGTATTTTCAAAATGGTTTTTGTTTCAAAAACATCCTACCTAGATTACTCTTTCAGAAAAAGTCGATTTTTTTTAATACATAGTTGTTACACTAGGGTCACACTATTTGGAAAAACCAATTATCGCGTTAATGGTCGTTTAGACAAATATTAAAATAATTTTATATCGAAAATCGATTTTACGAGAATGACGCCTTTGCTTTTAGTTAAGTACATGTTATGTAAATAAAAAGATGCCACAATTATGTCGATAGCAGATCGTTAAAACTCATCTAGTCATTGTCTTCCTCGTAATTAAAAATAATTTTAGTTACTCAACTACTCACTGTCAGGTAGGTATTTAAAAAATATAGTATTAGAAAATAAAAAACATATTTATAATTAATTCTATTTATTTACAACTTAAAATTCTAGTCCTAAGTTAAAAATGTTGGTGCAATAACCCTATGTCATATCAATAGTGGTAATAAACAATCCATAAGTTAAATCAGACGTATTTAATTTTCTCTTCAGTGCTACTTTCTTAATATTTACAATGACATTTCAAGATCTACTAGTTATTATATAACACATCATTTTTTTACTAAACTGTCCAAGTAGCTTAATAATACTGGGAAGAATACCATTCCATGTAAGAATCCTAGGATGACCAAAGAAAAAAACATCCTAAAGAAGAATACTTCTATAATCTCGGTGTATGAAAAGGCTAGAACTATGATAGGAATGTTAGTGAACGTAATACCGGTAATGATTGTCGCCCCCACTTTTTGAATGGCGTCCTGCACTCTATTTGTTCCCGTGCCTATGGCATAGGCGTAAGCAATATGACTGCAGAATTCGACAGATATACCAATGGATACAATCAAATTAATATTAGAGACCGCATTCAGAGGAATATTCCAAATGTACATCACACCCATCATGTTCACAACCACCAAGATTACAGTAAACATGACAGCGAAAGTAGTTAAGATATTAAATCCAGAAGTCAACAGATTTAACATCATAGCACCGATAAGACACCACCCGATTGACGCAAACGTATCTGACCACATAGTCAAATATTGCTCGTAAAATACAAAAAATAAAGAATAAGGAAAAACTTCTACTTCCACGCCAGTGTGCCTTTGGATTGCAGCGGTTATGTTTTCACTGATTCTATAAGCGTAATCAACAGCATTAATATAGTCTTGGGAAGTACTTAGAGGTGTATGATAAGCCATGAAATTAGTGTCATGAATAGATGCACGACCATCTGCATCAAGGATGTAATTAACAGCACTTGAATAACTGGCTAACCCAGCTTTGTTGCATATTTCAGTGGGTGGGTCTTGCAGGAAGAATGGCATATACATCTCGAAGGCTTCTCTGTGAGGTCTCAACAAGCCATTCGCGTAGTCTGACTTCGCAATTTCACAAAAACTACAGTCAGAAGAAGTACTTACACTTTCACAAAATCCATTGTCTGAGGTGTTGTATTTACAACAACCACCATATAAACTAGTCCAATCAATGAAGTCATCCAACCAAGAATTTGAACTTTTAGAAATGGAAGTAATATCGCTATATTGCGAAGCTAAAAATATTTGAGAGGTTAGAGAGTCGTCGTAACATAATTGTCCACCGCAAATTGCATTCTGATGGTTAGGATTAGCAAAATCTAAACCTCCTTTAAGAACAAAATATACTGGTGGTCCCATACGTATGTAATTAGCGACAGCTTGCAAATATTCATAAACGTAGGAATCTTTTGGGAGTGCTAATTCTTGGTCCAATCCTATTTCTAACTGAGGAATTAACAAGGTACTTATAGAAACTATGGCCATAAATATAATTGCTATTGCAATCTTGACACGCCCATCAAGAATAAATTTAGAATATGGTTCCATTAATCTTGCAGTAATACTTTTGTACGGAGTTTCTGAATGCAAAGGGTTTTCGTCATCTAATGTTTTCTTCTGAATGCAACAGAACACATCAAGTCTGTTCTGAGATGCTCGTGTGTAGTCAATAGATAAAAATGCAACAACTGTAGTTACTTGAAAAACTAAGAGAAATCCTAAAGACACTGATGCAAATATAGCGAAGGTTACTACGGCAGGGAAGTTAGCCATACTACCAACTGCGAAACAGGTTATTTGTGTTACTGACGACACCAGCATTGAAGGACCGACCTCGCCCATCATTTTTTCAAAGACAAAAATTCTCTTTTTCTCAAAACTAAAATCCTCTCTATAATCGTCAAATGATTTTAAATTACTTTGAATATCATGCAATGTGTTGACCATAAGAAAAACGTTATCTATACCGACTGATAGAACAAAGAAAGGAATGACATTGATAGCGAGCAGCGTTAAAGTAATGTTAGCATATCCTAGTGTACCCATAGCACAAAAAATGGCTACGATAACTATTAAAATACTGCCAACAGCAACCATTATTTTACTATCAAGAAACCAGGTTTTTAAAGATCTTATATTGCCTAAAGATAATGTTACGTAGATAAACATTAACACGTAACTTATAGCGATAGGTATAGCTTCTGCCTCGGAGACTCTTTGAATCTCGTCTTCAATAGACCTTTCCGTAGAAAAAGCGACAGAGATATAAGGTGGTTTCTCTTCATCTCGATAATGATGCAAAAGGTCTATAAACTTTGCTTCCCATTCCAACGCTGGTGCTAATTCTTCTTGCAAAAGATAATTGGCAATAGGGAAATTAATTAGAAGGGTGTTTGCAGTCAAAATGTTACCTCTTTCGAATCCTCCAAATACAAGGTCAGGCTCTGAACCACCACCCCACTCCGACAAACAACTGAAGCCATAGTGATTGTTAATACAGTTTTGAATGCTATCAAGATAAGTGAGTGGATTTATATTACGCCTATCCGGTAAATAAGTGCTCGCAGACATTGATACACACTGTCCGAGATTTTTCTCTCCACCGCGAGTTCGAAGTGGAGCATAGCAAACGTCTGCTAAAGTGACACCCCCATCGTCTTCTCCTATTTTAATAATAGCATCTTCAAGTTTAACTAATTCTTTTAATGCCGCTAATCTAAACGCTGGACCAAAAGTTTCACCTGCTTCGTTTACAAAAGGTTCTAAATTGACTGTTAGAAACACCTGCGCTGTACGATAAAAAGGTCCAAACCTCTCATTGAAAAAATTTAACTCTTGCCGACTTCGAGAATCAGGTGAAGACCAAAGTTCTATGGGATTCGAAGTCAGATTGAGGTTTGCTACACCGAAAAACATAGCGAAAGTTACCCAAGATGTCAACAAAATAATGAGGACAGGGTTACTCGCAGACACACCTCCTATTTTAGCAAAAAATGTTTGAAATACCTTTGTTAGTTTATTTGCACCGGATCCATTTGCTTTACTTCCAGATTGTCTGCCTTCTTTTCTGCGTTCCAGATATGCTAACAACATAAATATGAGAGCACTGAATATGAAGAACCCTAATCCACCATAAAATCCATAACAATTTATAGATCCAACTGTACAGACATCAGGGACGACAGGTTCAGCCGCGGGGCAGGTTTGTATACAATCCATACAGCTGCAAGGCAGGTCATCGCCAAAGGTTGCATTACAAGGTAGAGCCTCCTTGCTCATAGAAGTCTCTTTATCAGACCACATGTGGAAATTCACTTGAACTGGCGCTAAAGGATTATTTGCAGTGTCACCAGTGAATCCAAACCAAGCTTGCGCATCACAGACTGCTGCATTTCCACACATTATATTTATAGCTGGCAAACCAGTTTGAGGTACGATGACGCCAGCACAGGATGCGTGTGCTCCCAACATGAAATCCTCATGCATTCTGAAGTCTATTACGTCGACGTGTTCGACATCCCCTGTAAACGTTGTCTTGACTTCCATAAATCGGTGCTGGTCTATAGCACAGTTCATTTCGCAGATTTGCCTCGCGAAGTTCCTGAAGCATGTTGGGCAACGACCGAGGACTCCTTCAGCGAGAGTTAAACTTTCGGCAGTCCTGAGTATTTGGTAACCATCGCAACAACTGAATATTTCAGCATCTGGTAATCTATCTCCATTTTCGTCGACGACCAAAGTTGGGCATATCCTGCTAAAAGTGTCAACAACTTCTCTAATCATTTCTTCGGGTAAATCTTCAATTAGTCGCGGTGCAGTTATATTATCCACAGGACATGGTTTGACCAATCCATTGCTCGTTACGTAGCATTCACCACGTACGAGACATCCGGCATAAACACTGCACCATAAAGTCAAAAAACACAAAAACCCAATAAGAATCTTCATTTTGACTATTTGTGCGTCACTTAATGATTAATTTATAAAGTCATTGTCAGACTGTCATCGCCGGCTACTACGGCGATATAAATGAAAAAATACGGCCGCTTGAATTAATCTAACCGCTAAGTAATCGATAACTTATCAAAAATTAACGCAGGTGTGAGATAATACTGTCATTGATTGCAACAATGTAGAAGTTTTAGAAGGTTTATCTTAAAGATGGTAATAAAATTAAACTAGTAGGTACACAGGTGTGGCCGGTTTAGCCCTTAGTCCCTCATGTCTCGGGGGACCGTGGACGTCCCCTACTTACACCGCAGCTGCTTCCCAACAAGTTTCACGATGTCCCCATGCATAAGCAATGAACCAATAATATGCGAAAACAGACGATATGATTTTATGTCTGCATGTATTTTTAAAGCATGCCTCATAATTATTCATGCTTTGACTGATATCAGCAATTTTCTTCTCGCTATTTTTTATGGATAACCAAAATTTTGGTGAACAGCTTATCTAAGTACTAATACTTATACATTTTATTTTGGTCTAAAAGATTTATCACAGGTATGTCACCTATAAAAAAACTTTCAGACCAAATATCAACATTATTTACTAGTACTATTCGTATACATAGTACAGACGCCACATCAAGCTACCACAATGTGTCAAATTTCTTTAATAGATTTTCAACCTTATCACAATAGTGGAACGATAATGTTTGATTGGTAAAATATGACAGATTCGGGTAGGTTGACCTGCTGGCGTCTGAACATTCAAGAATCTTTTTAAGACTACTGTTTTTATTTGAGTGTTCTTTGAGTTGACGCCCAAATTACAGTGTACAAAAATTGCAGAAATATTCCTTAAATTCGATTATTATGCTTTCCTAATAGACTAAGTGGTCCGTTTTCTTTCTTGACTTACCGCTTGATTGCAAACAGACGATAAAAAAGAACAATTTTTTTTTCTAAATAGGTAATTGTGAATTTAACATTTATAAAATGATTTTCATCACGCTGTACAAAACAAGGAGATGAGCAGTCAGTGTTAACATGTGTAAAAACAAATAGGTACCTAAATATTTAATTGCCAGCGAAGTACACAGTCCCAACAGTACAATAAAATCTCACATAACTTATTCACTTTTTGCGTTTTTATCATTGTTTTTATTTATGCTGTGTTTCAGATAATTAAAATAATTTAATAAAATATAGGACAATATCTCTTTCGTCATATCAATAATGGTAATACACAAAACATTACTTAAATCGGAGGTATTTCATTTTCTCTTCATTGCTACTTCCTTCCGGGGTCGCGGGACTGTACGAATTACCGTGATCCCGGAACGTAAAGGGCTATTGAAGGACACCGTGGATTTTATTTAGTACGAGTCTGACAGTCCCTCCCGCTCTGCCCTGTGTGGGAGGACTCATTAGATGATTTTACCACATAAAAAAAATGTAACTTCCTTAGTACTTACAATGAGACTTAATCTATATATATAAAAGGAGAACTGACTGACTGACATATCAACGTACAGCCGAAACTACTAGGGCTAGGAATGTGAAATTTTGCACACGGCTTCCTATTATAATGTAGGGGAGCACTAAGAAGGGGTTTTTGGAAATTTAACCTTTAAGGGGGTGAAAAGGGGGAATTAGGAAAGTACGTAACCCACGCGGACGAAGTCGCGGGAAAAGTGCTAGTAACCCAGAAGTGTACATTATGGAAAGTTATTGTTATATTAACTTTGAACAAAATTAACTATTTAAAAATATAAAATGCTAAAATAAAACTAAACTAAACTATTACAAACAATCGAAAAATTCATCCTCAACGCTGTCAGCTGGTAATACCCAAGAAACTGGCGGCGCCGTCCGCCAGTTTCTTGGGTATTTACCTTGGCTATTTCCCTATTTGTATGGCTATAGTTAGCCACTGGCCAAGGCCATAAGCCAGCTCTTGGGTCACGGGAAGCGTCAACAAGTATTTTATATATTTCTCTATAGAGGTTGTAAGGGCCCACCCACGACCACGACACGATAGTTTCAACCCCAAACGGCTCAAGAATATAGTAGCCACTAAGGCTACTATATTTACGCCCCTTGAGGTACTCAGCACCCGCAGCAGCAGCGCCAGCAGAGCACGATGAACTTGGAAGATGGGATGGCGCAGGAGTATCGACACAGGTTGCGTCCCACACTAGGGGCCTACCCATCTTCAAAGGAAACAAAGAAATACTCTCCGGTCTTTTGTCATTGTCACGTGCCTAGCCAACGCGACGGTAACAAGAGCTCGTCGGATAATGTCGTTTAGGTTCGCGTGCCGCGCAAAACGGCCCGCACTACGGCTGCAAGACAGGCCATGGTGTCCGAGACTGTTGACTACTTCACCACAGTGACAGCGATGAGGATAGTAGAGTGGGGCTTGTAACCGGAGAGAAACAGCGAGATGAAAGGTGGTGTACATTTACGCCCGTGCCTGTGACATAGTAGTAATCAATATGACTGCAGAATTCGACAGTTAGGCCAATAGACACAATCAAATTAACACAAGAGACAGCGTTCAGGGGTAAATAACTTAAGTATTCAATTATTACCTATTAAAAGTGTAGTTCCCCGTAAAGGGTAAGTGCCAAACCAAACAATTCTTATAAACTACTAGCTTATGTTAATTTCTGTACTGAGTAGGTACCTACAGACTTATTTTATTTTGTGAGCGCAGGGCCAATCGATGTTTTGTGTGATAGTGCTTCACGCTAATTTAACAGCGTAAACTCCGCTCTGATGTGGACCATTCCACGTCCTACGCTTTCACTTACGCTGCGAGGTCAGCATCAGAGAGGGTTTGCAGTGGACCTATATTGGGATATTGGGATTGATATTCCCATCTTTGACGTTCGTGAGCTCAGCTGGCCCACCCTATCGAACGTTCGAGACCTGCGTTCACAGCACCTAGCGGCACACACCCAATCTGCCGGCACATCCACCATCTCACCCCTCCGGTCTCTTCCACCTCGGGGTCAACTCCTCGACGGCCGCGTCGCTCCAGCTACGCGATTAGCCAGGGCAGTACTTAGTGCGCCTACTCTCACTAAACGGAAAACTTATCTAGTGACGGCTTTTGTAACCCGCGACCAATAAATTTCTTGAAAGTGTTGGTGAGTTTTTTTTTTTATTTATTGCTCCCCACGCTTCAATATTCACTTTGAAAATAAATGATAAAATTAACATTAAATAAATGTTAAAGGGGGCTCCCTTTTTTGTGCCATTTTCCCTCATTGTGTGAAAATGAGTAATTTCTCTAATCTTGTAACAATACGGAATAAGTAGGAGGTGACAAGTCGCGTGCGATTAGATTGATGGTCTAATTGTTGTCTGGGGAAATCAACGGCGCGAGGCGGAACCAATGTAGTGCTAACGTAGATGTAATTGATACCGATCATGAGGGTCACTCAGTACTTAATGATAGTAGTTAAAATTAGGTTCCCACACTAAAATGTGTGTTGGTCAACTATTTTGTAGGTTCTAAACTACAGTTAAGTTGATAATATTTTTATTATTATAATTTTTTTTTTCTCAAAAATAAAAATATAAACATCTATATTAAACCTGTTAGTACAACCTGTAAACATTAAAATCGACTTGTCAGTTTTAAAGTTTACAGTTTACATGGTTTTCCCGTCATCATAAATTCTGCATGCCTCAAAGATCGCAGGCGTGAAGTTTAAATCTACAAAATTTAGAACACTGCCATCTTGCTTCATTATAAAGTACTACTACCGAAAGAAGTGTAATTTAACGATTTGATTGCCATCTATTGCCGAATAGTAGAACTTAACAGTCTTATTTCTCATGCAATTTTACTATTGCACGCTAGATGGCGCTGATAACTTGTCAGAATACAAAGGATTAAAAGTTGTTTGATGAAATTGTATTCTAGTGTTGAAGCTGAAAGTTTTTGAGTCAAAAATATTAAAACAATAAGTTGTAAATCGTTACTAATTAATTGTCAAATTAAATTGGTTTTACAATTGATATAGGCTTGGTGGCAGACACATCCTAAGTGTACCTAAATAGACCTAAGGTAATCACGTAGGTAGGTATTTGTAATTGTAACTGTTGACAGCCTGTTAACATAGGTCAATAATCACTAAGTCTACGTATATGGAATCACTATGACTGACATCATAAACAGATGATTTTTGAGAAATTCAATTCCTTTGGAGGGACCAAGTTTTATTTTCAGATCTGAAAATCTTTTTATAAGCAAGCTATTTATTTCATTTTGTTAATATTAAATAGAGATTATTAGTACAAAACGGTTCAAATACAAACGATATCAGCAAGGTAGCAACTGAGGTGGACTCGTACTAAGTACCTACGTAGGTATGTGCCTAAAGACGAAAATAGTACCTAAAAAGTTTGTGCAATTATGCAATAACTTGCTAGGTACCTTCTTCTTTCTCTTCCCGGTTTTCTGTACTATTATTATATTCCCTATTTTAGTATTGTTAATGTAGCCGGATGTCTAGCAATGAACTCTAGCAACCTACACGAAATATTCACGGGCGGGACTTGGGATAAACAAATTCTGTGCCAAATTATAAAGTTACCGCATGTATGAGTACTTTCGTCACACGCTGTGTATTTATTTTATGATCTCTAATGTAATTCCAATTCCGGCTACGAAAATGGTAGGTACTGGAATAAAAGAAATAGCTAGACTTATTGAAAAGAAAATATACCTCACTTACTAGGTAAGTCCAGAAATAACATTAATTTGAAAGTAAAACACTAAATTCATCCATAATTATGTTTATGCAGGTAATTATTTCGGGAGTTTACCGTTTTCAACCAGTGTTCATTAAAATAATACCTACATTTTCACACAGTGCAATTTATTACGGATACGGGAACATTTGTTGTCGGATTCCGGAGCAAAGTAATTTTAAAACGCCTCGCCTCTCCGACGCCTGTGACGTAGAACGCCAATGTCACGAGTATTTTGGCAATACGCAGTAACAACAATAGATCTTTGATACTTTTGATTAGAAGATATCGAAGTTATACGTATGTCACAATTTACAGAAAAAAATCTTCAATCGTCCGAACCATGGAAAATTCCACGACGCACGATTTGCATCGTGGCGCAAGTGCGATTAGGTACTTTTACTTTTTCATTTCTGATTCAAGCTATCGAGTCTTAAAACGAAATACAGTTTATTGTACTATTTCTGATATTTGGTTGTTGTGCCTGTTATATATTAATTTTGTAAATTTATCAGCTAAACGTGAAAATTAATATGAGGCCAAACCAATGGCCATTAAGGACGTTCCGTTTACACAAATTAATTTGAAAATATTTATACAAACATCTCTTGAATGTTCGATCATGTGCATTGAATACAGAGTACCTACCTACATACAAAGAAATTTCAGTCGGGTTTTTAACACTAACTTTAATATTTTCAGCCCATCTTCCTACCCAAAAATTTTATTTAGGATTCTGACCAATTTTAATCCTATGACAATAACAGTAATAATCCTATTACAATAAAAATAATTCCTAATTAGGTACTTCCTCTTTTATAAAAATCCAATGACAACAGATTTCTCAAACGAAACGAAATACTTTAACAAACAGTTTAATATGTTACATTTAGCTCAATATACTTAATAACCTACTTTCTATATCATCACTTAACCCTGCCAATACTCTACAACACTTTTCCTGCAAAAAAAATTTGGCAAGCAAAGAAAAATAGAAGATAATAACGTCTAACATCCCATTTTCTTACTCCCATTAACGGTTATATGACTCAATTATTGTTTATTTATTTTCAATGTTATCTGTTGTATCAGTCGTTAACCTCTCGAGCACGTGGTCGTAGTAACTATAGTATTTTGTTGGATTTGAAGCTGTAGCTCTGCATCAAGAAAACAAATTTTGCCTCATTCAAGCTCTAGAGAAAGACAGGTAACAAAAATCATTTGGCCGACGACGGAGAAGTATACATAGCAGTGAGCTATTCGTAAAATAGAACGATAAGTTGTCCGAAGTAAAAGAGACAAACTTATAAGTGCACCGGTATGCTAGAGCAGTCCAGACCGGTTGGGTCAGAGCGCCTGCGTCGATTCTGTGCGATAGAGATGCACATATACCCAGTGAGGCGTGTAAGAGCAGTATGTTCGAAGGTTACATGTTTTATCGTGGAAATTTCCACTGCAGACAATTGAAACTTGAACGTATGGGAGGGTTAGTGATGAGTTTTTTTTTTAATACTATCGATACCAAATAATATTTTAGTTAAATTATGAATTTTGCCTGTTCATATTCATAAAATAATGTGTTAATAAAAAAAGATTTTTTTGTCATTCAGAATTTAAAAACTGACATGATATTCCTTTACTAAGAAAGAAGCTGAAATATGTGACATTCTTCTACTAGCCTACGCAATGTATTAGTCAATAGTTAAACGTCAGTTCCGTAACAAATCAGAATAAAATAAACACATACCTTGACAGGCCTGTTGGTCTAGTGGTTAGTGACCCTAACTGCTATGCCGGAGGTTGTGGGTTCGATTCCCACCCAGGACAAATGTTTGTGTGATGAGCACGATCATTTGTTCTGTGTCTGGGTGTCATTTATCTATAATATGTATGTATTTAGAAATATATAAGTATGTTTATCAGATGTCTAGTACCCATAACACAAGCTCTGCTTAGCTTGGGACTAGATGGCGTTGTGTGAAGGTTGTGTAATATTTATTTATTTATACCTACTTAAAATAAGAATTTGAATAATCACTAAAATATTTAAAATACGTAGCTTAACTCATATTGGCACGAGTATCGTACGGGTTGACAGCTATTATATTATGTACAATTCTACGATAGTTGGCTTGTGACCAACAACGTAGTTCATAATCTAATCTTGAAAGCTCTAGTACTGATACCATTGTTATGATGACATGAATTGATCACAACACACGCTTAATGTATACTTATCACATTAAAGAAAAAAAATAGATATGGCATTTTTAGATTGACATTTCCAAGCTCATAGCTCATTTCCAGGGTCATAAATTAATAATATTTACCATCAAAGAATGCAATTACGTACTGAAATATATTTTAAAAAGTTTGCGTTTTCTTTTGGTAGACGCTACCCCACACTAGGAATTTCTCCTGTTTCGTGGGTACGTTTACAAACATAGAAACTCACAAACACCCAAACCCTGAACAACTACTTGCAGAGCATACAAACATTTGTTCCGTGCGGTGATCGATCGATTAGTCGATCGCTCAGCCACTGATGCCTGAATTTGTAATAAAGGTATTTCAGTATCAGCTTCTTAAAAATTATGGTCTACTAACGCTGTGGACCATTTTTTAACATAATTGCATTCTACTGATGTCAGACCGTTGCTGAAATAATAGAAAACCTTTCATACTAAACATTTTGTATTTTAAGGTTCTGTACTTTCATGTTTCGTTTCTTTGTGAGAATATATTCCACTTGTACCTTTTATTATTATTATATCAGCCCATAGTGTCCCACTGCTGGGCAAAAGCCTCCCTCCACTCTTTCCACTTCTCACGGCTTTCTGCGACCGTGGTCCAGTCCTTCATGAAGCGGTCCAAATCATCTCGCCATCTTCGTATGGGCCTACCACGACGTCGAGTTCTCCCTTCTGGCACTTGTACCTTTATTTTTTTTATATTTTAATATTTATAGAAATAATTATCATGCAGGTAGATCTTACTTAATACTATTACGACTGGTCCTGTATCTTCGAAGGGTATCAATGAACCTTTTATGGGTTACCTTATAGTTACAATTGATGATTTATCCATTTACTTTAGAACGTATCATGACATAATAAAATTATTGTCATCAAAAACCACTTAACGATAGAACCTAAAAATTTTGTTTTTGTTTAATATTTTTTATCTGTATTTAATTGAGATTTCCGCTAAAAATGACAATCAGGTGATCCTCGATTTATAAAGGAAAAGTTGAAGGGATAATGCAAAATATATCTGAAAAATCGTATCGGTCAAATCTCTGAAAAATAAAACTAGGAAAGTTACTTTTCATCCAAAAATAAAAACTTTCCATCGATATCGATTGGCAAATGACCTCGAACCGTACATCACTAGCGGCGGAGCCCTCGTTCGCGGCTGCTTGGTCGTCTATTCGCCGCCGACTTGCAACTCGCAGGCTTGCTTGCATAATTATTTTAACGGTCATACACACGTCTGCCTAGCACTTCTTGCGAATACAATGACTTTTTTAAAGATTGGCACCTTGCCAAGTCAACGTCATCGGAAGCATTTTTTTGCAAACTGTACATTTTTACTCTTTATAATACAAAAATAACGCTTAATTCATTATTTGGCTTGTAAGTAGTAATTTCATAATGATCGTAAAATGCAACTACACAATGGAAAAGTTATGAAATATTCTTCAAGGAATAAGATGACGAATAGCAATAAAATGAATGAAACTAATTACGTGTACTTCTTCATATTTAAACACATGTCATGACACGTAACGTGTAAAGAAACATACATAAATTTATAAAACATGTGATAGCTGCTTACCTATAAAGAGTTGAGTCGGATAAAGATAGGTCAGGGCATTTCCGTCATCACAGTAACTTAAAATAGCAAACTATGTACGTATGTATCTCATAGGTACATCCATTTATGCACCACAAACGGAGATAATTGCAGCAAAGCATGTAAAAATGAGTTAATAAAACGAACCGTAGCTATTTAAATAATCCATGTGCATTAATACGTTATATGACGCAATTTTAACGATAAAATAGTCAGAAAGCCGAAGCTTAGCCTTTGTAAAACCAAATATACCCTTCTACAGGTTTAAAGTGAAGTGCGTCTGATGTAATATAATGCAATGCTTACTTTATGCCTTCTAAAGCCTGCCTCACGTTATACATGACGTGTATTTTTGTATCTTTTAAAAGACACGTGTGTTTTCGTTTTAAAATAATTTATTTCGAACTCCATTGAAAATGAACAGGAAAATCATCAAATATGTGTAATCTCTTGTATATTTAGAAAAATGATTATTAAGGTGTGCCCAATAAAAAAAGAATTTGGTCTTTTGCCCAATAATTTAGAGTATTTCATGTGTCCCAAATATTTTGCACATAATCCACTATAACTAAACTTTTTTTTCATAAAGCATATTTTCTTATTTTAAATACAAATCAGTGTTATTTTCATATTAGTTTATTTTTTGCTGCGGATACACATTATTAATCATTCCGTGGCTAGTGTGTAAAAATTCCAGTCACCTACATATATTTTTCCTTTAGGTTCTTGGGTCAATAAACGTGTTCGATTAAAAATTTCCTATGACATGTGTTACTTCGTTATATGAGTTACTATGAGCTTTTCTTATTCGTTGACAATAATGAATGAATGTAAATTCCTGAAATTAAAGACGTGATCCTAATCAATTAAACAAATCTAAAAAAGTTTTTTTTTTTTCAAAATTTTTATTTACTTTTTATTTGAAACAATAGGTACTTAGATCTAATTTATTTTGTAAATATAGTCTAAATATAATATTTACAAAGTGCTCTAAAAATAAACATAACACAACTTTAGAAAAACCGGACAAGTTCGAGTCGGACTCGCCCATAAAGGGTTCCGTAGCAGCAAGTAACATAATATTAAAGTTCTTGTAATTGGTTGTAACTTTGAAAGGTAAATTGCGGTTTATGACGTATAAAAAAAACTAATTACTTGATCTCGTTCAAATTTTTTTCGCTGGTCGTTTGCATGGTAATGTACATCACATATTTTTTTAGTTTTATCATTCTCTTATTTTAGAAGTTACAGGTGGGGGGGCACATTTTACCACTTTGGAAGTGTCTCTCGCGCAAACTGTTCAGTTTAGAAAAAAATGATATGAGTAACCTCAATATAATTTTTAAGACCTATCCATAGGTAAGGGTTTGGTGAAATTTTTTATTTTTATTTTCAGCTCTAAGTATGGGGAACCCCAAAGACAACAAATATCATATTTAATAAAAAATCTTAGGATTCGATGTGTCCGCACCTTTTTTACTTATAATATCATTGATGTGTCCCTTTGGCTTCTTAGCTTCGAGTTCATTCCTCGGCTCTTCGAAGTCAAGATCGCGGCTGAGTTAAATCCGTTCGACCTTGCAACTTTCTATTTTGTTTGATATACAAACAACTCGGAAATATTTGCGAATATTCAAGGAAACCTCGTTAATCATTGAGTGTAACGTCAGAAAATGTTGAAGTTAGATTATTTAGTTTGTTTACAAGGACTTTGGGGAAGGTTACGGTGTGTTTGTATTTGTTCTGTTTTATCTTATCCTTACGTATGAAAATGTTTACTTTTATGAGTAACAATTTAACATTTTCGTAAGATAAATGGTATGTGAATGACACAAAAACAAAAGACAAACTCATTAATCAAGATCTGAGCTGTCAATTTTGAAAATGGATCCATGTTTTTCTTGTCTATGTTTTTGTTCCTCTTGACTAGCCAGCCAGCATTATTATTATGACACAGCTAGACTTGCAGCCAGCATTCTACCTATAGACAAGCGAATTCTAGGGAGATGGCGTGTACCGAACGGTCACAGGGTTCGTTGACCCACTAGTGTTGCTTTCTATTTCGTGTGAACAACACGCTCGGCTCTTGTGTTGCCGATTCGGAATTCGCGAATCCGAAACCTTTATGTAACTTTTGGTCTGGTAAACTAGTTACAATGGAAATACACTGACATAAAAATTTAATAATGATGTCAAGACCAAAAAATAAAATTTTTTTCGTTGTTGTATCTTTCGTTGTATTATTTTCACTCCACTATATTGTAAAATACCTTTATTAAAAATTGAAGATCACCTCGTGCTCTTCAATACAAACAGGACCAAAGTAAAGAGGGGTTGATCCGTACTTGATCCCGTCATAAAGCTCTATTCATAACATCCTTTGAGAGCTATCTAGAAAATTCTAAAGCGTAAACGGATCTCCTTTGCAAATAAAATGGATGTGGGTCAGACATAACCTATAAAAAATGTTTTAAAAAAGAAACGGGTTAAATGTTTTTAATGGTATCTCGTTCAATACTGGCCAGTTACCTATAAACAGTTTTATTTTACAAGGTTATCGGGAATCATATTCCCGATAACCTCGTAAAATGATAACTTATTACTTAAAATTTATCACTGTAATAATAAATAAAAAAATAACGTTACCACAAAGGTTAAATAATTATACTGACTTATGGACCTAATATGATTGTTATTTCATCGGGGTAACGACAGTAATATTTTTAATAGTAAATAATATTCAATTTGGCAGACACGATAGGCGCAGTGGCTTAGCGATTGACAGCTGTGCTGCGTGGGGCGGGTTCGATACCCACACGCAACAAATTTTTGATTCTAAATTCTATAAGTAGTTTATCTAGGTCTTAAATGTTTGTTAACGCACCCACGAGACAGGAGGAAATCTTAGAAACCCGCAGTTTAAAAAAAATGCCAGCATTAAGAGTTTGAGAGAACTTTTGCTTTTATGAAACTATTATCCAGTCCTACCAACACATTTATTTCTACTGTTCAATTTGAACCCCACTTAGTAAACTAAAAAGAACGAACAAATAACTACTTTAGGACATGAATTAATTAAGTTGGTTGTCTTATTTTGTGCCTCATCAAGAATGTAATAACCTACACGTGCCCTACAAGGTCATAAAGGCGACTGACCTCAGACCATAAATAACAAAGACGTTAAGTAAAAAAATCTCGAAGGCAATCCCATCAATTTAAGAATAGTTTGTACGATATTAAAAATAACTAGATATTTTTTAATTTTGCGATAGGCTCGTGTTCGAGCACTGTCTAGCCTGCAGTGCTATTCTAAATAAACACAGTCCTTTAACAGACATATTTTAGTTAATCTATACATATAATAAATCTGTAGAAGGGTCAATTCTGTACATTGAAAATATTGAAAAAATAAATAGCGGGGGGTGTTGCTGGATCGATACCAAACCCAAATACCTATGTGATTAAAATAAATTGTGTCTGTCTGTTTGAAAAAAAATCTTATTATTCAGTTACTACAGAAAGCGAGATCAACAGCAGTAGCTCAATAGAGGGATCTCCTTAATTATTATAGGCTTAGCCGTATTTGGGTCAATAGATATTTATAAGATGTCATTGTAAGAGTTACTCAAAATGGAGAAATAAACCATCCACGCGAAGACCGACATTCGCGCGGACGGAGTCGCGAGCGGAAGCTAGTTCACTAATAAGCCTTTAACAGCGACACTAAGGCCCTTCATACACAACACGACGCAAGTCTCCGATACCTTACGATTTTGGTAGCCATTGATACGTGCCTGTCTACGAACCTCTACGGATTTGTATTGCGATAGTTACCTGGATACCAAAGTCTTAAGGTATTGGAGACTTGCGTCGCGTTGTGAACGTAGGGGTAACGCTCACCGCTAGCGCTGTACGATCGGACGATTTCAAAGTCGCCTCGAAGAAAACATCGTAGAGTCCAGCGATGAGATTTGTTATAGAGAATAGCATAGCTTATGGGAAGCGACGATGATTGTGGTCGACGATGAAGCATCCTTGCCTTTTTTTCCAGCTTTGCTCTTAAAAAAAGGGATTTACTTTATCACAGTCTCTAATCTCTACATACCTACTTATTAAACGCGAAGATACATATATACCCATTTTATTATCACTTTAAATGATAATTACATATTCTGTGGCAAAACAAAACAAACACGTACGGTAGATAAATATGTTTCCTACTATGTCACTAACTTATCTGCAGTCAAAAGTCATCAAAATCTAGAAGAGGTTATAAAAATATCTAACACGGTAGTCAGATAAAGCGCACGCTATAAATAACTTATGTTACTGGTATTAGCTTTTTGATTTGCTATGCTATTCTGTAAAAGAGAATTTCTAGGCTGTATGCTACGACGAGCTCGACATCGAGACTCCGCCTTGTGATACTGTCCCGACACGTCGCTGTCAGTGGCATAGTAAATACCAAACTGTAGTTTCGACTCTGAGACAGCCAGTTCCTATTTAACCTATAAGTGAATTAAGCAATTGCTTAGGGCATCACGCCTCAGAGGGCACCATAAAAAGGACCGTAAAATTACTTGCTAGCACACGAAAGACAAAAAAAGAAAGAAGAAATTGACCAGCAACGCCTCCGTCTACGAATACTTAGACACAAAATAACTAACACCATGTTAGAGGATCAAAAATAAATTAGGTGCAAAAAATAGTAAAGCAATTAGAGCAGAGGTTTAGAGGTTCGGATTGCTTAGGTCATCAAGTAATCTTAAACCGGCACTGCAGACAGCGCTGCATACAAGTTATTGTATGAATACTACTTATTTCTATGCTCAAAACTTGCTCAAAACACATTTTTTTCTTAAACAACCAGTACCTAATCGTTTCCGCCTCTAAAACAATACTCTGATTTCAAACGTTAATGCAGCAGAAGAAAATCTTCAGTTTACAAAACAATCACGAGCTGCATCCTTCTTGCAGAAGGAGATAACCTTATTAATATGTATTTAAAAAAGATATTTTTCGTTTTTGAAATGAATTATAATTGCGGCGCGCTGTTACTTGATTTTACCACTTTGCGGCCCTTGCCTATCAAAAGTTTGCCTACCTCTGATTTAAAACACCAGAGAAGGATAATGTCAAAGGCTACCTCGGACTTATGTCAAATATAAAACAAACATATTAACGGCACGGTTAGCGCAGTTGCTGAGCGATTAGATTGCTGCGCTGCGCGTCGCGGGTTAGATTCCCGTACGGAGCAAATATTTGTATGATCTACAAGTAGTTGTTCCGGGTCTGGGTGTTTGCGTATGTGACTTTATATGTTTGTAAACGCACCCACGACACAGGAGAAATTCCTAGTGTGCGGCAATGTTTTAAAAAAAAAAAAAGAACTGTCCATTCCAGTAGACAGAGGACAGATATTCAATACCCAACCGCCTGAAAATGTCATACCGCTAAACACGTGTCTCCCAATGACAGTTAAAAACAGCACAATTATTACGAACTCAAAGTAACAATTTTCCACTAGGGCCAGCTGACTCAGCACTAGCGAATAATAATTAGTTTAGTAAACGTTTTATAATCAAGTGCGCTGACACGGCGGTCGCACGTGGTCGACAAGGTCGACTTGAACTCGTCACAATATCCCGGCTCTTGCCCCACTTGATTTTACCGGTAAATTCTGACACCAAGCCAAATTAGACCCTAAATCTACCGTCCAAGACAGGATTATGAATGAGAACCTCGTGTTGTTGTCTGTGCTATAGAAGTCTAAATGCCTTTTCTATGTAGATTGTCTGTGTTGTTTGAAGAGCTGGTTCATGTTTGGCGATGATGATAGTTTAAGTTTTTTTATGAAAGGAAGGTGTTAGGGTGTGTTGTTCTCAATATTAGTGTTCCATGGAATTGGCAATTTCATATCTGACCTTTGTGAAAATTATATAAACTAACGCATCATTTAAAATAATTTCATGCTTTTTTGAACAACTTACAATATAACCTGATTTTATACACAATAACATAATAAGGGTTAATCTGACTTTTACAGATTCCTGAAAATATGAGTAAAGGTGAACTGAATGTACTTAAATTCAGGGTGACTAAAATAAGCACGGAATTACTCACTGAATCCGAAATAATCTTGTACATAAATAAATGGAATGCAGCGAATCTTGAACTTAAAAATACCCAAAGTACAGAAATGAAACAGATGCACATGCGAGAACATAATGTATGTCCTGTATAATCTGTACTATAGATTTTATAACACGTAGAATAACTACTTATATTCACATCTAAGTTAGTTGTTTATTCAAACTTCTTTGTGTTTGAAGTATGCAGAATGATACCTTTTAAAGTGTCACCTCTTATGCAGGTGTGATACTAAATCGTCCAACCATTTACAATTTATAAGTAAGTTACTTTGTAACAATATCTATTGCTTATTCAACACCCTCGTACGATTTTGAATAATAATTCATCATGATTCATGTGAAAATCAAAAGGAATTAAACGATCATCGGAAAATACCATCATATCGACAAAAATACCTCCAGATAAGCGTCTCCCAAGCGACACCAAATCGTCGGCAGCATCTCATATCCGTCTTCAAAAGGTCATCTGTCTTTCTTGTAAGAGGCCTTCCAACTGCTTATTACAGAATCAGAATTCTGTAACACTTAAACTTCTGGAAGTTGTTATCACCGCGCCGTGCCCGTTTTCCAAGAGCTGCAAGTATGCAAGCATTTTCTTCCCAAGGGGTGAATGAATGCAATCAAACTATTAAAAAGCGGGGTTGTGGGCTTACTGTACATTTTTATAGATAACATTAGAAATTGAGTTCTAACTACTAATGCTAATACAGGTGAATTCGATACACTATACGCCAGAGGTATGTGAAGCAATAAATGTGTTTACCCCCCTCGCAATAACAGTAAAATAGCACTATGTAGGTTGTGAACGAAATCCAATTTCATCTAAATGTAAGCGCATAAAATGTCGCTGCACAAACATCAATACATCGTCAAACTCACTTGATTCATTGCCAACTATCCGAGAAAATGCTCTGCATACAATATTATGTTATTTATACTTTGTGTACCTAATTCTTTTCGCACTTTATTTTCGGCTAATGCGCTGTAAGCTGGAAGATGTAAATAAGTCTTGATATAGATTTAACGTCAAGAGTTTGATGATAAAATGGTCGTTACTTTTTCATAAATCTAATTACGGATATATTTTCGATGAAGTGCAATAGGTCCAACATTAGTAACAGATCAACCACATTCTAACGAAGGAATCCAGATGAACAGTTCAGACAACATAGAGCATTCCGGACCGAAAAAAAATGTATTCTGTCAATAACTAAAGCCCAACAATTACAAAACCTGAGTCCCACTTTAAAAAAAAATGAAAATTTTGCCACTACCTTCTTTACATATATTTCAACTCTGTATCTTTGTACATAAAAACAAAGGACATAATGATGTTGTTAGAAAAAGTCGAAACATCCACCCACAACTTATGTGTATCTCAACAAAGAATTAAACATTTTTCTAATAATGTTTCTAGACTTCGACTCGCCTTTGTGTTCTTAATAATTTAATTTAATTTCAGTCCCATGATCTTTTACTAAAAAAAACTGTTTAGATTTTGTTTAATCGTTTTTGAAATTAAAAATGATACTTCTTGCATTTGTATTCCATAGTAGTTAACGTGTATTTTTATATTATTATAATTAGGTATTATGTTAAACAACCGTTAATTTTAATTCTCTTAAATATTTGTACGCTGGAAACAGCAGAATATTCTGGACATAATATTGTATGTAACACCTGTATAACAATATTCTGACAAATAAACTATTATTATTATAACTAGCACAAGCAGACTTTTTACAACACACGGGGAACTTTCTACTAATCCAACCAAGTGGAAAATTTCAAAATATCACATGTTTCCATTTGTTCAAATCATTCGGTCAAAAAGGAAAAATCTTGAAATCTAAATCTAGATTCTGAAAAGTACAGACTGTCTATACATCTTTGTATCTTGTTGTCAATGTTTCAATATTAAACAAACGTGGAAGCAAGCTGTAAAAATAGACGGATGAAGTTTTCCAGCATTTATAGCTAGAGAGCTACGTGGATTGTTTGGTAAAACTAGGCAATTTCGAAACTTTTCTAATACTTCTTCAATTTAATATGTTCGTGCTTGGCGAGGTGTAAATCCCGACTAAATGATCTGGCTAATTAATTTATCAACTCTTTAAATATTCACTTTAAAGTTAAAGATTTCGAGATATCTCTTGGTCTTAGTGTTTGCGTTATGCTGTTATCCAATACTTCTTCAATTTAATAAATATTTGCTTGGCGAGTAAATCCCGACTAAATTATCAGACAATTTTTTTTCTACTCTGGCAAAAAAAGTGTCTTTGAAAATATCTGGCTTGGTTCAATCCCGCTACTTCTCAGTCAAATCTGCATATCTGTGTATAGGGATAATTGGAGAAGTATTGGACAAATTTTCAAGGTGCCGGAAACACTTTCACAAAAATTGCACGTAGCTCTCGGGCCATTGCAGAGCGCTCCAGTTAGCAAAACCTCTGAACTGTATAAGGAGACCTCGCCTATAAACTATGAATGACGTCTTTCAAAGGTTCCGCTTCGTAGAACATCACTTTGTGGAGTGCCTTTGCTTGTTTATTTTAGAATCCATTCATCCAATGATGCAGTGAATTGAATGAAATTGTTAGAAAATAAATTCTTTCTTAGTTATTATTTTTACCCATTGTTGCCGTGTTCATCAAATTGGCTGTTTGTGCAGCCACGATAAAGAAAAAATTCCTATCGGTATCGATATAAAAAATACCTATTCTAATCTCTGCCCTAGATTGTTGTCTGTTTGCTCTGCCGAAGAATTTTAAAATAATGTATTATTTTTTATTCAAATCTTTGAGCGTCACCGCAGAACTTAGGCGTCCTGTCCTGTACCAAATAAGTAAAATGCGGAACTCATGAAAGCTCAAATTTATTGAGTTCAATGTACAACCATTTCAAAGTACTAATAAGTAGTGCTAATTATCGGTAATTCACCTTTCGGCCTTTGAACTTGATCTTGTTAACGTTCGCTTGAGGTGATCTGACCCCTTTTTTATCGTGGTAAATCTATATATATAAAAGGAGAACTGACTGACTGACATATCAACGTACAGCCGAAACTACTGGGGCTAGGAAAGTGAAATTTTGCACACGGCTTCCTATTATAATGTAGGGGAGCACTAAGTTTTTGGAAATTTAACCTTTAAGGGGGTGAAAAGGGGGAATTAGGAAAGTACGAAACCCACGCGGACGAAGTCGCGGGCGAAGTGCTAGTTCTTTATATGACTGATTATCAAGTGAGAGAGGCACCTAGACCGGAATCGGAGGGTCACAAAGTTTTTTGTAGGTAAATCCAGATGTTATGTAAATAACATAGGTAACCTTTCTTTTCAGAAAGAAACATAAATATAGCAATAAAACAACTCGCATAAAGATTTTAATGTTCGTGAACGTGCAGATATTTTATGATGTTCGGAAAAGCCATGTGTAAAAACTACGTAACAGCTCGTTCAGGCTGGCAGGTTTCTTTAAAAATGTTTATTGGCGCAGTGCTTTAATATTCATAACAGCGCTACTGCGGCCGTATTATGACGTCTTAAAACCAGGCTTGTTCCAGTGAGTGAAAGAGACAGAGCTATACAAGTCGTCTAGCGCCACCTCGTTTACTCACTGGAACAATCCTGTTTGTTTCGCTGAACGCGCTAATCTCAGGAACAGGTCAGGGTTTGAATAAAAAAAATATTTTTGTTATTTCCATTTATCGAGGAAGTCTAGACACATCACGCTACGACCTTCCATTGCCCTTAATGTTCCAGGGTCACCGTTACACGTTTATACAGTTCCACGAGCCCGGCAGGCGTTTGTTCGTTTGCGGGCTCCGTCAAATTCCTGACAGCTCTTTGAGCCGTGCCCTGAAATCTGAAATACTGCGTCGTGTAATGCATATTAGCCAGTTCTGCAATAATGTACTAGATTTAAATTGCAATGCGCTAGGCAGGAGACCACGCCTTATATTTTCAGACACTAACTAAAACGTAGATTATTAATGTTGTAGCGGTGATTGCGTGTTTTGTTTTGATAAAATCATTTCTATTGACATACAAATGGAAATAAGTTATGTATGAGTCTCAGATGTAATCATAACGATTTTCTTTTCAAGCCTGCAAGTTTTTCATGTATTGTTCAATCGTTAATGTTTCCCATTTTATTAACATACCTTCTTTCAGTATTGATGTTGACGAACATATTATGTAAAATTTTTTTTTTTAAATTTACATGCAAGAAGAGTTTGAAATATGTATAATCTTATACAACTTAAAATATCTTTAATCACTTTATAGGCTACTGATGCCATCACAATATTTATGTACCTAATTCATGATTCTGAAACATTTCTCCGACATTCGTTTCGCCGGGGCCATACCCCAGGGGCAGACGAACAGTTGTGTCGGCGAATCGTTCGCCGGTGAAAGGTTCTATCGATGAAATTTTCAAAAGTGAATCGTTCTGTCGGCGAAACGTTCGTCATTGAAACGTTCTATCGGTAAAAAAACGAAAAGTGAATAGTTCTGTCGGTGAACCGTTCAACGGCGAAACGAATGTCGGAGAAATGTTTCAGAATCCTACTTCATTTACAACGTACTTGAAGCATTTACTGCATTAATTGTACTTGTGGATAATTTTTTTCCATCTTTACGTCAAAGTTTCAGTTAACTTTACGTGACAAAAACGTGAAAAGTCATGCTTGATCTATTCTAAATATGAAATGTTTTTTTTGTGAATGCGAGTAACTTCACAAAAAGACCACAGAGGTTTTATACTATACAATTACTGTATAAAACGACTGTGTTTAAACCAATTGATTAAACAGATATCCAAGCTTACCATTATGATTACAAGGTACCTAGTAATTTACTGTAACCTACAATGACATACGTATTATTCTATAATGAAGGCACAGACATAAGTATATGTTGACAATATTTCAGGCTGACACGCTGATGACCTATAATTCATGATGATTGGTGCGTGACGTTTGTCTTATTGCCACAACAACAAGAAAACATATTAATTGAGTGACTACGTGTTAGCCTGGCGCTCAATTATTGATGTACAGACAGTAGCGAAACTATGGATGTTATACCAAGTTACCAAACTGTTCTGTAAGTGAAAAACACAACGACAACATGATATTTTTTTTATTTTTAGTTCAAAGTTGGTTTGCTCTTGGATGAGATGATGAGGCTTAAGTAAAAAGACCTAGAAGGAACTGGAAACTCCTGCGCGCCTGAACGCAATTGAGCTTTACGAACCAATGAGATCAATAGCAAAGCTCACAGTATTTTTATTCGGAGGTAATTTTAATGCTAGGTATCAAAATACTTTGCCGGTGTCACGGGACTGTCTGATCAGGTAAGCATGACCCTGGAACATCAAGTGCTATTGAAGGATTACAGAATTTCAGTCAGTACGAGTCCTTCCCGTCCTCAGGACTGGAGGAGAAGGACCGGAGGACTCATTTGATGACTTTACCACGATAAAAATAAGTAATCAAAATTACTTCGTAAAAGAAAATGCTGCTGAATTTTTATCCTATTAGCCTCCTCCGTTCCTTTGTAAAGTTTTCTACGGCCAATCTCGCATAAACAGTTAAAATACTTTTTCTTCGAACCATACACTATACAATCATAAACAACATATACTACTGCCGGTCAGTTTATACAAGACCGAGCCAGTTTCAATGTCAAATTGTTATTTAGTCGCGCTTCCTTGCCATTAGGCAGGCGATTTCAGCTGAAAAATATATTGTAGGTCACTGGACATTTGGCAAGCTAACTTCTTCCGCGACATACTTTGCATTGTAGCTTCTGGTTTAGTTTTCCTATGTCAGTGAATGTTCCGGAAAGTTGTAGATCAACGGTGATGTGAAGGTGTCTCAAGGATTGCTTTAAAAACATAGTTCTGTCTTAGTTTGAAGTAATTTTCAATGACTGGTGATATTAGCGATTATTTGAAGAATTCATACGTTAGTACCTAAAATTCAACAAGAGCCGGTTGAACACACAATAAATCAGTATTGATATAGATAGAAACTCAGGTATTTTAAATCACAATACGCCAATACTTCGCAGCTAATTTGTAGCAAAGATTAATCACAATCTGGTGGCACACAATAGCTCAGTGCCGGCTTCCTACCGATGTTTTTCTTTACCGTTTTAATTGCATTGATGATGGAATCATCATCATCATCATCATCATATCAGCCCGGGATCACCCACTGCTGGGTATAGGCCTCCCCCACTTGGTTTGAAGTGAGCTCGTGAATACAACAGAATAGCAAAACGGTTTCCACAACCAAATTAAAAATGGAAAATATAATAAACCTTCAAACAATATCCACTTAAAAAGTCGATAACTACACCAGCCTTCAGTTTCAGCTATTAAAGGTACATACAAGAGAAATGTAACTAGGTAAATGGGACAAGGATGCTTCTAGTGCATTAAGATCGATATTCATTACATATTTCATGTGTAGTACGAGTACTTACCACCCTTCAGTTGGCTAATGCTACGCAGCGTGTCGTGGGTTCGATCCCCGCACGGAACAAATATTTGTGATCTGCAAGTCTGGGTGTTTGTGTATGTGAGTTTCTATGTTTGTAAATGCACCCACGATACAGAAAAAGACTCATAGAGCGGGGCAAAGTTTTTTAAACAAATAAAAAAAATGGGGACCCGATTAATGTCCGGACTTAATAACTATTTAATCAACAACTTGAACTGGCAATTAATTTTATTGCTTGGACTTTGGCATGCCTTAATTCAAGAGTGAATAGGTTACTTCTATGCAAGCGTGCTTCACCGTCAACCACGTCATTGCTTGCCATCAGGAGAGATATGGTCAAACGATAACCTATTGCTAATTAAATAAATAAAAAATATCTAGTTCTAATTTTGAGGGCAATTATAAAGTTATTGTTTTTTTTTTAATTTATTTATTTAAAATCTGTACTTAACATACACAAAGTCTGCCAAACAACAAAAAATTGTTTCTGGCAGAAACTTATTACAGGTTTATATTTTAGTATTGCTGTACGTAGCACCTACGCTCTAATTCTAAAAGGTTTACAAAGCTTAATTTACAATGAAAAAGAACCAAAAACAAATAAGTTTTTTTTTCTGTTTAAGAATAACTGAATGAGCTCCAAATATTGTGAAACAAAATTCTATAAATATTTTATGAGTACCGCTGTTATTTTTATACCTATTCCAAAAATAGAGCGAGCTTGGCGAACTAATGGAATGGACTTAAGGACACTATAAATGTACAAACTTCTACAAATTGGACCGCAGGTTGACATGAAAATTTGTAACAAAAAAACATTCTTAGTTTCTTTGCAATAAAACATACGTGTTGCTGCTTATAAATGAAATCTTTAATCGCGTAATTAATCTAATCTTAGTTTATTTTTAACTTCGCCCCAGTTATATATTTTCAGGAAAGTCTTAAACGTTGTATCCGGAGGGGGCCCGTACCCACGTCATAGCGAATTCCTCTCATGTTTACATTGTAATTGCTTCTGAACCCGTGCCAAAAATGTACTAAGTACACCCAAACACCACTTTATCAAGACCTGTAACGTTTTAAAAAGTAATGCTTTATTACTCGCCGAAATTATTTTGCGAGAGGAGGCACGGCTCAAACAATACCGGTGCTAAATACGTCAAACATTTTATTTTAGGGACTGCTGCTAAATAAAAATGTAGAAACACATTGACATTAACGTGACTTTTTGATTGCGTATGTCAATCCCAAACATTTATCGGACGTTTCATTCGTCCGGAATAGATATAAAAATAATTTGGAATAGAGAAAGTGACTAATGAGCAAAATAGCATTTTTTTTTCTTCATTGTCATCTTAGCTAACCTAAGTCGCCGTCTATGTATCAGAGGTGTCCTTGTGGTATCTGAAGCTACTTATATCGGGAATTCGAACCCAGCCAGGCGCTGGAAAACATCATGAGGAAACCGGCATATCCTAGAATCAAAAATACGAAGACATGTGGGCCACAAACCACTACGATTTGGGTCCGTGTAGTGGATTATGGCCCACTCCCTCTCTCAGTGAGGAGGCCTGTGTCCCAGCAGTGGGAACATTTATAGGCTGATGATGATGAAGACTAAGTCTAATAATATCAGGCCTAAACCTCTGAAATGGCACTCAAATAGATTTTACGATTGTAGACGAACAATCGGCGACAGCGTTAATGTATTTTTTATGCGAAGCTCGACGGAAATGTCTGTGAACTTTTACACTGACGTTCCCAGAATATTGATGTTGTTACTGAAGCCAATAATTATTTATTTTTCATGAATCCAAACAAAGAAAGCCGCAGCATACGTAAATAAATTATGTAAAAGTTGGAAAGCTTTCAGGATTCCTTTAATATCAAATGTAATGTCTATAACGATAAATGAAAAAAAAGTGATATATATCACTTTTAACATCTCGTCTCGTTTGCACGAAGTTGTAAAGTCAAATCTGGACAAAAGTATCTTTTCAATGCTGTGTAAGATAAACTTTGAAGTAGGTAATACCTGGAAACATCATGTCTTATTTCATCAAAGTCATGTCATGTTAATTAAACCTGACATCAGAAGGTGACCACATACTCAAAAAAAAAGAAAATAAGTCTTACAAATTATGTGGACAAAGACACATGACAATAATAACGGCTATAGCGGTAAAAAAATGTATTCCATATTTAAATACCTCCAAAATTGTAGCACTCTTTTATAATTAAACAGAGAATAAGAATAGGAAAAACCTTCACATCCTATTTCAGTGCCGAAGATGTGACCTTGGCCGGGTGACCCAAATAGTATGTACATTGTCCTTGGCCTGGTCCAACCGGGTCAAAAATCCCCCACGTACCGTATCAACCCGATAGGGAAATGTGGATAAAGGCCAAGTTTAATACAAATGGAAATAAGTGTGACGTGATGAGAAAACTTGTCTTATTGCGTACACATTGAATTTAATTTTGTTTGGGTGTCTGAGTTTCAGCTGTTTGTTATGGAAAAAGGGTGTGTGAATAAATCCTATATCTAGTCTATGGAATAAACGGTAAGGACTTTATAGGACCTGACTTACGTGAGTCTTAAAAACTGGTTTAGGAATTTATTATTTTTATTTTTCTTTAAATCAGGATATAACATAAGATAATTCAAATCAATTACTATGTTTTAATTGATCTAAGGTCTATTAAATTGTATTAAATTGTTTTTTTCCTCGAACCAGTTTTTTTTTTTCAAAAGTTAAAATAAATAGTTTTAAAATCAATTACTACATATTTTTAACAAATCATTAATAACTATATATAGGACTAGCACTTTTCCCGCGACTTCGTCCGCGTGGGTTACGTACTTTCCTAATTCCCCCTTTTCACCCCCTTAAAGGTTAAATTTCCAAAAACCCCTTCTTAGTGCTCCCCTACATTATAATAGGAAGCCGTGTGCAAAATTTCACATTCCTAGCCCCAGTAGTTTCGGCTGTACGTTGATATGTCAGTCAGTCAGTTCTCCTTTTATATATATAGATTTCATAGTTAGTTTAACAACTGATCAAAAAAACACGGCCTGAGTTAACCACAGGTAAATTGATGAATAACCCAACAACTTGATTACCTATATTGGACTAATTATAAGTAAAATATGAATAATGACATTAAATTAATTACTTGATAGGATGTATTATGCGTAGGGGTGTGACTAATATATTAATATTAGTTAAGAGATTAGTAATATTCTATGGATTCACAGATTAGTAATCCGACGAACTCTCATACGCTAATATTTAATATTCACATAATCTGGGATTCATTTCGCTTGGCACGGATCGGGTTGACTCTACTGCACGGAGTACATTCATTATTTATTTATAATCTGTTCTTAAGAAAAGTGAATGAACACTGAACGAACGAAGAATGTTTTTGTATCCGAACCTCGGCAAATTATTCAAAAAATACTGTTGTGTACTGGCGACTTCAGTGCCTTGTGAGAGGATTTTTTCAAAATCTGGTGAGTTAATTTCCGACCGACGTACTCGGCTATCATCAGATAAAGTAAAAAAAAATATGTTTTTAAACACAAATAAAATTTTTTTGAGTGTTTTGTTATTTATTCCGTTCCCACACCACGACTCGATTTGTTAAATTTTGTATTATACTCATTACTTCATTAGTACCTATCAGCTAAAACAATTTAACATTCATAATACACCTAGCAATAATAAATACCGAGATCATGCAGTCTACTGAACACTAATATTTAATACGTCAGTGATACGTATTATCAGCTAAAACAATTTAACATTCAAAATCCACCTAGTATTAATACCAAGATGATACAGTCTATTAAACACTAATATTTAATACGGCAGTAATAAGTATTATTAGGTCTTACTCGTAGTTAAATATCACTGATCTCAAATATTAGTTTAGATATTATAATATTACTAGACGAATATATTCATATTAGCTAATACGTAAAAATATCGGTATTAACCCAACTCTAATTATGCGAAGTTACAAACATTGCTTAATGAATGACTCAGTAATAGCAACGTAATTTATTGTAATAATGAAAATGTAACTTAACGATCGATTACGAACATTATTTAAAGAAGACAGCGATGTGGAGGTGTTCTTTGATGGCCATTAACGAAATTAGTATTATGTAGGTACAGTTTTTTGTTCTGTAAATGTCTAAAGGTTTCTAGAACATGATTCTATTGTTAAAAATAAATTAATGAATAGGCTAATTTAGGGTTTGTTATTTGCGATTGTTAGTCTTGATAAAGTTTTCAGTTTGAATTGTTGTTTTAATATTTAATTATGTCAGTCTGTGTTTAGCTTTCACAACAATTACTTTGAATTTCAGATCAAAAGCAAACAAAGCTAAGTTTATTTAAATAAATCATTTGTTTTGTACAACTGTAGCTAGATTGATGCTTGAAATAAGAATCTATATTTAGAACTGTTCAGTTTCATAATAATTTTCAGTCCAACCTTAATACAATAAATATACTACACGTAATTTATTCGTCTCTTCTCGACTTAATTGGGAAAAGGCGTAATATGACCTTTAAAATGATATAATTAATCGGCCAGGTGGCCTACTGTGGCTCTGTCTCTTTCCCACAGTGGAACTACTCTCGTTTTAAGACGTCAAACAGCGTTGTCTCTGTCACACGAATCACTAACCAACCACATCGAACGAAGAACAATAGAGAGAATAAAGAATTTTATTGAAATGCATTTTAATTGCATACTATAACGTATGCTGCCTTTTTATGGTGAAATGTTAATATGAACATAACGTATAGTGTATACCCGGCCTTAGACCCCCAGTTTTTTTTTCATAGTTTACAACACTCGCGAGCAAAAGTATGGAATCACTAACTCCGATTGAGTACTTAATAACTAATTAAGAATAAAAGAAAATTGATACGAAATTCATTCGAATCACGCCGTTATTTAACAAGCCCCCCCAGATCAATTTCAAGTATCAAATAAGTGATTCCGTACTTTTCCTCGCTAGTGTATTATTCACCCATGAATGCTAATGAAATAGTATTTTTCCAGCACTCAAAAGATCTAAGACATTAGGTATTCAGCGTCGTGTTTAATACCTCTTGAATGAATTCAGGAGCACGTCTTCGTTGAATATTTTACAGCGAATTTGTACCAAGGGCGCTCCTTGAGATGCAGTAACCTAGCTAGCTGCTGTAATGATGAATGGTTGGTGAATACTAATGGATTGGTAGATTTCCTAGAAGTTGGAGTCTGTTTCACCTGGGATGGGGTGATATAAATCTATACTTTTAGGGCAACTAAGACCATTGTAGAAACGCAGGTGCTTAAAACGGTAAATCAGTTTGAAAATATCGGTGGTTCGGCAACATAATACCATGCCATACCATTACTAGTTCTTTCTCATATTATGTAGTGGTTCTGCAGGTAAAACAGTATACAACGTTCTAGCTGTTTTAATAAACTTGCAGTGTGCTTCAAAATCCTATAAAAATGTGTTTGATCCCACGGTGATCGTGGTTTCCAATTTGAAATAAGACCTATTTCGTAATATAATAGTATGGCTTGCAAAATACAAGTCTAATGAAAACGCAAAATTTTAATCAATATGGTAGCAGAACATCGCGCATTAAATACTGCTTAGTGTATATGTCACGGCTAAAGGTAGGTGTGAACCTAAACTTAAGATTAGCCGGCTAAACCTAGGTTTATCTTCGACGAAATGTTAATGTTAGTTTGTTCTATCTTTAGCCGGCTAAACTTAGGTGTAGCTGCAGGTCCTTGGCTAAAAATGTAGAAGGAAATGGAAAAGGAAACAATGTAATAATGTTTACTATTTTGACAAAAAAACTTTAATAAAAAATAATCACTTTCATTACACATGAGCGAGCGAAGCGAGCTCGGGACTCGCTGGCACCCCGACTCGGACAATTTAGGTTAGAAGAGGATGGCGGGGTCTGAAAGACCCCGCCATCCTCTTCGTGGTTATTTTTTTTTTAAACCACCCAGAAGTAGGAGCCCCGCGAAGCGGGGCTCCGTCGACATGCTGGGAAGCGTGGACGCCCCGCGAAAGCAAGACCATTCCATTTCCTTCATTTTTAGCCAAGGACCTGCAGCTACACCTAAGTTTAGCCGGCTAAAGATAGAACAAACTAACATTAACATTTCGTCGAAGATAAACCTAGGTTTAGCCGGCTAATCTTAAGTTTAGGTTCACACCTACCTTTAGCCGTAACATATACATACTATTGCTCGTGACTGTACATACATTACACATAATGCTGAAAAACATCGACGAAATTGAGATTATAAGAAAATTTTGCGAATCTTTGCGATGTATCATCATCAGCCAATTGCAGTCAGCTCCTGAACGTAACCCTTCTCCGAAAGAGCACCAACTATCCCTGTTTTGAGCAGTATGCATCCATCAGTTGCCACCAACTTTCTTTAAAACATAGATCCATGCATCTACACTACGTTTCACATACGCAGTCACCGCTCTAACACATGTCTGCTCTATCCGCCGATGTGTCATAGAGCTGAACAAATACCTATGACATCACGGCTGGCAGCTGGAACCCACCCTCCCCAAAGACGAAGACAGGTGACCTAATATTAGCCAAACACCTCACTGCATTACCAATTTAGTACCTCTTAACACCTCTTATTTCAAACCAATGAGCCACAAGGGTTTGTGGGTGTATGACGCAGAGGTAGCTGTGTGGAGAGATTTAACGCCCTGATTCACGTGAAGCTGGCATTAATGAATCATTATGATAACAGAATAGCTAAGACGAAGTATTGTTTAGTACAGCACGTGTTGGTGATTATCGTACAGATGGAAAAAGAGTTCTGTTATCAGTAAAAATAAGTAAACAGTGCAATGATTCATTTTATGGAATGGGATTTTTTGTTCTTCACTTCTATATATTGGTTGTGTCTTGTAATTTTGCTGTTCTGCACCCAAGATAATATCCATCTGTGTAATTCTAATTTATTTTTCGTAAGTTTATTATGCGTATAAGCACATCAATATATCGGTACCGATTTTTATTTTTAACTTATTTTTTTTGCCTAAAGTCCTTCCCTTGCATCTTTTCAAAGATAAAGGATACAATAGCATGCACGTTTTTTTGATGATGGATTGACAATGAATCATTACGAATGGTAAAATCCATTACCCCTTTTAAATGATGATGTTGTCAATCTGTTCAAATCCAAAATACTACTTTACTTTATGATTTTAATATTCTACGTGATAACTAAATATGTCATTATACCAATACACTGAGGAAGTTTAAATTCTCCCCGAAAATATTTTAGTAAAGAACGTTTATTTTAGTCTTAAATCCTCGCAAAAATTTCATATTTTATTGAAAAAGGTATATTTTTGTATTTGCAATGTACAAACACCAAAAAAGGTGTTGGCATCTTGGCAATTTTTCAAGCAATGTTCAAAAAGACTTTGACAGATGAAAGATCGAATCAACAACAAACAAAATTGCTTAGCGAAACTTGTGCCAGTTTAATGACTTGGCCCGATATGATCAAAACAACCAAAGTTCAAGCCGGAATACCAAATTAGTTAGATACTTTTTGGCGCCAATAAATAGGTAAGTTAATTTTTGAGGAGTAAATAATTTAATTACTTAGTCGTTTAATTATATTCAGTAGGTAACTTAATGTTTGGACCCTTAGAAAGTTGACACCCGCAACCTTAGAAAGTAGGAGGGATAAAAAAGGGTTATGAAGCGTCGGAAAGAATAATTATAATAACAGAGGGAGGGTTGTTAATTGGTAGTTAGGGGAAACTTGGTATACGATGAAGTCAAACCTAAATAGGGAATGTAAAATTCGACATTTTAGTATGCATAAAATTTTTAGTACGGTAATATAATTTTACTAAAAAAACCCATGTATTTTTAATATAGTTAATTGCAGACAAATACTACCTAGACTTACAACGTTTAGGTAAAATATTCCTACACATGTTTCTATTATTTTCTATTAGTCGTGAATAATATCGTCTAGCGCCATTTCCCCACGCTAGTTTCGCATACTTGTCTCGCGCATCAAAGCTCAAAGCCCTAGGGAATGTGTTTGCCAACAAACACGATGTTTACTCATTCTATTATTAAAACTACTATAGTATACCGTTGCCACGTTGTTTTTGGACGGAATAGGACACTGTATTTGTATTCGCAAACTGCGAATAGTAACGTGATATGATAACGTGCGAAAAACAATTTATGTGCCAAAATATTTTGATGGCGTCTGTCATGTGAGCTCAGACCTAATGTAAAATTAGACTAATATAACATAAAAATATTTCAGATATTTTTGGTATTCAATGAAGTCGTTCCTGGATTGATTTGTAATGTAAATGTTGAACTCCAGATTTGTTTACTTCACCGGGATTGAAACTAATTCAGCTGAAAAGCAAAAAGAGCCAGAGAGTCGTGACACAAAAACACTTACCTAGGAAATTGTATAGTTTATTTATTGTTTTTTGCGTGGTAAAATCATCAAATGAGTCCTCCCACCCAGGGCAGGGCGGGAGGGACTGTCAGACTTGTACTGACTAAAATCCACGGTGTCCTTCACTAGCCCTTTACGTACCGGGGTCACGGTAATCCCTTGGTCCCGCGACCCCGGCAGGCTTTGGCCCTCTACAGGCCCCGTCAATATGCTGACACTCTTTGAGGCGCGCGTGGAACACAACGCGCCGTCGACCCGGGCATGGTCCATGGTCGGACAGCAAGTCGCCCATTACTCGCTGCCCGCATGCCCGCGCCTACGGTGGCCGGAGATCGTCCTGCGACGTCCGACGCCGTGGGCGTCTACCACTGCGGCTGGGGTGGAGGGAGGACGCTGTCCTCTCCCTCAGGCGGCCCGCCTCCTCTTTCACGAGCATTACTGCTTCGCAGAAGGAGGCGACCGCCTCCCACTCCGACTCGCCCCGCAGCATGGCCTCGACCAATGCCGGGCGCGAGAGGTCTCCGCCTATCGCCGTCGTGAGGACACGGCGGTGCTCTGCCCAAGCGGGGCAGTCCTGCACCGTATGCTCCACCGTGTCCTCCGGACGATCCTCGCAGTGGTGACACCCAGGCGTTTCTTCCCTCCCTATCAGACACAGGAACCTCCCGAAACTTCCGTGTCCGGTGAGGACCTGCGTCATGCGGTAGGTAAGGACGCCGTGACGCCTATCCAGCCACTCCTCAAAGAGGGGTCAGGAAATTGTATAGTTAAATAAAAATAAAGAGCCTTTTTAGAAATAATTCTTAAAAGTATTTGCGCAAAATCTAGACCTACTGTTGAACATATTAACTTGTGTAGGTACAGTCAACAACAAAAACAGATGATCAAAATCAGAAACTCAATACTAATTAACGATGAGGACACGAACTGCGTTAATTAATTTGTTTTTTTTTTTTATTAAATTTCTGTTGACTGTACAAGTAACAAAAATCAACAGTATTACCACAGAACATAAGTATTACCATACAATACTGCCATAATCGCTTGGCACACTTGTTTAATATTTTCCTCAAACAACTTGAACCGGAAATCTTCAGAAACGTATACCTACCCGTTTGCAATTATTTGTTATCCAATACTTGTCATTGAAACACATATCAATGGGTGCGATCAATTGCCACAATGCGTTATCATTTTTCCTCTTTTGATGATCTATGTACTTGAATGATAAGCGATGTTTTGAACGTTCTGTCTGGTATGAACATGACATGTTATTTATAGATAATGGCAAATATTTTCCTGCAAAAAATCCCATTATATGGTGATTTATCAAGATAATGCGGTGCATTGCTTATCCGTATCTCTCTAATTAAGGAAATAACCCAATATTTTTATCGGAATAACCCGCAATCTAGCATGTTCTAGTAAAACGATTCATACTAACACTATCTAACTACACCATCTGATCACTACTAACTACACTACAACTACATCATCCTGAGAAAGAAAACCTGAGAAAAAAATATCATTTTGATAAAGAAAATATGGCAAGAATAATATAATCTCATGATATTTTTCAGGAAAAAGGAAATCGAACGAGTCAGTAATTTCAGTACAAACTTGAAGCTTGAAATTGCGTTCCGTTCTATTTTAAGATTTAAGAGAAAGGTCAAGCCATCAAGAGTTTCTCTGAATGCATTCCCTGTAGCGAATTGCTTTATATCTCTGAAAATTCCGCTCTCTTTCAACATTTAAAGGTCAACCTTGTCACGGTTTGAAAAAACCCTAAGAACTTTTAATTGGATGTTGTGAACGTAAATAATCCTAAATACATTAATATTCTGTCTTGTTTATTTACCCCCGAGGATTCCTGAGATATTTAATTAAAGTATATTAAGTGAAAATTCAGCAGCAGAACTGTCATACAAAACAATGAGTAACAGATATAAGATGAAAACAGGTACCACATAGACTCCTAGATTCTTGCCTATGGCATACAATAACCCGGGGTTGCGGGAACCCGGGGTTGCGGGACTCACAAATTACCGTGACCCCGATACGTAAAGGGCTATTGAAGGATACCGTGGATTTTAGTCAGTCAAGTCTGACAGTCCTCATTTGATGATTCTATCACGATAAAAAAAAATGGCATACAATAAAAGGTTAATAAATGTAGTCAACAAGAAAAATAATGTTATTTAAATCATCATCAGCCTATACATGTTTCCACTGCTGGGACACAGGCCACACTGTGAGAGGAAGTGGGCCATAATTCACCACGTGGCCCAGTGCGTGTTGGTGGATGTTTAGATGGAGTAACTTTAATGTTACTATTATAATGCATGTTTTCATAGTGGCCAGTGCGTTACACTATTCCTAAACCACTGTAACTCCCGCAAGCCAGAAACAGTTGCGATCAACCAAAAAAGTGTCAATGTTGAAAATTCATTTAACTGTCTTGAATCTTGCAATGAAATTAATGAGAAAATAATAGTGAAAGATTAGGAAAACCATTATTGCTACACACACACAAATAAGGTAAATTAACAAATAAATTGCACCGAATAAATGACCAAACCAAATTTAGTTTAAATTGACTAAGTTTGAAACTTGAAATAAATTCTTTCGTGTCCAAATGGGTCTCAAACTCACAAATCTCACTCGAACTGTTTTGATAATACAAGAAACACGTTGCATTGTGCGATCTGAAAAGTACTGTTTGTCTCAAGACTTGCTTTACCAATATTCATAACATAGGCACATAATCTTTTGTCTGTATTTCGAGACAAGAGAAATAATCGTGTGTGAAATTTTAAAATTAAATTTTTCTCCCAGTTATAGTTTACCTGAATTTATCATTTGATTTCGGCGTAGCATATCTTCTTTTCCCATACTTCTCTACTCGTCATCTCTTCTCTCCGCATTCCTGTCTTTTTTTTATCGTGGTAAAATCATCAAATGAGTCCTCCCACCCAGGGCAGGGCGGGAGGGACTGTCAGACTTGACTGACGGTGTCCTTCAATAGCCGTTTACGTACCGGGGTCACGGTAATTCGTGAGTCCCGCGACCCCGGCAGGCTTTGGTCCGCATTCCTGTCTTTCTATCTCATATCATACTTCACACTGAACATTTTTTTTTTTATTTGTTGAGGAAAATGAGCCGAAAATAAAATCTTCCACTGAGAGGCATACCTACCAATCTAGCTTCAGAAGTTCCTATATAGCTCTTTATACGAAAACTTTCCGCCATCCCATATGGTAACAAAAGTTTTAGGTCGATGAACCCATTACTTTCTGGTGTCCGAAACCTAATTAATTAATGTACCCCAGTCAATTTACTTTCATTAGATAAATCGGGGTTGCTACACCTGTGCAAAAGGACAGATCTTTGTGGTAAAGCCTGAACGAACCCATTATATTAAAAGCATGGAAGCTCGATTGATTACTTGTGGTAATTTGTGGAGGAAAGGGGTTTTTAAAAGTCGGCTTTAAAGGCTCAAAGCAAAAGGTTCGGTAATGGTACAACTTTATAGATGAGCCTCATTTAATAAGGCTGTTCAGTTAACGTGTTAGGAACAGATTACATTATTCATTATCTATGGTTTCAAGGAAAAATAAGGAATATAAGAAAGTTCGGAGAAAACTTTTCGCTCATTATGAAGGATTTAAATGTGTTTTTTTTTGTAAATTTAAATTAAATGTAACAAAACGTAACGTCCTTATTATAGCTTTTTTATAAATATGTGAGTGAGCGCCAGGCACACATTATAAATAATAAATAAATATATGTGCTATAAATATATAGCTTTTTATGTGCAAATAACCTGCTGAAAATTTTCCATCTTCAATTTTCGGATTCTAAAAAGCTATAAAAGAATATTTTTTGCAGGAACCTTGTAATTGCATTATGAATTTCAGTCACGCACGTGCGTCTGGCTCATAAGACTCGTTTTATAGGTACCGACATTTTTCATAGCTCCGGCCGTCCGGAAATTTTCCGTTCGATCTGTCAAAATGCGCAAGTCAACTGAGGTTATCGACCCGAGTCGTGACGTCACGCGTTGTCCTAGGACGGAGCGAACGTTATGAGTAAATTACATATTATGACGGCTCTTTGTAAATAAAAGGAAATTTGTCGATTGTAAACATGTAAAACAAAACAAACAGTTGGATAATACTGTGTATAAACTTGTTCTGTTTGCTTGCTACAGTTTCAGATAAAACCTTGTTGGTTCAGGCTTTTTGGAGTTTGCTTGTGAATAAATACGATACTTTTATTTGGATAAATTTTTGTTTAATTTATAAAATTAATTTATTTGCTTCCACAATATTTTAAGTAAAATATTGTAAAAACAAATGAATAACATTGAAAACACACAATCTTGATAGAAAAAAAAAACTCAATCTCACCAAAGAAAGTTACTTTGTTTTCCTACCAGACTTCCGTAAAATATTTGGAATGTCTCTCAATCAATCACTAGATATATCTTAACATGACAAAGACATCTTTCACTAACAAACGGCTTTATATAAATGATGCATTTGCTGATTATGTCAAGATATAAAGCACCGAGAATTATCTTATGTCAAGTTTGAAAGCACCGAGTATTACCCTGATAACATTGGAGTATGTAGGTCATATCTACTGTACTTCACGTGAGACAAATCTGTTGAGAATTTGATATAAGACCAACCTAGTCTCGTGAGTATTCGAGAAGGTTCAGAATAAGTAGCTACAATGTACTGAACCTGCTAGATACAAGGACGACCTCAGAAAGGTGACTGATTACGGAGGACTGTGACGTCTGTCACGACGTCCTAAGTATCGGGATTTACAGAGCAATTCCCGACCACCGTACCTAAGCACAGGCTTGCGGACGGCAAGCAATGGGTAACTCACCGTCCTATAAGGACCAGGGTCGACGTCACATTGTGTTCCACTAGTGTCTGAATGAGCTGTCGGATTACTGACGGGGCCCATAAGAGCAAATGTCTGCTAGCGTAGAGTGATCTCTCACGGCGTCCTGACCTACCGCATGACGCAGGTCCTCACCGGACACGGAAGTTTCGGGAGGTTCCTGTGTCTGATAGGGAGGGAAGAAACGCCTGGGTGTCACCACTGCGAGGATCATCCGGAGGACACGGTGGAGCATACGGTGCAGGACTGCCCCGCTTGGGCAGAGCACCGCCGTGTCCTCGCGATGGCGATAGGCGGAGACCTCTCGCGCCCGGCATTGGTCGAGGCCATGCTGCAGGGCGAGACGGAGTGGGAAGCGGTCGCCTCCTTCTGCGAAGCAGTCATGCTCGTGAAGGAGGAGGCGGGCCGCCTGAGGGAGAGGACAGCGTCCTCCCTCCACCCCAGCCGCAGTGGTAGACGCCCACGGCGTCGGACGTCGCAGGACGATCTCCGGCCACCGTAGGCGCGGGCATGCGGGCAGCGAGTAATGGGCGACTCGCTGTCCGACCATGGACCATGCCCGGGTCGACGGCGCGTTGTGTTCCACGCGCGCCTCGAAGAGTGTCAGCATAATGACGGGGCCTGTAGAGGGCCAAAGCCTGCTGGGGTCGCGGGACCAAGGGATTACCGTGACCCTAGTACGTAAAGGGCTATTGAAGGTCAAGTACAAGTCTGACAGTCCCTCCAGCCCTGCCTTGGGTGGGAGGACTCATTTGATGATTTTACCACGAAAAAAAAAAAAAAAAAAGCGTAGAGTGATCTCAAGGAGTGTCAGCATAGTGACGGGGTCTGTAGAGGGCCAAAGCCTGCCGGGATCGCGGGACTCAGAATTTACCGTAACCCCGGTACATAAAGGGCTATTGAAGGACACCGTGGATTTTAGTCAGTCAAGTCTGACAGTCCTTCCCGCCCTGCCCTGGGTGTGAGGACTCATTTGATGATTTTACCACGCTAAAAAAAAAAAAAAAAGCGTAGGGAGATTACTCGAAAAAGCTACCATACACAATACAAAGCAATGGAAGGATTAAGATGAATTTGACTCAGCCCGAATCTGACAGTTCTTTCCACTTCACCCAGAGCGGGAGTAGTCATTTGACAGTGTCTCCAAAAAAAAGGGTGCTGTGACACATTTTGGGAGAGCCCTTTGTCCAGCAGTGGACTGCGATAAGTGGGTTTTATTGATTGACCCATGTATGTTAGTATGTGTGTGTAGTCCCAGAGGAAGGTTTGTACTATCACAAAGCACACAAATTCTCCTTATCGGAAAACAATTACTTAGGCCTGCCCTATAACCCTATTCCAGTTTAATGTTGTCAATCTATCTATATATATAAAAGGAGAACTGACTGACTGACATATTAACGTACAGCTGAAACTACTGGGGCTAGGAATGTGAAATTTTGCACACGGCTTCCTATTATAATGTAGGGGAGCACTAAAAAGGGGTTTTTGGAAATTTAACCTTTAAGTGGGTGAAAAGGGGGAATTATGAAAGTACGTAACCCACGCGGACGAAGTCGCGGGCGAAGTGCTAGTTTGTCATAAATACACTAAGCTTATTGCTTGAAGCAAACTATATTTTGACAGCGCCATTAGTCTATGGTTATTAAATATTTCCTTAAGGCGATTCCTCCGTAGTAGCCCGTGAAATTAAAATTTTCATGTGTTTTTTGCAGTTTGCATTTCAATGACAAGTTGTAGCTTGACCAAAATATGATTCGCGACAATAACAAGTATAATTTTAAATATAAGAATGATCAAAACATTCGTTCCAAAGATTTGGTCAAAGTTGATAAAACCGTAATCTAACTTATTTTTTTTTAGATAATCAAATCGCAAAAAACAGATGACAAAAATTGAATTTCGCGGTCTAGTATGGAGGAATCACCTTTAGGAGAAATACAAGGCGCCATTTAAATATGACCCAACGCTAGCCACTTTTAACCGACACCGCTGCGCCTTAATTATTCACTCTTGTATACGACTGCCACAGGCTACACTTTGTCTAGTCTGAATTTCTGAGATACAGTCGCTTTTAGCAAGATACACACGTGCTCCTTTGATTAACAACTCATGTTAGTCAATTTATTTAAAGTGGTTCATTTGTTTTCATAGTTTACTTGTTATTTTGTGAACAGTATAAGGCCAGTTGTTCACTGGTGACTTGTCGGTGTCGGTGTCGACTGTCTCCCTGTCGATGTGATGTGAAGATATAAGGGAGTGCGTTCATTATGGAGACCAATAGATTCTAGCCGCCTAGGTATAGGCCGCTACTTAGTATAATACAAAGTCACTTCCCGCTGTCTGTCTATACCTATCACAGAAATCTTAATAATTATTAAGATTTCTGTGGTACCTATGTATGATCTTAGATCTATAAAAATACGCAACGGATTTTAATGCGGTTTTTTTAATAGACAGTGATTCAAGAGGAAGTTTTACATGAAATATAACATGCATAATATAGTAGAGATTTCACCCGTGCGGAGCCGGGGCGGGTCGCTAGTGACCCCGAAAGTTATAAACCATGTAAATTAGTTCTACAGTAAAAATGATTTTAACTTAGAAATACCTTAAGTATATCTATGTTTAGTAGATATACCATACGCCATACGACGATCTTTTCTTAATACTTTTTTATTTTAACGTTGTAAAATCATCAAATGAGTCCTCCCACCCAGGACAGAGCGGGAGGGACTGTCAGACTCGTACTGACTAAAATCCACGGTGTCCTTCAATAGCCCTTTACGTACTACTTAGTACTACACTGTAATAAGTAAGTACACAATGATTAGTTTTCCTTTTGCAGAATAAGATTACGGAAAACAAACATACCTTCCGAGGAGCTACCTTCTTTGCTCCATGTAAAGTCCCTACTGATAGTCATCTGATATTGCATTCACATTGCAAACATAACATAACAGTAATTGTGAAGAGAGTCAGATGAATCGATGCTTCACAAATACAACCTTGGAGTACCCATTGATGTAGGTATAACTAATTGTAGCACGTCAACAGTCCGACTGATCAGTATATAATGGCTATTATGCCACCTTACATAATAGATGGGATCCTGCGCATCCATTACACCATTATATCATGTTATTTAATGATACTTCAAGGCTTGCTTCTGTCTTTGCGACGCAGTTCGTATTATGTACTTGATTTAAATGGAACGACGCATCGGAACAAATTTTATATTGGTAGACAAGTATATACCTAGGGAGGCGTGGCAGTCTGTAACGATGGCTACATAAATTTGCGTTTATACATTTTTCATAATATACATTATATTATGTAGAGGAACAGAGTATTAGATGGGGACGCGAGGTATGATGGGAAATCACACACTTAAGGTAAACTTACACAATACTAACGTAGCGCAAGCGCCAACAAGACGTGGCCGCTTACAAATGACGTCCTGAAGGCGCTACGATGGTAAATATGTTATCTTGTTTCCAGCGCTATCAGCTTTTATGTGTTATTCTATGACAAATCGCTGTCCACTGCTGGACATGGCCTCTCCCAGGCTATTTCTTTATATATTCTCATTATTTATTTGATGTATTCTATGAAGCCAAAAAAAAGTCTCATAGTCTCCAAGAAACAAAAATTGTCCTTTGAGAGATCATTTAAAAAGGAAAACAATTTTCTACTTAAAACTTTTCCAAGTGAAAACCTACAACCTACTCAAGAATAAAGGCAAAACATTTTCCAACTTATTTCAGACTCAGGTACTGAAATTTTCCAGGTAAAAGTTTTCCAGCACTTCTAGGGCTGCACCTGAAACCTTATTTAATAAGCCTTTATGTTCCGTCTACGTCGCGGACACAAAAGGTGACTGGATCGATTGCCCCAGTTACTATGAGCATCAACCCTATAGATAGATAGCCTATATGTACTTTAAAAGCAACACTGGTCGACGGTTTGTCGCCGTTGAGTCTCGTGCAGTCTTTACAAAAGTATGGCATCGATATAAAACTTTTACAAGAAAGTTTCAGTTAAGTTTAGTTTCAAAACTTATGAGAAAATAAATCTCAAACCTTTGTTATTAATTACGTTGGAACGATACCTTCTAAGAACAAATAATTTCATAAGGAGTGAAAGATAAAGATAATTGCTTCCAAGGAAATTTTCATCATAAATACAATTCTATATGCGCATTTTCTGTGACTGGATCTGAGTCAAAGTCGGAATTAACATCAAGCCATAACTTTGCAAACCAAGGGGAGTTTGCCAAAACTACGCAGATTAATAATAAAGCTAAACATCGCGTGTTTTTTATTCATTTCACGTTGTTTACTGGTGGCCAGCGCTGCTATTATATTATCTAAAGCTTACTTTTTAAATCCGTTTTCACCACTATGTTAGATTGTCTATTTCAAATTCACCACACGACACCTAAACAAATGTGTAACAAAAGTCCGGCTTATGAGCAAATCTTTTAGGATTCGCTTAGCGTAGTGTTGTAGAAATAAAAAGGAATGTAGGGACAACCGATTAGGTGGACAGACGATCTTGTCAAAGTGGCCGAAAGAAACTGGATAGCCATAACACAAAACCGCCATACACTCAGCATTGAGTGACTCAAGGTTGAAGAAGAAGAAGAAGTGTTGTAGAATAAGATATTCATCATCATCAGATTATAATGTCCCTGTGAGAGAGAGTGGGCCATAATCCACCACGCGGGCCCAATGCGAGTTGGTAGATGTCACATGTCTTCGAATTTTTGGTTCTAGGACATGCCGGTTTCCTCATGATGTTTTCTTTCACCATTTTTAGAAGCAGTGGTGATGAAATAAATTACACAAAGTAATGCGCACAGGTTCGATTCGAACCTGTGAACTCGTAAGTCGGGTCTAAGGTAAGGTAAAAATATTTCTGGGCCAACACTACATTATTCTATAATTTTAATATTCTTCTACTGTTAATATGTTAGTATCACTTAACAAGCTTTGTAAAGAAAAAAAACTCCCATCATTATGCAGTCGTGATGGACAAAATCGAATCATGATGGTACCATCATCATCATCATCTTCATGTACTACGAGGGTAAAAGGATTTTAGAAGAAAAGAAGCCTATTATAGCCTCCATCAAAACTTTCCCAGAACTGGTTTAAACGTAAGCACGTTTAATGTGTTAATAAACAATAACAATGCAAAGAATCACGTGCATTACCTTCTAATTACTACGCAAACGTATTTTCCTAACATACGACATTTGTGACGATGAAGGTGACGACAAAACGGGAAAAATTAACACTTCACTAATAAGTCACAATCGATTTTTCCACACCTTGTGTAGACTAGATATCTACGGAAAAATTATCATGCTTTTTACGGAAAGATCGTAAGACGTGATGCGAAAATTGTCACGTCTTTTGCCAATTACAGTGATGTCAAAAAACTCTCAGACCGCATAAGAAACTCAGTACTACATTCTTTGACGCAAATTGCCGATGTGTGAGAAAAAGCTGCCAAGCTGATGTGGGACTGGGCAGGCCACGTATGTCTAATGTCATATAATCGCTGTCATACAAACATCACAATAGGTGCCAAAAGTGAGAAATCCACGTCGGGGCAGGTTCAAGCGAAAATGACGAGATGAGTTGGACCGCTTCATGAAGAACTGTACGCGGAGAGTCGCGGGAAGTGGAAAGAGGGCAGGGAGGCCTTTGCCCAGCAGTGGGACACTATTTGCTCATAATAAACAAGTATCTACAACTAAAATATAACTAAATAGTGTTAATTATCCGTTTGCTAGTCAAACTGATCTAAATTTTTTAGTTAGTCTCTAAGTTTACAGGGCAGGGCTGTCGCACTACAGCAAGCTCTATGGAAAATTGCATCGCGTGTGAGGACTTCGTAAAAGGCAAAAATAAGGGACAATATCGGGGATATAAGATGCAGCCCCTGCTGTATCTGGAATATATCGTTTACAGCGATAAGACCGTCGTTGTACCCAAGGTATTAGAAATATTATAAAATAGATGTGTAGTATACAATACATTGCAGTATATTCAATCTATCAACGTGCATATTATAAAATCTATAATTTCTTAGGATGTCTTCAGAGATACCCCAAGCTATTATTTTTCGGTCGAGGGACTCACGATTTACCGTGACCCCGGTACGTAAAGAGCTATTGAAGGACACCGTGGATTTTACTCAGTACGAGTCTGACAGTCCCTTCCGCTCTGCCCTGGGTGGGAGGACTCATGTGATGATTTTACCACGTAAAAAAAAAGCTATTATTATTTGTAGCGGTTTCCAAAGACACTCTTTTTGCTTTAGATATTAGATATTACATCACGCTAATTAACAGCACTATATGATAATACAGGCAATATAGAACCCAAGAGCTTTCCGTTCACTCGAGACGTAGGTCTACGGAATTCCCTTGACGTCAAAGATAGTGACGATATTATGATAACGGATTAATTAATCTGTCGTGCAAACGTAACACCTCGTGAATCACAGCTCTATATACTTCCAATTAATGGAAAAATACTACGTTCTTTGCGGAAAATGCCGAGAAACCGCAAAAATTGTTGGCCTTGAATAGATAACACCTACCATAATAATACATTCAGACTTAAAGTTTTCCTAGTAGAGAATTAAAAAAAAAAAGTAGAGATTTGTCTCTATAAATTAACTCCAAAATCGTCAAGAGAATAATAAACAAAACATTTTCCAGGGAGGGGCGTAGCGTGGAAATTGGGTCCAAACCTTTTCCCTGACATTCATCACACCACCTGAAAGAAGCAAGCCCCTTTGTACATAACGCGATGCAAGTCTCCGATATGTTACTTTGGTATCCAAGCGACTATCGCAATACAAATCCATAGAGGGTCGTACACAGGCACCCGTCAATGGATACCATAGTTGGAAGATATCGGAGACTTAAGTCGCCCTGTGTACGACGGGCTTTTTTTTAGCATGGTAAAATCATCAAATGAGTCCTCCCAACCAGGGCAGAGTGGGAGGGACTGTCAGAGTCGTACTGACTAAAATCCACGGTGTCCTTCAATAGCCCTTTACGTTCCGGGGTCACGGTAATTCGTAAATCCCGCGACCCCGGCGTGTACGAAGGGCTTAGAGTTAGTTTAACAAGGATAATATTAAAGTTCAAGGAGACTACCATGATATCTTAAGCGTGAGTTGTTCCGCTGAGAGAACGAGATGGCGCTAGACGACTTTTTTAACTCTGTCTCTTTCCCTCAGCGGAACTACTCACGCTTTAACACGTCAGCCGGCAATTGTTTGTAAAAAAAAGAACAAAGCAATCAGTCACGCACCTTTCCCTTTACGTAGTGAACTAGTGACGTCCACGTTATTTCCTAAACGTCAACGTCAAAGACAATAGGACGGAACGGGTACCTAGAACTAATACATCACTAGCACTTTCAACACCATATACTTAAAAGATGGACAGCGCCTTCCCCAACAAACTGACAGATAAAATTGGCCATACTCTAGAAGGAGAGCTACTACCAATCTCCTTCCTGTAACTGAAATATAGGAACCCCTCTTCGATTCCTCTCTTTCTAGTTGAGTGGGGTCAATTTTAGTACTCCTGAAAGCTTAGGCAGAGGTGCCTTAACAAAAAATCCACATTTCGACAGTTACTCGTAGGTTCTAAGATGTGATAAAGGACGAGACTATTACTATTACCAACAATAGATGCCTTTATCACAAGATTTCTGTATTTTATACACAGCGTACTTGAAGTATTTACGCCGTTAATTGTATGGAAAATTGAAAAAAAAACTCCTAGTGTACGAACGAGGAACTATTTTTTTCCATCAAGTTTCAATTATTTTTTAATAGTTGTAAAAATATTAAATGAATCCTCTCACCCAGGGCGGGACGGAGGTACCGTCAGACTTGTAATGACAAAAATCCACGGTAATCTTTCAATAGCCCTTTACGTTCCAGGGTCACGGTAACCTGATAAGACAGTCCCGCATCAAGTTTCCTTTTACTTCACAAAAACGGGAATCGTCTGCTAAGGGCATCTGGTTTCAAATCCAGGCTTTGTGGTTGCTACTGACAAAATCCTGATGATAAAACCAATAACACTGCTCTACCTGGAAGCCGAGACCAGGATCTTACGTTCAACAGTCGTATAAACTAATACATCACTATATAGTTATTTCATCTTCCCACGTATCCCGCGTAACTGCGTATTTATTTACGCAGTATGAAAATGCGGCTTCTACGTTCTACGTTCAACGCCATAGAACCGATAGACGTGTGTGAAGTCACGTAGATTGTAAATACCTATTTGAAATATAGGACTAAATTAAATCTTAGTCTTTGTTCCGCGCTTAGATGATAAGATTTTTATAAATAACTAGCATTGTAATCGTGACTTTGTCCGATTATTTGGAATTTTCTCATGCAAAATCAGAGGCCTTAGCACAAGATTTCCGTTTATACCGTACAGAGTACTTGAAGTTTTATGACGTTAATTGTATAGAAAATGAAAAAGCGCAACTCGTGTACGTTTTTGTAAATTAACTACTTATTTTACGTCACAAGAAATGAGAACTTGTGACAAAGCCTCCGAATAATAATTAAGATTTGCGGGTTAAGTAACAAGCTTTGAAACTCAAGATCAAAGTCAAGTATAAGAGACGTAACCTAAAACATAAGTATTAAATGTATACTTGTGGTAAAAGTGGTTTAATTACTCAGTATTGATTCATTCGCTACAGGTTAAAAAATACGGCGCAATAAACGGTGTATGAAACTATTTAATCTTTCTAAAAGTCTGGTATATTAGACATGCTTTAACGTTTTTATATTAAACGTCTTTTAAGCAGAACCCCTTTTAGCTTTATATATTTTTTACCCTATTGCACCAGAAAGAGGGTTATGTTACTGCATGTGATTAACATAGTTTGTCATTCTTATCAGTTGTTTTTGTTTTTTTTTTTGTAGATAGACGATATTACGCATGGTGATATCATAATCTTTCGGTGTAATCAAACAGGACGCTAAATATTAATTGGTTGCATAAAGTTATGACACACTGCTGCGCCCTTTGAATTAACGCGTCGATGTAGGTACATACATAAATTTATAGTCATTTGAACAGACTTCAAAAAAGAAATTGCTCTGTTGGACCCCGTGATTATCGCACGTTTGGCTGCACCAATTTTGATGCCGTTTTCCGAAAAGTGTTCGTTATTTTCTGTGGCTTTTAGTATACAACAATAATGGATATCCCGTGATGTACGTGGATCTGTCATTGCTTACTTGGATGACGCATTTACAAAGACGCTGATTATTCAAAGACTCCTGGGTTGCTTTTTGTTGAATATATGAACTAAACTTAATTTTTAAAAACAGGAACCTATTTCAAAAACAAACGTGTAAAATACCTTTTTATAGTGTCTTCTTGTCATACCAGGTGGAAAATAAATGTTTAGAAACCTGTACTCCTGAAAGTATAACTTTGCGGATATAAAAACTGTAGACACATCGCCAAATCTGACAAAATTTCGTGCGACACAGTACGGGTCTTGATGTACTACGTAAATCTTTACTAACTACGCAGTAGCGCGCCTGCCGGGGTTGCGGGACTCAAAAAATTACCGTGACCCCGGTACCTACAAGGCTATTGAAGGACACCGTGGATTTTAGTCAGTCAAGTCTGACACGGACGGACTCATTTGATGATTGTAACACGCTAAAAAAAAATTACAACGCAGTAGCGCACTGAAAATAAAAGTGGTATGTTCATGTTGGCCTATACCTATTATTTCCCGGGTCGACGGCGCGTTGTGTTCCACGCGCGCCTCAAAGAGTGTCAGCATAGTGACGGGGCCTGTAGAGGGCCAAAGCCTGCCGGGGTCGCGGGACCAACGGATTACCGTGACCCCGGTACGTAAAGGGCTATTGAAGGACACCGTGGATTTTAGTCAGTACAAGTCTGACAGTCCCTCCCGCCCTGCCCTGGGTGGGAGGACTCATTTGATGATTTTACCACGATAAAAGAAACATATTATTTGAAAAGGGATCGAGGTAATGAAACGATTCGGACACACATTATCATTTACAGACACTTACTAAATCACAAGTATATCAGATCAAATTGGATGAGCACAAAGATAGTTTATAATACTAAACTCGCTGTTGAGTAGTAGTGTCCAATGTGTAGGTAGCGTCAATGATCCTGTGGCATAATATTACTTGTTCTAATGTAAGTGAAATACATTCTAAATTAGTTCAACAAACTATAGAAAAACCTAAACACTATACATTTCCTATCCTCGCGATTTTAATTAGTAAGTTATCTCTAAACATCGTAAACATTAGCATTTAGCACTTATTTGACAGTTATAAGATCACATTGTTGTCGTCCTCAGCCATCTTGCTAGTAATAATGATCACGAGACGATCTAATGATACTTTATTTAGGTCGATATTTTCCGTTTACTGATCTATTAGAGAATGATTTATTATCGTACACTTTTACGTCTTGCTAATTGAATTAGTGTAGTTGGTTGAATTTTAGAGATCCCTTAAAATTTTCACATAGGTAAGTTCATCTGCATCTGGTTTAGTATGAACCGAAGCCGACCCCATAGTAGGGATAAGTCTGTGCGGCTTCTTGCTCATCATGCTGCCAACTTGATCCAACAGCTTTTTCTTCAAAAAAAAAAAGGTTTAAATTTTTTTGAAAGCCGATTTCTCAATGATGTTGACGACTGGACCGATTTGGAAAATTGTTAATTTAGTTGAAAGGGTTATACTTCACAGATGGTCCCATGGTAAACAGGTCAGGATCTGATGACGGGATCTTGGAGAAATCGAGGAAACTCTTCAATAAATGACAGCAAAATATTTTTTACGTAATCACACAACATAATATTACGCCTGAAAAGGGAAAAATACAATTTGCTTTTTCAAAAAGTTTTTTTAATGTTTTGGGTAATCATCAAATTCCCTGCTCTGGGTGGAAAAGGGACTGTCGCACTTCAATGACTAAAACCAAAGGTTGGTAGTAGTCATTGAAGTGCGACAGTCCCTTTTCCTCCCAGAGCAGGGAATTTTCCTTCCTTCAGTCTAGGCATTCCCGTGCCTCCAATGATATTCCTTTTTACAAGCTTTTATTTAACTTGCAATGTTTTTTTACTTATGATATCATTGAGCGCATATGAGCGAATATGAGCGCACCTGATAGGATTGTCAGCCTTAAAAAAATATCTCTTATCTATTTTTCTGAGAGGCTGGGCAGAGGTGTGTCTATAATTCAGATAAGGTTTTTAAAGAGAAGGACATAGATACTCAAAAGTCGTAACAACAACTTTCAAGGAAATGTGATAAGTTGATAACATCAATCAATAGAAGTGCGGTTAAAAACTATTAAAAAATTCTGGAATTTCCCGAATAGCAAAATAAAGAAGTGTTGCTATTAAATAAATTTGTTGAACAAATAAATATTTTTTTTAAAGACTGGCAATGCTGAATTCTGATATCGATTATGCAATTTATTTTGAGGAAAATAAATAATAAGATAACCTTCATACTCATAATTAACGGATTAAGATTAGGAATTATTTACAGTTTTGGGAATTAGTACGTGCGTAAGCAAAATACTTTTTGATTACTTTTATAAGTTCACTAGAATGCACAAAAACTGATGCTTATTTTATTGAAAACTTCTGAAAACAGTATTAAATTATGTGTACAAGGAAATCAAATTATATGTATAATGGACAAAATTCATTCTAGTGTGAGAGTGAAATATATCAAACCAATACTCTTGTTCGTGTTCAAGATGCATTTACGATATCCGAACTAAAAAGTTATTTGAAAAGAAAACAACAAAATGTTTCCATAGGCATCAAAAGTGATAAACACAGAATATTAAACAGTGATTAATTTCAGCAAACCTAGACTTAATATAAAACCTACGGAACATTAATTGTCCTCATAAAATGCCGCACTTAATATTTTTATAACCGCACAAAATGGAATATAACACCGTCATATCTAGCATACCTACCATATTAGCCTCACTCGATTCGATTAGGTGTTTCGCATGGAAATTTCCTACAGTAAAAAATGTTAGTTACGATTATGACTCAAGACACAATGGCTGTGTTCATAAAATAGCATTATCGTTTCGGTCGCGTTCGCTTAAATTGCATTAATGTTATGTCCACGTTTGAGAACATCATATCTGTTGGCATCTTAATGTTTCCTCTAATTCGTTTGCATGTTTATTGATTTAATATAACCAAACTTTCCTCAGACTTTTCAAAAAATTTATTTACCTAGGTACCTGAATTATGAGCATAAAATCCATTTTTAACCGACTTCAAAAATAAGGAGGTTATAAGGCTAAACTTTAGGTACTTTAATGAAACTTTATCCATAATAAATGATACTTGACTCTCCAACTATGCCCAAAACTGAAATAAACAACTTGAAAAGCACTTAAAAGAAATCTTTAAAAGCAGATTATCTAGAGCTGAAATAAAACGGTTACATTTTCAATTTTCATTCATTCCCGACCCTCTGAACATTTCCTACAAAGGAAATTACTTTTTGTGAATTGAGATTGCAATTAAGAAGCTTCTTTATTTAAAAATTCACGCTTTACTGGAGAAACTGTTTACTTTTGGTGGATAGAATTCGCAATGAGGACATTCGCCAGAGCGCTATAGTAACCAAAATTACGCGCAGAATCAGCATGTTTTGGTGGAAGTAGGCCGGCCGTGTCTGCAGACGGAGAGACGGTCGTTGGAACAGACATGAAAGTGGAGACCACGGTCGGGCAAACGTAGTGTGTAACGCTCTGCGGCAAAGACCGACGATTTGAAGAATGTGGCTGGCTGGTGCGGACTGGCCAGGACCGGGAGGGTTGGCGCTCTTTGGCAGACAATATACATTTTCAAGCATTATTGCTTTTCATATAAAAATAAACACTATACGTAAAATGGAGAAAGTAGAGATTTCTACTTTATACGGCCACTGGGGTTGTGGGGAACTTGGCAGAATTCTGTCTATGCATTAGGCCGTTTTGATTGATTACCTTGATCAGCTAATGGATAGGTATTCCCTATCCTAAGAAAATATAACTATATGACCACTACTGATCCTGGTGATATTATCATATATACACACAAACTCGAGTTTTGGTCCCATGGGGGTAAGTAGAAAATATAGGCCGCTCATAAAATCATATCATATAATATGTTCCAAATATATATTTTCACACCACCTGCTCGAAAATGTCAAATTATATGTCAAGCAACCTTAACCTAAAGTGAGTCATTAGTGGCCGAGGGCACAGCCGGTCAATAATGTTGTACTGGATTTGATTATTACCCGCTGGTCAATAATGTGATTTGAATTTGGAATATGTTTATAAACAACAAACACCCTTTGGTGCCAGAAAGATTTTTTTTTTTAATTTTCTTTTCCCTTTTGGGAAGACAAAGGGATCTATCTAGCCCATGCAGCCTAGATTTTTTTTTTGGTTCTTTTCGTCCCTCTTTGGGGCAGGCAAAGGGAGCTGAGCCCATACAGCCAAGTCTGATTTAGTGTGCCAGAAAGAGGAAAGCTATTCTCGAAACCCTTACTACGCGTTACTGTTTTTTTATTTAATAAATACTTTGTTTTTCGTACTATGGCTATTATTTTCTCACAGTAGGCGTAAAAAGTAGAGTATCCTCCTCTGGGCTAAAGGTGTCTTTGCCTTGGGCTAGCTTGAATCCCTCGCTGCATTCAGGATTCTTGTATTAACACCCTCGCTTCGCTCGTGAGTTAAACTCTTAACTCCCTCGCTACGCTCGGGAGTTAAATCCCGAATCCTTCATTGCGCTCTAGATTCAATATGACGCCCGTGACATAAGACACAACTTTAGCCCCTCGGTGCATAATCTACTATTTTTACCATTGCAGGTACACAGGGCTATTTTAAAAACATTAACAACCTTTCATGGGCTGAAAGTACTTACTTATGGTTATAAACAACTTTTACTATGAAACCAACACCTGAATTCAGGTGTTTCATCATAATGGAATATTTTTCCGTTGACAATGTATCAAACACCTGTTTTTTTTTTAACTTTGGCCTTGATGGCCTGCGTCCCAGCTGTGGGAACATTAAAAGCTGATGGTGAGGTATATGAAGTACTTCAGCAGGATTTAATTCCGACCTTTTCTAGTGCGCTCCAAAAGAATGCCTAATAACTCAAGTGTCTGTGTCCATCCCATTTCAGTGCCAAGAACTTTTCCACTGTAATTACGTCTACGTGACTCGATAGGTCTCATTAAGGCGCTATTTGGGGCTATTTTTGTCACGTCAACATTTTACGAGTTTCTACGAATTTTCTACGGTCAGATAACTTTTATGGGAGGGTAAGGGTGTTTGTATATTTTTATTTTTAAGTATTAATTTATGGAAAATATATCAGGGTTATTTAACAAAATAAATGTATGAACGAATAAAAAAGTTGTTTGATAAAAAGAAAAAAAATCTTCCGATATTATAATTATTTTGAAGAAGTAGCTTAACATTAAAATATCTAGGGTCAATTGTCTAATCACTAGTTAGTAATTATAATTTGTTAAAATCTCATCAATTAGCAAAAGGTTAAAAAAAATGTACAAGATCTTAACAAATAGCTATTGGTCGATCAACTCGCCCTTAAACAGCAACAACAACAACCCTAATATAATGTACTTAGAATTTGTCAATTACTCTAAATAAAAATAATACGTGACTGGCCAGGCATACGTTATTTATTAATTAGGTTAAGTGCTTTATAATAAATTAGTGAAGTGCTAGCATCAGACAATTTGTTAATAACGACGGCTCCATCCTTATTGATTGTATTATCTAAATACAGTATTATGACTGGCGATAAATAATTTCTATGGAATTAATTTCAGTTTGAAGTATTTTCTATGGAAATATTCGCTAACTTTTCCTTTGATTGATACTAAAGGGTGATCGCTGTAATGGTGATTAATTCTAGCTATGTTTAATACAAAATTAAATATTTCAAAAAAAAAAGAAGAAAGATTGAAACGACTTCGCGAAATAACAGCCAGCGTAGGAATATAAATTTTACTCATTATTACCCCGTTATAAAAATATTTTATTATTTTATTCACTTTTAGACTTATAAATTACATTTTTAAATATTTTTACAAAAAAGCAATAAAAAGCATTTAAAAATATAAAAAATAGCAGTCCACCAGCACCGGAAACAGGGTCCGGGCTACCGGTGGTCAGGGCTCCTGAGAGAGGAACCTCCTAACAATACGCGCCGTGTCTAGGAGTACTGCCTTCTGAATCAAGCGCTTGACCCAGCTACCCAGCGAGAGCCTCCTCAGGTGTTATATTATATTATCATGTTCACTACAATATTTTACAGCCACATTTTCTACATACGCTGTAAAAAATACCTAATCTGAGTTTCCATCTTTATGACACTCTCTAATATGACTAACGTCACTTTCGCTAATGAATCTTGATTACTTTTGTTTATCGAAGATAACATCATACTTACCATTCATAAAGCAGGTAGTACACGAAAAGATTAAAAGGAATTAAAATTAATCTCCACTAATCTGCACCCGGCTTTATCACGCCAACAAATGTTGACTTTTGGCCTTAATTTTGTTTTACAATTTATTTTTAGGATTTACTTTTAATGAGCTATTATGGCAGGCTTCAGAATAAATCACCAGGATTAGAATAGTTGTATTTTACGTGTAAGAAAATTGTAGCGGACGGACCGGGATAGCCGACGGTGGTCCGCTGGGTGTTTGCTCGGTGAGCTTGTTGTACCTGCGTGCCTTTCGTTGCTGGTGACGCAAGTACCCACGCACCCCTGAATGCGTAACGTTTGACGTACTAACGGGAATAACAGAGGAGGTGGGACCAGGGCGACGGAAACAAAACACAGAATTCTTGATTTACTCTGAAGGCTTCGGTCTTCGCTTTTCTTAGGGCTTCTTGCCTCTTCGGTGGCTCGGTTGCGACTGACTCAGTGCCGGCATTTGTTCCGTCTTATATACCGGCCGTTTTTACCTTGAAGAGGTACGCGTTTTTTGAGCCCATTTTTGCCTTTCATTTTGCTAAGACCGAAACTTTCGTACCCTTTATTTGTGTATTAAATTCCACTTTTTCCTTACATGTTATATATCTTTGGAATCCCTTTTGTACATACTTTAACTTAAACTAATTATTTCTAACATATATAAATATACAAAAAAGCCTTACAACAAAATTAGTCTAAGTTTCCTAGAAACGAATCTTTTACTTACACAAAAATCGCTATATCTTAAAAACTACCGAACCGATTTTTATGAAACAAACTGTACAATCATTTTTATAATAAAACACAACCATTTACATAAGTTTAATCACTAAAAACACATAAACAAAAAAGCACGTTTTCAACTTACGTAAATATTTTAAATTGGTACAATTTTTCAACTAGAGATATAAACCAAACAGCTTATTCAGATTCTAATAAGAATAGTGAACAGATTCTAACAAGAATTATATACAAACAATTATACAACAATAAATTCTGATTAGAAAAATCTTAAATCTAAACTTACAAGAATCAACTTTACAAACTACGTTTCGGAATGATGGCGCTCCTTCCACTACTTGCGCCTCGCGTCGCTGCGGTGGTCTCGTCGCCGACAAAAATTATTAGCTTTTGTTAAATTACAGTACCTGCAGCTTTATCCGTTAATTTATACCTTGGGATTTACGAACGTTTTGAATTAAAAACACAATATGTGTGTGACTAGAAGAGCCTTATTGGACGTGGTTATATAATAAGTCATATATTGAAGATATTATACAAACAAATGCTCTCTGCATCGACCCTAAATTGGAATGAGGGCAGGAGGAGATGAGTAAGCTTCAGGCTAACTTCATTAAATCTAACTTCCGAACCACTACTCAACGATGCAGTTTCTGTCAATCAATAAGAGTACATTCATATTTTATGGCCATTTCTCAACAACTCTCTTCAGAACGTGCAGCTGATAAGGATTTCTGTTTGACGTCACTGAACTGCACTGATTTTTTATTATTTCATTTGTATTTATTTCTTACCCTTAATTAATATCTTATTATATTTAGATTATTTAATTTTGTGTGAAATTTTAATTTGACATTTGTTTATATTTTAATTTTGGTTTTTATTTAATTTTGATTTCATTTCGATTTTATAATGATATGATGTTTATTCAATTTTTACAATTGTATTTTATGGACTATGTCTGAAATAAATTAAATTATATATTATACTGCAGGGCATAGTGTTGCCGGGGTCGCGGGACCAAGGGATTACCGTGACCCCGGTACGTAAAGGGCTAGTGAAGGACACCGTGGATTTTAGTCAGTACAAGTCTGACAGTCCCTCCCGCCCTGCCCTGGGTGGGAGGAGTCATTTGATGATTTTACCAAGCAAAAAAAAAAAAAAAGGGGCATAGTGTATAAGACGGGGACGCGAGGTATGATGGGAAATCAACTTAACACAATACTAAAGTTGTTAATGGCAAATGATGGCGCTTGCGATACCTTAGTGTTGTGTTAAGAATGCCTAAAGAGTGTATGTCCCCGTTATACCTCGTGTCCCCGTCTTATACACTGTTACTACCAATTGGTTGCGTCTCTAAATGACGTCTATGTGTAATTTATGTAACTGCCTAATTCATGAAAAATTGGAATGTTATGTGGGTAGGTACGTCAGCACAAGTTAACAAGTACATACTATTGATGTTGATACTTCCAATTAAAGAGTCGCGTGATAGGAGACAAAACAATATGGTGTGTTAATGAAATTGTTGTTAACAAACGTCTTTTTCTATTTGTTCAATGTTTTAGATGCTTTTCAAATTTTTCGGAAAGAACAAGATGACTGCGAGTGAAACGCGATCAGTCAGAATCAGTCCTTATTTTTCATTCCAAAAAAAATGATTGGGTAATGTTCGTACAGATGAATGTTTTGAAAACATAAGGATGATGGGGTCATATTGACGGTTCTGCCTTTAAGACGGGTATTTCGTTCGTGATAGAGCTTATGATAAAATAAGCAATCAATTTAAGGTATATATCGCTTACCACCGTTTCATTTATAAAGACCTTCCCAAAATCTATTTAAACTAAATAAGTACGCGAGTGAGTAGAACAGCCAAGGTATTCATAGTATTTACGCCTATGAATCAACAAGCATTCATTGAAGAAATACTGTTTATAATATCATCAATAACAAACCATTCCACGTTTCACAGAAACCTGAGAACTCCGACAATAAATAAACAAAGGGTTAAACACGTGAGCACCTGATACAAATAACACAGATATCTAAAAATACATCGGACACTGTTAGCCCCTTCGTATACTTGCCGACACAAGTCTCCGATACCTTACGACTTTGTTATACATGCGACTATCACAATACAAATCCATAGAGGTTCGTACACAGACACGCGTCAATGGATAGCAAAGTCTGAAAGTCATGGTCGCGGGACTCTCGAATTACCGTGACCCCGGTACGTAAAAGGCTATTGAAGGACACCGTGGATATTAGTCAGTACGAGTCTGACAGTCCCTCCCGCTCTGCCCTGGGTGGAAGGACTCATGTGATGATTTTACCACGTAAAAAAAAATGTCTGAAAGTCATAAGGTATCGGAGACTTGCATCGCCTAGTGTACGAAGAGGCTTTTAGCCATCTGATCCACCACCATCCAAGGCTGTGGTCGGGGGCGTGGTTACGATGTCACATCTCTTTGTGATCCATGTCACGTTAATAGAGCGAACACGTAATTCGCTCCAGATTGATATAAAGTAAGATGTATATCTGTGTTCCAAGTGCGTCATATTTTTATGAACATGTTTGTTTTAAGAGCTGGAATAATCTGGATTCGTAAGTAACGAAACTAGGTACGTGTTGTTCTCTGAAAATAATTGGTTTTAATCAAGAAGCAACCGTTTTTTTTCTGAGACGAATAGCTAACCTCTGACTACTGGGTTTTTCCACAAATGAGCATTGGTACACTGAGGGTTATTGCTGCTTTTATGCAACAAATAACTAAAATGTCCTATATAAAGTTTTATATAATTATTTATACACAACAAGTAACAACGTCTGCGTCGTGTTTTCGTAAAGAAAAAAAAAACGACGTGTTGCACTCTGGGAGTGCCGGAAGAAGTGAAAACTTCAATAGTAATAATAAACACACACGAACATTCGCGCAAGCGCCCTGCGCCGTCTTACGAATTTTCGATTAGGTCACGTGTCCTGACGCGATTTTAACATTTTTTACCCATTCAAAAAAAAGTGCACATCGCCGCTAAAGAAGTTTTCACTTCAAAAATTTAGCTGCGAGTGGAACTAGAACCCGCGTCTTATGGATAACTACCTACTTGAGCTTCAAACGAGTGTGCTGCGATGGCCTAATTGGTAAGGCGTCTGGAATACTTATCCAGAAAACGAGAGTTCGAGACCCACTCGCAGCTGAATTTTTCTTTCCTCAATAATCTATATCCTATATACATTTAACATGTTCCCATATTAATTAACGGATAACAACAAATGGATCACAAGAAGTAGGTAATAATAAAGTATCGCAAAACATCATTGATACAAGTATCTATACAACATACAGTTGACTACTAAAATGAGATCCTATAAATATTCAATTGTTGATGAAATTGTAATCTCCTAGAAGCCACAAACTTGAATGAACGTTTCATTATTTTATTCGAGTATTTCGAACGTGGGAACGAATAGAGGTTATTTTCTTACCTAAAATACTATACGTCTCTCGCTTATATTATTTATCAGTGGTAACATTTACATTATTTATGACGTGAAATATTCGACTCAGGGCCAGGCAAGGGAAAGTTGAAAATCCAACATCACTCAATTTCCTTTAGAAAACCTGAAATCGACGTAAAACAAACTTGACAGAAAAAATGTTTGATGTTCCCTCATTGAAGGTTTATTTTTATGCGTACATCGGAAATTTTCAAAGGAAAATCGTGTGTATAATAATATTCTGCTCTGTTACCTCTATATAAATAAACCCAAAAATAGCAATATATTATTTGCCTGTTTTCCTTGAAGCAGAAGTTGAGTTGTGAGCGTACGGTCAGCATAGAAAGTCGATCAACCCAATAAAAATAGTGCAATATTTCTACGATGTGTTCAAATGAATTGTATGAAGGGGACGAGGGTCTAGTAATACTGCGCCTCGCTATACAAAATGACACGGATCCTTTGGCCCTATTGGCAATCCACTTAGCGAGATATAGATATATTGTCATCAAGCCAAAAAGAAGTCCTAATGAAGGCCATCGGAATCGACTAGAACTGAGCCGCGATGTGGTGGATCTTGTAAGACGCCTATTCCACACAGTATCAGCAGGCATACACTACTACAATAATCAACTTGTAATTATTGTAAATTTTTATCCGTTCATTTTGAATTTACCATAATGGGGTAAAAACAACAGTGTTAATCGACTTTTGTTCCTGACTGTCCCTGTTAGAAATACAGACAATCTAATTATCTCCACGTAATTATACCAAATACACCTTTTCTTAGAAATAATAATGATATTATATTCTTACACAGATAAGACCTTATAGAATTATCATCAAAGGAGAATAAAATTGTGTGGAACTATTTCAGAATAGTCTGTCCCATTTATTGGAAATATCAAGGATGACTACATTTATAGATTGGGCACGCCACAATAGCAGCGCCGGCGGTAAGACCCCTCTTTGAGCTGGATAGGCGTCACGAAGTCCTGACCTGCCGCCTGACGCAAGTCCTCACCGGACACTTAAGTTTCGGGAAGTACCTGTGTCGGATAGGGCAGGAAGAAACGCCTGGGTGTCACCACTGCGAGGATGACGCCCCCCCCCCCTTTAGAGAGCCAAAGCCTGCCGGGACTAACGAATACCGTGACCCCGGAACGTCTATTGAAGGACACCGTGGATTTCAGTCAGTACAAGTCTGATAGTCCCTCCCGTTCTGCCCTGGGTGGGAGGACTCATTTGATGATTTTACAACGCTAAAAAAAAAGGTCTAATATAGATGGGTTGGAAAGGACATTGTCTATTTTCACCTTTTCATGTATTCTTTCAAACGGATCTACCCACACAACTGAAGATATTTTTCTCGTATTTTTCCGAACTTTGTGTGGTGGGCGTTTAACCTGTAACTAAATTCTACAGAAGTAGGTACTTGTATTTCTTTTTTTCCTTCGAGATTTATACGACAAAGATTTTATAAACATGTTTGTGTACGTTCATACTTCGTACTACGGTACTGATAATATGAAGTGTTAATCTAAATTACTTTCACATTTCCAATAGGTTTGACATTTCGAATCATTCTGTTTTACTAAAAAAGCATATAAAGTGTTCGAATAAGATAAGCTTAAGCCAAGTAGTTTCTTTTGTAACGGCCGGTTGAAAATTTTCAAATATCGAAAGTGAAAAACCGGCCAAGTGCGAGTCGGAGTCGCCCATAAAGGGTTCCGTAGCAGCAACATAATATAAAAGTTCTTGTAGGTGGTTGTAACTTTGAAAAGTAAATTGCGGTGTACGATTTATGACGTATTAAAAAAAACGAATTGCTTGATCTCGTTCAAACCAATTTTCACTGGTTGTAGCGGACGGACCGGGATAGCCGACGGTGGTCCGCTGGGTGTTTGCTCGGTGAGCTTGTTGTACCTGCGTGCCTTTCGTTGCTGGTGACGCAAGTACCCACGCACCCCTGAATGCGTAACGTTTGACGTACTAACGGGAATAACAGAGGAGGTGGGACCAGGGCGACGGAAACAAAACACAGAATTCTTGATTTACTCTGAAGGCTTCGGTCTTCGCTTTTCTTAGGGCTTCTTGCCTCTTCGGTGGCTCGGTTGCGACTGACTCAGTGCCGGCATTTGTTCCGTCTTATATACCGGCCGTTTTTACCTTATAGAGGTACGCGTTTTTTGAGCCCATTTTTGCCTTTCATTTCGCTAAGACCGAAACTTTCGTACCCTTTATTTATGTATCAAATTCCACTTTATCCTTACATGTTATATATCTTTGGAATCCCTTTTGTACATACTTGAACTTAAACTAATTATTTCTAACATATATAAATATACAAAAAAGCCTTACAACAAAATTAGTCTAAGTTTCCTAGAAATGAATCTTTCACTTACACAAAAATCGCTATATCTTAAAAACTACCGAACCGATTTTTATGAAACAAACTGTACAATCATTTTTATAATAAAACACAACCATTTACATAAGTTTAATCACTAAAAACACATAAACAAAAAAGCACGTTTTCAACTTACGTAAATATTTTAAATTGGTACAATTTTTCAACTAGAGATATAAACCAAACAGCTTATTCAGATTCTAATAAGAATAGTGCACAAATTCTAACAAGAATTATATACAAATAATTATACAACAATAAATTCTGATTAGAAAAATCTTAAATCTAAACTTACAAGAATCAACCTTACAAACTACGTTTCGGAATGATGGCGCTCCTTCCACTACTTGCGCCTCGCGTCGCTGCGGTGGTCTCGTCGCCGACACTGGTTATGTACATCATATATTTTTTTAGTTCTATCATTCTCTTATTTTAGAAGTTACACATTTTACCACTTTGGAAGTGTCTCCCGCGCAAACTGTTCAGTTTAGAAAAAGATGAAATTAGTAACCTCAATCCATAGATACTCCACACGTATGGTGTAGCGGACGGACCGGGATAGCCGACGGTGGTCCGCTGATGTTTGCTCGGTGAGCTTGTTGTACGTGCGTGCCTTTCGTTGCTGGTGACGCAAGTACCCACGCACCCCTGAATGCGTAACGTTTGACGTACTAACGGGAATAACAGAGGAGGTGGGACCAGGGCGACGGAAACAAAACACAGAATTCTTGATTTACTCTGAAGGCTTCGGTCTTCGCTTTTCTTAGGGCTTCTTGCCTCTTCGGTGGCTCGGTTGCGACTGACTGAGTGCCGGCATTTGTTCCGTCTTATATACCGGCCGTTTTTACCTTAAAGAGGTACGCGTTTTTTGAGCCCATTTTTGCCTTTCATTTTGCTAAGACCGAAACTTTCGTACCCTTTATTTGTGTATTAAATTCCACTTTTTCCTTACATGTTATATATCTTTGGAATCCTTTTTGTACATACTTTAACTTAAACTAATTATTTTTAACATATATAAATATACAAAAAAGCCTTACAACAAAATTAGTCTAAGTTTCCCAGAAATGAACCTTTCACTTACACAAAAATCGCTATGTCTTAAAAACTACTGAACCGATTTTTATCAAACAAACTGTACAATCATTTTTATAATAAAACACAACCATTTACATAAGTTTAATCACTAAAAACACATAAACAAAAAAGCACGTTTTCAACTTACGTAAATATTTTAAATTGGTACAATTTTTCAACTAGAGATATAAACCAAACAGCTTATTCAGATTCTAATAAGAATAGTGAACAAATTCTAACAAGAATTATATACAAACAATTATACAACAATAAATTCTGATTAGAAAAATCTTAAATCTAAACTTACAAGAATCAACCTTACAAACTACGTTTCGGAATGATGGCGCTCCTTCCACTACTTGCGCCTCGCGTCGCTGCGGTGGTCTCGTCGCCGACAGTCTCCCCCTCGTGCGTCGCACCATCCTCCAGGCTCGGCGACACTCCCGGCACCAACAGCACCACCCTCGAACTTGGTCTCCTCAGCACTCCTCCGCGTGTCTCGACGTCGACGACTCTGGTCCGCCCGTCTGGTCCCGGATACACCCGCTGGATTCTGCCGCGCGGCCAGGTGCATCTTGGCAGGCTGCGGTCGACGATGAGCACGACGTCCCCGACTCGTAGATCAGTAGCGTCGCTCCTTCCCGCCGTCTTCCTCGGCAGCAGCGTGGGCAGGTATTCGCGCAGCCAGCGTTGCCAAAAGTGGTCGGCAAGCCGCTGCGTAGCCTTCCAGGTGTGTTTGCCCACGAGCTCGTTGTCCGTGAAGCTGCCGATTCTCGCCGCGCCGCAGGAACGCCCAATTAGGAAGTGGTTGGGCGTGAGTGCTTCTTCTTCTAGGTTCTCGGAGAGGTGGGTGAGAGGCCGAGAGTTGACTATGTGCTCGGCTTCTAGGAGGAGGGTATGTAGGACCTCCTCTCGTGGATGCTGCTCGTTGAGTGTGGCGCCCAGTGCGGTTTTGATGGATCGCACTAGACGCTCCCATGCGCCGCCCATGTTTGGCGCACCAGGAGGGATGGACTTCCACTGCACGCCGATCTTCTCCGCTTCTGAGGTGAGGTTCTTCTGCTTCATGTCGTCTAGTGCTTCTTTCAGTTCTTTGTCAGCACCGACGAAGTTGGTCCCGTTGTCGCTGTAGATTATCTTCGGCATTCCTCTTCTCGCGGCGAATCTTCTTAGAGCCATGATCATGCTGTCCGTGGAGAGTGAAGGAGCGAGCTCTATGTGTACAGCCCTTGTGGTTAGGCATGTAAATAGAGCGCCCCATCTCTTCTCGTGACGTCTTCCCACGGTGACTGTCAGCGGGCCGAAGTAATCTACGCCGGTGCACGTAAAAGGAGGATTGCGCGTGCATCAGCCTCTCTGCAGGTAAGTTGCCCGTTGGGAGTTCTTGTGGTTTTGCCCTCTTCGTCTTGCACCATTGACATTGATGCTGAACTGCCTTGATCGCTGACCTCAGTCCCAGGACCCAGAAGCGTTGCCTTATCTCGTTCATGACCGTGGCGTGGTTGCCGTGATTGAAGCGGCAGTGGTAGTCTTCGATGACGAGTCGTGTTGTCCTTTCCTTGCTGTCGAGCACGATGGGTCGTTTGTAGTCCCTGGTCACGCCCTGTATCGCGTCGATTCTTCCTTTCAGCCGCAGAAGACCCTCTTCCAGCACTACGTCGAGTTTCTTTAGCTTGCTGCTGCCTTCCAGTTGCTTTCCTTGCTGTAGACTCCTTATGTCTTCTCTGAAGCTTCTCTCTTGGCTTTGTTTCAGCAACAGGACTTCAGCTTGCTCTAGTAGTCCGGCGTCCAATGGTATGTATTTCTTCTCGGCTTCCTTTGAAGACTGATGTCGCTTCTCTGCCCGAATCGTCTTCTTTCCTTTTGTCACTCTCCAGGTTGGATCTTCTTTGCTGACGTTGACCTTTTCCTTTGTTCGACAGAGTTTTATGAACTGTAGCACTCTCGCTGTAGCTCGCCACAGTCTCTTCCATGACGAAAACCTTTCAGGGTCAGGTACAGGATACGCGAGGCTCGCCGCTGTTACGACGTCCGTTGTTCTTTCTTCACCGGTGGTTTCTTTCTTGAAAGTCCTTGCTGCCGGCCAGTGAACTTCTTCTCTTCGCAGGAAGTCCGGACCGGTGAACCATCGGTGATTGCAGTCGAAGTCTTCTGGTACGTCGCGCGTCGCGTCGTCCGCGGGATTCTTCGCCGTAGGTACCCATCTCCATTCTTGAGGTTTGGTCAAATCTTCGATCTCCGCCAGGCGATGAGCCACGAACGTCTTGAATGTTCTCGGGTCAGTCTTGATCCAGGAGAGCACGATGCTGGAGTCTGTCCAATATGTTTTCTTCACAACCTTCAGGTCCATTTCTTCCTCCACAGAGTGCGCCAGTCTGCTTCCCAGGAGGGCCGCCTGTAGCTCGAGTCTCGGGATTGACACCGGTTTCAGAGGAGTGACTCTGACTTTCGCTGCCACCAAGCTGACGTGGTAGATGCCGCCTGGTTCTTCCGTCCTCCAGTAGACCGTAGCTGCGTACGCCGTCTCGCTTGCGTCGGTGAATGTGTGCAGCTCCCCCTCGGTGCGATGTGGCGCCAGACACCTCGGAATGTGAAGATCTCGAAGTAGCTTCATCTTCTCTAGGTAAGTTTTCCATGCCTCGTAGTCCCTTTCTTCTATCTCGTCGTCCCAGCCGACGCCGCTTCTCCATACATTTTGAAGCAGCTTTTTTCCCTGGACGAGAACCGGAGATGCCAACCCCAATGGATCGAAGGTCGACATCACTGCGCTGGTGACTTCTCTCTTCGTGGGCACCTGGAACCCGTTGATGACTTCTTCCGGTGTGTTGCGTAGGTTAGCCCTGAAGCCGATGGAGTCCCTTTCCGTGAACCAGCGCAGGCCTAGAGTCTTCTCTTCTTTCTCGCCGAGGTCAACTTCTGTCTTCTCCGCGGTGTCGGTCTTCACCTCTTGTAGTAGCTCAGGCTGGTTTGAGGCCCAACCTCTGAGCTCGAAGCCCGCCTTCTTGTGAACGAAGTCTACTTGTGCTGTCACTCTTCTGAAGTCTTCTTCTGAATGGAAGCTATGTAGGTAATCGTCCATATAATGATTCAGCTCGATCGCTCTTGCGGCCTCTGGATACTGCTCTTTGTAGTCCGCTGCGTTCCGGTTCTTGACGTAGATCGCTGTGCTTGGTGACGATGTTGCACCGAAGATCACGGATGTCATCCTGTACTTCTTTGGTAGCACGTTGCGATCATCCCCTCGCCACAGGAACCGCAGGCTGTCCCTGTCTTCTGGCCTGATGCGAACTTGCAGGAACATTTCCTTAATGTCGGCCGCCACCGCCAATGGTCCCTGTCGAAATCGCAGCAGCACGCCGAAGAGGGACTGCAGTAGATCTGGTCCGGGCAGCAGAGCATCGTTGAGACTTCTTCCTCTTGATTTGGCCGCCGCGTCGAAGACGATCCTTATCTTCTTCTTCAATGGATGTACCACGGCGAAGTGAGGCAGGTACCACGTCTTCTTGGGATCTTCTGGTTCATCAGGAGCTTCTTCTGCATACTTGCTGTCGATCAGGTGCTGGATCTGCTTGCTGTATTCTGCCTTCAGCTGAGGATCCTTGTCTATCTTCCTCTCGATGTTCATTAATCGGTTCCGAGCAGAAGTGTAGCTTTCTGGCAGCTGCTCCTCCTTGTTCTTCCACAGGAGCCCAGCTTCGAATCGACCATCTTCAAGTCTTCTGCAGGTCTTCTCCAGGATGGCGAGTGCTCTTCCTTCTGAGTCGGTCGTGGGTCTTCTTGGTAGTACTCCCAGTGCTTCGATGGCGAAGTGCTCCTTGATGGCTTGATGCATCTCTTCTTCTGCCGTCGTGCCAATGTGAAGACACGTATTCAGGAAGTGCACTGGTTTCGCACCGCCCTTGTCCGATCCGTGTAGCACCCAGCCGAGTCCCGTTCTTGAAGCGACTGGTTCCCCTGGTTTGCCTCTTCTTATTTCTTGAGTCACAATCAGCTCCCAGTTGTCTTGCCCGATGAGTAGCTGAGGTGACTCCCCTGTGTAATAGAGTGAGTCGGCGATCTTCTTCAAGTGTTGACAGTCTTGTATCCTCTTCTTATCTAAGAACTGCGGTGCAAGCTTCAACTCGTCTATGGTTCGGACTTTCTTCAATGTCTTCTTGCTTCTCTGATGAACCCCTTTCACCGTTAGGTCCAACGTTAGAGAGTCCTTCTTCCTAAGTAGCTTGCCTCCTACTGTCTCGATGACTAGTTCTTCCTTGTTTCCTTCAGCGCCGATCTCCTTTGCTATCTTCTCATCCAGTAGTGACACCGTTGACCCTTCATCCATAAGGGCCAGTATCTTCTTGGATCCTTTCGACCCGAAGACCTCTACAGGAACTATCTTCAAGTACGCTCTTGCATTGTTGACCGCGTTCACTGATGCGGCGACACTTGTTCCTTCTTGAGGCGTTTCTTCCTTCTTGCCTTCGGGTTTCCTTTCTTCTGACTCGACGTGCAGCAGATGATGATGCCACCTCTTGCACTCCTTGCACGGCGGCTTCCTGCAGCTCTCCTTCCGATGTTTCCCTTGAAGACACTTGAAGCAGACGCGACTCTTCTTAACTGTTGCCCATCGATCTTGAACCGACGCCTTCTGGAACTTCTGGCACTCGAGGAGGAAGTGTTCGCCCTCACACATGGGGCAAGTCTTCTCTTGTTGCTTCGAGTTCCCCTCCTTTTCTTTTGTAGAATGCGCCGCCTGTCGATGAGTCCTCTTGAAACCGCTCTTCTCTTCTGTAGTCGCGAAGGCTCCACACTTATCTGCTTCTATGTTCAGGAACTTGGACACCAGTGTCAGGTCGGAGAACTCGCCTTCTTCTGATGCTGCAGTGAAGTCGTACCAGCGGAACTTGAGCACCGTTGGGATCTTCTCGATGATTTGTTTCACTATTTCCGGTGAATGTAGATACTGGGGCTTCTTTAATCCTTTGATGGCTGCTACACTGTTGTTAATCTGACTTGCGAAGATACATATGTCCTTTGGATTTTCCGATATCTTCGGCAGTGTCTTGATCTTCTCTAACTCCGCTAACACCAGTGCATCCGGCCTCCCGTATCTTCTTCGAAGAGCTTGCATTACTTCTAGCGGAGATGCTTCTGAGTATAGAAGACTCTTGATGGCTTCTCTCGCGTTTCCTTTCAGTGCTCTTCTTAATCGCGCCATGTTCTGGACGTCGTTGAACATTGGTGCCGTATCCTCGTAGACGACCTTGAAGGCCAGCCATTCGCTGCTGCTGCCGTCGAAGAAAGGTAGCTCATGTATATACTTCGGCTGCGCTGCTGGTCCTTCTCGTGTGGTAAGGGCTTCCCTCAATACCGACGCCAACGCTTGAATTTCCACTGTAGCTCCCTTGGTCGAAGAGTTCTCTTCAGGTTTCACTGTCTTCAACTCCTCAGGAGGGCGTTGACCTCGTAGCTCCGGTTGATCTTGAACGTCTTCATTTAGCACTGACGTCTCGATCCAGTTCTGGACCTGTGCTGTTCTGTCTTCCTGGTCTTCGTCGACGGAGTCCTCGTCCTCACACTGTGCCAACTCTAATCTGACGCGGGCTAGCTTGGCCGCAGCCTGTGCTTGCTTCAGCTCCAGACGTGCCAATTCTTCCCTGGCCTCCAGCTCGCGTCTTCTGGCCGAGGTGCTCGTAGTCTTCGTAGACCTGGCGCGACGACTGACCCCCATCGGCTTGAGGGTGGCAGCAGAGCCATACACCTCCTCAGCCGGGGCCTGTTCTGGGGTCTTCGTCGTCTCCTTTCGTGCGGCGTCTTCCTTCCGTTTATTCTTCTCTGATGCCGCTGTGGTCGTGGTCGCTACCGTAGTTTCCATGGTTTCCGTAGTTTCCGTAGCCGTGGTCCCCTCTGTGGCCGTTGTACCTGACGAAGTGTTCGTGCCCGACGTAGTCGCTGTACCCGACGTGGTTGCTGTACCCGATGACGCTGACGCAGACGTGACCCCTTCTGCCCTTGACGCTTCTTCTGTCGCGTCCCTAACGGAAGGACGTGACGTGGGACGTGAGGGAGCATCCTTCTGAGACCTGGTAACGGGCATCTTGCAATCTTCTTATCTTCTGTACTCTTCTGGTACTCTTCTGGGTACCTCTTCTGGGCACTGATTCTTCAATCTTCCAACAGGGATCCGGCTGTCGAAGGACCAACTGTAGCGGACGGACCGGGATAGCCGACGGTGGTCCGCTGATGTTTGCTCGGTGAGCTTGTTGTACGTGCGTGCCTTTCGTTGCTGGTGACGCAAGTACCCACGCACCCCTGAATGCGTAACGTTTGACGTACTAACGGGAATAACAGAGGAGGTGGGACCAGGGCGACGGAAACAAAACACAGAATTCTTGATTTACTCTGAAGGCTTCGGTCTTCGCTTTTCTTAGGGCTTCTTGCCTCTTCGGTGGCTCGGTTGCGACTGACTGAGTGCCGGCATTTGTTCCGTCTTATATACCGGCCGTTTTTACCTTAAAGAGGTACGCGTTTTTTGAGCCCATTTTTGCCTTTCATTTTGCTAAGACCGAAACTTTCGTACCCTTTATTTGTGTATTAAATTCCACTTTTTCCTTACATGTTATATATCTTTGGAATCCTTTTTGTACATACTTTAACTTAAACTAATTATTTTTAACATATATAAATATACAAAAAAGCCTTACAACAAAATTAGTCTAAGTTTCCCAGAAATGAACCTTTCACTTACACAAAAATCGCTATGTCTTAAAAACTACTGAACCGATTTTTATCAAACAAACTGTACAATCATTTTTATAATAAAACACAACCATTTACATAAGTTTAATCACTAAAAACACATAAACAAAAAAGCACGTTTTCAACTTACGTAAATATTTTAAATTGGTACAATTTTTCAACTAGAGATATAAACCAAACAGCTTATTCAGATTCTAATAAGAATAGTGAACAAATTCTAACAAGAATTATATACAAACAATTATACAACAATAAATTCTGATTAGAAAAATCTTAAATCTAAACTTACAAGAATCAACCTTACAAACTACGTTTCGGAATGATGGCGCTCCTTCCACTACTTGCGCCTCGCGTCGCTGCGGTGGTCTCGTCGCCGACATATGGGATTGGTGAAAAAAAATATTTGAGTTTTAATTCTAAGTATGGGGAACCCCCATTTTTTTGTGGTAATCCTAATGCGGTTCACATAATACATCTACTAACCAAGTTTCAACAGGATAGCTCTTATACTTTTGAAGAAAAGTGGCTGTGACATACGGACGGACAGACAGACATGACGAATCTATAAGGGTTCCGCGCTAAAATTGGTGCGTTCAATGGAATATCTCATTTGATTGCGGTGCTTTGAATAGCCGATATTGCACATGAGTGCAGTTTACAAGCACTCAGCACAGTACATGCTGCAAACAATAACAATCGTTAAGATGACCACGTTTTAAAATTTAATGCATATTTTATTGACTGGTGATAGCCTATTGAGATGCTTTAAAGGAAATATAGCGTGGTTAAATGTTTGCTATCTCAGTGGATTATTATTTTCACATTCTGAAAACCTTTGAAAAGAAAATGTTTTCTTGAAATAGTTTCATAATTGGAAACTAGTTGGTTTGTGGCAACTTCCATAAAATATTGGTGGACTCCCAAAAATGTATTTCCGGCAATATTCTGTACTTAATCAAAATTAATATTGGAAAAAAAGCATGCTCGTAAAAGGCGAAGCCACTGATAGGTAGCGATGATATAGAATACCTAATTTTAATCTAATTATCCAACATAGTCATCTTCTCATTTCCCGTGCTACTTTTAAGACATGCTTCTTAGCTTTCCCAATACGACATCTTCAACATGATCATAAACATCATCAAGAGTAACGTTTAAATTACACTACAAAACAGTCTAATACAAGAAAAAAGTATTCCAACATTCTCACACGCTACGACACGTGTACTTATAACAAAAACACCGATTAGATTGTCCTACAATTTGTTTAAGTATGGTTACTTAGCTCAATGGAGTTGGCGAATCGAACGGATTCAGTGACGCCGGCATCCGTAGAGCCGGTTGTAACCGGTTAATGTTATCGTACGCCAGTATTGCTCACTGGATATACCGCACACCGTCTCACACGCATCAGACAATCACAATCGGACGTTAATGTAATTGTTAAAAGATATATGTGATAACGTGACATGCCTAGTAATAATTGAGAATGTTGATGTGGCGTTTTTTGGGCAGAAAATTGTTTTTACAGTAAAAAACAGGAATAACCGCCATGACTCAAATCTGCCCAAAATTCCTGGTACTATATTTTTAATAGACACCTAGTCTATGTCATTACATTAAATTGTATCCGTGTCGAACGGACTTGTGTTGTAGCGCCGACTCTACTTCCAGTTTTTAAATAAAAGACTGTAGGCGACAAACAAACGATAGAGAGAGAGAGTGAGACAAAAGGTTTGGTGACTCGTGAGCACCACCATATTTGAAAGAACTCAGGGAGTGGAATAAAAATCACATTACAGTCCTTTATGCATCCCAGGACGTGATGTCATGGTATTAAGAAGATGTACGATTAAGAAACAGCTCCCCTTCGCCTTCACAGAACTAAGAAACTTTCAACCTCACCTTGAAATTCAGCAATATACGTAGCTTCATATGGTAGAAGAAAAACCTCTTGTGAAAAGCGTTGAAGTGTGCCAAAATTTATAGGAAACTAGCACTTTGCCCGCGACTTCGTCCGCGTGGGTAACGTACTTTCCTAATTCCCCCTTTTCACCCCCTTAAAGGTTAAATTTCCAAAAACCCCTTCTTAGTGCTCCCCTACATTATAATAGGAAGCCGTGGCAAAATGTCACATTCCTAGCCCCAGTAGTTTCGGCTGTACGTTGATATGTCAGTCAGTCAGTTCTCCTTTTATATATATAATATATATATATAGAAGATAGATTGATCATCACGTTTTAAGAGATACATTGTACGCAACTAACGCAACAGACAGTAGCATGCAGTAGGTGTCTGTGTGCAGTACAATTTTGGCAATACACTCATCTCATTAGGAATCATAAATATGACTGTTATATATATATAAGTAATGAATGTAATAATAATGTTCTAAGAATACATTCTGGTCATTCGTCATTAAGAGCAATGAGAACGTCACACGAAAGTTGAAATATCGTGTGCAGTCTGAATCAGTCGATCCCTTCGTGGTCTCGATGGATCAAATGACAGACCAAGTGTAGCCAAAACTTTAAGCCAAGTCTGAAATCAGCCTTTCAAATAGATTAAGCCAGTGAATTGAACAACGTAGGTGAAATTTTCTAAATTGTAATTTACTGAGTGATCCATCCCATTGTCCCTTCTAAAGGCAGGGTCAACTACTTGATAGCAATTGTTATGTGGCTGGTAATTTATTTGGACGATCTTGCCGAATAAAAACTGGTAATCAAGAAATTCGTGAAAATCGCACATAACTCACCTGTAACTAAAATATAGGGACCAACTTCCTGAAAGCCATTAATTATAACTTGCGGCTTAACATGCGGGCGGCGAGTAATGGGCGACTCGCTGTCCGACCATGGACCATGCCCGGGTCGACGGCGCGTTGTGTTCCACGCGCGCCTTTAGGACTGTCAGCATCGGGACGGGGCCCGTAGAGGGCCAAAGCCTGCCGGGGTCGCGGGACTCAGGAATTACCGTGACCCCGGTACGTAAAGGGCTATTGAAGGACACGGTGGATTTTAGTCAGTCAAGTCTGACAGTATGGGTGAGAGGACTCATTTGATGATTTTACCACGATAAAAAAAAAGTTAATGAATAAAATATAAAGAAAAATACTTTTCTTTAAAATGAAGAAATGCCTCCAAGGCTAAAAGAATCAAAGAAAAACAATTCCACTCAAGGAAGTCCTCTCCTTGACCACATTGTTAAATAAAGTTTATGTCGGCGACGAGACCACCGCAGCGACGCGAGGCGCAAGTAGTGGAAGGAGCGCCATCATTCCGAAACGTAGTTTGTAAGGTTGATTCTTGTAAGTTTAGATTTAAGATTTTTCTAATCAGAATTTATTGTTGTATAATTATTTGTATATAATTCTTGTTAGAATTTGTGCACTATTCTTATTAGAATCTGAATAAGCTGTTTGGTTTATATCTCTAGTTGAAAAATTGTACCAATTTAAAATATTTACGTAAGTTGAAAACGTGCTTTTTTGTTTATGTGTTTTTAGTGATTAAACTTATGTAAATGGTTGTGTTTTATTATAAAAATGATTGTACAGTTTGTTTCATAAAAATCGGTTCGGTAGTTTTTAAGATATAGCGATTTTTGTGTAAGTGAAAGATTCATTTCTAGGAAACTTAGACTAATTTTGTTGTAAGGCTTTTTTGTATATTTATATATGTTAGAAATAATTAGTTTAAGTTCAAGTATGTACAAAAGGGATTCCAAAGATATATAACATGTAAGGATAAAGTGGAATTTGATACATAAATAAAGGGTACGAAAGTTTCGGTCTTAGCGAAATGAAAGGCAAAAATGGGCTCAAAAAACGCGTACCTCTATAAGGTAAAAACGGCCGGTATATAAGACGGAACAAATGCCGGCACTGAGTCAGTCGCAACCGAGCCACCGAAGAGGCAAGAAGCCCTAAGAAAAGCGAAGACCGAAGCCTTCAGAGTAAATCAAGAATTCTGTGTTTTGTTTCCGTCGCCCTGGTCCCACCTCCTCTGTTATTCCCGTTAGTACGTCAAACGTTACGCATTCAGGGGTGCGTGGGTACTTGCGTCACCAGCAACGAAAGGCACGCAGGTACAACAAGCTCACCGAGCAAACACCCAGCGGACCACCGTCGGCTATCCCGGTCCGTCCGCTACAGTTGGTCCTTCGACAGCCGGATCCCTGTTGGAAGATTGAAGAATCAGTGCCCAGAAGAGGTACCCAGAAGAGTACCAGAAGAGTACAGAAGATTGCAAGATGCCCGTTACCAGGTCTCAGAAGGATGCTCCCTCACGTCCCACGTCACGTCCTTCCGTTAGGGACGCGACAGAAGAAGCGTCAAGGGCAGAAGGGGTCACGTCTGCGTCAGCGTCATCGGGTACAGCAACCACGTCGGGTACAGCGACTACGTCGGGCACGAACACTTCGTCAGGTACAACGGCCACAGAGGGGACCACGGCTACGGAAACTACGGAAACCACGGAAACTACGGTAGCGACCACGACCACAGCGGCATCAGAGAAGAATAAACGGAAGGAAGACGCCGCACGAAAGGAGACGACGAAGATCCCAGAACAGGCCCCGGCTGAGGAGGTGTATGGCTCTGCTGCCACCCTCAAGCCGATGGGGGTCAGTCGTCGCGCCAGGTCTACGAAGACTACGAGCACCTCGGCCAGAAGACGCGAGCTGGAGGCCAGGGAAGAATTGGCACGTCTGGAGCTGAAGCAAGCACAGGCTGCGGCCAAGCTAGCCCGCGTCAGATTAGAGTTGGCACAGTGCGAGGACGAGGACTCCGTCGACGAAGACCAGGAAGACAGAACAGCACAGGTCCAGAACTGGATCGAGACGTCAGTGTTAAATGAAGACGTTCAAGATCAACCGGAGCTACGAGGTCAACGCCCTCCTGAGGAGTTGAAGACAGTGAAACCTGAAGAGAACTCTTCGACCAAGGGAGCTACAGTGGAAATTCAAGCGTTGGCGTCGGTATTGAGGGAAGCCCTTACCACACGAGAAGGACCAGCAGCGCAGCCGAAGTATATACATGAGCTACCATTCTTCGACGGCAGCAGCAGCGAGTGGCTGGCCTTCAAGGTCGTCTACGAGGATACGGCACCAATGTTCAACGACGTCCAGAACATGGCGCGATTAAGAAGAGCACTGAAAGGAAACGCGAGAGAAGCCATCAAGAGTCTTCTATACTCAGAAGCATCTCCGCTAGAAGTAATGCAAGCTCTTCGAAGAAGATACGGGAGGCCGGATGCACTGGTGTTAGCGGAGTTAGAGAAGATCAAGACACTGCCGAAGATATCGGAAAATCCAAGGGACATATGTATCTTCGCAAGTCAGATTAACAACAGTGTAGCAGCCATCAAAGGATTAAAGAAGCCCCAGTATCTACATTCACCGGAAATGGTGAAACAAATCATCGAGAAGATCCCAACGGTGCTCAAGTTCCGCTGGTACGACTTCACTGCAGCATCAGAAGAAGGCGAGTTCTCCGACCTGACACTGGTGTCCAAGTTCCTGAACATAGAAGCAGATAAGTGTGGAGCCTTCGCGACTACAGAAGAAAAGAGCGGTTTCAAGAGGACTCATCGACAGGCGGCGCATTCTACAAAAGAAAAGGAGGGGAACTCGAAGCAACAAGAGAGGACTTGCCCTATGTGTGAGGGCGAACACTTCCTCCTCGAGTGCCAGAAGTTCCAGAAGGCGTCGGTTCAAGATCGATGGGCAACAGTTAAGAAGAGTCGCGTCTGCTTCAAGTGTCTTCAAGGGAAACATCGGAAGGAGAGCTGCAGGAAGCCGCCGTGCAAGGAGTGCAAGAGGTGGCATCATCATCTGCTGCACGTCGAGTCAGAAGAAAGGAAACCCGAAGGCAAGAAGGAAGAAACGCCTCAAGAAGGAACAAGTGTCGCCGCATCAGTGAACGCGGTCAACAATGCAAGAGCGTACTTGAAGATAGTTCCTGTAGAGGTCTTCGGGTCGAAAGGATCCAAGAAGATACTGGCCCTTATGGATGAAGGGTCAACGGTGTCACTACTGGATGAGAAGATAGCAAAGGAGATCGGCGCTGAAGGAAACAAGGAAGAACTAGTCATCGAGACAGTAGGAGGCAAGCTACTTAGGAAGAAGGACTCTCTAACGTTGGACCTAACGGTGAAAGGGGTTCATCAGAGAAGCAAGAAGACATTGAAGAAAGTCCGAACCATAGACGAGTTGAAGCTTGCACCGCAGTTCTTAGATAAGAAGAGGATTCAAGACTGTCAACACTTGAAGAAGATCGCCGACTCACTCTATTACACAGGGGAGTCACCTCAGCTACTCATCGGGCAAGACAACTGGGAGCTGATTGTGACTCAAGAAATAAGAAGAGGCAAACCAGGGGAACCAGTCGCTTCAAGAACGGGACTCGGCTGGGTGCTACACGGATCGGACAAGGGCGGTGCGAAACCAGTGCACTTCCTGAATACGTGTCTTCACATTGGCACGACGGCAGAAGAAGAGATGCATCAAGCCATCAAGGAGCACTTCGCCATCGAAGCACTGGGAGTACTACCAAGAAGACCCACGACCGACTCAGAAGGAAGAGCACTCGCCATCCTGGAGAAGACCTGCAGAAGACTTGAAGATGGTCGATTCGAAGCTGGGCTCCTGTGGAAGAACAAGGAGGAGCAGCTGCCAGAAAGCTACACTTCTGCTCGGAACCGATTAATGAACATCGAGAGGAAGATAGACAAGGATCCTCAGCTGAAGGCAGAATACAGCAAGCAGATCCAGCACCTGATCGACAGCAAGTATGCAGAAGAAGCTCCTGATGAACCAGAAGATCCCAAGAAGACATGGTACCTGCCTCACTTCGCCGTGGTACATCCATTGAAGAAGAAGATAAGGATCGTCTTCGACGCGGCGGCCAAATCAAGAGGAAGAAGTCTCAACGATGCTCTGCTGCCCGGACCAGATCTACTGCAGTCCCTCTTCGGCGTGCTGCTGCGATTTCGACAGGGACCATTGGCGGTGGCGGCCGACATTAAGGAAATGTTCCTGCAAGTTCGCATCAGGCCAGAAGACAGGGACAGCCTGCGGTTCCTGTGGCGAGGGGATGATCGCAACGTGCTACCAAAGAAGTACAGGATGACATCCGTGATCTTCGGTGCAACATCGTCACCAAGCACAGCGATCTACGTCAAGAACCGGAACGCAGCGGACTACAAAGAGCAGTATCCAGAGGCCGCAAGAGCGATCGAGCTGAATCATTATATGGACGATTACCTACATAGCTTCCATTCAGAAGAAGACTTCAGAAGAGTGACAGCACAAGTGGACTTCGTGCACAAGAAGGCGGGCTTCGAGCTCAGAGGTTGGGCCTCAAACCAGCCTGAGCTACTACAAGAGGTGAAGACCGACACCGCGGAGAAGACAGAAGTTGACCTCGGCGAGAAAGAAGAGAAGACTCTAGGCCTGCGCTGGTTCACGAAAAGGGACTCCATCGGCTTCAGGGCTAACCTACGCAACACACCGGAAGAAGTCATCAAAGGGTTCCAGGTGCCCACGAAGAGGGAAGTCACCAGTGCAGTAATGTCGACCTTCGATCCATTGGGGTTGGCATCTCCGGTTCTCGTCCAGGGAAAAAAGCTGCTTCAAAATGTATGGAGAAGCGGCGTCGGCTGGGACGACGAGATAGAAGAAAGGGACTACGAGGCATGGAGAACTTACCTGGAGAAGATGAAGCTACTTCGAGATCTTCACATTCCGAGGTGTCTGGCGCCACATCGCACCGAGGGGGAGCTGCATACATTCACCGACGCAAGCGAGACGGCGTACGCAGCTACGGTCTACTGGAGGACGGAAGAACCAGGCGGCATCTACCACGTCAGCTTGGTGGCAGCGAAAGTCAGAGTCACTCCTCTGAAGCCGGTGTCAATCCCAAGACTCGAGCTACAGGCGGCCCTCCTGGGAAGCAGACTGGCGCACTCTGTGGAGGAAGAAATGGACCTGAAGGTTGTGAAGAAAACATATTGGACAGACTCCAGCATCGTGCTCTCCTGGATCAAGACTGACCCGAGAACATTCAAGACGTTCGTGGCTCATCGCTTGGCGGAGATCGAAGACTTGACCAAACCTCAAGAATGGAGATGGGTACCTACGGCCAAGAATCCCGCGGACGACGCGACGCGCGACGTACCAGAAGACTTCGACTGCAATCACCGATGGTTCACCGGTCCGGACTTCCTGAGAAGAGAAGAAGTTCACTGGCCGGCAGCAAGGACTTTCAAGAAAGAAACCACCGGTGAAGAAAGAACAACGGACGTCGTAACAGCAGCGAGCCTCGCGTATCCTGTACCTGACCCTGAAAGGTTTTCGTCATGGAAAAGACTGTGGCGAGCTACAGCGAGAGTGCTACAGTTCATAAAACTCTGCCGAACAAAGGAGAAGGTCAACGTCAGCAAAGAAGATCCAACCTGGAGAGTGACAAAAGGAAAGAAGACGATTCGGGCAGAGAAGCGACATCAGTCTTCAAAGGAAGCCGAGAAGAAATACATACCATTGGACGCCGGACTACTAGAGCAAGCTGAAGTCCTGTTGCTGAAACGAAGCCAAGAGAGAAGCTTCAGAGAAGACATAAGGAGTCTACAGCAAGGAAAGCAACTGGAAGGCAGCAGCAAGCTAAAGAAACTCGACGTAGTGCTGGAAGAGGGTCTTCTGCGGCTGAAAGGAAGAATCGACGCGATACAGGGCGTGACCAGGGACTACAAACGACCCATCGTGCTCGACAGCAAGGAAAGGACAACACGACTCGTCATCGAAGACTACCACTGCCGCTTCAATCACGGCAACCACGCCACGGTCATGAACGAGATAAGGCAACGCTTCTGGGTGCTGGGACTGAGGTCAGCGATCAAGGCAGTTCAGCATCAATGTCAATGGTGCAAGACGAAGAGGGCAAAACCACAAGAACTCCCGACGGGCAACTTACCTGCAGAGAGGCTGATGCACGGCGATCCTCCTTTTACGTGCACCGGCGTAGATTACTTCGGCCCGCTGACAGTCACCGTGGGAAGACGTCACGAGAAGAGATGGGGCGCTCTATTTACATGCCTAACCACAAGGGCTGTACACATAGAGCTCGCTCCTTCACTCTCCACGGACAGCATGATCATGGCCCTAAGAAGATTCGCCGCGAGAAGAGGAATGCCGAAGATAATCTACAGCGACAACGGGACCAACTTCGTCGGTGCTAACAAAGAACTGAAAGAAGCACTAGACGACATGAAGCAGAAGAACCTCACCTCAGAAGCAGAGAAGATCGGCGTGCAGTGGAAGTTTATCCCTCCTGGTGCGCCTAACATGGGCGGCGCATGGGAGCGTCTAGTGCGATCCATCAAAACCGCACTGGGCGCCACACTCAACGAGCAGCATCCACGAGAGGAGGTCCTACATACCCTCCTCCTAGAAGCCGAGCACATAGTCAACTCTCGGCCTCTCACCCACCTCTCCGAGAACCTAGAAGAAGAAGCACTCACGCCCAACCACTTCCTAATTGGGCGTTCCTGCGGCGCGGCGAGAATCGGCAGCTTCACGGACAACGAGCTCGTGGGCAAACACACCTGGAAGGCTACGCAGCGGCTTGCCGACCACTTTTGGCAACGCTGGCTGCGCGAATACCTGCCCACGCTGCTGCCGAGGAAGACGACGGGAAGGAGCGACGCTACTGATCTACGAGTCGGGGACGTCGTGCTCATCGTCGACCGCAGCCTGCCAAGATGCACCTGGCCACGCGGCAGAATCCAGCGGGTGTATCCGGGACCAGACGGGCGGACCAGAGTCGTCGACGTCGAGACACGCGGAGGAGTGCTGAGGAGACCAAGTTCGAGGGTGGTGCTGTTGGTGCCGGGAGTGTCGCCGAGCCTGGAGGATGGTGCGACGCACGAGGGGGAGACTGTCGGCGACGAGACCACCGCAGCGACGCGAGGCGCAAGTAGTGGAAGGAGCGCCATCATTCCGAAACGTAGTTTGTAAGGTTGATTCTTGTAAGTTTAGATTTAAGATTTTTCTAATCAGAATTTATTGTTGTATAATTATTTGTATATAATTCTTGTTAGAATTTGTGCACTATTCTTATTAGAATCTGAATAAGCTGTTTGGTTTATATCTCTAGTTGAAAAATTGTACCAATTTAAAATATTTACGTAAGTTGAAAACGTGCTTTTTTGTTTATGTGTTTTTAGTGATTAAACTTATGTAAATGGTTGTGTTTTATTATAAAAATGATTGTACAGTTTGTTTCATAAAAATCGGTTCGGTAGTTTTTAAGATATAGCGATTTTTGTGTAAGTGAAAGATTCATTTCTAGGAAACTTAGACTAATTTTGTTGTAAGGCTTTTTTGTATATTTATATATGTTAGAAATAATTAGTTTAAGTTCAAGTATGTACAAAAGGGATTCCAAAGATATATAACATGTAAGGATAAAGTGGAATTTGATACATAAATAAAGGGTACGAAAGTTTCGGTCTTAGCGAAATGAAAGGCAAAAATGGGCTCAAAAAACGCGTACCTCTATAAGGTAAAAACGGCCGGTATATAAGACGGAACAAATGCCGGCACTGAGTCAGTCGCAACCGAGCCACCGAAGAGACAAGAAGCCCTAAGAAAAGCGAAGACCGAAGCCTTCAGAGTAAATCAAGAATTCTGTGTTTTGTTTCCGTCGCCCTGGTCCCACCTCCTCTGTTATTCCCGTTAGTACGTCAAACGTTACGCATTCAGGGGTGCGTGGGTACTTGCGTCACCAGCAACGAAAGGCACGCAGGTACAACAAGCTCACCGAGCAAACACCCAGCGGACCACCGTCGGCTATCCCGGTCCGTCCGCTACAGTTTAATTTTAAAAGAAGAAATCAATCAATTCTACATAAGAAACGCTCTAATACAAAGAAAAACTAGACATTTAAAACCTAGAATAGAACCTACAATGAGCGAATGTATAAACAATTTACGTAACACGGAATAGTCTAAGTATAGTGGACGTCAATTTTAGCACGAGCCTGAGTGCCTGACACATTGTAAGGTAGGTACTTACTTAAACACAAATTGTATTATTTGTCGGAAGAGATTTTGCGTCACAGCTTAAACTAGATCATTACGTCAATTACAATAAATTGAAATGTTTGTGAGTCAGCGATCATGATGGATTGTGTATCTTCAATCGGTGAAAACATTTTGTTGTTACATAAGAAGTAATAAATTCATAATACTGTACCTTAGTACTCTTAGTACCTATGTATTTCTTTCGTATAACCTACTTATAATATGAGTGACGAGTATAAATGTTGATGGATGACTGTGTGAAAATGTGGTAGATAAATAATGACGTGACGTCTAACAGGGGACAATGGAGGAAAAAAGCGCTTTGCGTCGACAATGACTAGTAGCCAGGGGTAGAAAAATTACAATGACCTTAGTTATGATATTAAAATCTCTAAGGTTTCATTAATTAATAAAGGTACACAAATACGTATATTTGGATTTACAAATGAAAATTTTATAAAATAAACTACTAACGATGCCACAAATAGTCTACCAATGCGTGCCAAATCGACAATAAAACTTATTTCTTACTTTCATTGAATTAATGGACATCAGTTGCGATAGTGAACCAAATATTTCTTTAAATACAAATAGCAAAGGCAACATAAAACACTGAATTCATTCGCCACCAAGACACGAAGGAGACTGAATAATTCACAGTAATTTGTTCCACAATTGATTTATAGCCAGCACTTAGCCACACAATTGGATTTGACGCTTCACAAATAAATTATTGGATAATACTAGTCAATGATACTGCAAATTGTCTGCTTTAACCTATTTCCATTCATCCTATTCATTTAAAATCGCCAACGATAATATACAACTTGGCAAACAAGAGAAAATGAAACACATGTAATTTTAAATTAGTTGACGTAATACGTACGTGCGAGTTCTTTTTGGCAAGTCTATTGTTTTGTTAAAAAGTTGAAAGGTCGAATTTGTTTTGTACTAGAGAAGAAGCTTGTGTAAATATGCTTTATCTAAATATCTACGAAACAATCTAGCAGTCAAAACAATAACCCTATGAATAGGTAAGTACATAATATTTACAGATCACAGATTGAACGCAAATCAAAGGCTTGGAACTATCCAGACTAGAACCGATCGATACTTAACGTAGAACTTGGTTCTGAGATATTTATAAAACAGACAATGGCAAAGCAGATAAAACTATAAAAAAGAAAGATGTACTAGGTACTGTACAATTTGTTCAACTGAGTTTTCCATCAATTAAATGAAAAGGTGCGCATAGTACATAGGTATTGTTCATAGAATTTTAGAGCCCATTGGTTCTATACACAAAATAGAAAGAACCAGAGAGAGTTTTATAACAAAACAAAATTCCAATTTGAGCACTATGTTGAAAAAAAAGACTCCCAGTGTGAGAGCATTCGATGTTGAACAGAAAACAGTAATTGTTGCAAATAATATTGTTACAGGTTGTGATGTGTAATGCTCGGTTCTACAAATTCACTGATGTAATGGAATCATATTTACTATGCTATGCTTTATTACATTCATCTCTGCCGCGGCGTTGAGTGTAATAGCAATCAATTTTCTTATTTTAGATCTTCAACTAGATATTCTAGCGAATATAGTTGAAAATCCAATGAAGACAACCGCAGTATCAGCGCTGAACGGCTACATTACCGGCGAATAATATGCTCCCTGAGAGTAAGAGCCTTTATACGACATAAGAAAATGTGACGTGATAAAAACCTTTATCACAACCATCAGTCATCGATCAATTCACCATACGCCGCCAACCTATACCAAGAAAATCATAATTAGTTTCTGGTCAGACCGGTATGAAAAAATTCAGCATCCGTACAATAGTCCTGAAAGCGAATAAAACTATTATGATTTCCGTCCCATGTTTACATTTACTATTACGAGTAGATTGCGCTTACGCAGTACTGCCACAATTTTCCGATCCGGTTTTAACCAGTTCCTGTCAATGGATTTATTATTACAGACTTCATTAAGGCACTTGTAATAATCAGTCACTGTTATGTGTGGTCTCTCCTCTCTATGGTTGAGAGTGAGACAGAGGTCAACTACATCTTTCTAATATTAGTTGTATTAATATTGTCATGGAAACTACGATTATATTCGCCATAATATATTGACTTGTTCAATATTAGGTTGGAAGTGTGTAATTATATAGGTTATGTAGTCCTAACTAATTTATACGCCTATTATTGCAATTTGCTCTGATATGTCGATACTGAGAACATTACCTAAAACATTTACATTATGTTTTCGAAGATTTCATACCACAAAAAATATAACCGACCAGTAAGCTCTTACTATCGTAAATTGGGGGTGTGCCAACGGTTTCCAGGCACAGAGCGCAGACCCTGGAGGGGCGCAGATGCGGCCAGATCAGGACCACAATTGGCTAGACCAGGACGCAATTAAATAAGCTCTCATTGGGCGCATAAAATACTACTGCGGCTCTGGTCTGACCTGGAGTAAGATAGAAAAAGAAAATAAAATTTCATAATTAGACCAGCTTTACATTTGCTCACTAAAATCTGATTTTCAGAAGCGAGATGAAATAACAATCAACCTACCTCTAGACAACCTTCATCTCTCAGAGTTTTATTAACAAAATTTTAACTCAATATCAGATTTGGAGCAGCCAGCAAGAACTTTAAAATTGAATCTCTATTGAAATTGGCGAACTACTGTACGAAATGAAATTGGGTCATACTTGAAATGTTATTAAACATGAAATGGGAACTTTATAGGAGTAAACATCGTTTGCTGTCGGAAGCTCAGTTACTACCTAGTATGAACTAGGTTGTTATATAGAGTATGTCGAACGCGACTGAGTTGATTGAAGGTAATCTTTGAGATAGAGTTTTTTCTTTTATTTTACGTTGTAAAATCATCAAATGAGTCCTCCCAGGACAGAGTGGGAGGTACAGTCAGACTCGTACTGACTAAAATCCACGGTGTCCTTCAATAGCCCTTTACGTGCCGGGGTCAAGGTAATACGTACAGTCCCGCGACCCCGGCAGGCTTTGTCTCTCTGCTGACTCTTTGACTCTTTGAAGCGTGCGTGGAACACAATGCGCCGTCGAGCCGGGCATGGTCCATGGTCGGACAGCGAGTTGCCCGTTACTCGCTGCCCGCATGCCCGCGCCTACGGTGGCCAGAGATCGTCTGCCGACGTCTGTCGTCGTGGGCGTCTACCACTGTGGTTGAGATAGAGCTACATTATATTAAGTCAAAAATGAGCTTTATTTAAAAACAAACAATATATACTTAAAAATTACAAATAATTGCTGTATGCATAATTATAATGTAATTAAAAAGTTTAAAAGCTAATAACTAGATGTAATTTTCTTCTTACTTCTGCATCATGATCTTTGATATTATTTCTGTTATTAGTATAAATATTCTATTTCTAGCACATCTTAAAAATAGGAAATATTTTACAAATCGTAACTTATTAGTTAAGTTACGATATGTAAAATATTTCCTATTTTTACTGCTACTTCCTATGTTCGCTGCATCTGTTCGATTAATTATCCATGTACGGTATTATCCTTATTTGTCGACCTCACTAAGGTTAGCTATACTAAGGTAATATCCGTAACAACATATATTATGTGTTTGTTTTATGTAACTGCATATACTCGCAATCAAATAGCATACTCGTAGGTACACCTCATCATCATCGCCCGAACCTCTTTTCCCGAATAATTTAATGCGCCCTCGAGTCTAATCGAATATAAAGCGACAGTGTACAGTTGAAAATATTCTCTTGGATCATATGATCTATATTTATCCTCAAAAGCCAACCTATTTAACTTTGCACATTCCGTTCTGTTTTTAATACCAGGCCCTTTAACAGTTTGAGGAATATTCATCCAACATTTTCATTTAGCAGCATTTCATTCAGATTATGCCCTCGTATATTTCTCATCATATTTGTTTTATTTTATGCGAAAATAAATATTTATATTGATTATAATAGCGATAATATTATCCAGATATTTTAGAACCCAATAAATTATGTTCAAAGTTTTAGTATAAACTTTCAGCGTCTCCTTAATAAAAACGTTACCACCACTGTTTTTACATAAATCAGGCATTAAAATTCTCGTAAAACCATGTTATCGAATGGATAAATACCAAATTAGAACACAGTTTTCGATTGATTTGTTATTTTTCAATTACAACAGATCCACAAACATTTTTAAAAGTCCTAACTTCGACAGTCAGTCTATAGGTCTGCCTGTTCTCTTCTTTCGCTCCAAAATCATTGCGTATTTCCAAAGTAGCTTATATTCGGAATAAGAGGAAGATAGTATTTGACACTTTTAGCGGAACAGTTCCCTGTTCTTACCATATGATAGAATACAAACCATGTTAAGACCTCTGTTTTATTTTTTCAGTTGGTAAAATTGTCAATTGAGTTCTCCCATGTGGAAAGGAAAGGACTGTTAGACTCTCACTGACTAACGTCCACCGTGTTCCTCCAATTGCCCTTTACGTTCCAGGTTCATGGTAACCTTCTAAGACAGTCCCACGACAAATTCATTGACCTCTTAGCTCTGTTTTCATCACTGATAGCCTTGAAGGTTCTCCGGCTGCGTTTACTGCACCGTTCTCGTCCCGAACAAACTTCCTTTGTCTATATTGGATTAGTTTAATACAATTAGTAGCATGGAAACCCTACAAAGGCGTGGCTGCAATAACGTAGAGTATAGTTTTGTTTGCAGGTCCATCTTGAAAGTAAACTGAAGGAAGATTAGTCATCATGGTGTTTACTTCCAACGTGTTTGTAAGTAATTGGCGTCATGTATGCCATCATCGCCTTTAATGAAATTAAAAAGAAAACTTTAATTGGTATAAACGAGTATAAACATAATTTAATGAAATGTGATATGAGGAAGTTGGATTAGCGGTATTTTAGATATAATTTAGAGGAATTAAATGAGACTGGATTATTATTCTAACTTAATAACTGCGTTTGTATGTTTGTTGTAGCTCGTGGCTAAATCATTACAGCCGCACAGGCTGATCCTTCGGGTTAAGCCGCTCGGGCCGAGGTTGGTCTGTAGATGGGTGACCATCTGTCATAGCGAGTTTCCTCCGTGCCTCAGAAAGCACGTAAAGCCGTTGGTCCCGGCTGTCGTTCTAAATCTTTGACAGTCTTTACTGTTAGTCAGAATATCGTAGGTATCGTATTAGGTACTGGGTTGTCGATGTCATATAGAGAGCAGCCGCTGGAAGCTGACCCCAATATAGTTGGGAAAAAGGCTAGACAGATGAATGGTTTGTTAACTTTTTAACCCATTAAGCCTCTTGTAAACTACTCTTATAAAGGGACTGAATCTGGTTTGAAAATACCTATTTTTTTTAATGTCAGATATTGAACAGTCTTATTTAACTTCGCGTTTATAAATAAGTATGGTTTTGGAATAAAATCTAATTCGACATATAGATATCTAACTTATAATATACGAACGGAACATAAGATCTACATTTTATTTAATACACAAGAACGAAGACCTATTCCCATATTAAAACAGAAAAATGGGACGATATACTCAGACAGATCTAAGTTATTATAACAATGAGGCTTCACAAAGCTGCAAAAGATAAGCTTGCCTTTATCTGACCCTTTTTCCTAAGTTTTTCTTTGTGGAGTTCCGCTTCGAAGATAGCTAACCAAATCTTTGGGGCTAAGAAGAAATGTATTATTAATTATCTATGGTAATATCCTTTCCGTTGTTAATACGTCAGCTCGCTCTTTGTTATCTGATATGAAAGGGTTTGGGACATAAAACGGTGGTGGTATTACTCGTATCATGCCTGTTTTCACTAAATCTAAATTTCAACTGCTGACCTAAAGTGAATCTGACTTAAAGCGAATCTGCAGGTCTATAGCACATACAGCCACTTAGCAATATACCAAATGATTTACTTCTGAATGAATAGGTAGCCAATAACGTTGCTGGAAATGCACAAGGTGAATCACTAGGAATATTGCTTAAAGTGAACGTTTCAGACCCGCTGTGCTTATGCTTTTTTTTATCATGGTTAAGTCATCAAATGAGTCCAGGGCAGGGCAGGAGGGACTGTCAGACTTGTACTGATTAAAATCCATGGTGTCCTTCAAGCCCTTTACATTCTGGTGTCACGGTAATTCGTTAAGTAGTACCGCGACCGCTGTCCTCATGCTTATAAATTACCCAATCTAACTAAACATTGTAAACGCGAAAATTTAGATGTTTGCATAGATATTTGTTTCGATATCACATTAGAGCGGCTGAACGGACCTTGATGAAACTTTGCTCAGAGGTAGGTTATAGACTAGAATAATAACATAATACCTTTTATCCTAGTATTACTTCGATCAATAATAGCTCTAGATTAAGGATCAAGAACGAAAAGGAGTCGCATAAGCGGCCACATATGCACACCTTTTCACGTAAACATCTACACTTCATAAAAAATGTTCAATAGTATTAACAACTTCAGTTTATTATAAACCTTAACACTCAAACATACCAATGCGAAATGTATTAGGTTTGACGTAAACAATGGAAAAATGTTTCTTGAAGATAAAATGTCATCAGTACAAAAGTACTCATTCTAAAATGGTACTTAAGGCTAAACATCAAGGATTCGAAATACCGTCACAAAACCGTGTGTGGCGGTATTTTTCGGGCCGTTTTTGAAGCGCTCATCGGGAATTTAGTACTATAATTGATCGAAGCAGTATTACGTTCCTGTGGGATAATTTTGGAGCGACACACAGGCGGAGCCGCTGGCAATAGTAAGAATTGTTTGCCTGTTTTGAGTGAACCTAGATTACTACATAGACGTCTGAATAAAATGGCCTAATTGGATTTTCTACGGTCGACTTAGAACCGGTAGAAAGAAAAAGATGTCACAGAGAAGAAAATAGGCTATCTATGGTATTTTATAATAGACTACAAGCTACATTTAATTTACAATCTTGATATTTAGGTAGACTTACGTAATTATTAACAAATGTCTATGCTATAAATAACTCTTCTCTGAAAAGAGAACATTATTATTCAGGTGACTGTTTGAAATTTCTAATTTCATGAAATTTATTAATATTGGAAAATGATTTTCCAGGCTTGTTACATTTTGTCTAACAAAAATGAGATTTTCTAAAAATAGATTTTACGAATTACTTCAGCTCAAGCAAGTAGCCTAATTCTCTCGATAATATTAATCAAGTCTCCTTCAGAGATAAATAATTAAGTACCTACTATTCATATAATGAAAACATGTTTTTTCAGCATCATAATTAGTGGAAGGTTATTCTCTCCTTTGTGTATAAATAAAATAATAAGTAAGATATATTAGATATTGAAATAATCCAAGGTTAATTTTTATAATTAGCTATTTACTAATGCCTGGATCATTAATGAATAGGTTATTACTAAAACCATTATCTATTCTTTCAACATAAAAACTCCATGACAAAACTCTTCAAAAAAAACAAAATGATTAGAAACGACAAAAGTAAAGAGGAAACACAAGATGCAGAAAAACAAACAAACAAACAGAATTGATTAGCACGATTGTGTACACTTTTTATAAGATGAAGCCCTTTGAATAATGTTGGTCAGGAAATACAATACAACCATAAAAAGTAAAAAGTTTTACCATAATAAACTCAAATTTTACTAGTAAGTATAACGAGATTCGAAGTGATAATAATAATCATTCGATATTTAATAAAAATAAACCTAATCTTGATAATTTCTCTCCATGTTTTATTTACAAATAATCGTAATGCTAAATAATATTATGAACTGAATTTGCTTGTTCGTTTATTACGCTTTTATGCCTAAACCGCTGAATCGATTTTGTAAAATTTTTGTATACAGATATATGAAGCCCTGGAGTTGTTAATGTGCTAGAGAATGAAGCCAAGGCTACAGAACATTCACTATATTTTTTTTTTAAACGTTGCTCTTACACTAGCAATTTCTCCTGTATTGTGGGTGAGTTTACAAACATAGAAACTCACATACACAAACTCGTTGTTCTAGCGGGGATCGAACCCGCGACACACGGCACAGCAGTCCAATTGCTCAGCTACTGCGCCAAACGTGCGCCAATTATGCTAACAGAACAGATTTTCTTACCATGTTTTCAAGAAACAACACATTTTTCTAACGCCCATCATATTTTAAAGCAGCACAAAAATACAGAACAGACAGCTTCAGGTAAATTTATTATCTCGAAAATAGTTTGTTACGGTCCAGATTAAAATGGAATCCTATCTTTAATTAATTTGCGATCATCTAGTCTTGTACCGTCAGCATAGAAGTTTATGTATTTAATTAAAAAGGTTTACCAACAACTTCTGTGTACAGTAAAGTTTAAGTATAGAATTAAATAAGTAAATCACTGTTTTTTTACCCGATTGCGACAGAAGGAGGATTATTTAATTTAGCTCCAACTCGCATATTTTACTTCCGTACTATTACAAGTTTTGTCGGTTATCTATAACGCGTTACAGATATTGCAACGAGATTTGAACTCTTATTAATGGCATACTATTTTTTCTTTAATGTATTTTTGTTCAAATTTGTTAATAAATTTTGTAGGTATAAATAATAAGATCCCAAAAAAATTAAACCAAAACGTAAGTCTTGTATGAAAAGCACAAAAGTTCTTACTTCATTTGTAAACTTTGGATACAGGAGCACAAGAAATTGCTTATAAAGGTTCCTACACAGGTCTTGTCCCCGTGTATCAAATCATCAAATCAGTTTTACAGGTTGGCTAGAAGAGATCTCTTTAAAAAGAATAAGCTCACCTTTGTGAATGTCTTTTTAAATTTGGTTTTTACTGTAAAAAATGTGCACAATAAAGAATGTAATATACATATACATAAATCTTTTTTTAAAACGCTAAACCGCATTCTAAAATCTAATATCATCCTAAAATGTGTAGCAGTAAGACCATTTATGAAAATAAAAACTAAAAAATTCCGTTATCAAAGTTGACGTTGGCAATGACTGTACTACAAAGTTAATTAAGTTCGTCGCTGTTCGTCACTTGACTCTTGAACGTCTGAAGGAATTTTCCACGACACAGTAATCAGTAATTTAGGTTACAATAAAGATGTAAGAAGATACTGAAAGATTAGGACGAAGGTACTTGTCACACGTAGGTACCTACGTCGTAATCTATTATCAAAGGTGACGAATGACTTTTTCTTATAATTTATTACCTACGTGGTTTATCAGTACGGTCATGAAATAATGCTGTAAAAATGTTCTTGTCTGAGTAACTTATTATTGTAGTTTTTTTCTTTAAGATATTTAGTAGGTTATTAAGTAAGTACCTGTTATTTATAAATTAAAGGAAATTATGTGACGAATTTATTGTATGCTGATTAGATTTACTATGTCCTATCAATTAAAGAAATTACCAACTCAGTAAATTTTGTTTTTTATTGCTACCTGAAGTTTTCTTGACATTTCTTTTTACAGACTTTAGTACCAAATTGATTAATTAATTTTCTTACAAATTAATCTTCGTTTACAAATCATAAAACTCGTTTATGGTAACATGGAACTAAAAGCCACAACGTTAAATTAAAATTATTGGACCCACAACTCATAAAATCAGAAATGACTACAAATAAAAGTCTATAATCTACACAAATTAGTGCAAAGTGTGCTAACGACTCTAATAAGCGCTTAACGACCATTAGCAGTTTTGCACTTCACTATACATTTCTTTACGGGCAGCGATCGTTCGAGAATTCTCATTACTTAGTGATGCCATACTGGTATCAGTATCGTTCGGGCCCCTAGGCCTTGACAAGTTCCAGGCTGTAAACAACTAGTACTTATACATAAATGTATTAAAAACGCGAAAATAACACTGCCACTGTGTCCGTCACTATCACTGTCACTGTATGCTGACTTTTCACATCTTACTTACTCATATAAAATTAAGCTTCCTATATCTATGTAGTGTAGAGTCCCTATCTCATAATTGATTCCAGAAAGTTTTCTGTCTAAAGGCTGTTCATAAAAACAGCCTTTAAGTCATAATTGATATTTAATAAACCTCTATTGACTTCAATCAGTCAATCAACCTTTGAACAAGTGCGAAGCGTTGGCAACAAGCCAAATAAAAGACGACGCACTTTCGGAAACTTCGAGAGCAATGCGTTGTCGCGCGATGCTATCAATGCCCCTGGCTCCAGCGAGAACCCTGGCAGTAAAATCATAAAAGCTCATTCATAAGACTGTTGAGCCCATATTTCACTTGAAAAGAGATTTCAAAACAATACAAAACAATGGATGAAATAAACAGGTGCAAATAAGTGTTGATTGTGACGTTCACACTTTTTTCTACAAATATTTTTTTTTACTTAGACTCCTTAAACTTATTTTAGGTGGTAATAATAAACTTGAAAGAAACAAATTCAAATTAAGCTATTTTATTTATTTTGTTAAAAAAAAACACAATGTAATTGTACTGTTTTAACAACTTGTAAACGATAAACGAAAGCAGAAGGCCTCCCACATGTATACGAGTATTACAGGTTTCAAACATTTTGGCGAAAACCCGGGTTAACACTAACCCCTCTGCATCGGAAAGTTCTACTCAGTTCGAGAACAATCATAAAATGTGGGCCCATTGAGTGATCGCTCTGACCCCTGGTAATATTCCAGCTTGCATTCAATCTGTGTGTATACTGCCTAATTGCCTATTATACGCGAAAGTTGCTGTATTGAAAGTTCATTGAGGTGTCGACTTATTGAATGAGGGAAACGGATACTTAAGATGGACTCAGTAGTTAAGTGGCTGAGGTTTCAATAGTAAGATTGAGACACTTGTTAATTCGATTTAAAACGCTTTTAAACTAAATGAGATAAATTAAAAGGAGTTTTGTTGTTTTAAGGTACTCAGGTACTTAATAAATCCTTTTTTTTATAGAACCTTTTTTATTATAAACCCTTTAAGCCTTTGTCAAACAGACAGGCGTAGCGAATGCGAAGCGAGGCGTTTTTATTTGTTAGGTATGGAATTGTTTGAAGCCAGTCACAAAGAAAAGCGAAAGCGATCCGATAGCGTGACAAAACTATCGGACTGACGTCTCGTATCGGTTCGTTATTGCTTCGGACTCGCCTGTCTGTTTGACAAAAGCATTATTTTGGAGAATTAAGAAAAAAAAATGTCGAAAGTTGTCTTTTTAAAGAAGTTGATCAAATTATTTTACAGCCTGTAGTTTTACAAAGGTTACGCAGCAGAGATGTTAGTAACATAACTATGTGTATCAATTATGTCTAAGTATGTATTACACAATATGGACATGGGGTTTTTATGTATTTATTCATTATTAGTTTTGTATTACTAGAACTGTTAGATCTTTCTTCATGATTATGATAAATGTTTTTTAGATTCCAATGGCTTTTTTAACAAATTAAAGGTTGCATTAAGATAGCTTTTAAGAGCGTCATTTGTTTTGTCATATTATATGCGTTTTATGCCTTAATTTTGAGTACCACATTTGCCAGAATTTGCACGCCAAGTTCACTGATGCGGACATTCCTATTTACGATAATAGACATAGGTCGTTAAAAACTCCTATTTCTGTTGACAGCGCACGTGGCCAATTATAAATGTACGTAGCATCTGTAATGTTTTCTTCAAAGAGCGCCAACTTGTATGTGCCAATTTATTTGAAACTTTTCCTCATAAATCATTTCATTGTGTTAAAGGTATCACTCAAAACCGTAAAGTATTGTAATGAGTTAGGGCGACAAGGTGGTGTTAAATAAAAAATATGTTTCAGAATAAGCTTTATATTTAAGTGTTTAATAGTTGCAAATCATCAGATCAGACATCGTTGACAATACATGCAATTTTGATAGCGTTTACATACAATATTGATGACATAAGATTTGAATTTGATATTGTATAAAACTACTGCATACATCTAAAGATTTAAATAGGCCTACGTAACTACCTTGTGGCAGTCCAATAGGCGTAAGGAACTTTGATAAGCAAACGAAATGAACACATCGATACTACGCTCCTTGATGCCCTCAACAAAATCTCATCGAGATATGCCTTAATTTTAGAATTTTATGATACATCTTACTTTATATCACTATTATCGATTTCAGTTTCACTGATAGATAATACTATTAACAAAGCTGGTCCAATTACAGTCACAAGATAACATCATAATAAAATCAAGCGAAATCATAACAAAAATTGATTGTAAATGAGGGCGAGCCTCGTTCTGTGTATAAATAAATTATCATTGTAATATTACATCGATGACTACAATACAACACTGCTTACAGTTATCAATATCGACAGTTTGCACTACGTGTACGTGTACATTAATATAAAGGTACTCTCATTACAACTACAGTACAAATATTATAACAAATGTCTCATACTCTTTCGTATTCACTTCAATGTTTTCAATTATTTTTACCAATAAGTGTCAAATGAAGCTGCTGCTGAATTTCAAATAAATAACCAAAATTTTACAATTTCGAACCAATTTGTAACAAATTGAATATAATATGCTGGTAAACAATACAATTACATATGTCAAAAGTTATTACAATAAGGACTCTCACAATCAATAGGTAAAACTGAATGCAATTTCCCTTTCAGCTTAAATAAATAAATCCACGTTACTTACAAATAACGAATCACAGATACCCTTCGCAAACTGCCACAAACTAACCTCTAGTGACCACTGGGGTGATTTTTCAAATAATACTTATCAAACCCCAGGGTGTGCTTAAACTAAACGCAGTCTTAAAATCCATACAACGTACTTTCATATTACAACCTAAATCTGACAACCTGCTCTTTAGGATAAACATTTATGATACGATGACGACTAACAAACATGCAACAGTTACGGGAAGCGAACCAAATGTATATGACAACTAAAACTATTGCATTGTGTCGGTGGAACTTCAAACGTTAGGTTCTCAGCGTCCGAAAAACCTTAGGCGGTTAGTTAGCACATTCATCAAATGTCTACTCATCTCTTCGTGTTCACTATCGGAAACATATCACAGATAGTGTGTCTGCGCGCTCGCGCTCGGGCCGGGCGCGCCGTGCTGGCCGGGCGGCCGTCACAGGTAGGGCACGCACGCTCCGCAGCGCGAGTGGCGCTCGGGGGACTCGGCGCGCGCCCTGCACACAAGCACGCGTTAACTCACGAGCTCCTCTCATCGCGCTTCGACTCCGAGCGCCCGAGGGCTCGCTTCAACTTCTCCACCAACCTGCTGTGGAACTTATCCTCGCGCGGCACACTCTGGGGGCTAGCCGAACCCTTGCTGGGGCTGTCGACGGCGGTGCGCAGCGAGGCGCGGGAAGGCGGCGCGCGGCAGTATGACAGCGAACGCATAGCGGGCACGCTGCGGTGCGGGCTGAGCGTGTGGGAGCGCGGCGACAGCGCCGGGCCCTCGGAGCGCGACTCTGACACCTTGCGGACGCGGCCGCCCAGCCCCGCCTTCTCCGCTGACTCGGACACCCGCCGAGTCCGCTGCGTGTTGTACAGGTCCCAATCTTTCTTCACTACAGGCATCATGAACGCCATCTCGGCGGCGGTGACGGTGATTCTTGGGTTTTAACGTTTTTGGTAAAATATCGTCTTCGACGCGACGAAAACTGAGTTCAATCGTGGAAAATTGCTCTCCGATCGATAACTACAAACAATGATTGATGTTCACAGAATTTTTGAATTTCACGAAAATTATGTGTTTTATTGTAAAAACATGAATTAATATCAAAATTTTCCAAGGAAATCGGCAATAGATTGCAGGAAATGCCGGCTTTCACTTCAATGTCACGCACTGATTAGGCTAGGATGTTAACCCTAGGACGAATTGCGGTAGAATGAAGTATTCGTGAAAACACAGTCTTATTATAAGGAAAAATATTGGCGCCACTGTCGCGACGGATAATAAATAAAACCTATCTGGACAACTGTTGATTTGTTATCTGATTAATACGGCGAATACTGTAATTATCAACAATATAAAAATATATTCTGTTGTAGAATAATATTCTACGTAATTATTGATGACTGAAAACTTAATTCAAATTAAAAAAAATGAATCACAATAGTAAACAAAACATAAGTTTTTCTATTCGACAAAAGATGGCGCTAAATAATGATTGCGCTACTTAACAGAAGATGGCGCTTATAAAGCCGCACTTTTCTAATAACGCCATCTTGATTCAAATTTTTGTAAACAACGCAACAGCTGTTTTGATAAAAACGCAAGTGTAAACAAACGTTTTGTCAGCTATGTGATAATCCCAAAGTAATAGATGAGCCTTTAAACTGAGCAATAATCCATTCTTTGCTGCTGCCAAGAATTTCCTTATAATATAAAACAGATGTCATTGATTGATCCGCAATCAAAAACCAAAGTGACAGTTCGGATAAGCTGCAAGTCCAAAACTTGTCGTCTTTCATGTTTCAGTCATCCTTTAACATCTTTCAGTCCTAAGCCGTGGAATGGTTATTATTCATAAATCAAAATAAAAAACTTAAAAAAAAATAACTTTACTTTATTTAAATATAACATATTAAGATGATGATTGTATCTATAATAATTAATTATTAGTTTATTTATATAACCCATAGTTAACAACAGTTAGGGACTCAACATTCACTCTAGAAACATAACTACGTATCAATTAACATTATTCGAGATTAAAGATAATAATTATATCACATGATTATTAGGTGGGAGAAATTAACAGGCCATACGTTTAATCTTATAGTAGTCTTTGCATGAATCCAAACTTATTTGGAACTAGGGCTGTGTGTTACTTGGTATTTTTTTAAAAGTAGCAGTGACAAAAACATTCCTGCCTAGTAATTAAGGCCAGCTAATAAAGTAGATAATTTTGGCAAACACTTTCGACGGTCAGTAAGTATGGTTTACTTTTTTAGAGTAGCTACAAAAAAATACCTGTAACATGGAACGTACTTTACCATAGCGTATCTTTGTGAGTATTCTTATGTTTTCAGTACTGGGGAGTGTCCCAAAAAACAATGTTATGTGTGTTTTAACAACACAAGTAGCCTGGCTATCATAAATACAGTAATAACAATAAAAAGTCATGGACTGGGCTTGCTGAAAGTTTACGAATTACAACCAATTTTTTTCTAATAACGCATTACATTATTGTGCCTAATACTTCAGCACAAAACAATGAGAATATAAACTGGTGACAATATATAACAATATTGTCTTAAGCAATTGGAGAATCAACAGAGAACATTTTATATACTAAGTTTGGAACTTTGGAAGCGAATTTCACAAAAAATATGATTTCGTACTACATCTTTTATAAAACTAGATGCCCTATAGTTTCGAGTATTATTTTTTTCTAAATTATTAAGCACAAAGTTAAAAAATAAGCTATCGATAATTATAAGCCTTTGCAGACGTTTGAAAAGACACTCACAGACGCCTATCGCAAAAATACCACAGACTTTCTCACTTTTGCACACATCTATCGTTTGAACAAGCCTATTTATTGCATTTTATCGCTAAAAAATACATTCTGTAGCCCTATTGGCTTTTGTACCTCCTTACAACCATTCAGAACTATAAATATGTAAATATTACACAATGTTATATAAAGTTCACTTTAGAAGTGTAATTACACTATTGAGTCACCGATCATGGTGTTTAAAACTCATCAATCTGAATCAAAGCGGATCTAAACTACGCAGAATTGATAACCACTCGAAATTCGGACTACCAAAACTCGCTCGGACTTTTTACACTTCTGTTACAATTGATTCTCACGTGGTCGACTGGACAGTGGTATTGTGATCATCTTTCGACTTTTCCGGATCATAGTACCCATTCAAATTGACCATAGTCAAGAGTTCAACTAAATGTCTTTGATATCCACATTCCATTAGCTTTGTAACCACCTTGTGCAAGTATTTGGCGAGTTTCTCGAACAAATGGAATAGTTCTTCCAACTGAGGAAAGCTAGAGTGAGTGAACGATCCATCCGGCTCCTTTTGCTGCCATTCTCTAGAAAGGAAAAAGATTAATATAATTTTGCAGCTGTTTCCATTTTGTAGATTATATGTCATACTTAAAATATGAGTATGGCAGACTTCAAATATGATTCTAAACGATAAGGAGGAAGCTTTCGCAGTAAATAGCAAATTAATGTATTCGTTTCAGATTTAAACACCTAAGGGATTCCATTAACTGTTAGTGACAATAAATACTTGAAACATATTTCTCGAAAGTAACAAAACGAAAAACTTACCCTGCTTTCAAAACCCGACTGAATTTCAATATCACAGTGAAAATATCATTCAAAAGTTTCATTACAGGTGTCGATCTGTTATTCAGCAGGCATCGAAACAGCACCTTCTTGATATAAACCACATGACATTCATACAGATCGTCCAACGTTCGAGCTTTCTTCAAATCATTCTCGAACTCCGTCCAAGATGAGAGAATACAAGTCGTAACTATGTAATTGTCGAGGGCTCGGATCATTGAAGCCATTATGTGTCGATATATTTGCACGGATATGTATTGTGGCGACTTGAGCAATTTGCGGGAATGCCGACCTGACAATTTTACTGATAACTTTAAAGACTGAAAAGTAGAACGGATAATTGATTAAAATTTCAAATATAGTAACACCAAATTACGTCCTGAAAAAAACGACTGTATAAACTTACTTCGAAATCTTCACCTAAAACCCAGAATATTCGTCTCATTTTGATCAGAAACTGGAACACTTTGGCGTACCGCAGCAATGCCTCTTGTGACAGTATGATGTTGAGTGGCCAACTAACGGTGTAGGTCAGGGAAAGACACTGAAGAACATCTGGAGAACTGTGCTGGAAACTGAGAGGGGATTCTGTGATCGTGAATGACAGGTTCTCCGAAAACTTGTGCACATCTGTAAGTAAAAAGAAATTGGGAATAATGAAAAGACTTTGAGACTACAAAATGACTGATTTAGATTATAAGCATTGAAATAAAGGCACTTACGTGAAATAGATGACCCAAGAGCTTTATCCAATATATTGTGCAAAGTAGCAAAGTTCAACAACTCTTGAGGATTTAAAGTCTTGACCAACTTTGTAAACAAATTATGACAAATACTTCTCGAAAATTCTCCATCCATTAGAAAGAAATAATCCTTCAAACTTCTCATATGTTCATACATATCCTGATTTACTAAGAAGTAAGTTAGGATAGAGTTGTTCACCACTTCTAATTGATATGTAAGCGGTAACATGACAGACCTCTGAAGGCAAGCCGTTAGAGAAGCAATGTTGTCACAATTTATTTTGTTCTGTTCTTCATTGACAGCAGAAAAATGTGACGCAAATATATTGTTATAAGGTCGCTTCTTCACTTCTTCCATTATAACTGAAGGATGAGTATAACATGAGCTTGTCATTTCCAAATTCATTTTACTCGAGTAGTGATCCTTGGAGAAATTTTTCATTTCTTTGATTCCAAAGGGGTCGAAGTCTTTCAAACTATACGACCCGTCTAACACATTGAAAAATGAATATTTCGAAGATTGTCTTTTTACTGGCGAATCTAAAGATTTTGATGGAGAATTATCCGGAGTGTCGCCAGTTTGAAGGTCGCTAGTTATTTCCGATTCAACATTTTCTTCGTCAACTATTATTGGGAAATTAAAGCCGTCAGAACTTAAAAACTCTTTTGCTTTACACTTCATGTGTGACTCCTTACTAACATCACTTCTAGGTGTAAATATTTCAGAGGTCATTGCGCTTTCGAGAGGTATATCTGCCGTAGTTGGTGTTTCAAGGTCAAGCTAAAATATAATTAATTCTTTACATACAATATCAATTAAGGAATTAAAAAATATATGTATATATATGAATACATACCCTAGGAAAATATTCACCCGGAGTGACGGACCCTGCGTTAGGTGTTACTCCAAGCCTAAACGTGGACGACGTAGGTTCTCCATACGGCTTCAAATTCAATGTCAGCCCAGACCTTTTACTGTTTTCCCTTCTAGGATTCCCTGAAGTTTCACTCAACAAATCATAATCTGAGTTCAGAATCTTTTCTTTGTTTCGTACCGCTTCCTCCTGCGCCGCATTCGCAGGTTCCCGCCGAACAAAAGCTTCAGCAGGAAGGTTGTATTCTACTCCTAAAATTTTCTGCTTGTTTATTAATGCCTCTTTCTGTGCATCTGTTTTTGGCTCCAATGGCTTTACTTCTGGTTTGATGACGTTATATTCTGTACCCATAACTTTCAACTTATTTATTTTCGCTTCTAAGAATGGGGACCAATCTTGCAAATTATTTTCTGCATCAATCGTTGCAATTTGTATAAGCGGCGGATCTTTTAGCCGATTGTTCTCTGTGTCAGTTTGGCCAAATTCGTGAGACATGACCTTTTGCTTATTTAACAAAGCTTCTTGTTTTGTTTTTTGGTATTGTAAATTATCGTAACTGTCATCTAGTTTACTGCCAATTTCACAGGACGATTGAGTATGTAGGGTACGAGACTTGCCGTCAGTTTCCGATGGAACGATATTGCCTTGAGCATCTAGTTCTTTTTTATTATCGCAATTTTCATCATCATTACTCTTAGAAACACCGAAAAAGTTTTTGGCAGCATTACATAAGGCGCTGAAAACTGCTCCGGAAGATTGTGCATTCATCTTATTATCATCGTACTCTGAAGGGTCTGCACATTCTTCTAATTGTTCTGCAGCAACTGTAGAGAACGTGAGACTTGGGTTTGTATCGACAGCATTTTCATCTACACTCTCTTCTTTATCCCCGGGATCATCTTCTACTGATCTTAACATATCGCTCTGTATAGACATTGCCATCACTTCTTCATTTTTCTGATGTTCCAGTTCTAATTTCTCTCTCTTTAAATTCCTCTCTTCAGTTGACAATAGCTGCATCCTACTTTGGTCTAGTTGTAAACGTTTTATCTTCCATTCTGTGTGTATCTTGCTCTTTTCTACTTCCATGTTTAATTTTGAGTAGTACTCCATTATTTTGTTCCTACAATTTTAAACCTCATTTTAGATTTTGAATTTCAAATTCATGCCTTTCACATGAATTTTACTGCGCCTAGTATTAATCACATTGGATTAAAAAATAACAGTAAATGATAACTAAGCAAATTCGGAGACACCAAAAAAAAACAAAAATTATTCACTTAACTAACTTACTTTTCATCATCTCTGAGTTTCGAGTCAACTTCTTCAGAAGCCTTTTCGGCAGCATGTTCCAACTCAAAGCGCTTTCTTTCTCGTTGTTTAGCTTTACACTTAGCCGCCTTAGCCTCTGCCATAGCGGCTTCTAGAACTCGTAACGAATGCTGTTTCTCTGCTATGATTAACTGCGCTAGTCTTTTGCGTTCGGCTAAAAATTTTACAGTTTATAATAATAAATTTTTATAATATAAAACATTTTACAACAAAATTAAGTGTTTTCAAACATTTAATAGTTATTATTATGATAATAAACTCAAAGTAATTCAATGACCTTACTATAGTAAAATATCTAAATGCAACATAGAATTTGTGTGAACAAACACTGTTGTTTTAAGTAAAAAGGAAGATCTTAGTTAATAAGCTATAACACGCAACTTAAAGCAGAACTTTTCAGCATCACTTACCAATAATCTTCTCCATAGTTTCAGCTTGTTTCAAAGACGCCATTTCAGTGAAAGCTTTTCTTTCTGCCTCTCTCTTCAGCAGTATTTGGTCAAAGGTTACCAGTTCTCCGCTGACGAAAAGACATCTCGTTCGATACACATCGAGGACCTGTTGCTGAGCCTCCAGCTCTTGGAAACTGGCGCAGCACTTCACTGATGGGTGATCCGAGGATATTAGGAGGACTAGGGGATCCTGGGAACAGTACAATCTCAATTTATAAACACTAATGTTTTACATTACGTTATAGCGTATGGGAGAAAATTTCAGAGATCCATTTCTGTAGCAGGAAATTATAGCATCGTAGTGTGATTTTTTTTTCATTTTTTGTGAACACATAAATGTTGTGGGTTTATCACAACAGCTTTAAATAAGTCACTAAGCCGAGAGAAAAATAAGTTACAATAAATACAGAATTTATACTTACACTTGGATTACACAGCTTCAACAACCTCAAAGACTTTCCACACAGTAGTATGAACTTGGCCAGCGCCTTCAGAAACTCGGGGACGGCCACACTCTGCGTTATATGGAACCCTTTGTCCCAATACCTTTTAGAGCGATTGTTCACGTACTGATTGTCTTTTCGTATGAAGAACTCATTAAATCTGTCGTCTAACTCGCCCTCGAATATAAACCTTTCGATAAACCTACAATTTTTTTTATAATGAATACGATGTTTGCCTGAGATGAACTTTATCGTCGTAAAATTATAAATAAAACATTTTAGGCTAATATTAATTCGATTTATGATTTTAAATTGTACATTCTGAAATCAACTTTGTGTATAGTTGGTACTTTTGTTGTTATTGTTTTTTTTTTTTTAAGTTGTACTTTAAATATTCTTATATATATTATTTTAAGAATGACAAATACTTACTTAAAATAAACTACGCAGATAGAATATAGTGAGTTAAACATGGTGAATGTGGTCTGCCTGTGAGTAATTAACGATATTTCGTTAAATAGATAAGACATTAGCTCTGCACCGCGCGGTATCGATGATTTTGGGTCTGAAAATCACAAAATTAGCTAAAAGACCTGGCATTTACTTACTGCACAAGGTTTATCACATTTTGACTGCAAAGATAGAGTATGGCCAACCTGAGGGCAGTCCACAATATATGATGAAAAAAATGAGAAAGTTTTCTTTAGCTTTAGCCGAAATCTGGCACCAATACTGGTATTACTAGCCTACTTCATCACACTGCTGGGCAAAACACTCTCCTTCAGTCTTGTCCAGCTCAAAATAATTGAAAACTAGCTCTTCGCCGATGAATTCGGCCGCTTCGATTTGTTCCCTGATGAATTTCAGCTCCATCAATAGTTATTTGATGGTCAAACTAGTGATAAGATTAAAAAAAGGGATTTAAATACAAACCAGCATCTATAAGTTTATAAATACAAGCAATAGTTTCTATCTCGTATTTTAGTGGCTCCATGTGGTGTAATATTTGTAACAATGTCGGCATTCTGTTCAAATCTTCGTCACTCTTACACGATTCCTCGTAAATATCTGTGGCGGTCAACCGAAACTTTAATAGATATTGCCTTATTACTTCTCTTGCTGCCTGAAAATTATAAATAAATTTACATTTCTGTTTAAAGTGTATAAAATTTTATTGCTACGAGGTTGAAAGGACGAACCATTGACCCGTGCACAATGCGACGTCTCTTGCGATTGTGTAACAGCGTCAATAGGTTCAGTAAAAGCAGTTGGAATAAATGGCCAAACTGCAGAACTGCAAGTCCACAATTTGCTTGTGATTCCACAAAACTGGTGTTTTGGGTCAAACTTTCGCTTTTGAAACTATTACGCTCGTCCAACCCTCCCATTGACTGCTGCTTTAGAATAGGTATTCGCTTCTGATCTAATCTTCCCACATAAAGTTTCGTCACCAACCAATACCAACCACTAACCATTTATCACCACATCGTAAATTCCAATGGAGTCTTACCTCATAAACCAGCCCATTCATATGATAATGGTCTTCCAGTGTTTCGTTGAAAGCGAACTTATACAGTCGTCTATAGTACGTCCCGGCTAGCAACAGTTCTGACACATAGCCTTTGATATGTTCCAGTGATATGCACTCCAAAATTAAACCATCTTTCATGTAGAAACTATTTGTTTCCTGACTGAAGGGGAACGAACTTGTTTCTATGCCAACTGCAATTATAAAGTTATATTATTTCATTTATAAATCTATGGCTTTTTGTATCTAATGTAAAATATTGTATATACTTATGTTATATAACTGAAGAGTTTTTTGGTTGAACGATATTGAAAATATTTTTGTGTTGGGTAGTCTATTCATTGTGGAAGACTATAGGCTATAAAACATCACTCTACGACCAATAAAAGCCGATCAGCTAAGGTGAAACCACGGGGACTAGCTAGTTTTTATTTAATCAGTTAGAAGCTACTTTTAGTACGCACGCTTCTTTAAAAGCGGCCAAAATACGAAAAATGGCTACCATTCAGCAGGGGTTGGGTTCCGACCCCACAAGTTCAATATTTTTTTGACAGAATTTATCAAGCCACCTCTCCTTCGTACAGATCCGAAACTTGTATATGCTACAGTTAAAGCCCATTCCCATGTAAAGGCAACTTCCCTGAATTTGATCCCTGTTAGCAACACTATCGAATGGTGTAATAATCATAGCCCAGAGTAGGTAGATTAAAAGAAACATTTCAGGTCAATAACCTGAAATGTTTATATTAATATGGACATGCCTCTGGGATTCCGGGATTTTAAAGAGATTTTTCCAGAATTTTAAAATTGTTAGGAATGTCAGTATGTGTTAATCCAGGGTATAAGCCATCTTTATTTCAAATTTCGACCAAATCGGTTAAAAATCCCGTAAGTACTGAAATGAAATCCTGGAAAAAAGGCTTATCCATGTTATGATTTCTGTGACAGTTCTCATAGTTTCTAATATAGCCATCCACGCCCAGTTGAAAAATCCACCCTGTATAATCTAACTATGGTTAATACCTTGTGATTATAGCAAAAATTAAGCCATACTGCAAAATGTAGTTGGAGGTAAAAGAAATATGGTAGCAGTAATTCCAATTCATAAATCGTTAGATTTTACGTTATGTTTACGTCGCGTATTTAACTAATATGATTTTACCATCGAACTAAATGGCAAATTAAATTGCCATTGATAAAATACATTTATAATACTCACTTATTAAATACATGATATGTCTGATAAACTGCTTTTCGGATATGACATTCAGATCCGATATCCGGCTGCCATATTTCTGTCGCCATAGACAATGCTCTCTCGATGAACTTGCCAACAACTGCCTTGCATTGATTGGGGGCAATTTTGCTGAAACGTAGTTAAATGAGTTAATTTGAAATTTAGGTTCAGCTGCAGATGAGAAAAAAAGCTGAATCCAATTAGTTGGAGGAAGAGTAATTAACATTTAGATTACCTTGGGTCTAAGGTTTTAATTATAATATTATATCGAAAAAAAATACTAAAATACTATTAAGTCTGAAAGAGCCAGTGTAGTATCAAGTTAGTGTCATAATATATCATTCAGCAATATTAAACAGATTACCAGACAAGGTACAATTTCAGAATTATCATTGCCATAAAAAAATTACATACAGTCTCAGCATTAAACACTTTTAGTAAACAACATTCAATAACTATTGATGTATGAAACACTAGCACTTTTCCCGCGACTTCGTCCGCGTGGGTTACGTACTTTCCTAATTCCCCCTTTTCACCCCCTTAAAGGTTAAATTTCCAAAAACCCCTTCTTAGTGCTCCCCTACATTATAATAGGAAGCCGTGTGCAAAATTTCACATTCCTAGCCCCAGTAGTTTCGGCTGTACGTTGATATGTCAGTCAGTCAGTTCTCCTTTTATATATATAGATAGACACTAGCTTTAATAAGGTCTGAAAATGTAGCTGACAGACCAAATTACTTGAACGAGTATTATCAAAAAAAATATTTGACCCATATTTTGCTTTTGTTGTGTAAACCAAAATTGACACAATGCCTCTAAAAATCACAAAACGTCACTCGGTTGGTTTATTTGTACAGGCGTTATGACGTCACAAGCCCGCACTCCCGAATTATGAATAGTTTTACCTCTGTCAATATCCATTGATTTAAAGAAACAAAAAATACGTTATTTTTTCAATACTCTAACTGATGGACTTAACAAAACGAAACTTCTACAAGAACCAGAATCAACAGTTACTTATAAGTAAATAATAGAATGGACTGTTGTGACTTACCAACAATCTCCCATATGTCATCAGGTATATTCTTGTCAATGTGAGTGGCCAGTTCCCATACGTCAATGGAATCATCACCTGATCTAGCCCTGAACACTTCTTTGACATCAGACTTTACACTTGTACTGGGGGCCAGGGATATCTGAAATATAATCAGTTCTAACAATTAAATAGGAATTTAACTTATGTGCAAGTTTAATTCTGATAATGCAAGAATGTTTATTGAGTTTTATAAGTGTACAAAACAATTACTGAAAATATGACATTATATTCTCATTACCTTTACATTTGCATTAGTCTCTGATCCAGGTATCTGCAGATCTCTAGGAGCTGTCAACCGTGGGTAGTTCAACAAGGCACACTCTGAGTATGGAGACAAGTGTGTGGATGTCATTGAGGCCAGGGACATTGGACTCAGGAAAGTTTTCAACTCCATTTGTATGGGAACTTGGGAGTTGTTTGAATCAGCAGGTAAAACTATTGAATGAACAAAATGTTAAAATAATAATAGAAACAGCTAAAAAATCAGAATACAGAGATTTATCAGGAGGAAAAAGTAATTGAAAAATACTACCTATTTCTTACATAAATGTGCTATATTTGCTGGTTTATATTGTCTTTAATTAATTTTTAACAGAAAAAACAATAATATAATAACTATAAAAAACATAATTAGACACTGAAATTGTAAACACACATGCAATACAAGAGAAATTCTTATTGTGGGGCAGAATCTTATTAAAAAAGAAAAGAAAAGCAGTTACTGAAATATTTTAAATAAATTGACACAGATTTTTTTTATTGCTACCAAAGTGACAGGTGAAACATTGGGACTCATTTTTGCATCTAAACAGAGTTGTAAATCTTTTATTATTCACAAAATGACTATTCAAAATGGTTGTATATGTAACCAGATAGTTTAAGAACATAAAACTTACGAAATAAAAATGTAAAATTAATTACAATATGCCAAAAACATCCATTTTCCAAAAGTGACGGACTGAAAAGTCACCCGATCTGAGTAGTTGGTTTAACTATTAAAATCAAGATAATCTAGAAACATTTTGTTAAGAGAACTTTTGTGTATTACAGCTTCTAGAACACCTTAATACGATTATGAACAGTGGTATTTTTATAACAATAAAAATCTCAAAAATACATTTTTAATCTGTGACAGGCGAGATAGTAATTTGTAATGGGTGCGACAAGTAAAATTTGAATGTGAATAAAATATAAATTATGCATATTTTTTACGTATTTTTAATTAAAATATATTTAAAACAATGAAATGCAAGCATATAGTAAACTGTAAGTGGGAAATAGAGGCAATTTTCTGAAATATCAACAGATGTAGAATAAAAAAAAAATTCTTCATTGCTTAACTTTTTTCTTTACTATCCTCTACACTTTATTATTCTTTATACAGGATCCATGTTCATGCATTAAAAAGCAAAGAAACCAAAGTGAGATAATTAGTATTGATACAGTCAAATATATTAAAAGTATGTAAAAAATAAGATTTATAAAATCATCAAAAGAAAAATAAAAACTGTTGCTGTTTTATGACAAATTAGTTTATTGGCTTTATTATACTGTACAGTACAATGTAAAATTTTTTTTTTTTTGCCTTTTTACTTTCATAACTCTCTATTTTGGGGAATTTCTAGCCACATGCAATTACAAAACTTTTATCTTATAATTATAAACTTTAAAGTGTACAATATAAATATTATTGTTTTATAACTAATAAAATTAACTTACAAGCTCTGGAATCAAAACTCTCCACCGTGTACTCAGTATATGTTTGTGATTTTTGACTGTCCAACATTGCCCCTTGTTTCTTCAAAGAGAAGGGCAGCTCAAACACGTGCGAGGGGTAGTAAGAGTAGGGCTGCACAGAACCAAACACCTCCCGGTTGGGCTTTGGGAGCATCTCATCTAGAAGGCCAAATGTAAAAGGTTTCTGAAAGTAAATACAAGAAAAAATGGATTAACATAATTAATATTTCTCATATTATTTAAATGGTTTGTAATATGTAAGTTTGAATACCAGTTTTGTGCGCAAGGTAAAAATTATTAACTACATTAAGAATGTTTGTTTTGTCAAAGTGGAGAATTATGCGATTTCTGTGTTATTTCCATGACAGTAAGCTGTTAGTTAATGTCTGCTAGTATGAATAATTATAGCAGAATTAATAAATAACACTCTCTTTTAAAAAGTCTGTAAAGGCAAGCTGGAACTCCTTCAAAGCTTCAGCAAACTTTTGATGTAATGCTCTAATAGATAGAATAATAATCTCTAAAAAAACTCACCTGAAACATTTCACCTGCCAAATCTTCTTTGACTGTGTTGCTGAGTCCATTTAAAAATCGCAATATATTGTAAACAACTTCTTTATTATCTCCAAAATCTGTTTGCCGAATTGTACTGATTATTTTCTTTAATTCTACATTTCTTTTGTACTCAGCCACGTTCTTCGCATTTTGTTGATACACAAAGTAATATGACAACAAGTCGACAATAGGCTCTCCTTTTGTCGACGAGAAGTCTTTGCAAGACTTTTTTAGTATTATCTCGTAAGCATTAGATCTCATTTTTGTCATTAGCCGCTTCTGTGATATCCTATTCTGATTGCAGTATTTAGCAGCTGTCTTTGTGCACAGGTCGGTGAGAAGATCGTAAACACCCGCATCTTCAAGATTAGTTTTAGACATGGCTTCAGGTTTCATTTGGAAATAGTTCACAACACTCAATCCGTTACAATGAGTTTTTCCGTCAATCTCATATTATTAAGAGCTATAGTTTAAAACAAAAGCAAAAGTAAATAAAACAAGAAATTGCAAGAACAATAATATTAATGGCAGCTAGGCGCCCGTAGCGCAAGCGAAGCGATTCCCCAAATCCCCATCCAATTGTCACTCGTCACTGTCAAACCTGACGTTTTTATGACATTAAATTTTGTTTTCTTCAGGCAACTCATTTGTAATGCGTGTCTATGGTAATTTGGATTCGTTCAATCGTTATACCATCGTCAATTTTGTTTTAACTACCGCGATAAAAAGTAGCGGTCAAATGTTTTTCAATAATCTAACTGACGGAGTATCTCAACTCTCCTCACGGTACCGGGAACCGCGCAACTTCCCCCTGCTTCCCGCCGCCAGCCAACCCCACGTCACCACATAGCGGTTGGCTGGAACAGGTGAAATTAGGAACCTGTTTCACCAGTGCCAGTTAAATGGAAAAAACAATTTCAAAAACGGATGATGGCAGTGCGCTCGCCTTCTATTACATAACGAAATGTGTTTGTACAATTCGGGTATGCTTCTGACTAACAATTACAATTCAAAATTATTGACTATTTCAAAATCCTATTCCAGAAAAACAGCCTGATACAATGGAACCAATGACTCCTCTGATGAATGCATCCGAAATGGTCAGCCCAGGTCAGCCACAGTGACAGGCGGAGAACAGATGCTATCTTTTTCTTTTACGATAAGTCAGAGGAGAAAAGAGCTTGTTCCACAGACAGCACGGTTGGCGCAGTGGCTGAGCGATCGACTGCTGTGCAACGTGTCGCGGGTTCGATAACCACACGGCACAAATATTTGTATCATCTATAAGTAGTTGTTCCAGGTCTGAGTATTTATGTATGTGTTTGTTTCTATGTCTGTAAATGAACCCGCGATACAGTAGAAATTCCTAGTGTGGCTGTTTTAAAAAAAGGTGCTATCTCTTTCAATTACAACAAGGCAGAAGAGTAAAGACCATGTTACATACTGTTCCAGATAGACATATTGTTTGTGAGATAGAGTGCTTGTTGTAGATTGTTTGTGGAACAGGCGAAAACCAGCAATTGGTTTTTCGGTATGGGGAAACCTGTGACATGTTGCGACTTTGAAATGTCTGTTTTTTTTTAACTGTTTCGATAATTAGGCCGCACTCCTATTACCAAAATATAAATAAACGTTAAAACAGAGGGACAAAAAGTCACAAGTTACCAGTCCAAAAAAAAATAGCCCACCGTAACCAAAGAGACAAAAAAAATTCTAGTTTGTGGTTCTGTGGCATAAAATTCATAGAGGAAATTATAAAATTGGAATAAAACATAACCTATTTTCTACATGTTTGTTTTGAAATTATTTAATAATTCGAGATAATTTAATTTAATACAACTGGAGGTACATAAACATGAATCAAGCCGAAGTGTCTAAATTAGTTTCCAAGCTCCGCGTAAAGGTTTTACCGGTACATCGGAATCTTAAAAATCCGAAGGGAAATCCTGAAGGCAGACTCGATAAATTACGTAAAACAGTAACTGGTTTAATTAAATTCGAAAGGATTGAGTTAAACTATAACACAGCTGATGAAGCACGCCAATATACAGAAAGAGTACGTATAAAATAATATTTTCTGATATAAAAATAATTAGGTATCATGATTGATATTGGATGAAATTCGGCTTCCCTCCGTTATATATTTTTGTATTTTATTTTATATAGTATTTCTTCTGTTTTAGCTTTTATCTGAAGCGATTCGCCATGGAGACTGTCACAAACCGACAATGGACACAGCAGACTTTTGGCTTCTTGAAAAACAACTCATTCACAAACTATTCAAAGTTCTAGTACCAAGATATGAAAACTCAAATTTATCTTATACAAGAATTTTGAATGCACCAAAGCCACAATATGGTCGGCATTTAGAGAAAGTTGTGTTAGAGCTCAGAGGAAACCCTTTCCCTGACCTGATGAATAATAAAACTAACAATAAGCTGTTGATTCAAAATGTATTACTTGATGCAGCAAAGAATGATTACAGGCAATCAAAAATTTCCGAAATAGCTAAAAACATTGGCAATAAAGAAAATGTTTCACTGAATAAAAGTAGTGAGCCTTAGAATAACCCACTGAACACTAGGTTTATGCAATCCATAATATACATTGTATTATTTAAGTCAATATAAAGTAGAAAATGTGTAAATAAAATTTAAACTACACTTGCAGAGTATTTTTTTTTTACAAACATAATTTTATTAAAACTAGCAACTGGTGGCTTTGCGCTGATGCAATTTACAATTTATTATAGAAATTAAACTAAAAGAAGGAAAATGTACTTTAACAGTTACAAACAACAGTAAAATAATTGGCTAAAGCATTTTATTCATTGAATTTGTGCTTAGCAATTTTAATACAGATTGATAATAATAACTGTCTGGTTGCTTGTCAATTGTCAACACTGTCGGATTTTTTGCATTACGCAAGCAGTTTCAAACTTTTAGTATACTCGGTCCTGGATTGGCCAGCTTATTAGTTATTTCTATGTTTATATCTATTATAAAGTTAATAAAATAAAGTTACGAAACCAATATTGAGTCAATGAACTCAGCCTATCGCAATCCCCTACTGGACATAAGCCTCTCCCTGGCTGTGCCACACATCACCCTACCTTCCGCATGCAGTCTAATCTAGCCACCAAAAATAAATAAATAAATAAATATTCCACAACTATCACACAACGCCATCTAGTCCCAAGCTAAGCAGAGCTTGTGTTATGGGTACTAGACAATTGATAAACATACTTATATGTTTCTAAATACATACATATTATAGATAAAATACACCCAGACTCAGAACAAATGATCGTGCTCATCACACAAACATTTTTCCTGGGTGGGAATCGAACCCACGACCTTTGGCGTAGCAGTCAGGGTCACTAACCACTAAACCAACAGGCCTGCCAAAAAGAGTATTGAGTAAAATCTAAGCTTCTAGCATCAAAGCCTGCCGGAGTTGCGGGACTGTCTTATCAGGTAACTGACCCTGGAACGTAAAGGGCTGTTGAAGGAAGACCGTGGATTTTGGTCAGTACGAATCCGCAAGTCACGACTCATTTAATGATTTTACTACAATTAAAAAAAAAACCAGCCACCTTTTTCGGTCATCGGTCCATCTATAGGCGCCGAATATTGAGTAAAAAGTTTTACATAATTTGCCTTTGAAACTTATTGTGTCTCATTCATCTAGTAAAAAAAACGCAAATTTGACTGAAGAAAGAGTATACAAATAAGAATCGAACCCCGGAAGGATTTTTGATACCACAATCACAATATGTCTACCGCCTAGATTATTCAATTTATTCAGAGTTTCAAATCTGAAGTCGCAACAACCCACATGTCGGGGTGGGTGTTTTCATTACGTAAAATGCTGTGCATGAGATCGTATATTCAATCCCTCGATTTGGAATACACCCGAGAGCGATCTGCAAACGAAAACCGGTGATCAACAAGATGCCTTTTGCAATGCGATTGCCTTCTGCCGCTCTCCCTAACCTCCTAAGGAAAACAGGTATGATTTACAATGTTTTAGATTGTGGAAGTCATAGATTTGGTGAAAGTCGGTAAATGTTGAGGTGTTTATCACTATCATTAAGGTCGTCTTCATTGTGGTCTTCAACCTAAAGGAGTTTCACGTACTTATTAATTCCATGGTATCAATTTGACTGACAGGGTCATTTATTTGAAGTTGACATTTGAGATTTGTCAATTTTTAACGTCCGCAAACGTTCGAACGGCTATCAATTGTTTTGATAACCGTATCGCATTGTTTTTCAGATAACGTTGACGTTGTTATCATCATCGTTTTATAAAATAACAACTCAGAAGTAGTACTCAGACATAACGTCAGCGTCAGTAAGTTTATTTCCCCAAGATTGTGTCCGTATCTGTCGCTTATGTACACATGTAATATTATTTCAACATTTTAATCATCACAATTTTAAGTGATTGCAACGTGACTAGAGACTAAAAGACGGAATCTTCTTAAACATTAACAACAATTATGTCAAAAATTGTAGTGATTGGATCCTGCAGTGTTGATTTCACCACGTATGTACGAATTAAGTGGTACATAAGTGATTTATTTATTAAATAATGAATTTTAGAACGTGGAAGCCGATTGCGGGTTATATAATAATAATAAGATAAGTGGATAGATAGATAACTTTAATAAAATAATTGTAAAATCTTGTTAATTTAAACTTGGGAAGTAAGTAACACTATTTATAAAAGGATGGTTTTATAGTATGGTACTTATTAGGTTAGGAAATCTTTATTATTGATATACCAAATAGGTAATTACAGATATAACCAAATATTTCTAAAAGTAACTTGATCACAATTTCTTTTCGTTTTAATAAAGGTATGCACCACGGCTGCCTAATCCTGGAGAGACTCTTATTGGAACCAAGTTTACAACAAGCTATGGAGGAAAAGGGGCTAACCAATGTGTGGCTGCTGCAAAATTGGGGGGCAAAACATCCATGATTTGTAGAGTAAGATATGCTCATTTACTTTGTAACTCACCTCACCTATTAGAGAACAAAAGTTACGAAAGGTTAAGTAGTTCCATTTTAGTTAAGCGACTTAACATTTTTGTAACTCTTCTTACTTTTAGCTGGGAAATGACCAATGGGGTGATAAGTACAGAGATAATTTGGAACAAGTGGGAGTAGACACCACTTATGTCAAATTAACACCAAATATAACAACAGGCATTGCTCAAATATCAGTAGCTGAAAGTGGAGAAAATCAGATTGTGATAGTACCAGGAGCTAACGGTCTGCTTAGTAAGGATGATGTGAAAAATTCTGCACAAGTGATAGCAAATGCTGAAATACTAATTGGGCAGTTGGAGACTCCTTTTGAAACTACATTGGAAGCTTTCAAATTAAACAAAGGAGTAAGTGATAAAGATATAAAAATATTTACTGCTAAACGTTTATTTTTATTTGAAATAAACAGGTATTTTTTTTTTACCTAGATTAAACTTTTGAATGCAGCCCCAGCTAGAACAGGCATTGCTGAAATATTGCCATATTGTTCTATTCTTTGTGTAAACGAACCTGAGGCATCTTTATTGACTGGTATTGATGTCAATATCAAGTAAGAACATGCAAATTTTTTATATATATAAACCCAGTAATACATTGTATTAAAAACATGCTTTGAAAACTTTAAACTTTTGACAGAAGTGCAGTGATTGCCCTCAAGAAACTACTTGAAACTGGTTGTGAATCAGTTATCATAACATTGGGACCTGATGGTGCTGTTTATATGTCTAAACATGATCAACAAGCAGTACATGTATTGTGTGAACGTGTTGCACCTGTGGATACTACTGTATGAGTTTTATTTATTATTACTTAATCATAAAACTTATGCTATGTACAGCCAGCAACGAAATTCTTTTATGCTACACAGTTTATCAAATCTCAGAGTTATGCTTGCTTCACACGGCGCGTGACATCACGCGCCCGGCCAGCACCTTTTTTTTTCATACAAAACTCGCCACCGCTCGCGCCGCATGCATTCGCACCGTTCTTCACGGTAATACGCGCCGTGTGAAACGAGTGTAGTTTTACATTTTCATTCAAAGTTCAATGAATACTACGTAATTTGGTCGACGGCACGCACACAAGTCCTAGGTAGCTTAAAGGTCATACCTCATTCATTATAGCCGCTGCACCCGACTAGCACCACCTCGTCTCGTCGAATTAGTCTTCTATATTTAAAAAAATCAGATAAACTTAGTGTAGACAACGCGGTACCTGCGATTGATTTTTTCAAGGACATTACTAAATTCGTGGACCTTCGAGTTTTCCACTCGTTGACCACGCGATCGCGAGGTTTACTAGTTGACGACGCGACGATCGCTAGTGGTAACGCGACGTCCACCCAAAGGGCCACCTGCCGACAACGAGTAGACGTAGAACAACGAAGCGGTGCTGGTCGCGCACCGGGTGGTTCTAAGGGTCAATTCGAACCTAAACACGACACTGCGCGCACATTTCAATAGAGCGACTCAAAATCTATCAATCTTTTTACTACACGAAAAGATACACATTCCGCCAATGACGCGACGCGAAGCACGCACATTTTAATAGCGAATAAACCTCTAACTTTATTTACTACCCGAAAAGATAAACATTTACAGTATCGTTACGTCACGTCGCGTCTAGGTGTGTACTGACCCTAATGAGCTATCACCTCTTACTTCTGCTGCAGAATTAGCCTTATAATTATGATTTGAGACCCATGTCTCATAATGATCGAATTTTTGTGTTTTCGCCGACATTTTCATCATCTTCCTACTTCTAATTCACTTTATTTGAAGTCAGCGCAGTGTTCATCGTCAGAGCCCGCCTTCTTCATTCATTCTCATTCACCAGATGTCACAGCATCATTTACCAACAAATCCATCCTTTTCTTGGTATTCCTTTTTTTATCTATTATTTTTTAAATGCGACAACACAAACGTCAGCTTGAGCTTGTTTGTTTATGACGTCACTACTAGAGAAGTGGCCACCTCTGGGCCCATAGAGTATTTACAGACGCCAGCACATCAAGCTACCCGAATTAATAGATTTTCACTCATCACGATGTGGGAAAATTGACAGATTGGTAGGTTAATGTGCAGGCGCCTGTACAATATTAAATTAAAGCCTCGCGACCGCAGCCCTCAGCAAATTATATTCATTTTTTTTACAAAACCTATTTCAAATTGTAAATACCCTGCTTTCCTAAAGGAAAATGCTCACGCATCATAGTAAAAAAACCCAGCTTCGGCAGAGATGAGTTGTATCTTAAATTATCAATAATATAGTGTAATAAAATAAATAAATATGATCGTGATCCTTACTGTCAAATATATAAAAATTGCCAATTATGATAATCAGTCGTCCGTATAAAAAGTAGTTAGTGAAGACTCCTTTACCGATTCGGAAGATTCTTGTTGTCTGTAAGGGTATACTTTCCGGGGTGCTAAGACAGGAAACCTCCACGTGCGCCCGTGGACTGGAGTTCCCCTTCGGATACGTCCGGGGGGAAGACCAGTTTTTCGGGCCGGTGCACCCTGGGATGCGGGCAAAAACTCTTTTAGGCACTGTGTGCCTAAGGGGTCTCTTTGTCCGTATGCGAATAGCCTGTCGGGTGGATGCTCCAACGCGTGTCCCTCTGAACAGCAGAGGGCACAGCGGCGGAGCGGGCTTGCGGACGGTGAGTAATGGGTAAGCTCGCCGTCCGACCAAGGACCAAGCCCGGGTAGGTGGCGCGTCGTGTTTCACGCGTCACCGACGGGGCCCCTTACGGGGCCAAATGCCTGCTGGGGTCGCGGCTTTTTTCTTAATCCAGGATACCGCGGCCCCGGAACGTAAAGGGCATCCGAAGAAACACGGGTGGATTTTAGTCAGTAAGAGTCTGACAGTCCCTTCCGCCCCGCCCAGGGCGGGAGGACTCATTTGATGATTTTGCCACCCTAAAAAAAAAAAAAAAAAAAAAAAAAAAAAAGGGTATACTTTCCAGATTGTCTCATAATCAACAGGTCAGACAAAAAAAGAATTTTCAAAATCAATCCAGATGTCTTTGAGAAATTGGGGAACAATTACTACGAAAACAATATTTTTCGTCTGACCTTTTGATTATGAGACCACCTGAAAAGTATAAGCTTTCAGGAAAAAAATTTTTAACGCCCAAGTTCCAGCGCTGAAAATAGAACAGTGCGCGATAAAAAACTGCCGCGCAAAAATTGCATTTGTACAAACTAGGCGCTTTTTTAAAGCTGGCAAAAAAGCATTCCCCCGTATCTGTTCACACCTCAACGCTTTTAAAACGCGGCGCTTTTTTTTCTAACTGTATTTGAATTTAAGTGCTGGGCGACATTTAAGACACTTAAATTTAATTTACCTTTTTATTCCAACTCAGCGCTTTTTTAACGCGGGTAAAAAATTGCCCGTGCGAATGGGGTTAATGCCTTTAACGCCGTATTTTATTTACAGGGAGCAGGTGATGCGTTTGTTGGGGCTTTGGCAACATACCTAGTGACATATAAAGACCAACCCATGCATCAAATCGTTGGTGCTGCATGTCATGTGGCAACACTTTCCGTTACTAAGGAAGGTACTCAAAAAAGCTACCCACCTAAGTTTGATGCCTTCAGAAAGGAATATAAATATATAGAGTTGTAATTGGAAAACCATAATTATTAGTGTAAATATAAATGAAATACGCCTTTGTAATATTCTAAATCTTTAATATTTTATTGAACAAACGAATACTATAGAAGCATGTGAAATTCTAAGGCTAAAACATTGGTATTTATTGTAATATTGAATACATATACTTACCTAAATAAACATCTATATTCTAAATGTTGTATTTTATTTATTAAAATAACAAAATAGCATTTAAAGCAAAACCCAAGAACATAGGTGGTTTGCCTTGATCAAACTTACAACTAATACATGATAAAATTAAGTATTTTATGAAATAATTCTTAACGCAAACAACTTTTTTAAGAGCTTAGAATAATATGCAGTAGGTGAGAAGTGCACAACAAAAAAAATTTGATACCTACTTATCGACAACGAAACCGTTATGGCGCGCACGCACATCTAAACTATTTTTTATTCAAATAGACAAGTGACGTTTTTTTGAGCCCTCGTGCTCTAAAAGGACGAGAGGACCTTTGTCTCAGTTAGAGAGGTCTCGAAAATGCTAAATTATGTCAATGTTAGTGGGTGTTAATTACATTATTGTTACAAATATTTTACAAAAGGTATCTTAAATTAATTAAGACATAACGAGAGTAACATCAAAAAACAAGGTCAAAAATGACAAGTCCTTTTTTATTGAACAAAACAGAGTCCCATTTTATTCGATGGCGCCGCATGGTCGATATTCTTACAATACGATGTTGAGGTATTATAACATGTAAACATGATATACGTGACTGACGCACAAAAAAAATTACTGCTATATCTCAGCACCTAACTCTTTACTGGTGAAACAAAAAACGGTAGCTTTCACTAAGCCCTCGTTCACACGAGCACTTTTTTTTCGTGCGTTCAAAAAGAGCTGAGATTTAACTCAAATGTCACCGCCCAGCACGTAAAGTCAAATACAGTTCCAAAATAAACGCCGCTCTTTAAAGCGCTGACTTTTGAACAGATATTTGGGATTTCAAAGCGCTCGTGCGAATAAAAGAGCGCCGAAATAGAACAAATGCAATTCCATGTATCACGTCGGCACTTTTATTTCGAATTGTATTTGATTTAACTGCTGGGCGGTGACATTTAGGTTCAATTCACCTATTTGGTACTTTCGAGTGCTTTTTTAACGCCCGTAAAAAAAGTGCTCGTGCGTATGAGGTACAAGTTGCCATTCGCGTGAGCGTTTTTTTCCGAGCGTTAAAAAAGCTCCGAAATATAACAAATGCATTCCCACACACGTCTGCACTTTTAAAGGGCGGAACTTTTTATCGAACTGTAGGTGATTGTAAGTTCTGGGCGGTGACATTTAAGTTCAATTTACCTTTTTGTTCCAACTCAGCGCTTTTTTAACGCCCATAAAAAACCGTTTGTGCGAACCCCATTCGCACAAACGGTTTTTTATGGGGGTTTTGAACACATTTTACAACTAACTGCACATCTAGTGAGTAGTTTTACTTTTTTTACCACGGAGTTAGCATTTTGACTATTGATTCTATAAAAATAAATCATGTTTTTCGTAAATATGCATGTGCTTCTATTTGGAAAACAGTGGATGGTTACTTTACTGATCTGCCAAAATGTATAATAAATCCTTTCATAAACAATACAAAATTTCGGCCATAGACAGAGAATGGAGAAGTTCGACCCACAAAGTTATGTCAGTTAATAACATGGAATTATCAATTACCTCATGATAATATAAAAATAATAAAAAGCACTACACTAAGCTGACTTGAATAAAACTTAAAAGAACAAAATAAATCACTTCTATTTATGATAGAAAAATCTTAGGGTGTGAGCACACAGGTGGGTTGGTATTTGTCACGATAGCAAAAAGTTTAATCAATCTAAACAGAGTACCGAGGCCATGGCACACATGTGATTTGAAGGAATAGGCTGACAGTCGCTTCCGCTCTACCAAAGTTATCAATGAGTCTTCCCACAGGGGAGGACTCATTGTAGATTTTCCATCCCGATTCCCGAATACGGGTTTTGGACCAATAATAACTCCAAATAAATGAAAAGTAAATATCCATAAGCTCGCGAATTAAGTGATACGATGACTACGAAACTTAATTATATGTAATATTTATTATTTAAGTGGTTTTGTAAGAATCATCGACGGACCGGACCGGTTCGTTGTGGTTGGTGCGAAAGAGAACGCTTTATTATACCGATTATGTCTTTCCAAAAGCAATATTTATCCTCGGTACATGTTCTAAAAGGTTCTATTGCAGCAATTGATTGAATAAAACTTGTTTCAGAGATGAACACGCCAATGACCTCTACCTGTCAACTGTCACTTGAAAATAACGATTAGCAATCAAATTCTTTGTGCAAATTAATTTTTAATAATACTTATTTATCTTAATTTAGTATTTAAGAGCAGTCAAATGTAAGCGTGCGTAATGTCATAATACGGCGCCATCACGGCTTCAACTATATCGTGTGTCAATGAATAATATTGCACGCGAAAATTACTAATAGTTTGTGAAAGACAGCACTATATTTAAAGCAATATACTATCAGGTTTTAAGAATATTTCAAACACATTTTTTTTAAACAATACTTAAGGTTTTCTAGACCCCTTGACGTAGGCTTTTAAACCGAGACAATAAGTAGGTAATTTTTACGACATACATAATGGTACTACCCAACTTTAGTTAATTGGACCGAGAATAAGACGAACTCGTGTTCACCGGATCTGCTCTAATAATAGTCAGAACAATTGAATTCAAGATAGATTTATTTCGAATATTTTATTGTAATGAATCGAATCATACATCAGAACTGAATTTTCTGTTCTAATTAAAAATAAATAATCTATAAAAATAACAATAAAGGATTAAATAATTGTACTATGTGGACTTCTCATTCCCATAACAATATATTTGATCTAGGTACGTTATTATATTGTATTATACATCATTCAACTTTGGGTAGGTACAGCACTATTTCAAGGTCTTGATTCAATTGCCAGCCTATAAAAAGTTATTGAAATACATAAAAAATAAAGGAGAATGCTCACGATTCATAGAAAAAAAAACAACTCAGGCAGAAAGGAGTTGTATTTTCAAATTATCACTATAATTTGTAATAAAATAATAACCGGGTATGAGCGTGATCCTTACTGGCACAATATAATTTCAGCCGTATATCGTTACATCCCTGAATTTGAACCTTATTAGCAGCAGTATCGAATGGTGTAATAATACAGGGTGTGATTTTTTTCCAAAATCAGCGGGTTCATTTCCTGGCCAGGATTATTGAATTTTCATGATTATCATTCAATAATCCAATGATGCAGTTTTAGTTTTCGTCAAAGGCGGCTTTGAGAAATAGGGGTACTACTACGAAGTACTTTTTATATGGACGACTCACTAACAAAAACGGCAATTTTTATATGTTTGCCACTAAGGATCTCGATCATATGCGGTTATTATTTTATTAAATTATGTATATTGTTGTTAATTTAACCGACTTCAAAAAAAGGAGGTTACTCAATTCGACCGTATGTTTTTTTGTTTGTTCGCGGATAACTTCGTTATTCATAAGAACCGATTTTGATGATTCTTTTTTGTTGGAAAGAGGATATTTCAAAGGTGGTCCCATGATAAGGAAATCACCAGAAGACCAGAGAAATCAAGTGGAGCTTTCAAAAATCGTAGGGGGCGACAAGTGCGTTTGTATTTCAAAGAACTACAATTTAATAAAGGTCTGGAGTGTATCTGATGATGGAGCCGAGAGACAGTCGAGGGAACTCCCCAACGATTCACAGCAGCTATCTTGCGTTTGACCTTGATTAATTTATATTGATAAGAACTTTACACACAGATGAGTTTTAACTGTCATTAGGGGTCTGATGACGAAGATGAAGCACAGTTCAGAGAACTCCTCAACGGTTTATAGCAGCTATCTGGTATTTGGACTTAATTCATTTATATTGATGAGAACTTTGTACCCATATGAGTTATTGTTCGATGCAGTATACCTGCCATTGGGCCCATAAAAATCATTTTGTTTGGTTCAGTAGTTTTTATTTTGAGCAGTTTTATCTTATTGTGCTACAGATATTAAAATTCTAGTGCATATGTAAGAAAATTATGTATTTGACAAGAATTTGGGTTGAATATTTAAACTAAAGAGTAAAATTAAAAAGTTTTTCAAACTGTAACCGACTTTAAAAACAACCACGAAAAAGGGTTAAATACCCTACCAAATAATTTTTCTTTCGGAAATCGGTGGCAAAAAGTCAATGAAATAAAAAAGGAAACCCACCGACGGTAGGTTATTTTTTTGAGATACAACTCGTTTTTTGCCGGAGTTGGGTTTTTTTTAGGCACCATTCTTTTTAATATGACCTGTAATAAGTTATCTAGGACCAGCACATATTATTTAGAGAACTGTAAAGAAATTCTAATTTTCAAGAAGTACACTTCTGAGATGATAAATGTTGAAGCATACCTTTCTTTATGTAGCACTAGAAAATGTATACGACGCGGGTCGGATTAGGATATTGAGTAATGAGCTGCGTATAACGTTTTTCCGTCCGGACACCAGTCTGAACATAGGCGTGGAACGCCGCGCTGTGTACAAACAATTCTGTAGAAATAAGTAAATAACATTGTTTATTCTAGACAGAAATAGAATTGGTTATGCATGCTGATTGAAGTTTCATTACCACTGAGGCGCCACCCGCGCTGGTACCACACCGTTTGACCTCTCCCTTACGAGTCACCTATTAAATTGTCTATTTAAAGATTGCCCTACTCAATTAATTTAAAAAAAACATGTACGGAAGCCAGCACAACAACTATCACATAACCACGGGGAACAGCTAGTCTAAATGTTGATATAACTTTTTCTGTGCATCGCGATTTAAAAAAAAACAAAATGGCGGGCGACCGTTAGGGCTACCCTCCATATAAAAATCTTCAAACCCCTTTGACTGCTTTTGACAGATTGAGGTAGATGGATGTGCTGGTCTATACATAACGACGGTACTTTACCAGAAAGTACATTTTGTACACTAATAAGAATATATGAAACACGTTTAACATGAAGTAGGCATAATATATTGGTGATCAATAGATCACAAGATGGAAATTTGGTTGGGCACAATAAAAACGCCTAGTGCTTGGCAAAGATGAGAGCAAAATGTATGATTTAGGGCCAGGGCCTAGACCACCATTACCTTTCATTACATTTTACTTCCGTCTTAGCCCGCCCAAGACACGTAAAAGATCGAAGTTATGGGGTAGTTTACTCACATCCTTGTGATTCCTCCCACACCTCTATTGCGAGGATGTCGTAAACTGGATGACAACGTGCAATAGAGCTGCAACGGTGCTGGCGGCACGTGGGCCGCGCGATATACCTGCTGCTGTCATCCGGTAATAATACAATAGATCTACATATTTGAATGCAATTTTGCCCACGCCTTCAGCTTTCCACTGCCTGTTGCCATCCTGATAATGACCATGAGATTCGAAAGTTCTAGCACACGTAAACAGGAACTATCTAAATCTCATGGATAAATGGTTGACTCTGTAATGTTGTTCTATAACACTTGTATTTAGAAATGTAAAGGTTTTTGCAATTTCATCAAGCATTTTTAGGAGCCTTTCTGTTTATAACTAAAGTATTTCTTTTTGTTATAACTAAACTTATATTTAATTACTATTAATTAATTAATTAAATTGCAATTATATTTTCAGGATAATACATAACAATACATATATATATGTAACTAATGCTCAATTTACATTAACATTTCAGTCATTAACGTAATGTTACCTTAGCACTCACATTGATTTTTCATCATTTTAGCAAAACCTGCTGTCATTATAATTATGGCCGGGATAGGTTAGTACAACAAGCATTGCTTACTAAATACTTTCCTTTTAAACTTGAACAGTTTGAAAGCATTTTATACCGTCTTCATTTTGCTGCATCTGACTTGAAAGACTGTTAACTAAAATTAGACAAATCAGTTTTATTTTTTCAGATTTAAAACTTATTTTGTTTTTGAAACTTTTCAAATTGATCTCACTAAAGATGTACTTGGTAGGCTAACTGCCAGATCCCAAAAATTTTTTATGACTCTAACTTATGCTGAATGCTTAATAGCCTTTTAGTCTTCATATGACAGTACATAAGTCTAACAGGCACTAAATTTTATAATGTTAAAATGACTCAACTATGTATAGCTTTGTGTAAGTGTTACAATATATTTACATATATTAGTATTTTCAAGTAACTCAATGCAATACATATAGACTATCTAATTCACTCTCATTTACAATTTGCAAAAGCACTTGTAAGTCTTCTAAACTTGTAATAAATTTGGGTGCACCTAAAAATTCAACAGATTTTTCTTCTATTTCAATACAATATTTTAAATTCTTTGGACATGTCACAGATTTAGAACATATACCTTCTTTAGTCTTTTTAAATACAACATGCGTGATAACATCTTTCATGGCTAGAAAGTCTATATCTTTACTCTTGTCATTTGATTCACTGTTTTCATTATCAACATTAGTTTCTATTACCTTTATCTCAGTTTCCTTCATCTCTGTATCAATGACTGAATTCACATTTTCTTTTATTTCCTCACTTGTATTGTCTTCTTCTTCGGGTTTACTTTCCGGATTGAGCTCAACTTGCTTAGCAGGTATGTGTTCTTCAATACCTTTTTGCAAGGCTTCATCAAGTATAGAAGGACTGTGGGGGTTTTCAATATCATCACGTACCTCTGTTGTGGTCAAAATATCTTCACTGCTATTCACAGGTTCTTCATTAGTTAAAGTATCTGGAATGGTACTCAAATGAACATCTTCAATTAAATTTTCCATTGCGGTATTGTCAACTTCCATAGGTGCTGGTACAACAGCTTCATCATTTGCATTAGACTTTCCAAGAAGCATAGCTTCAACATCGCTAGACTCAAGATTAGATTTAAACTCAAGTGTACTACTTTGGTCATTAGATTTACTCTCACTACTGTTATCATTTAGAATGTCCATTATTGATGGGAAGTCATCCACTTTGTTCTCAATAACATCTGGTTTTTCATCTAACTTAGCAATTGGTTTCTCATTGTACATGAGATCTTCCAACTCAGCGGCTATGCGATCATAAACTTGGTCATCCTTAGGTTCATCTTTCTTTGGAAAATAATCAATACACCACTCTTCAGAAGGAAGTATAGTATCATTAATTTCAGGTAATAAATCAGTTAATGAAATTTTCGAATTTATTTCACTGATGTTATTATTATTTGTCAAGGGATCCTCAAATACAATACCATATTGTTTAAGGTTACTAACATTTTTCTGTTTTTGATTATCATAGTTGGAGTTTTTGTCTTTTAAAACAGTCTTTTTTAGCCTGTTATTTTCCTTTAATATATTTTGGGTAACACTTTTTCTCGGAGTTTTAGTATTCTGTTGGTTTTTAACTGATCGTTCACTGTGGCTGTGAATGAGAACCATTCCGTTCTCATTACTTTTTAATCTGGCATTAGAGTTAGGCGAAGTTGAATCTACGTTTAGCTTCGATTTGAGAGTTGTACTGCTTTCATACTGGATCTTAACTTTGGTAAATTTACCTAGTATCTTGGCAAAGTCCATCCGAGTCACAACAACGGCACACTCGCGACATTTTCCGTCTTTATATAAGCGTTCTAGATTTTTAGGAAGCTTCAAAGCTTTCACTCTTCGGCTTTCACGTGTTTTAGTTGGAATCATTTTGTTAAAGTATAACCTTTTGCACTGTTGTCTTCTTAATCGAGAAATTGATGTTGGCTGTAGTCACATTTCCCGCGCAGAGAATAGTATCACAATTACAGAACTTTTGATATTACAATTTGGTTTTATACATTGCATAACTAAAAGGCAGTTATATTGAATACTATTTATCAAAATATGAAATTGTATTTGTTTATAAAATCAAAAAATCGTAACAGACGACACACACCACAATCAAACCAAACGCGAAAATGGCGTCGTTCTAGTGATGTGCCTCGTGAGCTCGATTTTCAAGCTGTCAGTTGTATAAAGTATCGTTTGGAATGATGGTAGTTCATTCATATCGATTTTCCCGCAATTATTTTCTGCTATCTAGCACATATATACCATTGAAACGCATAATCATAATAATCCAGGATAATGTGTGAGTTTTTATGTTCGGCTATGAGTAAATGCATCCACGTGAATCCATACGTTATAGAGGCCTCTAAATAGACTTAAAAAGATGGACTGTGCAATTACGTCTTAAATAAATTGACCGGATACTCTAGAAAGAGAGGAAAACAATTATTTGGATAGAGAGTCCCACTAACACTCTAACTAGACTACTGACTGTAGACTAAAGCCTCATTTAGACGGAACAAGAAAATGAGGTTTAAAGCTGGGAACAAATTATGGGACGCGTCCGTCAGCCGCGGCTGAGAGACGCGTCGTATAATTTTTTCTCATCTTTAAGATGATAATCTGTATCGTTATTTAGTAATAATTGTGTTTTCAAATCACTGTGATTATTCTTTATTTTTAGCGAAGTGCTTGTGACTTTTAAGTTTTTTGTTATGTCAGTTATTTCGAATTTATTCTGTCTTACTACAAAAAAGTTAAGCATTTGTTCAACACTTGTCTAAAAAAGGGTCACTGCAAAAAACGCACCCTTATATCAACGTCAAATGACGTTTTGCAGTTGACAGTTTTTTTAGACAATTGTTCAACCGATATTTAACTCTTTTGTAGTAAGACGGATTATGTTTCGAGCACGCCGCAATCGCAGCGGTAAGACGCCTCTTTAAGGAGTGGCTGGATAGGCGTCACGGCGTCCTGTCCTACCGCATGACGCAGCTCCTCACCCAAGCTGCAGTAGTAGACGCCCATGGCGACGAACGTCGGCGGACACGCCTCAAAGAGTGTCAGCACAATAACCCCCCCCCCCCCCCCTTAGAGGGCCAAAGCCTGCCGGGGTCGCGGGACTAACGAATACCGTGACCCCGAAACGTAAAGGGCTATTGAAGGACACCGTCGATTTTAGTCACTACAAGTCTGACAGTCCCTCCTGCCCTGCCTTAGGTGGGAGAACTTATTTGATGATTGTACCACGCTAAAAAAAAAGACGGAGTTTTACGTGTCGGGGTCTCCCAAATTTTTGAGCTCACTGGTGTCGCTTGTGTGTGATTTCGGAATTCACCAGTGGGGCCATTACTAAGACTTCGCTGCCGCCTGTCACCAGCCTGTATTTCGGAAATAAACCGTGACAGAGACAGTTGAAATTTTCACAGATGATGTATTTCTGTGCCGCTACAATAAAATCTTTATTTTATACATACAACAAACGTGACGTTTTTTTCTCATTTTCTACAGACTTCAAAAAAGTGGGTTCTTAGTCCGACTTGTATATTTGTCCGCGATTATCTCGCGTTTGGCTGACCGATTTTGATACGGTTTTCTGAAAACTATAGTTCGGTTCTAGATTTTCAAAGACGCCGATTATACGAAGATTTTTTTTTTTAATCTGAAACAAAAATAAAAATAAAATATTTCATAATCAAACAAAAAATGTTTAATAACTTTTCCTTCCGGAAGTTGGTGACAAAAGTCGATAAAATAAAAAAGATAGCCATATTTTTCTAAAATAAATTTTTGGAAACGACTTCAAAATTAATTTTCTTTCGAAAGTCTATGCCCATAGCATTTACTTTCGAAAGAAAATTTATTTTGAAGTCGTTTCCTTTTTTACAAAATTTTCCTTTTTGATGATGTGTAGTGGCAGAGTACCTTATTATCAGTTACCAACGACATAGTACTTACAGTTACCGGAGAACCACAAACCACCATATTACCGTACCGCCATACCAGTTACCATTACCAAGAATACCTTTTTTTTAGAGAGTGGTAAAGTTATCAAAATACGGATCAAATCAATTAATAGAGGCTTTTTTATGACTCGTCAACAGACCCGTAATACTAAAAACCACGGTGTCCTTCAATAGCCCTTGACGTTCCAGGGTCACGGTTACCTGATAAGACAGCCGCACGATCCCGGCAGGCTTTGGCCCTATAAGAGGGTCAAATTGAAGACAGCTTTTTGACGAGCGCCTGGAACAAGACGCGCCATCGACACGGACATGGTCCATGATTGAAAGGCGAGTTACCCATTACTTGCCGTCCGTATGCTGGCGCCTACTGTGGCCGAAAATTCCTTCACAACGTCGGTTGCCGTGGGCGTCTCCCGCGTCGGCTGGATCGTGAGGTGGAGGCTGTCCTCTCGCTTGCATGACTGCTTCACAGAAGGGGTCACTGCTTACCATTACATCTCTCCCCTCAACATGCCTCGACTAATGCCAGAAAAAAGGAAAATAAAACAGAAAGAGAGTGATACCGCCGCTTAATAAGCACCGGAAATAGAACGAATGCATTCCCTTGTATCTGTTCACACGTCACCGTTTTTAAAACTCAGCGTTTTTTTAACGCCCAGAAAAAAAGCACTCATGTGAATGGGCTCTAACTCTATCAATATAGCGAGCACAAATAGCGAGTCCACTGCTTACGTTTGCTTCAGTGAGTTCACTATATCTAGCATTTGTAACGCACGGTGCCGCACACCGGTGGAATCGCATCTTTACATGCGGCCTACAAATGACAGATTGATTGGATCATTCAGCGGTTTCCCTACTATTCTTTCTCAGTGCACTACCGGCATGAAAATATATATAAAAAAAGGAGAGACGGCCTCCGAAAGTAGGTGTCGAGGTCGTCACGACAGAGAGTGGATGAGGTAAGCTCAAGACCAGGCTCAGAGGCTTACATTGGGAGAGGCGGGGCAGCAGTGGACTAATACATTATTAATTGTCTTAAGTTGAGAAATGAGCATTAGTTCCTTTATAAAACTATAGTATTTTGAAGTGATAGTTAAAAATAATATTAACAGTGTAATTTCTGTCTATCGATAAATAGACATTGAACATCACTAGAAGTGATAGGTAACGCGTACGGCGCATGTCAAATCAACGTCAAACACGAGTCGACGAATGAAAATCGATGATACAAAATGGCCGTCGTGATTCCAAGCTAACTTAATTTAGCGACGTTAGTAACGACCGATTTCATTTTAATTCGTCGATGTTTTAATGCGGGTTTTTATATGAAATTATTTCGATATTAAATTGTTGTCTTTTTATCATAATTGATTGGCGAACAACTGCAGTTGGCTACCATGGCTTGGCCAATGCCCACTTCGGGTCAATGGGGTACGGGCATGGCTATGGCTCCCGACATAAATATGGCTAATATGAGCACATATACGCCAGAACAATGGGCGGCAATGCAACAACAAAACTGGCAACAATGGCAGCAGTGGCAGCAACAATATGTACAATGGCAGGGCCAGTATGGAGACAAGGTTAGTAGTTTGATCATTTGGTGTGTTTTACTTTTCATAATACGAGACAGTAAGTCATAATGATGGGTAACTGAAATGATAACCTTTATCACAGTATGCAGAGCAAATGCAAACTTTTCAAGCTATGGGTGGAATGCCGCCGCTCCCACCTGCGAACGCCGCTCCACCGCCTGCGCCGCCACCTCCTGACCAGCCGCCGCCGCCGCCGCATGAGAACAACGAGCCACTCTATGGAAGTGCCCCCTCTAAACCTACACCTGTTCCTGCCCCTACAGCTAAGCAGCAACAAAATAACAACTCTGGCAATCATGCTAATGTAAACACACATCCACAAGCAGGTAATAATCCTAATTGGTCCTATGTTAAAGAAGCAGCTCAACCAACTAAACCACCACAAGGAGGTCAAACATCAGTTAACTCTGAAGCTCTGAAAAAACTAGCTGAAGAAGAGAGGCTTTTTGATATTCAATTTCAAAAGTGGGAAGAGGAAATTGAAAAGTGGAGAAGAGACAATGTGAACCATCCTGATAAACAGGCATATAAAGAATATGAGCAGAAATTTGAGGCATGTCGTGCACAACTTATGGAACGCCGACAGCAGATGAAGCAGAAAAGAGATCGTCTTATGAGTAATAATGCACCTGTGCAGCCAGTCAACACTACCGTGGGCACTAATGTTACACCAAATATGCCTGCTAATTTAAAAAATACCAATATTAATGCATTTCCTGGTCAACAAATGGCGAACTATGTAACTAATAATTCTTCTAAAAACTATTCAGATCATGGCAGTGTCCCATATCAGCAAGAGCAATATAATATACCTAAAACAACATATAATACGCGTAATAAAAGTGTTGATGCTCAAGATAGATTTGAATCCTATCAGAATACTAGTGAAAGTAATTATGAATCAAATGCCAATTATTCTGCTCCTCCCCCTAGTACCAGCTTTCTCCCTGCAAGTGGATCCAATAAAGGTATTCCTGGCTTAGATTTAGTACCTGAGGTTGATAAATCATATGGTATTAATACAAATGAAGATGTTGTAGATATCACAGAAGAACAAGCTGGAATACCACCCCTCTCAAAGGCACCAGACTATACAACAATTTCTAAGGGAATTAATAATATTCTTGGTGATGCAAAAATTATGAATATCCTGTCTATGGTTGTTGGACAGAATTCTCAAGATCCCAACAGTATGTCTAACATGAATACACCACCTCCTAGTGGACCTTACAATTTTAACAATCAGAACAGTTTACCTTATTCTCATGGAAATAGAAATCAAAATCAAAATTATATTAGTCAACAATATGATAGCAGACAAAATAATATGCAATTCAACCGACAAGGACAAAATTACACTGGTCAACAAAATCAGAAATTAAACACTAATTATCCTCCTCCAAACAGTATGCAAGATGAGATGCCCCAGGAGCAATATAATTATGATAGAAATATGCAGTATGGTGGTGATGACATGGGACCACTGTATCAGGATAATGGGCCACCACGGGTTGGCCCTCCACCCGTAAGGCCTAACATGCCTACAGGCAGGCCTCCCATACGTCCCCTGATCCCAGAGATGTCTGCTCACCAAGTGGGTAATGACTACACACGAGGCCCTCCTGAGAGAAAACCTTTACTTGAAAGTAACATAAACCCTGTTCCAAAACCACCTGTTCGCCCCCAGTGGATAGATGAACCAATGTTTGCACCATCTCTGATTGTTGAATATGAGCATAAGCCTCTCAGACTAAAAGGTAATAAAACTGGCAAGGTGTACTATTTATTAATTTGTCATACTTTTACTTAGAGGGTATTTATTGTATTGTAGTGTAGATATCATATTGCGAAAAAAAAGCAAGACTTTAAAATCTTTGTATATTTGTAAATAATATTGTTTTATTTTTTAGCTCGAGATTTTATTGAACCTGTTCACATGTTTGATTATAATCACAAATCAAAGGATGGTGAGGTCAAAAAGAAGGATTTTGAAAGAGAAGTGGATGAATTATTTTCAAGAAAACCAAGAAGGGCTGAAAAGGATATTGATTATAGTAGAGAGAGGTATAGCCGTGACCAATACTCAAGAGATTTTGAAAGAAGGGCACCAAGAGAAGATCTTAGAGATGAAATCCGGTCAAGAGTTCTACCTAGAGATGATTATGATGATAGAAGGAGACCAGATAATAGACATGATGATAGAAGGAGAGATGAACGCGATGATGACCGAAGAAGGGATGAACGTATTGATGACCGAAGAAGAGATGACCGTGACAGGTATAGCCGGCGAGATGAATTTTACAGAGACAGGGAAAGAGAACATAGAAACCGTGATCATGTAAGATATGAAAGAAGAGAAGATGTGAGTCATCACAGTAGAAGTCGCGAAAGAGAATCTCGTAAAAGAGGACTAAGTAGAGATAGTGAAAATAGCAATCCCCAATACAATAAAAAATCTAAGGATAAAGATGATTCTGAGGCAAAACATATTGTTATGATTGATGACTTATTAGAATCTCCTGGAAGAACTATGAGACCTGATAAAATAGTCATTATTCTGAGAGGTGAGTCATAAGTTTTACTAAGAAGACTAAAATCAGGGTGGTGTCATCCATGCCGCTATCCCTGCCTTGTCAACTAGGGCTAGGAGGGAAAAAGTGTGCATTGGTCACGCTATACTCGGCCGGCATCTGCATGTAAAAGAGTAGATGGCACGGAATAAAAGACTGGTTCCCATACACCCTGCTAGTCCTATCCTCTCAACTGCGGTCAGTTTTTTTTTTCACTGCTCCACACTAAGTATTTCTCCTGTATTGTGGGTGCATTTACAAACATAAACTCACATGCAGCAACGTCTAGACCCGCAACAAGTAATTGTAGATCATACAAATATTTGCTCCATGGTCCTGCACCCATGAGTTCATACTCCAGCTCGCACATGACCAATTTTAGTGGGGTTGTGCCCACAACCTTTTTTGAAAACTGGGCCCGTACCTGCGGTACACATTGTTACATGCCGATGCCAAGTGTAGCAGAGTCAATGATACAATTTTTCCTATCTAGCCCGTTAATGGGGCAGGCTGGATAAAACCAACCGCTAAAATCTAATAAGAATGTATTATTATTTATTAAGTATGGCTTATAGTGACATTAAGAGTATGCTCTATATCATCATAGTTATTTCTTACAATATTTAAAACAGTTAATTAAAGAAAATAAATGATTGGGAATCTAACTGTAATAATATTCAATAATGTTTAATTAGGTCCTCCTGGGAGTGGAAAATCATACTTAGCTAAATTAATAAGAGACAGAGAAGCTGAATATGGTGGTACTGTCAGGATTATGTCAATAGATGACTATTTTATGCAAGAGGGAGAAGTTGAAGAAAGAGATCCATCCACAGGAAAGTTGGTGAGTCAATGCACATAATGTACCAATATCGCACTATTGCCATCTTTTTCGTAACAATTTTTTATGTTTTGCTTTTAAAATATTTTTATGCCATTTTCAGATAAAGAAACCAACCCTTAAATATGAATATGATGAGAGCTTTGAAGAATCCTATACAAATTCATTAAAGAGAGCATTTAAGAGAAGTTTGACTGATGGATATTTCACATTTTTAATCTATGATGCTGTAAATGACCAATTAAAGTCTTATGCAGATATTTGGAATTTTGCTAGACAACAGGGTTTTCAAGTATGTACTAATAATGAAATATTAATAAAAATATCAATTTAACATTTGGGTAACACAGTTTAATTTCTTCTTTTAGGTGTACATTTGTAACATGGAACTTGACCCACAAATCTGTTATAAGAGAAATATTCACAATAGGAAATTAGAGGATATTGAAATAATTAGCGCCCGATTCTTTCCTACGCCGTCGCATCACATACAACTGGATGCTACTACATTACTGCAGAGTGCAGCCATTACTGAAGTTCATATGGAGGACGCCGACGATGAAGTAATTATGGAGGATGCACAAGAACCTGAGGTGAGGCCTCGTTACCACGCTACAACTGACTATGGTGTTTAATCCTCCTGATGCTAGCGTCCTGGCAAGGCCACGACGCAACCAATCTTTGTTTGTGTTCTATGTTATTCTAAAATTTAAGTATTTATTTATACCTATTTTTATTGCAATGGAATGTCTTGTTTTTTTCATTTGGCTAGAGTAGGATTAATAAGTTTTATTTCAGCGTTGTAACTAAACTCGTAAGATGCTGCTCAATCACAGGTCGAAAGCGTTTTTACATCCAAGTGGGAGAAAATGGACGACGCTGCGCAACTAGGTAGGTTATTGGTTAAAAATATTATGTTGTAGTTGTTAATGTAAGTTGCACTATAAAAGTTTTGATTAGGAATATTTTGCGGACTCTATCACTTGATGGAGTAGCTAACAGGATGACTGTATTAAATATAGTAATCGCTATGTAATTAAATACATTTGTATATTGTTGCAGCTCGCCTCGACGGCACCAGCAAGCCTCTCCGGCCATCGCAGCTCTCCATGGAAGACTACTTACAATTAGACGACTGGACGCCAAACCAAGCAAAGCCTGGAAAGAAGTCTGTAAGTATATATACTTGTTTGTCCTTATTTTTATTGTGGGTTACACTTTTGCATTACTATTAGCTGTTCCCAACTAAAATCAATATGCTAGGAGATATGAACTCACATGTCAATAGTGCCTGGGATGGACATAACGACTTTCCAGTCCACACCGTAACTGGGCTGTTACAGTCTATATTTTGTCCTATTATAGTGATATGGTTGTGGAAGTGTGTCTTGGCATTTTGCGTCGTGACTTCCTATTAAACACGTTCCATTATAACACGAAAGGATCTACCTCTGTTTGGTTTAGATAAGTGTTTCACAGCTGCCAAAAGTTATGCGGCAATAAAATTACTACTGTTATTTAAGAAATACCATCATGAACTCTGTGCTCCGTGTTATTCTCAATCCATTTATAATTTTAATTGGATTGCGTCAAATGGTTTAACTTTTATTTACCGCTTGGTAAAGTTCGGTTCTTTTACCGACGTGACTCGACTATTTTAACAGTTTTACAGCCATATCCCTAGTCAAAATTATTTGACGAATATTGGTACCAGTTCAAAGTTAAAAAAAAAGTAACCATATTCTTCAAATTGAAGAAGTGGTTGTAAAATTTTGAATATTTTTCGCAAATGAGAGGTTTGTTGCTTCGACAAATTGTTCTAAAACATTTTACGTGATCAATTTAACTGGGAAGGTGAGTTTCATTTTGCGTGTAAGCCAACCGTGTGACAGAGAAATTTCATCATGTAATAATTAAAACAGGTACGATGGGCGGACATTGAAGAAAGAAGACAACAAGAGAAGATGCGTGCCATTGGATTTGTTGTAGGCCAAACGGACTGGAATCGTATGACAGACCCAACAATGGGCTCTAGTGCGCTCACTCAAACAAAATACATAGAAAGAGTGAGACGCAATTAAAACATTAAATTGTGAAGTCTCCGTTTTTGTAGCAACTCTTTAATGTTGAAGTCTTTTACTGCTAACTTGATAAGATTTAGAGAAGATCTTAAAACACTAAAATAGTTAATGTTATTTTAGTGTATTATTATTTTTGAAAGATTAAGTATATAGGATCAAGAATAAAATAAAAAATGAACCTTATCTAACTTACTCCGCAATTGGAATAGCTTATATCCATCAGAAGCGGTTGTTGGCGTGGTAGATCTTACGTGTCGTTTATGAGATGCTAATGCAGTGTACTTACTGATTTATAATGAAATATGTAGGTATGCAGGGTGAATTTACCAACTGGGTATGGATGGCCAAATCAAAACTATAAAGAACAGCTAAAAATACTGAAAGAAGTCGCGAGGCGTATTTTATAAATCAACGGTTCGATTCCTGGGCAGGAATATTGATTTTTCAAAAATGCGTTGATGCAGTTTGAGTTTTTGTCAAATGGCCTGCTTTATGGGCCTACCACACGCAGAAGCTTCACCACAGTTTTGCTCGCGCAAGCTTCTCGCATGAAAAAACAATATACGGTCGGCAACACTGAACGCCCAACCACACACAGGCAAGTACGCGCAGGCCGGGCTTGCCCAGGCAAAACTGTGGTGAAGCTTGTGCATGTGGTAGGCCCATTAGTTGTGTTTTTGCTATTCCTCATAGTTTCGGATTTAGCCATCAACGCCCAGTAGGAAAATTCACCCTGTATATAGCTATTATAGAGAAACCGCACGCCAACTCTTCCATCCACTCCTGTGATTTTTATTAGCCTTGTTTTTAATTTAAGCAACCAAGTTTCTATTAACTTCGTGGTACAATACATAAATAATATTTCACATAATAAAAAATAAATTATGATTGCAGTCTACAATAATGGAGTTATTTAAAAATAACTGATAAATATGGTTCATATTTTCAATATAATGTTGGTTTTTCATACTGTACCACATTCCCTTAAATGCTTTCGCATACCTTATCAGCTCTGCACCTACTTGACTTAAATAAAATATTCCAATAACTTGAAGTAGAGTTGTTTGAAAATATAAATGTTGTAATATAAAATGTAAGTTTCAAAAGCAAGTTGAATAACTTCACTGTGTTTTTTTTTGTTTAACTTATTGTTAATAGTCAACAACTCAACAGCATATAATTGACTCCCCGTCTTAATTTTGTATACATTTGAAGTGAAAGTTAGATTTGAAACAGTGTATATAACTGTGTGAGTTCATACGGTATTCGAGGGTCATTAATGTTAAGCGAAACAACTGTCAGTCGTGAAATAAAAGAGTTACATTGTTTGTCCAAATATCTGTTCCGTTTTGCGAATATAATGGATATTAATGGGCGTTCTGTACCCTGACTTATAACCGTAGATTAGCATGGGGTAATTCAGCAAAAGGGGGGAAATTAATAGTGGCCTAACAAATAGCTCATGTATCATTTTCGACGTTGACATCTTATTTAATTGGTTAAGTAGTACATGCAAAATAACTCAAAAGGAGTGTCTTTTTATTTTATGACGTGTGATCCCTTTATTTATTCCTCTTCTTATGTGATTATGTTGCTAGGCTAACAATATTATGAGTTGATTCATTTACTACTAATTGAAACTTAGATACTTACCTTAAGGTTGGGCAAAACGTTTATCATAATGAATTGAATAGACACAAATTATTGTAAACATATTTAATGAAAACGATAAAAAGATAGTTCTTAACTACTTGATAAATGTAACATTATAATTTTTTGTTTTATTTTTTATCTTGCCACTTGTTGCAATCGGGGTCCGAACCGACACATAATTTTGCTAAAATAATATTGGTTGAAAAATAAAATACAATTACCTACCACAATGTCCCCAGCCTATGTTTATGTAATATTTGAGAGTTCAATTAATAGTAAATATTCATTACAAAAGTGAAAAAAGTATGTACATTTTAAAGTAATACTTCATAATAAATCTTAAGGTAAAAAAGATGGTGTATATTTATTTTATTTCACAAACTTATGTTATTTAATAGTTCAGTTAATCTTCATCCATAGCACTGTAAAACCCAGCGAAATTAGAACTCCGGTTTGCGTAATTTTTCGAAACATATTTATTCTTTACTTCGTCTGATTTTATTACATGTGCGGTTTTAATTTTCATTAATTGATGTTTATTTGACGAACCGTCACTTTCGTATGGATTTTTTTCACCATATATTTCGGTTATTTTGTTTTGCTTAATCACATCCATCCCGCCATTTTCGAGTACTTCTTTAAAGCTACCTTCAGTCATGCCGGTTTTATCTATCTTATTAAAAGTTGCTGATTTTGTAATAGGTTCGTCACCTTCTCTTCCGGCCGTCATAATCATGACGGGAGGCGTGCTCATGTCTGTCATGTGATCTTTAATGCATTGCTGCAAGATGTGCAGAAAGAACAAGAACGCCAGGAGTGTGAGTGCAGACATTGACGCGCCGCTTTTATGACCTCCTCCATAGTTGCTGAAATTAAAAACATGAAGAGTGTTATTTTTTATAGCTAGATTAAGTATTTTTTTATTTCCGGTGTCAAAATAAAAAGTTGAAGTTGCGTTAGCGGTATTGACAAGCACGCATTGCTTTGATGATCGTTTTCTTTTTCTTATTTTTTTTATTTTTATTGCATTATTCAACGCGAACCAGAAGGATAGTCTTCTCGGTATCGTTAACGACAGAGTCGTTACCCCCCCCCAATACCAATAACATTTTTGAAAGATCTTCTGTTTTGCAACTGTTTTTACTATGGCGAGTTTTTTGTCGGTTCGGAGTTGTGGATCATTCATTCTGATGTTTTTAGACTATTTATTATTATATATTACTTAACACGTGTGCGATGCTTACCTAATTTTCTCACGGGCTTATTAAAAATCCTGGAGTTTTTTCAATATTGACATATTGTTTTTATTAATTATTTAGTCAATTATATACATAAATAATGTGCTTTAATAAACGCAGGATGACTTGACCATCTTTTATGAAATATGCCATCGAACAACATTGACCCCCATGGCCATGGCGTGGACATACGGTCACGATGCCGGCCACCCATTCATCGCACACTAAACTAACTTACTGTCCTGGTGTACCGTATCCCACAAAAACTCCATATTTTTTTTCATTATAAAAGTTTTACTTATTTCACCGAGTTTTGACCAATTATGATTTTCGGTTTTTATTTAAATACATTAACGTCTGCGTCTCGAGACGCAGTTTTACTTTTCTTTTCCCAAATAAAAACTACGCATTTCTATTTATAAAAAAATAATTCTGTTTTTTAAATTCTTTTTTTATAGAAAACATGTTGAAACAAATGAACCCACTTCCCTTTGTTTTACCTACCTACTCAGATATTTGTCATGGTTCAAAGATAATAAGTGAAGATATTAAGAAAAAAAAGGATTCAGTTTTACGAATTTTAATCAATTAAAAAAAAAATAATACTGCAAAGTCAAGTTTTTTCCAGAAATGAAATGTCCTCATCCTTATGTTAATGGAAAACGACTTTAAGCTTGCCTCAGTTCTTTTAGTTAAGAGTGGAGCAAGGTAAAATCAATCTTTCCCCCCTGTCCCTACAGCACACTCACTGCGCGTGTTTGTGGCAACTTGAATTTCCATACAGCCAAAGGTCCCTAGGGCAGTCAGAATGCGGTAAACAAATGCAAACCAAACTCCTTTGAGAACTCCGTCTATGAGAAAAAGTTGCCGGCCGACTCACACATTGTTACAATTGCTGTCTGTCTTGTTTATGTTATCTATATATATAAAAGGAGAACTGACTGACTGACATATCAACGTACAGCCGAAACTACTGGGGCTAGGAATGTGAAATTTTGCACACGGCTTCCTATTATAATGTAGGGGAGCACTAAGAAGGGGTTTTTGGAAATTTAACCTTTAAGGGGGTGAAAAGGGGGAATTAGGAAAGTACGTAACCCACGCGGACGAAGTCGCGGGCAAAGTGCTAGTATATATATATTTTTTTAAACGTTGCCCCACACTAGGAACCTCTCCTGTGTCGTGGGTGCGTTTACAAACATATAAACTCACATACACAAACACCCAGACCCGAAGCAACTACTTGCAGGTCATACAAATATTAGCTCCGTGCGGGAATCGAACCCGTGACACGCAGCGCAGCTGTCCAATCGCTTAGCCACTGCTCTAACCGTGCCGTCAAATATACAAAGTATTCATCTCGCTCCCTTTTTCTACGCCTATGTCCGAACTGTCCTGGGAGACGGCTGGCTTATATGGGGCTTGCACCCACTAAAAATCACCCCCTTGAGCCTACTTTCGCCTTAGCGGATGAGCCGCGAGAACTGTTATGCATGACGTTCGCGACTTAGGTACACAGCGCTTCCGGGTACCAACTTTTTTGGCGATGTCCCGGCTCACCTCAAACATTGGCACTGCTCATGAGGGCCGTGTAAAGCGACGGTCACTACCTCGTTCGAGGTCACTACCGCGAACTATAGCGCGCTGGCGCCGTACTGTCCTCTTGCAGCAAACCGCGCCAACGAAGGAGTCTTCCTACCTTTTGTCGACCAGGACCTTTGCCACAGCCGGAAAAAAGGGGTCTGTCCCGATTGCTGCTGTTGCAAGAGCACGAAGCTGCGCTACCCACGCAGGATAGTACTCGAGAGTGTGAAGGCCTAGTCCTCACTGGCTCCGCACCGGAGACACACGGGAGTTGCCCCCCTAGCCATTTAGTGCGTATTTATTAAAGCAATCGTACTCTGGCAACACCTGCACAAACCAGAAAGACATTGTCCCGTGAAGCCTCCATCCCTTTTTGTCAGGGTGACAGTCCTCGATAGACCCCGAGGCGGCTATCGAGGTCACCAGTCCAGTGGTAAACATCTGTAAACACTTCCGCCACGAGTCCTCTATAGCTCTAGGGGGGAGCCCCGCAGAGCGCACGCCGCTGCCATGGATATAGTAAAGTATCTGCATTATGACCCTGACTGCTATACCTTACCGCTGCCGCCTTCGCAGCAACGCCTTGTTTTGGAAAGACAAAGACTCCTCCCATACCATAGCCATGTAGAGCGCCACCGAGTGGACTATACCCGTGAATTCGTAAACCTTGGGGCATTCAGCCGCCTGAAGGCTACTTCTCATGGAGGGCGCAGATCGGTCCGCGCCCGTCCACGCCCGGTGCGTCTGCTATGGGAGCTGAGAGGGGCAGAGAATCTCTCTCCATCTCTGTCGTCTCCTTAGCAAGCAAAATCCGTCTCCCCGCAGAAGGCGACGGCCCCTTCCCACACACTCTCCAGAGATCGCCGCGATTTGATCACGGTGCTGCGATGTCGCTGGTAGTTGTCGCTATGATGGCACACGGATGCCTGCTTCCGACCTATGCGACACAGATACTTTACGAAGTAACTGTATATATCTGCATCAGTCGGAAGGTGAGCACAATGCTTACTGCCGATCCTCGTGTCCATGACCTTACCGCAGCAAGAGCGGCTTGCCCCAAACCTAACCCAACCTGAGTCTCAACAAAAACAAATATCTCAATACTCCTGGTGTTAGCAGAGATACATATTATACTATGTACTAATTCTAGGCAGCACTTTATCCAACGTCATACATTAATGGGCAATGTCCTGTAGTAGTCGTTTTACATAAATCATTTCTACTAATGGGTTTTATAATAATGGCAATACGACAATTTCATTATTGACCGACCAATGATCGACATTTTCAATTTAGCAGATTACAAACTTAGTTAAATGACAATGGTTTGTTGTTCTACAAATACTGCGCGCAACCACCCAATCCTACTCATCGTCACAAGACGGAGTGAACGTGACAGCTACAGGCTGTTCGGTGGCTGCGCGTACGTGGTACGTTCGTGGTGAGGAAGCTGTTGTTGCGTGTGAGCCTGTCTGCAAAACGAGCCCTTTTGTTTTTTAATAAATCTTCGAATTTGTGTGGCAGTGGCATAAAAGTCATCACGCGATTTTACGAATACTTAAGCGATACGCAGTGCGCTATTTTTTCGTTCGGATTTGGCCTATTCAAAGTTATGACTCGAACGATCCACATTTTCGTATTAAAATACTAAAACGAGTTACCCTCCCATTAATTTTTGTCATTAATCAGATCAGAAGAAAAAGCACCTGATAACAAAGAGCAACTGGTTTTCAAACACCGCAGCTACTTCCTTTTGCACGGTTTGAACTATTAAGTTGGCTAACTTGAAGTGTGTTAAAAATGTTTTACCCATTCATACCCCCATTCAAACTTTATGTTAGTCAACTATTACGAGGAAAACACATTTCACTGTTTTGTGATCAAACATAAGTAGAAAAAATAATCTTACTGCTTAGAAGTTGCAACAGATCCGTGTGAGGGGGCAGATGGTTCGTATGCATAATATACATGATGATCGTGAACTGGGATCTCCGAGTACCTATGGCAGAAAAATATACAAAAGTAATCTTGAATCTGTGAAGTAGGTAAGTAAATCTGATGACATTTGTTATACCACAACATTTTTGCGTGGTGCACGAGAAAGTGTCGTAAACGTCAAATTTCAGTACCCTGTAGCCTGTAGCATCACAATAAATGCTTTTTTTAATTAACACAAAATAAATTATTGTCTTGATACTAACCAGTTCATCTAAGTTACGGAAATTCTGGCGACAATAAATTGTTTTTCGTTTTGAGTGAGAAGTCAAGTCGGTAACGTTACCGGCAAATTTTTTTTTATCAGGGCTGACTAATTCTGGCTCTGATAGTAGGTACTTAATCAATTGGCAGTTGACTGTTAACATCCCTTCGGTTGACTGTCCTACAGGCTAGAGCCCATTGAATAACTTGATTACAATAAGTTGGTAATGGTACTCACCTGTCAGTCAACTGCTTCGTTCCCATTCCGACTTGGGAGAGAAAATTTTCCAACGTCATCTCACTACTGTAGACACTAAAGTAGTGTCAACGAATGTCAAGGTTTAACTGACAGTGGGATGTGCATGCAGCCAAGCGCCCATGGCCATTAGTGTGTATAATACGCTCTACTTGGCTTCGCGTACTCTATTATATGAAGTTACCATAGCGGTTTTTCACGCAGCTATTTTCTAGAAAACTTACGTTTCTATGTCGCAAGATAATTACGTGCTTTATTATTTCTTATCCAAACTAATATTATAAATGCGAAAGTAACTCTGTCTGTCTCTTTGTCTGTCTTTTCTTCACGCCTAAACTACTGAACCGATTTGTGTGAAATTTGGTACAGACATAGTTTAGAACTTGAGAAAGGACATAGGATAGTTTTCACTATTCCACGCGAACGAAGTCGCGGGCAAAAGCTAGTAAATGATAAAACAACAAAGGAAAGACAAAAAATAAATATTAATCTTTATTATTTTACAATCACAAGCACACAAGGACGTCCTCAATCACACAGTCGCACAAAATATACATAAATACTAACTAATAAGTGATATAAATATTTATTTATATCACATATAACTTTTTACATCAGTCGTCAATTATCAAGAAACTGGCGGAATATTCCATCGTTTATACAATAAACAATGTGCCAATTCCCTACACATTTTACAATACTCATTTCTAGCGGTTTCAGGGAATGGACCGTATAACAATGTGGGACAATTTTACCATCTACTCATTTTACTTCTAAAATAAATTAAATAAATAAATAATTTAATAAATTATTTAAACACTATGCTTGACGCTGTTTTAATTAGTGCGATGGGATAAAGTTTTGAGCACAATATGCCAACATGATTAATTGCGTCAGTAGTTTAATACTTTAATGTACCCACCGAAATCAAAACAAAATCGTATTTTGACTATTTTGTAACATTTCCTTCATATTACTATCGAAACGGATGTGAATAATGCCAATTCCAAGGGGTAAAAACTTTGGAAAGGAGCTATTAATAAGATTTGTTATCACTAATTTTGAAGTCGCACTACAAGATTTTTTGGCGGAGTTTTTAGTTGGCATTAAACTTCATTACACTGAAGATACATCTGGCGACAGTCCACGCCTGAGCGGCCACGACGACCTGCCTCGTAGAAGTCGTCGAAAGTGCCTCCAGATTGTCTCTCCAAAACGAAACTTGCAGCGTAGCTGTAAAAAGATCAACGGTTGAATTAAAAAGTCAGGTATTTACTAAATACCTTTTTTTTAGCATGGTAATATCATCAAGTGAGTCCTACCACCCAGGGCAGGGCAGGGGAGACTATCAGACTTGTACTGACTAAAATCCACACACACATTCCGGGGTCACGGTTGCCGTTTAGTCCCGCGACCCTTTAAAGGGGGCTCCGTCATTGTGCTGACACTCGTTGAGGCGCGCGTGGAACACAACGCGCCGTCGACCCGTGCATGGTCCATGGTCGGACAGCGAGTCGCCCATTTCTCGCCGCCCGCGCCTACGGTGGCCGGAGATCGTCTTGCGACGTCCGACGCCGTGGGCATCTACCACTGCTGCTGGGGTGGAGGGAGGTTGCTGTTCTCTCCCTCACGCGGCACGCCTCCTCCTTCGCGAGCATGACTGCTTCGCAGAAGGAGGCGACCGCTTCCCACTCCGTCTCGCCCCGCAGCATGGCCTCGACCAATGCCGGGCGCGATAGGTCGCCGCCTATCGCCGTCGTGAGGACACGGCGGTGTTCTGCCCAAGCGGGGCAGTACTGCACCGTATGTTCCACCGTTACTAAATACCTAATTGTGTACAATCATTATTGATACGGTCAGTGGGGGCAGCATTACTGGATCCACCTTCCCATATTCCGCTGAAGCGCTGATATGACATGGATCAAGTAATGAAGGGACTGATTGTACGAGTAAATACGATGGAGAAAGATCATCACGCTAGATATCGACTACGTATTTGCGTAATGTTATCTATAATGTGACGGTACGCCAGGCACATCATATCATCAGCCTTAACCTATTCGCTTTAAAACATATGCCTGTCTAAACGTCGCCCTTCATACTCTGTCGTTCATTATAGATTAGTTTATGCCTTACCTTTTTCGCTTTCCGATTCGTAAAAGCAGTTAAAATTGCGATTAATTCACCAGTTTGTGTTGTGTCGTTTACTTAGGTACCTAGGTTATCTGCTAAATTATTGTTCCCTCAGATAAACATCAATCCGTTATTTCAATAAAACGCTGTGTAATTTGATATCATTTGTGATATCATCAGCCCCTTATGGTAAGGGAGTTTCAAGTTCCGCCCAGCGAACTTCATTTCCTTATTAACCTCTTCAAAGATGGGAAGTAATGTGACACAGCAAGGAAATTGAAGAGCTTAATTAAATGATGGGAATAAAAGTACCTACCAAATAAATATTACGGTGCCGTTAATCTGTTCTCTCCCTGAACATAAATTCTACAATATCATACCACCGTACTTTGGTACGTACACAAATACTGATACAGAAAAGATTGAAACTGGGTACTTACGTTCCGAATTGACAGAACACACTTTTGGGACCGATGTCATCAGAACATTCTGTGTTGGCATCGCACACGTATTTTTGCAGACACTTGTCGTCATTTGTTCCGAAAGATCTTACATAGGTTTTGAACATAGCAATGCCAGCGAGTGCTGCGTCACTGACTGAATCTTTGCGGCCCATTGATCGCGCCGCCAGCGATCTATGAGAGAATGAGGTCTTCAAGGCGTCCAAAAGGTTTACGACGATGTTAATGAACTGCGGAAAGAAAGAAAACACCATTCAAGAAATGATTTTATGGTTGTGAAAACCTGAAAAGAACCAAATAATTTTATTTTCCTATGCATTCATTCACTAAAAGAATGGCATTCAGATATTTGCATAAATAGGGAGAAGGAAGGGTGGGTAGCGTACCTCTCCAGCCTGCTTTGCCATGGAGGCGACCTGGTCGGGATCTTTTGCACCGAGCACCGTCGACAGAACCGCAGCCAATATACCCTGAAGCAAGCGAGAAGCAACACCGTCTCCGTAACCAAATTTTACTATTTACATTCCGAAGATAGGAAAGACCTCAAGGAAAACTTAGAAATGACCCCCAAAATACAGTTTGGAGGTTTAGGATCAGATTTGTGGCAATACATTCGCGTGCTATTTTGTTATGACAGGCTTGTAACATATAATTTTCTAAGTGTCAGTGTAAAAAAAAGTTTTATTTTTATCACTGAAATAGAGCTATAATCAAAGTTACTGGAGTGATTTCTTTGAGGTGATCCCCGGACGTGGAAGTACTAGTTATTTGTAGTAAATTAAGGCCTCTATTAACTACTTGACAAATGATGCCTGCTACAGGTGAGGGTCAACTTACTTGGTGCTTTTATACATTATTGGAGTGATTCAAAATATATCAATAAGTGTCTACAAAAAAACTATGTTAGTGGATCAGTATGGATGAATAAAATAATAAAGTTTCTTTTTGTACATTAATGATAACTTCAGAGCTGAAGCTTTTGTGGTGGATATGGATGTGATTTCCTCATTTTAATGGTTTAAAAGGAAAGAATTTTACAACATTCCTTTGTAAAATATTTTTTTAATGTACCTGCATGGGAGACGAGCCGTTGTCAACTTTGTCAATACCGTCGCTTGAGGCTCCTCCTCCGAGGATTGCAGTCAAGATTTTAAGACCCATAGAGAGTAAGTTGGCCCACGGCGATGGCGAAACAGAGTCGGTATCGATACTGTCACTCTTGTTTGGTCCTGTCGTGCCAGGGTTGAAGATCATTTGCATAAGCATGCCTGAAATAATATAAATATTCAAACATAAATGATTATACCTATATAAAATAGATCATCAAGATAACATGCACTGCACCAAAGTTTATCTACTAATTGGTATCTATAAGCTCATTTTTACTTACCAAGCATGTTCGACCATGAGAAGCCGCCGTCAGAAATAGAGTTGGTCTGTATGTCATCAATGTCATCTAAGGCGACTTTTTTCAAGGCATTGGACTTCTCTGCGAATTTTCGTTCTTGGGCTTGTTCTTGTTGTGGCATCGGTAACGAGTTGCTGTAGTATTGGGGATTATGTGTCCGAACACTACTCGTCGCCTGAAAATTTTAATCATCTTGTAAGTAAAATAAGCCTTAAATCTTTACTACAGTGATATGTGGTTGACTACGTGAACTTGTTGACGGCCTTTACGTGGATTGGAGTATTAAACATTTGTAAGTATAAGCATAACCTGGTACCTGTGATATAAGAGGGACATGCTGAGGATACGCCAGCGTATGGAGAATAGCTGATGAACTTATTAGCGCCAGCAGCGCCCATCCCGTTACTGTGTGATGCATCTGTAGACAATAAGATAGTTTTACGTAAGTATTAAAATCTACAAAATTGTTTGTAACATAACGTCTTTTACGTAATTATTTTGAAATAAAACCTCTAAGAATTAATTTAATTGTGCTCTCGCGCAATGGACGTCGATTAGAAAGTGTTCTGATGAGTGATTCGCGCGAATTGATTGCCTGCTTTTAGACTTGCTTAGAAAGTGGCCCCTAGCGTCGCCTTCTCTGTATTTTTACGGGGATGCCCGCGTCTCTAGTTAGAGGATGTTAGCAAAGTGATTTTTTCAAACATTTTGCTTTTTATTAATGAAACAAAAAATGTATATAAAATCAGTTTTAAATCGGCTAATAATTTCCTATGTATTCGGATATCTTTAAACGCGTCATTTTTTCACGTAGATAGTTACTAATACCCTATACGTGAACCAGTTCGTTTATCTTATTTTCAGTAACGGCTCCTAATTAGGTGCCGTACTTCGACATGGTAGAATTTAAAGAAACTTATTAAATAACAAAATAACTTTAGTCGTTTCATTGTATTCAGACATGCGATTTATTAAAGCACGCATTAAATCCCTTTCTTCCCGTTCATCGACACCATGTTGTGTAACACTGTTAGGTAGCTATTGAGAGACTAGTAACACTAACTTGCAAAGAAGAATGAATATTTCTGATAGGTACCAAAAAGTCTCGCGGAAAAAGACTAACGATTGATAATAGTAATTAGTTTTATATTTATTTTTTTACAATATTACGCTATGGGGATTTGATTTTTGAATAGACAATTTATTGTTATTGACTTGTTGTTAATAATTAGATTTTGTGAATAAAGAATGACAGACGTCCACCGAAGCTAATCGTGTGGAAATCTGATTGGTTATTCAAAACAGATCTCCTGTCACGTGTCAAACATGGCCTCCGCTCCTCTCTGCTTTGGTAGAAACCGGCCTAACTCTGTAACCCAATAGAACACCGTGTTCCCGTTTACCATTTTGGGTAATATTATATTCCGTCGACACTGTCCCTTGCTTGGGCTCCTAATATTGGATGGTTTAAAAATAAAGGTATCACGATCCGACGACAACTTGCAAGGAAAGTGAAACGAGCTCGGGACTTAAGGCAGTTTAGGTTAAAAGAGGATGGCGGGATCTCGACTGAAAGGCCTGTCAACCCCTTTGTAGTTCTTTTTTTTAACCCCCCTTGAATAAGAGCCACGCCTGGCGGGGTTTAACGTGGCTTTCTGGAGACACTGTAAAAAAATCGCTTAAAAATGTAACACAGCTTTCCATACAAGTGCACACATTAGTGACATTTTTCAGTGACGAATATGAATCATTAATTGATTGATCGCAGTACCTATCTAATACTAGAGACGTACAGCGGTAAACCGCAATCGGTTTTATCTCGACTTCAAGCGCAGATCACAGTTGTTGTTTACATTGTGATTTGGCTCTTAGCTTGTCATCATTTTGCACCTATCTATATTAAGAACTTATCGGGATGCAGTCGCACGTCGTTGTATGTACATTTTGCAAATGTACCTAGGTATATTTTCAATTTAATGTTTTTGATATGTGGATGAAGGTACCCAATACATAAGGCGGCGTAGTTTTAATTTGAACACAAAACAATTATACATGCTGCTTGCCAGAAATTCGTGGTATTGAAATAAAATTAACCATAACGTCAACCGCAATGTGTTTTCGTACTTATGCGAGTTTGCGTTTTTTGCTTGCGTTCAGTGCGTGCTAAGACTTAGGGCTACATCACGGTCCACATCATCCGGCTTAAAAGTGTGTTACCCGCATGTCCGATAGCCCTCGAATGCAGGTGACCAGGTCTCGTAACTGTTCTTCGGATGTCACCTCTTACTACGCCTAGGTACCTACTTAATAAGGTGCTAGTTATATAAATTGACGTAAATTTTAACAGTTCGCTATGCACGATATGCCAAGCGGTCTACTTTCTTCGGCCGACAAAACCGAGTTATTAGCACTTGCTGTGACTTCCGGTTCACTTGACTCAAAATACAGAAGGACTACGCGTGGTTAGAAAGATTACCTAAACGTGAATGGATTCATAAATGTTTTTATTATAGAGGAATGGTTACATACTGAATTAGTCGTCCGTCAGTTGTAGAAACGTGTTCGATGTAGGCACCTACCTACGTATAAAATAAATAGTGGTGGAACAGTGCTGCGCAGGCGCACCGGTCGCTGGTGACAGCGGACTCGCCGAGATTCTCTCTGGAGAAATTTGTTGTCGCAAGACTTGCGCCGTCATCACTTATGTTTTATGTATGCTTTGTTGCCGCCATTTACTGGCAAACCGCTACATACATGATGCTATTTATGTAATGACTACGTCCACTTGATAGAATAACTATCCATACGTATGTCGCAATGGTTCGTTCGTTAAATATTGATATAAGTATCCATTTTAACGGCTGTCAATAAATTTTGTTTGGAAAGCTGCTTTGGAATAATAGCATCAGAAAAAGTATGACCGTGAAATTAAATAATTTAACATACCGCAGCTTATTGCCTTACTGTTTGTTTTGGATCGATTTACGCGCAACTTTGGTAGCGTGGCCTCCTGGCCCAGTGACCCTGCGCTGGCGCAGGTGACTGAACTTTGCGTTGCAACGCACGAGAAACTTAGCGTCACTTTCGTTCGTCGCGGATCTTCACGTCCAAGCCGACCTACATTTGCAGAAATTATAAAAAAAATAATTGTCTTTTTAATTATAGTGCCTTATGTACTGTGGATTTAATTTAATTTAAGACGATGAAACGCTCATTATTTTTCGCTTCGTTATGAATTATACGGTAATTGATACCTTTTCTAATTCCACTTTTATTGAAAGGTAAATGCAATCATATGAGTATCCTTTTCGTTGAGGAGGACTGATTGGCCAAGTGCGTGTTGGACCACGAAATTGATTTATCCGTACGGAAACTTAGCATTATAATTGAATCAGCCATTGCCAGCGGCCAGGGGGTGGGCGGTCCAGGTTATAAACTGTATGATTGTGTACCAAACATACAAATCCCGCACCGTGTGCAGTTCCTATATTTTGCACACCTGATACGCTAGGCTAATTTCTATATTCAAAAAAAATATAGGTACATACAACATAACAGACATCTTATTCCAAAAAATTGTAAAGTAAAAAATAACAGAAATCAGACTACACCTTGTGTGGTCTGAGTGAGCACTTGGCCACTTTTTATCTTTGGGATTTAAAATGTGGTTCATTTACAACCGAAAAATATTTTCTAAAGTTATTCGTTAATATTGAGGTACTCATTTCCCCTTAAAAACTGTCAAAACATATTTTTTTTCCAGCATCGGGTATAATTATATTGTCTAGTAACGCAGAACGGCTAGTGCAAGGCGCGGCAAACATGGCGATGGGTGAAAGCAACGCTGCCGCCGGTCCGGTCGCGTGTGTGCCACTGCCGTGCAAGGTTAACGTTTTTCTAATTTCGGAGCGAGGACTCAGACCTGCTATTACGTTGTGACCAACTCGCTCCCAACTTTCATCGGAAATTCACCGTGGAAAAATGAGAATCGCAAATTTCACCAGCCATTTGGCAATTTTCCTCTTGTGCGTGCTGGTTGCGACGCGAGGTTTTGCATTTGTGCGATTTTCTTTTATGAAACTACTTGGCATTTCATGCAAGTAATGTTTATTGGAGAACGCGAATAAATGCAGCATATTTGGGTAGTTTCCTTTTGTTGTAACTCTTTTTCTTAATCTTCGCCAAGCAAAAAAAAAGGAAAGAAGAAAGTGACGGGAAAATATTATCTATCTATTATCAGAAAACCTTTTATTTTTGTCTTCATCTTCCTCGTTTTTGGCGTTTTTTCGCCTGTCCGGTGACCGGTCCAGCGTGCAGTTCGCTTTCTAAAACCATCCGTAGTCCGTGCGTGTTTTGTACGCGGATATGAGCGTGGACTGAAATGTATTCACTCGTAATAAACTGAAATCTACGTGACTAACTGTATAACTTACATGTAATTGAACATATTACATGGTTAAGGTATTATTATCTTAATATTTTCATTATTTACGTATTTTAGTATTAATAATTAAGTTGAACACATACCGTGTATTTTCTTGTCCTTGGTTCGTAAAAGAATTGTTACCTACTGACAAAAGATTAGCCTTATCTACTTAATTCCTTAAATTATAATTACATATCCAGGTCTATAGTCCTCCCAGTTTTAGAGATGCCAATAACAAAATCCCAACTTAAATGGCTGCAGCGGCAGTTACATCAAGACTAACGTAGCACGCACCTACGTTGATAGAGACTCATCATCGATTCCCGTGATTGATTAGTTATAGCTGTAATCATAAAGTAGCTAAGCTACGGTGTTCCGCAAAGTGATCCATAGGCGCGTTACACACACCGTTACCGTGTTCTCAATGCGGATCAATCGTACGGTACACCTGATTCAAGATGCACATGTTCAATTTGGGTCGCTACCTACTTTAGTCCTCAATCGTGTCAATCACCGTTTTACATCTCAATTATTATGTTCACGTTGTATCTGATTTCTAAATATACAATGGGATGGCATAAATAATTTTCGCCCGACATGTGGTTTTGTATTGTTTTCGAACTAAGAAGCATGCAAGCTGATTTTTTGCTTTATCTGGGATTCATTTGGCTCTTCGTCTGAGGTTGAATTTAAATTTATCCTCAATACAATGTTTATCCAACTTCCAAACGTTTCTAAATCCGTACTTAAAATTGATGGCATTCCATAACGTATAAGTTTATTTTTTCGGTCCTACTCAAGTCTTGCATCGAAAACTCAAATCATAAAAATCGATTAAAAAAGAAAGAAATTTCTCCGTGCCTCCGAAAGGGCCCTCCGAAGCCAGCGGGCAAGGTGTCAGTAGGTATATAATTTTCATTTTAAAAACATTTCGATTACCCAACGTCCCCGGTGAATGACGAGATTGCCTCTCACGTCCGCCGACAAAACTTTCACTTTAAAGTTTTTTGGACATGAGTGGATCGTTTCGTCTCGCCGTAAGATGACGACTAAGATCATTTATCATTGCAACTTCGAAATAATTTGTAGCGTTGATGTCTTTTCCACTAACATTTAATTGAAATAATTTTATGTAATTAGAATTGTAGTTTTAAGCGTTTTATGAAAAATTTTGATGATACATAGACTTTTGGTAGGTTTATGTAACGACTAAAGTATCAAATCGTCTCCCTAAAATTATTTTCCTATAGTAGGTACCGTATTTCAGAGAAAACTGAAATGGACGGTGCCGGTGTAACTGATATCGGTCATACATAATATTGGTCATCAATGTTAACGTGGAAACGTTATTCGCACGATGACATAACATTTCTTAATTTCTGGGAATACGTTATTACATTCTAGTATCAATATGTTGAGCGAGAAACGCGGCGACGAGACCGGGCAGCCGGCACGCAAGCGGATTATTGGCCATTCCGATCGCAGCAGCTTTCCTCGCCACTTTCAACACGCGCCGGCGCACGTTTCAAGACTTTTAATTACTTAAGAACCTGTCACAAGTATCATAACACTCGTCAAGCGTCAAGATCTCATCTTTTGTTTACAAACTGTTATGGAAGTTTCAAGAAATATTTCTAATTGAATTTACTGTATTGGAACGGCAGCTTTTTTATCGTATGCAAATGAAGTGCTTTTAATTACATTTGTTACTTCGACACAATATTGTCAAATGAAGTCGACTTGCTTTCATAATGAACTTGAATATTTAAGCATAATTAATTGATTGATTCGCTCTATTTGAAGAATGGAGCAATTAAACAAGCTACCGGATGAGGTAAAATTGATTATCATTTGCTACGCGAGTATCTATCGTAAATCCAACATGTTACGAGCAAAAAATACCGTTAGTAGCGTTGGAAATTTTCTTTGTAAAACTATATTTCAATGCACCTATCGCCATTGTTACGTCAAATTAGCTACTCAAGTATGTTTTGTCTTTCTGTATTCTTTAGATTCTCCGCGACGAATTCAGGGTTAGAACGTTATGTATGAACATTTTCACATTTTAGAAAGCGAAGGTTCATATTTACATGACTAAAGTGGACAGTGAAAATAATGTGCGTGTGGAAGTTCATAATATGTGTGAAATGTTCGTGACTGATTAGTACCATTGTTCCGTCATTTGTTCAAACATAATTAATTCGGAATATATATTTGTTTGTGTTCGTGTGTTAAATATTTACTTAATCCAAATCGTGTAAGAAGTCTGAATTTGACTTAACTGAAAATTGCTGTAAAGCTGCCACAATGAACGGACATTCAATAATTTATTTTTTTGCGTAAATTTGAAGGCGTATTTTGACTAATTCAAAGAGTCATTTAATTTAGCTTTTATGGCTTCCACAAGTAGGAACACTTTTTTGGTAGGGCAGGTCAGAAGGGACTGTCAGACTTGTACTGACTAAAAGCCACAGAGTCCTTCAATAGCCCTCTGCGTTCCGGGGTCACGGTATCTCGTCCCGGGACCAAGTCGCAACACTAGGGAGACTTGCGTCTCTTTGTGTAATAAGAACACTTGTTAAAAGATTTTTATTCTTAAATCATCTTATACATAGTGTTAGGTATTAATCACTCATAAAAATAGTAGTATACGTAGCGGGATATATTTAATCATCTAGCATTTTCTTTAAACAATCGCACATAATTATAGTCATGCTGTAGCATTCATTCTGATGTTAAGGGCCTGTTGTTTGATCAGTAGTTAAACTAACAATTTGTTAAATCCTATACAATTTTTTAAGCATTTGTTTTAAAAAAATGGGATATTAACAATACCTTAGTAGTTTAACTATTGATCAAATAAATGGCTAAGAATAATACATAACATTTAATTCATTTCTGTTGTTTGATTTATGCAATGTTTCAGAAATGAGATACTAATACATTAAGCTGGTCAAATTGTGTTTACTTGAGAACCATTTTTTTAAAGATGGTCTTTTTGAAAACTGCCAGTCTCATAAAATTTCTAATTAAATTATAAGTAGGTATTTCATAAAAACACTCAGAAAAATATTTCACAATTATTTTGATACAATAACAATTTGTTTATTCACGATTTAAATAGAGAGTAAAATAATGCACTTTAAAAAAGCTTTTTCTAAGATAAACAAACAATCTTGTATCACCAAAGCACTTGTGAAACACCTTATCTTTTCACGTGGTCACTTGCAATCATCAGCGTCCAACTTTCACACAAATATTTCCAACACCGTTCACTAAATATGCCACTAATTGTCCTAAGGGATGAACCTTTAAAAACCTTACCTTATCTCGGACTGGGGGTATATCACTAACACTGAATCACGTTTCCTTCCACGAGGTAGCTATATCGTCACCGGTGAAAGTGCGTGTTGCCTGTGCGAGAGTTTAACTTGCAATGAGTGTTGTGCCTTGAACTTCACTATATATATATGATGACCCAGTTATGGTGGCAGCGGCTAACTGTGCTAGTCGGTCCGTCTGTCCGTGTGTCCAACCTGTTCCCATCCCGTTGCACGCACTGTTCCCGACTGGACCTTGTCAAGGACATTCGGTTACCGAACCGACGAAAACTACGATTTTGAATAGTTGAGATTCTTTGGAGATGTAACGGATGATTCTGTTTTTTGAGCGTCGTAAATATTACTATCTGGTAAAACGACTACTTACTATGAAATTAAAAGATTTTTTCTTTTGTTCCAGATTGTTTCTTGGATAAGCAGCATCTTAGGGTCAGGTAAAAGAAGCACGAGGGTAAGTTGAAAAAAATAGTCATCCAAAAATTGGAAAGAGGTAAGTAACAAATTATTTCAATGGTAATCATAACGTTGCCGTCATGATAATTTTTACCAAAGTTCACTTCTTTCATCATCATCACCATACCCGCCGCAGGAGGTCCAATGCTGAACATAGGCCTCTCCTAAAAATTCCAGTAGGGCTGGTTGGAAGCAACTTGCATCCTGCGCGATCCTGTACTTCGTACACCCAATGTACACTTCTTTGCTTTGACATAAATATTTACATACAACTGAAAAAAAAAGCGATAAATGGTATCTTTTTCTGCCGACCCCAATATACCGCCATCTTATGATCATGAATATATGCGGCAATGCACTTAATTATTATTATTCGAAATATTAATAGAACGAATGCTATTACATACCATACTATGGTATAAATTATTGGTAATATAGTTTACATTATATATCCCTGAAGGCTTATATGAAAGTCTAATCATATAGAAGTTTCGGAGTATCATCCTCATCTTACGAGTATAAGCTCCTAATGACATCGGAAGTCGTCCACCTCAAAGTCATTGAACATGCTTCCCGAAGCACAAAGATCTTGATGTACGTTAGAGACCTTTGATATGTCGCAAAGAGCAAGTGTGGTCTAAAGTGAGATGTGCAACAACAAAAATCCGTTTATGGATAGGTAGTTGACCTATAGTTAATTGAGTTTACTTTTAAATATAATTCATAAAACATGGTGTGTATGCTAAGCAACCCTTATGTATGCTAAACACCATTGAGCTATTATTGTACGATACCTAGTACATTATAGTTCAATGTATATCACATTTCTTAATAACAAAACCATAATCATTTCCTATAGGAATATACAGGAAGCCTTTATGAACTATAATGATGCGTTAAACATCAGTACCTACCTTTATAAGGAGCATCTACACAATTCGATCCTTCGACACACTCTCTTTGGTACTTCAATAAGAACATCTTCCATTTCGCTTGGGTAGACCATAGACCATACGAAGATTTTCCATCATCTCCGCATCATGTGCCTCTCTTTGTCCTCAAACACAACAGTTTACTACTAAACATATTGTGGACGATGTAATTTCTCATTGATGGAACTCCTAAATTAGAACCAATGTCACATACTTACTTGTATTTTGATACGGAGCCCTACTCAATTCGATCCCTCGACACTTTAGTCAGCGATAGTACTAAGATGTTCCATCATCTCTACAAATCTGTCACTCTTTCTCGTCTTACGAAACAGTTATTATAATACAGTAACAGCTATTATACATATATTATCGTGAACAAAGTAATTCCTAAATCAACTACTTACAAAAAAATCCATCATCTCCACTAAAGTGACACTCATTGTCGTCATTGGGCACATTTTTGTGCTAAGCATCGTAAAAGATGTCTCCTCAATCCACATTCAATTACAACCAATGTCACTCTTCCTATTTTATAAGGAGCCCTACACAATTTGATCCCTCGACACACTCTTTTTTCTCTCAATATGATGATCATTCATATAGCATTTTGCAGCTATAATACAAATGGAACACCATTATCTCTAAATATTTGTCCTTGTTGCTCGCCATATGTCACATACTTAATTTAGTCCCTCAATACGATGGTCATCTTTTTGGTGGTCATCAAATTTCAAAATCGAAAAATTTCAATAAAAAATTCAATCAAAGATCATCGTGTGACACAGATGTCACATTTTCACATTATTCCCAATTTGCAAGGAGGACTCGATACGGATATCATCTAATTATCAGAGCAAATATTGCCAACATCTCTTTGTCTTTAAAACCTAGGCGTTCTTTACTAAACACATAGTAAACGATGTCGTTCCTCAATCAATCACATAAAATTAGGTCCAACATTACATATTTCCCATCAAATGGCTTTGTCTAATCAGTAACTTTTCCCAGTAAACTTGATGTGTCTCGTGGAAACTGAAGCGACTAACGCGTCGATCCAATGGGCCACATTCTCTTACTTCTCACGCTTGTCTTAAGTACATAATGACACTATGATCACTTAATTGCTTGGGCATAGTAAAGGCATAGCTAATTTGATTTTCTTTCCATGAAAGGTGTGCATTTCTCTTGATTGCTTTATACGTAGCCATTTTCTATAGGATGCATGCTTTTATTTTGTGTTTTTAACTTTTATTTAAAGTTTTCATCAGAAATTAATTTAATCAAAAAACACGCGATAACTAAATTTTTAATGTTCAATTTTTGCGTGTTTTTCAGTCGGATGTAAATTTTGTTTTGCACCGTGCATGATAATCTGACATTGTTGCAACGCTGAAAGCTTCTGTTTTTGTAAATTCAGTGGCTTTATATAATAATATGCATTTTAAGGTAAGTCATACAATATGCTTAATTAATATGCTTTTTTGGGGTGGTAGAATCATTTAGTGATCCACCCCGGGGTAGAGCGGAAGGGAACTGTCTCTTGACTCTTTTTTTTTTCCCTTCTCTGTCTCTCTCCTGGGCAAAGGCCTCCCACGACTCCTACCCTGCGCGTTCTCCTTCCAGACTCAGACTCTTACTGACTTAAAATCCACCCTGGTCCTTCTAATGTTCTTTACTTTCCAGGGCCATGGTAACCTGCTTAGACAATCTCGCAAAATATGTTTAGCTTGAGGTTAATACTGATGGAATAGGTCGTATAATTCATTTTTTTTGTTTATTTCTTTATCTAGATCCTCAATAATCAAACAACAAGAGTTAATAGAACACAGTATTATTTGAACGCAGCACTTATATCGATCGATATTTCCAGGTACTTTGTTCCTGCACCCTCTTGAAGATAATTTGTAAGTTGTGTCTAAAAGCTGATTTAGCGTGAGGTGAGTAATCATAATTTTCTGTTGCATCAGAGACCTTTCTCCACATTGTATTGCTATTCGTTATTTACAAACGAATCGAATATCTTGTAAAGGGAATATAAAGTATATTAATTTGTATTCTCATATTGCCGTATAGAGTCTATAATTAATGAGCAAGTTTTAGTAACACACGGTTTTGCCTATAACATCCGCTCGCTACGGTGCATTTGATCTAAATCTATGGCATCTGTTTGTAGAATAGTGGGACAGCAGCGTGTGCTTGTATGTATCGTGTTTATTTTTACTTTGAACAATAAATGAGTTTTTTTATATATCGTGTTTTAATTACTCCGAAATAATTACCTCTTTTCCTGTTTGGTAACCCATCTCGGGCTGGAGTTGTCTACAAATTGCATCCTACAAATCCTATGTGAGATAGGCCTGTCAAAAAGAGTCCAGTTTACACTGCATGATGTAGAACTGTTAATATAGGTAGTAGGTATGAGCAAAAGCAAGTACCTACCGTGTTTTAAATACCTACTTAAGTTATTCTTGCATTAATTAATTAACGAACTTAAAGAATAAAAGTTGGAATGCATGGAAAAACAACAATTCACTTTCGCTGACTTCCTTACAGAAAAAAGAGGTTACCAACAGAACTTATCGAGGCTAATAAAATTATACAGTTTTATTATTTATGTTTAAAATGTCGCTTAAAATCGGAAAGAAATTAAAGAATGAAAGTTGGAATACAAGGAAAACATCAGAATTACTTTCATTAGGTTCCTCGAAGAGTTACTCAATGTAGGGGGTCGAAGTTTCGTTCATAATGAACGGAGGACTCGGCGTCGGAGCACTGACCCCTCCGCTGACTCATTTGATTGCATTTCACTTTCTTATTCGGAAAACCCCTGAACATTCTACTCTAGTAAATCCTCCAACATACTCTAAACCCCATGCTTACTTAAGACTAATCCTCAATTGAAGAATTAAAATAATAATTTAATCTCACGACTTTAATCGTGGACTTTCTCGATGCATAGAAAGTGACCTCGGAGTAAGTAGAGGGTTAAATATGAAATGTAAACTCCGTACAATTTGTATAACTATGATAACTATCCGTGGGTCATCTTTATAATAAATATTGTTTTCTTTTTTCAGAACCAATGTTAGGATAACTTTTACTTTAAATTGGGATATTGAGAGACGATAACAGAAAGCAGCGGAATTTTGAGATTTAAAGGTGGTAGGGATTGCTAATTGACAAATGCAGAATCTGGAGACCTAATGCTCTGGCGATGGTGCCGTATTTTAAGACTTGAAATGGGGAAAGGTAGTTGATAGTACCTACTTAAACTAATTACGTGCCTCTGCATCCTCTTTATTGCATTAGACTTATGAACTAACTTTGAATGGATCTGTCGGTGTTACATTAAGATGCTCGTATAAAGTATATCTCATAGATGTGGGTTCGACCTATCTACAAAATTTCTTGAACACACACACATTCATCATCATCATCTCAGCCATAGGACGTCCACTGCTGAACATAGGCCTCCCCTTTAGATCTCCACATATACCGGTTGGAAGCGACCTGCATCCAGCGTCTTCCGGCGACCTTTATAAGGTCGTCTGTCCACCTTGTTGGTGGACGTCCTACGCTGCGCTTGCTAGTCCTTGGTCTCCACTCTAGTACTTTTCGACCCCATCGGCCATCTGCTCTGCGAGCAATATGGCCTGCCCATTGCCACTTCAGCTTGCTAATCCGGTGGGCTATGTCGGTGACTTTAGTTCGTCTACGGATCTCCTCATTTCGGATTCGATCACGTAGAGAAACACCGAGCATAGCTCTCTCCATAGCTCGTTGAGCGACTTTGAGCTTTGAGATGAGGCCGATAGTGAAAGACCACGTTTCGGTGCCGTACGTCATCACTGGTAACACACATTGGTTAAAGACTTTCGTCTTGAGGCACTGAGGTATGTCGGACGAAAAGACATTGCGTAGTTTCCCGAACGCTGCCCAACCGAGTTGGATTCGGCGGTTGACCTCTTTCTCGAAGTTGGACCTACCTAATTGGACTACTTGTCCTAAGTAGATATATGAGTCAACAACTTCGGGTACCGAGTTTCCAACAGAGACTGGGGTGGGCACAACATTGGCATTTGACATAATTTTCGTCTTGTCCATGTTCATTTTCAAGCCCACCCGTTGTGAAACTCGGTCGAGGCCATCGAGCATCATGCTGAGTTCCTCCATCGACTTTGCCATGACCACGATGTCGTCGGCAAACCGAAGGTGAGTGATGTATTCGCCGTTGATGTTGATGCCAAGTCCTTGCCATTCCAGGAGCTTGAAGGCGTCTTCCATTGCGGCAGTAAACAGTTTCGGGGAGATAACGTCCCCCTGTCTTACGCCTCTTCTCAATGAAATCGCCTTCGTGCTATGCTCCTGTACTCGGACCGACATGGTGGCGTTATTATACAAACACTTCAATACCTCGATGTACCGATAGTCAATACGGCATCGCTGGAGTGACTCAAGCACAGCCCATGTTTCCACCGAATCGAAGGCTTTCTCATAGTCCACAAACGCTAAGCATAATGGCAAGTTATACTCTTCGGTCTTCTGTATAACTTGCCGCAGCGTATGGATGTGGTCTATGGTACTATAGCCTTTTCGGAAACCGGCTTGTTCGGGAGGCTGGAAGTCATCAAGTCTGTGTTCGAGACGGTTCGTGATAACCCTTGAAAACAGCTTATAAACATGACTCAGAAGCGTGATGGGTCTGTAGTTCTTCAATAGGCAACTTCAATAGGCACACACATTATGTATAACATTTATGTTTACAGCAAATAGGTCGAAAGCATATCAATCAGTAATAAGTACGAACATAAACATAGTATACAAGTGCTAGTAGACAGCTGCGTGCCCGGTAATATTTGTCAATTTGCATGTAGCTGAGACCATTCGAGGGTAACTGTAAAGTTGGAATGTGAGCTCGACTTGCCTGCCTACTTCTCTCCTCCACTGATCTAAATGTGAGGAGCAGTTTCGATAATCATCGGCTTTGATTAAGGTTTGAGTGAATCTTGTTAATGTTGCCGACATTGCAGCGATAGATCTAGTTTTGATATCATTACAGGTTTCAATCAGGTGCATATTGATTGAGCTTGTAGCCTTATTATGAGTTCTCAATTTCTCATTGGGTTAAGCGTTGCCGATAAGGTGTTAATTTGTAAAATTAGATTAGTTGCGCCACAGTGGCTTTATTTGAATATCAAGTCTATGGTCAGTAGATAATGTGTAGGACTTAATTTTCCTCATCGGCACTAGAATTTAGAATACAACTGAAACCATGAAACCCAACATCATTATCGGAAATGTGATCGATTACAACTTGATTGGCATGGAAGACACTAAACTCACGAGAAAGCAAGGCCATTATTAACCTTTTCCTCAGACATGAGTTATAGATGATCACTCTTAGTGTCTATTCACTGCAGACGGAACTTGAGAACTGGGACACCATCATCTCGTCCCCATAGTGGTTTTATATGAACCGCAGAGGGCGGGCCCGGTACTAGATCCAACTCATCGCTGAGGTATGGGGTCATGCGCTTGTAAAAGTTGCTACGAGTATTTCGGTAACAAGGTAATCGTTGCTTGTTGAGATAATACCTTTTTGAATCAGCTGTGGACAACCACAGAGCTAAGTACTTTAGTAATAACTTCAGTAAAGTTAAGCGCAGTATCTTAAGCCAAAGTTACGGAACTATCAGTAGATACTAAGTATTTTGTAGCGTGACTAATTGAGTTTCGCATACCTAGACGAGACTACTGAATTAATGCAGTTGGAATTAGGTGCCAGTTTTATGGATGAGATTTCAGTTTGCAGTAGAGCACGTTCGAAGTAAGTAGGACCACCTATATCGATGCTCAGAGCTTTACTACATATTATTGCTAATAAATACTGGGATTTAAATAAAAAAAACTTGAACATTTAGTAAGTAGTTCCACATGACACCAACAACAGTGTTGGTGTCATGTGGAACTACTTACTATTTGTACGTTAAACTTTGAAAAATGCGGATTGCTTGGCACGGGTACTTTTAAATACTGGTCAAGCAACTGGAAAGTATGCTTTTCTTTCAAGTTTGCCTGCTGACCTCGAACTTACCTGTTATTCAGTTAAATATTACAATTCATGTTGCAGTGAGAATTACTTCGAGAGTCTTCTAATTCAATGTGTAAAGAGAATGCAGCAGTCGCTATTTCTGACCGTTATATGTAGGACTTGTGTCAATCAATTTCACTTCCTAGAGACAGCTTATAATTTTAAACAAATTGAATACGTGGAGAATAGAGAGTTATAACTATTACCTTTCATTGTAATTGACAAAATAAAGTTTGTGTATATAAAAAAAGAAACAAGCTGCTTTATTTTTGGCTTGAACATAGATGGAGAATTTGGAACGTAGGTAGGTGGGATCCAAATAAGATATGCTCAAGGTAAATAAATAATACGATGTGTAAACATGGCTCGCAGTGGGCCAGTAGGGCATCAGCGAAATGGTAGCTTTCGTTCTTACTGTCAATGAGTGACTATTATAAAGGCAAGGCAGCGTGACCTAGAAGGATACGCCGCATTCCAACCGTGTTAGTACCGTGCGTGTCACCGTGACTGTCGATAATAATTTTGTTTTGTTGTACGTACGACAGGTGGTTCTGCAAAACATTAATATTTTCTAGCCGTCCACACCAAAACTTTTTCAGGTATCCATGTATCACTGCTCCACAGCTCCTCACAGGCCTTTTACGCCTTGGATAATAAGAAAAAAACGATTTTTTCCCAAGCAATTTAATTTTTCTCTTAGTCAGTTATGCTAAATTGCATGTACTAATCAATAAGTTTTAAATTACCTACCATTTTGCAATTGTCTTCATCACCTTCCTGCCCTCATCTTGTCTTACCTACTTGGGGCACATTTTCTTCTAACATTCTCTCACGTCTGACCATTTATAAATTATATACCTTCATAAATAAGCTTCATACTTAGGTATTATTTAAAACAATAATGTATTAGATTAAACAAGGTTTTCATTGCAAAGTATCATCAACTCACAATAATAGATGGGACTATTCAATATAGACGTTGCAATATATGATATTTTCACTCAAGACATCAACAATGGTCTGGCTTTGATACAAATAACAAGTTGGCAATGTCACAGTCATAGAAAGTGAAGACTGCCCCAATGTGAAGCAGAACGGATCGCTTGTACCAAACAATGGGTTATGATTACGATTGTGGAGTGTGGACCGCCCCTTATTGTGATATGGCGCCTTTACCTATCACCGTCTATGCGTAGGTAATGAAGCGTCTTTGAGGATCACTTTTCACACGCACTTATCTTGGAATCGTAAATACCTATCTCTACTAAGAGTTTAGTTTGGTTGAACGCGCTAATCTCAGCAACTACTGGTTCGAATTGAAGAATTATTTTTGCGTTGGATAGTCCATGTATCTAGGAAGGAAGGCTATGATGATGATGTGACAGTACGCTTCGTTGAAGAGCACATCGTATAGTTCAGCGATGATTTTTCTCGTAGAGAATAGCATAGCTGGATTTGAGCCACTTCCGAGAATTTGTCACTGCAGATATGGGCTACAGCCCAAAAAGTGGCAGAAATTCTTGATAAATCTTTCACGATTTATTTACATTGGGATTTATATGTTTTGCTATAGATTTTTGTAATGTCCAAAAACGTTTTATTTATAACCATTAAAAAGTTGCAACCGCTGTTGAACGAATTCCGGAGATTCCTCGGTCCAACATTTAAAACATTCAAAAGAAAGTGAAGTTTCCAAGCCGTTAATCTCAGATTGACCTGCTTCAATACTGATCTTAAATGAGACTGCAGTTTCTGTCAATTTTGAACTAGAAGCTAGTCGTCTAGTAGGACAGTAAACAAAAATGCATTCAACTCGTGCTCAAAGAAAAACATTCATTTCTAAAGTGCCTATCCATGTTTTGGAAGTACCATTTAATTAAAGTTGCCAAGTGTACTTATATGTATTTAATCAATATATGATTAAATATTTATACCACGTTGAGGAAAACTTCATGTTCCATTTACTTACCTACCTACTTAATGAAAAGAAAGTACAAAATAATTTACTTTGAAACCAACGCACCTGATGATGACGATGCGATGTTCCGTTGTTTTTTTACCTTGAAGGTGGGTTTATCTATCAATCCATGTAAAAGTAATGACATAGAGGGTTGGGCTCTATTATCAAAGTAGAACAAGGATGAGTACATAAACAATAATTTGCAAAGTCTAATATCCTAAGGTCATTTGAAATGACTAAATAGTCCTTCTACACTTAAACACACGAATCTGATGATAAAATAATTGTTTGTTCTTGATCATAGTGTAAAATTTAAAATTATAAATGAATAGGTGCTGAGGCAATTTAGATACATATATAACGACCAATTAAAATGTATAAGTAAATATTTATAATGTTACATAACATACTATGGAGGTTATTTCAGCTTTATATTCCAAAAAGACAGAACTGTTACCTAACTGGGGTTCTACATTTGGCTAGTTAACATTACAACAAGGAAAATCTTAAATAATACTTTTACTAACAGTTAATTGGACCTACTTAAGGTGTCACTGATTAATTTATAAAACAAAAAGGTCTTTATTTAATCCCGTGTGGATAATTTCTTCTCTCGTTTTCTCTTCATCAATCAAAGTTGAATGGCGCCGCTTCTCCCATGCTTCACGAAAGATGTTCAAGTACGATATGAAATTGCTCGTTCATTGAAACAAATTAAAGTGCAATAAGTTTAATGTGAGAAAGTGGCGCTTCAGACTGGCACGATAACCTATAACAATGTTTTTTTAAATAACATAGGTATGAGTATTATGTGCGGATGGCAGATGATTTTTTTTCATAGATACTAAAAAAATATTATATTTGATGTAATGTAGAGATAAGTTGTACCTAGCAAACAAATGTTTATGAACTCTTAACATCATAATACTCTATTTATAAAACAGTATTAGAAAAATAGAAACTACGGCGCTATGTGCTATGTGTTCATATGTAGAACAGCAGTTCCGTCAATTTTATGGAAACGCGTAAACAACTACACTAATTTTCGTTAACATTAAGTTAAATTGAAACAATTACACTTGGTATAGTTTCCCTCCGTCGTCGCAGGTGAACGTCTGTACTCTTTTACTTTTTGTCTTCAACATAATTTGGGCGCTTTTTACTGACGCTTGTGCCCAGTCCCCACCAGGCTCACTTTCTCTGGCGACTCGCTTTGACAAACCATAAAATATATTTGTACAAGTTACTACTAGTGAGAAATGATTGACCCCGATAGCTGCATCGCGACGAGTTCCGTAGCCTTAATGCATCCGAAACTATTTCTATTTCCATATTTGAATGTTTTGAATCAATAAGTTACCGAGAATATCTTCTACCTGATTTTGAACGAACTGGTTTTTTATAGTACCTACAAAAATAAATTAGAAATTACGTAGATTTTAAAACAAGAACTATCGTAAACAACAATAGCGTTGCTCTCTTTTTTAATTTTAATATAAAGGTTCATTAAAATGTTGCCAATGAATACTGAATGAATGAGAACAGTCACTTAAAGAGTATGTACAACATGAATAAAATTAATAAATAAAGTGTGCATTATGACAGAAAAAGACACGTTTTTCCTCGCTTTCTACAAAATCGGAAAACAGGAAAACACACGGAAATACGCGGAGAGAATCGCTTTATAGCATTTTATATAAATGACGGCTGTTTAAATGCGTTGGTATCTGTGCCTCAAGCATCAACATCCATTTGAAACTTAACTGAATTAAATTGTCGTTAAATTGAAATGAATGCGTCCAATGTAAAATGATCATTGTCTTGTACCTATTTATTGAAGTCACAATGTTACTGAAATAGAATGAAAGGTGTGGAGGGGTATAACTTTATAGTGGGGTAACTTCATAGCCTGTGGAACATAGGTATAAAATAAAAACACTTGAATGATCTTTATTGACTCAAAAACCGATGCTGTTACGCATCAATCGACGTAGCACTTAACAATGTTTTTGTTAGTGTTTGCGTGAAGACATATTTACCCACAATACAATGTCTGTGTCAATGCTTTTGTAGTTTTTGCAACGAGACACATCAATCGACTACAATAGGTTACAGTAGTGTTAGGTCTCACTGCGTCCAAACTTTCTTTCATATAAGTAACTACTTAAACATTGTTACATAAGGCCGCTCACTGGCGGTCATCGATCTCCCAGATATTATCTAATTGTGACGCAATCATTATTATGAAACGGCTAATTTAAATATTGATATTCGCCGATTGGTTCGCACGATGTTTGGACACTGCACGCGTATTTGCAGTTTTTTGTTAATTCATTAAGTGGAAAGGAGTGGCTTGTTTCCTGTCTAGCAAGCGGTTCGTTAAGAGTGCAAGTTTTAGGGCGCGTTTATATGACACGGAATGTTACAGCGTGTCGGCCGCGCGGCGAGAGTACGGTGACCGCGCGGCGGCCGCGCGATCAGGCCTAGTGGCCACGCCACTGCGAACCCGATTCATTTCCAGTTGATCTTGGTCTTTCTTAAAATTCACACGTGTTCGTTATGAGCTATTTGACTAAGAAGAATAAAATTATGATTGCATATTATTGCATATTACATCGAGAACATTCGAGTGATTCGAGCGAGACGGCCGCGCGGCCGCCGTGTGATCGAGGAGCGAAAGCCGCGCGGCCGCCGCGCGGTCTCCGCGCAGTCAGTTACTCAAAATTAATTTCAACTTTACGTCCTAGTTAATAAAACATAATTTTGCTATAACTGAAGTTAGTACGCGGTCACCGCACGATCGCCGCGCGGCGGCCGCAAGAATTTTTTCGCGTCGTCTAACTGCAGCCTTACGTCAAACGCATATTTTTATTTATTCGTTTAATACACAGAAATGTCTGGCTTTATTATATAACGTTGAGTTTAATATTTGATAAAATAAATGCAAAATGATTTACTTATACAGCAACGTGATCCGGATAAATTTTAAATCAACTGTAATTACAGTAATTGGTTATTTTTCAATATTTAGTAAGAGATATAATCTTATAGATGAGGATTCAGTGAAGATTCTATCTTGTATCAAAAAAAGTATAGTATTTAAGAAAGAAGAAGATCGCAGCGCAAATTATTGAAGTACCTCAACTTCAATAATTTGCGCTGCGCTCACAAGACATAACCCAAATCAACTGTCATAAAACTGTTCCTAATTAATAATTAATTACCTAGCATTTAATTTAAGGAAGAGTTTACGTTACGTATAACGAATTCTACATTTGAATAATAAAACAATTCAGTTAATATATTTTATTTTTGACGTAGCAGTGCGTTGAAGTCTTTTGTATGAGAAATTGTGTAACTCGGTCAAATATTTTTTAATGAGTAGATAAGTAACATCTTTCCTCTCGTTTTCCTGCGTAATATGTGGGAGTCATTTAATGGGATGGAACTATGTAACAGGAAACGCGCGCTATTTGATTTAACTAATAGAGCGTACGTGGTGGTAGAGTTCGTCGCTAGATGCTACTCGTACCAGTCAATTTTCCGAGTTTTCTCTTTCTGTGTTTAGATGGATGACCAAAATAAAGCAATGCTTGTCGAGGTCTCTCTTTTAATGGGTGACCAAAGTAAAGCAAGGCTTACTGTGGTCAGCCTTTGGATGGCTGACCAAAGTAAAGCAATGCTTACCGAGGTCTGGATAGATAGGTGATAAGAGCTTATTACCAAGTTGAGATGTCTACTTACTGTTAAGGCTCGTTCTTTTTTACTAAGTTTTGTTGTCTTAAACCATTGTTATCCTCGTTGTGAAGTGACTTCTATCACGTTGTTTTCATAATTGGTATCCACTTTCTAGCTAAACTTGATATGGTTTGTATGTGTTGGTCAAGTCTAGGAATGAAATTTTAATCCAGTTTCCGCTTATCGATTGAGCTAAAACTTTCCACACACCTTTGTTTCTGGTGACAATGCATGACCTGATACTGTAGCAAGGATCGTCTCCTACTAGAGATTTTAAACGGAAACAAAAAATTGTACACGCTTTCAATTATGAAATGTTCAAATTATTTCAATATTCTGAAATTTACATACATACTGTTTTACTACAAAATGTTAAACACCTGTTGAACACTCACTGTCTAAAAAGAGTGTAAACTGCAAAGCGACCTTTATTCATTTTTTTTTTAGTAAGACGGTGAATGTTTAGCTATGAGGTCACATCTTGAAAGTGAAACCTTGTTACTGAACAAATTAAACAACAAATAATATTCAGCAAATATTTTTCTACCAAAACATAGTGATGTACGAATGATTTAAGTTTAGGAAGCAGGAAGTGTAATGTAACAGATGTGCAGTGGGTATGATTGTATGACTTGTTGCGTCTACGAGTCCACGCAATATTGCCATCTTTTGATACCGGATGTTGTTACTGCATTGATTAGATGCAAGTGCTTTTTGCATGGATTATGAGCATTTGCTCGCCTGCCAACACCACACACCTTTTTTTTATTTTTATCGTGGTAAAATCATCAAATGAGTCCTCCCACCCAGGGCAGGGCGGGAGGGACTGTCAGACTTGTACTGGCTAAAATCCACGGTGTCCTTCACTAGCCCTTTACGTACCGGGGTCACGGTAATCCCTTGGTCCCGCGACCCCGGCGGGCTTTGACCCTCTACAGGCCCCGTTTCTATGCTGACACTCTTTGAGGCGCGCGTGGAACACAACGCGCCGTCGACCCGGGCATGGTCCATGGTCGGACAGCGAGTCGCCCATTACTCGCTGCCCGCATGCCCCTCGCTGCCCGCATGCCCCTCGCTGCCCGCATGCCCAACACCACACACCTCACACCTTAAGGAAATATTCAGGGCTTACAGGCGCACGAATTCCATTAAGTTTATTTAATTCGAAGTTTACACTGCACTTCTGCTGTCGACATCTCTCATTATTGACACTTGCATTATGCCACAGAAATGAGTCACACGACAAAAAACAAAGTCTTTCTCCTGTCCAAAATATTCCACGTTCAAACGGACCAATCGCTTGTAGAAAATTGGCCAATTATCTAGGTATCCAATAGAGTAATAGACAATCGACGAACACGTGTGTTTTACGTCACTCGAATATTTAAGGATTTAATTATAATTATAAACTATTACCTGCCAGTATCGTGTGAGTGCGGGAATTGGGCAGCGGGGTCAACGACTCGCGTTCACTTTCTCTCGGTGACCGCTGCCTTGTGAGTTGTGGATGACATACACTTATAGTCACGGATTTAATGCTAAGCGTTATTCATTGATGTTTATGTTGGGTAATGCTTGCTTATTCACATTTTTGTGGATGGAGAGAAAGGTTTAATATTATGTGTAATGGGAATGGACTAACTAAAGGTACTCCGTATAAAAAGGTGCCAAGATTTTGATCAGGGTACGTCATTAAAATCATTAGCAGTGAGCTCATGTCAGCCGAGTCTTACCGACTTTCGTCTTAGTAACCACGTGCTAGAGGTCAGACGGTATGTTAAATACTGATATTAGACTGTATCCTGTTAAATTGAAAGCCCCCCGAAACAGCTGCTATTATATTAGTTTTGATGACCAAGAGTATTGATTGCCGTTGTTTACTCATTTATTGGAATCTTGTAATTTGCAAGTACAAAATGTTTACAAAGTAAAATATAAATAAAGTAGTGTCATTGACTATTATATCATATATGCATGTGTTGTTTAATGTTATTGCACTTGTCAAGCGAATGTCTTTAGATCGAGGCCTTCCTAATTGGGATTCTTTAGGTAATTGGGTCGTGGAATTTGAAGAGTTCAGAAGCCACCTGACAAAGTCATTTGACTTTTTCGCCTGCGCTTTTTCCCATCTGGAAAGCAATCACCTAGTCAATAAATAAAGCCCAATTACCTTTTTTTTTATCGTGGTAAAATCATCAAATGAGTCCTCCCACCCAGGGCAGGGCGAGAGGGACTGTCAGACTTGTACTGACTAAAATCCACGGTGCCCTTCAATAGCCCTTTACGTACCGGGGTCACGGTAATCCGTTAGTCCCGCGACCCCGGCAGGCTTTGGCCCTCTACAGGCCCCGTCACTATGCTGACACTCTTTGAGGCGCGCGTGGAACACAACGCGCCGTCGACCCGGGCATGGTCCATGGTCGGACAGCGAGTCGCCCATTACTTGCTGCCCGCATGCCCGCGCCTACGGTGGCCGGAGATCGTCTTGCGACGTCCGACGCCGTGGGCGTCTACCACTGCGGCTGGGGTGGAGGGAGAACGCTGTCCTCTCCCTCAGGCGGCCCGCCTCCTCCTTCACGAGCATGACTGCTTCGCAGAAGGAGGCGACCGCTTCCCACTCCATCTCGCCCCGCAGCATGGCCTCGACCAATGCCGGGCGCGAGAGGTCTCCGCCTATCGCCGTCGTGAGGACACGGCGGTGCTCTGCCCAAGCGGGGCAGTCCTGCACCGTATGCTCCACCGTGTCCTCCGGACGATCCTCGCAGTGGTGACACCCAGGCGTTTCTTCCCTCCCTATCAGACACAGGAACCTCCCGAAACTTCCGTGTCCGGTGGGGACCTGCGTCATGCGGTAGGTCAGGACGCCGTGACGCCTATCCAGCCACTCCTCAAAGAGGGGTCTTAAAGCCGCGATTGCGGCGTGCCCGAGCCCAAGTACCTAGGAGAAGTAGAGGTATTTCATATTGGGATTTTCTCCTCAAACTACATAGTTTTACAATACTGTCTTTAACTACAACTACATCTACAACAAGAAAATATCTTAAAAGTTTCTCTAGCTTACCGCCGTGTTTAGTGTATTTAACATTTGGTTAATAACCTTAGTCTTACTCACCAAGGCCTTCAGTCGACGTTCAATAACAAGCTGCTATTAGCAGCTAGTGTATAATATGAGCGTGCTTTCTCCGGCTTTGTTATCTAGCTTGTCCTATTTTTGGGACGGATGTAGAAATAGTTTGGTTTGGACTGGTATTAGTTATTAGATACTTGGGACTATTTATTACGTTGTATTGGCTAGTTAATGTTTGGAATATCAACTTAAACAACTTATTTCAGAGTTTAAAATTCTTTTCGCTATCACTTCTGAGTGGGTGCCGAGGGAGGCCTAGACGCGTTAATGCGAGATTTGTCGGAGAAAACCAAAAAAATGGGAAGTAATCGAAGTTTATGTCTGTCTTTTGCCCTGCAGTGGTAAAAGTAAGTAATACACTTCTGTGTGTCTGAAAGCATGCTTGCATTCAAGATTTTCTTTTTTTTTAGCGTTGTAAAATCTTTAAATGAGTCCGCCCATCCAGGGCAGTGCAGGTCCCTCCTGTCAGACTTGTACTGACTAAAATTCACGGGTCCTTCAACAGCCCTTTACCTTCCGTAGTCACGGTAATTCGTTAGTTCCGAAGACATTATATTATATTGAGATTTTTGATTAGGTATTAAATGACGTCAAGTGTCGTTTAGTAATGGTATAGCTTGTTTGCTAATTTTTTTTTTCTATTATCGCCAGGTGTCAGCTCTATTTGTCGCGGGACTCACGCATTACCGTGACCCCGGAACGTAAAGGGCTATTGAAGGACACCGTGGATTTTAGTCAGTACGAGTCTGACAGTCCCTCCCGCTCTGCCCTGGCTGGGAGGACTCATTTGACGGTGTTACCTCGTTAAATAAAAAAAAGGTGTCATCTCCATGATTAACCAAGTATTTAGAACAACACTGTTTTAGAAGTTTCATGCGTCATTATTATGTACACTCTTTTGTGCTTCAAATCCTGTTCGGATTTCACAACTTCAGAATCCTAAGCCAACGTAGATGTTCACAGTAACTGTGCTGATTTCATTATTCACGTAACTAAGACCTAGCAAATGCTGTGTCATATCGTCTAGATTAACATTCAAATCTCGCTCAAAAGCGGTAACAACGCCGCGCAGTCTGTTACTGTAGACATGTTTCATAATAAATATCAAAAATAGCACATGTGTATAACCGAATATGTTGTTTTAACGGCCATCGACCTTCTATTGCGTAATATTTGCTCGAAAGTGCTGGCAGCCTAGAGATTCTTGTCACGTCAGTTAGTATGGCAAATAAAATTTATGAAAGCCCCCATGATTTTAAGCAGAGTGATATAACTCCTACTTGGGTTACTAGGTGCCTACTTTGCTGTGGAATTAAATGTGTGGGTGGAACCACTTGAAATTGTACATCCTTATTACAAGAATCATGGCGCATCTCTGAAGAATGCTGCAATACATTATGTCTGTGCTCAATGTTGACCAGTATTGATATTATGGGTTTTGTATAGCACGAATTACCGCGACCCCGGAACGTTAAGGGCTATTGAAGGACACCAGGATTTAACCAGTACGCGTCTGACAGTCCCTCCCGCTCCGCCCTGGGTGGGAGGACTCATTTGATGATTTTACCACGATAAAAAAAAAGTTAAACAGAAGTGTTGTTCCTAGTTTTGTAATATAATGGAAAATATTGACTGTAGCAGCATTAGGTAGCAAATAATGGTATGGTAAGATTAGTTTTAGCCTCCCAACTAAAAAAACACACTTATTAGAAATGGTATTTTATCCAAACATCGTAAAAAACATACTCTTAAATTCTAACTACAAAATTGTTCATAAAAAAATTAGAAACAAATACTTTAGCACTGTGTATGCGCAGCAATTTTATTCATCCAGATTGCAATCTCTATGTTGTTGCTCACAGATGTCGTTCCGTGTGTTAATTTCTTCCGCCGTCGGTAGATGGCGGTACATGATCGCCGAACCGCGAAGTTTTTTAGAAAACGTTTCATCTTTCTTTTCTTCATCAGTACCGAAAACAGTTTTCTGCATTCTAGTAATAAATGGAGTAACTTTACACACTAATAGTCGAATACAAGACGTATCTTCCTCCGTACCTTGTTCTTGAATTAATTCGTCAATAGTTTCTGGCAGAGATTCATTTTTAGCGGCTGCGATGATATCCTGAAGGTTCCGTGAGTTTTGTTTCAGGATCCATGATGTGGGGTCTTCTGATCGATACGGTTTTGTTGGCCGTTTTGGTCCTGAGAGGAACGTTGATATCTGGAAAATGATTATAGTCGCAATTAAAATTGATAAACTACTTGAAATGACGGTACGTTTGGTGCAGTGGCTGAGCGATTGGACTGCTGCACTGCGGGTTGCGGGAATATTTGTATGATCTACAAGTAGTTGTTTCGGGTCTAGGCGTTTGTGTATGTGAGTTTATATGTTTGTAAACGCCCCCACGACACAGGAGAAATTCATAGTGTGTGGCAACGTTTAAAAAAAAAGTGGGCATCGAAATATTACTAAGCTGAAAGCAAGCAAACTGCTAATATCATCATAATAATATTAGCCGTAGGATGTCCACTGCTGAGAGGACCTGTTGGAAGCGGCTTTCATCCAGAGCTATCCTGTGGTCTCTATGAGATGCTAAAATGTGTCACCTAGAAATTATGGCACAAGGTTGTTATTGAAAATCAAATGTTTACTCTGGATGTGATAGACAGAAACGGTTATACAATAAGGTAAGCACTAATCGTCCTAAAAGTACGGTTTTACAACTTACCATTTGTGCTACAAATACTAAAGCGTTGACAGCCACGGCACTTATTTGGTTCGGTTGCAGTCCAAATAGACGAACTATTTGTCGCAAAGGTGTCAGGGGACTCTGCGTTTCATTGACGTCATAATCCGGGCCTTTATCGTGGGTATATGATTCGCTTTCACTGTATGAAGACGATTCCTCATTGTGAAGATCATTTTGAGGCCATCGTCTATTCGAATTTGAAGGATTATTCGCCGTTTGGAAGGCTCTTACTACGAACTCTGCTACTTTTAATGCTACTGATTCTGACCCTGTAAGCGATAAAGGAGAATTGAAAATTATCATAGACATTCCGGAAGCTCTGGAATGCGAGCAAAAGAGAGATAGTTTGGTAATTTGTGAGTGCTGTTCTTTATCATATCTAATTAGTAAGTTGTTTGGGAAAGGTCTATACAATTTTAGTACAGATAAGTAGTCAATGAAGAAAAAAAACATTTGCTAACAATGTTAATCAACCAAGATCACAATGTGTATCGAGTTGTGTATTACTCGGTCTAATTCACGTCTGATACTAAATAACGGCAAGAAATGTTGCTACTAGTTGTTCTAACATACCGAGTAAATTCTGAGCGAATTTCATCCCGCTGCTGAATCGGTCCATCAATCCATCATTTCTGTATTGTTCAACGGAGCACACGACTTGGAAAGTAATGAGAAGCACGCAAAGAATACGTAGCGCCATCTTGAAGTCGCGCACTGAACTACGAGGAGAAGCGACGCTGAAGGTTGTGCCATGGTTCGGTTCCTACTGTAATGTGTGCGCAAGCGCAATTGTCGTACTAGAGCATAACATTTTCGAATAATTGTGCCTCGAGAGTGTATAAAGGATGATTGCAAAACATATTCGGTTTTTTAAACCGACTTTCTTATTATAATACTCGTAGTTTGTTTGTGTATTCAACAGCCAGAAGTTTCAATTTCTTTGTCATCATTCTTTTCATGTATTGTAACAGATGGCGCTGCTTGTTCTACTATTTGATGTTATAATATATGTTGATGTTATGTACAAATTCATGAGGGTTTTTGTATATAATTTCGATAGCATTATTTGTATGATCATGAATTATTAATGTAAAAATTAAGCGTTCATTGTAGGGCCCCGGGAAGATTTTAGAATGTATTTTCAGTAGAGTTATGACGTATGAATGCGTTCATCTTATTTATATACATTTTACTTCATTTCATCAGACAACTATTTTTGCTATCTGTTCAGGTAGGTAAAGCTTTTAAATTGAATTAGAACATAATAATCAACCCTGTATCCTTCGGAAGGTGAAGAACCGAAGGACCTAAGATACACTCATATAATTTCCCAGATTTCTGAGATTTTTCCCAGTTATTGCTAGGTTCAATGTATTATGGGGCCAGCTTATTTAGGTACATCAACCAGGCTTAGACCCAAACACCCGGTTGCTAACGAGAATTCCTGGTGGAAAAACTCACTTACTATTGCTAACGATATACAAATGTTTTCAGAATTCCCAAAAACGCTAAAAGTTAATAAGTATCAATGTAAAGAAAAATCAGCACCCTATATTAGCATTTCGCGATGCGTTGACAGAGGACAATAGAAGCGGAAATGTAGGCTAGACCACAGCTTTCATATTTCTTACAAAATAAGCAGTAGGCTGAACCAGCTAATCGCTCTAAATGTAAAAATATGTTAATGTTTCCGATTACTTTAGAAAAACAATAAAGGAGACTGGCTAAAATCTGCTGGACGCCCAAAATTAACATTCCCGTATCCTTTGTTTTAGACGGATGCTTCTGATTGTATTTCTTTAAGACTCGGATAGGTAAATTCGGTCGTTGATTGGTTACAGAGAAAGATTCAACCGAGATAGATGATAATTATCTTCATTTTCAGCGTAATTGATACCTAAAGCGTATTTTTTTTTACTTTACCAATAACGTGATTTGGGTGGCCACAGGCGGCAAACGATTATTCTGATTCTGTATCTCAAATAAATATAAACAAAAAGACCTACTTATTATTTAAGTCCTACTAATATTACAAATTCAGGACAAGAGCGTAAAAGGCCTACCAGTTTTAAGATGCACTGTTCCATTTATCATGACCGCTAGGCGATTGTCGCGCTTAGCAGACCATAATGATCACGACATCAACGTTATGCTCAACTTTATTTCAACACCTTACAGCCCCTGAGTGGTTGTCTCCCACCATGTTTGTGCTCATCATCATGTATTCTGCTTTCAAAATCTCATCCGCTGACGTCACACCGACTGACGTGACGTTCCTGAACGAGTTGCCATTGGATAAACTTTTGAGACTGAAGAACTCGCTACAAGATCTAGTGACAGCTGATTATGAGAATGTTACAGCGACTACACCATCGTACATACAAAGATTTGGGGCTGAAGCGATGGCTATACAAGCACCACCCCTCAAACGAGGGGACTATGAAGAGATAGTGTACAAGAAAGAGAGCTACAGCAAGATCAGCAACATCTTCTCAATGTCTGTCACTACGCTTGCGTTTCTCGCATTTGGGGGTTACTTGCTGTGTTTAATCGTTCAAGCGGTGAAAGCGAAGCAGACGTACAATGCTGCTATTCCAACTACGCAGCCAACGACGTTCTTCGTGAGTGCAGGAATAAAGAAGAGGCCTCAAACTCAATTCGCATCTTCGTACGGAAGAAAAAAGAGAGATAATAGGTTTAGAAGGAGTTTGAAGTTGGTGGACTTGCCTCCAGAGCAGCTGTTCGACGCGTTGCTGCAAGTTTGTGAGGGTTATGCGAAATGGAGTGATAGAAAAGATGTTGGGACTTATTAACATTGTTTGTGAGTTTTTGGTGACGGACTTTTTATATTTTGGTTATGATGGTTATTACTAGCTAACGGATGTTAAATCATCTAATTTATTTTGTGGTACCATATCGGTTTCATATTGGCCTGATTATTGTGTAATGTATTTTTATATGTTACTTTCGATTCTAGTGCGAGCAAACACCTTAGCGGTGAGTTAAATATTTAAAAAATATGCACTTTTCCAGGTTAAGTTTTAAATTTCATTTATGTCGATATTTCATCTTAATAAGAATCAGCACATAAAGACTATGAAGATATTATTATTTTTCACTAAAAAGCCGAGAGCTACGAAACGCTGTTTACATTAAAAGCAGGAAGCCAGATTGCCCAGCAATATACCTACAATCTGTAAACGTTTTCAAACTGTCAAATAATCACGCTAACACCTAATAATAGCTGCATCGTAGCTTTAAAGATTCTATTGTACATTCCTCTCAAGTGAAGATTCGCTCTGAACTTCTGTAGCTGAAATATCCACTTAGTTTAGTCGTCTTAGAGTTTATATTTGAATGTATCGTGTCAGATTTTTATGATATTTTAGCATGTAGCGTGTGTTGAGTTTTGTTTGTAAGAGCTGGTAATGAGGGGCTGCGTTCGGTCTGTCATCGCGGCTCCTCTAGTGTTTACAGCCCGGTGCCCACATACACAGTTAGAGATGTGAAATAGCCGTGTAACGTGTCTTATAAAAATAAATTTATAATTTATCTACCACCTATAAAACTGTTTGTAATTTACAAGAACTCTGTTTCATACTCATTAAGATTGTTTAATATTTTTTCTTGTTTGAAATGCCGGTTTTGAATTACATCAATTAGAACTTGCAACTCGAATTTAATTTTTAATTCGTTTCAGAATTAACAACACTATATTAGTTTTTTTTTTTACAATTTCAGAAGAGCATTAGCTTTTTAGGTGATTTTGCGTTCGTTAACTACTCGTTTACTAAAAAAAAATATGCAATCTAATAAGGATTTGCGCGAGTACCTAAGTGACATCGTTTAACTTAAATCATCACAGCCCCTTTAATTTGTGATGAGTAAAAGATCTAAAGAACAAACGTCTCGCACAGACAAAATAACGTCGCATTAACGTAAGATTAATCACTCTGTGTAGTGTTAAACTTGGTTTAACTCACTGTGGTGCATGTGGGCTGTTTCCCTGTGAGCCTGAGATAAAGACCCTTATACACCACATGCCTGCCACCGACGAAGACGTGTAAACAAGCCCACTTCTGTATCTTAGATAATTATCTTTTAAATGTCGCTGCTTTACACTGTGCAGTCTGTACTATTACGCAACTTTATGCATACTAATATTTTTAAATGAAGCAAATAAAAATAAAACACAATTAAAATAAACAATAAGGCTTTGATGATAATTTTTGCTGTTGTTTTTGAAGTAAATTATTTAGGTTAATTACACACAATTTACATTCATCTTGCATTAATAGAAGTAAAATAAAAAATAAAATGAAACTAAAAGAAAGATATATTTAGATAAAGTAAATTAATTTTAGAAATATCACATTAATAACCAATTTCTGGGCTCTGTTAATGTCGGGCAAATGCGACGGATCGATGCCGTCGGGAGCAAGCAAATTACTAATTCAATATTATTATATGACTAGCTTCCGCCCGCGACTCCGTCCGCGCGGATGTCGGTCTTCGCGTGGATTGTTTATTTCTCCATTTTGAGTAACTGAGAATGGCTTTGTTATTTTTTATTTCATTGTTTATTTTTTGCCACCGACTTCCGAAATAAAAGTTATTTTGTAGATTATTTTACCCTTTTTGGTGGTTCTTTTTGAAGGCGGTGACATTTTTTTTTTGAAAAAGTTTTTTATTTTTCTCTTTTTAGTTTAAATATTCAACCCAAATTCTTGCCAAATACATATAATATAATCCGTAGCACTGGTAATAACATCCCTCATGTAAGTACACAATAAGCTAATAAAATTCCCTATCTCAAAAACTACTGAACCGATTTTAATGAAACTTTCAGTATTCCCTAAGTGGAACGATACCTAGCACAAAAAAAAAGAATTATTTAATTCGGATGTGTAGTTCCGGAGATATGCGAACAATGAATCAGTCGATGCCTGCTCCTTACTGTTAAGGAGTTGTACCTTCCATCATCAGCTCAGCTACATAAGATGATGATTACCATACGCAAGTACTTGAATTACTTCATAAGATTTACGAAAAACGATGCGTGGGCCTATAAAATTTGAGGGTTGCCCTCGATTTCTCCAAGATCCAATCATCAGATCCTGATTTGGTGACAATGGGACCACACGGGAAGCACGAGCTTTCAAACAAAAAAAGAATCATGAAAATCGGTTCACGAAGTCGGTCGTTATGCGGTAACAAACTACTGTTAAGGAGTTGTACCTTCCATCATCAGCTCAGCTACATAAGATCATGATTACCATACGCAAGTACTTAAATTACTTCATAAGATTTACGAAAAACGATGGGTGAGCCTATAAAATTTGAGGGTTGCCCTCGATTTCTCCAAGATCCGATCATCAGATCCTGATTTGGTGACAATGGGACCACGCGGGAAGCACCAGCTTTCAAACAAAAAAAGAATCATGAAAATCGGTTCACCCAGTCGGTCGTTATGCGGTAACAAAATTAAAAAAAAAATACAGTCGAATTGATAACCTCCTCCTTATTTTGAAGTCGGTTAAAAAGTATCCTATGTTACGCCCAGGATAATAAGGAATAATTATACCAAGTTTCATCGAAATCGAACCGTTACTTTTCACGTGATGCCTGCACAAACAGACGGACAGACAGACAGACAGACAAAAATTTTTTTAATCATATATTTGGGTTTGGTATCGATCCAGCAACACCCCCCGCTATTTATTTTTTCAATATTTGCAATGTACAGAATTGACCCTTCTACAGATTTATTATATAGTATAGAAGATATAGATATATCATTTATTTCAGAAATCATTCCATAATATGGACAATAATTTGCTAGTAGAATTACTTAAACGAACGATTTTTTTTTGAGTCAACTGCATGCAGCTGACTTAAGTGCACAATAGGACAATCCAGTTTGTTAGCAATGACACCCAGGAGACTGTTAGAGCTGGCCTGCACTCTGTACACCAAGGATGCAGCACGCTTGCGTCTTATTGCAGCGAAACAATCAGTATGCGCGTCGGCAAACATATCTGACGCGATCCAGAAGCGAGGCAGCTCTAACAGCATCCTAAATGCATTGTTGTACTGGACTTGAAGAGCACTGACGGCTTTAAGAGTAAAATTTGTCTAAAGGCTAAACGAGTAAAATATTTGACAGTTTGCTTTAAAGAGTGTCACTTTAACGGCTCCTGAGCAACGTGGAAACCAACAGCGAAACCAACGTTAATACCTATGATATAAGATCTACACTTATGTAGAACTTATGTAGGCATTACTTTTATCCAATGAGTAAAGAATCTACGTAGGAATACAACGTGTATCTGTGGAGATACTAAAATTGATGTCATTAATCTATCAATCTGCTCAAACCTCAGTCGTGATTGAGCTGCCCCTGTCCAGTTCGACTCACCGACTTGTATTTAATCTTATTATAACAATAAATAGCACTAGCCATACTTTATACAGCCAGATCTGCTAGCATCTTGTTAGCGTGAGTCATTTCTCATGTAGTACGTACACGTGTCTGCGTACAAAGGAACGAGGTCTTGTTCGCCGAATTCATCATTTAAAAATATCCTAATTTGTTTTAAGTGTTCTAAATACTGAAAATCTAGAAATGCCTTTGTTGCTATACACAGATACACAGGCACGCCTCAATGGATACAAAACTTGTAAGGTTTTGGAGACTTGCTTCGCATTGTGGACGAAGAGCTTTAAATACCTATCCTACCTTTAACGGTGTCTTTTGCATTAAACATTGTGTTCATAGCTTGGAAAGGTAAAATAAAATCTATTTACTAAGGAAGATTCCCTGTGTACCTAATGGTACTGTGTTCTAATCTCTAAAAATCTAAGATTCTTATAAATTGTTTTATACGTATATGAATTATGGTAACATTCGTCCAAGTGTTAAATTGTCAACATGTCAATATGTAAAAAAGTCTAAAGTTATGCTGGATAAAAATATCAAGTGACAGAATGTTCATATGACATAAAGTGAAAATGATTTAACTACAAATTATTGAATTAATATCAAGACAATGTTGAATCAGAATAAATACTCGGCTTATCAATTACAATTTCAAACACGACACTTATCACTCAATATAGGTTTAACTTATCGTAATATCAGTGTATTTTATTCATAAGTTCAGATCATAAAATTAATACCCACTCAAAAGAATCCACACAATACGATATCATGTTTACTAAATCGATCGTGAGTTGAATAATTTAAAAGTTTTATTTTAATGGCTCGATTTATTCGTGCTAATATGACTCGAATAATCGAGTGTGTTTAGGTCAAAGGTTTACGATTGAGGACCCTCTAAACTAAATTGAATTCGACTCGGAATCGCGTCGTAAAAGAACTCATCGTAAGACTTTACAATCGATTCGAATGTTATGGGGCATTCGACAAAGAGCTGTAAAATAAAATATAAGAAGGCAGATGCACCTCGCTATGTTGCACGTAATGTTGTCATCAATTTGAACAACACAGTAGGCCCACCGAACCATGATACTCCTCTTTTGGTTCTGTAGACAGTTGGTCTATGTTGTCTTTAAAAGATATCTAGTTGAATATTAAAAAAGGGCCTCGAAAGACCAAGAACTGACACTTTTCGGAATGTCTTTGCAATTCATCTGCGAATCGGACCCGATCAAAATTATCTAACCATCAAACATAAAACAGTATATAGGTCTTTTTCAGCGCCAGAGTGCATTGTTCAGAGATTTTATAACCAACAAAATAGTTTTTTTTTTATATAAATTTAACGACAGAATTACCCATAGGTCTACTGCAGGAAAAGTCGACTGACTTTTCAAAATGAAACTTTTTTCGATCACTAATGTTTGTCTTTATTTTGTTAAAGTGGGATGACTAACATTCGTGGGGAGTCCAAAAAGAGATCTATTTTAAGTGGACGTTTAGTGACTGATATGGCGATAGTGATTTTCTCTCAATCAATTCGTGCTATTTAAGGGTGCTCTTTTAGGCCCAGTATATTTCATCTAACTTGAACCAACTCATCACAATATTTTGTTACTTAGGTAACAGGGACAAAAAAGTATGAAAATTGTTATGTAGGAATAAAATCCTTATCATCGTAAAAACGTATTATAAACAGTTCTATCCTAAAATAGGTACAGGAACGTCGTGCCTTAAGGACGCATTTCGTAATCTATTGGCTATTACATAAAAGCGAGTTAACGACAACGTTTATGTTATCTGCCGCCCACCTTAGGTTCAGGAATGTGTCACCAATCAATAATACTTAACTTGATAGTTGGCGGCGTCTTTGATTTGCGTTTATTGTTAATTGTCAGCTAATCTTATGACGAATAACATGACGCTGGAAAATTGCTAGAAAGCTATAGTTGCTTGGGGAAAGTAAAATCGATTTCTAAACATAATTGTGACGTTGGTACCAACATTAATGTGTATATAGTGAGTAAACGTGACCCTGGAACGTACAGTGCTATTGAAAGAACACCGTGGATTTTAGTCAGTACGAATCTGACGGTAATGGGTGGGAGGACTCATTTGATGATTGTACCACGTTAAATGACGATCTAAAATGCGAAACGAAAAGCTTTTTAACTGAATTCAAAGTCAGCTTTACTTTTCTCAAACAATCTATTCTTAATGAACTTGATCTTTGATATAATTTCAAAGAAAATTATTTAACAGTTGCTGCAAGTACCTATCCGACTACTTAGACCAGCGAGAAATTACAACACACACGATACCATCGACACATATAACACACGCTACACCTGCAAATAAACATCTAGAAATAGGTAATAACAAGCTCATATCTCATCTACATCATAATAAGGAATTATACAGATTAGCAATTACTTCGAACAACACTCATTAAGATAACTCATACACTCTAAAATCATTCATTACCACACATTGGAGTCACACGCGCTGATAAGTAAGATCTACGAACTGGTCAAGCTCAGGAACTGGGTACACTAGCGAGCAAAAGTATGGGATCACTAAATTGGAATTGATCCGGGATAGCTCGTTCAATAATGGCGTGATTTGAAAGAATTTGGAATCAATTTAAAGTTAACCCGTTAAACCTTTAAAGTGGAACCATTTTTACGACTTTTACCTAGTTATTAAGTACTCAAGATCGCGCTAAATCGGAATAAGTGATTCCATACTTTTGCCCGCGAGTGTAGTTTCCTCTCGTCCTAAACCCACTGGTCCTATAAGTACTGATCCTTATAGTAAAGATGGTAAAATCGTGGCTTGGCGCAGTCGTAAGTAATCGATAACGATATTGCTTAGACGTCGTATAATCGCCATGAAAACTAGAAACGATATATATCTGACAAGTATCTATGTAAATGGCATTTGAATAGGTTTCTACAGTTATAGGGAATTAAAAACATTGCATTAAAAACATTTTTTTTTTTTATCGTGGTAAAATCATCAAATGAGTCCTCCCACCCAAGGCAGGGCGGGAGAGACTGTCAGACTTGTACTGACTAAAATCCACGGTGTCCTTCAATAGCCCTTTACGTACCGGGGTCACGGTAATCCGTTGGTCCCGCGACCTATCGTGGTAGAGTAAAGCGAGTATAAAAGTATGTATAATGCAGCTAAGTACAAGTATACCTTTTTTTTTCAACGTGGTAAAATCATCAAATGAGTCCTCCCACCCAGGGCAGAGCGAGAGGGACTGTCAGACTCGTACTGACTAAAATCCACAGTGTCCTTCAATAGCCCTTTACGTACCGGGGTCACGGTAAATCATAAGTCCCGCGACCAAGTTCATCTGCCTGCCTAAGGACTAGCTGTTTGATCAATAAGTTAAACTAACTATTGTAAAAATCACATATTAAAAAAATCCTTATAAAATGTATAGGATTTTACTAATAGTTTAATTACTTATCTAACAATTCGCTCTAAGTTCGGTTAAACTGATATCAGATCAATGTCAAATGTGCTTTAGCACAAATCTATTCTTATTCATTTGGCTGCCCAAGTTCACATGAAGTTTCCTGCTTATTTAAAATGTAACCACTAAAACAAGCCATCAATGTGATTCCTTTACATATAAACTTATTAGGGCTGAAAAGATTCCCAACAAAAACTGTAGGTACTATTAACACAGATAAAACTAAGATATAAAAAGTAATGTTTTTAGAGAAAATATCTCAGATTTGAATAAAGGAACCTTTTTCGTGCGTTTTGTTAATTTTCAAAGGTACTGGACTGGTCTTTCTCGATTCAATAGACTAACAGTTTTTTTTTAATATGTTAAGTTTCATAATTGATAAATTTAATGGTTCCATTTTAAACGATCTACTAATTAGATTATGTATACGAAAACAACGCTTTCAAAGTATTACTTATAGTCTTTTTATAGTTATGCAAATAGATACCAACAGAGCGTCATATAATATGCCAATCGGACTATGAATTATTATTATGAACGCAGGCCAACAAATTACCATTCAAAATGGCACCATGTTCACGTACTGGCACAGATAGGCACTAGTTGCAACACTCATGTATGGCCACATGCCCACTTAGGCATTACATTAAGAAACTAACAATAAATATCTCAGGCAACAAAATACATCGCGCACTCTGTTGACAAATCCTGCAATAAAATATAAGCATTTACAATAAAATTAATTATTATTTACACGGTACGGTGGGCGCGAGAATTGAAGATGGAATAATGTGGATAAGCCCCGGAATATTTTTGGAATATGAACGATGTTCTTCTGTTTATTCGAGTCGGATTGTTCCATATTGTATTCGCTAAATCCTCGTAAAATGGTCGAAATATGGAAGTTTATCAATCGTTACACTAATCACTGTAATGTATTCGATACATTCAAACTCGATGCAATGGACCTTGATCTCAATATTAATAGGAATGAAGAACTTACAGTTTACAGCGTATCAATTCATGAAAGGATTTATGGCCACATTTATGTCTTCATAAATTAAATTAAGAAAATACAATTGTAGCGTTAAAATATCGATATCAGTGACCACACTAAAGAGCAAAGCACATTACGTGGTACTGGAATTACAAATAAAACTCGACTATGAACATTTTCAGGGGTGCTTTTATCAATTAACACCAGTCGTATCGCTTGCATCGCCTGGCTTATTCGAATGGCCATTAAGATGGTTGATTATCGCCGCACAGCTAAATCGACTAATAAAAATTCTCCTTGATGGAAAGTCATTTCGTCCAATAACATCAAATACCAAAAATTTATCGATTTGTATACTTTTCTTAAAAACAATAAAATTGCACTATTCAACATAAGGTCAGTAAACTAGGTCCATATCAAGCTCACCAGCAGTTCCGCCATGCTGGAGGTCCGGGGACCCCGCGGCGCCTTGCTTTATCGCACGCTGCGCCCGCGCCGGACACCTCACGTCCCCCTCCTTACCGAGTAGGGTCACCATCTCGGCTACAAACACAGTACACGCCTACGGAGGGATATTGAGGAAGTGGTGAGGCCGTTTTTGGTGATGCTTTATTGCCTAGACTTGTTACGAGCATTTGTCCAAATTGTATATCGGAAAATGTGGGTAAGTTTGTGTAGGTTGGAGGTTCGGAAAATTCTGTGTTGGGGCATTTGAATTGAAAAAGTTTTCTTTCAAATGATTGGGGAAAAAATTTGAGCAATTTCTTATTTTGAGGAATTAAAATAGTCCCACAGTTAATATTATTTTGATTTCTTTCTTTTTTTTCCGAGAAAATTAAACTGAAGACGGAATTAACTGTGTAACTTTTTCTTCTTTGAAATAATATCCAACCCTACAAACCTATCATGTTAAAAAACAATAAAACATCATTTAACATGAAAAACAAAAAGCTAATACAAAAACGCTTTTAAAAAGTAATTCATCTAGCTAATAAGCAATTAAAATTCAAAAACAGGCGTTACAAGGGTATCGATCATGTCCCATTGAGCCGTTACTAAATTATTTTTATGTTGGTCGCTTCCTGAGAAATTGACACGAGATACGGGAACATGGCGCCCGCGCACACACGCATGCACTGAAACAAATTATGATACTGTCACAACACCACTAATTGACAATTTAGTTTGCATAGTATTATCACGGTGTGACTGCTAGTGTGATAAATGTGGTAGCTGTACCTTTGAAAATGGGTTGCGTTACACACGCTAGCTGAATATATGGTGGTAGAGAGAACGGTTATATGAAACTGAAAATATTATATTAACATTTATTAACTCTCGTTGTCCAGAAACATACCAGGGCCAGCAGGGTCTGCTATAACTATAGTATCAGAATGGTCTATCATTGGTTTCATAATTGTTGATTTTGACAAGTTTCGTAATCTTCTAATATAATGTCGTTATTATAACTTTCCTATGATCCACCAGCTACATTTCATTTTAAAAAATTGCAAAAGTTACCACTTCAGATTGCTTATAAAACTATTAAGTAAGAATATATAGGTAAGTACATGAAAACCGGCCGGCATGTTCAAATGTCATTTTAACACAATTATATTATGAGACCATTGGCCGACCACTGATCGATTAATAAATTAAGCAGATTTCGAACTTTTAGCTAAATAACAATGGAATCATGTTGAAATGTGAAAGCTACACACTGCCGTCCACTAACTAAAAGGCCGTTAAGCCACAGTTGCTCGTTTTTCACTTTTTAATGTAGTCTTATACAACTTTCGATGCTCTATCTTTTGGTCTAAGAGTCATTTTTCTATGATTAATAGTTTAGGAGATACAGGAAGATTGCTGTGCAGTTAAACCACATAAAATGCATAATTAAAAATTAGAAAATGAATTTAAATAAATTTAATAAATATAAATGAATTAAACGTATAACATATTGTGCAATAACACTATGCCTACATATATAATTGGCAGCCTTGTTCCTAGATAGCATATTTTTCAAGAGACATCAATTCACAATTTTAGCGTTTTCTCGAAAACTACTTTTTGCACTGAACGGCCTTTTAGTTAGTGGACGGCAGCACAAGTATTTTGCCCAAAACTTCATTAGTGTATAAAGAAAGAAATAAATTAAAAAGTAAAAAATAAATAAACATCATGTCTACTTTGTAACTAACGCGTCCAATTCCATTTATCTTCAAGCAACATGGAAGCATTTTCTCATTAATTAATTAAATACACAGTACGAAATTGAGTGCACCGTACAACCGCTACCTTGGTGCTTTACGAGGGTCCCGCGGCAATCATAATTCGTCTCCGGGCCTCCGCCGGCCTCGCAGGCGTCTCTACGGACTTTTATTGTGATTTACACTCCAACAACCTTTGTTACTCCTTGTGCACCTTTTTTGCAACGTGCACGATCTGAATTTACGCGGGTGAATGCCGATTCCGTGGATTGTGATCGGTGATCGAGCTGGTTAGGGAAACGGGGTTTAGAAAGGTTGAGCTAAAGTAATTGTTGTTATGTTATCGACCAGAACTGTTTGATTGGAGAGTTAGCTTAGCTAGGGAAAAAGGCTAAGAATTTGGTCAAATATGTTATGCAGATTAGGTGCTCAGAGTACTGTACTGTAGCTTGGGTGAGTATGATACTCAGTTATAATTTTATGGATAACCCCAGCTAAATAGGTGCCTTATTATACGTTGCATATTTTCTATGATTATAATTGTTGTGAAAATAAAAACCGGCCAAGAGCGTGTCAGGCCACGCTCAGTGTAGGGTTCCGTAGTTTCCCGTCCGTTACAATAAGTGTTAACAAATAGCCTTTTTTTAAACTTGTGTGTTATAAAAAGGTTATTTGTTACGTTGACATTTTGAACTTTGACGCAACGCCATCTATCGAACCATTTATGAACTGGTTTTTACCTTAACATTTTATGCGTTTGATAACTTTGGAATGCGCGAACCGATTTCAATAATTCTTTTTTTGTTTGAAAGAAGATACGTTCAGAATAATGAAATACGTAAACGAAGTTAAAAAAAATGCTTGTATATATGATTAAATAATTGATTATACTACAAACTTAGTCCAGGAATTTTGTACCACCTTCTTGTTTTTTTTGCACAAAAACTGTTCTTTCCATCAAGTTCAAAATAATTTTCCTAGAAAGTCCTTATAAAGTTCTACTTTCCAGATTTTTTTCATATTTTCTAAACTTATGGTTCAAAAGTTAGAGGGGGGGGGACACATTGTTTTTGACTTTAGGAGCGATTATTTCCGAAACTATTGACATCATCAAAAAATGATCTTAGTAAACCCCTATTCATTTTTAAATACCTATCCAACGATATATCACACGTTAGGGTTGAAATTAAAAAAAAAATCACTTTCTATTTTACATATAGGGGGGCTACCCTAAAAAAACATTTTTTTCCAATTTTTATTTTTGCACTTTGTCGGCGTGATTGATATACATATTGGTACCAAATTTCAGCTTTCTAGTGCTAACGGTCACAGAGATTAAGCGAGGACGGACAGACAGACAGACAGACAGACATGGCGAAACTATAAGGGTTCCTAGTTAACTACGGAACCCTAAAAAGTGCGAGGTACTTTCATCATAATATCTTATTTTTCTTTCTTTTGATAAATAATTCGATTTGAGTTCGTTCTTTAACATTCCATGGTCCTGAGAAATGGGAAAAAATTGGTATAGACGCAATCATTTTAAATCATCAAAATTAGTTAATAAAACCGAAATGGATGTTGAAATTTGAAATCTCTATTCGTATGCCATGGTATGCTTAGCATAGCAATAAAAATACAATTTCCTTTTCCCACTTAGTTAATGCGATATCTATTCCAACGACTATTAATAATATTTTATTGATTGGAGTTAATGATTTTGTGCATTTATTATTATAAAAAAATCATTGAATTCATGTATATTGAGCTAATTTTCATTATTAATGGGCGATTAATATTGAATTTCATATAGAATATGGTATTAAAATGCGATTATGCAAATATTATTAGTTCTTAATAAACAGTTTATACATTTGATGGGCGCGCCACACGAGAGCAGCCGATAGCGGGCGAGCTCCGCGCGCCGGAGCCCGCTCGCTCCTAATTACAATAAATACAACAACACATTAGAATCGATCACATCGGAAAGTTATTCGTGTTATTTATCGGAACTAATAAAAGTGATGTACGGTTATCGGCTTTTATATATTTTTAGGGTTCTACCGTTGACTTGATCGAAAAAGAACCTCAAAAAAATTCCACAATAAAAGATGATCAAATTGCGTACATTCCTAAGTACCAACATTGAACATTAAATCTAAATCATAAAGCGCTTGACAAATATTTATCTCTAGTTTGCTTTTTATTTATTATAATTATCACACATTATCTTTTCTAATATCTTAAATCACGGGTAGGTATAAAAAATGCCACCTGTGTGAATATGAATTAGCTTTAACGTTAATTTAGAAAACGTGCAAAAAAAAAATATAATTTTTCAAGGAATCAAACTACAAAAAATGTTGTCACAAAACGTGACAAAATATTTATAGTGACAAAAAAAAACATGAAATAATCAATATCAATAAACCAAACTGAGAATACTGAACCAATTAGCTTGGAATAATGTTTTGTCAGGTTGTTTTATTACAAACAGGAACAGATATTTAAGGCGGTTGTTATGGGATCCGTGGCGAGACTCACACGACGCGGTATTATTTATTGCATTTATTGGGCGCGAGCTTATGCGTCGATATAAAGCATTTCCCCGGGCGACATCCAAGTACGCCGGCGACTAACGTGGGGTCGTATTATCGTGTTTTGGATGATATTTTGAAAGCATCATGGCACTTTTTTTATTGTTTTTCAGAATTTCTGTCAGATCAGAATCAGAATCAAAATTCGATTTCAGTTGCAGCGAAAGCGTTTGACGGCTTTCAAGGAAAGTTTTCGAGAGCCTTTTTGTGCTCTCAAAGAAAAAGTATATCCAACATTGAACGAAAAACTGTAATTACAAGGCGGTTATGTCATTTCTTATATGTATAGGAGCAAAATAAGTCGCATTTGCAAAATAAGCCAAAACGGTATCTAAGGAAACTTATTGGATTTTCAACAAGGGTAGATATTTTAAAAAATCAGAGCCGAGTATTATAATTTTTAGTAAAACCCTAACATTAGCAAGTTTATAGTGATCGTGTTTGCTTTTATTGATAAAAACTAGAATAAATGATTAAATACATGTTTAATTCGCAGCAGGAAACCGAAGACAGTTTATTGATGTCTAATTACAAACTGCTAGAAACATAAAATTTTATTGATTTTTATATTTGATCACATTTTAAAACAAGTCTATAATGTATTTGAATTACATTCTAAAATTCCTAGATATCATCTAAGTACCTACATGATTGTAAAAATGTAAGTGCACGTCTGTGAGATGTAGATTCTTCATCTAATCTTGTCCTAAGTAGGCGAATTATAGAACATGCTTTAAGTTACAGAAACAAATAGTAGTTGCTTTGTAATATTTTAGTTTACTTTTATTGCCTACTTATTAAATAGTAACATAATTTATTATTATATTTTACTACTTATAAAGAGTAGGTACCTAATTGATTTAATAAAAAAAAAGGAAAAATAAGGAGTCAGCAAATTGCGCACCTTCTTTACTTATGGCTTTTTAATCATCACAAATAAAGTGCTTACTTAGCTTCAATACAACAATCTTGATTCGTAAATCTTGGACATGAGAATAGCCCCCCGCGATCTGAGTCTCGTTCGGCAGACTTATGGGGATAATTCAAGTCAACAATACACTTTATTAACAGTTAGTTATGCGCTCCGTGATGATATCGCGCCTACAATTAAATATTAATATGTGTTCGAAAGGTCGTGGGCGATCCAACGAGATTTATCAGCTGTTTAATGTCCCCCCTACTTATTAACAATGTGTGTCATAGGTGAGACTCGATTTATGGGGGATTTTGATGAACTGCTTCTTCGTTTAGCGGGATTAATCATGACTTAGAATTACGTGGAATCTACTAAGTTAGACTTAGAGTCAATGGACTTCAAAAGTTTTTGATTCTAATACTACAGATGTCAAAAGAGAATAAGAAAGAGAACGATTGGGGCTGGTAATGGCCCACAATACTTCCATCATACTTACAAGTACCTATTATAAAAAGTAACAGTTTGCATGGATGAATGTTTGTTATTCAATCACCCAAAAACGGTTAGACCGAGTTGAATGAAATTTGGAATACAGATAACCTGGATTAATACGTAGGATAGTGTTTATGCCGATATTACCATGATTCCGTGGGTCAAAACCCGAACTACACGTGGAGGAAACTGCGGGCAAAAACAGATGCGATTAACACAGAACTGTGCCAGCAGAATCGTTTTTACATTCTGTAAAATATATACAGTCTATGAAATGATAAAGAATGTGATGGATGCAATGCAAAGCGTGGAAATGCCAGTTAAACGTACTCATAGTTCATAGTGACATTTTGAATAGAATTTCCTAATTGGATAGGCCATATTCAGTGGGATGGAAGATAATACAGCCTACGTAACATCAAACACGGAGACAGAATTATGTTCAATTTATATCTCTTCAAACAATGCTGTCTAGTGTCTGCCCTTTGAATTTATGCTTAAATTTATAAGCTATAGCTGAACCCCACGGCTAGATTCTCAGCAGACGTATTAGATTTAAAACGTAATACGTTAATATTGACGTCTTTCAATAATTGCTAAAAAGGTGTGTATTAAATTTGCCGCTCCAAGTATTATCTAGGTTCATTATTAAAATTCGCAATACAAGCACCATTTCTCATACAGAATTAAGGACGCCAATCATAACAATATAGCATTCAATGCTAAGAGAAAGCTTGCGTGCAAGGAAGGTGGCTATATCGTAAGGTCGAATGAAAAAACGGAATTGATAGCCTCCTCCCGTACGTAAATATGTCGACGAGCGCTCTCGTAAAGTGTAAGGGGATATTTTTAACGGCGTCGATATTTAATATTTATTGCGACACAGACACCCAATATGAAACAACGATTTGTATAAATAATTATCTCATATCAATACTTTTTGATAATCTCTGGACATTCTACGATCTTGGTGAAATATACTTAGGTTCCAGTACATCTAATGTGCTTTTTGTATTACTTAAATCAGTTTCTTATATATAGAAACTAGCTTTTGCCCGCGACTTCGTTCGCGTGGAATAGTGACTTCCGGCAGATTTTTGGTTTTACCCACATAGTTCCCGATCTCGCGGTTTTTTTTTATTTTTTGTAATAAAAACTGTCCTATGTCCTTTCTCAAGTTCCAAACTATGTCTGTACCCAATTTCACACAAATCGGTTCAGTAGTTTAGGCGTGAAGAAAAGACAGACAGACAGACAGAGTTACTTTCGCATTTATAATATTAGTTTGGATTGCATTCCTGAAACAAGTGGATCTTTTTTATTTGTTTAATGGCTGAGTAGTTATTCGGTAGAGCAGTTCCATTTGTCTATTAATTACTTAGTCCATCATCAGTCAAACATCGAAACAAGAAAACAAGCTCCTATCACTTTTTATACATTAAAGAATGGGTGATTCCGAAAATTTATATTAACTACGGTAACTATTTACTTAAAGACGGGTGTGCGTCAGGATTGCTCCGCCAAGTTATCAAATCAGAAAATGGTTTCAGCCAAAAATTTGTCGATATTTGTCAAAATCGAAAGAAACAAACCCCGTATTTGTCAAAGCAGAAATAAAGAAGTTATAAGCGTTTTAAGTTGGCCGCGCAATCCTGACGTCAAGGACTGCGCGGCCACGGAGATCTCAGCAACTACTTGGGATAGAGAAATAATTCCTTTTGTCAACTCAAGTCTGTATTTGTCAAGATTTGTCGAAAAATGAATCAAAGCTCTATATCATTATTATAATTAAATATTGGCCTTGAAAGTCATGGCCGCGCAGTCCTTGATTTGCTATTTTGTTTTTAGTATTTTTTTTATTAAAATTGAAGACTTCATATAGTATAGGAGTTAAAAGGAGAAAGGTCTTAATTTGTCGAAACTGACAAAAGCTTTAAAATACGACTAAAGTGTAATTAAACAGACGAAATCAATTTAAAACACAAAACTCGTGGCCGCGCAGTCCTGACGTTACTTTAAACCATGATATCTCAATAACTATAGTAGCTAGGATTTTGCTGTAGACGTCCATATAATCCTTATATTAACCCCATTAAAATGACATATCCTTTTACCCTCAACACTGTTTGGGACGCGAGTAATCTCAAGAATTATGTTACCACATACAATGTTCTAGTAGAGTGACCATAATTTCGATTTGTTTTTAATCTTTGTCAAACTGGCTATGACAGCACAGTTCAAGGGCATTCTGTTCTGTTAGTCAAAAACTTAAATAAAATACTAAATAAGACGAAATAAAAAACTTGTTTAATATTTGAATATTTTTATTCATTGCACAAATATAAAGATTTCAAAAATCAACAAAATCATTATTCTTCAACTTTAAATGTTTTTCATCGGCTCTTACACCTCTACTAAAACATAAGTTAAAAAATGGATATATACAGAATCGTTTGTACTCTCTTCTAATTTACTCTTGTTATCGTCGTAACAAAGCATTCCGCTATTTCTTATAATATGACACTTATAATGCCCTATTGTTCCAAGTATTGGAGGAACATATTCTACGGCACCTAATAATTTATAAATGTTTTGTTTAATTATTATACTTTTAGGTACCTCATGTAAAAACACCATTTGTGTTGAGACTTCGTCTGCAGCAAGGATTGCATTACCCTGATGCTAGTATTCACAACCCTGAGATTCCGGATGACGAGAAAAGAACATACACTAACCTGGGATCTGGAAAGGGCAGGGACTGAAGTTACCGCTTCACTCGGGACTTGTGGAGCCGGCCGGCGGAGCGTGTATTCAATTTACTCTTCAGATTATTTCTTGATTCACATCACCAGAGGGTTACGAAAACTAATCAGTCAATCACTTGGTGGCGAAGTCGTTTTATTATTGATTTTTACATTTATTTTCACGGATGATCTCGGGAGCAGTTACGCGTGGCCGCGACGCGCACTTGCAACGGCTTGTTCTTGTTTCCGCCGTCAGAGTGCGGGAGTGCAGCGCGAGCGTTTAGCGTCGCTTGCAATTATGGCGGTAAATTTGAATTAGGCGGGAAAGGAATAGATAGGATATTTCGGGATAGGTTTAATGTTTATCCATTTCCCCCCACTCGAAATCGACCAGGATTTCGCAAGCCAAAGGACTGCCAGAGATCCACTAGCAGTGCTCGAGAAATATAAAAAATAGAACTTATGAAACATTAATTAGTGTCTAAAATAAATTAATTGAACAATATTGATCAATACACAATATTGTTCGAGAATTAAGATAAAAGATTAGTTAATTAATAGGTAGCGGACAGACCTTAACTACTGGCCTCCGCATAGTTTTACCGTTTGCAGTTCGAAGAGTCAGAACCCTGACTATATTATCTGATCCCGGATGGATCTGTTCGACACGAGCTAATTTCCAGAGCAAAGGTGGAAGATTAGGTTCGTTTACAAGGACCAAATCGTTAAGTTTGAGGTTAGGTGTATTTTTTGACCATTTAGTTTTTTGTTGAAGTGTATGCAGATAATCACGTTGCCAAGCAAGCCAGAAACCTTGTGTTATTTTCTTAAGCATTTGCCAACGAGAACGTGGACACAAACATTCACTAACAGGTTCCTCAGGCAGTGAAACTAAAGGACCTCCCGTCAGGAAATGACCTGGAGTCAGGACGTTCGATTCTTGCGGATCCGGAGACAAAGTACAAAGCGGGCGTGAATTTAACACAGCAACGAGCAATGCGACAAGTCGATTCAAAAACTTTCTCCTTTCTTGGATGAGGATGGTTTATTACGAGTGGGGGGTCGCATCGATGAGGCTAATCTATCGCCATCTGCGTTACATCCTCTTCTCTTACCTAAATTAAGTCCATTGTCAAAGCTGATTGTCGAACAATTCCATTTAAAATATCTGCATTGCGGTCCAAGGACTTTACAGTCCCTAATTCAAAGAAGGTTCTGGATAATTGGATTAAGACTACTTATTCGTACCACCCTCTCAAAGTGTGTGCGTTGCTTCAAAGTAAAACCAGTGTCCAGTCAACCCATGATGGGCAAGCTACCAGCTGCTCGTCTTCAGCCCTCTCGATGCTTTCAAACCACAGGAATTGACTTCGGTGGCCCATTCCTTCTTAAAGAAAGTCGTCGACGTGGAGCTAAAACCTATAAAGCATACATGTCCCTTTTTGTTTGCTTAAGTTCGAAAGCCGTCCACTTGGAGGCCGTTACTGAGTTGAGTTCAGAAGCTTTCCTCGCGGCTCTGGATAGATTCGTGTCCCGCCGCGGAATGTGTGATACAATCATTTCCGATTGTGGTACTAACTTTGTAGGTGCAAATAAACATCTTAAGGAAGTAGTTAGTGAACTTCAAAAACATCGCTCGGAAATATCAGACGGTTTAGCTATTCGGCAAATAAAATGGAAATTTAATCCGCCAGGTGCACCACATTTCGGTGGCATATTTGAAAGTGGCATAAAGTCCACCAAATATCATCTTAAGCGTGTAGTTGGCGCCCAAGTTTTAACACTAGAAGAATTTATTACGATTCTTGCTAAAGTGGAAGCTGTGTTAAATTCACGCCCGCTTTGTACTTTGTCTCCGGATCCGCAAGAATCGAACGTCCTGACTCCAGGTCATTTCCTGACGGGAGGTCCTTTAGTTTCACTGCCTGAGGAACCTGTTAGTGAATGTTTGTGTCCACGTTCTCGTTGGCAAATGCTTAAGAAAATAACACAAGGTTTCTGGCTTGCTTGGCAACGTGATTATCTGCATACACTTCAACAAAAAACTAAATGGTCAAAAAATACACCTAACCTCAAACTTAACGATTTGGTCCTTGTAAACGAACCTAATCTTCCACCTTTGCTCTGGAAATTAGCTCGTGTCGAACAGATCCATCCGGGATCAGATAATATAGTCAGGGTTCTGACTCTTCGAACTGCAAACGGTAAAACTATGCGGAGGCCAGTAGTTAAGGTCTGTCCGCTACCTATTAATTAACTAATCTTTTATCTTAATTCTCGAACAATATTGTGTATTGATCAATATTGTTCAATTAATTTATTTTAGACACTAATTAATGTTTCATAAGTTCTATTTTTTATATTTCTCGAGCACTGCTAGTGGATCTCTGGCAGTCCTTTGGCTTGCGAAATCCTGGTCGATTTCGAGTGGGGGGAAATGGATAAACATTAAACCTATCCCGAAATATCCTATCTATTCCTTTCCCGCCTAATTCAAATTTACCGCCATAATTGCAAGCGACGCTAAACGCTCGCGCTGCACTCCCGCACTCTGACGGCGGAAACAAGAACAAGCCGTTGCAAGTGCGCGTCGCGGCCACGCGTAACTGCTCCCGAGATCATCCGTGAAAATAAATGTAAAAATCAATAATAAAACGACTTCGCCACCAAGTGATTGACTGATTAGTTTTCGTAACCCTCTGGTGATGTGAATCAAGAAATAATCTGAAGAGTAAATTGAATACACGCTCCGCCGGCCGGCTCCACAAGTCCCGAGTGAAGCGGTAACTTCAGTCCCTGCCCTTTCCAGATCCCAGGTTAGTGTATGTTCTTTTCTCGTCATCCGGAATCTCAGGGTTGTGAATACTAGCATCAGGGTAATGCAATCCTTGCTGCAGACGAAGTCTCAACACAAATGGTGTTTTTACATGAGGTACCTAAAAGTATAATAATTAAACAAAACATTTATAAATTATTAGGTGCCGTAGAATATGTTCCTCCAATACTTGGAACAATAGGGCATTATAAGTGTCATATTATAAGAAATAGCGGAATGCTTTGTTACGACGATAACAAGAGTAAATTAGAAGAGAGTACAAACGATTCTGTATATATCCATTTTTTAACTTATGTTTTAGTAGAGGTGTAAGAGCCGATGAAAAACATTTAAAGTTGAAGAATAATGATTTTGTTGATTTTTGAAATCTTTATATTTGTGCAATGAATAAAAATATTCAAATATTAAACAAGTTTTTTATTTCGTCTTATTTAGTATTTTATTTAAGTTTTTGACTAACAGAACAGAATGCCCTTGAACTGTGCTGTCATAGCCAGTTTGACAAAGATTAAAAACAAATCGAAATTATGGTCACTCTACTAGAACATTGTATGTGGTAACATAATTCTTGAGATTACTCGCGTCCCAAACAGTGTTGAGGGTAAAAGGATATGTCATTTTAATGGGGTTAATATAAGGATTATATGGACGTCTACAGCAAAATCCTAGCTACTATAGTTATTGAGATATCATGGTTTAAAGTAACGTCAGGACTGCGCGGCCACGAGTTTTGTGTTTTAAATTGATTTCGTCTGTTTAATTACACTTTAGTCGTATTTTAAAGCTTTTGTCAGTTTCGACAAATTAAGACCTTTCTCCTTTTAACTCCTATACTATATGAAGTCTTCAATTTTAATAAAAAAAATACTAAAAACAAAATAGCAAATCAAGGACTGCGCGGCCATGACTTTCAAGGCCAATATTTAATTATAATAATGATATAGAGCTTTGATTCATTTTTCGACAAATCTTGACAAATACAGACTTGAGTTGACAAAAGGAATTATTTCTCTATCCCAAGTAGTTGCTGAGATCTCCGTGGCCGCGCAGTCCTTGACGTCAGGATTGCGCGGCCAACTTAAAACGCTTATAACTTCTTTATTTCTGCTTTGACAAATACGGGGTTTGTTTCTTTCGATTTTGACAAATATCGACAAATTTTTGGCTGAAACCATTTTCTGATTTGATAACTTGGCGGAGCAATCCTGACGCACACTAAAGACGGTAGCCGCTCTGCGTTAAGCCATAAACTTGGACCGTCACGGATCGTGTGTTCAACTTGCTAATAAGAACACGACTTCTCAGCCATTAAAAGGTGTAAATTAATAACGAAACACATAAAATAAATCATAATATGTATGTAGGAATGTTTGTTAGGAGGATAAGATACAAGTAGATTGAAGTAACAATATATAAGAGGATAATAACTAATTATGAATTATATTGGGTGGCTTAAGGCTGAAGACGAAGAGAGAATAAGGACGTGAAAATATTTAATCACATTGCACTTGGAATGCCTAAGGTCAAACAAGAAATAAAAGAGAATCTGTGAACAAAGTGATACTGCATTTAAAGTAGCGTCCTACTGTGGTACGCGCCGCCTCAATATTTATACTAAGTAAACGTGGCTACTTGTATATTTATTCAAAAGAGGATCATAAAAGTCATTACCACGATAATCAAGCAACACGATAATATAACAATCACAAATCTATAAATACAACACAATGAACGGGCATCGCTCCCCGAAGGATGCTGTGTTTGTTGACTCACTTATTTTGAATCCGATGGCCTAATTGTACAAGGATCCGACGTAACTCGGTAGGCTATAGGCATTAATGTCGATTTTACTATCTCACAAACAAGAGCAGACTTAATAAATCTCCCCAAGATGTGATTTCCGGAAAACGATTGAATTAGAATGGCGATCGTATAAGGAAGTCGTTTGGAACACCCGTCACTGCTATTCCCATTTGATTCCAGGACCATCATGTTTTTTAATCCAAGTTACCATAAACAACCGAAGCGCCACTATAAAAGTTCATTTAGTATCCACTTTATTTGTACTAAGTGAGGTAACCATAGTTTGTTCTCATGGATGATTAAAAGTAAAACGATCCAATACAACACACAGGCACATAGGCTTTCAAATTAATTAACTTTGTTAAACTGCGGGAGGTCGTTTTCGTATAGTTAACTTGAAATATTTGCGTAATCAATGACTAACACATGTTTATTGTTTTATAATACTCGCCTACTGAGATTAGCAAACAACAGTATCTATATATAAGTAAACTCATGGAGCTATAAGCTGGTGTTACATAAGGGAATTTATAGGCCTTTTCTTCTTATTTGTAAGTAGGTACTTTTTGTTGGTTACTTGGTTGTTAAACCTATCTGTGGTTGTATTTCTTCACCCTTCTTGGTTCTTTTCTTTTAGTTCACTTATTTCCCATCAGTATTTTTAAAAGACTTCTAAAAAAGGAGGTTGCTCAATTCGACCGTATTTATGCTTTTTTATGTTTGTTCGCGCCTAACTTCGTTGTTTGGGAACCGATTTTGTTGATTACTTTTTATGTTGGAAAGAAGATATTTCAAAGGTGGTCCCATGATTGTAGATGGACGTGGAAAGGAATGGTAAATGGCAAGAAAGTCAATGAAATAAAAAAGCAACGCCACCGACTTCCAAAAGCATAGTTATTTGGTAGGTTATTTTATCCTTTTTCGTGGTTGTTTTTGAAGCCGGTTACTTTTTTTTGATACCTAATGTATATTGCAAAAAAAAAGTTATGAGTCATTTTAAACCTACTTAAAAAAAAGGAATCATGTTGCCGTTTTCCGAAAATTGTTCGTTATATTCTGGTGACGATTTTGATATGACAACAGTAATGGATACCCCGTGACGTATTTACAGTACATCTTCCGCATGGATCCGTTATTTCAAAAACGCTGATTACACAAATGCTCTTTGGCCGATTTTTGTTGAATATCTGAACGTTAGATTATAAAATGTCCAGATTCCATGTTCGAAACAAAGCGCAACGTTTTTATTGAACCCACTTTTTTATAAGTTATTGAGTGAGTGAGTGAAGCACGTACACATTTTTTGTTCCTTGGAAATGTTCACTTGTTTTACGTGGGAATCGAACAACGAGGCTAATTTTTCGTCAGTGTTTTTGGCTTCAATTCTCAGTGGCCTACTAGGAATTTGGACATTCCATAATTCAATATCTGAACGAAAAAAGGTAAGTAAGGGTTTGATTATGAAGCCAGTTCTTCTTTTTATTATCTAACAATACTTAGCTCTTTTAATTTCTACAGTATGTCGCCTCACTGTCTCGTTCTCACCGGAAAAGCGACTACTGCATCAGCCCTAGTAGAGTAAATATTTGATAAATAATATTAAAATGTTTTACTGGCGTAGCATCCTGAAAGATTGGCGTAAACTGTTAAGTTATTAGTTCCAGACTACAAAATAATGGAGCAGATTATAATTTATTGCTAAAACATAGAAAAACGGAACGAGATATTGCGCTATCTGCGTTTTTCCTCTGTGCAAAAGTTTTCCATGGGAGAACATGAATTTACAAATTATCGGATATCATAAAATGTAAGTATCATGATTGCTAAATAAACCATAGCTATGATTTAGAGCTCCCGCAGCCGTCGAGATAATTCACACGTGTACCGAGCATTACGTTCTCGCGCCAATCTTTTGATCCTATTGGCGTTGCGTTTGCCAACCGCGGGCGACTGACACCAATCTTGTTTGACTCTAAACTATATTGCTGATTTATGGTCAGCTGATATCGACCATGAAATCCTTGCAGCACTAATGCGACTGGCATTTTAACGGAGCGTTTTATAGCTATATGGCCAGAAAGACCATTAAACGATTTCAATATAGAGATATTTTTCTGTCTATGCTTTGTTCAAGCTCGGCTCTTTCGACTGAACCCCCACTAGCCTGGATTTATTTAATAGTGGGGTTTTCTGGAGAAAAATGTAACAATGCCCACTGGTGGAGATTTCTGGAATAAACTGCCCCGGCAACAATCAACTGATAGGTAGGGTCAGTCAGGCGAAGGAAGTATTTTTGTACTATAAAATATGTATGGCAGACACAGTCGAAAAATCCTGAATGGTTTTCCCAACCACAAGCAGCTTTGGCGATGAGCATATTTTAAATAAAACTGTCGATTACAACGATCTACATCTGCTGGAGCTCGCTATAATTAGTAGCTAAGCATATCTAGCTACTTACATGCATAATAATTTCGTTGGCCACAGATCATTGATACTTATCGAGTAAACAATGTGCGCTCGCGCAGCGTGCCGATGCTCTGTAATGATGGGATCTATATCTGTTGCCGCGGATGTAGCACAGGTGTGCTCTGACAAGCAAAATAAACTCAACCGTAATCGATTTGAGCGTTTTAGAGCTAACAGTTGTTCCTATATCGATTGATTCTGTATTATGTTTAGGTAAGTGGGTATAATCGAGTGTGGCCGAAATATTCAGTTTTATTCTTGGATCTGTTTTGTGTACTGCAGACCACACGTATGGTTTGGTGGAGAACGTGAGGATTTATTAAGATTGAATTCCATCTGAATGTTGAAGGAGTTATTTAAGCTTGTGTTTCTGAAATTCTCTACGGAGATTTCAATTATTTGTCATTTTTAGAAGCTCAGAACACAAATCTGAAGCAAAAAACAACAACAATCAGAATCTCCTGCTAAATTGCCAATCTATCAACCGACTATCGATTCAATCAATCATTTGTTGTCAATGTCAACTAATTTCGGTGATTCTTTTTTATACCTTATTTTGTCTTGTCCATGGTTTGGTGAAGATTTGATCAGGGGTTCTAAAAAGCCATTTTAGTAGAATCATAATTGCGATGAAATTAGTAAAATGGATTATTCTATTCTAATGCTATTGCTGAATAAGTAGAACAAGTAACAGATGTGGAATAATTATATCGCAATTCTTATTATGATTTGCTTAAGTAACCCTTTTTCGTAAATGTTTAAAAAATCTGTCTATTGTTGAAACAATTCCATAATACGCTATATGATCTGAGAGGCACCGCCAGATGTGGACAACACATCCATGAGTTTTATTTTATTTAGGATAAGTTTACCAACACAATGTTTTGTTAACAAAGTTAAATTATTATCTAAGAGTTTTAGTAGTTCTTAGATTCATCCTCATATTCGACAAAAATGTAGTTTAAATAAAGCCAGTTTCGGATGAACCCATAAGCAAATTAAACAATTACTCAGGCCATCACGTCTCAGGGGGTACTATAATCCGGACCGAAAATATATACTTGCAAGGGGCGCTGGGTTTTAGGGTTCAAACCTATCCGAGGCAGTATGTTTTAATTTTCTGTACCTAGTTAATTTTTTTTCCATTTGACTGTTGAACGAGGCAAGAGTTTTTAGAGATTAACGCCGCTTTTGACAGCGATTTTTTCATATTTATTCTTTGCATGAAAACAATCATGTTTATGATTTTGGCGACACTGGAAGGTGGCGGCTGAGACACGTATCCCGCCTGCCCCCCTCTGGCTCCGGCACTGTGTTGTGCTAGCAACCATGGCACATTTACTGTCATAAATCGTATATCCGGGAAAGTCTTCATCAGTTATTCATCCAACTTAAATGGGTGTAAGGGCGTTTTTAGAAAAGCAGTTTATCCAAATAGTTGGCAACGTCGCAAATAGCTGTCAAATATTTACAAGTTTTAAATAATTTTACTGTTTGAAAATAAGAAATAGTATTATGGAGCGAGATGGAATGGGAAGCGGTCGCCTCCTTCTGTGAAGCAGTTATGCTAGTGAAGGAGGAGGCTGGCAGCAAAATGACGAGAAATCGTGGCTCCGGAACGTAAAGGGCTATTGGAGGACACCGTGGATTTTAGTTAGTACAAGTCTGACAGTCCCTCCTGCTGTGCACTGGGTGAGAGGACTCATTTGATGATTTTACCACTTAAAAAAAATAAATAAATAAATAAGGTATAAAAAGCTAAAGCTTGTGTAAATATAGAAAGCGGAAATGGATATTTTGTCATTTCGTTCATTTAAAGTTACGTTCGAGTGAAACACGCGGTGTTAGTGATGTGATGTATGCTCTATTTGCTACCTGCTGAGTTGGTAGGTACTACATTTAGGAGTACCTAATTTAATTTTAAGAATATCCCTATAAACTGACGAATGACGCAAGTTTCTTGGCAATAAAATTTAATCTAAAGTGCAAAGTCATATAAAACACATTAAAGAAGCACTTTATTGTAAACAAGTGCAGTTGTTGGTACCATCACGATCAGTCAATGCTGGCTCACTCCATAACGTGACCGCAACGCCCAATAACCGGCGACCAATCGGAACGCTCCATTAGAATCGGCACGCCCCCTGCCTGCGTTTGCGCCGATAACGAGGCGCGACGCTTGTCAGTTTTTCAGTTGCTTTCATAACAGAAGGTCTTCCTGTTGGTTGGTTTGTGAAATTAAGTGACAATGACTTCGTTGAATGGTGATGTTAATTCTGTGACTAAATTGAAGTTTAGTGTGGACAGTATTTTGGGTAACAATGATAGTCATCGATCGAGTCCGGCGGCGGTGGCGGAGGTGGCTCGGAGTCAGGAGCCGCCGTGCGCAGGCTGCGTGGCTGCGTTGTACCGCTGCTGCAGGGATGAACCGCCCCTGCTGCAGCTGCCACTACCTCTTCCATACACTCATTTACATCCCGCGTTAAGACCTACTACTGGTAAGTTTGTTTTCTTTATTTACACATTTAGGAATTAGATCAACTACTTCAGTGCACACTTTGAAATTAAATAAACTTAGAAGTACAGTACCTACCTGAAATTGGTCCATCATTTGGGTCTATCATCTGAAGAAAAGCTCCAGTTTAACACAGAAAACAGAAATCAGAGATTGTACCTATCAAAAAAATTCAATAAAATAAAAAAGCAAAGCCACCAACTTCCGAAATAATAGTTATTTGGCAGGTTATTTTATCCTTTTTCATGGTTGTTTTTGGAGCCAGTTACATTTTTTTTAAATATTTTTGTTTGCAATTAAAATATTAGCACAAATAATGAAATGTGTGATTAATTTATTAGAATTGATTAATGGCTGATGGATGACAAAAAAGTCCCTTTTTAAATCTGTTAGGTACCTACTTACATAGAAAATTATTATATATTAAAATAAACCGGTCAAGTGCGAGTCCGACTCGTGCATAAAAGGTTCCGTACCATTATCTATAAAAAGAGGGGGGAAATCATGTCTGTTGTATGGGATGTTGTCTCGCTTAAAATACTTATTTTATTCTGTTATTTTTAGTATTTATTGTTATAGCAGCAACAGAAATACATTTGTGAAGATTTCGATTACATGGTTGATAGTGTTGCTAGTGCATTGTGGCCTAGTGACAGATGGACAGCGGAGTCTTAGTAATAGGACCCCGTTTACCCTTTGGGTACGGTACCCTAAAAATTATCAATGAAAGAACATGAAACAATCTGTAAATCCGGCTTAAAAAACTGAAATGATGGAAACACTCACAGGAAGTTTAAATTGCGGCTCGTTAACGGATATCGAAGCGGTTCACTTGAAACGGATGAGATCATCCCATGCTGAAATAATTGGCGCAAGTTATTGTTAATCTGTGTTAAAAAGATGTTAGTATTATTATCGATTTACATTTTGTTTAGATTACACCTAAGTATGCATAAAAGTAGAAACTGAACTCCAATTTCTTATCTTTAGTGTGCCGAATTAATGAACCTAGTTGTCTTTCAGTGTAGCTAATACAAACAAATAAAACTAGATTTATGTTTAATTCATATTTTATACTTTTTAAGATTTTAATTAAAATCTATGTTTGTGAAAATTTCTTAAAAAAGTGATATTATCAAATAAAAGATAAAAATGTAAGTAATGAAAATATTTTAATTGATGGTTTAATAATAATTTACGCTAATTTACAGTAGACTTACTACAACAGTGGTATGTCAAAAATATAAAAAATAACGACGGGTTGCACTCTGGGAGTGCCGACAGAAGTGAAAACTTGTATAGTAATAAACACACACGATCATTCGCGCAAGCGCCCTGCGCCGTCTTACGAATTTTCGATCAGGTCACGTGTCCTGACGCGAGTTAAACATTTTTTACCCATTCCAAAAAAGTGCACAACGCCGCTAAAGAAGTTTTCACTTCAAAAACTACTAGTCCACGGGGAAGAGCTACTCATAGTTGAAAATTTAATATGTTATCTATTAGAACCTATAGATAACCTATAGAGAACCTATTAGATAACCTATTTTCTTTTCAACTAACTCACCCCCGCTGCTCGGCTCCTATTGGTGGCAGTGTGATGTTACATAGTGTACAGCCTTCGTCGATAAATGGACTATCAAACACAAAAATATTTTATCAGTTCTCACTAGTAGTTCCTGAGATTAGCACGTTTAACCACACAAACTCTTCAGCTTTATAATATTAAGTATAGATTTTTAATAATTCGCTAATGTAAATTAGCGAATATATATAGACTTTTAGGAAATTAAAAAAAACGCATACATTACCTATTTTATTTTATACTAGCACTTTGCCCGCGACTTCGTCCGCGTGGGTTACGTACTTTCCTAATTCCCCCTTTTCACCCCCTTAAAGGTAAATTTTCCAAAAACCCCTTCTTAGTGCTCCCCTACATTATAATAGGAAGCCGTGTGCAAAATTTCACATTCCTAGCCCCAGTAGTTTCGGCTGTACGTTGATATGTCAGTCAGTCAGTTCTCCTTTTTTATATATATAGATTCCGACGTTTGGCTTTTTAATTTTATTATAATAACGATTACCTACGTAGGCATTTCGCTTGCTCTATGTATTATATGATGACGAAAAAACCTAGTTTTCATTTAATAAACTTAATTTTGCAAGGCGCTGTATCTCGTTTATGTCTTTTACTCTGTCCAAGCGTATTCTATTTAAAAACAAAAATTTCTTATATTCCAGATTGTGTTCCAGGGTCGCGGGACTTAGGAATTACCGTCACCCCGGAACGTAAAGGGCTATTGAAGAACACCGTGGATTTTAGTCAGATGATGATGATGATCTTTTGATGATTTTACCACGATAATAAAAAAAACAGGTTTTGATCAATCAATGATTTCAATAGTCACAATAATAAAAATACAAACAAAGCGTACAGTCAACAACAAAAGTAGATGATCAAAATCAGAAATTCAATACTAAAGAACGCAGTTCGCGTCGGACCAGTGTGGTGTGTAAGCGATTCAAAAGTATGTGATTATAATTTACCAAACACTACTAGTTCATCTGCACAGTTCTGACGCGAACTGATTTTGATAATCTACTTTTGTTGTTGACTGTACCTAATTGTAAGATCTTCTAAAAAAAACTACTTTGCGCTCTCCGCCTTATGCAATTTACCTATTACAGGCGGCATCGGTACTTAAAGGGAAACAAAACGAAAAGTTTCATACAAATAGCCATAAATCGAATTGCTATAAGATTGATTATTATTTGGAAAATGCAAAGAATCAAACCATTACCATTATCATTACGTACAATTAATTATCTCATTTTTGGTTATGATAATAACCATACTTTAGTTGAACAATGGGACGCGAATGGCATAAATTGGTATGAATGAATACCACATTCCTTTTTAAATCAAATAAATAGTACTCAATCTTTTCCAAAGAATTGTCAACATGTCATTATGTAGAAAAGTCAAAAGTTTTGTTATAAAGTGAAAATGATTTTTATCTAGGTACAAATTATTATTTTTTAACGAAATTGGAACGTAAAGTGATATAAAAAAAATACTATTACACCTACCGACAATAAAATCCAGGCGTCTTTCAATCACAATACCTAGCATTTTGAGTCATGTACAAGACTTTTAGACATAAGTATTAACACTTTTTGATTTTTGCTAAACTTCATTCTAACCAAATAGAAATATAATATTAGGTTATTATGACATGTGGACATGTAACACTAGGATGATAAACCAATAATAAAATTAGATTTATAAAAACTTAGAAATTAAAAATAATTGATTTTTTTTTTATAAAGGCATCAATAATCACAATATATAAAAATCTGAATAATTTACATTAAATATAATACTTACTGGCATCTAGACTTGTAAAAAATTACGTGCAAGCCATTTACTACATTTAAAAAGTTAGAAATAAGTTCAATAATCACCTAAGTAGGTACAGAAATAAAAACTACAAGATTTTCAACATTTAGCGCCTGATCCTCAGGTCCAGTTCTCTCTTTTTATCGAAGAATGCATTGATGCAAAATTAATGTATAGCTTCCTACTCGTATATATTAATTGCATCAATTTAAAGTACATTAATAGAAAACCAGTAGGTACCCATGTACTAACGAATTACTGTGACCCCGGAACGTAAAGGGCTATTGAAGGACACCGTGGTTTTTAGTCAGTACAAGTCTGACAGTCCCTGCGGCCCTGCCCTGGGTGGGAGGACTTACTTGATGATTTTACTACGTAAAAAAAGGTACCTATGTACCTAAAAATATAAATTTGGGGTCTGTTGAATCCACTTACTAGCGGTCTACTCCGGGTATGGGTACCACAGGCCCCTGGAACCTTCGGTGACGGTTGAGCTTCTGAGCGATACGAATGGCGGTGGTTGGCTTCGCGAGAGCCGCTTGTCTCGCACCATCCTCTCGGAGTACGGCATCAAACAGTTTTTAGTGTGTTCCTTCTGGGCTAGATTGCGGCCAAGAAAAAATCTATTTTAAATTAATAAAAAATAATATTATATTTCTCCTACCTCAAAGTCTCCCCTGATCTTCTGGAAGAAATTTCTCTTAAAAATAAGCAGTGCCTTTGTCATTTCTTAGTCTTTCTTGCTTTGTCTTTTTGTGTGCACATTAAAAATAAGAGAAAGGGAGTACATCACAGAAATCTTAATAATAAGGTAATAGAAATGCTATAGTACTACATTTTACAGCGGGACGAGTGTCGCCGGGTCACAGCTACCACCACATAAACAAACAATAGATACACAATAACGCCTACATATGCACTTTGCATTGCTGCAACAAAACCAAACCTTTTTGCGATGACATTACGCAACATTTTCTAAAAACGTATAATCTCAGGTCACGTGACTCCTGCAGCCAATAAAAAACGTGTGCGAAAAGCAGAAAATGATATCGCGCGCTCACTCTCACGTAGGAATAGTGCAGTGCAAGTGCAAACTACTACGAGCTCATGTCGATAAATTATAATTTTCCGTTGAGTGTTAATCGCCAAGGAATCTAGCAACAATAGATAACTAATTTTATTGAAAGGGATTCAATAAAACAATAAGTGTAAGTAGATACATTTAGTTTATAATATAGTTAAATCTCAAAGGCTCTCCAATACTTCACCTTATGGAAAAAAAAGCAATGACCAAATAGGACGGACTATGTACGAACTTAGATAAAAGTGGGGAGGTAGCTAGTGTAGTGGTGGACTACAAATACTTAATAAACTAAACTAATTTAACATAATTGAAATTAAAATATAAACTAAAATAACATAATTGAAATTGTTTAAGTTTTATATAAATAACAATACATAAATATGTATGTAAGAATATTAATTATATACTATAAATAAATATAAATACATACCTAATATGGGTCACATTGAACAATGATTAAGCAAATAATTTGTAAAAATGAAAAAGTATGGGACTTCTACATTATTTTGAAAACTGAAAATACATCTCATATTTAAACATTTAACATAAAACCATAATGTTTTCCAATTTGGTAAAACTAAGAATCAAACTGAACGTAATTAATTTATCGATACAGAATAGTAGTGGCACGTCACTAAATTACGGCCAACTCATGCGGCTTGTACCAAGAATTGTTTATTGCGCCGCGAGAATGCGAGTCCGCATGACTATAATTCCATTGCTGCTTTTAGCACTTGTAATAGTAGACATGGACAAGCTTAAGCATTGATGGTTATTGAATTGACAAAAAAAACGTTTTTCGTGATAAATCGTTGTAGCGGTGGTAAAAATATTTGATTTGTTTATATTTACTAAAAACGACAATATTTCAAAAATTAAGTACTTACATATGAAATGTTATTCCTTTATATGTTAAGTTACAAGTTTTGGACGAGTTTCCGCAGTTGGATACGCTGCAAAACACCATGTTTACCTCTCCGCGTCTCAAATAACACAAGTAACCGCAACAAACGCTCCTCGTAAACTTGTGCCCTACGATACACATGCGCGGCGACAAGGTCACGCGTCTATGCGACTTCTATTGCCTTATTATTAAGATTTCTGTGGAGTACATAAAAATAATGTATACGGAATTATTGTACGAAGTTCCACTCCTTTCTATGCGCATTATAAAAGACGTTTGGAAAAGCTTAGTGCGAATTTGAATATCAACAAGGTGTGGCCGTGGGCATGATAACTTACCTTGCGTCTAGATGTGCGATAATAGAATGGGGCCAGTGGGATGAGGTCGTGGAGTTCTTGGGCACACTCACCGAAGTACAATCTGTAGAAGACCGACAAGCAGGCAACCTTACATGAGGCAAGCTATAAAGCTTGGCATCCACCACTCACGTCGCTAATGAATCTCTTAGCTCTGCGTTCTGCCGAGTCAAACTGGCCTTAAGCAACTTTAATCACGACACTAAGGTTTTCACGCTTAAAAGATTTATACTAAGTACTTATCTTAAAAATAGCTTATTTAAATAGTAGTATCTACGAATGTGTGAGGTTGTTTAAAAATATTTTTATTGCTGTTAAACATCGCCTACTGGATTTCACTGCGCTTTTTTATTTTGATGATGATCACACCGCCGCCGCCGCCCGCTTTGGTTTTCTTTTACAAAAACGACGAAGTTATACTTAGAAATTATTCCGTTTTTCTTTCCTGTTTACTTAGTTCTAGTAATTATTCAATATTGATTATTCAATCCTAGATTGTTTATGTACGAAATGTCATTGAAAAAAAAGATGATCGGAAATCTCTATTCTTATGAAGAGTTTAAAATCGGTTTAATCTGTCGAACATTTTCGGAGAATAAGTAAGTAGTGTTACAGCTAGCTAGTACATAATATATTCTTCGAAAATGTTCTCTGATATATTTTAAAACCTACGTATTCATTAAGTTTGCTGTTTCCGAGTGAAGTTTTATTAAAATCAATTCAATCACTTCGAAAATTGACTTGAAAGTTTGTACGAAATGCCGTTCGACGTACACGTCCTTAAAACAAAAAGAAATATAGTGAAAATAAAGAATCTTTTTTTCCAGTATATCGCCTCCCTATGCCTTCATCGTCACCGCCACAGCAGTCATCCGCACCTCGATGTGACGTCACGTCGAGCGGCAAGAGGAAGCGGTCGTGGTCCCGTGCTGTCTTTAGCAACCTTCAGCGGAAGGGACTCGAGCGACGGTTCCAAATACAAAAGTATATCACGAAGCCAGATAGGCGGCAGTTGGCGGCCACGTTAGGACTTACTGATGCTCAGGTATGAAACAGATAGTTTAATAATAACCTGGATTAACACATAGAATAGTTTTCAGCCCGATTTTATATTCCTTGTTGGATGATTTTTGTAGCGGGCGAAGCCTTTGCCAACAACTAGTTCAACCATAGTGTTAAGTTTGCTTATGAGATAAATAAGTCGTGTTGTGTAAATACCGACGAAAAACTGCTTCACCTGCACATTTTTTTCATCCGTTTTTTTTCCAAGAGTTGGTATCCTTAAGTTCATTAACCATACCTACTTTTGTCGCCTAAAATACTGACGAGATAGAGCCGCTACTTATTCCGTTGTAAAATTAAATGTCATTTACAATCAGACAGTAGCAGTACCAGGCCAGGTGGCCTGAGGGAAAGAAACAGAGCTATACAAAGCGTGTAGCGCTTCAGCGAAACTACTCTCGCGTCATAACGTCATGGTAGCCCCCCAGATCTAAAATTGTGTGTTGCTGCGTCAAGCTGTCGTTTTCGTACGAAAACATCTGTATTTTTGAACGTTTCATATGATAACGCCCGCCACTGGTGGTGTGTGGCTGCTTCGTCGCCGCTATTGTTGTTTATAGATACAAAAGTATTGTTTTCCATAAATGGTAAAAAGCAGATCACTTAGCGACTTATCTGATGCTGCTTTCGGAATACTTACTAAGACTTTTAAGTAATAGTTTATATGATTTTAAAAAGCAACTAATCCCAAAAAAATGTGGCTAAGAACTCTGCAATTTTCGCAAAGCAGATTTCTCTTTGTGTGGCTCTAATAACATACTATACTGTTGTCCACCGAATCTATGGCCCTAATATTATTAGGGTTTTCAGTAGTAGGCATTCAGGCTAATATGGTACTCCTTAGGGCCGATACACAGACGCCATGGTTTGTGCCATCATTCTATGAGATGCCACTTGAATGTGAGAGCTAATATTTTTTTAAAATTTTGGGCAACATTAAAAAAAAAAAAAATAGCGCTAGGAATTTCTTCCTGTAACGTGGGTGCGTTTACAAACATAGAAACTCACATACACAAACACCCAGACCCGCAACAACTACTTGTAGATCATACAAATATTTGTTCCGTGCGGGGATCGAACCCGCGACACGCTGCGCTGCAGTCAATCGGGCGGCCACGGCGCCAACCATGTCGTCAAATTAAAATAAGGATGAATCTAGCCCATCGGGGAGGTAATTTTAGTAGCTACTGTGAGCGCTTGATTGTCGAAGTGGAATGTCACAAGATCTTGAGGCATCCATCCCACAGAATCCTGCAGTATCGGCACCATGCCATGACATACCGCCAGTAGACACCGACAACCCTTAATATTTTTCTTATAATATCTTTTTTATATATAACGTATCCACTAAATAATACTTATCTTCACAGGTCAAAGTGTGGTTTCAAAACCGTCGCATGAAATGGCGGCACACAAAAGAGGGTCGCGGTGGCATAGCAGGAACCACCGGCTTACCAGGACGAGATCCAGATTCCACCAACGATGACAACGAAGATATTGATGTCGATACACTCAGTGATTAGGTGGTACAATAGTCTGAAGTGTTTTTATTCGAAACATGGGACAGAAGTCAGCTCAATGAGACTTCATTTTCGTGCCTATTTTTGCCTCAAAGCAGCATAGCTGTTTGGACTAAAAATTAAATCCAAGGCAGGATGATGCATGGACTGATAGATAGTTGTCTCTTAAAAAAATATATATCTTTACTTCATATAAGTTTAGAAGACTTGAACAGGTAAAGCAAATGGAATACGTTAGTGAACATTTAAGATTATTGTTGACTAGCTTCCGCCCGCGACTCCGTCCGCGCGGATGTCGGTCTTCGCGTGGATGGTTTATTTCCCCATTTTGAGTAACTCTGACAATGACATCTTATAAATATTACGGCGCTGAATCCACTGCGGGTAATGCAACGTGTGTTCGCGGTTCTACAGAACAACGTCAATGAATAAAACCGAAAAATAAGATTTTTTTTCTACGTGGATAATAAGGAATAATTATACCAAGTTTCATCGAAATCGAACCGTTAGTTTTCACGTGATGCCTGCACAAACAGACAGACAGACAGGCAAAATTTTTTTAATCATATATTTGGGTTTGGTATCGATCCAGCAACACCCCCCGCTATTTATTTTTTCAATATTTTCAATGTACAGAATTGACCCTTCTACAGATTTATTATATGTATAGATGTCGAAAAAATTGCCAGCACATTGTGATTGAACTATGATCCTCAAAATCATGATCCAAAACTTTGAAGCGATTTTATACATATCTTTATTTTTACGTTCAAATAAGACAAATTGTATAATTATTTTTATAACAGATATTTTAATAGACTTAAAATAATTTATTATAAATCAATTTAAATTTTATAGGTATAGATTTATTGAACAGTGAATCATTATATTTTTGTAAGAGTCAATAAAAAGCTTATTATAGGTACTCATTTGTGATTTTAATCTAGTGTTTGTTGATCAAAGGTGCGGCCGCGATGGTTCATACAAAATTAACGCCGCAAAGTAAACGATGTTGGAGGATTTTTAGGGTAGGATGATAATACCTACAAGAAGCAAATCACGTCACTAACACCTTCACACTAGTGTTTCTACAGCGCAAACGCCGCGATAAAGTGACGCATGTACCGCGTTTCGCAGCGTCACTGCTGGGGCACCAAATGCGTAAGCTGCGCTAAACTGTGGTGTCATGTATACAAACCAGGATCGCCGCGCCTGCGTACCGTCCAATTAACTGCAGAAGAAACGCCGCATTTGTTCGTTCTGCGCTACGCTCATTGAACGCTTACGCGGGATAAACGCTAGTGTGAAGGGCTCTTAGGCATGTATACAAAATCATTAATATTGTAGAGCGCAAATAGGTAAATGAGTTTGTCACCCATGTGTAATGTTGAGATAAGGTTATTTTCAGTAGGCACTGTACAATATACTAGCTGTTCCCGTGGTTTCAACCCCGATGCTCGACTCCCAATTGTCAAGCGTGATGTTATGTAGCCTCGATAAATGTACTATCTAACAAACAGTTTTTTTTTTTAATTTGAACCAGGAGTTCCAGAGATTTGCGCGTTCAGCCAAACAAACGCTTCAGCTTTATAATATCAGTATAGATTGTACGGTAAAAATAACATTTTGATTTTTCAAGTGTATCTGTTGGAAATGTATTTGGATTTATCTAAATAAAATTGCCCAATAGTGAATTTCATCATTTATTACAATTTAAAGTAATTTACAATTAGAGCTGCTACACAAAAAGTATGGATATTAAAAATATAAATGTACAATACATTTTATAGGTGAAGATAACAGTGCATGACGAAATGTTAAAAGTGGCTTTTAGAAACATCAATAAAGTAAATAAAACAAAAAATATTTAAAAAAGAACTAATATAATAACACAAAAAAGTAAACTTGTTACAAAATATTTGCCGTTCAGAATTGATTAATTTGAGTGTAACAAAATACGCATGGAAACAAAAGTAATTTCTACGAACTTAGGTTTACGATATGTTTAACGTAAAATCTACATAAAACATCCTACACATCTAACATTTGAATAACTACATTCATTTTAATTATTTTGGCATTCGAACTCTATCTAATAATCTACAAGTTTCACTTTGCTCTTAGCGTAGGCTTCGCCAGTGTCTTTGTCATCTTGTGAAGGACTATTGCTGTGTTCGCTGTGCCTAAACCCGTGGCCCCTGTACCCACCTCTATGTCCGTAGGGCCTCCTCCTCCCCGGAGAATAGCTTTCTTCTTTCCACCTGCCGTCGTAACCCTGACTATCATATCGATTGTAGCTGTCATATCGGTTAGGCGGACCCTGTTCGCGATTAGGATACTTATCGTATCTGTTCGAGTAATGTGGAGGTCTTTCATCTTCGTTTCTCCTGTCTTCCCTGGACTCTGGATCTTGATACCGTCGTCTCTCTGTATAGTGTGAATTTTCTCCATATTCAGATGGTCTTGATCTCTGCGACGTGGACGTAGAATCTCTGTTGGTTTCCCAAACTGGTATCCGTGGCGGAGGGGGCGTGACGCTTCGCGATTTACTTTTGTCTTCTCTTTTCTTGTCGTACGACGGCGATTCTCTGCAAATTAAAATTGAAATGTACATACATGTATAATTATGCATTAATTTACTATTCATGAATCAACGTGTTATTTACCTTGAAGATGACCGACTGTTACTTCTATCAGAGTCGTCTTCGCTCGATCTTCTATTCTGTTGGTGTCGCATTTCGCGCTGCCTGTAACAAATACCAGTATTGAATTGAACTGAATCTATATAAAAAATAGCCGTCATAAAAATATTTTTATTCGTATATGATTCAATAAATATTCATCCATATAAATTCGTGTGTGTTCTCCTTCCAATGTTTCCAAAGGTACCGTCTAACGGGTACCTTTGGAAACATTGGAAAGAGATAACTGGCTACTGGCAGTCAGCAGCATCAGTTTCGAACAGCGATGTGTCTCTTTCCATAATTCGAAGTTCAATATTTATTACTGGTACCTGTAAGCGTCATGTTTTCCTGTACTATCAGATTTATCCTATTTACAATGGATGCCAGGACTAGGACAGAGAGAAAAAAAATGTGGATGGTTTTGTGAGGGAAGATGACTGAAAGGGAGTGGACGACATACAGTTGACAAGGGTAAGAAAACATTTTCAGCCGACCACAAATATCATGGCTAGGCAAGTCATGACGGGTGTTTATGGTTAAAAAATTAAAGGTGACAGACTTGCGGCGTAGTTTGATGGCCAGTTCCCTCATTTCTTCGTCGCGACGCGCCTGACGACGACTCTCACGCTCTTGACGCTCCGCTTCAGCCCGCTTGTCTGCGCGTACTGTAAACAATATTAACATAAATATAGTAATCGTCTTACATAGTTTGTTTTTCGTGGATATTTTCTATTTATATAAAATATTCTTAAATTAAAATATGTGCATACTAAGATTTATCGATTTTCAATAAAAAAAGGATGTATCTTTTAATCTAAACTCATATAAAACTCACGCTGCCTTGATAATTGTGCCTGCATTTTCCTCTTCAGTTTTTCTTTCAGTGTGAGGGTCTCACGCGAAGGACCCTGCAAAAATCGTCATGTTAATTTGATATACAGTTATGGGAGAATCAACTCTTTACTGAGAATGATTCTCGTAAAAATACAGGTCCAGTACTCTTATTTTTTATGTCCAGCAAGCCAATCCAGCCCCTATGTATTATGTATTACCCTATTCACCAATAGTTTAATGGTGTGCTACACGTTTGGTATTTATGTGTTGCGCACTTACTCTTGATGAATTTGCGAGTGGTATGCAAACACCTATGTAGGGATAAACTTGCTACTAGTTACATATAACTATCTAATATGTACTGCATACTGCTGGATAAGAAGACAAAAGTACAAGGAGTAATTTTGTTTTCTAACTAATAAATGATGATATTTTGTATTCAAACTAGAAACATACATGATATAAATAGTAAAACGACCAACATGTATTTACACTGTAAAATTATAATTCAATAATGTTTTGCACAAGAAAAATGAGAACTAGTTAACACATTAAAGTCAAATGTTAACGCACATTTAGACACGGCGGGTACAATAGACAATAGGTTGATACTCAAGAAAAAACCATCTTAAAGAAATCGAGCAAGACAATGCCATGGGTTCAAATAAACATATAACCGGGTATTTAGCAGGTTTCGTCACAAACTGTCATGTGCTCATTTAGTTTCACATCACAGATAAAAAGCGAAATAATCTGCTGTTGTACAAACTACTGCCAGTAATGCCGTAAAGTGCTAAAATGAAAGCAGAACAAATGTATAAAGCAAATGATTCTTACTGACTTTGGAGCTGGATCCAGATAATCGTAACTGATTCTGGTTTGTATTGGATTTATTGCCCACCGCCATTCTGGAATGTAGAGAAATTGCTTGCGTCAGAGATTTGGTCGGTAGATAAGGTGGTGATTGTTTTCTTTCTTTTTTTATAAATTCACTTCAGGGATTGAGTTTTTCATAATAACTATAATAACAACGATCAAAGATAATACTCAACGGTAAGCAATGACAGAAGTTTCAATCATATATTTACTAAAGTAAAAAAAATTAAAGACAAAACGATCATCACAATTTGATGAACTTTACATCTAGATTATTTTTTCGTCAAAACTCACTTTTTCACGTCGTTGTCAGTTTCGCTGGAGTCAGAGTCTACGGACAGTTCGCTGGACGACTGGTCCTCCTTGCGCCGCCCGTAGTACCGCGGCACAGCCGGCTTGCTCGCGGGCTTATCATTACTGTAACACAACACCCACATTACTTAGTCTCGACATCATTTATTTACTAGAAATACCACTATAAAGACTAATGGCACCTCCACTTTATCTGAATCACCTCACCATTCAAATAAATTTTACTTCAAAACAGGCTTACCTTTCAAACGACATCGACCTGGAGTTATTACGCTTGGCATAGCCACTAGCATGACTGGAAAACACAAAGACGATTAGTTTCAGTCCAAATTACGAGCAAACTGTTGAAGTTATCGTAATAGGAGTGAAATACAAACTTTGCAGGGCTTCGAGAATATCTGTTTCTACGATTACGTGACCTGGACCTCGATCGGGTCCGTCTGTAGGGGCTGTAAGACTTCGAACGTGACCGCGATGACACCGATCGCGATCTTGATGAACGAGACTTGGAACGTGATCTCCTCCAGGAACGCGACCTCGACCGTGACCTTGACCGCGACCGCGATCTCGAGCGCGAGAATGATCTTGACCTTGAGTTGGGCCCCCTTGGGCCAATCTGACGGGCGCGTCGACTGGTTGGTGGTGAGGGCCTAAAAATAATTAGATTAAGATGACTCTTGTGTTTTCGGAAGTTAGGCTTTAGTACAGCCCCTTCCATATTTTTTTGCATTCATACCGTTTACGTGGTTTGCGCGCTACATCGGCGTATAACATCTTTAGGTTCTGCTTCACTTTATCTGCATACAGGGGCTTGGGCGCTGCGGACCATAAAAAAAAATAGAGTCAGTATTATATTCAAAAATAAGAAATCCCTATTTTCTAGCCGATATCTTACAAGATGAGTAATACTGAAGATCAATATGATAATGGCAATTTTCTAAAAACTATATCGATTCTGAACATCTACTGATAAACTCACGTTGTTTCTCTTCTTCCTCGCCACCAAAAGAGGTAATAAACTGTATATTCTCTCCCGTTTCTGGCGAAGGGCTTCGACTGGGCGATCTACTCGGCGACCGCGCAGGCATTGACGACGGCGCAGCGTAGCTTGGTGGACTAACCACCCTTGTCGCAAGCTTCTTGTCACTGAAAATAAACAGTTATGAGTCCAAGACACGATGGCTGCCAACGCAAAAATAAGGAGACTGGCTTACTTGCGTGCCTCAAGGGTACAACTTCTTGCGTCAGCATGAAATATGAATTTGTACTTTATTATTATACCATCATTATTATATTAAATATCAGACTTATTTTATAACATTGGTACAGTTCGTCGTAAATTATTATTATTGATATTAGTTTAGCAATGGTTATACCAGGTAAAAAATTGTTTAGTTCTTGACTTGAAGGCTAACAATTTTATTGATTAAAACAACTTTTCAATCCTGGCCTTTGGATTAATTAATATTATCAAGGACATTTTAAATCTTATAGCCACTTCTAAAATAATAAAACTTGTAAAAATCCAGTTCCAAGTTTTTTTCTATACCTACTTAGATTATTTTTGGGCTCAGGAAAGCAGAATGGGCAAAAATGTATGGACCCTGTCCCTTTCCTTGTAACACTCCCATCCATATATCAAATGAAAGTACGTTAAAAGTGTATCATGTCATTGTATGACAGCAAACCTGTAATCCATGGGAGAAAAAATTTAATGAGACTTTTATGTCAAAAGATGTATTTAGATTTTCAGAAGAAAACATTTCTCTTAGCTCTTTCTCATGATATATTGTACAGATCATGAGAAAGAGCAACATTGTATGTATTAGTGTCAAATGAAGTGATAAATGTATGAAATTGTCAAATCAAGTAGCGCTCCTGGCATTTCTTAATTACAGAAACGTCAACGATACATTAGCACAAAGACAGCATTGAGTATGGATAAACATAATTTAAGAAATACACGAGTTCTACCAAATATTATGTACACTTTCAAGTCTCAATAACTTTCTCCCATGGTTTACAGGTTTGCTGTCATACAATGAAATGATACACTTTTCAAGTACTATCATTTGATATATAGATGGAAGTGTTACAAGGAAAGTTCGGGCGTTTCGACCATTTTTCTTTAAAAGTACAACCAACTAGAAAAGAAAAATATCTTATCTAATCTGACTTTACTCTGACGATCATGCAAAAACAAATTTTAGAGGAACTGAGCATTGTATCGCTACTACTACAGAGTACAGAGCACATCAACACAGTTTTAGCCTTATTCCTGAAACAGAAGGTTCATATTTCATTGGGAAAATTTGAGATTGGGGTAGGCTGATATGCTGGTGTCTTCTGTACAATAAAATATTATTCTATCTACACAGACTGTTCTGATTAAATGATCTCACTCACCGATGCGCACGCCTCTCCCTTCTACTCTTTCTCCCAGAGAACATAGCTTTCTCCTTTTCTTCCCTTAGCAGCTGTTTTTGATGCTCAGCATCATCGGCATCGCCCGTGAGGAATGAGAAGAGGTCGCAGCCCGCCATGCCGAACTGAGGTCCCACCCCGTTCAACTCGTGTGCCTGTGCTCCGCAAAACATACCGTGAGCAAAGGTACTTGTTAAAGTATTTTGTACAATCAAAAACAATTTTTACGGCATGATAATCTATGGTAAGAGATGGTTGAATTAAGTTATTATAAACAGAATAACTTGACTGAAACTGTGCCAGAGTTAAAAGTGTGTATGTATGCATGTATGTCAGTCCCAAAACAATGCCTACACACATTACATGCACAAACATCTGTTATATAGGTCATGCAGTATGTGAATCGACTCCGCGACATTTACTCTCTACTCCTTTGCCAATTAGGTCACATCGCGGAAAACATAAATAGGGTCAAACCAAACAGAAATATGAATATTGTAGTTGAACAACATTACACAATGAGAAGGTGAATCAATAATTATTGACAAATGTATAAAATTAAGTCAGCATTCTGATGCAGTAAGAGTATGCTCTAATAAATACAAAATCATGCTGTTTTTCTTTATATGAAGTCCAAGAGTCAAGAGAAAACAGTTCCTTAATTTTCACACACAAATCTCTATGTTCTCATGAACAAAGAGACATCAGACACTGTTCACTGATGGTGCATTTGCTGTGACTGTTAGTCTAACAAGGACAAATTTATAGATTCTAGAATTGATTTGTAAAAGATAATACCAACTCTAGTGTTTTTATTGTAATAAAATATGTATGAAATATAATATTTAATAGTTTTTACTGGCAGGTAAACTCACCTGTGAAGCCTCCATTTTGTTCACATCAATGCTCAAGTCCACATCAATGATTTCCAGATCTGATTCATCGTCTGAATCTTTTGGTTCCACTTTTTTAGTCTCTGGTCCTGTAATTTAATACTGTATGCCATAAGAATACCCAGAAAAGACCGTAGAGTATACTACCCCGTGACCAGACATAAGTAGCCGTCAAGCATCACAGCACATTGAGGTATAACAGTAAAGCTGAATCTACCGTTAGAACCAGACGGTTGTGCTCCTGGATCACTATAATTGTATCCTATAGCAGCACCCATGCCCTTCTTTTCATGAAGTTTTTCTTTCTGATGTTCTTTTTCTTCTATGGTGACTCCAAATTGTTCTTCAATAGCTAGCTGTTGCAGGAACTTGTCTTCACCTAGAAGGAAATGAAGTATTTAGTATTAACTTAAACCATCACATTAACACCAGTGGTTGGCAATCTTTTGAGTTGGCAAGGGATACAAATCATTTGCATTTAAAAAAATGTTATATATGTAAATAATGTTATCTCCTTATTTATAAAAGAAAACCTTCAATTTACAAAACAATGAATAAGGACACGGGCGGCATGCCCCAAAGAGCCCCACCTTGCTGAAGACTGATAAAGACACAGATAAAATGAAAAAAAAAAAATCTAGTTTAAATTCATGTAAAAATTCGTCCTTACTTATTCCAAGAAAAACGTTTTGTGCCAGGATTCTGTATCTCTCATAATTGCATTGCCTTTCTTCTGGACTAAGCTCTTCCGGTGGTATTTCAGGAATCCTCACTTCCGGTATGTAATCCAGGTGGGCTCGAACATCAAAACGGTCAATCATGTTGTTAGTGTCACCTTGCCAAGGCATCCTAAAAAATAAATTTCGAGTCTATGTAAATTTTATGAGCAAATACTAATGTAAAATTTTTATTAGCTTTATTACTTTCATTGTTAAGATAAGCACATTTAGGGAAGAGCGAGACAGCTCCGACACAAGTACTTCTGTAACTTACTGGAGCTGCCTCTATTTATGTATGACACAATGTTTGAGATGAAATAAATATTTTGTATTTGTAATAATGCTATCTTCTGATAAACGCTGTCTCAAGTGGCTGTTATTGATGGATCAGAAACTTGTTTAAGAATTTTAATTCAGCCATTTGGCTTTTAAAATGTCCTTGAGTCTATTTCAAATCTCGTCACTAATGTATCACAAAGAATGGGCTCATTATTGAAATGTTTATTACGCAATGTAAAGTTTATGTACGCACATAATAGCTGGGCCTTCACCTGCCGCAGCAATAGCCGGGTCCAGATGAACCTTGCATGGTCTCCCGTGGAGCTGTAAAAACTGAGTTGGTTCCGCTTTCTGCAATAAATTCATCAAACGCATCGATTTAAAAAGGCTCGCTTTACTTCGATTCATCAATTCAGAAATAAAAACATTTGTACGGATTTTATAAAGATGGATCAGTGGGTCGGTAACTAATAAATAGTTTACAAGTAAACAAACGATTGGCTCACAATCTTTTCGTAAAAATCCTTGCGGCGCTCCGCCCTTCGCCGATAGTCAACAATCATTCCGCGGATCATCCGCTCTTGCTTCCTCGCTTCGTGCCACATTGTGATATTTTATTAATGAACACTTAAACATGAATAAAATAATCGTAAATAAATAGACACATTTACGTAAATAAAATAATATGATCGATTAAATAACTGCCTTGAAAAACGTAATTCTCCAAGTACTAAGTATTTTTTGTCTCTCCGCCATTTTGTTATTTGTACTAGTGTTGAAAAAGCGTTTAGTAAGAAACTTCGTTGTGATGTATTAGTCGACTAGCATGTTGATTAGTTTGTGTCAGTTACTGAACCGTTAATAACCGATGACATTATTGTACAGACATATCAACCTAAACGCCTCAGGCCTGAAACTGCGTTAAGCGGGCACCCGCGCGGTTTCATACAAAAGTGCTCCGTCGCGGGGACCAGCGCGGGTGTCCGTCACGGGGAGGCGCGCCCCGCACCCACGCAACGGGGCCCGCCTCCGTGCGACGGAACCGGGCAATAAACAGGCTTACTGGCTGTCGTTTTTTTTTGCTAGTCGTCGTTTTCTACGTAATAATATATTAAGTTCTTCATCGACACGACTATACAAGCACACCGTTAAAATTGAACTAGCGACACTGCGTAAATCGGTCTCCGCGACGGGGACCGTCGCGTAGCCACGGAGCCCAACCCGCGTGTCCACGCGCGTAGACACGCGACGGTTACCCGTCGCGGGCGCCCGCTTAACGCAGTTTCAGGCCTCAATCTGTAATTTTTTTGATAGATTTTCAACATTTTCGCAACAGTGGAAGGTTAATATTTGATTAGTAAAATTTGACAGATTCGGATAGGTTGACCTGCTGACGTCTGTACTTTACGACCCCGCGTTTGGAAATAATCCCAAGGGAACATTTAAATTATGGCTCCTATATTATACATTTAAATTATGGCTGCTATATTCCTCCGCAGTAGCCCGCGAAATTCAAAGGAGATGTTTTTTTTCCCCTACAAATTTGGCCCCGGCGTGTACTTCAAAAACAAAAATATCAAGTTACGTGAAAAAAATCGTAGAATCTGGAAAAAAAAATATTGGATTTATTTGCGCATTTGTACCACCCGTAACTGTCGATCGAAGATGTTAAAACCTGAAACCCAAGAATTTCAGTCTGGCAATGTCATGATTTACTTCTTCGATAATGCGTTTCGTCGCTTCATTTTATGAACCTAAAAATGTTTTATTAAGAATTTTTTTCTGTGTTACAGATAGTTTTTTTTCTAGTTATATTTGTCGTGAATTATAATAGAAATAAGTATTTCCAAAAATACATTTATTTCACAATTCATATCATTTTTTGCGTTTGGTTATCTACCGGGCAAAAAGACGGCACCAAAGCCAAGGCCGATACTGTCAGTTGTCATTCAATTCAAATCATTCCGTTTCGGTTAATCGTCTCTGGAGTGCTATTTTTATTATGTTATTTCGTTTTGACTTGGCTATTCTTCCCTGGGCTTTTTCTTACAACTTGTTGACCTGGCTTACGATAACATAAGTACATCAATCTATTCAATTCAATTCAATTTTTGAGGTTATGGCTCCATCGGTACTTGACGTTCGATGATTTTGCCAATGTCAAGGTATGATAAATTAAGGTCGTAAACTGTTACACAACTATTGATCAGTATTTGTAGCGGTGGCATCCATGGGTCCCCATGCTAAAAAAGGACAAAACATTTTTGGTTAGTAGAAGTAAAACAACACAAGATAAATGTTAGAACATTGAACAAATAAACCAAATATAAATATCGCCTACAACTGGATTTTATTAATGCTAATAAATTTATAAAGGATTTTAACTGCAGGGGTATGAGCTAAAGATAATAGAAAAGGAATGTTAATTGGGCGGGGAATATCAGAAGGGAGTAAGTCGTAAAGGGGGGTGGTTAAACGAGGACAGGAAAAAAACAAGTGTTTCAGAGTACCCTCCTCCAGACCGCATTCACACAAAGAAGAGTCCCTCACGTGGATTTTGGCCAAAAAAACTGGTGTGCAAACAAACCCAAGTCGGAGCCTAATTATGACAGAGGTGGCTAATTTACTAGAAAATTTTAGTTTGCTGAACCAACATTTAGATGGAATGAATGGTTGGATAGAGCCATAAAATCTTCCCTTCAATATTCGAGTTTTTTGCCAAAGCTCATTCCAACTCTTCATCATATCGGGTTTAACAAGACAATGCAGATCTCGGGGGTAACAAGACGAATGAGATTCGATCCCATTCTGAGTAGCTAACTTGGCAATTGAATCCGCATTCTCATTACCAACAATTCCAGAGTGGCTGGGGATCCAAGCCAATATAATCTCTATGCCTAAGCAGTGGCATCTATACAGGAGTTGTTTTATCTTTAGGATAAGGGGAGAATTGTTACGAGAGCGAAAAGGTGATTTTATTAAATCCTGTAAACAGCTAAGAGAATCCGAGAGAATAAGACTTTTGTTGAGTCCATGTGATTCAATGTAGGAGACTGCTTCCAAAATAGCTATTGCTTCCCCTGTGAATATAGTACCAAAAGCAGAACTACGAAAATTTAGAATAATTTTATATTTTGGGATCCACACAGCTGAACCGACGTTACTATTATTTGACAACTTAGAAGCATCTGTAAATAATGTCAGCCAATCATGCCAGTCCTCCGCCAGAATCCTATTGAATTTGACATTAGCATTAGGGTCAAGTTTGGATATACCAAAGTTAAAAATAATTTTTGGTTTGAAGATTAAGGAATCAAAATTTACTTCAAATAAGGGGTTTTTGCTTAACTGGACTAAGGAAATGTGCATATTATTAAATTTACTGAAACTGTTAACGAGGAGTGGAGGACTTTTATGAGACCAATAACGAGATGATGGGATTAACTGAAAAAGTGTACGAAGAAGAGGGAGAAGAGGATGACATTTATTCTGAATGACTTTATAAAAAAATCTGTCACAGAGATATTGTCTACGTAAGTGAAGGGGGGGCTCCAAACATTCTACCTGAAGGGCATTAATGGGTGAACATTTCATAGCACCAGTGATAATACGCAAGCACTTGGATTGAATCCTTTCCAGTTTGGCAAGGGCTATTTTATTGCATGGTTCCAGCAAAAAGGTTCCATAATCAAAGTGACTACGAACTATGGCGTTATAGAGGATTTTCTGGGAAGTTGGATGAGCTCCCCAGCGGACTCCAGAAAGGGCACGTAAGACATTAACGCCTCTTTCGCATTTCTTTAAGATGTAGTCCAGATGATAGAGACCAGATAATTTTGAGTCCAGGATGAGGCCAAGAAATTTTACTTTGTCACCGATCAAAATAGGTTCATTTTCAACATAAAGGCTAATAGGGGGAATATTACGCTTACGAGAAAAGGCAACTGCATTACATTTGGAAACTGACAAACTCAAGCCGTGATCGGTCAACCACTGGTTTAAGTAGTAGAGAGCAGAATTTAAGCGAGATGAGGCATCTGAAAGGGAAGCTGAACTAGAGTAGAGAGCAATGTCGTCGGCATATTGCAGGATTTTGCAGAAACAACTCACTGAAGACTCCAAATCGTGTGTGTATACATTATAAAGGATGGGGCTTAAGACCGACCCCTGGGGTAGGCCCTTCCACACTAGACGGGATGGGGAGAGGGAGTTTTGATGACGAACAGAAATAGAACGGGACATAAGGAGATTACAAATGATGGTGACCATCCTCACAGGGATACTCAGCTGTAGCAACTTTTGCCTGAGTATTGGAAGTTGGACATTATCATAGGCTGAAGCTATATCTAGAAAAACACCAAGAACACTTTCATTTTTGGAAAAGGCAATACGGACATCAGACATGAAGACACTTAGGCTATCTAGAGTTCCCATACCCCTTCGAAAGCCGAACTGAGAATTGGATAAGATGCCTTTACTTTCTAAGATCCATTCAAGCCGGTTCTTAATGAGATTTTCCATAATTTTAGCCAAGACAGAAGAGAGGGCAATAGGACGATAGGAAGTAGAATCTTTTGGGTCTTTCCCAGGTTTCAAAATTGGGATGATTATTTGGGTTTTCCAAGATTCTGGAACTTGGCCCGTAACGAAAAAGGAATTGATTAGGTTTAGAAAGATTAATTTACAGTTAGAAGAAGATTTGGAAATAAAGGAGTAGGGTATTCCATCAACACCCGGAGCAGAATCCCGAAGATGATCTAAGGCACAAATAAGTTCTGAATAAGAGAAAAGGTCATCAAATCTATCAGAGGAAGTGGAAGGAGGAGGAACTGTAGTGGGAAGGCAGTCAAAGCTAGGAACAAAGGGGGGGGCTAATTTGGATATAAAGTCATCCAACCAGGTTCTGTAGTCATTCGTAGAAACATCGGGAGACTGACTGTCACAAGCTCTACGGTAGATTTTAATTCTTTTCCACACAAGGGAAACTGGAGAACGTGGAGACAGTGACTCACAAAATTTGAGCCAGCCACATCTTTTCTTTCTTGCCAATAACCTACAGGTAGTTGCAGAAATCTTTTTAAAATTTAAATATGCAGGCATATCTAGACTAGAAGAGAAGGACTTTTCTGCTTCTTTACGTTTACGGACGCCCTCAGTGCATTCAGCATCCCACCAAGGTGGAGAAGGTATTAGGTGACGGGCAGAGTTTTTTAAAGGGATTGACGAATCAGCTGCTCTCAAAAGACACTCAACAAATTCACTGTAGAGGATTAGGGAGTTCGATGAATTTATTTGGGGAAAATTCTGAAGTTCTGCGTCCAAATGGGACAAGAACTTAGACCAGTCAGCTTGGGGTAAGCGATATTTTTGTAGGGGTTGGATGGGAGTAGAACGAGGGTGAGTACTTGGAAAAGAAATAAGGATAGGAAAATGATCACTCCCATATGAATTAGGGAGAACAGACCAGGAAAGAGTTGATACTAAAGAAGGGGAAGAGAAAGTAAGGTCAGGAACACTTATATTTTGGTTAGGAGGAACTCGACGGGTAGCAGATCCATCATTAAGGATACAAAGGTTGCGATCATCTAAAAGGTCTAGCAAAAAGCTGGAAGAGGGGTCATTACAGTGAGAGCCCCAAATGGTGTGACGGCAATTAAAATCACCTAACACAATCAAAGGACCAGGAACAGAAGAAAGGATAGAGTTAAATTCAGACAAAATATTAGCATTGGGATGTGGAATGTAGGCAGATACATAAGATATGTTCATGGCTCTAATGGCCACAACATGTAAACCAAGATCGTGATGAGGAAGAGGAATCTGGGAAAAAGTGATAGATCTGCTAACCAATAGGGCGCAACCCGCCCGTCCGTCATCTCTATCATCTCGAAGACATGAATAACCAGAAACCCTAAAAAGAGATCCAGGCCTGAGCCATGTCTCTGACACAGCAAAGACAACGGGTTTGTATCTATTTATGAGATAGATTAGATCATGTTTTTTTGTGCGAATTGATCTACAATTCCACTGAAGGATTTTTTCCATTTTGGCGAGTCCAGGATTCGAGGAGTTGTTGAACTAATACAACGACATTGTCCGGTATTGCGTCACTAAATTTAGACAATATATTTATAAGGGAGCAAGTCAGAAGCTCTATCAAATTGTCATTAGGAGTGGGAAGGGGAGTGGTTTCAACATAAGAGGAATTCAGAGCACAGCCATTAGGCTGAGAAGAATTAGGGGTATAGGAGAACGACTTATGGGCTTGGGTGTCATAGGACTTGCCCAATTCTGGTCTAGGTCTTGGGGAACGATAAACCGTTTTGGTATAAGAGGTTTTAGCAGGGGATGCATATGGAGAAGAAGAAGGAGTGTTAAGAGGGGGCGAGAGGAGAAGGTCTACGGAAGGAAGAGCTTGAGATAGTTTAGATTGGGAGGGACCTGCTGTAACATTAGAGTACGGTAATTTACGGGGACGGGGAAACCTTACTGAAGCCTCACGGTAGCTTAAGTTTTCTTGAGACATTACCATTTTAATTGACCTCTGTCTTGAGTGTTCTGGGCACTTATTATCAATGGCCTTATGGCTTCCACTGTCACACAAAAGACATGAGACCTGAGAGTCGGGAACATTACAGCTATCTCCAAGGTGAGGTTGAGCGCAACGGTAGCAACGGGGCTTAGATCTACACTGACTGCCTATGTGGCCAAATCGCAAGCAGTTGCGGCATTGGATAGTGGGGAGATGATAGATAGAAACAGGAAGAGAGACATTGTAGCAGAAAACTTTCTCTGGGAGAAACTGGCCAGAGAAAGTAAGCACTACAGTTGAAGATGGAGACCAAGTTACAGAGTCCTCTTTTTTGTTTTTAAAATTAAGCCTTCTAGCCCTAATGACTTCTCCACAATTACGAGGGGTTTCTATACCGATTACGAGCTCCTCCAGTGTCCAGTCGGTAGGAATATCCCTGACAACTCCCATGCGACTTACATGAAAGCGTGGGATAACTGCAGAGTATTTGTTTTCCATTAGAATGGGATTATTAACAAAGTTGTTGGCATCACTGAATGTCATAAAGTCAATAGACATCCTGTTACGGCCCATAGACCTGACACTGCCCTGGACAACACCTTTAAAACCTTTATTGAAAATAAATTGAGCAAACTTAAGAGAATTTATGGTTAGGCCTTGCTTAGGGTCTGTTTCCACTCTAGAGACAAATACAGTAAAGGGTGCTCTGTCACTCTCGCTATAGAGCATTTTAGAGTCGTTCTCAAAACCTGGCTTATTAAATACAGACTGAATTGAGTCAGACGGCGGCTTATTTCTTTTCGCGTCAACAAAAATTTCAGGAACTCCGGGGCGCTTCCTAACTTCGGGTCTTAAGTTATCAGTTTTTTGGGAACACTCCACAACCTCCATATCTGAAGGTGTCCCTCCACCCCCATCAGGGGGTTCTTCGGCACTCATTTCCTTGGGAAATGAGTGCCAAAAAGCTTAAAATACTAACCTTATAACTATATATTCAAACCAGACAACACAACACTTAAACAACACAATAGCCACAACACTAAAAACAGATTTTGTTATCAAAATAATATGAGAGGTTAAGAAACGCGTGCTTAATCTCACCAAGACAATAGCAAAAATCCATCCATCAATCTATTCACAACATCAAACAAATTTTTTTTTTTTTTTTTTTTTTCCTTCGTCCTTAAGGACAGGCAAAGGGTCAAGCCCATACAGCCAAGTCTGTAATATTAGCTTCTGTTCCAAGTGTGTAATAAGGCCGGAGCCAAGTCTTCAATGTTACATCCGATGCATATTCCTTAATATTCAATTGTTTGTTATTTACCCAGATATTAGCTCTTATAATTTATTCCTAGGTCGAGTCCGATATTTGTTAAAATCCTTGTTTCATATGTCCTTGATCGTGTTTTTAATAAAATCGTAAATATATACATAGGTGTCTTTATTTTTCAAAATGTCTTCAATGCAGCGCGGTATGTTCTCTGGTTTTTCATATAAATTCAATAAATTGGCTGTTAAAGACAGTCTTTGAATATTAAAACTTGAGCATTGAAAGAAAATATGATCAAGAGTCTGTTCATCATTTGTTGAGCAGTAGGTGCAAGAAGGCGATTGAATTATGCGCATACGATGTAAATGAGCGTTGAAACGGCAATGTCCAAATCTCAAACGGCAAAGAATAGTATAATATTGTCTGCTTCTGAAGTAACGGTAATTGGTAAACCAAGGGCTTTTACCAATATTCTGATTAATTTGAGCATACCAAGTACCTTTTCTAGTAAGAGATTCTGTCCATGTGTCCTGCCAATCTTTTAGAAGTTTAGACTTGATTACAGGTATTAAATCAGTATACGGAATAGCGACATCGTCGACGGGGCTGCCGCTGTCACTGTCAACAATGTCAGCAATCGCACGTGCCAAAAAGTCAGCTTGCTCGTTACCCGAAACTCCGATATGTGAGGGAGTCCATAAAAATGTAATACTATAGTTTCTTGTTGAAAGATTATGAAGTATGTGCCTGATTTCTATTATAATGCAGTTTGTGTGAGCACTAATTTGATAGTTTTTCAAAGCATGCAATACGCTCATGCTGTCAGTGATAATGAGCCAACGATTTTCAGATTGGTCTTGAATGTATTTAAGTGCAGCAAGAATGGCATAAGCTTCAGCGGTAAATATGCTTGATTCCTTCTTCAGTTTTACGCCCAGTCCAAATTCTTTATGAGGAATGACGTAAGCCATAGAAACCGTTTCATTACTTTTAGAGCCATCTGTATAAATGTGGTGATAGTTCGGATACTGATCTAAGAGGTTATAGACTTCTTGCCGATCACTTAATTTGTTGTCAATTACTATATCCAGCTCATGGAATAAACATTCAAACTCTTTCTCATAACACACCCATTCATTAGATTTATGAAATTCAAACTGACCATCTAACTTGATCATGAATGAAAAATCAAAAAGTATAAATGGAATATTTTTGGTCAAATGAGTGTTAACAGGATACTTCATGTGAAGTGAAAATAACTTTTTAATCAGAGGATGATGATTTATAGAGAAAAGTTTAAGTAAAAAACAGAATTTGAGATACTGAAAGCGTAAGATTAAGGGAGGAGTATTACATTCTATTTGTAAAGAATTGATGGGAGTAGTTCTCATGGCACCTGTGATAAGTCTAAGATTATGATTTTGAAGGATATCTAGTTTATTTACCAATTGAATATCTGAAGAAAAACAGAGGAAACCATATTCAAAGTGGCTTCGTACAAGGGATTTGTATAATATTAAAAGAATTTTAGGGTCTGAACCCCAGTATGTCCCTGCAAGAGACCTCAGAACATTTAAGGCTTTTTGAGCTCTATCAGATATACAATCAACATATTTTCCCCAAGAGAGGTTGCTTGTAAAAATAACACCCAAAAATCTTGCACTATTCTCCACAGGCAAATCAGTGTTGTCATATTTAATAGTGACTATAAAAGGCCCAATATTGCTAAAAACTACAACCTTAGATTTATCTGTGCTAATATCTAATGCAAGATAATTAAAGTAAGAATTTAGTTTATACAAGGCAATGTTAAGCTTGGAACATACTGTACTGGTATTATTACCAACACAGTACACTATCAGGTCATCCGCAAACTGTAGATTGGATACTTCAGTGCCCAGAATAATATTAAGTTTGTAGATGTATAAAATAAATATTAAAGGACTCAATATACTGCCCTGACAAGTACCTTTATAAGAATACCTAGGACCTATAAGCCTATTTTTACACTTAACAAATACTTTTCTACCGTTCAAAAAGTTATATATCCATTCTATCACCTTTGCAGGCAAACCAACAGCAGCCAATTCTGAACAGAGTATATGATGATTAACATTATTAAATGCGCCTACCACATCAAAGAAAACACTGACAAGAGCATTTTTTGATTTGAAGGCTTCAAAGATATCAAGATGCAAATGAGCAATGCTTTCCCTTGAAGACTTGCCCCTCCTAAACCCAAATTGATTTGAAGGTAATATATGATTCTTCTCAATAAAATGTTCTAACCTTTGTTTGATAAGCTGCTCGAAGATTTTACCCATACATGAAGTTAAAGCTATAGGTCTGTAAGAGTCAAAACTATTTTTATCTTTGTTGGGTTTGAGAATGGGAACAAGGCAATCAGTTTTCCAATCTTCAGGAATTAGAGAATGCTGCCAAAGAAGATTGAAGATTTCAAGCAAAACTAATTTAGATTGATCGGGTAGATTTTTTAGCATTCTGTAAGAAATATGATCGAGGCCAGCTGCAGTATCCCTACGAGAATGAATTGCTGTAGAAAATTCAACAAATGTAAAAGGTTTAATTAAGTGAAAGTTACTAGGAGAAACAGGATGAGGAGGTTTGAAAATAAAAGCTGGCTCTACTGTATCTGGTGTAAATTTTTGAAGGAATTCGGGTATCCAAGAATATATGTTATTATTTTGAAATGTAGATGCAGAACTTTTATTAAATCTACGCATATATGACCAGACCACAGACATAGGTGTAGTTCTGTTGAAAGATTCACACAACTTTAACCAACTCAACTTTCTTTCATACTTGATAATGAACTTTTTCTTTGCTTGGAGTTTCTTAAAAGCTAGATAATTTGTTTCAGAGGGATTGTGTTTAAAAGTTAAGTAAGCATTTTTACTATCTTCCACAGCTTTGCTGCAGTTAACATTCCACCAGGGGAGTGGAGTTCTTTTCTTTCTGTTGGAGGTTGAAAGGGGCTGAGCCTGCCCCCCAACAGAGGAGTAGCGCCTTGGAGATGGAATTGATTCTAATAGTGCCAAATGTAAGAGTTTAATAAAGTTATTATAGCTAAGCAAAGGATTGTGTCTGTCTATAGAAAAGTTACACAAAAGAGCATCAATACTGGATGAATATGTTTTCCAATCAACAGTATTGAAATTATAAGAAAATGGAAGAGGACTACTATCAGGTATATATAGGCTAGTAGAATTATTGTTACTCACTAAGAATTTTGTAATTACAGGAAGGTGGTAACTGCCTAAAGGATCATCATGAACTGACCATTCACACTCCAGGGCTAGCAAAGGAGAGACAATGGTCAAATCAAGAGCATTTCGCCTCCAAATGTGGGAACCAACAGTAGTCATTTGACCATCATTTAAAAGAACAAGATTGTTTTTATTAATGGAATCCAAAATATCCCTACCTCTGCAATTAGAAGCTGAACATCCCCAGGTTGTATGCAAACCATTAAAATCGCCAGCTAAAAAAATTGGACAAGGTAAAGATTGAATTAGTCTATCTAATTTTGTTTTAGAAAAAGCAGGGTTGCAATTAGTTGGACTGTAAAAACTTACAATAGTTAGTTCTTTATTATTGGCATATTTAATACGAACTGCTATATTTTGTAAGGAATCATCATAGATTGTGTTTATTTTAGTATACATAATAGATTTATGTAAAATAATGGCGACACCATTATGAGCATTCCCTGAATCAAGTCTGACTACATCATAACCACGAAATTTGATGGTGTGATGGGGCTTAAGCCAAGTTTCGCAAACTAAAGCTATATGAATAGAATTGTCCAACAAAAAGTGATTGAAAATATGTTGATTGTGTAATAAGCTCTGAGCATTCCATTGGACTATATTTAAATAATCCATTAAAATATATATATATATTTTTTTTAATTCTTACCTTATATTTTTAAAGGATTCTTGCAGGACATCTTTAATGCTAGCAGTACAAATTGATTTTTCATTCATTTTATTTTGTGTTATTAATTTAACCACTGATTGTGAGATAGTTTTTAAAATCAGTTCTGAATTTAGGAGTGACAGAAATTGATCTGTTTTGTTTAGTTTCGGAAAGTTTGTGTCATTGAGAGTGTCAACATAACTTCTTTTTTTCTCATATTTTTGTTTATTTAACTCAATCTTTTCTTTTTTTACAGGGCATAAAGAAGATATAGCAATGTGATTGCCCGAGCAGTGACAGCATTTTGCGCCCGAGGCGGGAACTGTACATACTTTGTAATTATGTGCTTCTCCACAAACGGAACATCTCTCAGAGTTTTTACAGAATTTAGCAATATGATCATATCTGAGGCACTTAAGGCATTGCTTCACTGGAGGAATATATTGTCTTACCTCAAAACGCCAACTGTTGAGGTCAACACTCTCTGGCAGAACTGGACATGAGAAAGTAATTGATACTGTTTTTGTTGGTGTATATTTTACAGTTTTATTCTCCACCGATTTTCTCATAAAACGTCTTATAGAGACGATGTTCTTGGTGCTTGTTATTGCGGAATAAATTTGTTTATTTGAGAGTTCTATGGGGACATGTGTGATGACTCCAGTAACCTCCGTAGCGGCAGCCGGGATGGACGCTTTTAATTTGTGACCGTCTAGAAACTTTTTATTACTTAAGGCAGCATTGGCCAGTGCTGGTCTTTCATATATGACACCTACCTTGCTCTTGTTAATCCGCTGCAATTGTTTGACACCTTTGTTGTAACGCTTAATTGCATTTGCAAGGGACATCATATCCCTCAAGCCAATGGGTTTATTTTCTTCAATACTTTCAAGAAACACGATATATTCGAAATTACCACCATCTTCGGGGTAATATCGGACGTAATCTGGGATTCTAAAAGGAGTATACTTAACAGTATCCTCTTCGGATGTTACAGAGCCGACGTCAGACGCTGAGCCCTCATCAACAGACTCCGCCTCTCCGTCTTCAACCGATTGTTCCTTTTTGCGTTTTTTACGGCTCCTGACCATCTTTACCACAATTACTTTTTACGTTTTTAATAAATTTGTGCAAAAATGAGTTGCTTTTTATTTATTGCAAATTAACTTTAAAAAAGGCGCCTATCAATCTTGAAGGTTCCCGCGCTTTTTTTCAACATCAAACAAATACTTTGACAGAACAGATTGACAGCTGTCGACGATGTCATGAACGTTTCTTTTTACGTAGTAACGTTGCAAGGAAGCTTTTTTTCATATTCTTTTATTTCTTAATCTATGTGACATTAAAGGATTTTAAATACTGCAAAACACACAAATTATTGGAAGGATTTTTATTAGTAATTTGTACCTAGGTACAGGTTTGAGCCAGAAAAAAAACACCTCCTTTTCATGTGTCTTTTGCAATTTGCTTATCAGTGACAAGTTGTAACTTGATCAAAATATGATTTACGACAATGACAAGTATATTTTTAAATATAACAATGATCAAAACATTCACTCTTGCCTAACTATATTGGGGTTGCTGCCTATCGGACCTCCACAACCCAGTAACTGGGCAATACGAGTGTTTCTTACAATTTTCGGCCGATTTTACTTGTTAATTGGTTAGCGAAGGCTTACTCCATTCTTTATATCTATGGTGATATAAACAAGCTTCATTATTTTTAAAACTAATTTAAATTACCCCATCCTTATGATGGAAAATTTCCCAACAGCACAGATTGGCAGAACCAACTAGTATTAATGCTATGAAACAAGGATAGACTTACACCTTAGACTTTTGTTAAGTTATTGATAAATAAAATAAGGTAAAATTTGATCAAAATGCTAAATTTAATTAATAGTATACAAGTGTAGATCTTGGTAGTCTTCAATATCAAAAAATATTTCATTTTCTATTTGATTTGGTTTGCAAATACTCAACCAATTCATGAATTCCTCATATATATCTAGATTTTCTAGTGTGTCAGTCATACTTCTGTTGCAAACTAGATAGCTACCTTTCTTAATATATTTTTTAAAGAACTGCCACATTTCTTTATGCTTTTCATTATCCACAAAGAACTCTAATATGTTTACGACTATAATGTCAGAGTTTGCAACAAGATCGCTCCTTTCCAACACATCAGAATGGACTATTTTTATCCTGTTGCTGTCCATGGTATACTGTTCAATAATCCTCTTTTGAACATCACAACATTCTTCATTCATTTCTATTCCTATAATTGTGCCTGCATTTGAGAAATAATATGCCTGAAAATTAATTTTGATGTTACTGAATGAAATATATTTTGTTCAATCAATATACAGATAGAATAGATATTACAACTTACACCATAGATAACTGCTCCTATTCTAGAGCCAACATCCAATATCTGTTTTTCTTCTAAATCACTAGGAAGTAAGACCTTGAATATGTACTGAAGTTGTTGTCGGGGCATTGAGTGTGAAATGAATGTTAAATCCTGAAAACATAGATTGTCATTACAGGTACACATTATTGAAATGCTTCATTACACAATATTAATTCATTTCCAGCTGATATATTATATTCAACATTCCATACATATTTAAGAGATTTCACATTGATCTCTCTTATTATTATTTAAAAATAGATCTGGAAAACAGAAAAATAATCCCTCAGATTGGCAGAGTAAAAAGAACATCAAGTTTTAGGATTAAGAATAATATGAGAGAACCAAATAATTACTTTTATTTCCCGACTGTTACAGCTTGTGCAGTAGGATTTTTTTAGTTTTCCCTTTTTGACAAGGTTGTCTACTGCATTATCATCATAAAGAAATTCATCTACATGGCAGGTGTTAGTATTATTGCAATCGGCTTGGTCCCCCACTGTTGGTGGCCTTATTTTTTCAGATGGCATTTCTGCTTCAAAAGGCACAATCTTCTTAATTGAATTTCCAATCTTTATAAGCGATTTCTCTTTACTTTTTAGCTCTTTTAAGCGTTCCAAATCTGTAATAACAAAAAACAGTTTAGCTTCCAGACACATTTTCTTCCAGGCTATTACAACAATCATTATGTTCATTGTACACTACCTTTTCTGAAAGAATAGTTACATATCCATTGCTCAATGGTATCAATATCGGTCTCATCCATTTCAGAAAACAATTCCAGCATACGGTGCTTTACGTTTACTACACTACCTTCAGACATGATGGCACTAGGTTTTAATTTAAATTGATATTAACAATTCTCCGTTCCAAATATGTTCCGGAATATTTAAAGGTTTCATAAAGTCGATGTTAATAAACGAAATTCCAAAAAATAAACAAAGTCAACCACGCCAGATTCCGCGTGCAGCCCTCGCTCGTAAACGCGGTTATTTTGACAGTCGTTTATTTATTTTTTTAATTCGACCAGTATTAGGCAGGCTATGGTCTTTCAACCTTACCGCCTTGTCTTTTGTCATTCAATGTGTACTTTTTTTTTAAAGCTAAATTATGTCTTACGTGTTATATTTCTTTCGTTAGGCATTTATATTCAAACATTTTAATGTAAGTTTTTTTTTTGTCTTTAATTCTATAGAATGCCATGTCTATTGTAGCCAATAGACACGGCATAGGCTAGGGTTGTTACGCTGGCGTGACGACCTAGACACCTTCATGACAAATTGGTCGGAGAAAGCCGAACAATGGAAAGTTATGAGGGAAAACTTTGCCCAGCAGTGGGACAACACAGGTTAAAAATAAAAAAAAGTCTTATCATTAAATCCTTGCAGAAAGTACGTCATTTTATCAAAGTATTTAAATAATCTGTAAAACAAAGCTTGCTTTTCAGACTTTGCTTCACAAATCTTGCTCTTACTAATATTATTTAAGTTTTTATAGCTATTTCTTCATGCAGTTAATGTTATATTCACATTTGCCACGAATCATACCTAAATGTAGTATTAATATTAAAATAAATAAGGTAGTAAACAAGCTCATTTGTTACTATGCTGGGCACATCACTATTTGGTTTTTTTTTTCTTCGTCCTTTAGGACAGGCAAAGGGTCAAGCCCATACAGCCAAGTCTGTAATATATCACTATTTGGTTATCTTCTTTCCACAAAGTTTGACAATGGTTTGACATTTGTTGACATTTATCGCGCCGTGTTAGCCGTGTGTTGTATTATTGTTTTGTAAAATTCGGGTATTAAAGTTCGTAACAATTTCGAAGCAAAAATTGAATATGCTTTGCCTTTTATTGCATTCAACGTTGATTCCTAAATTCTTGTTTGTCCATTGAGTTTGTGTTCGTTTCAAAATTAAATCCATTTTTAGTTTACACAGCTGTGGATAGTTTTATTTTGAAGGAAGGATAACTTTTGTTATCTTTTATCAAAGCTTTGTATTTTATTTAAAAACAATAAAATGGATAGTTGCAAGTCTTTTAATAAAACCATTGGTTTGTGGATGTCGGATAAAAAGAGCCAGAAGCTAAATTGGAAAGAGTTCATAAAGGCGTGTGCTTCTCATGGATACAATCTAGTCAGAGTGAGTAATACCTGTATTAAATTAGGTAATTTATAAGACCATAGCAGTGTTGTATTATTCATTTCGTGAATTGAAATTGATAAGAACAGGAATTACTGATGAAGATATAATAATACTGCATATATTATTATTATTCATTCACTGGTCATGACATTTAATTTGTAAGTTTTACATTGAATTTATTTAATATTAAGTACCTACATATTAATCGTACAGGTTTTAAAAGATTAAAAACAAGAACTTTTTTTGAAGATAAGATAAATTATTAAAATAAAAATGTTTTAAAAAAAAAATTGAACTAACTGATCTGTCAGAGTCCTGTTTGTAAAATAAAAATGTTTATTATATCATGAACTGTTTCCAGCTAAACCTAGACAGGTCTTTGGAAGAACAGGGACCAATCAATGTATTCCTTCACAAACTAACTGATGTCATTGCTGCAGCAGATCATGGGGACCCAAAGGTAAAGAAAAAAATCTTAACTCTTAAGTTTACACTCATAATCACAATTAAAAAAAAATAACTTATTAGAAAACAGACTAATACTAGAAAATAAAAAACATAATATGAAGTTGATATTATTAAAAGCTCAATAAAAACAATTTAAAAAATAAACTTAGAAGTTACTTCCATGATTATGGATAAGCCATGAAAGTCTGTGTTTTAAGTTAAATATTATGGTGAAATCATTACTTGGTTACTTAATATCTTAGATTTCCAAGATGACCAATACACCGTAAAATATGACTCATTGACTATTATACAGTTGACTCAGATGACTAATCAAATTAACAGGTCAACAAGTACACCTTTACAAGCTTTGTCCTTTATTTAATTACTTAAATTCACATTATATAATACTAGTAATCCCCAAAAGGTTAGGCAGAGGCATATCTAAATTAGCGAGTAAATTAACAGGTCAACAAGTACACCTTTACAAGCTTTGTCCTTTATTTAATTACTTAAATTCACATTATATAATACTAGTAATCCCCAAAAGGTTAGGCAGAGGCATATCTAAATTAGCGAGTAAATGTGTGGAATTGATCTGGGATAGCTCCTTAAATAGTGGCTTGATTTGAATGAATTAAGCATCAATTTCAAGTTAACAGTTAAACCTTTAAAATGGTACCATTTTTTACTATTCATAACTAGTAATTAAGTCCTGAAGTTCATCTGGAATCGGAGTAAGTGATTCCATACTTTTGCTTGCAAATGTTATCTGTAATACACATAAGTTTTGTCAGTTACTTAAGCTTTTGCTATCAACATGGCACAAGTCATCAAAACTTGTTGCTACTGAGATGCCTGAATATGCTATATCCTATACCTGACTTGGGCATCAAAAGACACAATTATCAGTTGCAACTGATAATCTCATATGACAGTACTCTATTTAATTTGCATATTCTGTTGCATTGTATACTTTAGGTTTAACAGTATTACATTGGGTTCTAAGTTACTTTGCTTTTGTAACATCTGACCGTTTTTTTTTTATAGTGGTAAAATTATCAAATCAATCAATCCTCCCACCCAGGGCAGAGCAGGAGGGACTGTCAGTCCGACCCTGACTAAAATCCATGGTGTCCTTCAATAGCCCTTTACGTACCGGGGTTACGGTAATTTCTGAGTCCCGCAACCCCGGCAGGCTTTGGCCCTCTACAGGCCCTGTCACTATGCTGACACTCCTTGATACGCGCGTGAAACACAACGACCCGGGAACTTCTGACCTAGACTAGAGTAAAAACCCATCTCAAATATTAATAAAAAAAAACAATCATGGACCATGTTACACAACAATTATTTACACTAATCATTTTAAGAAGTCAATGTTTTCATAACTGTCTTTAATGTTTGTTTTAAATATCTTATCACCTCTAAAACAAGAATTTATTTCATGGTCAGTGTCCTTTATTGTTAGTTATGAGTCACCGTGTCCTTACTCTTCAGGGCCAATAAAAAACAGCTAAACAATTGGTTTTACTTGAATGAGTTACATAAAAACTAAAATTACCCAACATTAACTTTCTTGTCTTTATTTTTTGTGGTTGAAATGAAATTGATGTCCGATTGGTTTTTAATGAGTATCTCTTTACGGTATTTATTTATTGTTTATTAATGGCTGTAATCATTTACCACTGAAGTGGTAAATCTGAGAAATGGTCAATAATCACCAGAGGTCGGAATTAGGTTTTTTTTTACGTGGTAAAATCATCAAATGAGTCCTCCCACCCAGGGCAGAGCGGGAGGGACTGTCAGACTGACTAAAATCCACGGTGTCCTTCAATAGCCCTTTACGTTCCGGGGTCACGGTAATTCGTACAGTCCCGCGACCAGGTCGGAATTAGTTAGAGTTATTTTAGTTCTTGCAATGTTGATAATTATATGGATCTTCCTGGGATTTCTAATTGATAATCTCGTGTGGAAAACAGTAGTACAAATAAATAATAATAATAAAAACATCAGAGATAGATTAGACAAATAAATTGTGTAAAAAGTCTTCCTCCTCGCGTCGTATTCCTCATTACTGAGGGTCGTGGATAAAAGTAAATAACTTTTTTATTTAATAAATCATGGGATTATTCTGCTCTTTAAAAGTAATTTCGGGATTTGGGGCAATCCACTTTATTCTTTCGCTGTTTGAAATCAGTGTAAGTACATGATTAACTCTACCTAATTCCGATCTATGATAATCACTTATGCAACCTCCTCCAGGCTGACCTGCGACATGCATCTCACAAAAGAAAATACATGCAAAGGCAGAATCACTTCCTTTACTTTACGTATTTCCCGGAAACAATAGACATCTTTAAGTATAAAATGCCCTTCAGACGTGTTTTATTACTGCCTCAATTGTATTGGAAAAACTTCAAGGTTCTATAAACAGTGTTAGTGACTAAGTGCTCCACAAGTATTTGATATCATAATGTTGTTTATTTAAATGTGAGGGTTTCCCTCCATTAATAGCTTTTTCATTCTTGTGTTATCAGGCATCAATTACCATTAGTCGAGTGGAGCAGTATTTATCAAATCATCCAAATATCACAGTTATCGATCCATTGGACAATGTTAGGATCCTACTAAATAGGTATGTATATTTTTAAGTTAAACCTTCATGCATGTTATTGGAAGTTCTGCAATGGTTACTACACTAGTTTTTTTAAAGTCCCATGTTATAGGAGGCAACCCTATTGCTATTAACTGGGTGCTGATCCAGTTTCTGAGACTGAAAATAAATATTTACCTGGAATATAGAGATATATTATTTAGAATAGGTTCTCATTATGAATTTGTAAATAATTCACAATAATCAATTGTAATGTCATCTATACTTACAAATATATTACAAAGTGCATAACTGCATAAATTTGCATTCTACACAATGTTGCTATCATAATAGCAGTTTCAGTCGTGCATTATTTGTAGATGAATGAAAATCGTGATAAGAAACATTAGTACAAATAAGTGTTTTAAATAAATTATGAAATTAGTTACCTAGTTAGCTATAAATGATCGCATTGTTTATTGAACTTATTCAGAATTAAAAATACAATGCTCAGAGATCCTAATAATATTTCACTGAAAGATAGAGATAGGAATACAAAGTATGAAAAGTGCCACAGTTCAATATTTTGGCACTAGCTGTTCCTCTTGCTCACACCCCTGATGCACGGCTGCTGTTGACCGTAGCGTGATGTTAATAGCCTATAGCCTTCCTCGATCTATAGACAATTTATTATCTAATTTATATTAAAAAATATTTATACATATTATTATATTATTTTATAGATTAACCAAAACAAAAATATTTTATATATATATCGGCGCAAGCACAATAGTTCATCCAGAAAACCTAGAATAATTAAGTTTAATCATTAATTGATTGTCCTAAAATTAGTTTATAAATCATCAGTTGATGATTTTGAGTCTATTACGATGTAAGATTAATGTTTTCATTGTAATTTCAATACTTAACCTAAAAACTTGTAAACACGTGCGCGTGCGCCGAACCCTATAAAAACGGCCGCACTGTAGACGATCGGTTCAGTCTAACTCGGATCGTCGTACAGTACGGACCTCTCTGGGAAGTCGTTACGCTGCCCGTTGAATAAACGAAGTTTATAAAGTGCTTGTGAAGTTTTTCTGATAAGACCAAGAATGAGTGATCATCATGAAGACAACAATTGTGATGTCAGCAATGCTGACGTCACACTTTTTAAAAACACTACGGAGGTTCCTCCTCCGTCATCAGAAGTGGGATTGCAAGAAGCTCCTACCCAAACCGCTTCCTCATCAGCTCTTCCACCTGATCAACTGGAACAAATCAACATCCAGCAGCAATGATGGAGACAATGCAGAAAATGTCGGAGCGCTTATGTGCTCCCCCTACCGTAGCAAAAATAAGGATCAAGGATGTCTATTTACCATCATTCGATCCGGACACTCACATCGGTGTACGAGAATGGTGCCAGCATATAGATCAAGCGATTGAAGCGTACAAGCTTGATGATTTCGATGTACGCATGAAAGTCTGCAGCCTGTTGAAGGGCCGTGCAAAGATGTGGATCGATGATTGGATGGTGACTACAACAACGTGGGAAGAGTTGCGAAAAAATCTCATCACCACGTTTGAACCCGAAAATAGATACTCCCGGGACATCATCATGTTCAGGGAACATGTTTACGATACATCAAAAGACATCGCGGAGTTCTTATCACGTGCTTGGATTTTGTGGCGAAGAGTCACCAAAGACAAACTGGGAGACGAACATGCTGTAGAAGCTGTAATTGGATGCATTAATGACGAGCGATTGCGTATCGAATTAATGAATGCCAGGGCAACCACTGTCCCTGAGCTCATCTCAGTGGCAACATCCATACGGAAGAAGCGGAGTCATCAAAGCTCCAGTTCCACTCCATATAACAAACGTCCACGCTTTTCGGACAATACATCATCAACTACAAGCTGCCGTATATGTAAGAAGACCAACCACTCCACTAACGACTGCAGATTCAAACCTTCGGAGTCTAAACCTGAAACTAGCAATAAGGATCCGAAAACAACAACCGCAAGTACGACGAATGAAAAGCGAAACGAAACACCTACTTGTACTTATTGTAAGAGACCAGGCCACACATACGAAACTTGCTTCAAACGCGAACGTTCGTTGACTTCAAATGTGAACTGCGTAGCAAGTGGTAAGCTGCCTCCTATCACAATCAAAATAGGTGAAAAGACTTTGCAAGCCATCTTTGATAGCGGGGCGGAGTGCTCAATTATCAGAGAATCGGTTGCTATAGCCTTACCTGGTCAGAGGAAACCAGTGGTCAATTATTTGAAAGGGATTGGTCAGTTCCCCGCACTATCGTTACACTTACGACCGTATGCGTCGTAGATAACATCAGTGTTGAGCTTGAATTTTACTTATTGCCGGATTATGAAATGTCAACAGACATTTTAGTGGGTATGAACCTGATACATGACACTAATCTAAGTGTGAGAATCACATCCAATGGGACGAAGCTAATCCATGAAACTGTCGTCAATCATGTGAGTACCAGTTCTTGTCTCTTCAACAACTTGGACTGTGATCTTACTAATGAGGATGAAATTATGCAACTACGACGACTTCTAAATAAATACGAGCATCTGTTTATCCGTGGATATCCTAAGACTCGGGTCAACACCGGCGAGCTAGAAATCAGACTGAAAAACCCTGATAAATTCGTAGAAAGAAGACCATATCGCCTCAGCCCAGTGGAACGAGAGAAGGTTCGCACCATAATCCAAGAACTTCTGGAACACAACATCATTCGTGAGAGCAAATCTCCCTACTCAAGTCCCATCATACTGGTCAAGAAAAAGAATGGTGACGATCGGCTTTGTGTGGACTTCCGGGAACTTAATGCTAATACTTTACGTGACCATTATCCACTTCCGTTGATCTCCGATCAGATTGACCAGTTGGCAAATGGTAATTTCTATACAAGCATTGATATGGCGGCTGGTTTCCACCAGATTCCCATTGGTGAGACCTCCATAGAGAAGACCGCGTTCGTCACACCAGACGGACTATATGAATACCTCACCATGCCTTTTGGTTTGAGCAATGCTTGTTCAGTTTACCAACGATGCATCAACAGAGCTTTGACATCATTGCTGGGAACAGCTGCACAAGTCTACGTAGATGACGTGTTGAGCAAATGTAAAGATTTCCCTGAGGGAATCTCACACCTGGAGCGAATCCTCATAGCACTGCAAGACTCGGGATTTTCTATCAACGCAGACAAGTGCGCTTTCTTCAAACGGTCCATCGAATATCTCGGGAACGTAGTTTCTGATGGACAAGTACGACCAAGTCCTCGCAAAGTAGAGGCCCTCGTCAAAGCCCCAGTACCCAAAACTGTTAAGCAAGTCAGACAGTTCAACGGGTTGGCTGGATACTTTAGGAAGTACATTCCCGACTTCTCTCGTGTAATGGTGCCTTTGTACGAACTAACGAAACAGGGAGCAAAATGGGCATGGACAGACAAACACGAAAAAGCTCGTAACACAATCATCGAATGCCTATCGTCTGCTCCAGCACTTACGTTATTCCAAGAAGAGGCACCTATACTACTATACACGGATACAAGCAGCCTCGGATTTGGAGCAGTATTGGTCCAGGTGATAGACGGACGCCAACATGCCGTTGCTTTTATGAGCATGAGAACCACGGAGGCTGAAAGTCGCTACCACTCCTACGAGTTGGAGACACTGGCAGTGGTTCGCGCTATAAAACACTTTCGCCAGTATCTATATGGGCGAAAGTTCACCGTGATAACAGATTGCAACGCGTTAAAAGCGTCAAAACATAAAAGGGATCTCCTACCAAGGATTCATCGCTGGTGGGCGTTCTTACAAAACTACGACTTCGAAGTAGAATACCGCAAAGGTGAACGTCTCCAACATGCTGACTTTTTCAGCAGAAACCCAGCTGAGTTTGCGGTCAATGTCATGACAAGAAACTTGAACTGGCTCAAAATTGAACAGAGACGCGACGATGAATTACGACCAATAATGGACAGCCTCAGTGACAATAACCCAGTAGAAGACTATGTCTTGGAGGACAATGTCTTAAAGAAGAACGTCAATGATCCTGTCTTCGGTCAGCAGCTCAGTACTGTTGTCCCTAAATCCTTTCAATGGAGCATTATAAACTCCTTTCACACTGCACTCAAACACCCTGGCTGGGAAAAGACTCTACAGAAGATCAGAGAAACATACTGGTTCAACAAAATGAGTTCTACTGTTCGGAGATTTGTGGATAACTGCGTTATATGCCGGACATCCAAAGGAAGATCCGGAGCCATCCAAGCCCAATTACACCCCATCCAAAAACCGACAGCTGCCTTCCAAGTTATTCATATGGACATAACAGGGAAGCTGGGCACTCCAGATGATCAACAGTATGTCATAGTCACCATTGACGCTTTCTCGAAGTATGTTTTACTGTACTTCAGTACCAATAAAAACCCACACAGTACATTGGCTGCTCTGAAACGCACTGTGCATCTATTTGGCGCACCGGTCCAAATCATAGTCGATGGAGGAAGAGAATTTCTTGGCGAATTCAAAGAATACTGTGACAACATCGGAATAAATATTCATGCTATCGCTCCAGGAGTCAGCCGAGCGAATGGCCAAGTTGAAAGAGTCGTTGCAACCCTCAAAAATGCATTGATAATGATTAAAAATTACGAGACAGAGCAGTGGCACACTGTACTCGAAGAACTTCAGCTGGCAATGAACTGTACAACTCATCGGGTCACTGGTGTTGCTCCACTGACACTTATTACACAACGCAGACACAGTGTACCTCCTGAGCTTCTCAACCTGGTGAATATTGACAACGAAACCGTTGATATTGAAGCACTTACTCAACAGGTGCAACAGAAAATGATTCGTTCAAGCGAACAAGATAGACAACGCTTCAACCTACATAAGGCCAAAATCCATCATTTCCAAAGAGGAGATTACGTTTTGGTTCAGAATAATCCTCGTAACCAAACCTCCCTCGACCTTAAATTCAGCGAACCATATGAAATCTGTAGAATACTAGAAAATGATCGATATTTGGTAAAGAAAGTTACAGGTAGAGGACGACCTCGCAAGGTCGCCCATGATCAGCTTCGTCGTGCTCCACAACCTGGTGATCAGTTGACCGTATCGGCGGGAAACGAATCGCCTACTCACCGAGATCCTGCTGCAGAACCAAACGAGCCGATTCCGTCGACCTCACGAGATGAGCCGCAAGTACAGCCAAATCACGACCTACGGGGTGAAGACAACCCATCAGAATAAAGGGTAAGTAACTCCTTTCAAAAATTCCATATCAAATTTCGATAACTACGAGAACCTTCGAGAACTCTACGAGAACCTTCGAGAACTCTACGAGAACCTCCGAGAACTCTACGAGAACCTCCGAGAATTCTACGAGATCCTCCGAGAACCTACTGACCTTAACAGCATTGATATCCTCAAAAGACAAAGCAACGCCAGTTGCTTACAGATGCACTACTCAGAGAAAATTATTTCAATTTTTCAGGTCTACGAGAAACCACAATTCTACGAGAAGCAACGAGGCTGGTGCAGAGCGCGCACCGCCTGTCAGTATGGCCGTATCGGCGCAAGCACAATAGTTCATCCAGAAAACCTAGAATAATTAAGTTTAATCATTAATTGATTGTCCTAAAATTAGTTTATAAATCATCAGTTGATGATTTTGAGTCTATTACGATGTAAGATTAATGTTTTCATTGTAATTTCAATACTTAACCTAAAAACTTGTAAACACGTGCGCGTGCGCCGAACCCTATAAAAACGGCCGCACTGTAGACGATCGGTTCAGTCTAACTCGGATCGTCGTACAGTACGGACCTCTCTGGGAAGTCGTTACGCTGCCCGTTGAATAAACGAAGTTTATAAAGTGCTTGTGAAGTTTTTCTGATAAGACCAAGAATGAGTGATCATCATGAAGACAACAATTGTGATGTCAGCAATGCTGACGTCACACTTTTTAAAAACACTACGGAGGTTCCTCCTCCGTCATATATTAATTATAATATTTTATTAAATATATTTTATATCTAGAGATTAGCGAGTTCAACTAAAAAATAAATTCTTCTGCTTTATAATGTTAGTGTAGATTATCGTTTCCAATAGTATGGGCTTGCTGAATACTTCCGATTTCCTTATCATTCCAAATATTCTCTGTTAATAATTTTCCTAACATTATTTCCAGATACTGTTACTATACAATACTGAAAGATGAGCCATCATTACACAAACAAGGAATATTCACGCCATCATTCGCAGAATTCACCACTACGAACATTGAAATGAATATAGAGATTATGAGGCAGAGGGGTGTCAGGTTCCCCGTTATCTGCAAGCCTACCATAGCCCACGGCTCTAAGTCAGCGCACGATATGATCGTTATATTCAACGAGAAAGGACTTAATGTCTGCAAGCCACCTTGTGTTGTTCAAAACTTCGTCAATCACAACGCAGTACTGCATAAAGTTTTCCTAATAGGAGACAGGTCAGTATATTATCTAATGACTTTATATGCGGATATTAGATATTATCAATAAATCATGTAACTTTTTACTCATAAAATTCCTTGATACTTGATGCTATATTTTAGTTTTGAAGACATATAAAGGTTGAATACAGAGACCTTGTTTTCCGAAATTCAATTGACTTTCATAACATCTGGAAGTTAATAAAAACAGAAATCAAATACTGTACTTTACTCATACACAATGCACCATGATTATTTGGAAATATTTTTACTTGATTACAGGTATCACATTTGCGAGCGTCCAAGTCTGAAAAACTTCTACGCATCAGAAGATTTAGAACCAATTTATTACAGTACGGGAGAAGTTTGTAAGGCAGATAGTCAATCCACTCTGTCGATACTCGACCCTCACGATAAGGCCGATATCACATTGACGCTTAATGAGGACAAAATTAAAACTATCATAAGGATATTACGGAAGAGGATTGGCCTACTCTTAGCTGGCTTCGATGTTGTCATAGACAATATGACCGGAGCTCACGCGGTCATAGATATTAACGTTTATCCGAGCTATGACAACTTCCCCAACTTTTTTGAACATCTTTTAGATTCCATAGAGGAGGCTGAGAGTAGGAACATGAACAAACTGTACACAAATGGAGATTGTAATGGCGCCTATGAAGATGAATACCTAGGTCATAAGTTGAATGGTATAATAAATGTTGGAATGGATCCAATCAGATTTGGTGTAACTGGTATGAACATTAATTGATGCAGTCGTCAATGTGTTGAACACTAATGTATGTATTGATATTATTGTTATTGGGTATAAATGATTGCTTCTATGAGTCATGTATGTTAGGTATTGTTATCACTTGTTTTAAAATTACGCAAATTAATTATTTTTGTACACATGTGTAATGTTATATTTATGCACGCTTAAAGTTCGACATAATTAAGATTATTATTCATTTATTTTAATTCATAGACAATATTTCCTTAGCAAATGAAAAACGTTTAGGAGATATTCGATTTAGCAAGTAATATTACATAAAAGATAATATGTATTACAAACCGAAATATCCTTAGACATTTTCTTGAAAAAAACACAACTGCTGTGTAAATAATTGGTCTGTCGAATATAAATGGGGTCAAAAGGCCCAAATTAGTGAATTGTTTGTAGTTCACATTATTTTATTGCAAGTTTTAGAAAATAATTCAATGTTAACACAAAAAAAGTACTAATAATGTTTAATAAACACATGTATTCGGCAGACGGAACAAATGTACTAGGTCACATTGCTGTGTGTTATTAATATCGTTGTTTGTGACCTGAAACGTTTATAGATGGCAGCACCATACTCAAATATACTTCATACCAAAGCAGTCACAAATGCAACAGTTGTCTATGTGTTGCAGTTATCTTAAATATATAAAAGATATACATATTAAACATAAGAAAACAGTTTTTGACTCTATTTATGCTCCATTTACTGTATACTTCGGAGTTTGTGATTCTAACGTCTTCTATGTGAATTTTAAATGTAATAATTATAGTTCTACTATCCAACTATACAACATTCTATTCAACTTTTAGTGCCTAAACATACACAGATATATAATCCCACTGTGTACTATACATATGTACTACTATATAATACGTCACGTTGTATTTAGTGTTATACCTATGTGAAGATTCGGATTTCATTGTAGAGTATATTACATTGTATATTGGCATTTCTGTTTGCATTCCATCATCAGTAGGTAAATTGTAGTAAAGACTACACTTTGCTATATTTTTTTGTATGCTAAGTTTGTTCAGTGTTCTTCAATTTATGATCTAAAAGTATTTATACTTCATGGCCGTTTAGTCTACTATGCATATTCTAAGTTGATTTTAAGTGACCAATTACAAAAGTGGTCTTTACAAAAAAAATGTTGCCAATATTGATTTGTTCCATAAACCGGTAATTATGTTAAATTCTGAGGGTCTAAAACGGCCATTTTAAGTAATATTACTAATGGCGGCTCCACATTGGTGCCGTGAAGCCCCGTGAACAAGCGTGAACGTGAATTCACGGTACTAATGTGGACCGCCATAATAATTCACTTTCCAACGTCATTGGTTATTTTTCTATTATTCATTCACGACGTGAATTATTGGGAACATTGCTAAGTGGCTGTTTTAGACACTCGGAACACGTTTCTTGCTTTTTTAAAACATGCTGTAATACTTCAAGACTTGCATGTGTAAACCATTTTTATTGAATTAATTTCAGGCAAATAATTTAACGTTGAATGGAAACAGTATTTAAAAAATTGCATATTTTAGTGTTTACAGTATATTCTTGTGTATAATGTATATGGTCCACATGTATTGAGAACCAGAACGGTTCATAAATTTGCTTTACGATATATTATGTACCAACAGTACGGGCTTAAGACTGATATAGTCATTTAATTAATCAAATAGGTATTATACCGCACAGACGCTTACAAAACGGAATTGAATTTCAATAGTTTAGTTATGTACATACTCAAGTCACAGAAAGTTAAAAAGTGTTTCATAGAGAAATAATAATTCTGATGTGTTTAAAATTGCGTTAGTATTCCACATTTCTGGGGTAGTACCAAACACAGAAACCACATTGTTACTAAATTTTGAATCGTGTACATTTTTACAGATGTCAGTAAACCAACATACCCAAATCAAATGTGATGTGTCAAATGTGGTATTGGGAAAATTTATAATTTGACGTCTTTACAATACTGATAGCGAGTCAAACGCGTTCGAAAACGCAGTTTTACCGAAACATAAACTCTCGCTCACTTAGATACGCATGAGGAAATGCGTCTCCTTGAACGAGGCCTAAATCCCGGAGTAAGGCTGCGGTTCGACTGAGGCGGAGCGCAGCAGATCGGAGTCGAGCTGTGCCGTGATTCACCAATCACATGGCTAGAATATACATGTGTCACGTGGCCAGCCATGTTATTGGTGAATCGCGGCACAGGTCGTCTCTGCTCTGCTCCTCTCCGCCTCAGTGGAGTCGCAGCCGAAGGCTTGGTTTCCACCAAAGCGGAGAAGAGAGATGTGTTTTGGATAACCAATCAGATTTCCACAGAAGCTAAGCAGAGAGGAGATGTTGAAATATGATTGGTTATTCAAAACACTTCTCGTCTCCGCTTCTCTCCGTTTTGATGGAAAACGGGCTCTAGAAACACCCACTTTTTCTTTTATACGACATATTATTCTTGTTTTATTTTCAAAGAAAAGTATTTACCCCCACTCTCCATGTTGTTGAAACTTTCTGAACGTGTCTTCTTCGTGTAGATTTAGAGCCAAATGAATAATCACGTGTAAGCTGTGTTAGGTCCAACAGTAAAATTTTTGACCATTCTAGAAATTTTAAAGTTTTTCTGTGTGACCCTATTGTCTGTTTTCTTTAGTGTAGGTATTATTAAGTATAAGATATTGTCCAATGTTAAAATAGATTACTAGTGGTCTAGACTAGTGCTGCTAGCGCACCTGTATTTTATTATCCAGAATCATCACAGTATGGATCCTACCGATGATCGAGCTGAATTTTTCTCTTATTGCATCACCCGTGCGTCCGTGTATAGGTACGCTATGGTTTTATTCGGTACGAGAGCAGGCTTTTATTACTTCTTTAACTGGTACCTTTATGTTTGTGAATATAGTAAGCTTTATGGAATAAGATATATTATCAATTATTGTGATTGTTACTGAATTAAATAGTTCCTGGTTTTGACATGCTACCTTCTTTTATGAGGGTGAAATGTGTAAAAAATAATGATTAGATTCATTTTGCGCATTTTTGCAGCACTTTATTTTTACATGCAATTGTAATAGAGTAATTAATTATATACTTCACTTACGTATATTTTATACTAAGTATGTATTTGAATTGGTCCTGATTTTATAGTATCTGTGAGGTTTCGATTGGAAATGATTTGGCCTATAAACGAAAATGTTTCTAAAGTTTTTAAATTGTTATTTACGGTTAAATAAACGTCGTACTCTGTAGTTAGTATGTTAGTTGTACAAGTTTGTGATTAAGCTGTTTCAGAATTGCACGACAAGTGTATCATTCCATAAATCAAGTTTGCAAAAATGTATTGTTTTGATGGAGACTGATGAATTCATGAGTTATGTTGTGAATAGTTGTTATATCATCGTATTTTTGTAGCACAGAATTTGTTAAGGCCTATATTGAAATACGAAAGTGTAGAATCTTTATGCAAAAATATGTTTCAGAGGTTCACGCACAGTTTAAGGGAAGTTTGAGGTCCAATTTGAGTAGCTACGAGTTACGTTACAAAGATAGTCAAATTAGTTGTTTGTTTATTGATATTTATAAAATTGTTATAGCAATACAGGCCTTAATATTTTTCTATTTTCTGTCCATGGATAGTATAAGTTAAGCACACCAATTTATCACGTGAACCCAAAATGTGAAGTCTCTGATGTTTGATATTCTTATCAATTGGAATCGTTGGATTCTAGCATTTTTTCGTGGGCTTGTGTTTAAACACCTTTATTTTTTTTTTTTTTTGCGTGGTAAAATCATCAAATGAGTCCTCCCACCCAGGGCAGGGCGGGAGGGACTGTCAGACTTGTCCTGACTAAAATCCACGGTGTCCTTCACGAGCCCTTTACGTACCGGGGTTACGGTGATGGGTAAGTCCCGCGACCCCGGCAGGCTCTGGCCCTCTACAGGCCCCGTCAATGTGCTGACACTCCTTGAGGCGCGCGTGGAACACAACGCGCCGTCGACCCGGGCATGGTCCATGGTCGGACAGCAAGTCGCCCATTACTCGCTGCCCGCATGCCCGCGCCTACGGTGGCCGGAGATCGTCCTGTGACGTCCGACGCCGTGGGCGTCTACCACTGCGGCTGGGATGGAGGGAGGACGCTGTCCTCTCCCTCAGGCGGCCCGCCTCCTCCTTCACGAGCATGACTGCTTCGCAGAAGGAGGCGACCGCTTCCCACTCCGTCTCGCCCCGCAGCATGGCCTCGACCAATGCCGGGCGCGAGAGGTCTCCGCCTATCGCCGTCGTGAGGACACGGCGGTGCTCTGCCCAAGCGGGGCAGTCCTGCACCGTATGCTCCACCGTGTCCTCCGGACGATCCTCGCAGTGGTGACACCCAGGCGTTTCTTCCCTCCCTATCAGACACAGGAACCTCCCGAAACTTCCGTGTCCGGTGAGGACCTGCGTCATGCGGAAGGTAAGGACGCCGTGACGCCTATCCAGCCACTCCTCAAAGAGGGGTCTTACCGCCGCGATTGCAGCGTGCCCGGTGTTTAAACACCTGCCAGAAAAGTACCTATTTTAAATTCGAAATAGTGCCTGCCAGAATGGATACATGCTTACCAAACTGTGTATCTTAAAGTAATGTAAAATTAATTATAAAATCAACCTAAGCAGGGTCGACGAAGCCCCGCTTCGCGATGCTTCTATTTCTGTTTGCAGGGTTTCAAGGAACCTAACCAAACCGAACGTCGGAGTATCCCTGAATTCTTGCTAAAGCGAGTTTTAAATTTGGTGAGCGTTTATCCATTTTGGTAAACAAAAAGAATTATTGATGAGCATTTAAATCGTAGCCTTTTCAGTGTGACGATACGTCTTGCTCTCACTATGATAACGAATGACATGCTATTTGACATCTTCAGAAATAACTACATTTTTAGCTTTTAGGTTTGGTTCTAGTATACATGCTTTATGTATCACTCTTCAAATTTCGTATCGGTTCAATGTTATATCATCAATAATCACCGCACGCCTTATTCTTTTAAGGCAATATACTAGAGTCAGCTACATCTAAAGGTGACCCGTTTTTGAAGTTTTAAATTTGAACTCGTTCTTGTTATCCATATCAAAAGTCTTACTCGGATCTTGGAGTAAAAGAAAAATTTTTTTCTTCGTACTTAAAGCAGTACCTACACAAAACACTCCCTCAGGAACATAGTGTGTCATCGTTCTATATCCAGTTTCTTCTAGCCATCATTCTAGCTTCAATGAGATCGTCTGTCCACCTCTTTGTGGTCTCCACTCCATTACTTTCATCCCCCATCCAGTCTGTGGCATACATTGCACGCCCATTTACACTTTATATTCTATATCAATTTTATTCTGATCATCGGCAATGTAGCTGAACAGATATTTGTCTAGTACCAACTGGCAAGGAGGAACCAGTTCCATATGTTGTTCAATTAGATAGCAACGGGTCATTGGGAAATACTTGTTTATATTGTATATTAATAAAAGGCGTAACCAAGCCCTAGCTTCTCTCCTACACACTTTATGAAGTTGATTACTTAGTGAAAGTCGAAGTGCTCGGCTATACCTAGGTAGTAGGTAGTAACAACGAATGGGTATAATTAGGAGGTGAAAGTTTACTACTGAGCCTATTCCCTTTTCTGTTCATCTGAGCGAAACAAAGGAACGTTTCAAGATTTATTAACTTTAACTGTTCAGCTCTTTGTCCAGGTTGAGACGGTCGGTAGTAGAAAATAATTAAATTGTGTGCGAGACAGTTTCGAAATAAGAATATCAAATGTCAAGAGTGCTACCTTTAGGATCCCAAGATCTTCCGATATTATAAACAAACCGTAATTTGTAATAAATATTCGTAGCAGTACGTAATATAAACACCTGATGCCAATACAAACGCTGTTTTAAATCAATCTGACATAAAATATTGAACTTAATAACACTACCTCTTAGTTAAGATCCCACGTAAGAGCACAATAACGGTCGTGTTCGGTTAACGTTACCATAAAGGCGGTAATTGTTAATTCGACACAGTTCTATACATAAATCACATCTAGTTGCAGCTAGAGAGGCGAATCTGTACAATTTATTATACATTACCGTACGCAATCCGGCCCGTGTACACAGGCCGCTTCGTCGCATTCAAAACACAGGAAGCTATTCTAGATCGCAAATTCAATGTCATTAGCGTCCGCTACGAAAAATTTCAAACTAGGTAGATAGTGTAGGTAATATTCTATTTCGTTCAATTCTTACTAATGTGGTAGCGAGATAATTAAATTTTCTATATTTATTGGTGCTTAATATTCAGAAGTCCTATTTCCTTCGGTTTATGTAAATAATGATCTTAGCTAGCTTACTGTCATGAGTTTATCTTATAAAATAAATTCTTGGCTATATGGTTGTTGTCTCTGGTAAATAATGTTTTGTTATTCATAAAAATCCAATGCTCTCTATTTTGCAACAGCACAGCACTTAAACAACCACCATTTGAAAAAGGAATTCAGAGCATCAATGACTCATTTAATGTTATTTAATGCCGAGTCTATCAGTCGGCCGGTGGTCGGTTCATGTTAAAAAGGCTGTTAGCGAAAAATTGGAGGCTTCAGCCTTGTAATTGCAGCGTTGTTTTGAATTGCGATTCAGTCAGCTGTCGGCACATGCGGACAAAGCACGCGCGACGTGCGCGCAGGCCGGTTCGCCTTCGCCGCACTTTTCGCGCGCTTCCAAATAATTCCGAGCGAATTTAACGTCTTGCACTTCTTTGTTTTTTTACGATATACCTATCTATATGTGTGATTACTTTAATAATTGTGTTTTTTAATGTGCTTTGAATTTAAAAGTGAATAGTTATTTTGTTAGTGAGTGTTGCGCGATATGATCTGTTCAATCACTGTATTGTCCAGTATCGCATTGTGTTGCTAACTACCCGCCAATCTGTCAGTCAATCGACCTAAGTGATGCGTGTAATCGAAAGCACTAATTAACGAATCTGTGTCAAAGGTGTTGTTGTGTGGATTAAACGGAAGTGTTTGGACGTTAAAACGTGTTCCATCGGACGGAGGTAAGTCGGGCAACGTGTTATTGATTGGACATAATAAATGTCTATGTGTTTTTACTATAAGAAACAAGGAACAATTTGTTCACATAATACGTTTATAAAACAAGTTATCTTTTACTTTTATAAATTCCAGTACCAGATAGAGTAAACAAATTAAAAAAAAAACCTGTAAATAGATCGAAAAAAATTAGGTACAGCGGTCTACTTGTGGTCCAAAATATCTCTCCGGCTTAACATGCTCAGGGACCACTGTAAAAAAAAGTTATTTAGAAACATTTGAGAACAATAAAAATCGTGAGAACTTTAATAAGTGTGGTACGAATATGCAAATAAGAGCGTTAAAAAGAACATTTTACTTGTTAGTGCGCCTCTACCTCTGTTGAGTTTTATTAACTTTACGACCTAAAAGTATCAAGATGAAATTCCGTAACAACCTTCAGTTTATCGAATTACGTAATTTTATAATTATTGTCTACCCTGGGAAAGACAAAATTATTTTCTTGTTATTTTATTTTATCTTCAGACAAATGAGATTTTGGAAACGTACCCAACGTTTCCAAAATCTCATTTGTCTCATGCTTGCAGTACCTACGTCTAGTTTCAGAACAACTATACCGAATTCATTTATTTTCTACAAATGTACCTACCCTAGGGACCAGATTCTAATTATCTTTTTTAGGTTATGCCAAAAGCGTCTTACCTCTGTGCTGCGATAAGCTCTGAAAATGTTTGGAATGTGAAACAGAAATTCTCACGGGATAACATTTAGCCAATTTCAGAATTACCTACTCAACATACACAAACTGGATATTTCTTTCATATTCTTTTATCATCTACGATCATTTCGCGACATCGGAATCGTCAATGATCAGTTAGTTCTGTGGCATTGTCTGCGGTCTCCAGAGATACCGGCGACTTGCAGAACGAATTCCGAATTGGTCCCGCCCGAGTTCCCTCGACCTTCGACTACGTATCGTTGCAGAATCGAATCGTCTCGTGGTAACTGTAAAACTAGTTTGGATGTTCGTTTCTGTAATAGGATCGGACGCGTTCCGCACAGTTGGGACTTTTTCTATGCTTTTTCTAAAGCACTTGTGTACTTAGAAGAAGCGGATGCCGCTTGAGTATCATCGAGAGCAGATTGAATCTGTCTTCCGCCCTCATTTTGTTGAATATGTTTTGGTTCTACTTTTAATAGGCTTTTATGTCATAACTGAAGAGTCTGGGAAGTGTGCCATATAGTCCAATATTTTATGTTTGGGGATTTTGTTTAATTGTTCGCAAAGGAACCGTGGAGAGCAAAACCTATTCATTATCCTCATTAAATAAAAAAGTAAATAGGTAGGTAATGATGCCTGAAAGTGTACAGTCAACAAGCTTATGACAAAAAATATATCCATATTTTCTGATTCTAGGATAAATATTGATACCCGCCGGGTATGTATTTATAAAGAAAACACGCGAAAGATCAACGAACTGTGAAGTTATTTTGTAGTTGTACTTACTTGTGCACATTATTCTGTCGTCGTTGCGGTGTCGGGTGCGATGAACCAATATCATTCGGTATCGGCATCGCATAAATCTGTCCCATTGCGAATGCAACGCATGAGAATTTTCTAATAAGCAGCACGTTTGTAACTTTACGTTTCACGGTCAAAGCGTGTATCTTCCTTCAAGCGAATCGAGTGTGTATGCTGGTAGACTGGTAAGAAGTTGAGCTATAATACGCGTGCAGTCTCTGAATATTTTACATAAGAAAAAGAACAATTTAGGTAAGATTAGTTACAAAAAAGGCTCATCTAAATTAATGTAATACCTATCCTAATAGAAATTTTATTCATGATTCATAATTATTAATATTTAGTAGCAACTAACCTACGTACAACATGATTACGTTTCAAATGATTGTAAAAATATGATAATTTAACCATAGTAGCATTCGGAATTCGGATAGATCTCAAAATGATTTTCATAGATAAATAAAGATTGATAGTAAACAAGGTGTAGCGTGGGCGTTTTAATGGTGTAGGTTTCGTGTCTCGGAGGCGCCTTTCAGGTTGGTTCTTTGGCAAACTGTGAGGTGCCTGCGAAGTACTTTGGTGGAAGTAAATATTGACAAAGCTCGTCGGTAGCACGGAGATGACGAATCGTTTGGCGAAAATAAAATATTTGTCCAAGTTCGCGAGGAAAATATTGTTATTTGTACGTGCATGTACTTCATCCGATACACATCTGTATCGTGCACAATACTCACGTCTTCGCCTGTGGATACTTCCGCATCTTTTTAATTGGACGTTATAAATCTGGTGCAGATTTTTGATCAAGGCCTAACGTAGAGAGGTGAATGTACCTACTTCCTCATTCGCGTTAATTATTCAAATATTCTGTGTAAGTAGTAATTAATCATCGCGATAATATCCCATTTGAAACGATATGATAATTAATATTTTTGCAGCTTGTTCACGTTCACTGACGTTCCCATGTTAAGTAAAATTTATGTATTGACGAGTGAGTATTTTTGTTTAAATATTAGTGAGGATAAGGCTGTCGACAGGTCAAGGTTGCTTGGCCTTACAAAAGTCCATCATTCTTTAGTACGAGATGGACCTAGGGTCATAAACTGCAGATAAAGTATGGTTTCATGATTACAATTAAGTGCCAACTGATTCTATTTAAAACACTTATTATAATAAAATTTAGCACAGCCTGATTCCTGTCATCATTTTAAGTATAATCTTCTATAAATTAAACAACGTTTAAGCGTAGTAGAAAAATTACACGCACATTTTTCAAAATTTCTTTTAGTTTGTTGTCTGTAGTAGCGATAAAATATATAAAAAAGAAAATAACTAAGTCGTAAGTTGTTTCAGATTTTTACAAACGAAATTCGGAGGAGACTATACCACGAAAGTTGATGTTGTTATTAGTTATGTAGGAGCTAGCTAAACATTTCACATTATTCATACAAGAAACTTTTATTTGCTTTTCTGGGAAGTCTGTATTTGACTGTATATCGTGCAGTTCTCGATATGGGATAGTATAAAGTTCAGTTCTGATGCCGAAGCAGTTTTGAAACTCGCTCGTAAGTGCCATGAAAGTTGTTATAGCGTTCAGCTTCCGTTTACGCTTCGGCTTCCAAATCGAAATTTTGCTAAATAATTGCTTCAACATTCGTCTATTGTTTGCTTTGACTTGCAGTTTATTGATGGGATTTTCGTTAGGTGATTAAGACCACATCTATTTCGATAGTTGCTATTTAAATAGGTGCTGTTCTGTTCAATTTCTATGGCATTATATCATACTCGTATGTTATCATTTTGTTAGTCAAAGTCAGTCCATCAAAATTTTCAGTTCAGTCGCCTAATACCTATTATCGTCTTATACAATGTTGTACCTACTATCCAATTTCTATGAAACAAAACGTTACTTAAGATTCTCCAAACTATAGAATAACCCACATCAATAATAATTAGGTACCTACAAAATCCTGAATTGTGTAAATTTTCATTTTCCGAAGTAGTGCCAGTCTTCGTCAAATATGATCACGCGTGGTAGATTAGTTCGCAGATAGTTAATGATGATGGAGTCGCCTCGTCTTTGTGTAACAGAGCCTGTATGTGTGTCTGTGTGTCGGTAGTTGGGTACATGTAGATTACCGTTCACGAGGGCGCCATATCGGGTGTTTGCGCCTCCGCCGGCGGCCAATTGAGAAATGTTTGAACAATAAGTAGGTTCTGCGCTAGTAAAGTTGTAATAGTTTTATTCTAAAATGGCGCCTATGTATAATTTACTAATTTCGACACAGCATACAAGCACAGTATCAAATGGCTAATCTGAAATATGTACGTATAGGTAGATTAAGAGAAAGATTATATTTTTGGGCCATTTCTAATCATAGATCTGTCTTGACTAATTGATATGGTCGCTGGCGCAAATTCCAAAAGTTGGTAATGAGTTTGAGATATGTCGTGAGATAAGCTAATAAGTTCCATCAAACAGAGGGGTCCAACTGGATAAAAGAAAAAGAAGTTGGTACCTCTGTTATTAATGTTCAAGTTGTGCCACTATCGGTATAATTTCGTATTGAAAATAATAATCATGAAGAAAAATAGCACGAGCTTTGTAACAGACACGTACTTATTATTTATTACAGTTGGTAGAACTCAGTTTTCTCTGATGATCGTAATTTATCACAATCTGATGCAAGGATGAAAAGATCACGTTTAGGCCGATGATTACGGCTGTGCACAGCTAAGAATAATTTACAATCGTTAACATTAATATGAGACGCTGACTTCGAATAATTATTATAAATTCGACTCGATTTCACGCCCTCGACAGCTCTACAGGTGCAATATATTTTGCAAAATTTTAAAACTTTTATGTGGGAACCATTAAGTTATAACAACATTATTATCCTTTTTTTTTCAGTTACCTAAGTACCTACCTATAAAATAAATGCAGGTAGGTATATTCTAGAAGTAAAACGATCCTTGCCAGACTCAATCTTCAGAATCCATGTACCTACATACCTACAAATGCACAATTTCATAGCACAAGCTCATGCATATTCACAAAATACCAATCAAAAATACATTTTTATCTAAGGATCTTATTAGAAGACTAGAGGAAAACATGATAAGAATCGTATCTATTAGGTATCCCGGTATGCTTCTGCGTAGTTAGGTATACTTGTTATATTTCTAGAGCCAAGATATTCCTGAAGCAAGAGCAACATTCTGCCTGGTAAGTAATCCTCAGTAATTTATTCGAGACATCCCTCGCCAATTATGCTGTAATATTTAGATGTGCTTTAGGGTTCCTCGGGATCAAAGAGGGAATTAAGTATTACAATTTTACTCGTAATTCTTCATTCCTTATTGCGTAAGAATTTTGCATTTGTTTCGATACGGCAGAACAATTTATCCTATATATATCCTTCAAACACAGCTAGCAAATTAATCAAATTAAGATTTTTTTAATGAAAGAAATTGGCTTATAATTCTAAATCTAGTTCGGAAAAAAAGTTAATAAAAACAAAAAGTAAAATCAGCAGCACGCTTTTTGAAAAACCTAAACTTAATTTTCCTACGTACTGTTTGCAAGATCGATTCGCGCTTGTCCATTTTTTGTGCATAAAGTACGTCTCGCACTGCCGCGGTTGACCGACGTCGACCGTTGATTGTTTTTCTCTATTTACCCATCGATGGTAACATCCGTACAGAACCAGACTGAGCACCTGCCGTGTCAGCGCCTGGGAATAATTTTACGCTTAATGAGTAGTCGATGAACGCAACCAATTATACACCATTGCTACTGCTGTGGCCTGTGATGTAAGTGGCCTTCTTCATTGTTGTATTACGAGATTAATTATGCGTGTTTAACTCTGTATCTTCAACATACACGTGTAATCCAGTTCATGATCAGTTTTGTACCGCGTAACATTTTGTTTTGTTGTGTAAATAAAACGGGAGAGCGTTGATAGTCGGCGTCTAGCTTGGTCGTTGTGCTCGCAGCGCGTTGCGAGATCACTCACCTTTTACCTAGTTACCTACCTACTCGCATTTCACGTATTGTGTGCAAGCGCAGGCGGGAGAGCGGAACTTCCGATATCCATGTCTTTCAAAGACGAACACGCTTGGCACAATAGATAATATGAAAAGAAATCGTGCACGGATTGTCCTACGCCCTTTAGGTAATTTGTTCAGAGAATATTTCCTTATTTGTCTAGTAACTACTTAATTTAAATTATGACATCATAGAACAAACATGCCGATGATTGATGATGACAGTTTGTTACGGAAGACCTAACTCGATTCAAAGCGATACATTGCACCAAATTACCTACCGTTTTAAGAAACATTCGCATAATTGAAACATTACAAGCGAAAGAGCAGTATCGTTGTAAACACGATGAGTAAGGCCTGAGTAAAGACGATAGTAACAACTAATTAGAACATCAACAACAAACACGCATGACACGCAAAGCCTCCACTCAGAGTCAATGCCTTGTAGAGTAGACATAATACCTACGCGGTGAAATTATTTTCAAGCACGTAGGTTGACTCTCTTGTGTATTAATTTATGTATTATGTGCTCTACTGTGTGTAGGATTAACATATTGTATTGTGTAGGATAGCCTAATTGGGCAAGTGTATAGATTTTGTAAAGCATTGAAAGGGGGAAATAAAAAATACAGTAAAGGGTGAAGCCATAGAAAAAGAAGCAGGGCGAAGCAGTAGTTTCGCGACAAGGTAAGTCCTGGAAAGTTTAGGCAGTAAATGTGTAAGTAATAAATTAAGGTTTGTAAATGTTTTTCTCGTTAGATAGTTAGTTAGTTATTAGCCAGATAGTTATTAAAAGTCTAATTACGAGGTCATTTATATATTCAAAATTATTATCTAAGATCCAATTAATCGCTTCGCATGCCAATCGCACTACGTTATACAATTCAGAAAGTAATTTTTTTAATGAAGTGGTGGTGAATTATCAAGACAGCTTGATATCTCTAGTCCCAACCTTACCGATATTTGTACTATCAACATATATGTCGGTTCAACAAACGGAGCTCTCAAAGTCTTAATTCACTCGCATCAACTTTACATTCATCGCTCGGAGTCAGCATTGCCCTTAAGAAGTGAAAGTATACGACTACGGGCGTACGGTCGCAGATATCATCTCTCCTCATTACCGTCCTCACGCTCTGTCTAATGAGGATCGCGACACTTCGCTAAGACCCGCCCATTGTTGCACTCTGCCACACTTGAGGGTTTAATTACGTGCCCCCGTGATCTCTGGCAACACTGATGCTATTGTGATAATTCAGTCACAGCTTTAGTGCTTTTAAAGCACTTCACGCGAATGACCGTTAGGTTTAGTCGTTTGAATTGTTTGTTGGAATAGCTGTTGAGGTTAGAGAGTTCTATACGTAGGTATTTTTCGGTCCTTTGGTTCGGAAATTGAACATTTTCAGGGGTACTACCATCTAAGCACGAAATTCGTAGCTTCGGCTGACGTTCCGGGCATTTCTTATTCTTAACTTACAAAAAAAAGATTAAAAATTGGTGACAATATGATTGAATCGTCCCAACTTCCGATATGTTGTCAGAAGTTACGAATTCAGAACTAATAAGGAGTAGGGTTCACTAAAAAACGAGTTAATTTCGTACGGGTCCGTATTTTCCGTTGACGTACTAAGAGAGTAGTCTACACGTTTGTGTACATTAAAGTCAGAAGTAAGTAAGAAGAAAAAGAAATCTCCCGTGTTTATTATCCATGTAGAAAATTTTGTAAGCTGTGAGTTAACAGGCTTGCCGTCTAACGTTACGTCAAAGCTCAAAGCACTAACTAGCTTTCCTTGTTAAATAATATTGAAAGAATTGTACTAATCTATATAAACAGTAATCGAATCAATAGTCGATATAGTATGTCTATGGACATTGATCTAATTTTTTATACTCTGTGCCTTTGTCTGTGGTAAGACTCATTAAGAAATAAAAACTCTCTCTTGGGTATCTAAAAATTGCAGTGTATATTATTATTAAAATACAAAAACTCTGCTACTAAAAACCCATAAAAACATAAAACCCAAATAAAATCATAACAGGTTATGGGCCCAGAGCGCTTGCCAGTGATAAAACATAAAATTCACGCTAAACGTGATAGTTACGAAGTAGTGAAAGTGAGTGCACATGTACACACAAGAAAACTAACAAAATGGAGTCGTTCATGGAATTACAGAAAATATCTACACTGCATTGTGAAAAAGAATTCCCATTATGGAAATTTCAAGTAAACATTTTATTCAAAAGCTCAGGCTTACAGGATATTATACATGGAACTACAGGTACAGAAGCAATTCCTATGCCATCTAGAGAACAAAGTAATAACGATTACCAGCTAAAAGATGCTAAGGCGCAAAAAATCATAATGCTGAGCATTGATAAAAAACTTATGATTCACATCATGACATGCGAAAATGCAAAATCAATGTATGAAAAACTTTGTGCTTTGTTTGAGAGGCCGAATGAACAACGTAAATGCGAAATGCTACAAAAATTTTATGCATACCAATATGATAAAAGTAAAAATATGGCCGAAAATATTAGCACATTAGAAAATTTAAGATATGAATTAAACATATATGACGAAAAAATATCAGACAACAGTTTCATTGCCAAAATAATTTCATTATTACCGGAAAACTACAATAACTTTATTACATCATGGGAATCTTCCCCGCTCCATGAGAAAACAACTACAAATCTAATAAGTAGATTATTAAAAGAAGAGGAAAGATATAAAATTCAGAACAAAATGAAAGATGAACAAAATGAGGTCATTGCATACAAGGCTCAAAGAAAATCGAATAAATATAATAATACTCCCAATAAAAAGGAAAAAAATTGTGAAATTTGTAAAAAGACAAATCACCCTACAGAAAAATGTTTCTTTAAGAATAAAACTAATAACAAGAAGATGGAATGTACCATATGTAAGAAAAATAATCACACAACGGAAAAATGTTTCTTCAGACAAAATAATAACAAAAATCCAAAAAACAACACAGCATTTATGACATACAAGGACAACAGATGTGAAGAAAAGGAAACTATAACATTTATTGTTGACTCCGGGTCTTCAAGCCATCTTACCAACAAGAAAAATATTTTACACAACTTTCAAGAAGAAAGTGGAAAAATTGGAATAGCAAAAGCTGGAATTGCCATGCAATCAAAAGGTCATGGAGAAATACATGGATCAGAGTGTACTCTAAAACAAACTATCTATGTACCCGATCTGACTAACAATCTTATGTCAGTAAATGCCATAACCAATAATGGTGGCAAAGTTATATTTGAGGATCAAGAAGTTAAAATACTAAAAGAAGATGAGGTTATACTAAAAGGAAAGAAAGAAGAAAATGGGTTGTATACTGTAAAAATTAATAATCTAAAAAAGGAAACTTCCTTATTAACGGATAAAATAAATAAAGCCGAGGAATGGCATAAGAAAATGGGTCACCCGAGTATTGGTAAAATGCTTAATCTTAAAAAGGTTGCTAAAAACATGAATGTGAGTGAAGAAGAAATTAAAAACTTAAATAAAACTTGCAAGGTATGTATCATGTCAAAACAAGTGAGAAAACCATTTAATACAGAAAGACAAAAAGCAACGAGGCCGTTACAAATAATACACACAGATATATGTGGTCCTATTTCACCTAATACATACGATAATAAGAAATACATACTTACTATCTTTGATGACTACACTCATTATACACGAGTTTATTTACTAGAATATAAAAATGAAGCTTTTGAAGTCATAAAAGCCTATATTGAAGAAGTAGAAAGAGAAAAAAATCTAAAAGTAAGTACAATCAGATGTGATAATGGAGGAGAATACACCAGTAATAAAATGAAAAATTGGTGCAGCTATAAAGGCATAAAATTGGATTACACCATACCATACAGTCCCCAACTAAATGGAAAAGCGGAAAGGCTAAATAGAACAGTTCTAGAAAAAGTAAGAGCTTTATTATTTGAATCTAAAGAAGAAAGCTATCTGTGGGGAGAAGCTGCAAAAACTGCTGCATATCTTATAAATAGAACACCAGTTGAAACACTCAATAACTTAACACCTATAGAATTGTGGACTGGTCAACAACCAGATCTTAGAAATATAGAGATATTTGGTTCTGAAGCATATAGTAAGAAACTTGGACATCTACATAAACTTGAGTCAAGAACTAAGAAAATGATCATGATTGGTTATGCCCCAACAGGCTATAGACTATTTGATAAAGAAAAACAAAGAGTAGTTATCAGAAGAGATGTAATATTCAATTTTAAAGAGAATAAAGAAGATAACTGTGAAGAATCTATAAAAACAAATGAAAATTTAGAAGAAAATATTATAATACATGAAGAAGACAATACAGAAGACAAATATAATAATATTATGAAAATAGAAATAAATGAAGAAGAAAACATACAACAAGAGTCGGAAATCCCAGAAGAAATAGAGGTCATAAACACTGAAGACAACAATATACTAGAGATTATAGAAGACACACAAGAACCTATAACAGATAATTCAGTAACTCAAGAAACAGATAATAATAACCAAAATGCAAGTTCCCAAAGACCTAGAAGACAATGTAAAATACCAATAAGATATACTGATTATGCTATGTTGACATTTCAAGAAGCGTTAACATGTCCAGATAGTAAAGAATGGATAAAAGCTATAAAGTCAGAAAAGCAGTCTTTACAACAAAACCAAGTTTGGGATATAGTAGAAAAAGAAGAAGCAAAAGGAAGAAAGATTATAGCTAGTATGTGGGTTTTCAAAATAAAACCAGATGGAAAATACAAAGCCAGACTCGTGGCAAAAGGCTGTCAACAAATATATGGAATAGACTATGAAGACACATTTAGCCCAGTGATGAGTAACAGTTCATTCAGAATATTAATGGCTATTGGTGCTTCAAAAAATCTACATATTATGTCATTAGATATAAAAACAGCTTTTTTATATGGAAACTTAAAAGAAAACATTTTTATGGCTCTACCTGAAGGTTATGACGAATATGACAGAAATACTAAAGTTTGTAAACTCAAGAAAAGTTTATATGGATTAAAACAAGCTCCTATGAACTGGAATAAAAAATTCACATCAGTTCTATTTAAAAATGGATTAAAACAACTTAAAGCAGATAAATGTTTATTCAAGAACTCAGACAATACAATGATGCTGGGAATACATGTTGATGATGGAATACTATTAGGAGAAAATAAGGAATGTATGATGAAACTGATAAATAACCTAAAAGAAGAATTTGAAATGACATACACGGAGAATCCTGAAACATTTTTAGGAATAGAAATCATTAAGACTGAAGATTATATACAACTGAAACAAAGACAGAATGCTGAGAATATAATTGAAACATTTAACATGACAGAGGCAAAAATAAGTCCTACACCATTACTCTACTCTAACAATGAAAACAACCAAAATGATGTACAAACAAAAGAAAATTTTCCTTACAGAGAAGCTATAGGTCATCTTATGTACCTATCAAATAAAACAAGACCAGATTTGACATACGCTGTGAACTATGAGAGTAGAAATATGGAAAATCCAAATAATAACGATTTAAACAATGTTAAAAGAACCATCAAATATTTGAAAGGAACCTTAAATTCTAAAATAAAATATAATAAGGATGAAATCTTAACCAATTTAGATGCATACTGTGATGCAGACTATGCTGGTGACAAAAAGACCAGAAAAAGTACCAGTGGCTACATAGTGATGTACTGTGGAGGTCCAGTGCACTGGTGCACAAGGAAACAACCAATAGTAGCACTATCAAGCTGCGAAGCTGAATATATTTCAGCAGCAGAATGTTGCAAGGAACTTTTATATATCAAAGGATTAATTGAAGAACTTGTTGAGACTAATATTACAGTAAATCTAAATATTGACAATCAGAGTGCAATAAGGTTGATTGAAAATGGTGTGTTTAATCGCAGGTCAAAACACATTGATGTTAGATATCATTTTTTACATAACTTATTTGTTGACAATATAATTAAAATATCTTACTGTCCTACTAACTTGCAATTAGCAGATATCTTTACTAAACCTTTAAAAACTAATAAATTTTGTGAATTTAGAAATCTTATTATGCAAACTTAACTGTAATATTGCTATTATGTTGATATCAAACTTTTGTATTTACATGCAACTATTAACTACATAAATGATTAAAAATTGTTACTAATATTATTTTGGAGCTACTCTTGTAAAACTAATATGTGAAACTTTACTACTTGTGTGTAATATTTTTTTTGTGAAATTTTTATCAGATTTATAAGTGGATAAATGTAAACTTAACTTTTGATTTGTACCTAAAAGTACATTATATTAACCTTGTAAGGAACATTTTTTGATAAAACTTAAAACACTTTGTAACAATTTTTTTAATGGAAATTGTCTACCTACTTATTTGTGTCTAGTTGAAAACTATATAAGTTAATTCTTTTATCTATGCAACTAACTGTTAATATAAATCTTAATAACTATGTTTATTTGTAATGCTGTTTCTATAGATTACGGGGGTGTGTTAAATAATATTGAAAGAATTGTACTAATCTATATAAACAGTAATCGAATCAATAGTCGATATAGTATGTCTATGGACATTGATCTAATTTTTTATACTCTGTGCCTTTGTCTGTGGTAAGACTCATTAAGAAATAAAAACTCTCTCTTGGGTATCTAAAAATTGCAGTGTATATTATTATTAAAATACAAAAACTCTGCTACTAAAAACCCATAAAAACATAAAACCCAAATAAAATCATAACATTCCTAACATGATGACATTTTCAAGTAGTTCATAAAATTCACCATCTTTATTCATAACTACCGCGCATGTTCACGAATACTTAGATATGCGGACGTCTGACACTTCTCTCGTAAAAGATTCTATTTTCAGGCTCATACTGACCGACAATGCATGCATGCACATGACGAATAACATATAATATTTATGTATGCTTGAACGCAGATCGTGCTGAACATTGAGTTATTATTTTATACAATTTCCTGGTTGGGATGTTATGCTTCCGGTATTTTCGTGTTCTACAACAGTCGAAAAATTAAGAGTCCCTAGCATTTCTGCGGACTACAATAGGAAAGTTCGATTATTTCAGCGCTTTGTCAATAACTTCAAGATAGGTAGGGTATTTGGTTTTTAGTTTAAAGTTATGTCATTAGGGACCCACAACTCTTATTATATTCCTATGTGTTATTTTAGGAAATATGGGCTCATTTAGCTGCATCTTCTTAATAAGAGATAACTGAAGATAATTATTTAATTAAGACAAAATTAAATACGATTAAAATGTTTGACCTTAACTTCGACTTTTATTGTAAAAGCATAGCAAGATATTAGAATAAAATTTACTCAAAGTTTATTCAAATATCTTGCTTTTTCGAATTATTATTCATTACTTTAAAACATATAGGGTTACTTAAACTATTTTCTCCATATTTTTTGTTCGTACATCGCGTGCTTCACTCTTCACAAGCTGAATACCGTTGTTTTTTATTAATTATTAACTGTAACTCGAGTAGTTTAGAGGTCAACGACCCGCGCTTGTGTACCTACCCATTAGATTTTTATGTGTAACCAATTGATTCAGCAACGCTTCTATTACTAACATAGTTGGTTATAATAAGAGATTATGTGTTATTTTATTGGTCTTAACACTCAACACGTATTTAAATTAAATGTTCGAATCGTTATTGGTATAACACATAACGTATTTAATAGGTTTATGCGATGGAATAATTTGACACGAACTGCCAATATTGAAGTACGTAATGTTATGTCCACATAACTATTATAAGTTACGGTTATCGGTGTTTTATCGTTGGAACGTGTACGCTAATTGCCATAGTGTAAAATACAAACGTACAGTTACATTTCAGATAATTAAAATGAAAAAATCGGATTGCTGTAGGCAGTAGGCGTCATTTAGAGAATTTAAATAAAGTCCATTGTCGCCCACGATGGGGTTTCGAATCAGACTTCTACTAACTTTTGAGAGCTCACTGACCTACGGCTACGTAGAGCGTAGAGAGTTTTAAAAATAGCTTAGCGCTTATAATGATTTGAACACATCGCTTCATATGGAAAATACTTAGAAGTTAATGTAAATCTTTAAGTAAATAACAGGTAACAAAAACAAAAGACTGATTTATTCTTAAAGCAATTACTATAGGATTTATATCTTCCGAGGGATCGTTTTTACCGAATCGACTATCGAGAGCAATAGTGCGTGAATAACAAAATGCCAACAGACAATATATTTATGTAACTACACATTACAACATGCGCACGGCGATTGTTTATAAAAGGGGAAAGTACAAAGACACCAGTTTGTTTTGACTAGCGGCGAAAATCGGAACTAAATACAAAAATGTTCTGTATTTGACATATAGCTGTCATAATATGCTCGCAAGCAGCGCCGCTGCGATGTGTCAAGTCAAACTGGGCGATCAATACGTTGAATTTAAGTAGGTTATAAAAATAAACGTATGCAATGCGAGATTAATACCCATGCCGAGTTGGGAATGAAAGGGAATATAGATTGTATCAGCTGTTTATAATGCCAGCTGTGGGAAAACGGGTTACAGTTGTAGTAATTGATGGGCCCGCGATCTGTAGGTTGAAGTACTTGTGTCGATTTATTAATATTGCGGATTCAATTAATGAAATTATCATTGCCATTTTGTATTTCCTTTATTCATCTTTTCACTTATATTTTACATTTTTAAATATATTAAAAATTCCATTTTGTATTATTATTATCCTCTGAAAAAAGAACTGATGGTACCGTCACGAGTAAGAACTGCTGTATGGTTATTTTGGCACGTGATCGTAATCGAAACTAAAACCGCCTACTTTTTTTTCTATAGGTTCGACTTTATTTCATAGGTCATGTCTACAAATATTTATCTACAGTAATCTGCTGATAGTTTTCTTCTAGTGGTAAGGAATTATGGTAGACTTTATGACTTAAGAGCGATTTTCCAAGAACATTTTTTAACAATACATATTAAAACCTGAGAAAGAAGAAAGAGACCTACAATCATACGAAGGAATGAATCAGTGGGCTTGCAATTATCAAGAAAATGAGAAAACAACGGTCACTGTAAATTTAAAAAGTTTGTTTTTTAAACAAACAATGCCGCTTCAATTCCTGCCACACATGTCAGAGAAACGCATGAAACTCTTTTTTTGAAGTCCTTCATTAAAATGTTGGTTGAAAGATTTATTTCCGCGTTGACCTGCAAACAAAAGGGAACATGAATGGTGTTTGTTGTTTGTATTGTCACTGGTGGGAAATGGATCACCCACTGGCTGCTGTGGAGGTAAGAGATCGATGGGAGAGACCTGTTACTACTGCACTACCTTTTACAATGCTTCAGCTATTTTTATTTAACACGGAAAAGTATAGTTTTGCTGTAGCTATTTGAACATTTAAAATGACAATTCGTTTACTTTAAAGTGTAGAGACTTACTTATGTCAGCTTTTAACAGTCTTCAGACATTTTTCTTATTGCGCAAGGTCTGGACGTTGTTTTCTGTCGATATTAGTATTTATGTGTTTTATTAAGCACGGGGCATTGAAAACTGTAACGCTAAACTTAAAGGCGTCGAAGCTTCGATCCTATGGTAAGAACTACATTCGCGAGCAAAAGTATGGAATTACTTGGAATTGATCCGATATACGCTACTTAAATACAGCGTGAATGAATTTAGATTCAATTTAAAATTAACAGTTAAACCTTTAAAATGGTATAATTTTTTATTATTCTTGACTAGTTATTAAGTACTCAAGATCGCGCGGAATCGGAGTAAGTGATTCCTTACTTTTGCTCGCTAGTATAGATAGACCTTCCCTTTTCCGAGCAGTGTAACGTATTCACGTCACCACCCACATCCCCGGTCACAGACAGCAAAGTTTTAATTCTAATCAAGCTTTCTCCACACTCCCGATAGTTTAAATCTGAATCAAACATTACAACATCGGTAAACAATAGTGTTCATTCTATTGTCACAGAATGCGTGGGTTTGACTAATGAAGCATGTTGGCTTACCATAAGCTCGATATGCGACCATTTTTGTCATGTACTGTACATATTATGTGGCCAGGGCCGGGTTAGGCGTATGTCGTGAATCATGGCATGACGGACGCGGTTATCAAATTGAGGTTAGATTGCTTTTATTGATTGAATGTCGATATTGTTTGTGTTGTGAGAGCAAAGCGAAGTAATAAAACCTTTCTGCGGTATTTCAGAAATCAGTCTAATCTAGTGAGTTGACATGCTAAAACAGGAATCAATTAACGACTGGGTTGATCCCCGCCGGGTATACCATCAGCGAATGCTGTGTTATGGCCCTCTTAAAAGCTATTTTAGCTAAATCACTAAGTTTGGTTAAGTTATTTATGAGCAGTGTGTACGTTAGGTGACCTTATACCGGTATCTGTAAGCGAAGTTCACGTACCTAGCTGAATTTTGGGTCAAAAATATCAAGCTGTTAACTGTCGATACGCTAAGAAAATGACGTCAGGACTGTCAAAGATATAAACCTATAATAAAAATGTAGTTAAGAAGCACTCGTGGTAAAAGCAACCACTCATAATCTACTTACATACAATCTCAGATTCAGATAATTAGTTTGAGAAATACGAGGAAGTTACGAGGGTTTGATATTGGTACTCAACAAAAGGAATCTGTAAAGCTCGTTGAAATGGAAATGTAAAGAGTCATTGTGCTAAGGTAAAACTATTTGAGAGACAAACGCGAGCTTGCAGTTCCAATGCACATAGGACTTACAGTTTCAAAGAACTCAAACTTGAATAACGTCTTGAAGTTTAATGTACATTAGGTACTGAGTTATATTACAATTCGATATACGTACTGTCAGTTTTAATTAATGTTGGCGCAATACATACACTCAACGGGTTTTTTCTTCAGTACAAAATCACTAAACAGCCATTCGTCAGTTGGATGTTTAATTAAATGTTATGAACACGAAAATCGAGGTTTGGATGCAGGATGCAGTCCCACCCACATGCAAATACACATGCAGGATGCGGTAATTATACGGAAGGAACAAAGAGAGACCTTTGCCCTGCTGTGGGGCACGAAGTAGAATAACAAAAAAAAATGACGTAGTTTTTAATAGCCTAATTTTATTTAGGTCACAAACAATTTTTCTACAAGATTGTCTTTTTAACTCAATTGCCTGCTACATAACAAACCGCAGAATTTTGCGATAACCATCACGCTTGCTAGACTAATTGGTCATGGCATGCTATAGGTACTTTTCCTATTAAATATAATTAAGTACCTCGCATAATGTTACCGCCCGTATGAAAATTTAGTTCCTCATTTCTACACTAGACTTTGTACTCTTTTAAGAGCTGGCAGCACAATGACGGGGCTCCCTTTGAGGGCCAAAGCCTGCCGGGGTCACGGGACTACCGAGCTACCGTGACGACGGAAAGTAAAGGGCTATTGAAGGACACTGCCCTGCCCTGGGTGGGAGGACTCATTTGATGATTTTAAAACGCTAAAAAAAGCCTCTTATTGAAATAAACGTTGAAAATCTCAAAGTGCGTTGAAAACCGTGAGAAAAAAATAATGAAACAGCAATGTCTTTCCTAGGGAAAGTAACACATCTGTTTGTAACAGGAAATTAAGTTTTGTACTCGTCTGCAGCGCAATCAAAAGGAAAAGTTATGCATTTGACGTTCTAAGAAATGATGTTCATTTATGAATAATCCATATTCCACCTTTAGATGAGTTTTCTGAATGACGTGGGTAGAAAAGTGTAGGTATTGTCCATGTAAAAAAATTTAAACTTGTTGTTCAGAAGATAGAAATGCAAAATAAAATGTAATGTAATGTAATGCTTTTATAAAAATCATTGATATCCTGCTCTGTGTTTTTCTAAACCTGGACTCTTCCTATGTCATCAAGTTAGTTCTTTCAATCCAGGACTAATGTGGTGCACAGGTTTTTCGTTTGTCCCGCTTGTGATTTCGACTATTGGGCCTGTGACAAAATGTCCTCTAAGCTGTACCTATTGATTATTTTGGCCAAAAGGACATTGTGCAAACTCCATGCAATTAATTCTACTGTCATCTACGTAAGATTAAAGTTTATTTATGTTTAATATATTCCTTACTCAATGGCACGTATCGATGAGTCATATTACATCAGTAAACCCACCAAAGTACCGATATCTTAACAAATGACGAGCATGTTTACGACCCATACTCGTTGGGAGAGCGACAGGTTATGATCAAATGATGCATGCGCGCACGCCGCTCTAAAGGTTGCAGTTAATCATAAACTTAATGAAGCTTACTAGATAGGTAGAGGTAGGCAGGAACTGGTTTTATAGGAAATGAAGACGTAGGTCGGTTAATTGAAGTCGGAGGTGTGATAAGCCGGAAGTTCCGGTTGTTGAGTGGTTGTTTAAAGACCGTTATGTTTGATAGCTTTGTAGTTATTTTGATGAACTTGAGTGTTTGTAATAATCGACCAGCGTGTTACCGACTACCTAAAAACGTGGCTGGTTCAGACTGGATACGGATGGCTGGGTAAAAGGCGAAGGCGGAGGGCAGGGTGTTATGGTGCATCTTGGAAGAGGCCTAAGTGCAGCTACGAACTACAATGGAATGAGATGATAAGATTGTTGATTTATAAACACCGGCTGTATAAAGATCGAAGACTTAAATCAATAGGTAGGTCGTAGGTGTTCTTGACCATTGTATCTCGATTACACTGCATTTCTATCTTAAAACGATTTCACAACCCAATGTTACTTAAACAAATAAAAAAGCCATTATTGTTATCAATACTACGACTATGTTATGTTCACAATAAATTAAGAGGAAAAAGTTTCTTGGCCTTAATCGATTTCTGCATAACGCACGCGTTAACGTTTTCGTATCTACGGACTTGATACTGAAGCTAGAACAATAACCTCCTACGGAAATAGTGACTCGCGAATCGTAGGCGGTTGATGGACTTGAATTGTTGTACCACGCATTCATTCATAACATGGATGTAAAGGGAACTAGATCGGTAGGAATGCAAATGAAATACAAGATTGAATTTAAATGACTTTATGTTCTCATCAATAATGTTGTAGCAGTTTTATGTATCTAGCCTGTTTCAGTTTGTTTACTGATTTACTTGAAGACAGAAACACTTAAAACTCAAGGATGACATCTTAAAAATCATCAAACATTAATCTACATCAATTAGACTGGAAATTGTATCTAACTAGGCAATTTAATAAAAAAATATGTTTAACTTGAAAATAATCTTTCATGTCTCATTTATGCAAAGAAACTTAAAATTAATTAAAACAATTTTCTCGCTCTTCTTTAACCAAGATTATTCCTGGATAAAATTAAAAGACTAAAGTTCACCTATGTCGCATGGGACGATGGGAGAAAAGTTATAACTTCGTTGGAAAGTTCATCGTTGAAGGAGATTGAACTCGTTGTTATCAACAAGTAAAGATGTGACATTCTATTATCCCGGGAACGGGTCTCGAAGTTGTTTTAAAATTGAGAATGTTCCTTCTGTTCAACACTTTCCAATTCGACGGAAACAGCTGCCTGTAGCGACTAGTGCAGTTCGAAATGATATAAAATACAACTATTTTTATAAAGGTACTACGGACTACGGAATATATTCTGAAGAATTCTTTTCAACTATTATAATGAGGCTTTGTGAGCATAATGAACCATACATCAGGTTGCTAAAGTCTAAACTAACGCCACAAAAAATATGCAAACGAAAGTGCGAATGGCGTCAGCAATGTAGCTGAACAGGCTTAAACTCACTATTATTTAGTGTTATGCAAATTCTGAAATAGCAACCACGAGTTATGTGTGTGCATACGTATTGTAAGAACATACCTAATGCAAACTCAAGAAACATTGTCGGAATAAATTACAATAAACATTTGAGTTGACAATGAAACTGAACCGAGAGTTAGTTAACATTGCTATTGGAAACAGTATGGTATCTAGGAAACCATAATATATCAGCCGCCATCGTAAACAAAACTCATGGCGAGTAGTGAAATCGACGTTCAAAGCTGCCCATATAATTGGAATTTCCGAAAAAGGAATATTTAAAGTCGGGTCGCATATAATTATTGGATGGCAGACATGGTTTATTGATTTGTATACGTTTTAACATTATTTATTAGTTACAAATATCAGACTCTGGTGTCCCTGTTAAATTAAAAGACAGTCTGCTTGTGTCTTCATTGGCTGTCTATAAATATTTTAATAATGTTACTTTAGATACTAGAATTTGATAATAGTGTTGTCACCATGATTTAATTCTACTGTAAAGTTAAGTAATCCATCGCCAAGTTCAATGTTTGCTTTTCCGAAGTGGGTAACATAACATCTGTATCCACATTCTTCACTTAAAAGTAGGTGAGTCGTTACTAACAAGAATTCTTTTGTAACTGTTACACAAACATATCTCTGTGACTTAAGTTTATGAATAAGGAACCTCGTGCGTGATTTTTCGGGCTCGTGAATTTTAAATACTAACTTTAATTTGCAAACTTTTGAGTTTCTTATCCCTTCAAATTCATATGACAATGTCCTATATCGAAGAAGGGCACCAAGATTCTATAGGGACCTACCATTTATTTATTTAAACATTTATGTACACACAATATGAAATAAAGGACATATCAAAACTAAAAAGTACAAAAGGACTGCTTAATTCATAAGAAATTTCTAAAAAGAAATGTAGACAGTAGTGTGTGAAAACAAGAACATAATAATGAGATAAAAGTGAATGTTTACCTAAATAAATATTAGTATACATATAAATTATAAATAATATACACGAGTAAGTACTTATATAAATATAAGATCCTAAAATGTATAAAAGTAAATGATGATAAAGAAATAGAATAATTACTTTTGAGAGGAAAGATAATGGTCTGTAGATACTATTCTTCTTTCATAAATAACTATTCAGCGGTTTAACCATAAAAACGTCAAATACAAACAGACACACGCACTAACAGTTACGTATTCACAAAATAGTTTCACAATATTCACAGATATGTTACTGGCTTTGTAGCTCATGTAGTTGGGATTTATGCGAATCCGTTTGCCATGCAAATTAATCCTAGTATCGTCAATCAGTGACAGATGTTGATTTGAGTGCGTCTGAATTATAGTTTGTATGTCACGATACTGTTCTCGCAGTGTTTGACAGCGGCAGCGTATTGTCGAATATCCGTTTGATAGGTAAACCCGTATTAAAATCGAATTAAACCGAGGTTCTGTTTACGTTGTTGATGCGGTGTACCTGATAGGGGTTTGTTTATCAATGAGAATTGGATAGGAAATGTACCTAAATGTGGCATTGGTGTTCTGTGACCAATTTACCTAGTTGTTTTTTTTTTAAGTTTCCAAAGAACATTGGCATTGGCTCGTATTTTTTTGACATCTGACCAAACCAACAACGTCGTACTGTAAGGCGCCACTTCACCTCAAGGTTACGATAACGTAATCCTATAAAAGTACCGACTCCCATGTTTGGTGCTGGCTTAAAAAATGTACAAAAATTCGGCCACTGGTCGCTAATTTAATTATAACGTGTCTAATGTGTATTTTCCACATTTAGCATGGCTTTGTCTAATACAATGGGATTCTTATTAGAATTAGCGTTGGAATTCACATGACTGAGTCAATGACTTTGTGAATAGTTTTTGTGATGAATTTTTCATGACTGCTTTGTTTTTTTTTTTTTTGGTCTCCTTTCAAGTACTTCATGCTTTTCAATTTTGATGTTTGAGTCATCTATTTGCGCTGCAAAATCGCCGTTCTTCATGTTGTTAATTTAGAATTACAATCACCATTTAATTTGTTTAGAATTAAGACACTCTCAAAGTAATTAATTATTGTATGGTTATCCTAAATCTTTAATATCCAATTAAACAAATTAATTTGGCATTAGAATATTTAACTAATCAATTTTGAATTACAATAATTAATTTAGAATTAATAATAATAATAATAATAATATCGTTTATTTCATAATGGGATTGCAAGGTTTACAATGGTTGAATATATCATAGGTTTAAATTGATTATACTTACAATAAAAACGGGTGGAGTACTGTTCTCCTAGATAGGCTAAAATTTTGCCTGTGTTAAGGAGATACAGTGCCGTTCCCCTGATTGGCGAATTATGATTGAAACTGGTCTTAGTATAAAATTTTAGAAAACATTTGGATATAATATAAATGTAGCTACTATGCAATAGGTTTTTATTATTATTTTACATAATAAATCTAGAGTACGTGACTATATTAGTGTGGGAGCGTGTGTGTGTGTATGTGAGGGTGTGTGCGTGTGTGTGTGTGAGGGTGTGTGTGTGTGTGTGCATTTATATGTTTTTTATTAGTTTGTGAGGAATAATTCAGTGTCATCATAATTGAGGTCCAAAAGGAATGTCCGAACAGTTTTTGTAGCATTATAGAATGAGAGTTTAAAGATGGAGCATTTTGCGTTAATTTTGTTATAGACATATGGCGCAAGATATGAAGAGAATCGTTTTGCGAAAGCGGTACGTGGAGGTGGAGTTACGCAGATTCTATCTTTCCGACGTTTAGAGATATGTCTATAAGGTGTTCTGGAATGTTGGAGTAAAACTATGTGTAAAATGTACAGTTGTCGTACATTTAAAACGTTCCAGGATTTATAAAGTTCGGTCGTTGGAAATAAGATAGGGCGAAAGGTGGCGACTTTAAGTATGGCTCTGTGCGCGATCTCTATAGTTTTCATCACTGTCTTCGCAGCTCCTCCCCAACAAGATATACAGTAGGTGACTAATGATTGACAAAGAGCAAAGTACACATTTCGGATCACTAAGGCGTGTGCTACATGTCGCAAAGTTTTAAAAATGTAGATAAGTTTCCGTACGCGGCCGGATAGAGTATTTATGTGTGATTTGAAGTTTAAGTGTTGGTCAATGATAATTCCAAGATATTTTATTTGATCTACTGGTGTAAGTGATGGGCATTGGCAATCCTGCTGTGATATTAAAAAACACGAGTGAGCTTTTAGGGAGATAGTGGGATTTGGTTGGGAGGTTGAGTTTATTGAGAAGGTAATGAAATTAGTTTTATTAGTGTTCAGGGTCAAGGAGTGAGTGTAGAGCCATCTTAGTGTGGAGTTAAAACCTTTTTGAGCACTCGACTGCAGTTCCATCCATGAGTTAGCGGTAAAAGTTAAAGCAGTGTCATCGGCATAAGAAACTATTTGTGCATTTGGTATGTTTAGGTTGCAGAGGTCATTAATAAATACAAGGAAGAGGGTGGGTCCTAGAATACTTCCTTGCGGCACACCGTATTCGATAGCAACTGTATCGCTATTGTAATTATCCATAGTCACGTATTGTGAACGGTTAGTAAGGTAACTTTTGAATAAATCAAGTGGTGGGCCCCTTACACCTACAGATTCTAGTTTGAGTAAAAGGGTAGGAATGGGCACTGTGTCAAACGCTTTAGCGAGATCTAAGAAAATGGTTAATACTTTTTTCTTATTGTCTAAATTCTTCACTACGTGATCAATCAACTTGTGTATTGCGTCATTTGTTGATTTGTTTTTACGAAAACCAAATTGTTGTGGAGATAAAATATTGAAATGCTCTAGATAGTAAATAAGTCTTTTATTCATTAAGCGTTCGAGTATTTTTGATAAAGTACTGAGTACCGCTATGGGACGGTAGTTATTGACGAGGCACCCATCGCCGCCCTTGAAAATGGGATGAATGGCAGCCTTTTTGAATGAAGTAGGAAAGATGGCTAAATCAAAGCAAAGGTTGAAAATGTGGCATAATATAGGTGCAAGGGTTGTGGCGTAACGTTTTAAGAACATTGTGGAGATACCATCCCAGCCAGTAGCCGCGTTTGTTCGTAGCATATTGATGGTTAATATAATTTCGTCAACATCTGTATTTTCTAACACAAATGATTTATTGATGTTAGTTGTACGGGGTATTGAAATGTGGGTAAGTGCTTGGTTGTTGTTTATAGCATCTGCAAGATTCTTTCCTATACTTGCAAAAAATTGGTTTACGTCATTGCAAGACTGAATCGGAGATGATGAAGCTGATAACAACTGTGTGTAGGAGTGCTTGGTTTTGGTAGTGTTTGTTATATTTTTAATGGTTTCCCAAAGTTTTTTAGGGTTATTCATTGCCTTATTTAATTCTGCAGAGTCGTGTTGTCTTTTTGCTTTTTTTAATAGTGCTGTACAAAATTTTCTGTATCGTTTATAGGTGGTATTGATTATGATATTGTCAGGCGATTGTTTTACCTTTTTATGCAGAGAGTCACGGTTACGTATACATTTCAGCAAACCTGGCGTTATCCACGGTTTTAGAGTTTGTTTCCTTGCAGAAACCTTAATAGTTGTAGTGCAGTCTTCTATGGCTGTTTTAGTTAGCTTTATAAAGGCATCTGCAGCTTCCTGTGGGTCTGTCATAGACAGAACGGGTGTGAAGTCTGTACCTGCCATAGCCGTATCAAGAGCAACGTAGTTTATTTTATTGATATATTTTGTAGAATTGGATTTTATATTGATTTTTTTGAGACAAAACAGAGAAGAACAATGATCCGTTACGGTTGAATCATAGACAAGTGTCAAAGGTTTATACTTAGAGCGAATTATAAGGTGGTCTAAACAGTTACTTCCTCTGGTAGGCTTTGTATGTGCAGGTAAGAAACCATGATAAGCTAAGGTGTTAAGATACTCATGAGTACGTGCATCTGATGAGTTGTGTTTAATATCTATGTTAATGTCTCCTGTAATAATAACGGTTTTGAAGGTAGTCAGCGATTGAAGTATTTTATTGAGTGAAGAGAGGAATGATTGAATATTATCATTTGTGGGTGATCGGTATATACAAAGAATTGCTACATCTGCGTCTAATTTTATTATTAAACCAGAGGCAGATCCGTAGAAGTCTGGTTCCTCGTATGAAGATACAAGAGTGGATTTTACATAAACGACCACTCCGTCGCTCTTATTTAAGTGTTTAGTTGTGTGGTAGGTAGTATAATTTTGTAGAATGGGAATGTGGATGTTACTTGAGCATTTTAGCCAGCATTCAGTTAGTACTAAGAGTTCACAATTAACATCAATACGATGCAATAAAGCTTGTAGGTCAGCAAAGTTTACATTAATTGATCTTATATTTTGTGAAAGGATTTTTAATTGATATGTAGATTGTTCAATATAATTTCGAGTCTGTTCTGGGGTGCATGTATGGGTGTCCGACACAGAAAAGAGATCAACATTATCAATTAAATGGTAAGTATGGTTAGGCATTGTTGGTAAAGTTATTTGAATATGGGTTAGGAATAAGGCAGTAATTTGGTGGTATTATGAAGATTATATAACTAGACCGAAACCAATGTAGTATGACGGTGTGTGGGAATATTTGTAGTGTATGTTTAGGTAGTGTTTGTAAGTTATGTTTGTAAGCGTTGTATTTGTGTGTTGTGTATGATGTGGAGTAAGTCATGTTTACATTTAGGAAATTTACAATCAATTCAATAAACATAGTACAACAAAAACATAGAACATATTTAGCGTAGAAAATATTATTTAGGATGTAATTAGGACAAGACGGGAATACTAGTCATACATTGTTATCCTTTAGGTGCAACTGCTCGAGCTGACGTTCGCTTTTTATGACGATAGACTGACTTTCTGGATCCTTCTTAAGCATAATACGTCCGTTAGATGTCCAACAATATTGGATTTTTAATTATGGACACTAATTTGGAATTATCTTTTTATATATTCTGCGTAGGAAGAATTCCAAAAAAACAAAAAGAATTACGAAATACGTACCTCCACGTATAAATATTAACGCGTTCAAAAGCACAAGTAATAACATGTTAGTTTTAAGCTCAAGTTAAAGTCAATAGATGTAAGTTCGTGAAGTATGAAGCCAGCTCTTACAAACACTAGAGCAACTCGTTTCTTTAGTTTACTTTAACAACTTATACGGACGATACACTGAATCAAGATTATGTTTTCTTTCCTTTTCCTTTTTGGATGAATAAAATATTTTCAATACCAGAATCAGGCGTAATTTGTGGAAATCCATGACGTTAAATGATATGAAAAATATTTAGTTTTAAAAAAGGTTAACATTCCATGCAACGAAACCATAGGTTTGTTTGCATGCCACGTTACCCTTTCTTTTCCTGCATGAGGGCGGGAAGATGGGTCCTTTTCTGCATGTGCATATGCATGGTCGCGGGACCAAGGGATTACCGTGACCCTAGTACGTAAAGGGCTAGTGAAGGACACCGTGGATTTTAGTCAGTACAAGTCTCAGTCCCTCCCGCCCTGCCCTGGGTGGGAGGACTCATTTGATGATTTTACCACGCTAAAAAAAAATGTGCATATGCATGAGGGCGGGAGGGTGGCACTACTTCCTCCATCCAAGCCTGGAAATTTGTCACGGAATTAAAACTAAATACCTACTTTTCATAAAATATTTTGACGTGTAATATAATTTAAATAAAGTAGGCAATATTTTTTAAAGATACAACTAATGCTGTTGCCTGTTTGATAACCAAATAAATAACCAAAGCAACAATAAATAACTTTTCAAACCCCTTTCACCCCATCATACAATCAATGGAAAAGAAGCCGCTTATGTTATGTTAACCCTCTTCTACCCCTACGAACGAATGTGTGCCAGACATTATTATGTTTTCGTTCAGGTGTCAAGGGGCACTGGCATCGACAGGGTTACACCAGACAAGGGGATAATGCCCATGCGCCTTTAAAAGGCTTCAATACGGCTTCGGATTGATACTCATCGTATTATTTACTGACTAGGATTTTCTTTGAAATTTTTTAATGGCGTTTATTTAATCCTAAATTCCCTATACTGCATAAATTCTTCCGAACTCTTCGTAGTACTCTTTGATTCCGTGGTCTTTGCGATAGGTTCATGTCATCTCACTATCTTTTTCTAGCCGGTCGACGGCGCGTTGTGTTCCACGCGCGCCTCAAGGAGTGTCAGCATAGTGACGGGGCCGGTAGATGGCCAGAGCCTGCCGGGGTCGCGTACAGACAAATTACCGTAACCCCGGTACGTATAGGGCTATTGAAGGACACCGTGGATTTTAGTCAGTACAAGTCTGACAGATGGGTGGGAGGACTCATTTGATGATTTTACCACGCTAAAAAAAAAAGTCCTAACTTTTTTTTAAAGCATTGCCCCACACTAGGAATTCAGAATGTATAACATTTTATAACAATCATATTTATTAAGCATAATACCTTCTTTTTATTACCTTATCATTACAATTTCTAGTCGTTAACAGTAAATAAGTTGTTGCTACGACATTCCTTTTAAATGTTTTTTACTAAAGCATTATCTAAGTGGCACTTTATTACATTGCCGGAGATTACTACAAAGTAAGTGACCAATAAAAATACATTTATACGGCTTTTAAGCTCAAAGGGAGAGCTTGCAATATCATAAAAAGGACAGATTCACTTTTAAAAGAATTTGTTTCGGTCAATAATTTTATATTAAATCTGACATAGCGTTCTTTTCTTACTCATTAAAACGTAGGAATTTCTTATAGCGTACCTACTTGGAAAATGTATCTTTACGATCAATTTAATAATTCTAGTGTTAGGAACTCTGTGTTTAAACATATAATTAGTAGGCATTGATCTATTCTATTAGTATTACAAGTAACTAAGGTCATATTCAAAATTTATTATAAAATAAGAAATCTCATGTCGGCCTCTGAATAATTCGACAACATCCAAGCAAACGCAATAATGCTTTACGACTGCAACGTTCCTTGTAAGTCTACAACAAAACTTATAGATTTATACATGTCTGGCAATAAATTATGACAGTTAAGTAAATCCCTAGGCCACGCAAGCTAGCCATCGTTCACGTACCTATGGAATAGGAGGCAAAGAGGCATTGCAATAGCAATTTGTTAGATACGTGAGAGCACGCACAATCAATTTCGCGGCACGCGCCTATCAGCCGTTCATAATAAAATGCTCGAATGAGAACAACCACGTTTTCATCGTGAATGCTATAAAGTACATTTATATAGTGTTGTGGCTAATAGTTTGTACTGTTACCGGTATACCGGTAGCGAATGGTTCGAAATGTGTTAAGTCGTGTCTGGATTAGCGTCGTTTAGATATGTTGCTTGCTAATATAGTTTTGTTGACTAGTTTATTATGTATATTGCTTTATTTCGAGGAAAACCCTTGCGTAGTTAATTGATCAGTCTTCCCAGAATCAGATCTGTATGCCTTTGTTGTTAATTTTTTTTTAATCTAATTTACGAAGATATCTGACACAGACTTGCTTATTGTTCAAGGGTAAAATCATCTAATGAGTCCTCCCACCCAGGGCAGAGCGGGATGGAATGTCAGACTCGTACTGACTAAAATCCACGGTGTTCTTCAATAGCCCTTTACGTTCCAGGGTCACGGTAATTCGTACAGTCCCGCGACCAATTGTTGAAGGGTAGAGAAATATAGAATATGCTACGTTATATTATAAATCTTTGTTGAAATGTTCCTACAAAATATTGAAGAATTTAGAATATTGCGAACGAAATGTGTAATGTTAAAAATAATTCTGAAAAGCCAGTACAAAGAATGGCTGCCCATTATAAAATCCTACACAAGTATCATACAATATAAGCTTCCGCATCAAAAGTATGAGGAAAGAGAAATGTACAATGATACCGCGATTGAACCGTAGTATACACTCATAGTATAGGATGTCGCATCTGAATAGATCAAAGTGAAATTGAGGGCGCGCGGAGGCGTTTCCGCGCTGTCTTATATTTCCTGTGAGGAGATAAATTTCCATTCAAAGGCCGGTACCTCACTTGCAGTATAAAATGCATTAAATGTTCCATGTACGAGTAATATGCTACTAATGTCATGTAATTATTACATGCGGGCATCCTCTGAAATTGTTGTATTATTTTGTTTAGAATTTCGATCTCATTAATGGACGGTTTAACTACATTTATATTGTCATGATTGTTATTATTGTCTGGAATAGTTTTAGATACGGTAATGGATTTAAAGTTTTGGGTTTATCTCCCTAAAGTATTTGAGCGTCAGACTATTTTCTGTCCTGCTTCAATCTATAAATTCGGCAAGAATTTCGGGGTTAGGCTAAATTATTCTTATTATTGCTGAACAAAATTAAAGATACAAAGTGTATTTAGAAACTGGGTTTTGTGCATGCGCCTCTATATTATGCATCATGACGAATCAAGTGGGTACATAAGTACAATTTAGTATTCTGGTAGGCCTCAATACTGTGCAAGCATTTGTCTCGTGGCCGTCAGAAACAATGTCTAGACTGTTTGATTTAGCATTGTTATTTCATTCCACGATCCTAGCTGGTTAGGCATAGCCTCCATCAAGGTTAGTCATATATTATATTTACCTAAGTATAATACAGATATTTTGTTCCAATATCAAGTTACTCGGCCGTCTACAAAAGTCAAGTTCATTACGCAAGTTCGTCTAAGTATTTTAATTTCGAAGTTACAAAGTTCTTATTACGATTGCGTTACTAGCAGCCATATTGTTTGCAGAAGAATTGAAAACGTGAGGTGACAGTACAATGGAGTTGTTTGTAAGAGATAGTACGGCTTTACCTTCCACTCAGTAAGGTAACATTGCAATAGGCGTAGCAGTTTATGGCAATTTCTCTTTCGAAATGAAACTGTACGAAATTACCACAGGGGCCGATGTAGATAGTAGCGACATAGATACATAATACGAACTAAAATAAATTTTATTCAGCGTAGAGTACAAGATAAAGTACTGATGAAAGTACATCTGACGGCAGCAAATGAAACCGATTATTTAAACTCACATCACATAAAACGAAATGGACACGAAAGCGATGATCGTATCAGTCAGACTGCATTAAAAGATTCAGTATTTCAACAGTATAATGTTACATTACGCGCGTAATCTTACTACAAAATAAATTAAACATGCTCTCCGTCCATTACTGACTATGTAAGTAGCATTTACTTAATGTAAGTGCCACTTTGATATCATAGCACCTCCATAATGTTCCCGCCTTATTGTAGGTATCAAAATGCAGTAAAATTAACGTTTAATGATCACTCTACAACCCGTGGCGACTGTTCATGAGATATTATTGTCGCAGACATCAAATAAAATCCATTAAAATGCCATATAACTATGAAAGAAATGGTCCATTATATGAAGAGCAGATTAAGGCAGTTATCGAGGTCTACTAGATAGAAGATATTATTGTAGTTATAACAGTTACATACGTAGGTATACATATTCTTACCTTCAGGCATTCAGCTATGTTCAGCCTTATTTATTGCCAACAAACTGCGCATCAAACATTAATAGTTAATTAAACTCATCTTGTATTTCTTTTTCGAAGAAAGAAATAAATAGCAAACTTATTGAGTGTGAACAATAAAATCAACCTAATTATCAATTTATCTCCGGCTAACTCTACATATAAACAGATGATTTTCTATTAGTCATTTAAAATTTTTCGATCGTCACTTCCTACCTATACTCGGATGTAAGAATCAAATCACGATTTAATGAATGCAATTACGGGGCCCTAAAAATAATTGTGCACAGTACGTAAAATAGCTCCGTCGGACATTCACATCTCGCACAAAAGAGCTGTTAGAAATCGGCTTTTCATCGGAGGTCAACGGCCCGCGACTGTTCAGGATATGCACATAGACAAAACGTAGCGCGACAAAGCCTAGCGTATCTCCGTCGTCGGGCCGCTAAATACTACGCACTCTTTTTCCAGTGTCGTGTTACATGTGTCGTATGACAAAACCGCAGTGTCGGAGTCTCACAGTGATGCGACGAATGTGGGTGTCGATGTCGGATCGCGAAATGTCAAGCTTCATACTACGGTTTCCGTCTCATCGCGTTTCGTTGTTACAGATATTCTTTTGACATCATTGATACCCTTGTGTTAGATTTATTTTTTTACCTCTGTCAACATTCCTGCAAAGTGCTTGTATTCGACAGCGTATGAAGGTTTTTTTGGAAACAAAGTAAAACGTATACTGAAAAATTAACTCGCCTAGAACTTAAGTAATTTATAACTTCACTTACTGACTTACTTAAGGCTTTAACATGAGTAAGTGAAGTTTTAAATTACTTAATTTTGTAATGTCAACCAGAATTACTTACCTTCCACGACATATTAAATTAAACTTACGTTAAAAGGTAAGCAGGTACGGTAAAACAATAAGTTTAAACGAAGTTTAATAACAAGATCAGGCTCACATCACAACAATCCGTTTACTTTAGAACTTTGTTCATACTCGTACTAGCTACTTACCTATGTGAGCCGCATAGTTTATGTATTAAGATGTTTCTATGTTAATAAGGAATGCACGTACACACGTTGAAGTTGTCAATCTTAATATCTTTGTTGAGCGCGGTACAGACACTCTGGCTGAATATTCTGAAACCATCTTACCAGAGAGATATAGAGGCATGGGTTTTGACTGCATAGCTCTTTTCTATTGACATAATAATATTTTCAAGCAATTAACAGAAAGCATACAACAGTTTAGAAACACATTTATTTGATGAAAAACATTTTACATTCTGCCGATTTTTGTTAGTATTTTTTATCTGGAAATGAATAATGTAAAAAGTATGGCATCGCTAATCTGGGATTACGCATGTTAAAACTCCCAAAACTTTTTGGGGTCGGGTGTTAGGAGTGAATATTTCAAATTGGAAAAAAAAATACGGAATTAAAATATTGGACAATGTTTTTGATAAAGGGTGGATATAAAAACAGTGTTCATTACCAAGCCTAGAAAAATCATGTAGAACCTACGTAGAAATCTGTAGTCATGATTGTTTCAACGCTAGTGTTGTTAAGGCTAGGATTTTGAAGCCATATCATTGAGCAATAAAGTTTTCTTTATAAGAACTTTCAAATACCTTTCAAGTGCTCGTTCAATAACAGTGGTTGGTCAGAAAGGTGTTGAGCCTGGCGGACCGTGGCGGATTATGTCATCTGATCCTAAGCTTCCTCGTTAACGTCACTGTAGATTACCGATGTCATCGAATGGCGTTGGTCGCTATGAGTTGTTGAATTGAAAAGAATGTTTAAATTAATAATTTTGGTTCTATACACTATAGAAAAGAGACGTGTTTGTGAATGTTTTTTTTTTTCGTCTGGAACCGTCATGAAGTTCCTTTGCCTGTGGTGGCATGTCACTGACTCCACTGACTAAAAACATGTAAAAATGGTCACATTGATCCATTTATTCGAAAAATATAATAATAATTGGAAAAACGTTAATCCACTTTTGGATATCTTTGGAAAAAATGAAATCGAGGAATGTGAGGTTCAATAAAAAGAATGTCGTTTCCAATGTACTTATACTTTAAACTGGTGTGACAAGACATAAACGTTCATAAGTCTGTCATTTTGCTGTATGTATTTGTACAATTCATAATGTGAGTCGAACTTAGAGATTAATATAGAGTAAAAAGAAGGAGAGATAATATATTTTCTAAAAAAAATACAGTTTTGCAGTATTTTATCATTTCAGACATGAATCAAACACTATATAAAGGCCTCCCCTTTCGTTGTTACATTTTACGACATAGCGCTACTCAAGAATGTCAACCTCAAGTTGCATTCCATTGAGACGCTACACGAGCTCGAATCTGACCACCGTCCAGTGCTCCTGCACTTAATCCCTCGCTCGGGTCCCTCCGACCCCAGCCAGCCCCCTCCAACCAAAGTGATAACCGACTGGAAGAAAGTAAGCGATAAGCTGAAATCAACCTCGTCACCTCACTTGGACTCTATCCCCGACCACATAGTCTCCGTCGCGGACACGACGGCCGCGATCAACTCGTTTACAGAACACGTGCAATCCGTACTGACGGATTGCTCACGGGAAGTCCCAGAGATGAACGATCATCGCTGGAAACTTCCCGATGACGTACGTGAACTGATAACCGAGAAGAACGCGGCCATCCGTGCCTACAGCAACTTTCCATGCGACTCGAACAAGGCTCACATGCGCAATTTACAGCGTGCTGTAAAGAAACGCATCGCTGAGCTTCGTTCGAACCGCTGGAATGAGATGCTGAGCGATCTCGAGCCCACCCATTTAGCCTTCTGGCAGCTGCAACGAAAGTTGCGTGCCACTGAAGAGGCCACTATGCCTCCCCTCAACCGTCCCGATAAGAGCGTCGCCTTTGACGACTCTGAAAAAGCCGAATGCCTGGCCGACAGTCTGGAATCCCAGTGCTCTCCTAGCACCCAACCGATAGACAAAAGTCACCTCCTCAAGGTCGACTCTGAAGTCCAACGTAGGACCTCCCTCCCTCCCGTAGAAGACACTGATGATCCTCTGCCTCCAGTCACTACAGACGAAGTGCAGGACATCATAAAACGTCTCCGACCCCGGAAAGCTCCCGGGTCGGACGGTATCAATAATAGGGTATTTAAAATCCTCCCCGCCCAGCTCATTATGTTAATGACCGCCATCTTCAATGGCGCTCTGAGCAACAACATCTTTCCCCAGGCATGGAAAGAGGCCACTGTTATCGGTATCCCTAAGCCAGGCAAGCCCAAGTCTGAGCCCACGAGTTACCGTCCCATCAGTCTCCTGAACGTTCTCGGCAAAATCTACGAGAGACTTATTTATAAGCGACTCAAAGATTTCGCCGATGCCAAGTGCCTCATTCCTCACGAGCAATACGGCTTCAGGACCGGTCACTCGTGCATCCAACAAGTCCACCGTATAGTCGAGCACATTAGCGCTGGGTTCCAACGCGGTGCAATGACTGGTGGTCTATTCTTCGACATAGCGAAGGCCTTCGACAAGGTCTGGCACAATGGCTTATTATATAAGCTCTACCAAATGGGTGTGCCAGACCGTCTCGTGCTCATCTTACGAGACTTTTTGTCGGATCGCACATTCCGCTATCGCATCGGGAATGCCCTCTCCTCCCCTCACCCTATCCGAGCCGGTGTCCCTCAAGGCTCAGTCCTCTCGCCCCTCCTATTCACGCTGTTCACTAGCGATATCCCCAAGAGCAAAAAGGCTCAGTTAGCTCTCTTCGCGGACGACACGGCCATGTATTACACTGGCCAAAGTCCAACCGCTATAGCCCAAACCCTCCAATCCGCAGCCAACGTCCTCGGCGACTGGTTTAGGAAATGGAGAATTGGGGTTAATCCTGATAAAAGTCAGGCGGTCCTCTTTAGATCACCGCTCAAAAGACTTCCCCTCCGCCCCCTCAGTCCGATAACCATGTACGGTAAGCCTATCCCTTGGGAGAAGCAAGCCAAGTACTTAGGTGTTATCCTCGACAGTAACCTGTCCTTCCGCGCGTGGGCGCGGAAGGACAGGTTACTGTCGAGGATAATAAAAGCAGCCCTCAATCGGGCTGCCTTCGCCGTAAGCAGGCTCCACTTCATGATTACAGCGAGAAGCAAATTATCGCTTAAATGTGTCATATTCGCACACTCCAATCCCCGCCACCTTTATAAAATGCAGGTCCTTCAAAACCGTTACCTCAGGAAAGTCACGGGAGCCCCGTTCTATGTCCGCAACGACAGCCTCCACCTCGACCTTAAAATCCCCACTATTCTCCAGTTCATGAAACGCCTTTCCAAGCGTTTCTTTGACTCTGCCATCAGGCACCCCAATCCCCTAGTCGCAGCGGCCGCTCGATACGAACCGTCTCGTATCAGCAAAATTCGCCGACCGAGGCATACTCTAGTCACCCCCGATGACCCCATCACCCTCCTCCAGGAGAGCAATAGGGAAACTAGTACGCTCAAAAAACACAAGCGTAAATCGACCCCGTCATTCCGTCCTCGCCGCCGAGGACGACCGTCGCGACGTCCGAATCAATGCCCTCCCCGTCCCTCGCAAGAGCCAGCCCGCGATGCTGAGCCGTAGAGTTAAAAATCAGTCCCTAAATAATGAACCATTGTGATCCAGCCTGTCCCTTGCTGTCCTCTCTCAGTGACGCCCTAAGCCGAGGTCCGAACCCCACAGGGGGTGCCCTTAGCGTGCGGTCACTTAGTTTGTAGTTTTTATTTAGTTTGTAAGCTCTGGCTGGAGGCCTTAAAGTAATTTAAGGCATCTCTACAGAAAAGTCCGGTTAAGCAGCTCACAACCTCCTCTAGGTTGACCTGCGAGACGCCATTCACAAAAAAAAAAAATGTTTCATTTTACGGTTCTGTGCGTCACTCATCCAGTCCATACTGAAGTTGATTCAATAAGTTATAACAATGTTACGTTATTGTAGGTAAATACATTTCTAGGAATATGTCAATGTGAATAGAATATTGAAAAGCAGAAAAAACATAACTTTGCTACAACTTTCCGTACTATGAAAATACATTGACTTGCTAGAAGAAATATTACCAGCTTCAAATACGTAAAAGTGAAGTAATTGTGTTTGTTTTGTACCAGTTACTAAGAATTGGCAAATGTTTGCGCGTTTCAATTACGAATATTGTATCAGAATAAATCTCTTCGTACACAACACGACGCAATGACGCAAGTCTCCGATACCTTACGACTTTGGTATCCAGGTGACTACGGAAATACAGATTCACAGAAGTTCGTACACAGGATCGCGTCAATGGATACCAAAGTCGTGTGAGGTATCGGAGACTTGAATCGCGTTGTGTACGAAGGTCCTAAGTGTGCAATTTCTTGACGTATGTCTCACTTGTATGCATAACATACTGTGCGGTAAGTTCAGGACTGCTGAACAAGCCACATGTAGTGGCACATACGAATTTCAACATCCATGCGAATGAAAACCTTATTCCGTAGGAGATGAAATCCTGTTTTGAATAATTTACATGCAGAACAGTGTTTGTATTATATTCTTAGTTTGACTTCACGGTTGTCTCGAACAAACCGAGTTTCGATGCTTGTGCTCCTCGATTTTATTTGTATCGTGTATTTAATATTTAATTGGTTTTGTCGAATTCTGATGAATTTTTGAAGAAAACAAAGAATCCGACTTGATCCATGTATAATCACAACACGAAAAATTGTTTCGAAGTGAGATAAAGACAATAAAATTAATCATATTTTTGATTAACTCGCTGTTTAGGAGTAAAACAGACAGGTATAGACTTTTTTCATAATCGACTATTAAACATAAATAATTGTTATTTTTTATGATTTCGGATAAAAATAGAACTGGATCGTCGATAAAATTAAAGTGTACAAAAAGAGCTCTCGAGAAATCTCGACGCAATTTGCAAATAGTTGAAATGTGTAATAGACCCATTGTTGGCGCAGTTTTTTCTGTAAAGTCTCACGATAATATGTTTATGTTCAGATTGCGAGGGCCTTGATGATCCTATTTAAATTGTAATTACGATTCAGTGTATTTTTTTTAAAACGGTTCTCCACACTAGGAATTTCTCCTGTTTCGTGGGTGCGTTCACAAACAGAAACTCACATACACAAACACCCAGACCCGGAACAACTACTTGCAGATCATTCTAATATTTGTTCCGTGCGGATATCGAACCCGCGACACGCTGCGCAACAGTCGATCACTCAGCCACTGCGCCAACCGTGCCGTCAAAATTTTAAAGGGGAAATAATAAAACAAGCCACAAAATTATTAACTTAGCCATGACGAATAATTTTAGTTTTGGAGGCACCCCGAAGTTGGCAATAATTTTAGTTTTGGAGGCACCCCGAAGTTCGGTTTGGTTAGGTTCCTTTACGCGCTGTAGACAGAAATAGGAGCCCCGCAGTGGGGCTCCGTCGACTTACGCCTTGGCTTGGCCTATTTTTTGTACATTTTCTGATCAATCAAGTTATTTAATTTGTGGCTGACATAATAATTTTGTGACAATAATACTATTAAATAGAAGCCGCTTTAAATAGCTTTCATTGTAAAGAAGTGGCGATTTTCAGTGTTGCAAACCGCAGTCGGTGGTAATCTGATCGGCAGTGGGTTCGGTTGTAAGAGACACCGGCCATCGGTCCAGTGGCCTCCATGCCTACCTACCGTTCTCCAGTTTTACTTCATTTCAACAACTTTTTGTTCGTATTGACAAATCATGTTTTACCAAGTAAAAAAGCCGACCTATAATTCTGCAATGAAAGTAATTTAACACTGTCAGTAATTTAATTTACGCCTACGGTGCAGTTAATTTGAAACGATGCCGACTCTAGATTGATAGATCAGTGTAGGATTATTGTGATCTATCGGCTTGCCGAAGTTTCCCGTATAATAGACCTGCTTGTTGAGATTTCCATTTTAAATGAGGTATGTTGAAATTATAATTTTCTATAAATACCAATTTCATGAAAAGGAATTTAGTTTTCTGTTTCTTTACTGCTATATGAATTGCTTCTTAATTGCTGTGTGAATTACTTCTTGATGGCAAAACTACTTAATACCTAAAAACAATTGAGTAATGAAGCCATCAGTTCATAATTTAGCAGACATTTGACATTCTTTCTACAAACAGGCGTCAGCGATATCATTAGGCGATCGTATCCACTATCCCAAGATAATTTATACGTGTGTAACGGCGGTGTCCGAGATAAATGGAAACAAAACGTGTCACGCGGATAAACCGAGGATCCGGTCCATTGTTTCACAGGGACGACAAGTGATACATTTGTGGACATATCTCGCACATACTGGGAGACTCGCCACACACCTTCCGACACGATTCTGGACCACAGAATAACAGTGGTTATTGAGAACCTAAGACAGCTGCTGGATATTCAAATATAACTTGAAAATTCATGGGAAAGTTGGACATATTATTTATATTTATATAATATGAGTAGAGCTACACAGTTTCAGAATGCGTTATATTATACCTATTGAAATTGGAAAGCAGTAGTTTGGTAGATGCTTCAGAAGAGTTGTGTACTCATGAAAATGAATGCTGAAACAAGCACGAAAAAAAAAACAACTGTTGGAACAAGCATACTTTGTTTTAATTTCTAAGTATGCCTAATATATCTACCTATAGGTATACCTATAGTATACTTAGTAATCCAATTCATGATAAAATCACTGCAAATGGAGTTTCCAACAACATTTGAGCTTTTTGTTCAACTCGTTACGAATTATTTAAAATTATTCGGATAATCGTAAAGTATAAAAAGCTCGGATCCGTCACAGAGGTGGTCAACTAAACGGAATGATAGAGTGAGTAATGGGAGGCGTCCGGTGATGACGTCACTCATTCACGGTAGCTCACACGCCAGTCAACAGCGACCGTCAAAAAACCCTCGTTTTGTTGAAACGCATCCGGTGAACTATTGTATGGGGGCTATGGTAATGTAGTTAAAGAATTTCCTTCATACCTTCCTATGAATAAATTTATTCATATTTTAATACAAGTAGGAACTCTGTAGAATAATGAATAATAGATCGGGGGAAATTAATATAAAAAAAAAAAAACAAACAAGTTTGACATTGGAGCTTCAATCTATTATATCGCTCTACTCTGAGGAGAAACGTCGAAACAAACTCAAGAGGTCAGGTTTGTGGTCGCGGGACTTACGAATTATCGCATCTCGGAACGTAAAGGGCTATTGAAGGACACCGTGGAATTTAATCAGTAGGACTCATTTGATGATTTTACCACGATAAAAAAAAGACCAAACTTTGTCCTGGTCCACGGAGCACAAAAATCATGGAGCGCCGTGTCCTGTTCAGATCGTCTGAGGATCAGAAAGACTCGCATTTATGAATACTATCACAGTCCAAATATTTTGCGCTTTTGGATTTCCGTACACCATAAACCTAAGACTCCATAGTATATTAGGTTCATTCTCGCAGTAGGTGCAGATGCAGGCTTCCCAAACCAAGACTCTAAGCAGACTCGCCTAAATATCTGACATATCACATACCTAGGGCAATATGCAATAATATGTGCACACATGTCAACCCGCATACTCGGCCTTTGCGGCGCGCCTAACTTAAGCCTAGCTTGGCTCAGAGAGGATGCATAGACAATGTCATCCCCGCAAGCATTACTGCACAAATAACTTGATTAATTCTAAAACATAACTCATTAAATGTTTCGGTGTTAATAGAGACGGGAAAAAAGAATGTTTAATTAACTTTAATGAATCTATTGTACAATAAAGTAATGAATCAGTATCTGTGTGAAAACTGTTACAGATCTCACTTATTAATTTTTAATTTGCCGTTGTTAGTTATGCAACTGTATGGCTTTCACCGTTCTTTTTGTGTGTGAAATTTAAGAGTATAGAGAGTAGTGAATGAAAACTATTGTTCCTTCATTAGTAGTGTTCGGCAAATAGAAATATTATTCTTCAATTTCGTGCATTTGGTATTACATAGGTAATGTTTCAGTATTTAACATGCTACTCCGTACTTCGTATATTACGGTACGGTGGTTAATGATACTGCTTTGGTATCTCATTATAAAACCCGACTACGAAAAAATCGCGCACTAAAAAGTATAAAACAAGAACAATCCGTGTTTTTTTTTTTACGTGCTTAAGTCATCACATGAGACCTACCTCCCACACAGGGCAGAGCGGGAGAGACTGTTAGACTCGTACTGACTAAAATCCACGGTGTCCTTCAGTAACCCTTTACGTACCGGGGTCACGGTAATTATCGTGAATCCCGCGACCAAGAACAATCCGTGTTACAGAAATTTTGAAGTAATAGCCATGGTCGTATGCCACCTAGCCAATAAAGATTGTGTGAATTGTTCTTGTATTATACTATTCAGTGCGCGATTTTTTCGTAGTCGGGTTTAAGTTATTTTTAACAGATTTTTTATTTACACTACTTTGGGTTTATTTGATATAATAATAAAAGCAGAGTAGCGATCATTTAATACCAATGTTGACTAGAAAAAACTATATAATGTTTAATTTGATACCCATGTCGATACTGTGCGATTTTTTTTTTCGTTTACGGCTTTACATCTCCTAGAGGGACCCTATAACCATCGGACAACTGAGACGCTTCTAACGACACCTCATTTGTCATGTAATGATAAGTAGTTTAGAAGTTATGAGAGAACAAACAAACATACATACCGGTCAAAATCATAACCCTCCTTTTGACTTTGCAGCAGTCGGGTAAAAAGTACAAATCAGTACTATGCAATAGTTTCATTTAATATAGGGTGCCACACAAACCTTGAAACGAAAATTCTGGTAACACGACTATTATAAACTAACAAAATTTTGTTTTAATTAACTTTGCATTCTAGCTAGCGTGTTAGTGTCAAACTGGCGCATACATGATACAAAGTTCACTGAAATTCATTTACATTGCAGGCGACCTCTTTAGAGAAAAGGGTAGTGTCGAACAAAATATTTATAGTGAAATTTTGTAGAAAATTATGGGCAAATATTGATGCAATTTAGAATTTGTGCAGACTTATAAATATCCGTCACGAATGGGTGTTGCACGCACACACGACTTCACAAAGGCCCCTTCATGGAGTGCTCGCGTGGCTGTAATTTGGCTGTTGACAGATTTACAAGCTCCATCTCTCGAATGTATCGAATGCGGTCGCCGCCACACCGCTAGAGTTACTGGATGGGCCACACACTTTACGAGAAGCGTGACCGAAGCGGCCATCGTTGATCGTCTCGATAAAACACATAAACTATAAGACAATCAACGTCTAAATCAAAATATTAAGATAATTCAAGGATTTTCATTAGCCGTAAGTAAAATATTTTGGAAGTGATAATAAAATAAGTAGGTTATCACGATTTTGAGTTCGGGTTGAAATATTTCCGAACGGATGGCAATAAAACGGAAACGTAACTCAGCTTAATATTACGGTTACGTAGTAACTCGTATCGCATTAAATATTAATATGAGTAAAGGAACCTCTTCGTATTATACAGACTTAGCTTATTTTCATTACCTATTTCAGAGTTACTTACTCCAAATTTACGTCAGAAGTTTGTTTGTTGCCATTCTAATACCAATTTTCGTTTACTACAGGGTTTAAATAAACTATCCAAATCTACCTATGGTATAAGTTTCTGCCAACATTGAGTTTAAATCGATGTCGTTCTAAACTCGTCAATCGTACTCGACACTTATTACGACGCGGGGCGTGCCTATCGACAGACTACGATCGATTGCCGCTTAATTATGTGTCGATCGCATACCGACCGATTGATACCCATCGATCATCACTATCTGTGCGATTGATTGTAATTTTAAATCAATTCACGCCTCTGCACCGACAGTCTGTGACGTAATGATTTACTCGTTTCTAAGGACCGTGGTTCACTGCCCTTTCTAGTGTAAAATAGGTTTCTGTATTTATGGTGTTCCTGACTGAAGCAATCACCGCGAATAGTAGAGATCACTTCGCCAGATAAATGCGGTAATGTGAAAATATTATCTAGTCTACACCATAAAATCTCCTTTCGAAATCTTCGGTAGACTGTTGCCTACTTCTTCACCAATCTGGTTTGGTTTTTATAGCGTCACCTTAGGGCGTAATGTCACGATTATATTCGGTAATTTGTGACTATCATATTAAATTAAGTGCCACGAAATGATTGGAATATAGAACATGTTTAATGTTTATGTAACGTAATTAAACAGTCATGTTTATATTGGTGCGGGCAATTATTGATGTTCGGTAATTAGCATTATGTAATTAACAATGTGCGAAATCTAAACATTTATTTTGTTTATTGGCAATTGCTCGTAGGGTATGATATGCTAATGACATGGTAGGTAAACAAGAGATGTTAATTACATTTTGCTAAAAATATGAAATGCTATTCAGTATGATGCATATTCTGTGTATGGTCTTGGTAGTAAATATTAAACTACATATATTATTAACCTATAAGTAGAGATAAATATCCATAAATCCCATGAGTAGCAGCCATCTGTTAGTGGTCGTTAATTATATCATGTTTGGACTCGACACAGCTTCACATGAATAATGGAAATCGCATGGGATTTATACACAAACATCTGTACGAAGATATCGCATTTCCATGCCACTGAAATTCTTTTTAATTTTTTTATTATATGTCTATATAATATCTTTTCACTTTAAGTTGCGTAAATACCTGCTTGAAGTTAGAAGGCTATCTTTTCTAAGTTGTAAGACTTTAACGTCATTCTTCAGTGTGGTCCGCGACCCTACAAGGTCGTGACTAAACGGCGTTCAAGAGCCGCCGCAATGTCTATGAGGTATTATATGAAAAGCACCTTAAGGCAATCCTAAATTTTAATGATTCCCTCAAAACATGAGGCAATTTTGCTAAAATAAAGCCATAAAACCTGTTATGTAGCCATAAAGTGTATTTTCATGTAACAATGCTTATAATGTTCAGAGGAGAAAACCGCATAAGTGCCGAGTCAGTGGTTTTCGATTGGATTCCAATAAATGGATGAACGTTACATTAATTTTATAATTCGCACAAAAGATAGACATTATACGTACGTTTATGTCTAGTGGTGTTAATTCAATTGTAAAATGCCGTTAATATCAATCCGCTACTGCGCATTTCATGGCAATTTTGCGCACAATTTTATTTGCCCCGCAAGAAATCTAGACGACGACATAATGAGTGTAGGCGGCTTCAAACATTTGTTAAATTACCCGGTAATATACGTAAATTACTCTTAATCGCAACAAAGTCTGACTTACAACTTAATACAATAAATAACAAACATTTTACGGTAAACATAGCGGGACTGTACGTCTCAAACGAAACAGTATCTTTGCATAATAATATTTGCCCTTTGTCCGTTTGTGTAAACCGAGTACCTCCCTAACATTTGCCCTTCCAAAGGATATTTCCCATTTTCGTGAACTCGTTACCATATTTCCCATTTCTTTGGCGTCCCCTATAATTGAGTGCAAATTGTTACGCACCGGAGGTTTTCTTTTAGGTTTGATATTATTTGAGAAGCGTTCTCTGATGTTACGTTGCTGTGGTCAACCAAAGAGATCGTCGTTTCGTGCGTTACGAGTACATTGAAAACGGTCTACTAACCGTACTTATTTTACAAAGATCTATATACTTAAGCCAGTATCAAAATGCCGATTGATATCTTAGCTTTTTGTCTTCCGCATATCATCAATTAAAATGTTTACACGTGACTAAATGACGCAAGGCGAATTCTTTGCAACCGGTTTCTACAATAGGTTTGTGGGAGAGTGAAGTTCGGGTAGCGCCGCCAATTTACTTTGACCTTTTGTGACTTCTTTTATGTTAAGCATTTAGTATCGTAAGTGTTTTATTATTGCTTGAGAGAGCTCAGCTCTTAATGGTCATGGTGTGTGTAATGATCTTGTCTTCAAGGCGACATCTTGTTTCGAATACAATGAAATTAATAATGTGAGTTTTTGTGTTCCATTCAAGGATTCTGAACAATCATCGCTTTGTGTCTCCCGAGAGTGATCGATATGTACTGGGAACTGCTTGTCAGACTCCAGTTTCGCTATAGAGAGAATTTGCTGGCTTCCAATTCAGAAAGACTTGAGAAATTGCTTTTGCGACGTACCTAAGTTCTTTGAGTCATTTAGATAAAATCTTTTCACATCAGTTTGTGGGTTGTTTCCCTGATTGATGTGAAGTCTGATTTTAAAATATTGTTCTTTGTTCTTGTTTTTTTGTTTCCAAATATTGTTAGTCATGTAGAGTGCCTTGACCTCATAGTTTTTGCCTTCATTTGGCGGAGGTATGGCCTTGGGCGAGTCTTTAGATATTTCCTCAATTAGCGATACGAGCTACCCTGTTGTTATTGATGTCTAATTTATTTGTTAACCTCTTATAATATTCCATACTTTTGTAATATTCCATGGATTTTAAAATTTTGTGTAAACTATACCTTTTCTAGTATAAAAATCCCGTAAAAATAAACCAGTTTTTTCAAAATTAAAATAATTTTAAATTACATTATAACATGTTTTTTTCACGGAACTTGTCACGTTGTGTGTCCAAAATAATCTCTAAATTTTCTTTTCTGATTTTTTTAGATTCGAAATTTTTATTTTCTGTAGGTACCTGATTTAATAACACCATTTTGGGTACATATTTGTACGGGTAATGAGTTGCTCTTAGATTAAACCAGCATAAAACGTCTTCACGATAAAAAGTTTGAATGAATCATTATTATTAGTTATCTAATTGGATGATTCCTGCGGTTAACTCGATTTACCATGCTGTATTATGTGAAGAGACATAAATAATTAAGGTCAGCCAGTAAATTTGAAGTAAAAACTTATTTTTTATTTATTTATTAGTAAACTAAAGCTAACGTGAAGCTTACGAAGCTTACTTTGATAGCTCCATTGCAAAGTTAAGAAGCCCAAAAGTTCTCATTTAGAATGCAATAGCGCAAATAAAACCTGCATGAAATTCAGCTCAATGCATGAGAATGAAACTAGTACTAACCTCGAAAAGTAACATTCAGTCGAAATGTAGAGTATTTTTTTTAAATTATGCATTGAAATGTTAGCGGGGCATTCCTTTCTATTGTTATAAATGTATCATCATCCTCATGGCATTTTTTTGTACAAGTAGGTACGTTTAAAAATATCCATAACACTAGAGCCACGCTAACGGGAAACGACGACATTTTTTTTGTCGCTTTAATGGACTTTAATAGGAACATTAAAGACTTATTTATCGCAAAAATTCAACGGCAAATGCCGTTAGTATGGCCCGGCTATAGTAGTTAGTATTTTGCATTACTTTTTATCGTGTTTTGTAGAAGAAACTTTGAGAAGACGCGTCACTGCGTTTGTTACAAGTAGACGCTGCTACGCGTCTTCTACGCACCCTCTACGAAGGTCTACGACTTGCTACGATATCTACGAAAATAATTAGGATTTATTTTCCTACTATTTTTGTCTCGTTATTATTTAAATAATAAAGAAAACAATAACTTATTCAAATTAGCGAAAAAACTCATTCAATTAAGTGAGTTTTTTTCGCTAATTTGAATATGTTATTATTTTCTTGCCTCAAATTTTATAATATCTTCTTTTTTTCTAAAACAATAATTTTTTTTTCACAAAAATAAAACACCTTTTTGAGTCACACGCAAAAAAGTTACATACCATTAATTACCTCAATTGTTTTTAAATGTTTTGTAACCACAAAGTTCGCACGATAACACACATTATGTTATTTAAGAATTCATTCACAAAAAACCGAATCGCCTTCGCCTTATCTACAGCCTTGAACATAATAACACAGTACGTGGCATTGAAAATATTATAAGATGGTTCTTTGAATATTTGAGAATATTTTCGGCACGAATCTTTGTACTGAATCTTGTCACATATTAGTTGTATATAGTATTCATACATTATATTTGTATACTAGCTATTACCCGTGATTTCGCTCCCGCTCCTCGGGTCCAATGGGACCTAATCGCTAATCTCATTTTTTGATAGATTTTTCACACTATGACCCAATGTAGTGTTGGTTTATGGTATGATTTGTTTATGGTAAATTGTGAATGAGTGACACATTGCTTTTGATTGTCAGCCATTACATGAGTTTTGTGATTTGCTTGTTTTAATAAGATTCTTCCCTAAATACACAACAATTGGCGACGAGTAGTTATTCACGTGTGTTATTATTGTCTGGACACTAGTTTTTGTGTGTTCAATGACCACGGCGGAGCAAGCAAAATCATTTAATATGGCGTTTGGTGGCAATCTCTCATTTGATCACCGCATGCAGGAGTGGAGCATTTTCAGGAGTCGTTTTATCCAGTACTGTACGGCGAACGACATTGGAGACGACACCGATAAGACTGGAATTAGAAGACGAGCTCTTCTGCTCACTGCGTTGGTGGAAGATACTTACCGCGTCGCAAGAGATGTAGTTTTTCCCGAAAACTTGGACAACGTTGACTATAAAAACTTGTTAGAGAAATTGAACGTCCATTTTCAAGCAAAAAAGAGTACGTTCGCTGAAAGGTACAATTTTTATAAGGCGGAACAACGTCCTGGGGAAGATCTAGCGGAATGGGCGGCGCGAGTGCGCAATTTGGCACAGTTCTGTGGTTTCAAGTCTGAGTTAGATACGGCTTTACGCGACAAGTTCGTTTTAGGGTTAGAAAATACCAAGGAAAAGGAGAAATTGTTCGCAGAAAGCATTGAAACCCTCACATTTAATAAGGCATTGGAGATGGCGCAGAGCGTGCGGTGTGCGCGCGCCGCGTTGCATGTTGCGCGAGCAGGCGTTGTAGCAGCCGGCACGGCTGGCGGGATCTCTGCGGAGCCGGTCTTCGCACTGCAGCGGCCGAACGGTTCTTCTTCTTACGATAATAATTCGCGAGTGTCTAAGAGTTGTGAAGTGTGTGGGTACAAAAATCACTCGACGGAAAAGTGCCGTTTTGCTAATTTTACCTGTCAGAAATGTCATAAAAAAGGTCACCTGAAAAGGATGTGCAAAGCTAAGATACGTGATAGCCATTTTTTGGAAACGGGTGACGATGATGTTGATGACGGAGGTATTTATAATTTATTCAATATTAAAAACGCTATAAAGGATCAGCCCTTTTCACGTAATGTCATGTTAGATAACAGGAACATCTTATGTGAAATTGATTGTGGCAGTGCTGTCTCCGTTTTACCGTTTATTTTATTTGAGCAGCTGTTCGGGGCTGCGAACAATAGTAAATATCGTTTACAACCATGTGAGGAGGTTTTTAACTTCTATACAGGAGAAAAAATTGCACCATTAGGTTGTTTGTCATTGTCTGTAACCTACGAAGGCCGCACAAAACTAATTTCTTTTTTCGTTATCAAAACTAATGAGAAACGTTTGCCTCTTTTAGGTCGAGACTTTATGAGTTTGTTTGGTATACATTTGTGTAGTTTAAACTGTAACAATGTGGTACTGGATAACACGGGGGAAAGGTTATTAAAGAAATTTTCAACATTATTTTCTGATGAGTTGGGCAAGTTCAATAAGTATAAGGTAAGTTTGAAAATAAAACCTGACGTACAGTTGAAGTTTTTCAGACCACGCCCCGTGCCTCTAGCTTTAAAGCCAAAAATTGAGCAGGAATTGGATAGATTATTGGCAGCAGGTATTATCGAAAAAGTTGATCATTCTGATGTCGCAACGCCAATAGTTCCAGTTTTACGTTCCGACGGAAATATCCGAATTTGCGGAGATTTTTCGGTAACGTTAAATAAAGCGTTATATTTAGACAATTATACTCTTCCTCGGATCGAAGATTTGTTTGCCAAACTTCATGATGGAGTAGAATTCAGCAAGCTAGATTTGAAATTGGCTTATCTACAATTAGAACTCGATGATGACTCAAAGAAATGGTGTTGTATTAATACTCATAGAGGGTTATATAGATACACGCGCCTCGTGTTTGGTTTAGCTAACGCTCCTTTTATATTTCAACGTACTATGGAACAATTATTAGGCGATATTGACGGTGTATGTATTTATTTAGATGACATATTAGTAACTGCTCCTAATAAGTCGCAACATACAGATAGATTGGAGCTCGTGTTGAAAAGATTATTAGACGCAGGGTTGAGATTAAAAAACGATAAATGCGAATTTTTCAAAAGTTCGGTGGAATATCTTGGTTACGTTATTGATAGGAAAGGATTGCATAAATCTAACCGTAAAATCGAAGCTATCGTTAAGTGCGATCCTCCTAAGAACGTCAATGAATTAAAGTCATTTTTAGGGATGGTGAATTATTATCGCTGTTTTGTTCCGAATACATCATCGGTTCTTAGTCCTCTAAACAAGCTGTTAAAAAAAGACATGGAATGGGAGTGGGGTAAAGATCAAGCAGAAGCTTTTGATAAAATTAAGAAAGAGCTGTCTTCTGATCGCGTGTTGGCCCATTACCATCCGGAGTATCCGACAGTCGTGACTTGCGACGCCGGCCCGGCCGGCCTCGGTGCAGTCTTGGCGCAGAAGCAGCCCGACGGTTCTGAACGCGTGGTTGCCTATGCCTCGCGTACGTTGTTAAAATCCGAACTAAACTATGCGCAAATTCAGAAAGAAGCCACGTCAATTGTATTCGGGATTAAGAAATTCAATCATTATTTATATGGCCGTACAGTGCCATTTGTATTAAGAACGGATCATAAACCGCTACTTTCCATTTTCGGGAAAGAAAAAGGTGTGCCCGTTTTGGCAGCTAACAGATTACAACGTTATGCTTTATTTTTATCTGCCTATAATTTCACTATCGAATATGTAAAGAGTGAGGAAAACGTTGCTGATTTTTTATCGCGCTCGGTGCCTATTCAATCAAATGAGCTCGAAGTGGCTCAGGACATGGATCTCTCAAGGTATATTAATTTTATAAGTGACTCTGTTTTACTACCCTTAACCTTGAGTGACATCAGGATTGAAACAAACCGCGATAAAGTTCTGCAAAAAGTAATAGGATTTATAAAGAATGGTTGGCCTACTAAAGTGACTAGTCAGGATTTACGTCCATTTTATTTATGTCGTTTGGATCTGGCCGTGGAGAATGAATGTATATTACGAGGTCATAAAATCGTGATTCCTTCACGTTTTCGTGAAAGACTGCTAAATGAGCTGCATAATTCTCATTTTGGAGTAGTCAAAACCAAAGCGGAAGCTAGAATGCGTATGTGGTGGCCTGGCATCGACAAACATATTGAAGAGAAAATAGGTTCCTGTAGTGTTTGTAACACGCTGCGTAATAACCTACCTAAAGTGCCGTTAGCTCCGTGGCCATACCCAAAACGCGTCTGGGAGCGCGTGCACTTAGAGATGTTTTTGTTAGGGGGGAAACAGTTTTTAATTGCTGTAGACGCTCACTCTAAATGGGTGGAATGTTTCATAATGCTAAAAACGGATAGTGAATCTATTATTAGTAAACTTTGCGAGATGTTTAGCAGATTTGGTTTAGTGCGAACTTTGGTTACGGACAATGCTACAAACTTCTGTTCAAACGAATTTGATACCTTTTGTCGGTTAAACGGTGTACAACACTTGACAGGTGCGCCCTATCATGCTATGTCCAATGGACAGGCAGAGAACAGTGTCAAAACAGTAAAAAATGGTTTAAAAGCTATTCTAAACAAAGACGTCACACAAAAAGGATTGGTGAAAGTTTTAAATAAATTTTTGTTCGATTATAGGAATTCAATTCATTTGACTACTGGATTTTCTCCAGCGCAGTTGATGTTTGGACGTCCTCTGCGGTGCAGACTCGATTTATTAAGATTTCCTTCACAAGAGATTTCACCATCCTCGTCATCCGTGGCCAAAGCTAACGTCACAAAAGCACAAATGAATCAATGTAAACATTTTGGTGGGAAACGAAATGTGTTTTTCTCTGTTGGTGACAAAGTTTTAGTAAAGCAATATTTTAATAACGGTACTAAACATATTTGGAAGCAGGGTACAGTAAATGAATGTTTAGGGTCACGAATGTTTTCTGTGTATATCCTAGGCGAAAATGTAACTGTAAAGAAACATATCGACCAATTATTGCCTTACAAAGGGAACTCATCATTTGAACCGGATGATGATGATTTCAGTGTGTTGGGTGGTGGTTTCCCTGAGGAGATCGGTCAGTCAAACGAAGCTGGTTTTGTATCAGAACCGGTTATGTCATCACCGGGACAGGTTTCTGATAGGGAAGAGGGGACGGTCTCTGATGATGAGTTTGTTGACGCAGACTCTCAAGAACCTGAAGTCCGCCGGTATCCGATAAGGAGCACCAGGAAAACATTAAATTATAAATGTTAAAATATGTACTTTTAAATATTGTTGGAGGAATGTAGTGTTGGTTTATGGTATGATTTGTTTATGGTAAATTGTGAATGAGTGACACATTGCTTTTGATTGTCAGCCATTACATGAGTTTTGTGATTTGCTTGTTTTAATAAGATTCTTCCCTAAATACACAACAATGTGTCACTCATTCACAATTTACCATAAACAAATCATACCATAAACCAACACTACATTCCTCCAACAATATTTAAAAGTACATATTTTAACATTTATAATTTAATGTTTTCCTGGTGCTCCTTATCGGATACCGGCGGACTTCAGGTTCTTGAGAGTCTGTGTCAACAAACTCATCATCAGAGACCGTCCCCTCTTCCCTATCAGAAACCTGTCCCGGTGATGACATAACCGGTTCTGATACAAAACCAGCTTCGTTTGACTGACCGATCTCCTCAGGGAAACCACCACCCAACACACTGAAATCATCATCATCCGGTTCAAATGATGAGTTCCCTTTGTAAGGCAATAATTGGTCGATATGTTTCTTTACAGTTACATTTTCGCCTAGAATATACACAGAAAACATTCGTGACCCTAAACATTCATTTACTGTACCCTGCTTCCAAATATGTTTAGTACCGTTATTAAAATATTGCTTTACTAAAACTTTGTCACCAACAGAGAAAAACACATTTCGTTTCCCACCAAAATGTTTACATTGATTCATTTGTGCTTTTGTGACGTTAGCTTTGGCCACGGATGACGAGGATGGTGAAATCTCTTGTGAAGGAAATCTTAATAAATCGAGTCTGCACCGCAGAGGACGTCCAAAAATCAACTGCGCTGGAGAAAATCCAGTAGTCAAATGAATTGAATTCCTATAATCGAACAAAAATTTATTTAAAACTTTCACCAATCCTTTTTGTGTGACGTCTTTGTTTAGAATAGCTTTTAAACCATTTTTTACTGTTTTGACACTGTTCTCTGCCTGTCCATTGGACATAGCATGATAGGGCGCACCTGTCAAGTGGTGTACACCGTTTAACCGACAAAAGGTATCAAATTCGTTTGAACAGAAGTTTGTAGCATTGTCCGTAACCAAAGTTCGCACTAAACCAAATCTGCTAAACATCTCGCAAAGTTTACTAATAATAGATTCACTATCCGTTTTTTGCATTATGAAACATTCCACCCATTTAGAGTGAGCGTCTACAGCAATTAAAAACTGTTTCCCCCCTAACAAAAACATATCTAAGTGCACGCGCTCCCAGACGCGTTTTGGGTATGGCCACGGAGCTAACGGCACTTTAGGTGGGTTATTACGCACCGTGTTACAAACACTACAGGAACCTATTTTCTCTTCAATATGTTTGTCGATGCCAGGCCACCACATACGCATTCTAGCTTCCGCTTTGGTTTTGACTACTCCAAAATGAGAATTATGCAGCTCATTTAGCAGTCTTTCACGAACACGTGAAGGAATCACGATTTTATGACCTCGTAATATACATTCATTCTCCACGGCCAGATCCAAACGACATAAATAAAATGGACGTAAATCCTGACTAGTCACTTTAGTAGGCCAACCATTCTTTATAAATCCTATTACTTTTTGCAGAACTTTATCGCGGTTTGTTTCAATCCTGATGTCACTCAAGGTTAAGGGTAGTAAAACAGAGTCACTTATAAAATTAATATACCTTGAGAGATCCATGTCCTGAGCCACTTCGAGCTCATTTGATTGAATAGGCACCGAGCGCGATAAAAAATCAGCAACGTGTTCCTCACTCTTTACATATTCGATAGTGAAATTATAGGCAGATAAAAATAAAGCATAACGTTGTAATCTGTTAGCTGCCAAAACGGGCACACCTTTTTCTTTCCCGAAAATGGAAAGTAGCGGTTTATGATCCGTTCTTAATACAAATGGCACTGTACGGCCATATAAATAATGATTGAATTTCTTAATCCCGAATACAATTGACGTGGCTTCTTTCTGAATTTGCGCATAGTTTAGTTCGGATTTTAACAACGTACGCGAGGCATAGGCAACCACGCGTTCAGAACCGTCGGGCTGCTTCTGCGCCAAGACTGCACCGAGGCCGGCCGGGCCGGCGTCGCAAGTCACGGCTGTCGGATATTCCGGATGGTAATGGGCCAACACGCGATCAGAAGACAGCTCTTTCTTAATTTTATCAAAAGCTTCTGCTTGATCTTTACCCCACTCCCATTCCATGTCTTTTTTTAACAGCTTGTTTAGAGGACTAAGAACCGATGATGTATTCGGAACAAAACAGCGATAATAATTCACCATCCCTAAAAATGACTTTAATTCATTGACGTTCTTAGGAGGATCGCACTTAACGATAGCATCGATTTTACGGTTAGATTTATGCAATCCTTTCCTATCAATAACGTAACCAAGATATTCCACCGAACTTTTGAAAAATTCGCATTTATCGTTTTTTAATCTCAACCCTGCGTCTAATAATCTTTTCAACACGAGCTCCAATCTATCTGTATGTTGCGACTTATTAGGAGCAGTTACTAATATGTCATCTAAATAAATACATACACCGTCAATATCGCCTAATAATTGTTCCATAGTACGTTGAAATATAAAAGGAGCGTTAGCTAAACCAAACACGAGGCGCGTGTATCTATATAACCCTCTATGAGTATTAATACAACACCATTTCTTTGAGTCATCATCGAGTTCTAATTGTAGATAAGCCAATTTCAAATCTAGCTTGCTGAATTCTACTCCATCATGAAGTTTGGCAAACAAATCTTCGATCCGAGGAAGAGTATAATTGTCTAAATATAACGCTTTATTTAACGTTACCGAAAAATCTCCGCAAATTCGGATATTTCCGTCGGAACGTAAAACTGGAACTATTGGCGTTGCGACATCAGAATGATCAACTTTTTCGATAATACCTGCTGCCAATAATCTATCCAATTCCTGCTCAATTTTTGGCTTTAAAGCTAGAGGCACGGGGCGTGGCCTGAAAAACTTCAACTGTACGTCGGGTTTTATTTTCAAACTTACCTTATACTTATTGAACTTGCCCAACTCATCAGAAAATAATGTGGAAAATTTCTTTAATAACCTTTCCCCCGTGTTATCCAGTACCACATTGTTACAGTTTAAACTACACAAATGTATACCAAACAAACTCATAAAGTCTCGACCTAAAAGAGGCAAACGTTTCTCATTAGTTTTGATAACGAAAAAAGAAATTAGTTTTGTGCGGCCTTCGTAGGTTATAGACAATGACAAACAACCTAATGGTGCAATTTTTTCTCCTGTATAGAAGTTAAAAACCTCCTCACATGGTTGTAAACGATATTTACTATTGTTCGCAGCCCCGAACAGCTGCTCAAATAAAATAAACGGTAAAACGGAGACAGCACTGCCACAATCAATTTCACATAAGATGTTCCTGTTATCTAACATGACATTACGTGAAAAGGGCTGATCCTTTATAGCGTTTTTAATATTGAATAAATTATAAATACCTCCGTCATCAACATCATCATCATGGGTCATAGTGTGAAAAATCTATCAAAAAATGAGATTAGCGCGTTTAATCGAACAAAGTCTTCAGCTTTAAAATATTAGTGTAATAATCATTATTTACTAATTAATCAGATACTTAATTAAAAATGTACGATTTTGCCGAAATATCCCTTCACTTTTCAATAGGAGACATCTGGCCCGTTATACTAAACTGGTCCGGGCGAATCTATCCATGCACATTTTAAAAAGGTAACATTTGGCCCGCAGGCCAGTTTTTCCATATTACCACCAGAAAAAAAAGGACAAGGAGTGTAGTTTTTTTTTTAACAAATATACTCGACTTTCAGCCAATAGACGAGTACTTAGTATTATTAATTTAGTTTAGTAGATACATCTTCGACGTAATTGTTTTTTTTAAATGTCACATGACTATTTATGAACTTATTTTTATCAATCTACTTCTGTACCGTCTGCCTTTCAAGGTTTTTTTTTATCGTGGTAAAATCATCAAATGAGTCCTCCCACCCAGGGCAGGGCGGGAGGGACTGTTAGACTTGACTGACTAAAAAAAAAAATCCACGATGTCCTTCAATAGCCCTTTTGTATTAAATATTACACATTTGTCTCTTACTAATAAATAAAGTTTATTTGGGACAGGTGATATTCTGTTATATGAAGGCACTACATTGCTACAAGTATTCGAAATGTCATATCTTTGTTACTAAGGTTATATGTATGAAACTGTTTCACAAAAAAAATTGCTGAAAGGTTTAGTGTACAGATAGATACATAATCTAGATTAACACATAGGTCACTTTTATCCCGGTATAACGTTCCCGTGGGATAATTATCGAAGTTAATGTGGGCTAAGCCGATGGCAACAGATAGTCACACATAACTTGAATAATACATTTAGTTCTATACCTGTCATTAAAGTAGCTATTGCAACATAAAGTTTTGTCACTGAATCAAAATTCTGATTTCTTGACGTAACCGTGTCGAGAACACGTGTTCCAAAAATGTATGTCTTGTTACTAAAACTAATTACTATATTATGCAGATACGAGTCACAATCACATACTAATAACGCAATGTACTTAATCAACTGGTTGTCAGTCAATTAAAATTGTTATATAAGCTATTTGTCGCACAAGTGGACTAGATATCGTTCAAATGACATGTGGAATTGTGGACACACTGGTTTCTAAATTGGCGACATGTGGTTGCAGCGGCAGGTATATTTTGTTCATGTGTATTCCATTGAAATTGCTCCCGTAACGACTTTTCTTCCGTCTTTGATCTACACATATCAGCTTTTTATAATGCTACTGAAAAGCAAAATCAAACATTAATTTCAATTAGGCCAATTACAGGGTCGCGGGACTGTACGAATTACCGTGACCCCTGAACGTAAAGGGCTATTGAAGGACACCGTCGATTTTAGTCAGTACGAGTCTGACAGTCTCTCATGTCTTTTGAATTGTCAAAAGACATAAAATAAAACTAGTGCAAAAATAATTATGGTGCTACAATCTCCAGTTGCAAGACATTATAAGTGTGAAAGTACTGTTGGTGCCCAAGTACTAACATGCAGCAGGAGCAAACTATTGGGCAATACTGTTAAATATATATATCCTCAAATCTTCGTATAAACGTCCATCACGGCATTTCGTGTTAGTGTGGGCCCCGAATTGTGTAGTATTTTAGTCGTAAAAGTATTAAAACAGCAGAGCAGCTAGAAACAGCAGTCACCCAACAGTTTCATAGCACTCACCCCACAGTTTCATTGCAATTGAACCCTTTTAAAACGTGTAAAGTCCAATACTATTACCCTGTGTATCGATTGGCAGTGTTCCCACGGGCATCCCGACAGACGGACGGATTGACGGAATGATTGGCCGTAAGTATCGGAGATCCCGCGCCTCTACTGCACATGCTAAATGCCGTTTCCACCAATTACATTTGGCATTCACTCACGAACTTACCCCGGAATGACGATGACCGTGAACTTACAGGGTTAAAGAAAAAAGTTCGTAAAACATTGCTGCACGATTTTAAGGTTTTCGTTGCCGTCCGTCAACAGTCGAGCCTGTAAGATGAATGTGAAAGGTCAGGCATGTCTTAACATAGGCGGGAACTTGCTTCAAAAATATTTTTCTTCTTGATTAAACCTAACACGATAAAGTTTAAGGTCAATTTTACACACGAGTAAAACTTATTTCTTCTAAAAGCGTTACTTCTAAACGTCTTCAACAAGAATAGTACCTCAGGGTACGTATTCAACTAAAAGGAAAACAAAACACGTGAATTATATACACGCTGTACCTATCCAGTACACTCAAGCTCAGCGGTAGCTACAAGTAAACATGACGTTTTTTCCTTCAAGAGGCGTGTACAACAAAAAACAGCTATTACAAGGTCTGTTTACGACATGAACACCGAAGAGTGGTAAGTGCGAACCGTCTGTATCGCTTCCAATAAAAAAGAGACACCTTCATGGCCACAATTTAAATTCGTCGTTCTTTAAGTACCTCAGATACTTTGAGATACAAAGGATACTTGAATCACCGACAAGGAGCCATTCCTTGAACTTAATCCTTATTCGAGTTACGATAAGATGTCTCGTTTATAGGGTGGTCTGTTGATGAGTGACTGGATTAAAGGAAATGTCCGGAAATTGGGATTATCAGCTATTGGAAACGTGATTTACTGACAATAATGATTAGCAGATGAGGCGATGCCTAAAAAATGGGGACGCGATATCTAAAAATGGAGGAATTATGTTTCTCCTTGCTATATTAGGTTACATTGATAAACTGACTCCTATAAATAAAATGGTATCTGAACTCAGAATAGCTAATGAATATTACCTAGATCTTAAAGTATACTTTCAGAAAATCAATTCGGTATGTTTTCATCCATGGTGGTCTCTTTGCAACTAAAATATTTTTGCCATTTAAGTTTTACGCAAAGTATTACACGAATTGGAACGGTTCGTATCTAAACTTCTGGGCCCCAATAAAGTTTTATTGGAGTGTCTGCAATATGGAACATTTAGAAGGCAAATTCGTGCTCTACTATCCCATTGACCGATGGAAACCTTTGATAATTCAGTGGATCACGACCCAAATAACCGAAATAAAATATTGGATGCCACTAGAACGGTACTTCCGAAATGTTAGTAAGAGGCTAAGCTTTCCATCGCGAGACCCACCCTCGATTGTGTCGGTTTATTTCATTGTATGCAAATCAGTCCACCGCGCCCGTTCGCTACCAAATATTTCACGTTGATGGCAGCCTGCGAACGACGCGTGAGACGCCCAAATTACGCGACCCCACCAACTATCTAACGGTCCCATAAGCATTCCAGAAACCGCGCGACCACCAATTTGTCCCTTCCGTGCCAGTGATTTTGTCATTCCCGTAGGCATCGCGCTAATAAAGAGCCGCCGGCCACTGCGACCGGTTCTGTGGAAATAGATTTTCTCTATAAGGGACTGAATCTCGGTGTCCTACTGAATATTGGAGATATCTAATTAATTTTATCTATACCGCAGACCCACAGCTATGGGTTCTGATTTTGCAATATTGCTCCTTTGAAACTATGTACTAGGATTTCAGACTTCGTGTCTTAATCGACCAGACGAAGTTCTTCCTACCAAAGCGGTCTGTGGATTCCAATTATAGCATGAATAATGTTAAGCTTTTCGACCATAACTGTGAATGCAAGGGGCCGTATATAATAATGTTATTGTGTTGCATTCACACCACGGCTTCGCTCCGGTACGGCAAAAGACAAATTGGCTGTCAGAAATTCCTAACGTCATTGCCATTCAGATGTTGAATGTAATTTGTATCGTCACCGTCACGTCGCCGGCGCCGCCAACCTTAGCGCCCGCCGTAGTTCACTCGTGCTACGTCTCACACCGCTCACAACTATACCCACTTAACACCTCACACCTTTCCATTCAACGTTCTTACAATAAACAAATATGCGTAGCCTATGCGTTGCTGCCGCCCCGGTTGCTGTTTTGTCCAAGCGTAATTTCGTCATGACATGCAGATGTGACCCTAAAATAGTAAGTACTGGTCATAAAAACTTTGTTTGTCGTAACGAAAAATAATGAATACTAAACTTCCAGAAATAACGTAACGACCTACTTTGGAAGATGACTAGGTGCAGTGTGTGTGACTTTCATATGACTTTAGTAAAAGCCTGGTGCAATAAAAATGCGACGCCAAAGCGCATATCCACACATGTTATTTTGTAGAACAGTTCGTATGCATTTGAAATGAGATTGCATATCGTGGTATATCCCACATTCTTCCTGTTGTCATTACCTCACTTTCATGATGATTACTATTGATACGTTTCACCGCGCCTACATCAGACCACTGCTTGTATACCTCTCTGTTATGCCGACATGTCTTTAGAGTTGAAATCTTAATAACACGTTCTATGTCACTCCCACACGTTCATACGACGCGTTTGCGGTTTGAATGTATGAATATTTAGTACGCGAGATGTGTTCCTTGAATTCTTATGTGCACTGAAATGCCTTGAAGTAATACGAACTGTGAACTTTAAACGAGTTCGCGTGCAAAATGTTTTGACCGTTAGCGTAATGACTTCGAAACATATTTAATAGAAGCTCGCTTTGTTAGAGGAAGTCTTGAGAAAAGTATTTAGCAGAACATGAGCTGGCAGAACCAAACCAAAGAGAGCGTTAATTAATTTGTTTGAAATTGTTACTTAAATAAATAGGTGAAACCTATATGGCGCAAAAGTTTTTCAACATATTATTTTTATGTGGCATGCCAAGGTGAACCAATAGACGTGCAAAAGGCGAGGCACTCAGATGAACGTACGATATAAACTAGTTAAGATTTAATACGGTTATTATTCAGGGGCTAGGTCGGGGACAAACAATGACTCGTGCCGGCCCACGCCCGACTGGAGACTTTAGCGAATATGAGTCAAACATGAAAGATGTAACAATAGATGACGAATTATTTTAGATTAATTCTGACAAAAAATGTAACAGTTACTTTTTTACGTGGAATTAAATTGAAAAAAGAACGACCAGAGTCTTTCGAGTAGCTAAACACAGAAATGTTTCTGTTGTAAAAGAACCAATTGTATTTTGGGTGTCCTTCAAGGTATAGCATTAGGCCCCATAAAATTTGCCTGAAGATACCGCATAGCAAATGACAGTTACTAGTCAATATAAAGTAGGTGTAGTAAGTACATCGAAAGAAAGTAGTTCAACGGTAGCCAGCTTCCTATGATTACAGATCAAGATCGGGCCATATAACCGGTTGGCCACCACGGCCATGCCACACATAACTTGTAATTTGCTTAAGCATTTGCGTTTACGTCTTTATCAATTGCTGTCGAGGCATTTTCTGGACGATTTCCAACGTCTGTGATTTCAGAAGCTTGCTTATTATTTAATACACGATTTATGCCAGCCTATGGGTTTTAAGTGGTGATGTTTGGTAGGTACTCAGTATGTTCAATATAATTAATCTTCACGTCATATATGTCATGTAAGGATCGATCAAGTAATATTTATTTATATTACTTGATCGATCCTTACATATGACGTTAAGATCAATCGTGTTTGTGGTAAACCACACAACCTTGTAATGGGTTCTAGAATTCTTCGTATCACTTGTAATAAGTTCCAGATTATTTCTTATTTCCAAAGGTAACTTTAACATAATTTCATTTGTTTCAGGCGTGGCAGTGACTAAAGGGGGAGACACACATGTCCCCCAACAATGATTCCGGTGAGTACCTACCTTTACAATTCATCATAATCTTTTGGGTCATTCCTGACTAGTGGATGCTGAAATGGTATAATTAATACCGATACGTTTTTATCATATACATCATAACCTATTTACTGAAACACTTCTTACGTAGCGGAGGTTATAATATTAACCTGAAAATAAGAGAATCTGACTGAATTATACCTACAAATGGAATTCATAAAAATCGTCAATCTTAGTAGTAACCAACTTATTTTTGAATGCAGATTTGAAACTGGCAATCAAGCAAAATTAATTAAGATTAGAGATAAGACTGAACTCATCCCAACTGAATACAACGTTCTATATTTTAAGCTTTATAGCTTAAACTTAATCCGAAACAAAGAACATCACACAGGGACGCCACATGTAGAGCTAGTACTAACATGTAATGAGAAATTTGCTTAATGCCAGTCACCCTTAGAAATAATTACGCCAGCATCTGCCCGGGGCAGCTGGCAGACTTATTGCCATCGTAATAAAGGAAGCAGGCGTTTATTGAATACCGACGAACAGTTTTTTTGAGTATTTAGTACTTTGTGTGCACTATTTAGTTAAGAATAAGAATAATTTAAGTCTAAGAGCTGCGTTCATTACTGCGAAAGTGTTTAAGGCACGCTGAAAACTTGTCCAATACTTCTTCAAGTATCCCTAAATACGAAATGCAGACCTGGCTGAGAAGAAGCAAGACTGAACCAAGCCAGACATATTTTAAAATGCGATTCGAAACCTTCACACCTTTAAGCTTGGAAAAATAAATAAACTCGATCACTTACTTGAAGAAGTTTTCAGCGTGCTTCAATCACTTTTCCAAAAATGCACGCAGCTCTCCAGCTATTTGTTAAACCGTTATATAAACATTTCTATAAAAATGGGATTAATGTAACAGTTTTATTTTAACTTTCATAATTACCAGACAGTGGTCCCCCAACTAAGCTGTGCATGGGTGTCTACTTTTAAAGTTCGTCAACGAAGACACGGTAACGGATAAAGGTGTACGAACGTAACTAACATCAAAATCAAATTGCGGACGGATTTGCGATAACTTAACACACACGGCCGGAGTTGCAATAACTCTATATTTAACACATTAATATTTGTCGATGTGATTAATACATTTTGGTATTGAATATTAAAATTATAACATTTCAAAAACATTTTGAAACATAAATGAGAAAAGCTAGAAATAATAAAAATAAAACGTAAAAAGAGATTTTATGCTCAATCGTGTTGAACGTGTGTGCGTAGAGGGAGAATTTTCTGTCTAAGTTGCAGGGGAATTGTTTTTCTGTATTTGTTGTTCTGCTGTACGGTTGATCGGTTGCGGAAGTTTAAATGTCAGATGGGTGGGTCAATTTTATGATTGTTTTGTAAATGCTTCGTTGTTGGTCTTATATTCAGCGGTAGTACTGAGCATTACATTCTGGGTTTAATGCCAACGTGGATAAATTAATAGTGCGTTGTTCATATCTCAGTAGCAGCAAAGTCTGGGTTTGGATGGTTTTGAGTTGGAAGCTAGCTTGGTACTCGGTAAAGTACGATACTCGTATGTTTAATTATAGTAAAAAATCGTGTTGCCTTGTAAAACAACACAATAAATAACTCTGTCATTTTCTCTATTAAGGTCGGCATTATTGCATTGTATAATACCAAGAATTTTGAACAAAATGAAAGCATTGCATGAAAATATTTTATAAACTAAACTATTTGCATAGTTCGCCTTTCTATTGCGTCACGTCACAACTCTTGTATTTAATAAATATCGAGACACAAATAAAAGTCGATTCCTATCCTTTATTTTATTTTACAACGAATTTATGGGTGCGTGTTATAAGTTACAATTAAACGCTAACTTCATTAAAATAAGGATCATTATCATTTAGCAGCAGATGAAAATGATGGACAATCTTCTTCGCGACGATAAGTTTCCTTCAGTTTTGACTGACGGACGGATGGACAGTCGTTCATAGATGACAGTGATTAGGTGGGGCTTTACATAATACAGTAGCTTCCTGTGAATGAAAAATCGTCTTGAAGACTTTATTTATTGATGTTTGAAGACAATGAACGGAGGTTTCGAGCTATGGAGCGGAGATGATGAAATGACTTTGTAAGAACTATAAAATATTAAACAAATACAAACCGAATACAGTATCTTATACTTGTATACTTAATAGATTTTCTGTTACTTCATACTTTTGATAGGATACAATTATGGACCGTTAGGTAAGCCTCATGAAATCTCATTTCAGAAACTGATAGGCATGATTCAACTGATAATATTACATAACCAACTTGGAATTTTATTGGAAATTTAATAGTAATTCATTAAAATTCTAGCCATCAACATTTTACAACTCAGGAAGAGTCAGATATGTCCCACTTCCCCCACACCCATTGGAATTTCGCCACAAGATTCAAGAATTAGTAGTTTATAGTTATTTAATCGTCGTTTTACGACTCGTTTTGTTGGTTTGCTTCAAATGTTAGTTGAAATTTGACTATCATCGTCAATTCTTTGGTATATGGGGATTTCTGCTTCCCACATGAACCTTCTTTGCTGTCTATTTCTAGTGTCAATTCACAAGGGAACTATTAAATACAACGTTATCTTCTATTGTTTGAAAGGAGGATAAGGTTCAATTCAGACAATGGCTATACCACTAATACAGAAATCTTGCTCTTATGTACAATTTAGCTCAGAGCTTATTCTTAGTGTAACTGTAAGTATGGTATAAAATAATGTTTTTTGTTTTTGGATATTGTAAATTATACTCAGTATTTATGATATCGCTAACAATTTCCCCGAATTACGGTTATCATTTTTTATGATCTCAATGGCATCAAGATCGAGGAAAACCTCAATTGAAATTGTAGCATATAATTTAAATATCAAGTATTATGTTGAATCTGACTTGTTTTTCACAATATTATGTTTCCTGTCATTGCTTGAAACTTCAGACAAATTGTAAAGACACGCACACATTGTAGGAATTGTTAGAATATTGCGGGATAGAGTATATTATGCTGTTAACAATCTTGAAATATTTGTTATCTCTTCCTTTATTCATTTTTTTTTCCTATCTCTTTACATTTTTAAATATTTTTACAAAAACAAAATAAAAAAAAACATTTAAAAATATAAATAATAGTGGCCCACCGGTATCGGGAACAGGGTCCAAGCTACCGGCGGTCAGGGCTCTAGAGAAAGGAACCTCCTAACAATGCGCGCCGTGTCCAGAAGAACTGCTTTCTGAATCAGGCCCTTGATCCAGCTGCCTAACGAGAGCCTCCTTAGATGTTGGTCGAGGCTCTTGGCAATTAAGCCATGGGCCGACACGACTATCGGCACAATGATCGCTGAATCCACATCCCACATATCGACAACCTCGTGAGCCAAATCAAGATACTTGAGTTGCTTATCTTTCTCAGCTTTCACGAGGTTCCCGTCATGTGGGACGGTTATGTCAACAATCATTGCGCGCCTCTCAGATCGATCCACCACCACTATATCAGGTCTATTTGCTACAATAGTTCTGTCAGTGATGATGGATTGATCCCAGTACAGTGTGATATTGCCACTTTCAAGAACTGGGTCGGGCACATACCTGTAGTACGGCACTTCCGATTCCACAAGGTTGTATTTCAGAGCAAGTTGCTGATGGATAATCCTGGCTACAAGGTTATGTCTATGCAAGTATTCTCCGTTAGCGAGATGAGAACACCCGGAAATAATGTGACGGATTGATTCACCAGGACGGTGGCATGCCCGACATATGTCAACCGTGCCATCCTTCACAATAAATCTCCGGTAGTTATTAGTCATCATAACTTCATCCATAATTGCACAGACAAAACCCTCGGTTTCTCCAAAGAGGTCCCCAGATCGTAGCCAGGCCACGGACGCTGACAAATCTACATCAGGCCCATGTAGGGCCCGGAAAAAGCGCCCGTGAAGCTCCTTGCTTTGCCATACCTCCATGCGATCATTAGTGTCAAGCACTGCAGGTTTGCGCCAGTTCTCTTTAGCCAAGGAGAGCGGAGTGAGGCCCTTGTCCACCGCTACTACATCTCGATGCATTCCCACGTCGGCTTTTAGGAAATATTCCCTGAGATTGCATATCTCGCGATTGTGGAGAGTCTTAGCGTTTAGAAAACCTCGACCTCCACATTTTCGCGGGATATACAATCTCATAACCGAAGACCGTGGGTGATGCATTCGATATGCAGTCAGCAATGTACGGATCCTCCTATCCAGGGCATCAAGTTCTGTTTGAGTCCATTTGAGTATGCCAAAAGTGTACATCAAGACTGGCATGACCCAGCCGTTGAAGGCGCGCACCTTATTACCACCTGATAAAAGGCTATTAAATACTTTTTTCAAGCGGCCAAAGAAACGCTCCTTCAACGATTGTTTCATGTCAATAACATTGATGCCCAACGCTTCCGACATACCCAAATACTTATAGGTTTCGGTTGCTGAGAGGGATCTAAGGCTTATGGAATCCGAGAGTTGGGTGCTCACGGATTCCACAATCCCCCCACGCTTTACATGCATGACCGCACATTTGTCCACACCAAACTCCATCCTGATGGCGCTACTGAAGGTTTCAGTTATCTTCAGTAGCTTCATCAGTTGCGAATTGTTGGGGGCAAAGAGTTCATCCATGTAAAGTAGATGAGATATAACCTGACCGCCTCTCCTCAACCGATAACCAAGGCCTGAATCCTCCAGCAGTGTGCTAAGAGGATTCAGGGCCAAGCAGAACCAAAGTGGACTCAAACTATCACCCTGGAAAATACCTCGCTCTATCCTTATCGGTTCGCTAGTTCTCTGGATATGCAGACATCCTGGATAGCGAAGGACTGTCCTCCATTGCCTCATACACGACATCAGGAAAGTGCATAGAGTTGTATCAACTTTATACAACTCCAGCACTCTCATGAGCCATGTATGTGGCACCGAGTCATAGGCCTTCTTATAGTCTATCCAACATGTCGACAGATCCTTTCGAGAACGGCGAACCTGTTGGCTAATGGCCATATCAATGAGGAGCAGCTCCTTAGTACCGCGGGACCCGTTCCTACATCCATTTTGAGAAGCAGACATGATAGAATTTTCATCAATGTGTTTACTAATTTTACCTCTCAAAATGGATGTAAGAACTTTATATAAAGTTGGTAGACACGTTATAGGTCTATAATTTTTGGGTTCCGCAGTACTACCTGATTTGTGGAGCAGGTGGGTTATTCCTGTCGTCAGGAATTCGGGTAGTGATCCAGACTCTACGGCTGACTGGAACAAAGCCGCCAGGCGAACGTGCGACCTTTTAAACCACTTGATCCAAAAGTTGTGCAGTCCGTCCGACCCTGGAGATTTCCAGTTCGGTAATGGACGGACTGCACGTGCTACGTCTTCGGGGCTAATTAAAATTGCCTCCATTTCTGTTATGGGATCACACGTTCGCTCGACGACTTCGGTCCATTCACCTTCAGTATGGCTGACAGGTACCGACCAGATACTACGCCAAAATGAACACATGGCGTCATCATCTGGCGGATCCCCGTCAGCCACACCTTGGCCTGGTCGCTCCCAAGACCTGTAAACCCACCTTTCATCTCTTTGGAACGTGCGATTCTGATTATATCGCTCCACACGCCGCTTATACCTACGGATACGGCTTGCCCACGCATACACTTTCTGTTTCAGGAAGTCGATGCGCTCCGTGACACGGGAAAGGTAATCCCGAGGATTTATATCAGTCCCCGAGAACGCCCGTCTCACAAAGCGCATCACTCTAGGGCGAGTGTTGCCCTCCCTGAAACAGATAAGTTTTCCGATGAGTGTTCTGGCCCCACCAATACGTCGTTCAATCCTGTACTGCCATGCCGGTATGGCTGGTTTGGGTCGTGTAGTTCTTTCATCCGAGAATTTTACGTGAGCTACACGACATGCCGCTACAGCCGCACAATACAGGATTGAATGAGCATCAGTTAGGTCTTCGCAGTTATCAAAATAACTTGACAACTGCGAATTCAGAACAGCCACCAGCATCCTATTTCTGTTATGCATGGGCAAACGAGGTAATCGTGGTCTAAGTTCAGGCGACATGAAACGATACTCTTGAATCGCACCCTCCAAAGTACTCCTCATTTCGTCACTGCACTGGATACCTACATTAGTAACCACGTCATCGCTCACTACGTCATCGTTACTGGGTATTTGGTTGGACTGTGGTGGAGCCACAGTCTGTGACGGTGGGGCAATGACATGGTTCCTCTGCATTTCAATTCGCAAGCGATCAAGTACAGAGTCGTCCAACATACGGTTACGTTGGATGACCCGCACCTGATCCGATAGTCGTTGTGCCGAAACGTTGACAGCTGGCTCTAGTACCTGAAACAGAGAGAGCATCCGAACACGGTACGCGGTCAGGTTGTTTCCTCCCTCTGTAGCCCCATAGTATGAGCGCATGACATTTTCATTGATGGATTGAGTCCATCGCATGCGCTGCACACTTCCGCCGGGAGCTGGGACCCTATCAGAGGCCGATGGGCCTCGAGGTCCGAAGCATTCCGGTGGCCGGCGACCTCCCCGTCGGCGCGCAGGTGGTGGTGTCGTTGGCGGGGAGAAATACTCGTCGCTCGAGCTCGACGCAACTGCCACAGCCGGTGTCACAATGTTCACATTGGTCCTGGGTTCCAGCGGCGGCGAGGCGGAGCTGAGCGACGAGCCCGGAGATGGTGGTTGTGTGGTAAAGTTTCTGGCTCGGCTTCTAGTCAGCATTATGTCAATTATAGGTGACACATTTTATGTTGGTATGTTTCCCATTTTATTTTTGAGTCCGGTTTTTTATTATTATGGTCAGATTTTTCATTTTGCACATTATGTAAAAAATAACTGTTTGAAATCAAATAAATATTAAGGAATATAATTTTAAAATAAAATTGATGAAGAAAAATGTCTTGTCACTTTGACACTCGAGCCACAGATTATCTCTTTATTGTTAGCTATGTAATAATGAAGCAACATTCTCTTTAAAAATGTTCAGGAGTGGCTATATTTTTACTGACAGAAAGCTGCTTGTAAATATACTATGTGTTGTAATGTTAAATGTGATACAAAAATTATTAATTATTCTCGATCCTAATTCCCGAAATTCCAGGTAAAGAAAGAAATTAATTACATAATTATACCGGTGATTATTAATAATTTAACCTTGGTACCAATAATTCTTCGAAAAATAACGTCGATGGAGCACCGCTTGTGTACCCGTATACACATCAAAATAAGTTTGTGAGCATAAGCTTATGTTTTTTTTTGTGGAAATACAATTGAACTGTTTTATTGTTTTATATTTTACATTAATATTTTTAAATAAAGTAAACTAAAAAGAAGAAGAAATCATACTATAATCTACCGTAACAACAAAGATTTAGATTTTTCAAAGTGATCGCAAACTTTTGATGTGTGTACTGTGTTTTTCTTTTTTAAGTTTTTAAATCATCAAATGAACTTCTCCCACCCAGGGCACAGAAGGAGGGACTGTCAGACTCGTACTGATTAAAATCCACGGTGTCCTTCAATAGTCCTTTACGTTCCGGGGTCACGGTAATTCGTGTACTGACTTAGTAAAAATAACGCTTCTTTTTACAAGTAGACTATTTTTAATGTATTAATATTTTCCTGCTTTAATAATAACGAATCCTCATAAGTGTGTCACCGTTTCACATAATCCCACACAGGCCAGTACAAGGGGTCTTGCACGAATTTATTAAAAAATATATAAAAAGGTTAAACTGAATTTAAAGGCCGCGGGAAGCCCGAGGGTATTGTTGTATGTATTTTAATTCTCCCAGCACCTTTTAGCTTGGCTTTTTCTTTACTAAGAATGATAAAAGAACTAAACGTTTTGTAGTTGATACAATTTTGTTATGCCTTTTTTGTATGCATGTTAGTGTGCTAGGAATTTTGTAATTAGACGGAGCGCTGGCAGAATGTTTGTTAAGGAAAACTGAATAAAACAAGCTGCAATTGAATTTAGAACGAATGTTATTTTTGTAGATATTTTGCTGTAGACTTCGTTAACGTATTTAAGGACTTTGGTGAATATATGGCACAAGAATTTGTGTAAACGAAATCTAAACCGAAACTTCACCCTGGATTATTTTGAAAATGTGGAAAACATTTAAAAATCTTGTACTGTAGTATTCTGAGTATTGTCTATCTTTTAAATTAGTTGAAATTAAGGAATGATTAATCTTGTTTCAGTAGATATATTCAAAATATTCGAGATGCACCGCATTCATCGGTCAGTTTTTCACTGGTTTTGCATAGCTTGAAGTGTTGCCGTGTGTACAATAAATATTTTCACATTGCTATAGGCAATATATATAGTAAATGCACCAAATTCACAAATGTTCAGCAAAAAGTCTCTTAATTACTCGACTACGATGCAAGTACTCAACTACATTGCAGTGCATAAATATTTGCACAAATTACAGACCACAACTTTGGTAGGACGCCACAACTTTTGGAAAAGCTGTCACTAAAATTACTGGTGAGGTTGCACTTGCCACTATGGTGGGGTGTTCCAATAATGCGATTTTCCATTAGTTTACCAGCAGGTGGCGGTAGTGTGGTAGTTCGCAACTCGTTAGCGGTGCCTCCATATCGCGAGCTCCTTGTAAATTGCCTGTCCTCCATAGTTTTCTTCAATTTTACTTCTCATGTATAAAATTTCTTGTGAGGGAACTTGGATGGTATTGAATATTTAAAGCTTTTTGAAGTTAGATTTGGTTTTTAATACGTGTAGTCGAGGCAAAGTTTCATCTCTGTATACGGAAAAAATTAAGAGACATTTTTTCTTTTTGAGTTGCCCATTTTACTTGGCGCGAAGTGCATTGAACTGCAGGAAATTTTGTTTGTAACGTAGTTGCGGCTGCAACAGAAAGTGACTTTTATGATCATTACAACATTTATTACCTTTAATAACTGCAACAGGGCATAAATAATGATAGGCTGTGGTAACATTTACATTTACGACTACAATGAACAAGCCCTTTTCCTTAACTCAAAGATAAGGCTAACAAGAAAGTTCTGAAACGGAATAATTATTCTAATCGGAGTAATTATTGCAACCTGTGGTATTCATATTGGGCGATAAATTAGGGAGACTCGATACAGCTTGTCTGCCAAGTAAGGTGGTGAAACCACGTTGCATTGGCTTATATTAAAATGCGTCTATTGTGAAACACACAAACCGTTTTAGATTATGTTCGGTAATGTAAATATACTGCTTGTGATGCGATAGTGATAAGAACGAGTCATGATCTACATCTTTCAACTGTCACATGAGAATTACGTTTATAAAAAAAATACTTTGTTCAAATTAATTTCCAATTCTTTGGTTTCGGATTTCCGATACTCGACCTAGTATCGCGTCCTGCGAAAATAACGATCACACTTATTATTTCATTATGTAAATGTTATTTTCATGCAATAATAGTTTATTTGCGTACATATGTTAGAAAAATATGCATGATGTTACAATATGACGCCTACTTAATACTACTAGCTTTGTTCTACTGTTCCATAACACTTACACTTGTCCTTTTTCTACGAGGTATAAATATAAGTAGGATAGCCTGGAGGGATGATAAGATCTTTCTACCATGTGGAACTACAAACCAAAATAAATCTAGTGAAAATTGCCGAAACTAAAAGTGGATGCAACACTTCCCGAGCAACTTTTAATTTTCCAGCCTGAAAATATCGTTACAAATAAGTGGTCTACTTATTTGGGATTTTACAGTTCGATAAAAGGATTTGAATCCAGATTAATTTATAAAAATGGTACACTTCAATTTAATTGAATTGGAAATACGCAGTATTCAGAATTTACAAATCAGTGAAATCTTACATTAACAGACATAATTACTAAAAATGTACCAGATTGAGTAGGTACGAGTACATTTAACTTATTTGTAAAAAGGCATTTAGTTAAGGGGAACCATACAAACAAATAAACTTTTTTTTTATATCTAAAACGCGAGTTTTGATTTCCACCTCAATTTCAATCATCCGGGAAACAAAATGCTGAAAACGAGGCACACTGGTGTTTTACAGGTCCAACATAAACATACATGTAGTTTCGTTACAGAGCTTTTATTTACTGATTTCTATGAAAAGCCGATGAAAAGCAACTCGAATCGGGTTGATTAAATTTCGCTGTTGAAGGTTGAAAAATCCGTATACCCGTAGCTGTCGGATTTGGAGTACATGAAATGGAGCTTTTTGGGAAACGTTTCGTTTTGAAATATTGAGATTTAAACCATTCGTAGAAGTCGATTCAAACTAAACTACTTCTGTTCATGAAAAGGCAAGTTTTAATGCTGTTATTGAAAAGCTTGAAATTTGTTGGACATCAACGTTGAATGCTACATAATTATACTATACTATGTGCTACGTGTAGCACATACAGGCTGGTACATACTATATTTTTAGTGCATTGAATGAATAGAAAATGAAATGCATTTATTTCAAGTGACTATCTCATAAGTCATAACGTTACTCGTAACATAATTACATAATAATAAAATTTAAAAGATCCTAGTTAGATAACTGTAAAGTATTTAGCAGTCAAATAAATCACAGTATCATTAACATAAATATGAATAAAATTTGAGAGAAATGAAGGATATAATAAAATACTTTTATATCTGCCCTTCATTAATAGATCGATTTCTAGATCGGTTTCTAATAATCACCAAGAGCACAGCTTAAAAAAAGTGTCTTGATTATCTTTTTAATCAGAAGTTCAGAGTTTCAAACTCGTCTATGTCTTTATAAATATGAGAATCTCATTGTACATTCAAATCTACGACTATCAACACATCACTTGCTCCCGCGCATGGGGCGTACGTGTAATCACGTCGCACAAGGAAAGTGAGCGCAGTAGCAGTGCTAATTACAAAAAATCTCACAAATTATCGTTGGAATGTAAATGAGTTGCTTCCTTGTATTCTTCGATCCATAAGATGGATAAAGTGACTCTTGATCAAATAAAAAATGTTTGTATGAAGTTCAATAGATTAGTTTAGTGCTCGTGTCGGTTGTATGGGATGATTTGATAATGTTTGGCTACACATATTTATTGAATTCGTGCACTGGTTGTTTATTTATTAAACAAATCTGTTAAATATTGCCCATATTGTATTTATCGTTGGATTGGTTAATTTTAGCTAACAAACTTTATTTTGAAGCAGAAATCTTCTTCAATTTTATTGTAACTAACCCTGTTACTGGAAGATTAATTAAGTACTTAGTGGGCCACAAATTGCGATAAGTACTATCAGAGTACTTCCTAAGAGAGTCCCAAAGCGGAAGTCGGCTTTTATTCCAAATTGGTTTAGTAGATAAAAGTATATTAGAGGATTATGTCAGATTATCCTTTTATAAATTAGCTCGTAATAGAATATGTAAGTAAGGCATTGGAGTTTTATATTTGTGTGTGTTTTTATTAATTTTCAGTAATTTGTAATAGACTGTATTGTCAGTAACAGTAATTTTACTAGACACCTAGTATTTAGCAGAACTACAAAATGAATCTGCTGAATTATTAGCGAAATCTGCAAGTGTGACTTTGTCATAGCATAATTTATGCTAAACCCTCTAAACCAATTTTAATACTAGTTTGATACTAAAACTTGTTGAAAACTTGTGAAGATATAATTATATTATGTTCTAAACATGCATTGAGATTGTTTCAAACATTCTAAGAGTACCTGCCTCATTACAAAGACTTGCCAAGATAGACCAGATATAACGTAGTCGTATGCTATTGTAATATTTCCAGGGCTGGCCTCTAACCGGGATAAAAATTCAGTGCGAAGTGGGACAGCGGGATATATCAGAATTGCAAATTCGAATTCTAAGCAAACTTGAGCAGTTTACTGCAGCGGCAGGGCGTGTAGAAAATTGTAAGCACTCTCATACAGCCATAATGCCTGGAAGTTTTGTTGCAAAAGGGGTCCAAGGTATTTGAACAACGACAGCAAAAATAAACACGCGTGTTTATTCTTGGGCATACAAACTGACCAATAATTATGGTACGTTTTGTAAATTATCCCACAGGAACATAAAATCGGGATAAAAACTATCCTACGTGTTAATCTAGGTTATAAACTGTCTATGTACCAAATCATATCCAAATCCGTTCAGAAGTTTTTGCGTGAAAGAAAAACAAACTTTATTAGTAGGGGATAAGTAAGAGTAGGAAGTAAGACAGATAATTGGTTAAAAGTAGAGGTGAATCGTATCTTCAATTCACCACCATTTATTTAAATAGCATCTTTAGAAATATAATTTACGGCATTAATGCTGTTTAATGGCACAGCACACAATAACTATTTCCCAATACGTACCGTATTCATTATAACCACACAAGTTGCACTTACATTTTGAGAATTCCAAGTGCGTTTTAGACTGAATACGATCAAATTAGCGAATGAATGGACACTGGACAAATTGTGTTCGAAATAAGGCCAGAGCTCCCTATAAGGCGATCTTACGGCTGATAAACTTTATGGAGTATTAGAATGTGAATTATCACGCACTTATTTGTAGCTATTGTTTTGGGGTGCGGTTATGCGTTGGATTTCTCATTTTAATGCGGATTTTAAGTTTAAATTAGCTTAATGCCTTATCTATTAATTTGACAAAGAGGAAAAGTCTGTAAAGTATGAGGTAATCATGAGAAATACTTCACATGAAATCCTCAGATTCAGACAGAAGATATCTTCTATAGACAGTTGAAACCCAAGCTTCCAAAAAATAAAGACGTGCTAAAACTAGTACTTAACATGGCAGGCTGTTTGGATACTACAGTCAGAGTCAGGAGTACTTTTATCTAAGCACGAAACCCGCAGCTTCGGCCGACGTTTCTGTCGTTTCTTATTCTTTATTTATTAACTACGACTACAAGATTAGTGATACGAATAAAATTGGTTTCAACATGATTGGTCAGTTGTCCCTATTCCCGATGTCATTGTCAGAATATTATGAATTCAGAACTAATGAGGAATGGGTTCAATTAAAAGTTTCGAGTTACTTTCGTACGGGTCCGTATTTTCGTTAACGGACTAAGAGAGTAGACGCCCTGGTTCTGTAGTTCAATTTTGGAGCCGGCAATCGAAAGGCTGCATTGATTGATTAACGTGTGTGTCTGATGCCAAGCCGACAGGCAGCCAGTACCATCTAACCATCGTTTACATCCTGCTGTGATCTTTAAAACCTGCCCCATAGGAAATACGTGTGTTGTAGATACTTTTCCATTTTCGTGAAGGGACCTTATTGGACGAGTAGTAGTTAGAAAGTTTATTAACATAGAAATTCAAGTAGTGGCCGTATTACACCCCCTCATTGAATGATTGCTCTAAACTTCAATTTGTAAAGTACTTAAATGGACCTTAACTTGTCCGAAGCTAACAACGCTGTTGTATGACGTGGTGTGGCAGAGTTCTCGTCGAAACTAATGTAATTATAAGGAATCATCGGCGAAGAAGAAGAATTTGTAAAATTAACAACTGAACGAAGCTGGAAGGGCTTTTTTAATATAAATTTCCTAGTTTGCATATTGACTACCTTTTCACAGTTTCATTTGGTAATTTCAAGATTCAAATTACTGTGAAATAGGGAATAGTCTATTATCATACGTAAAAGCGCTTTCAAGCGCGGAGGAAGCGGCTGTATAAATCTTAATTGTCAGCCATTTTACTATGTATGTTTCCCGAGGAAAACTCCGTAAGGCTTTATAGTGTTGCTTAACTGAGATTGAGTTCAGCCTGTCAGCCATATTTCCTTATATCAGAGGTGCCGCCATCTTTTATCTTGATGCTCGTTTCACGTGGGTGTGACAAAGTTTGCTCGGGGTGAAGCTTCATGGAGCTATGAACTTTTCTAACGTCATTTGAAATCATCTTTAAGAATAAAGCTGTTACATAATGTTTACTTCATAGGTTTGTTTTTATGCTAAAGGTCTTCGAGATAAGTATTAAAGAATTGTGTTTCAGTTCTATGACTTTTCCGAGTGTGTATCAAAATTAAAATTCCTTGTTATAGGCGAACATGTAGGTAACCAGTTGTTTTTGTTCCTGGGGCTAATAGTAAGATTCAGTCAGTCTATCAGCTATCTTTATAATCTATGTATATCAGTCAGACTTAGCACATAATGCAAAAGTCTATGCAGTTCAACATGCAAGCAAACATTTCCATATATTTTTTATATTTGATGAATTACTAGCGCCATGAATGATGGAATTGCAGTATTTTCGTTGACCCTGTACTGATGTTTAGGTAACCCAGTACTACAAGTACCTATTATACTTCTGTGTTTTACCGCAACATTGATGACTGAAAATGAATTGATGGCCATAAACAGATGGCTGGAGACATTCTCCGCCATCCTGTGGCTAGTAAGCCAAGATCACTTGATCTTGGATAGGGTGCAGTAGGCTGCCAAAGCGTTGTTTGAAGCATATTTCTTTAAAATTTTGCATACCTTCTGCAGATGATTTAGACTTGTCTTTTCCTTTAAAGTTTCCTCTCCCTTCCGCAGATGATAGTGCGAGTGTGGTGCGAGAGCGGCGCCGGTTGGGCGCCGACTCACGTACCGGTTACGCCGCACACGAGCTGTCGCGACGTGCTGGAGTGCTGCCGGGAACCTGGAGACGAACCGTGCTTGCTGTTCAGCGTGCACCCGCAACATGGAGGTACATCTACTCTCATAGTTATCATAATTATGTTTCTTCGTTGTATCGATGTTTCTCTATGATTAAATTAGCTAAGACCAAAACTCTGCCATATTAACGGCGTTGAGAGTAGCTTCAGACAGGTCCCTTAAGGTGCAGGTGGAGTTACACAGCGATCAGGGCAGGAGATGAGTCATCGTTTGAGACGAGGCCCCGCAGTCGTCCCTGCTTCTTCTGGATACCTACACCGGACCATGTTGTACCTGCAGCGACCAACCTGGCTTCGCAGTCGCTTTTGCAGGTCTTCCGGGCGGGCCATGGCAGTTGGTGGCCCACTGGTACCAACTTAAGGGTGAAAGATGTTCACAGCTAGTTCGGCCTTACAGTATCACTACAAACAATGATCCTGTGTTTTACAAGAAGCAGGTTTCCGATCTAATGCTAATGGGCGTTTCTGTATGTGAGTTTATATGTTTGTAAACGCATCCACGACACAGAAGAAATTCCTAGTGTGGAGCAAAGTTTACAAAAAAAAAAATGCTACACTACACAGACTTTTTCACAAATCATAGATATTGGGAGTAGTACTACTGCACTCAAAACAATTAAGGAAAACATCGCTGGAGAATCGGAATGTGCTTAAACCGAAAGTTCGAAGACATGCGTCATCTGCCAATCCGCACTGGGACGCGTGGTAGATAATGGGCCGCGTGGTAGATAATGGCCCACTCCCTTCCACAGAGAGGAGGCCAGTGTCCTAGCAGTGGGAACAGTATAGGCTGACACAAGACGCTTTACTGTAGTTGAATTTCGTAGTAAACTCGATAAAGAGTCAAGATGACAAGCATTTGTTTTCTACCCTTACTTAAATTGAGGAGATTGAACCTAAGTCACTATTGACATGTTTGTTAGTGACAATCTAAAAGTTAGATTAGGTAAGTTTAGGATTATCCCTCAACTTAGGGTAGTAACAGTGTAGTAGAATGACTGTGCACTGTTTTATCAGATATTCTCCCTCTATCTATCTATCTATCTAGATATTTATCCCCCTCTAGAGGGCCAAAGCCTGCCGGGGTCGGGGGACTTATCGAATTACCGTCACCCTTGAACGTAAAGGGCTATTGAAGGACACGTGACCCTGGAACGTAAAGGGCTATTGTCGGACACCGTTTCAATCAGTGCGAGTCTCACAGTCCCTTCCGCCCTGCCCTGGGTGGGAGGACTCATTTGATGATATTACCGCGATAAAAAAAAAGGTTACTCTGTGGACTTTCAATTACAGAGTTTACTTCATGCCTCATAAAGCACGTAAAGCCCGTCATTTGTAGATCTTTGACAGTCATTACAGGTAGTCAAACCTGAAACTCTGATAACCAGGGTTTCTAAAAGGTATCGTAATACCCAAAAACTGGGTTTCGAAGGTCAGAAGTGAGACTAGAAGCCGACTTCAACATACACTCACAACGGGACAACGCTAGGCAGATAATGATAAATCTATTACGAAAAATTGCTTTGTATAACAAACTTAAATAATATTAACCACAACATATAAAACTAGCTTTTCACCGCGGTTTCACCCGCGCTGTTCGGCTCCTGTTTGTCGTAGCGTGATGTTATATATTCCTTAGCCTTTTTCGATAAATGGACTATCCAACACAAAAAGATTTTTCAAATCGGTCCAGTAGTTTCAGAGCCTATTCAATACAAACAAACACTTTAAAATATTAAGAGGCCTCTTACAGTCCACTAGCGCCGCCAATCGAAAAAATGTCATAACTCGTAAATAGAATCAAAAATACAAAATATGGTCTGTAATTACTGTAGAAAAGGCAATGACGTAATTTTATAACACATTGTCAACACTTGAAATATAGCTGTTTAGCTAATGCCCGGTTTCTGGTGTCACCAGTTATCCTTTCAATAAGTATTGATTCAATAAAGTTATGGGTAAGTTAAACGGAGGTCAACTGTCTCTGAGTTTCTGATGACCCACGGACCGATAAAATAACTATGAGACAGATAGCCAGTTCCATATTGTGCCGCTAGATGGGTCTGTTTATGAGATAGAGGTAAACATTGTTTTTTTTTTGTTTCAAATCCTCATTAAAACAAGTTTTATTCATAATTTAATTTTTTCGAGGGTAATACGAGTGGTTAAGATTTTTATATATATGAAAAATAGTTTCCTTCAGAGGAAAGAGGTTATTCAATAGATTCTGTAACAGTATCTTCACGAGTTGATTCTTCAATTATTACAGTATCATTTTGGTAAAGCTATATTATGTAATACAGCTGTTGCTACAATTACAGCCAATGTGTGATCAAGATTTAACCCTAATTTTTGAGAAAACCATGCATATCTTCTTTTCAATGCACAAATGTCCTTTCAACGGTGTTTCTTGTCCTAGTTTGTGCTTCATTGTAGAGTTTTTCTGCATTTGATTAGATTGAATTGGTACTCGATCCATCTATACAACCAATTACGTTTGGAAATCCTACTATATTATAAAACTGCGTCTTTATTTCTCTCAGGTCTTCAAAATTAGGTATATGTATGTAACTCCTAGCCAGCTTAGCTAGCTAGCAGACAAAATTAACAACAGAAGCGAGAGCACGTCTGATTATATCAGTAAGGTGTATCACAGTGTTCTTATGAAAGCATAACAATTTGAAAGGATTTCTCCTGCGTCGTAAGTTTCTGGGTATAGATATATTAGCAATAAAATCCAGCACTTCCAGATCAGACTCTGATGAGCTGCTCGTATTCATACTTTTCGATCTATTAACTTAAATTTCTCTGGCTATTAATTTCTAAAATAACACGATATGACCTAAGAGTTGACAAATGAAACGTCAAATAAAGTTATGGAGCTGATAAACGGCACAGATTGGTCGGTTAAGTTGATCTTAGTTTATGTAGAGTTTAACTTACATCGCGGTGTTCAGAAACCCATTTTTATAGTTTATCGAACCAATAGCGCTATTGAATAGATAAACTGTCGATAAAAGGACACCAGAAACCGGGCATAAATCGTGCATTCTAAACATAAACGGCCGTTTTCGTTACAAATAAAAAAATTTAGCTAAACAGCTATGTTTCAAGTGTTGACAATGTGTTATAAAATTACGTTATTGCCTTTTCTACAGTAATTACAGACCACATTTTGTATTTTTGATTCTATTTATGAATTATGACATTTTTTCGATTGGCGGCGCTAGTGGACTGTAAGAGGCCCCTAACAACTTTACAATATTAAGATGAAAGAAATTCTTCATAAGAATTCAAAACAATGTACAAGTTGTATTTGGTTTGCATCAATTTTTTTCATGTTTTTTTTCTCATGTTTAACTTTTCCTGCGTCAGATCACAAATCATTTCCTCGAGTCGGTTGCAGCTTCCTTTTACAGTTCTTTTGAAAATGTTATTTTTCTGTTACTAAGTAAACTATTTTTACTTTGAAAGACATCTTCAAGTTAAAGTTAAAAGGTTTATAGGAAAAGAGCGGCTTGTTTGCGGAAAATTTGACTGCGATTAGGATTCGTACCTGCGTCCTTCTGGATAAGTACTCCAGAAACTTTACAGTCGATTTTTTTTTCAAAATTCAGCGGTTGTTGTTGGTTCAGATTTCTTTAGAACAGCGAGGTCTTCCTTTTTTATTTGCATCGGAAATGTAATCTCCGGGACCCACACTAGTACGATATCATTCGACCTAGATTTTTCTCATCTACGTTTAAATTGGATCAAGTCTTCAATGTTCTTCTTAATTTTATTTGCCCACCATTGTTTTTTGGTATTGGCATCCCTTCTTAAATTATTAATGTATAATTATGTCTACTAGGCAAGCGTGCTTCACCGTCGACCACACCTTCGCTCATCCATTAAGCGAGATAGTGGTAAAATGCGAGCATATCACTAAATTAAAAAAAGAAGATGTTAAAAGGGTGAACATATTTTTGTTTGAAATGTTTTTAACGATACACAGTTTTTCATATAATATAGTTTCTTAGAACCAGATGGTAACCATCGTTAGTTTCGACGCTCGTTAGCCAGATTGTCTGCAAACGACGTGCACTAAATCCAATGTTCGTGACAGAGATAATTGAGATGAGCCATCTTGAATGTGTACCTCATCAGTTATTATGATATGTATAATTATGAACTAGTTGGTTTAGCAATATGTTACAAGGATCCTTTAGTAACTTATACCTAAGGCACTTTTTAGAGGAAATATCTTTCAAGTCGAAATGGAAATAAGCTAAGTTTTATTCCAACTCAATTATGACAAATTGAGTCGGCTCAGCCACGAACTGAGCCGCGAGTTTGTCACCTTCCGAAGCTTCCAGTTCTTGTAATGAACAAAGATGAATATGTGTTGGAAACCTGTACTAAAACTAGATAAAAATTTTTTCACGCCTGTAATAGCAAACCTAGTAACATTTTCCCAGATCTGCGATGATTTCCATTTCAAGACCAGTAAAGTAGAATAATGGTTGTTTAAAACCTTCAGATTAAGATTCCCGATTTTTTTTTAACAACATGAAAATACCGTGTTAAGTACTCGTAATATCCCTTGACCCGTTCAAAGAAAAATGCGTAGCATACTGTTAAGTTCGCAGTATCTGGAAATCGAACCACGACGGTCTGCGTCGGCGATGTAGCTCGGCAAAAACGTCCCGACCCGTTACTCCGAGATGTCACTTTAATTCGCCTTAACAGTACTTGATGGGCCTCTAACCCTGTCAAGACGACGTGGGATACCAGCCTACGTGGCCTACTTGGTCGAGGACGCGTGTAAATTTTTCTAAGTATTCCATGTTCGGAAGGATTAAAGAAATGCAGGTATGTATATGCAGTGTCATTAAATGCTCTACAAAATATTCCAATTCTGATATGCCTGCCTATGTTACACAATTTTATTACCTTCAAAACAGATTTGAATTTTAAATCAGGCAGATTACCTTCCAAATGTTAGTTTGACTGTTCATCCACATATTTTACAGTAATTAATGATTGACACATACGATAACAAGGCACGCTCGAATAAATTATCTCGAAAATTTGACGCCACTCTGAATTACGACGGAACATTTCTAGTTTTTGTATTGAACCGCATTATTTCCGTGTTACAACATTTGCATATTATATCACCGTTAGCGGCTATGTCACCGCGTGGAGAATCGATGATCGTACATCTCGGAAGAAAAGGTTTCTTGATTTACTTCGATGCAAAAACTCGAGACGGCAGTAATTGCATCCCGATCGACCAGTCCGTGGGAAAGATATGCCCGAAATGTCATATTCACTCAGCAAGCGCGCCTCTTGAAATCGTTTTGACCTTAGGATAAATGATAAATACTTGCACAGGCATTTATTTATTTTTAGATCGTGTCTCTTTATTGACTTACGACTAACAGCTGGCACAAAAATATAGGTTTAATTGAAGTAGCCCGTAATTTAGTATGCAGAGCCTAGTAATTTTATTAATGGAATACAATATGGGTTTTGTAATCTCTGAATATTGTACAAATTCGTCGTAAAGAACCCCAAGGTTAAGTGTATCAGTGGAATTTTAAAAGTCCATAAACAATCTGTCGAAATTGCCAAGACAAATATTAAAGACCCATTAGCTAAACATTTGATGAATTCCTAACTCCTAACGAATTCACTGGCAATTTAATTGACAGTAAAGATTGGGCGATACCTCACAAGTTCGTATGTGAATTTGGACAGTGAAAGTGTACTTTAGCGTAATTATCCGTTCAGATGTTATCGTGGAACAGGCTCCGTGTACAATGGGCCTCATAAATATTTACTCGTCGTGCCCATGTACAGAGTAATGGTGCAAAGAGCCGCCTTATTATGCGTCGCATGGTGTACTGGAAGTATCCATGTCGCCACCTCCCTAACCTCCGTGAACCACTAACTTAGGCCTTCGGTAGACGACGGACAGTTCCAGACAAAGTTTTCGATCCGCGGAAATAGAATACGGGTCCCCAATGTGCATTATGTCTTGAATGTAGCTTGAAATGTTGATAGTCTGCAGAAAGCCTAAAGGTTACTTTTATATGGAAAAGTAAACGATGGATGTCTTAGCTTAGAACTTTTATTGACATAGATAAGGTGTTACACCCATATTCGGATGTTACGATTACGTAAACGATACGGATGGTTACCTTCGGTTTTTTGAAGTCATTTATGGTCCTGGATATGTTTGTTTTATAGTTTTGAAGTGAGATAAATACGCACATATTTGATGAGCTATTTGTATTATGAACAGCTGTAGACTCGACGCTGAGTTGATTCGAGATCTTTATGTCCATTAGATTCAGTTGGTTTTCGATCTTGTTTTGTGACGCCTATCTCGATCATGTATACAAGACTTAGCTTCGTGAACAAAGTGCATGTTAATGTTGTTACTCATCAGTGAAACATACGTTCGCAAATTGCAACATAACAACCATAATTTGATATAATGAACTCACATTCGAAGAATGGTCAAGATAAGGTTAGCACGCGACGGAATAAGGGGTGGCCTTATACACAATGTGTGAGAACCTGCTCGTTAGCTTTCTTTTGTTTTGACATTTGACCCCATTGTATGTCTTAATTGCAATTTTGATTGTTAAAGCGGTAACTGACTCGTTAATAAGTATAATGGTAACATTGTAATTTTCCTTTCTAGTTGCCACATGCAATCAGTATGTGTCGCGGTAATTATTGCTTTTAGAATTTGCGTAGGCGCTCTGTAAATGTTAACTTTATTTTCAGCGTATATTCCGTCTTTTTGTAAACAGGACACATACTTTTTTTGGGTTATGGCTCAAAAGTTTCAAGAGAAGTATATAATATAAGTTACAGAAAAAATATAATAATGAGAAGGGTCTTAATTAAAATTGGTAAGTATGGAAGGTACACATGTATGTACCTAAGTATAACCCTATTTCACGCACTCAACATATTTTACGAGACATTTTAATAGAAAAAATTCCCACTGTGCCTTTCGTTTATTGTTATTTAGTTGGTTACGCTTTTATTACGGGGTTATAAAAATGTTTATGATGATGACAGAAATTACAGGCATCGGAAAATACTGCTTACACCTGTATAAAATAAAAGGCATGAAGGGGAGATCTTTGGATAGGTACATACGCAATTATTCATAATAATGGTTGTATTTATTATAACAAGAGTATTTATCTTAGTAATTTATCTTTTTGTATTTTTTTTTACTTCAATTGTGCACTGAAGCGTTAGCTTATTTTACTACGTAGCCCAATTAGAAAAACTCTTTGGTAGACGTTAACTGAATTTCACACTCCTTTAAATCACCACTCCAAGAGATAATAAAACGGCTCCTCAGAGCGAGTTCTCAAATGAAAATGATTAATTAATACAGGCCTTTGTAACTTTAGGATGAATTTAATAGTTAGTGTGCTTATAGTAGGTTAGTGGCCTACTCTAAAGTTAAGTCAGGGATAACCGAGCCACATTGTAGCGTCTCCTCAACGTAGCGGCCGTACTAATATTTCATGGTTCTTCATAAATTATCTTATAACTTGGGGGCTCAAGCAATTGGTTTAGTGAGGCCAGGCTAGGCCAAGCCCAGGCCGCCAGGCGCGTCTCTCTTGTTCAAACAATCAAGTACCGACCGCCTTGTTTAATGGGGAGAACAATGACTAGTTACATCCCGAACAACTTCGTTATATAAATCAGTAAAATTGGCTCTTTGAAGGAAAGGGTTTTGTTTACTTTGTTAAAGTCCAATTATAATTTATTTATGTCTAAGATAGACTGAGATAGATATATTGACTCGTGAACTATAACAGATTACACTTAGCTTTATTTAATTCTGGTATAGTCTGGAAATAATTTAATCGAGTTAAGTAAGCTAAGTTAGAACACTTACTTAACAGTTGCTTAAACTAAATATAAAAGCTCTAAAAGCTTACGAGTATTCTTAAAACCTCTTAAAGATTACTATTCTAGATTAAGTCCTTGTTGAACTCAACGAGCAATCAATCGATTCAGACAATCGGAAAGCAAATCGGAAATACGGGAGCGAGTCTTAAGTGGAAGATCGGAACTTCGGCAGGCGCCGTCAAATAAGTAAATTAAAGAGAAAAATGTGAAACCTGGTTCAGGAAAATGAAAGGTGGAAGAATTCTTGGAAATTTTCAATGAAATGAAGGCATGTCAGTTGACAAAGTTAGCGTAATGCGCAAACAGATTGTTTCCAAAGATATTATTTGGAGAACTTGTAACGAAAAGTTCATTCATCATTTTTTCAGTGATATTGATTTAGTGTGGTGTAGTTTAGGGTGATGTAGATGTTAATTATGTTGTACTAGAAAGTTGTGGATTTTCTTTCTACTATAATTCAAGACCTACTCGACTTCGAAGTTTTTTCCGGATTTGTTTTATTTATTCAAAGAATCTTGTTAATTTTAATGTCGCGGCTCTGGACGGCAAAGGCCAGGTTCGTTTTTAGACAGTTAAATCTGACAGTCTTCCGGTCCGGTAAGGTTATTCAGACACGTTTTTATGATTTTTCATCAACAACATCAAAAAGCAGACATCCTGCTAAGTTTTAAATAGCAATTTTCATTGGGGAAAATCGTAGATCGTTCTGTAAAATGCATTTTTATAAAAACTTTGTAAACTTGATGCGCCTTTTATAAATTCACGTTCAGACATCATTGTGTGTGACGGACAGAAGGAACTACCAACTTAAACGCTTTAAATCCAACCTATTCCTTCAATTGCCGTTTGCATACCAGAGCCGCGGATCCCTTTTAAGACAGCCCGACCCTTATCATATTTACTTAAGGTCGGTTTTAATCTAACAATCAGTCAAGAAATCTGTTTCGTGTGTCGACGTCTCAAGAGACGTAATGAGTTCAATTCAGACTCTGAAAAAATCTTCACTTATTTTTTCTTTCAAGATTTTTAAAAGTCAGACAATACTCGTTGACGTAATGAAAGAAACTCGTTTGACTGATATTCTTTTAAATTAGGTACCTGAGGATTTTTGTTGATGTTCTTTCTCGTTATTATCTAGATATTGTTGACCATTTTCATAGATTTAGAAGAAAAAAACAGTGTGTTCTTATTTATTTTTTCTGGTTAATGGACTACAAACAACGTTACGTTATTCGTAGTTTAGTTTTTAGTCTGTTACCTTTTTAGAGAAAGATTGTATTTTCAAACGACTACTGTCAAAGTTCTGAAGATATGTGTGTATGATTTTTCTTTATTATTTATTACTAGCGACCCGCCCCGGCTTCGCACGGGTGCAATCTCTACTATATTATGTATGTTATATACAAATAAACCTTCCTCTTCAATCACTCTATCTATTAAAAACCGCATCAAAATCCGTTGCGTAGTTTTAAAAATCTAAGCATATATAGGGACAGACAGCGGGAAGCGACTTTGTTTTATACTATGTAGTGATGACTATATAGATAAGATACCTACCTTGACAATGAAATGTCTTTTTCGTTTATGCGAATTGTATAAAATCAAAGCATAAGCAGTCTATAATGACACAGGTTTCTCTAAGAGAAAAAGTGGAGCGTAATCCACCACACGGGCTCAGTGCGGATCGATGAAACATTCATCGATATGTAAACGCATCGAAACACAGGTGAAATTTCTAGTGTTTTTAAATAGTTATATATATAATTACTCTGTAAAAATAACTTACTGTTTGTTTTCAGTGCACGTATTACGAGACACCGAATTGCCGCTGGAAGTGGCCTCAGCTCTAGGACCAGACGTCCAGTTTGTTCTGAAATATATCGACGGTAAGTACAAAATTGTAAATTTTTGCTATTGTAATAATTGAATTGTTACGTAACACAAGAGATTTGAAGATTGTTTTGGAGAAGAAAGGCCCACGATTAAAAAATGATTCCCGAATATAAATGATTGTCAATTGACAAGTAGTTTTGTCAATATTATCGTCGGATAGCAACATACGTACATAGCAACAACTTGGCCTTGACTATACATACGACATAGCAACAACTTGGCCAATTACAGGGTCGCGGGACTAACGTAAAGGGCTATTGAAGGACACCGTGGATTTTAGTCAGTACAAGTCTGACAGTCCCTCCCGCCCTGCCATGGGTGGGAGGACTCATTTGATGATTTTACCACGATAAAAAAAAGGATAGCAAACATACGTGAGTTTTCATATCACTGGTGTATTTTGGCCATGTTTTACAGCTCTGGGGGTCTAAAAATACCTCCCTATCAGAATCACAATAATCTCTAGAGATCTAACCCGTCTCAAATCTACATATGCTTGACCTTTTGCCAATACATTACGATTAAATTATTCTGTATTTGGACGGCACGGTTGTCGCAGTGCGTGCTGCGGGTTCGATTACCGCACGGAACAATTATTTGTATGAACCACAAGTAGTTTTTCCGGGTTTGGGTGTTTGTTTTTGTGAGTTTAAACGTTTTTAAAACGCACCTACGAATTGAACAAATAAGATTTTAGTCAATACGAATCTGACATTCCAGTTTCCAAAGGCTTATCTGATGATTTTAATGCGATGAAAAAACTATTAAGTATCTGATCTACGCTATTGCTTGAGAGGAAGAGAATCTAATATTCCAATTTACGCATTTTAACGCAATTCATATGCTCCTAAAGCGGCCTTATCGTTGATAATATTAGAGTACGAATAAAATAGAGCGAAGGAAAATTCCGAATTTCAAGGAATTGAAAATCCTAAAACTGAATTAAACCAAAGATCAGAGAGAACCACACGACCATTGAGACGTTCCCCTAAACAACATGCGCAAAGTATTTAATTAAGAGACATTGTGAGCAACATTACGTCGTCGTGAGCGTTTGTTTATCGAGCTCGTAATTACCGCTAAGGCACCTTATAGACGATACCATAAAACTGCCAGACCGGGAACTGCCAATCGAATTATCAGGCTGGGGGTCTACTCTCTAAGACCGTCAACGAAAATACGGTGCCGTACTCGAAATTTTCGAGTGAACCCTACGAGCTACTAGTAGTGAGTCTAAAACGGCTACTTGCATAGCTTTTATCGTGGGATTTGAGCACGGCGACCGAATCAAAAATTCCGTAACTAAAACGAACTACTTGCAGATTATACAAATATTTGTTCCGTGTGGGGTGCAGTCGATCGCTAAGGCATAGTCTCTGCGCCAATCGTGCCTTCAAAATAGTAAAATCGAATATTCGATTATATTATTAATATAGTGATAAAGAACAATGTGCATCATTGTAAGAAAAAAGATTGCTAAAGTAGCGGCGTAGGATCCGCTGAATTCATAAGTTCTGGCAACCTATCGGGAGTCGGGACAACTGTTTTAATATGCTGTCACCAATTCGTTTAGTTCATACCACTCACTAAACCTATGATAAACAATTAGAAACGCCGACAACCGAAGCTTTGGCCGAAGGTACGAGTTTCGTGCTTCGATAGTAGTACCCCTGTTTCGTGCTGTGAACATTTCATTAGCGCGCGTCTGGTCCGGCTCGATAACTGTCTAGTGTTGCCTTTACTTCAGATCTACGGTTACTTTTAAGCTGAGTTAGTACTGTAACTGATGTGTTGGTCCCAAAGTCGTATGTTTGTATCGGGAAAAAGTTATGTGATAAGTTCAAAGTACTTCAAAGGATCGATGTACTCTTATTGCTGGAAATGACGTAGCTAGTACATTCTTGTCTTACATGGAAACGATAATATCGTAGCAACAATGAGTTGTGGTTTGCTATTGTGATCTGCTTAGTGCGTCTTTTCATTTGATAAATCAGCGTGTAATATACGTTAATTTCATGGAACAGTAAGTTCTTTTTATATATTTTACTACCTATCATCCCCGTGGTTTCACCTACCCTCGATGCTCGACTACTATTTATTGGTCGTAGCAGTAGTTCCTGAGATTAGCGCGTTCAGCCAAATAAACTCTTCAGCTTCATAATATTAGTATAGATTAATATTTTACATGGAAGGGGTAGTAGTGTTATTGCTTTTTAAGTACAATAAAATTTAGTGGTAGACGTTTACGGCGACAGACGTTCGAGACGATCTCCGGCCACTTAGGCGTGGGCATGCCGGCGACGAGTAATGGGCAACTCGCTGTCTGACCATGGACCAAGCCCGGGTCGACGGCGCGCTGTGTTTTACGCGCGCCTCAAAGAGTGTCAGCACAATGACGGGCCCCCCATTTAGAGGGCCAAAGTCTGCCGGGGTCGGCGGACCAACGAATACCGTGACCCCGGAACGTAAAGGGTTATTGAAGGACACCGCGGGTTTTAGTCAGTACAAGTCTAACGGTCTCTCCTGCCCTGCCCTGGGTGGGGGAGGACTCATTTGATGATTTTACCACGCTAAAAAAAAGGACAATAAAAAAAGATTGCACATAATGTAGCATTCTATTTACAGATAAAACTTAGCAATTAGAGGACCCTTATGCTTTCAACTTCATATAAAAGTAATCCATCTGCTAATATCAACACGGATATCAACCTCCCGCCATGATTATTGTCGCTTGTCATCCGATACTTCTTATAAGAGCTTTCCAAATAGCTTTTTTATTTTTGCTTGATTTCCTCTTGGCTGATGGACGGCTGAAGATTAATGGGGGGAAACACTCTTTCTAAATTGGACTTGGGCAGAATAGATTATTAGTTTTACGCTGTCGTCTGTTACCCAGCCCTGAAGGACCTAATTACAATATTTATTCATGAGACGACGGACTCTTATTAGAAAACAATGAATACTAAGTGAATTTATGTCCGGAAGGGACACTGAATTTCAACTGGACATTAATTTGTTGCTTTCCTCTCGTTGTTATACCAGACTGCTTTTAGCATAACGTTAAGGATTATATCGATCTAGTGAAACATTGGAATTCTTGCTTTTTTGTTAATTTTCACGGCGCTCTCAAAGTTCTCTGAGATACTGGAGTAGTTACATGATTTATTTACATTATTATGTACAACTGCGGTATATAAGGCGGACCTAATTAACATAGTTATTAAAATATTTTGTTTGACATGGCACTCTAGTTAGTATTTTTGAATATTGCTGAAAAATTAGTTACCAGACAATGAATTTCAACATCATTTAATATCTACAATATGTTGTTTTTTTTTACTGTTACGTTGCTTAAAATATCAATTAAACTTTTACAGCACGTTTGGCATAGTAGCTGAGCGGAGCAAAAATTTGAATCGTCTAAAAGTAGCTGTTCCATGTCTGGTTTATAATTGTAAACGTACGAAATATAACTAATTCGTAAGACAAGACCAAATACAGGGGAATTGTGGATGAGTCTGTCGGGAGGTAAAATTTCACATGAATAATAGATCAAACTAAACGAAAACTATTTAATACTGACGAAATTAAAGTACGGAGCAAGGGAAACTTTATGGTAAAATGTATGGTTATTTTATGGGGGAGCGACTACCGTTGCACCTCATCGAAAATGTGTCCCATGAGCATTCACCCGTATCAATGGCAGATCATCTACCTGTTTGCCACGTGGTAGTTATTTCAAATACTACCTGTATTAATTCCAACATAGTGTAAAAATAAGTCGAGTTTTCAAACTTCAATAGACAGGGTGATTCAAAAAGAAGGTGTATACAGGATTATTTGTAAAACATTAACAACTTTAATGGGCTGAAAGTACTTATGGTATAAACAACTTTTACTATGAAACCAACCCAAAATTTTGATTTTTTACTTACAGCCCTTAGATTATAAAATTCCGTGTTTGAAAAAAAAAACGTACAGTTTTTAGTGAAGCCACTTTTTTATAAAAGTGTGAGTGAGCGCCACGCACACATTTAAATGTTTTCCTTGGATGGTCACTTGTTTTACTTAGGAATCAAACGTCACGGGGGTACTTTTTCTACCGCGTTTTTGGCTTCAATTCTCATTGGCCTACTAGGAATCTAGAAATTCTACAATCTAAGTTTCAGTTCATAAAGAACCCTGTATGTTTAATGAATCTATATTACATTGCTTCGAAGTCAGAGGGAATTGCTTGAAAGCAATACATATTTGACAGGTAAATCATCTCTATTTTCTGGAACAATTTTACTAAGAAACAATACCAACCTTGTATTACCCGTGTCTTCTAAGAAACAAATTCCTCATCTATTTAATTTATTTTTGTTGAAACAGAGGTAAGAGGAGACAGAGTGTTTGTACCCATCAAAATAAATAAAACAAACCTTTTTTTTAAGAAATTCATGTTACTTCTTCAATTGGCTTTCCTGTTAACATCAGTCAAATAAAATGTAGCAAAAATAAATGTTTGTGAAGAATGTTTATTCCCACTCGTTCAATTAATTTATGTTAAAGTCAAAAAGTTTTATTTACATAACATTAGCATTAAGGAATTCATAGCGTTTTTATTTACATTCGCTTACAAAGTGATTGATGACTAACCCACTCAGTTTTATTTGAATTCCTTTGCTGTTTCAGATAAAAACAAAGGGAAATATAAAACACACAAGAATTCCTGTCCCTAAACATTTATTATACGTATTTAAGTTAGAACTGTAGATACATAGCTGTTAAATACAGTATGGTGCTCAGCATACATTTTGTAACATATCAAAAACTCGTTTTTATTTTTAGTATATGTATATCTAGGTATTAATAACGTCCACAGAAAACGAATAGCTTTGTAAACACATCACATTGATAGATTTAAATTTATTTTGGTCACGTCTAGTTTATCGACCTAGAAGCATTTAAATAGTGTTTAACCTTAATAAATAACACTAATTGCATACTAGTCGGATCATTACCGTAGCGGGGAACTGATAAAATAGCACCGAACAAAATACTACGTTATCATTAAACCACAATCAAGAAAGCACGCACACGTTGCCGCAGCGACGCACGCACACATGCGCACAATTCACCTGTTGCTATGGTTGTATTGAGAGGCTTTGCGCAGGCGCAGGTTGTAAGTTCTCCCACTATACTGCCATAGTAGTATCGCCGTCTTCCTCTCATTGGTCCGCCGTGAAAGAGACGGAGCGTTGAACTTTTCAGTGTCGGTAAAGCAGCGCGTGCGCTGTTGTACCGACCGCCGACTGGATCAACGGTCTTTCTCGCGTAGCGGACCTAACTTAGTTTTAACTTAACGTTGTAACGCAGCGTTTGTTTTATTCGATTTAACGGTCGGTTTTCAGCAATGTTGTGTTCAACACGTCACAATTTGAATTAGAGAACCGTTTGTGTGGTTTTTGTGACGGCAAATGTGCATTATACGTGTTGGCTGTGACAGCCTGGTGTGATACAGCCTTCGTTCGGTGAATGCTTAAATCACGCCATGTACCCCAGTGCTATGTAGGTTCGTTAAAAGTGCCAGTGCAAAGTTAAATTCGAATTTGTGGTGGAGATAAAAAAAGGTTCTAGCACGTTATACTTTGTGCGACTGTGTTAAGTGGATAAGTGTAACTGATAAAGGATTGGGAGATTAACTTCAGACTAAAACAGGGTATGTGTGTACTTTAGATCTGATACTTTCTACTATATCGATTTGTATCTATCTACTAACGGTATCGGTAGTCGAAAACACCTTTATATGGAAGGTGTTTGATATTATGAGATGAAGCTGGTTCTCTCGCGTCTGAGATCTTTGAAATCAAAAATATTCTAGCTCTTATCATTTTCTTCTTGTTATCAACATAAAAATGTAAACTTTAATTGCGTCAAATGATTTATTATTGTGAAAAGATTCGATATCGCAGTGGTTTAGAGAGGTGTGACCGACCGTGTGGTCGTGGATTCGAACCTTGACACCGGTATTTACAATCGTGGTCGTTCCAGTCTTGTTATTTATCTTATGAGGTGGGGTCAGCGAGAAAATAGAAATAAAACAACATTTAAGAATGTTCCAGATAGTTTTACTAGAGTTAAATTCTTCTTGTATAATAATATAATAGGCGAGATTTTAATTGAATTTAATTTGTTATATTTAACAACAAATTAATAACATTTCAGTGCCTGGAAAAAATTGAGCATCTGTCACACTAAATGCTTAAAATAATAGACAATAGCTCACACTGATTAAATACCTGTAACAAACTATTTATCAACATTATAGTAAGGAATCCACCAGTTGACAAAAAAAATATTGATCTTCTTGTATGTGCTATCTATTAATTAATTTTGTAAACACTAGCTTTAAACTGGTCAGATTCTAAGATCACGCTTCATCTTCGAATTCTATGAAGGATTCAGAAAATTTTACGAAAATGCTGCTCAAATATAAGTCAAGCTCAAATATAAGTTGGAGACAAAAAAATATTATATAACTCACTACGAAGGTTATGAACTATCTCACAATACTAATTGCGTACTACAAAATGCGTAGATGCAGTAAAAAAACGTAAAGACAGTTCAAACCGATTCTGCCTTTAAAAGAACATCAACGCGCGGCGTAGCAAGGAGTAGGATAGGAATATAAAACGCTTGCCATGCATACTAATGAAGATTATCAAGAAAACATCGCTGTTTAATGCATGGAAAACCATTGATGTTGTTATGGGTAGTCAAGTAGTTGATCGAGTAAAGGGTTGATACGAGTACTAAAGGCAGCATTGAACGAGTGTTCGAGAAAAGTGGAAGAAAGTGTTGATCATTTTCTTGTGACCCGTTTAGAAGTCATTTATTTTACTAGCTAGTTACTACTGTCCCACTGCTGAGCAAAGGTGATCTCTTTTGCTTACCCATATAAACTTTTTTTCAATACTTTCATAATGAGTCAATAACTATTTTTCTAGAAGTGATAATTTATATTGAGAGCAATGACCACTCAAGATTAAGTAACTGCTATGTAATAATTTTAATTACCTTTAAAAGATTATTACTTATTACTCATTGTTGAAATTGTAAAGTAAACCTCGAAAGAAATATAATTAACCTGTATTATGCAACACTGACAAACTTGTAATGGAGTTGCAAAAAAAAAGACGGCAATATAAAAATTTTAAATCGCAATCGAGAGGTGAGAATGTGAACTTCGATGACCGCATTTGCATTACTAAAAATAAATTATACCGCTACACGTTTCCGTAAACATTTCACGATATCCTTAGTAATAAACAACTACTTGAACTAACCACTAAACCTATATAAACTATACTCAAAGAGATACTATGTCAACATCGTAAAGATATTCGACAAACTTCACCAACTTACTATTGTTGAGATTCAAATTATAAATCTGCCATTTTTCTTTATTCAAAGAAGAACCTTATACAGTAATTTTAGGGTATGTTTTTGGTTGTATTAAAGCTAGGATTCGTAAAAGATCTCGGGTGACAACGCAGCACATTCCGGAGATACCTTTAATTAGAGGCAGGTAAAGTTGGGCGGGATGTGCTCAGGCGTGACGTTAATGTCTCAACTTATAAGGCTGCCTGCCAAGTGCCTGCTGATTTTTATGAAACAAATACAAACAACTACGTGTACTTCTACCCAGACCCGTTACTTGGGACTGGACAGACAACTAATTTATGACTACTTTTGTTAGCTTGGGCATTACCTGTAATAGCCATTGTATGTGTTAATGAAATAAATATATAACTACAAATTCCTATTTTGGCGTATAACTTCATCTAATTGGTAGGAGAGGAAGGGATTATCAAACTCTTACTGACTAAAAACACTCTTTTTCTTCAGTTGCCCTTTGGTGTTTAGACAGACCGCGGGGACGAGTAATTAATCAAATCAAATATGTTATGGACTAAACAAAACTGCTTTTGCCAAATGCAGTCAGAATAAGATATACAATATTTTGTGATTTATATAAAAGCCTTCAACTATTCATTCAATGAATAACCATAATCTTCTTATGAATAACAGTCGACTTACAGTCAAAATAAAAAGTCAGTTGCGTTTGTTCATAAAAGTATGAATATAAATCTTCAAGTAAAGCTCTCATAACAGCGGAAGGAAGCAATTAATTATACACTTCATAGAAAACCATATTTAAATTGTCTATTGTGTCTATTTATTCATGAATTCAAAAGTGTGTTTACAAAAGAACGCCACGTTGGAACTTGGAAGGTATAAATAAACCTTTGCGAACTTATGTTCAGAATATTTTACTCCATAAATGACGGTGGTTAGATAATTCCTCCCACGCAAAGTTGTCACGGCAAAAATATACTACACGAATATATTATAATCTTAAATGGTCGCTAACACAACATGCGGCAGGATATTTCAAAAACACGACGCTAGATATTAGATAGCACAACTTTATTACCTCCTTCACAAATTGGTTGATACGGAATATAATTACATTCATCTGGTCAGCGATCTCTTTAGTTAAATAGCACGATTATTACTTGGCGATTAGTGGTGTAAGTCGATTCGATGTTTTACTCCAAAAAGATACATTAAATTATGAAAGCATTAGTTGCTCATGTAAATATTTCTTTCGATTATACTTGACTCGGATTGTATTTTACCCGGAAAGTATCATCAAAGGTTATGTTGTTGATTTTATTCTGGCCAAAGTTAATAAAAGCTGAAGCCTCGACATCAAATGTAAATGAAACGAAAGCTTTTCCCAAGTTTCCAAAGCACTTATGGCGAAGGAAAGTGAGTAAAGATTGAGGAAACAGGAAAAAGGGCGTCGCAGTGTTGGCACATCGACCGCGTAACCCTCGAGCGACGTCGCGCCGTCAGATGTTCTCACGAGGCGGCGCGGGCGGCGCGCGGGCCCCAAGAGGAATCTCGTGAAAGTTGGCCAACACTCGCTCAAGATCAAGTGGATGGGTCGGCGGAACCAGTTTTGTGAATCGGCAAGTGTAGGCAACGATGAGTTAGGAATCTACGGCGAAACCGGCCGAGCCGACAACAGGTCCGAGGAAATAGATCATTAATAAATATACCAAACTAGAAATCTAGATGTGATAAAATAGCCATTCTATGAGTTGAAGCACGAGTGGGACTGTTATGGCGCTTGTAAATGTGTTAAATCTCAACGTATTAGTTTGGACATTAAAATAGCGAAATCATAATAGCCGTAAAATGTCATGACCATTATAGTTTTTGGTGGAATGCTTATCCGCAACGGGCATCGCGATCCACGCGCGTGTTGCGTGCATTTACGTGCTCATTTAGCCTCGCAGTCAACAGCTAGTATTATGGATTGGTATTCTTAATCTTGCAAATGTTGAAATTCATTACAATAGCTCCCATAACGCATAACAATAATAAAGAATACGTAACCGTTCCGCTGTGGTTCGGCTTAATTGCACTTCAATAATTAGTTCTGGCACAAATGCCGCGTTAAACGCACCATATCCGTAGCCGTGAACAACTGAATACTTTATGTGACCTATTCATTTGAATGGAGAAAAATCTCCCATGCGATTCCTCTCACGTGCCATTGTGGATTGTTCCAGCTATCTAAATGCGGCATTTAATTGTTGTGGACTCATTGTCACTGCTATCTGCGATCTCACGGCATTGGTACAGACGTAGACTAAGTCCTTAGATTAGGTACCACATTTTATTTATTTTGTGTGAAACAGCTATCAGAGAAGGTACTTTGAATGCTTTCCTTTTTGGAAGATTGTAGATTATTTTGGTATGCATACGATCTTCTGTCTTAATCTTTAATTAACAAAATGGTAAAAGTGTTAAATAGGTGGTATTTTTGAAGCCAAAATGATATGTAATAAAAATGATTCAAGTCTTACTTACTTAACGTAGGTTTGCTAATGTGATAATAAAGAGTATATTTGCTGTTCAACTTTCCATTCGAGTATTTTTCAATAGCTTGGTTATTATTATTTTTACTGATAAGATCTGCTTTTTGTTATAATCCATCTGTTAAGAATATCCTCTCTATTCTCAAGGTACTCTTCCGTATCTTGCAAAAGCGTGAATCAATCCGCAGAGAGATCCACGTCAAGCACATCCCGCCACCCGCTTACTCTGAAAGACAATGGTGTTACATAATGTATATCTGATACATAATATTATGTAGTATTGTATTATATCAGCGTTCGCATTGCGTCTCATAAAAAACCGTGCGAGATTGCATTGAAAAGCTAGGAAATCGTTTTTATTTCATGCCTTACAAAGTTATAATACAGAAGGTACGAAACATTAGCCATGTGTGAACTAAATACCATTAAGTATTTGAGCAGTTGAGCTTGATAGTTGCCCAGTCTTAGTTGAGTAAACAAAGGTGCAAATGGTTACCGGCGCTGCTTATCTCACCAATATTTACATTTAAATAGCTATTGGTTACCGTTCGACCGATCTTATCGGCCTGTCTAATTATATTGAGCAATGTGGGAGTAGAAACTATTTCATTGATTAACGCTTAATGCCAAAACTTTACCGATTATTCTGAGAGTTATTTCGTGTAATGGCAATTGTTTGATGAAATATCGGAGATCATGACACTGATAAAAATTTCAATGGACGATTGAAAGGTTAGATAAAATGTGGCTGTAAGTTGAAAGGCTTAAGAATTTAATTTTGAATATCAACAAAAGCTTGCAAAGGGTCTAGCTTTTGTAACGAAATGAGTGGACAGCTTAAAGTTTTAAACCTTCGAAGAATTTCCAAGACGGGAGGTTTCTCCTAATAAAATAGTGATAATGAGTTCTAATCCATACTTATGGTGCGTCCTCATTCCACCATAAGGCACTCAATAAATTCAGCTCGGTGCGCAGTGATACTAACCGATATTTCTTAAGCCGCTTACAGCCGGAGCACCAAGCCTTGTCTCATCGCTGACTTCTTCAAACCTGTTTTCAAGTGGACCAAGTGGTCCCATAAAATTAATAAGGTCATACAGACACCATCATAAATTTTATACAACACACTATTATGGGCTGTTGGGGGATTACCATGGGATGCTAGTTAAATGCCGGGGGGTTCGAAGGAATGTTATCTATTGAAGTATTTACCTGTGTTTTCATTTACTAGTTGTATTTTTGAAATAGACAGCTCATTGCTTTCTTGCGGTGTAAGGTAGAAATTCCATAAAGTAGTTATGAAATCTTGGATACTCCAACGAAAAGTTTGTCATCGTTACCATAAATAATAGGTTTATTTCTGCCAGATTAGGATAAACTTTTGAGTTTAGAAGAGCTAAATTCTTCAGAAGTCTAGTTACCCAAAAACTTTCAAGAATAAAATATCGAACAGTCATTCTTCCCTCGGAGATTCTTCAACTTAAGGCGATAAATAAAACTGATATTAGATTCAAAAGAAACTTTGATATCTGACATTGATAGCCATTTAAATGGGCTAAGCTTTCTTTGAGACTTATTTACATATTTTCTTATCGCGTTGTGACAGATATGCAGTATTTAATCGACTTGCGTCTCCATAATCTCTGTTTACATTGATGACTGAAGTTGTTAGTTTAAACTAAGCTTAAAGAAAATTAATGTGTGCTCGAATATTTATTTTTATCATATTATATCTTTAAATGTATGGCTTGCAAATACAACCTGAAGTGTTTGCCTACTGAAATAAATCTACTTGCCAGTTTAAAGTAACGTCGCGTTTAGTATACTCGGCCGCATTCCTTCGATATTGACATTTCATTACAGTTGAGTTGAGATAATTTATCGTTTTCTTAGATTGTTTTAACTTCAATTTGATTGGAATGTTGAAATTGAATAAGGAAAAGAATAAACAATTTTCTAATAAGATTGTCATTTCCCAGGATTTTTCGTAAATCTTGATAACAAAATCGGTATCTTTATCATAGTCCACCAAAATTTGCAGAAATTGAAATAATTAAAAGGAATGTTGGTGAATCTCTTAACCGACCGCTTAATTCAAAACCCAATTAATGTAATCAGGCGATTTGTAAGCAAATTATACAAAGTTACCCATTTAATATTAAACGAGCAGTTAGTTAAAAGGTGTAATAGCCTTAAAGTAACAATCAATTAAGTGACGTTGTCAAACTGGAGTGGAGTGGAGTGCTGTTAAAGGGGCAGTCAGACAAGTAACCTTTACTTGACAAAGGTGGCTCTGGCAGTTAGTCAAGACGCGTGCCAGACACTTACACCTGCATTTTTTTATGAACTACAGCTGTTGAAGTGGGAAAAGGGTTGCACGTGCTGAATAGTTAGTTGTAAATAGAGAGGTCATTGATATTGCATATTCAGTAGGGTTACAAAACGACGTTGATGTAATGTTGAACATTTTTTTTTAATCATCACACAAAATCAATAAGATAATGAGATCTTGCGATATTTGGTAAATAGGAAGGTGTACTTATTTTTATGTTTAAAATAATTAAGGTACTAGGATATTATAACAGTCATGGATATGGCGTAGGTGATTTCTAATTATTTATGAAGAACAATAAATAGGCAGACGTTAATAAAACCCAAGTTCACTAGCGTTAGTTCCAAGTTTTGAAAATGTAGTTATTCTTTTTTATTAAAATTCAACCAAAATTTTAAGTACATAATAAGGAATTTCAATGCAGGGTAATTTGATCCAAAATTCTCTGTAATAAGTTATTTACATGTTGGTACATTCTGTAATGGTTATTCATTTGAATAAAATGCGTAGCTACCATGCAATAGGCAACTGAATACCAAGTGTCTTATGTCAATAAAAATCATGAGCTGCATGTAATGTAACGCATTTAATGCGTATGTTAGGTACGCGGCAATATAATATAGATCGTATTACAAATTAAAATATGATGTTAGGTTACGTCGAGTAATGGCAGCTCGCCGTCTGATCAAGGATAATGCCCAGGTCGTGTTTGACGCGCGCCTGAAAGAACTGTTAGCAAACTGACGACGCGACGCCTCCATAGGCTTAGACCTGCCTGTCTGTGTTCTTGTCATACTTTTGCCAATTGCATCATCATCACGATCGTCAGCGTTGTTTCATCCTCTGAATTGTATACTCCAGAATTGTATTCACGTTTATATTATAAACTAGCTTTTCCCAGCGGCTTCATCGTAGCTCGTAGCGTTTTGTTAAATGTTTAGCCTTCCTTGATAACTGGACTATCCAACGCAAAAATATTTTTCCAATTCGAAGCAGTAGTTTCTGAGATTAGCGTGCCCAACCAAAAACTCTTCTGTTAGTTTTAGATTAGTATATGTTCCGTTTTTACGTCAATACAGAGATAGATAAGGACCCTAGACGGTTATAGACTAAATGAGTGAACCCGTGGGCAACAACTAAATTGTTATAAAAATCCCACATTTTATTAACCCCTGAATTCACCCAATCCCCAACCCCACAAAACCCCATTAGGACCGCAACGCAAACAATTGAAGTACTTCCACAGGTACGTTTGTTTGCACCTGTACGGTACACCCGTAGACCGACATCGATATTTCGGTCGCGTGCTCGCCTGTACGTGACTCATGCACTGCCGTGACGCCTGTCGTTACTCGTCGGATAACGCCACAATACACTTTATAGTGAGTTCATTAAACATCTGCTATTGTTTTTTGATTGTGTTTTTTTTAGGCTGTGTCACAATATTCCGGTTGATAATTATTTACATGAACGAATTAGGCCCGGTTTTCACTTAAGTGGAGAGGGGGGAGACGAGGGGAGATGTGTTTTGAATAAACAACCAAATTAGTTATTTCTACAAGTTGAGAGAAGATGTGGTCGTAAACCGGGCCTCCTGTGTCAAAAATAGTGTGTAACACTTTAACAACAACAATTTGACTTCCACTACTCCTAAGTAGTGGAAGTCAAATTAGCATTTGTTTCATGTAACGTGCTGGAATCAAAATAGTGTAAATATTACCCTAATTTATATTTCAGTCAAATCTAAACGAATGATTGATGACTTGGGCCAATTGAAATTTATTAACACTAGATGTTGTCAGTGGTCGCGGGACTCACGAATTACCGTGACCCCGGTACGTAAAGGACTATTGAAGGACACCGTGGATTTTAGTCAGTACGAGTCTGACAGTCCCGCCCGCTCTGCCCTGGGTGGGAGGACTCATGTGAAGATTTTACCGCGTAAAAAAAAAAGATGTTGTCAGTGGTTTCGTCCGCGTAGTTTTACTCGAAAATTATCTCACTGGTAACACGTGGTACTGAGATAATACTAAGCTGAAATTCATGAAGATCCGTTCAGCTTTTCTAACCTGATTGAGTAAAAAGCATCCAGATCCGTTCAGCCTTTCTAACGTGATTGAGTAAAAAACTGTTATATTTGTTGACATTACATGTCTTTTAAACAGATTTTTTTAAAATAATAGCTTATCAATAAGAGGCCAAAGTTCAATAGATATTGATAAGTTAGTATTTACTGTTACATTCAAAAACTACTTAGTAGTTCATGAATAGGTTGTTGATTTGAACTCACATCCAAGTTCACATATAACATCGATGAGTAAGAATATAATACATTTGCCAAATTACGGAACACCTTCTACCCACTTTTGTCGTGTCTTTGAACTTCAACAAAGAAGGTCGTAAGTTCAAATCAAACTTTGTCGAACTAATCAACACCTAACCAGGTATAATTTATATCAATAAATTCATATATTACAATCTCTTATTTGTGTGAAGATGTGGCCGCCTCAGGGAACACCATAGGCCTCGGACATGTCTTTAGACTTATATATCTATACTAATATTATAAAGCTTTCAGAGTTTTTTACCCATTCTTCTCCATACGAACCTAACCTTGCGAATGGGTGTAGAATCAATCCCATCCCATCCTATTTTCTTTAATTTTAATACAAGTATTCGATGTTCAAAAATGCCTCTCCTTATTGAAATAAATAATATAATTTGACTTTGACTCAGAAATTCCTAGTTCGAATAGAAACATTATTGTTGTGTTGGATAATTTGTTTATTGCGGAAGGCTATCACACTACGACCCACAGAGGCTGGGCAGCAGAGGTGGAACCACGGGCTAGTTTATTGTATAGGTCCAGATTTCCGATTTCCGTCACCGATGTCATTGATGTCCAAGATTTTAGAAGGTATATAATTATGAATTGAGAAATACACATTGCTGCTTGCCTGGGTTTTAAACTCACAAAGCATGGAAAGCGAGGTTCTATACCTGCGGGCCATTATGACTACTATACAAAAACATATTAATTCCTGTACATAATGATTCAAAACATAGGTACATTATGATGTTAATAATAATGTGTCTATTACAAAATCTGATATCATATGCTATAATAATTACCTATCTATTATATATAAAAACATACATGTTGTTATAAATAGATATCAAAGTGTTATCAAATAACAATGCTGTTTTCCAGAGTTATTATTCGCGTTTTTCTGTTTCAAGGTTTTTCCGCGCTAGATATTATTTTTGCACGTGTATGTTAATTTAATTCTCCTATTATTACAATAGAAATGGTTTTTATTTTGTCATGGAGTTGAAGCTTCTATTTAGAACGATATTGACAAGTAAATGATTAATTATATTTTTTGTTGTTAAAAGAATGTGTAAGTCTTAGATAAGAGGCTCTAGGATGAATTTTACGTATGGCCGAACGTGCTTGATTGAAGTTTTACGACGTAAGTCGTATGGAAAGTGAAAAAGCGCTTCCACTGTACGAACGAGGAATTCATTATCAATCAAATTAGCGTCAAAGTCCCCGTTTTCTGTACGTCACAAAAATGTGAAAAGTCGTGATAAGGACTAAGCTTGTTTTGTGTGTCTAATTGCGAAGATTTTAAGAATGGTAGGTGATTTAATCACAATGATTTTTGTGTTAGATATTTACTTTTAAGTACATCTGAGAAAGACAAACGGCGACGGTCCGTATTTCAAAAATGTCACAGGCATCGAGTCTAAGTAGGGTTTATTTCGCCATTAATAATAATCTTCATCGTCTAGGTTCTAGTTTTAATCCTCTGTTTGCTTTTCGTAATAACTTACAGACAGACTTTGTGTGTGTCCTAAACTCTTGGTTCAGCTAATTAGTAGAATGTCTTGCAAGTTCGTTTATTATTTATTTGCAGCAATTCGTTACTGAGACAGCTAGTACTTTGGGTTGAAATCTATTAGACAGACGCCGGAGCATTTGTTAAGTCTAACGTAAAAGAACGACGAAGAACAAACATTAGCTCAGTTTGTTTAAAGTTTCCTTTTGCTTATTCTTTAGCAGTTTTATTTATAAAGTTTTACAAATTCGCAGCTCCTAAAATTTTAATTAGTAAGTGTCTTTTTAATGAGATGAATTTCCAGAATTTTCCCTAATTAAAACCACTTTGACTATGTCATGAACAGTTTCCATTCCATAATTAATTGCATGTTATTGGGTTTGTCGCGGGACTGTTTCGTTAGTTAACCGTGAGCCTGGAAAGTAAAGGGCTATTGAAGGATCATATGGATTGATGGATTTTAGTCAATACAAGTCTGACAGTAGGTATGGGTGAGAGGACACATTTGATGATTTTACTACGATAAAAAAATAAATGTTATTGGAATTATAACGACAAGTGGAAAAGAATTCGATAAACGTAAAGGTTTAAAGGTTCATTCAATAGTTCGTGACACAATGTGGTTTTCAAATTACTAAAATGATTATTGTACTTAAGTGAAAAAATCTAAGTTAATATGGCCAAATTCAAATAGAGGCGTTTATATACCGGGAACACGTGCAAGTGTCGTAATCTTATGTAGGTAGTATTTGAAATAGTGGCTTATCTCAAGATAAGAATGTATTGCCTTCTACGTATTGTATAGCGATTACATTAGAATTTTTATGCCACGGTGACCGACGTCGGGGAAGAAAAATGGTTTACTCGAATATTAAATCAGGCGTTTTCTATATATTTACTTGATATTAGAATTTCAAATAACGTAAGAATCACTTAAATGTTATATTGTATTTTCAAGAACTCGCGACGGGAGCTTGCGGCTTGATGAATTTCTACAAAAACATTGATTTATGTTATACATTTTACTCACTGCTGTAAAAGTTTCGACTGATCCAAATAAAAGTTATCCAGCTAACGTTACTTACGTAATTGTAAATATGAGTAAGTGTGCTACGTCGCTACGACACTCGTAGCAGAGGTCAATCGTGCTCCATTGAGTGCTACAAAAGTTAAGTATGACATGAGAATTGACGTCTAACAACAAACGATACCATTGTGCTCATGACTGATTGCAACGTGAGACGTTCACTATTCGTGAAAGAAATTGCAAAATTTTCGAGGAAACATCAGAAATACCACCCTCCGCGGATTGAGCAAGCGAAATTCCAACAAAAACGATTTTATGCAATTACGCTTAAGTTGTCCGGAGAGTTATTACTAAACCGAGAGCGCGGTCACGCCGCCGTAATGTTCGCCGGGATCGCTCGTGCGAGTCACGAGCCTCTCACAGCCTTATTCAGCAACAGAATCCAGCCTTTTACCGTCTTTTTGCCCTTTGTAAAGGTTATTTTTTACGAACGCAAAAATACACGGCCGAGATATTCGCACGTCATTTTTACAAGTGCGTTCCATGTTCGATATTTTTTATTCCAATTTGTGACTGACACGGAGCGTCTGTCTGTATACAATAGGTTCGTGCTTCAAAAGGCGAAATCAAAAATTTTTAACCGTAAAATAATATGGATACATTGATTCTAAAAAGTTTTGCTGGAAGCTTTTCGCATCCAAAATCGACATGAAAATTATTTGAGCTTTGTATTTCGATTTTATCCAATACAAATACGTCTCCACAATAATAGTAATAGTAATATTACAAAACAAATCTGGGCAGTGGTTCGTCCCGACGTCTGTCGCATGCCATCACGTCGGGGCCGCTTTATAAGAGCAACCACACTCACCAACTACATTATTAAATAGGTAGTTGCTTATGCACCTAGTATGTGATGAAATGTTTCTTGTCGGCTTCTACAAGGAACGCTCGAAGCGGGAATTTAAAATGTAATTTGACGTGGTGAATAAATGAGGTTGAGCTTTTGTGCTGGCACCGAACGTACTGGTACAGGTTCTCTTTTCATAATTTAGGAATTAAACAGTAATTTTCTAAACTCAAAGGTCAACATGCTTAACAAACCTAGCTTGACGTTCACCTTAAATCGTTGGTCAGTGAGACCACATTCCGTATGCGAATAAAATCTCACACATACCACGGTTCATTCCTCCGGGAAGACTCTCTCATCAGACATTCCGAATAGATAAAACGAACATACTCCTACTTTATAAACCCGTGGAAAAATCAAAAGTCTTTATCCCATAACGTATATTTTTATCCTCTACACGACATCCATTTCTAAAGTTATTTAAAGAGGTTTTGTTAAGTGTGTGAAAATCCCTTTTGTTCGTCTGAAGAAGGAAATGGACCACCCGCGCTTTGAAAAAGTATTTTTCAGAAGGATAAACGGAGATTACCATAGTGAGCTTTTATCGCAATCATGCAAAAGAGGTTATCACTATGTACACACATTATAATACTCTTGCGTTCTACTTAATACAGGAGACTAGGAAATGGGAATTATCTTTGCTATAGAATAGACAACTTTTTGATATTTTGCTATTCTGAACTTATTTTTAAAATATAAAAAGAAAAGATTAGATTTTTTGTATTTAAATTTATAATCGATAAACTGACAAAGTACTTAACCGATTTTTACACTGTTGCTTAAAAAGATGCATTATTTTGAAAAAATACCAGAATTGCCGATTTGCTGCCGCCATTTTCAAACGTAGCCTGTGCCAGTTGTAAGTTTTTAATAAATTGACACAAAATATGGCTAAGTTAGTAAGTTCTTTACTATTCAACATCTATAAATCTTTGTTTGTTTGTGAGACCACAACTTTTGTGTTGCTAATGCGACGGAGGGGAACTTATTTCGCGAGTCACATGCAACAGTACCAGTCAGAGACTGTTACCATACCATTACATTGTTGAAAAACCATAAGGAGGTAGAAGATATACATAATTATGTTGGTACCATATCCAAGTTGGGAAAGTATTATCATGTTTTTCAATCAGGAATTTCCTAGTACCAGCCCGCAGTTTGTATATTTTTGACATAACTGGCAAAATGTGGAGTAAAGTTCTGTCGTACTTTGCGCGGATTACATACATTCGTGATATTACGTGGGGATGACATTTTAAAGCCTTTTTGTACTGTTCTAGAGTCCGCGCTGCGACTGAAACCTTTTTGACGAGGCTCTAGTGTCTATGTCATTAAAAGAAATTGCATTTAAAAATGAAGTACCACGAATTTTCCGCAGGTCATTAGTAGAAGCGTGGACTCTATGGCCGCTTGTATACATCCGTTTTTTTCAACGGACAACGGACCGTCTCGCCAGATTCGCGGTGGTGATTGGTTAATGAATGTGTGTTCATGCATCGGACATCTCTCCGGCGAAGAATACAAGGATATATCTGCTTATTGACGGTCCGTTGTCCGTTGAAAAAAAAAGGACGTTTACAAGCGGCCTAAGTAATATTTGTTCATAAAACGTCAGTGCAACATAGCTATTGAAATGATTCCTCCAGCAATTGGGTATTTAAATCACCACTTAATTGACATACATACTTATTATGAGCTGCCAAAACGCGATTGTTCCATAGATTCTGCATGGCAAAAGCAAAGTATGACGTCATTAATAACTTAACTCAGTGATGTTATTATTTATTGATTTTAGAGCTACAAAAAGTATAATTTAACTGTTGTTTGAAGCTTTAAACGGCACTTCGGACCTAAAAGTTTTTTTTTGTCGTGGTAAAATCATCAAATGAGTCCTCCCAAGGCAGGGCGGGAGGGACTGTGAGACTTGACTGACTAAAATCCACGGTGTCCTTCAATAGCCCTTTACGTACCGGGATCACGGTAATTCGTGAGTCCCGCGACCCCGGCAGGCAATAATAAAAGTAAACAAAGTAAAGTGTTTAGAGAAATTTTATTTTGGAAATGTTGGTCAATAGAGTCAATTGATGTCTAAAATTCAATTCAAAATTTTGCATTGAGAAATAAAACATTTTATATTCCAAGAAGGTTTGCAATAAACGACGCCGGTAAAGTACTTTGTAAATCGTGGGAGTCGTGTAACTATGTGTGTTGATGCTGAATTCATCTTCATTACCGCTCGGTGCGCCGACGTTCAAATGAGATAAGTTTTAGTATTCCATGTTCCATAGTTCCATGTGCAATGTTCCCTAACGCGAGTTAAATAGGCTTTCACTTTAGTTTCCTCAGGCGAAAGTAGAGATAAATCTCGTGGGATAGCTAAGGCGATTAGGTAAAGATTGCTTTGCTGATGTAATCTTTTGTGATGCCAAATTGATTATTATCGTTGATAAGATTGTGTTGAGAATTGATTATCTGGGACCATTGATTTTGTAATTTAATTTAAGAATTAAGAGTTATCTCGCTTGGTTGTGTAATCGACTAATCGAATATATTTAGCTACTATATTTTATCGTATAACCCAGTTACTGGGTTGTGGAGGTCCGATAGGCAGTAGCTCCATGTAAAATACTGATATTCAGCTGCATCCGGTTTTACTGGAAACCGACCCCAATATAGTTGGGAAAAGGCTAGGCAGATGATGATTTTATTGAATATTATATATTATAATTGTTTTCGTAATACGAATTTATAAATAGTTAATAGGTAGATTAGAGTTTACCTGCCTGTAAATGGTATAATTAGGTAATAAACAAAAATAACTAATATTACAGGATATTTAACTTGCTTGCAAACCATAATAAAATAATAAGCTTTTCCACTAGGCAATTAAAATAGTGTAGGTAAGCAAAAAAGTGAAAATAATTTAAATATGCGAATATTTTGTTGGCTTTCCCGTTAAACGAGTTTGTAGCTGATCACTATATTTTATAACAGTATTGTTCGGAGTCATATCGAAACCACATACTGCGGCGTCGTTATATCAAATCCCGTTGTCTATAAAATCTTTGACATAATATTCATTTTATCAACCACCTTTTTAATACAAAACCCTGTTGATTTGATTTCGTAAGACGAAGAAAGAATGACGACGTTTCAGCTTTCATTTATCTTCCCGTTTATCCGCGACTTGGGGGAACAAAATTGAAACTTTGCCGTTTTTAAGCCCGTCCCGGGAGTTCAGGGCTCACCCCTATGGAGTCTATAAAGTGAAAATTGTATCACGCAGCGATTTTTTTATTATTACGGCCATTTTGGTTGGCGTCTCCAACGTTGATATAAAAAAGTTTGTTGGCTTGAATTTTAAACGTGAATGGGTGCGGTTTGTTATTGTTGACGCTTTGTGCTACGTGTTTGGGTGTGGGTATAATTCTAGGATCATTTTGCGATATAATTGAAGCTTTCATACACATTATTTCGTTAATAATTTATTAAAGGCAGTTTATGTTCAAAGGGTTTTGAGCTTTTGTTATGAACCGCTTTCAATGGTCCAGTTAATTCAAACGCCATCTACACAGAAGGAACCCGTTTAATAATGCAGACATCATGATGGCCGGGAGATTTACCGAACGTTAATAAAACTCATAAAATATGGAATGTAAGTGTATTGTTCCAGTCGTGGCCGGAAGTACGCCTCGTGGCGTCGGGGGATCCAATGACGTCATATTAATATCCGGTATAGCGGAACTCGGTTTCCGGGTTTGGTGCATTTCGCTGAACAGTGTAATTACCTATTAGAGATTTTACCACTTTCGTATATTTTTACGTGAATTTTATCGAGTTTATGTAACGTTTACGTTTGCGTTTTAGGCGTTTTATTATCAAGTAGGTGTGATGCACGAAAGTTGAAAAGGAAAGTTCGCTTTCTAGAATAGTCAGTACTAATTATAACAGTTAAAGTATGCGATTGTTAATACCGCTATATAGAGACGTCGTTAAGTACTATAACTGTATGCAGGTACCAAGTTTATAGTTTACAGAGACTTGTATTATAATGTATTTACATTTTTAAGGTTATTGGCTCTTGAACTAAGACTTGTGTTCGTTAAATTTTATCAGTTCGTATACGTTTTGCGATTAAAATTAACACGAGCGGAAATATTTACATTATTTACTCAATTCAAAAGTGATAAGGCGTTGTTCCTTTTTTTATCGTGGTAAAATCATCAAATGAGTCCTCCTATCCAGGCCAGGGCGGGAGGGACTGTCAGACTTGACTGACTAAAATCCACGGTGTCCTTCAATAGCCCTTTACGTACCGGGGTTACGGTAATTTGTGAGTCCCGCGACCGCGGCAGGCTTTGGCCCTCTACAGGCCCCGTCACTATGCTGACACTCCTTGAGGCGCGCGTGGAACACAACGCGCCGTCGACCCGGAAAGGCGTTGTTCCCTAGCAAGAAATTAAGTTCCATCGAATCAACAACGAAATGTAAATATTAAGAAACTTTACCTTTTATAAGTTATTCTGTTTATTTCCTAGGTTTTCCTATTCTACTATTGCGAGTAATTTTGGTCTATTTAATTAGTTCGCACGACACCATTTTCCATAGTTAGATAATGAATTCTCTTAATTTGCATACCTACATTAACAACAATGGATGATTCAATATGTTTTACTGAAGCGAAGCATAGAATTTTCTTATCATTCTTAAACAGTGAATTTAATTTGCATGGAATTACGTCACATATCATAAATTTAATGATATGTGACGTAATTCCATGCAAATTAAATTCACTCCACCTGTATAAGATAACTGCTTGGCTACAAATAGGAAGACACGAATACACGATGTAGTGTCGGCGAATATGTAAAAATCAATTGGAAGACATTGTATAATAGAGCAGGGGTTCCCAAACTTTTTCGCACATACGGGTTTAGACTTTTTTCTCGAGAACTCCTGGTATAGAGGGTAGTATTACCGTACTCCACCCAATATAGTATCCCTAGTCATCTCCACGCAACACGACGCAGACTCACGCGAACGGAACAAATCTATACTAATACCTATAATATAAAGCAGAAGAGTTTAAAAAAAAACGTTGCCTCACTGGGTTGCGTTTACAAACATAGAAACAGACATACACAAACACCCAGACCCGGAACAACTACTTGCAGATCATACAAATATTTGTTCCGTGCGAGGATCGAACCCGCGACACCCTGCGCAGCAGTCGATCGCTCAGCCACTGCGCCAACCATGTCGTTGTTTGTTTTCGTTTCTTTGTTTGTTTTTTGTTGTGTTGGTAGTCTATTTATAGAGGAAGGCTTTATATTGTACATGTGTAGACCTGTAGATATAGTCGCTTCGCTTGAGGTCGTGAACTGGACGTAAAGATCTACAAAATTGAATTTTCATTGGAATAAGTAATCCCCTATAAAATATATTCTTTATTAAATAAATTCGAAAAATATTAGCATAAGCGCACTACAGCTGCGAATTGATTTTAATTTAATTTAAAGCAGTATAAACATCAAACTGATTGGTTTAAAAGTTGCGTAAACAAAATCAAACTGACACCTTTTTTATTTACACCTGTAGATAAATAAAATGTCCAATTTGTGACGCATCAAAGTATTGGCTTGGAATGGATGAGCGGATGGAACGATGCGCCATTTTATTTTAAAATACGTAACACTATTTGCATGACAAATCGGACATGTAGTAAATGCATTCGTGTTGCTTGTACACTTGATTCAATCAGATATCTCATACATAAAGTTTGCTGTGATACTGATGTTGGAGGTAATCGATCGTTACCTTGATTTGCCTAAGCAAACGTGTAAGTACGGTCGGCATAATATCTTCTGTAACGACTGGATTATTGCTTAAAATTTTTACGTTTCCTGTAAAATCTGGAGACCGAGGTCCAGTAACTTTCAATTTACAAGGATCTTCACATAATAGATAACCATCTTTTTCATAGAGAGTCTGTGTCCCAGCATTAGGTTGACCATGTTTAAGTACAGTCAGTGTCCTTCATTACATGGCTCATTTAATAAGTCAGAAATTCAGAATAAAAAGTGGGTCAAGAAGTTCAACGGTAACTAACCGTACTACAGTACCGTATAACAAGAAAATGTTAAGATTGCTGTTCTAGGTTTTTATTATCGTGGTAAAATCATCAAATGAGTCCTATATCAGGGCGGGACGGCAGACAAGGTCAGACTCGTACTGAATAAAATCCACGGTGTCCTTCAATAGCCTTTTACGTTTCAGGCTCATGGTTACCTAACGAGTCTCACGACTCCGGTGTTGTTCTAGGTACAGCTACATATTCTCAATTTCCACCAAACTCAACGACATATGACACTACACAATTAATCATTGCACTATACCTTCTAAGAACGCTTTAAACCTTTTGTTGCTTAACACCACCTACATAAATGTTCTTCTTGTGAATTTAGTCCATCGTTATCTCTGTGCAACTTCCGTAGTGACGTCATGACGTCAGTAGGTGTCAAACAGTCCCTCTGTTAGCTATGGTCGGTTTCGTAAGTGTCCCACGTGCTTCTACTTGACTTGCCATTAGATGACATTGTTACACCATGGTTACTTTGTTTGCCATTGTTTTGGCTGTTCTCATTGGTAATAAAGAGCTGTTAATCTGTCAATCCTTCCAGTGTCCGGGCCTGGTGAGATTTCCCGTGTTGAGTCAAATTAAGCCGCAGCCTCCACTCCTGGTGGTGCCCTTCCGACAATTCCTTTAAGTTTCAGCTTTGCAACCTTAAAATTAAGATATGCACAAAATGTATCGTACTTATTGATCATCTTTTTGTTCTTGATATCACCGTCATCATCATCTGAATAACCTTTGCCCAGCTGTAGTGGTAGGGTTCAAATCTAACCGAATGCAGCTGAATTTCAGTATTTAAATATAAATAGAAACGAAAATAACAGAGAGAAAGATACAACTCTATTACAGTCAGTCAGTCAGTAGATAGTTCAGCTGTTGTTACTTGTCACTCAGCCTCTCAGCGACAATTGTGACAAGTTTGTGGGCGTGTAGAAAGTATGTCTAAATTTATGGACCAGCTCCGCCCTTAACTACCCATTGTCTCTGGTTTAGAACAATAGTACGATCTTGTGTGTTACCTCTATGGTTATTTTAATTTCCCTCGGTGACCTTAAATTTTCCTCTGGTTGGCTTTGTGAGTGCCCTGTTTAATGACAGTGACTTGAATAAATATTGTTACGGAAAAAGTCGGTCAGCTGAGGAAAATTACTCTTTGTGTTGTAGGCAGTCATTTACATATTGACATGCTGTTGACGCATCATACTTAGGCTGTGCGCAGACCCGAGTGAAGATGTCTTTAAGCTAGATATACAGTTACATGAATCTCTTGGCTTTTGAAAGTTTTTCTATGCATATGCCGCGCTGTTTGTTCTTAAATCTCTTCTAATCTCTAGACGCTGTTATTCAGGCGCCTTAGAATTTTACAGAATCATAAAGACAATCGAACTCTTTCAAAGCAACAACCCTTAACTACTTTGTCTCACAGCTATAATTTATAAAAAACCACCCACAGCTTTTCCTATAGGAATATTGTTCTTTAATCATAAGCTTCATCTGAAGCTTCCTAGACAAAACTTTACTTTTAATTGCAAATGTTGCTGCAACGTAGGTTACATCGAGTGTCACGGGGAGTCAGCAGGGCTTAAGTTGTCGCTTCCTGGGACACGTTAAAGCCGCGTGTCACGAGCCGGGCTAGTGTCTGGGGCATTACACGATCGAGTGCGCTGCCAACGCCGCCGTGCGTCGGCCGTCGTGAATGTATTAAATACTGAGTTCATTAATTCAATGCTTATTTCTCTTTGAGGTTTTTGTCGGATCGTTATTAGCTTTTACGGGTTACTTACTTGAAAAATAAAGGCACATTAATCCTAGTATGTAGAAAGCAATGGTCCTTGGGAGTTGTGTGGTTTCTACGATGATATTGTTCTTCTTCAAGAAATCTCTTTGTTATCCAGTACTGTTTTCCAATATGGTCGCGATAGGGCTCTTGGGAATATATCGGGAAACTGCATCTGCAGTTGTGCACGACTATCCTCTTCTGGACATATTCTTGAAAATAACAGTGTCTTAAATATCAAGTCAACCTAAATTAAATTAAAAGCAAAATAAAAATCCTACTTACAGATTAAAAATATGGAACGAGACGTGATATCGGTCCTTTAAGAAGCCTTCCTTACTAACAGTACAACTCCTTCGAGCATAATCGCCTCCACTACTATTCAAATAAGTCTCTCAACATTAATGCATCTTACATTGCATATAAAGCACGCTTAGCTAATTTTATGCCATCATTATCGTGCAACGTCAACGTTGCCATGAATGGAAAGTAGGCGACGTTGCGTGTTGCATGCTGCATGTTGCGGTCACAATTATTGGCTGTGTCATAACGTACGACGCATATTGAAATTATCATGGCTAATTATATCGAATAACATTGCCGTGCGTGTGTTTATGGACACGTAATGGGTTGTTTGTTTATTGATTGAGGTGTCGAAATGAAAGTTGGAGAGAAACACATTGTAAGTACTCGTGGCTAAGTCAATTATGCCTACCTATGTGTTGACACATAGTGGAAGACAGAAGTATCTGAAAAAGGACTTTATTAAGTCAGATAGACATCAGACAGTTTTGTTATTTTTCACAAGGCTATATACCATAATATCCTCATGGAAAAATAAGAAATTGCAGCCATTCGAAACGATAATAAAAATTGCAGAAGCGACTGGAACTAATACTCGTATAATCTAGACCCTTTCATAGATTAATTTTATCAGCAAAGATTAAATAGAATCAAATACCCCACAAATCCACAAAAAACCTGTACAGTATTAACCATGTTTCCATTAAATTTTACTGCCATAGTTGAAGCTTAAAGCCGAGCCTCCAGTCAATATCTCAACAGATAGAACCCGTAGCGTTCACAAAACATCCTATGTTAATTGATACTAAACACACAAGTATAACCTTGATATTCGACGTGGGATAGGATTGCGTGCGTAGATTGACCTTTGTGGATTGCTAAATTGTCGGGAACTGGTTTTGTATCGCTATCCAACGTTCAATAAAACGTAAACAAACGGAACATACGCACAAAATGGCCGCCTAGAGGCCTCGCATTGTACGATACATTCCTTTGGAGGCTTAAAAAAAGTTTATGGAACCAATGAGGTCGAAATTCGAAATGAATTCGGCCAATGAAGTATCGAACGTCGGACTATATGTTATGGAACAAAAATAGAGCGGTACTGGTATTATTTATTAATATTAGGTGAGAAGATACTATATTTTAAGAATATGAAATTCACGGTTTCTAGGAGAAAAATCCAGGCGAACCACGAAACCAATTCGTAGCAGAGTGCCAAGCCAATATCGTTCCATTCTCGATATGTTCTGGTTTCCATCATATTTTCCGAATTGAAGTTGAATTGTATCGGTATCAATAGTGCAACTGCTCTCATTGTTTTACCCTTTATTGGATCGAGAAGATTCGATGTCAGTTCGTAAATCAGTTACATTGATAGATTAATTAATCAATTGTAAGTTTTTGATTTCGCCGTTTATTTAAACTGTTATTAGTTTAAAGCACCGATGTTTTTAGACCAATATAATATATTTTTTATATTATTGACCAAATTGGTTTCATGTGTAAAATAAATTCGGGAAAAAGATTCTGTTTTCGAGTTTTTCTGTTTCGTTTGAAAACTTTTAATTTTCAAATTATACTTTACTTTACCTATTTTATTGAAAAAGCCATTGCGTTAAAATACTCTAATATTTGAATGAAACGAACCCGGTTAAAATTTTGTCATAATTTGTAAAGGCTCACAATATTATTTACGAAATAACGTCGTTTCTCCTTTACTGATCAGAAAGGTTAAGCACGGCCACTGAACCAAGGTAATTAACATAATTTCGGGAAGATATTTGGGATATGCCCGGATGGAAGCTCCTGATGTTTTAATCAAGATCAAAGTCAAGGTCGGAATATAATGAAGCCTGTAGGATACCAGACTTAAATTGAAGCCGTAAAAGTAACCTATAAAAAGGTAAAATAATTTTGAGTTTAAAAAGGTTTCGAGTTTAAGTAGACTAGAAAAGGTCTGTTCTAATCAGTTTAAAACAGTACCCAGCACGTTCACTTCATCATGTTTGACCACTTCGGGCTGAGCGTAAGTCTTGTACACAGATCTACAATAGGTGTACTCAAACAGCACCGAGTGTTCTGGGATTGCAGCAGTGTAGTGCACTCATTGTTCGAGAGCAGTAAACGTAACACTTAGATAGAATGTTAATTGCACATCGCCGGATAGGATTACAGAGACGTCTTTGTTTGACAAGCACGATCCGTAAACGACGGGTCCCTGTGACGCTGTTTGTTCGGGTCCAGGTAACTTATTACGAAGGTTACGCCGACCGTAATACTCTGTCTTATTCTATACACTCAGCAGTTTTTAACAACCTTTTACTTCTCGTATACACGGCAGAGATTATCGTTATATAGTCGTTTTTGTAGTCAGCTATTTCTCGCGAATCTTAATTTACATTTTGGTAAACCGTGTCAAAAATAAGCCTTCAGCTAATCTGTATTCTGCCTAAAGTTGGAAGCTTTGGTCTCTTGTTTGGTTAGCCGAAATTGAGGAACGCAATTAGGTTACGAATCAAGTTAGGTGAGCCAGACAACTTGATACTACAGTCAAATATTAAAAAACAGAGAACGATTTACATTGCGGCAAAACTTCTACTACTAAAAGATGCAGCTTCTCGAAGAATTTTATTAATTTATTTATAGCTTTACGCTTGGTGTCCCTAAGGGGCTGACTGGAAAACGACACCAACATTAATTGCTTTGGCGCAAAACTGGTACTTAAGTGCCAAATTACAGACCGAAATGCTGCTAGAAGTGGCAACGACCTTTTGACTTTTTGTCCCTATTTATTTGGCCTGCATAAGTTCTTTCGTTTATTTTTAAAAGGGTTGATAGAAAACCTTATATGAGTATTCCAGCGGTTTGCTAGTGGGTAGTATTAAAACAATGCTCCACACAGGCACTCGAGCCTCATCTTGGAGCCCGCCTCGAGGGCTCTCACTCGGGTCGACTCGTAGCTGAAGCTTAATCGCGCCGTGTCTTCACCCTGTTACCTTATTGTGGAAAGCCGGCCTATGTGCACTCATGTATATTGAACATTTGTATTATTTTTCCAAGTTATGGTAACCGATAATACAACTTTTTTATTCGATTGCTGTAAAAGTCAGCCTTAATGCCACAAGTATTAGGTAAGTTCGACTCTTCTGCTACTAGTCGACCCTTGTTTTTCACAAATCTTTGGGACTTAAAAGATGGAATAGCATACTAAAATGGTGGTTTACTATAATGTATATATTTTCGAAGAGCATAATGTACCAAAAAGATATGCGATCTTGAAGAATTTAACGAAACAAAAGAATAACTGTTGTAAGAGAATCCATTGCGGTAGGGCTCGAAACAGGTTATATTACACTACTGTCACGGCTAAGAACTTTAATGGTATGCAATGACGGGAAACACCTGGCTCCCGAGTAGTCCCGAGTCGCGGACGCTGCGTTTATTCTTATAAACCGAATTATGCGAACGAAGACTTAATACCAAGCACTTACTCTTGTCTGGTAGCGCGAATGCGAATGTCAAAAAAAAACTAGATTTGATTGATTGTCTTTGTTTACTTCGACAAGCAATGCTGTCGAGAACTGACCGAATACGATTGACATTCCATAATTGTTTTTTTTTTGTAGACTTTTTTTAAAAATAGAATCGTTTTTTGTCTGCCTAGTCATTATGCCTATAAACGTTTAGTTTTTATTGATCTTTCCGCATATTCAGGTGTTGTTTCTGTGGCGTAAGACTTCGCTTAAATGGTAATACCAGATTTAGTGTTGTCGGCAACGCGAAAGTAATATAAATGGCTTTATTCAACCAAGTCTATTATAGTTATCGCGGTGATTATTAAGTTTAAGTGCAAATTGTGGTAAAAGGTACAGAACTTTAGGATATACGAGTATCTTAGTACTGATACAGGTTAAGTTGGTATATTAACACGTTGTAATGAGGTGATTAGACGAACTTTTAAGTGACTTCGGTATGAGTCAGTAAGCATAACATCACCTCTAATCTCTGAAAACTTATGTAGAAGCGTACTTAATAGTAAATACACACGTTTCGCTATGTTTTAGTCTCTAGTCTTTCTGGCAACTATTAAGATTTTCTTATGGAAAATCTCATAAACACTTTTCCGGACCTGGGAATCGTACCCAGGACTCGTTTTCAGCAGTTTCATTTGTGACTACTTAATCAATAAGTCAGGTACTTTTTTGAGCATTATTATTCTCACACAGTGTATCTACATTTTTGGTTCCGCAAAACGTATCAACTGACGAAAATGAAATTGAAAATTCCATTACCTTCATAAAGATACATAATACAAAACGTGACGAGTTTCTGTTTTGACGGTTATTACTTATTACATGACACACAGAAATTGAGTTTTTTGGGTACGTGACTTCACGTGACGAGGAAAATTAGTCTGAAGTTGTTTGGATCCCTAATGTCAAATAACCTGAATATTCTGTGCCCTATCTTCCCTAACGAAACAAATTATGTACTAAAACCTAAGCAGAAAAAAGCTGTTGATGAAATAAAATAATAGGTATGTCATATTAGAGTCCTCGTATTTTGTATAGGTACATGAAATCAAATATCACCATTCGAAATAAATTTGTTACGGAAAGTCCTTTTTATCGTGGTAAAATCATCAATTGGCATCTTGAGTGGTGGTATTCCTTCAATGGCCCTTTATGTTCCAGGATCACGGTTAGCTGACAAGACAGTCGCGTGACCCCGGGTTACAGAAAGCCCTTAGTTTAATAAGATCACAGTCAGAAAATGTACAAAATCATAAAGATTCTTATCGCTCATCCCACTAATGTTATAGACGTGAAAGTTTGTTTGGATGGATGGATGTTTGTTACTCTTTCACGCAAAAACCACTGAACAGATTTCGATAAAATTTGGTACACAGTTGGTTTATAAAAAGGATTAACACATGGGATAGTTTTTATCCCGATTTTAGGTTCCCGTGGGTTAATTTTCGAGTTGTATCGGGTGAAACCGCTGGCAACAGCTAGTACATATCTATTTTAAGATAAAAGGGAGCCTCATTCTTTATCAATGTCCTTGAAAATGTCTTAGCCACAGAACCAATCCCCACAAATGATGGAGTGGGAGTGTCTTTCAATATGTCTAGCGGTGCGCGTGCTACGCCGGGAATTTTCCGGGAGTATAATGTCCATTCATTTTTTAGTTAATAAAATCTTTGAAGGGCTCGGGTGTAATCTCACAAATTAAGGTTTTTTACAGTTTGATTAATGCATAATCATAATTATGTGTAAAGCAATGACCCCTCCTCAATAATAATGCTTACATTTTGTAAATACTCTAAGACTTTTGTTTTCATAATCTTCGTGCCCTTTGTGTCTTTTGATATTTCTGCTGATCATACAATGCAAATATCTTTATTTCCTTTATATCATGTTAATTAGAGAAATTGTTTAAGAGGCTACATAAAGTAATAAAACAAATGAAACATCAAACGACCGCTTCACAGATTGCTAACACACTCATACCGTAATTGTTATAAGACAATCTTTGGTCATCCTAGATTCCCTAAGTTATAATGACCAGCTAATTACAGATACGTTAAAAATGTGGTTAAATTTGGATTGAGCACACCATATAGATGTTCATCTATTTTGACGACTGTACGTTGATCGTACTGAAGGCATGTTCACCAATCAACTCATACAATTTGTATTTGTCCAAACAATTCCATCAAGCTATTCCGTCCGTTGTTACAGATATATAATGACAGCACAGATAGCTGATAGCTAACCAGTCCATACCAACCGAGCTGTTTGCTCGTGACCAGACGATTTAGTTTCTATAGGAAAGTTATTACCGGCATATTTATTTGAATACGTGGGCGCTTGCACAACACTCGCTATTATACACCCGTGTAGGGTGGCCACACGATTGCTGGCAGGATTGGTGACTAAAATAAACTTATTTGCATATGATATATCGGTATGTAGTTGATAAAGTGTTTGTAGTTTGTTGTTAGTGGTTTAGTTTGCAATTAGTCGTGTTCTTTGACTAAAAGCTCTGCTCATGTAAACTTTGTTAGGACTTTGTGTTCTGTTCTATGTTTTGTCGTCTAGTTGTGTTGGCGAATCTCTACTGTCACCTCTCATTACGCGTCATTGTTCAACGTAATTATGCCTCAGTAATTACTATTTGCTTAGGTTAACAATTCGTAGCTTTACCCTAAAGCTCTTATGTATACGTACAATTGTATACATACTCGTAGATGTATAGTTGAATAGTCATGATTCAGAGAGCAATAAACTCTAGATTATGATTCATCTAGCTAGGTGATACAGGAATGTTTAAGATTCGGTCTCAATTTGAACAGACTCGGGGTACTTCGGCTAGCCTCGGGTTCTGTCGACAGGGATCCGACAGGGAATTTAATCTCAACTCGCTGTCGATTAGGTGCGCTTGCGGTTTCACCGAGTTAATGCCTAGTCGTTTGATATTAGGCGGCAATGAAAGGTGTAATTAAGTCTATCTAGCAACATTAGTCGAGCATTAAGACAAATTGTAGCGTGTGGCAACAGACAGAATGTTGCTTGTATAGACAGCAAAATTAACGAGACTGCATAGGTAGGTTACCTATAATTAAATTGTATTAGATTTGATTCAAATGTTACTGAACATTAATTGCTGAATTACTTTTATAGGCTTCGATAATTTGGTTAGGCAACTCTTGCGGAACAAATAATTAAATGATAAAAAGTTGTAAGAAGGCTTTATTGGGCCATCGGCGAACAAACATTGAACAAAATAAATATAATCTGAACTTCGTCAATCAATCACTTTTCGTTGAGTCTGTTGGGAGCGATATTTCGATAACTGATTTAGGTATTTTAATGGAGACTTTAGTATTGAATAACTTAGTTGGTCTAAAGTAATGTCAATGTAATTTCTTGCCGGTTCTTCTCCATGGAATCGACCAACCCGAACCGAGCACCTGCTGTCGACGTTTTATAAGTGCCCTCATGGGCCTATGTGAAATAAAAACTTTTGATTTTGAATGCTTTCCGTAAAAGGTTTTATTTGTGGAAATTTTCTTGAAAAGTTCCTGGAATAATCTTTAATGTTCCCATTGTAGAGACGATTACGAAATTCATCATCATCATCATAGTCATCATTATGAGCCTATTAATGTTCCCACTGCTGGGATAGACCTTTTCTCTGTGCGAGGGAGTGGGCCATAATCCACCACGCGAGCCCAATGCGGGTTGATAGATGTCACATGTCTTCGAATTTTGAGTTCAAAGACATGTCGGTTTCTTCACGATGTTTTCATTCACCGTTTTGAGAGCAGTGGTGATGTAATAAATTACACAAAGTAATACTCGTGGTTGGGTTCGAACCCATGACCTACAAATCATAAGTCGGGGCCGATGCCACTGGTTCTTCTCTGCCAAAAACTAATGTAAGTTTTATAAAACGTGAAATCGGTCCTGTAATAAACATTACATAATTAATATTAAATCTCTTAGTTCAAATCCAAAGGAAGTCATAGCTACTATGGAAAAAATATTGCATCCTGTAGTATTGTAATATTGTTGAACACAGTCAATTTAATGACAGGAAACATCATTGTTTTATACGACCATTATCATAAACTGCGACTTTCGAATAACCGTACCTACAACATACGGGGCACCTGAAATATTGATCCGGCCTTTATCAAGTTCAAATGTAATAAAAATCTGCCCAGTGCGAGTCGGACGCGCACACGAAGGGTTCCGTATAAAAACGGCAAAGAAAACAGGTTTATGTATAGCCAGCCCCTCCTAAATATATGTTTTATTTTAATTTAATTATTGATTTTAAAGTCCATATATTCCTTAATATTCTGTGAATATTTCAAGCATCTACCTGTTGCCGTTATCAATATCTAGCAGAAACGAGCAAAACAATCACGTTTGTTGTATGGGAGTCCCCTTAAATATTCATTTTATTCAGTTTTTAGGGTTCCGTACGTCTGAATACAAAAACGGAACCCTTATAGGATCACTCGTGTGTCTGTCCGTCCGTCGCTTACAGTCAATTATCTCCGAATCTATTAGACCGATTAAGTTGAAATTTGGTACACATATCAATTCCTGTGACCCAAACACAGAGGTGTAACGTGAGCAGATGAAATCTGTATATGGGGGGTCATTTTTGGGGGGGAAGGGGAAAATTAAAAAAAAAAAAACTGAAAACTGCATCGTGTGGCATATCAAATGAAAGGTCTTGTTGAGAAGATCTTAAATGTATTTTTTTGTAATTTTAAAATAAATAGTTTCCAAGTTATTCAAGAAAATAGACGAAAATTGACCATTCCCCCCCCCCCCTTATCTCCGAAACTACTGAACCTAAAATTTTGAAAAAAATACAGAAATTAGTTTTCTCCTTATAGATTATAGGAAAACCTATAAGAAGTCCGTGATATTAAAATAACATGGTAAATCACTCAATATTGTGCGTACCAACTTACATTTTTTTTTTAATACGTCATAAATCGTAAACCGCAATTTATCTTTCAAAGTTACAACCAACTTTTATATAATGTTACTACGGAACCCTTTACTTGCTGCTACGGAACCCTTTAAAGGCGAGTCCGACTCGCACTTGGCCGGTTTTTTTTTAGTATTTTTTGTTATAACGGGAATAGAAATACATCATCTGTGAAAATTTCGAATATATTCGTCCAGTAACACCCCTTACTGTCACACTGTGACTAGTTGGGAAAAATATTCGTCAGCTAGTAACAGTGTTTCTGGTTGGTATAATTTAATTCACATCGGGTAACATTATTACTCGATGAAACATTTTAATACCACTCAGAAACACTAGCTTGTTGTGTGTAATATTATTATTAATATCTGTGTTTTATTATTGGTTGGGATGAAGGGTCCTTTTTTACTCTTTAGGTACGGAACTCTAAAAAGCTCATATATTTTATTTTCAAATGGTATATTACAATGAACACTTGAATGTACACATGGTTATCGCTACAAGAGAAAGGCTTCCGGCGCATGTGGAACTGGTTTGGTTACATTGTCTCACTCTAGCATTCCTGGCGCAAAAGACAGGGCGGGGCGCGCGCGCATTGCAGTTTAAACGTTCGATAAATGGGTGCAGAAGGATCATTCTGGAGATTTTTGTATTTTCTCGGAACGAGTATTTTATGTTTGCGAAAAAAATGTTTTTTTTTTTTTAAATCAATATAATATGTGTCTCTAAGTGGAGCGGAAGAGACTGTCAGACTCTTATTGACTAATTATAATTAGTCAATAATTATTCATCATTATCATCATTCTATAAATGTTCCCACTGCTGGGACACAAGCCTTTTCTCGGTGAGAGGGAGTGGGCCATAATCCACGCGGGCCCAGTGCGGGTTGGTAGATGTCACACGTCTTCGAATTTTTGGTTCTAGGACATGCCGGTTTCCTCACGATGTCTTCCTACACTGTTTTAAGAGCAGAGGTGATGAAATCAATTACACAAAGAAATGCGCCTGGCTGGGTTCGAACCCACGACTTACAACTCGTAAGTCGGGGCCGATACCACTGGGCCACCACTGCTCTCTATTAAATCTTATTAATGATTATTGACTACACTTAAAGGCGAAAAACCGTCCGTAGGAAAAATTTCTAGAATCGGTTAAACTTCTTTTTTTTTAATCGTGTACTGATTATTTATGGTACTTCTGCACTTTTCTGTCTAGTACCTCGGTATATTCAATAAGGTGCAAGGTCGCCGGCGAGACTTGCCGTGGAAGAGTCAAGGCCAGGGGATCTTTACGACTGGCAAGAGCTATGGGGCATAACGGGGAATAGCCGGGATTAATTCACTGTGGCTTAATGTTATACGACTCGAGAACTAAACGAGAGATGAAAGACAATTAAGTTTAGAGGAGATTTTTTTAAATTCTTTTTGAAAAGTTTTCTTTTTATCTTAATATTAATTGTGTAAGAGTGGTTTTAAGAGCGTTTATGCAGAACGACGTTTCATACAAAATTTAAGGGTCTTATTTTTTAAATGACTGTACTTATTTCAATGAAAATTCGTACCCGATGCGGAGAACAGTTCTAAAAAGTTAGCATAAAACATTTAAGTTAGAAAAAATTGTTCCATACAAACAGAAATTTCCAATCATCTGTGAAAGATCTTTCGAATATATTTTACTAGCACTTTGCCCGCGACTTCGTTCGCGTGGGTTACGTACTTTCCTAATTCCCCCCTTTTCACCCCATTAAAGGTTAAATTTTCAAAAACCCCTTCTTAGTGCTCCCCTACATTATAATAGGAAGCCGTGTGCAAAATTTCACATTCCTAGCCCCAGTAGTTTCGGCTGTACGTTGATATGTCAGTCAGTCAGTTCTCCTTTTATATATATATATATATAGATAGACTAACTTTGTAGACATTTGTATCCTGTTTATAAATATGAAGTTTAACTTTATCGTTTGAGTAATTTCGGAAAAAAGAATTTGAGAATTTGTAATGTGTGGACATTTAGCAGAGGTTTATTTAAAGTACGAATCTATTTATCTGTATACTAAGTGACAAATTACTGCGCTGCTTTTTTAATAATTTCCAATTCATGCCACTCGTAACCATTTTTTCTTGTCAGGCTTTTCCATCCTACTACTTGGTAAAGGCCTCCCCGTATCTTTTTATTGTCCTAATAAATAAAAATATGTTCTATATAATTCGCACCTACTAAAAGGTAGTTAGATCTATGCGATTGTCAAAATGACACATCATATATGAAATCGTGTTCAAAGGACAAAGACCTCTAGTTTGGAGTCCGTTCATTCAATAGTTGACGTCACCTCTCGTCTAAGTTCTGCATAACAAATGTTTACTTATTCAAGTTTCACAAGTATGTACACATGATAACTACTGTACTAGCAATCGCCATGTATTTCGTCCTCTTGGAAAAACGAGATAATATTACTATGTGTTTTATTTAAGAATAAGATGACCTTGACGCCATATTGTGACTTCATGCACTTTTTTCTAATACTTATAAATTCATAAATAAATAATAATCATACGAAAAAAAATACATGAAATGAACTAATTACATAAACGTTTAAGTTATTGATTCGATGCGGAAAAAAAATTAAAACTCTACTAGGCATTTTTCGTCAGACCAAAATAATTTACTGATTGATTAATATGTTATTAATCAATCAGTAAATTATTTTGTCTGACGAAACGACGAAACTTTGGTTTAACTGAAACTATTAAAAATATCTAACCTAATTATTCTCGACCTAACCTAATTATTTCTTTACACTTTTGTAAAATAAATCAAAGCTAAATTTTTCATAATTTCATTCCACTTTTAAAAGAATGGCTTTATTCATTTTTTCTTTTTTATTCCGTGACAGACAATGTAGCTGTTCGTTTTAAAAAGTAAAATGAATATCGGATCACTAGCGAGATTCCTGATAGATGTTCTTTATTCATTTTCACTTTATGCAACTCAACTAAAACGATGTCTGCTTTTATTATTCATTTTCAATGAGACTTTTTATAAGAGGAAAAGTTTTATATTTTATCTTCGGTATTCAATAGTCGTCATTGAGTTTTGCACACTTTGAAATATTGTATCAGACTTTGCAATTGCTACTAATTCATTCAAAAGACATGAAAGATTCTTCTGACAAAATCACTAAATTTGTTTCCAAACGTAACGTGAATATTTACCATGTAGCAAATAATCTTCAACGAAAGTTTCGAGTACGTTCTTTGTACCTTGTCTGTGCTGCAACTTCATTCAAAAGTTCTGCGAAGTATGCATTTCTGAAGATAGTGTGGTGAACTACTTTGCATCAGACTCCAAGGCGAAGCTCAATTTGCAAGTCACTTTTCCTTTTGCGCGATTTAATTGCTGTTTGTCCCTCTTCACTTTTGAGGTAGAATGCAATTAAGGTGCCTTTTGTTGAATGCATCTATTCGAGATTTGGTGACGGAAATGGCCAGTCTGTTTATTTTGCACAAGTGCACCAATTTATACTGAACTGTTGGGTGTTTCGTCTCTAATCACTTATATAATACATATAATATATTTTACGTAGGTACTAATACAGTTTTAGAAGTTTAATATTTATTTTTGGACGAACATTCTTAATTGTTTGAGTTGAACAGTGAAAAGCTCAGACCTATATTGCTTTGAAATTCCCTTATTATATTTAAGGATGACAAAAGACGCCAAGAAAGCCTTTCTGTCCATCAACAGGATTTGACCAAGTTACTTTTATTTTTTTGTGAAAAAATAAAATGAAATGCGTTTTTCTAAGGTTATTCATCGTTACCGATTTGGGCATTTCAGTGAGATAAAGTTATTTATAGGTTCTGAGTACCATTTTTCGCAGTAAACAATGGCGACTATATTCATGAATTCCTATGGAACATAAGCAAGAACCAGTAGTTTTTTCTTGGTAAGCAGAGGATAGTGACGGACGTCAACCGATGCCCTCGTCGGTAGGTTTCCTTATACGGAACGGATGGTCTAGCAGGCACGCTGATTGCATAGAATGGCTTCCAAAGTACTTTGGAAGCTACACGCTACCCCCTACCGTGAGACCTTAGGAGTTTATGACTACTGTACCCTAAATGATAGCTTTAAACCTTGTCCATGTTTACTAATTACTTTCATTGCAACATCTCCAGCTTGCAAATTAAACTTGAAGCTGTAATAATTTATTAAATTATACGTCTACTAATAGATATATATCTAATCGAGCTGTAAGTTTACTTGTATATTTCAGTAGATAACATTTATCGTAATCAGGCTTTAATATACTGCCTATTTTATCATATAATCTAGGATATACTGGAGTATTCGTACAAGCTGTTTTCTGTATTTCTGAGTCTGATTGAAAAGGAAGTGTTTCTAAAAGAAGGCCAAACGCCTACCAGTTTCGCCGGACTGTGTATACGGATAACCGTGACACTGGAACGTAAAGGGCTTAAAGGTAGACAGTGGATTTTAGTCAGTACGAGTCTGATAGTCCCTTCGGCCAAAAAAAAAGTATTCCTAAATGTGTTATAGACAAAATTAGTACCGCAAAGATCGTTCGTAAATAAATATTGGCGGCAAAGAAGCAAGAATGTGGGATACATTCAATCGAACTTTGCCAATCAGCGGATGTAACAAGACAGGGAATCGTTAAGCGCAGCTTCGTTTACACAAGTACACAGCGGGTTTAGTTCGTTGTTTACCATCCCTATTACTTTGTGTTAGTTCACTTGCATTCCAGTTATCCAGTTTTATTATAAGGTTTGTCTCAAGATCGAAACGTCAATAGTAAAGGATTAATGGATTCAGTTGTTGATATTCAATCTATAGTAGGCCGGGGTCTGTATATCCCGACAGCAGGCAAGCAGTAGACCTTGGGGACTTCAAGTCAAGAGTGAATAGGTTACTTCTAGGATAGCGTGCTGCTCCGTCGACCACATCTTCGTTTGCCATCAGGCGAGATAGTGGTCAAACGCAAACCTATCATTGAATAAAAAACAATAGCGAACCAAAATTATGGACGTAAATATGAATTTAACAGATATTTGTTTTAGTATAATATTGGACACGAATAGAAAAAGTTCCGTGTTATTTTTTGATGTATGAAATACAGTTAGCTGAAAGAGGTAAAATGTAATTTTACTGCTAAATAATTAACGGTAAATTGAATTTATCTATAATATGTATGTATTTAGAAATATATAAGTATGTTTATCAGTTGTCTAGTACCCATAACACAAGCTCTGCTTAGCTTGGGACTAGACGGCGTTGTGTGATAGTTGTGGGATATTTATTTATTTGTTTATTTATTTTATTGTGTCATCTTCTCATCGAGGTAGCATGAAAATTATATGCTGTGCTACTGTGAAAATAAAATAACTCTTCGTATTTTTTGCAGCAGCAAGGATTTTAAAACTGATGGAATTTTCAATCTACTCGTACATATGATAATAATTTATTGTTCCGGTGTTAAAACATAATAAATGGAATCTGAAAGTTTTCGATCCTCCATTTTGTTAAATAAAGGAACTGATAGAACTGTATCAACTGGAAGAACAATAGAAATATAAAAGGTGTTTAACCTAGTCGAGTAGGAGGCAGTTCAAACGAGGCATGGGTCCTCAGGTTCCGCAATAGATTGCTTCCCGGCCCGGGGCGCCTGTTCCGCGGTCTCAGCCTTTGGCAGGCGCCTTCAGGGAGCCGAGCTGATGCGATGAATCGAAATGTTTCTTTTGATTCGACGCCAAACAGCTTGTGTAGGCAGCCACTTATCGGTATCAAATAGAACGAGCGAGCGATTGTGATTCCGGTTTATTTTGCATAAACGACGTATTACGTTTTATTTTGGGTTGCAAGGTAATGTTCTCTTACGTATTCAATGTTTTATGTAATGTGGGACTTGGAACTTAAGATTACACTATTATTTGACTTTAATCTCAAAAAGAGTATATGCAATTTCCGCTGTTGCATTATAGTATGGTTTGGACAGCTTTCTTTTGCACTAAATACTTATCGCGTCTTGTATCCATATTCTGCTGGAAACTAGTCTAATCTTACTGCTTCTGTAATCTCCACTGAAATAACTAGAATCTCTACAGGGAGTTACAATGTTACACAAACCAGCTAGCTAGGCTTCCTGTAAAAGGCTACTCGTAACTTCAATCTTTAAAGACTGTAATTCATCTAAGAATCAGTTTCATTGCTGGTGATTAAGCTAACCACTAATGTTTGGTTGCAAACGTTTGCGCAATAATCCAGTAATTCTAGTATGTATCTGCAGAATGGTGGTGCGTTCATCGTGTCTTGGATCTTCGCCGCGCGCACGCCTACTAACATCGCTCTAGGGACCTATGATTCAGTACTAAAGGGTGCCATTACGGGTACGGTCTAACATAACAAGCTTTAGCGAGTAGATAAACCATACAAAAATAAATCAACAAGTTTCTTTTGACGGTTACTGAATTAATTGTCTATGAAGCGAATCAATGTAAAAGAATCTTAATGGTGTTATTGTAATCAATAGTCTCTTTTAAATACAAGACGATTAATCATTAAACCAGTTCCAATTTAAAAAGCAAAAGGAAGTGCACCATACGGCTGTATTCAGATGGTACGTACTTACAGTGAAAAAATACCGTCTGCCCGTAACTCATGATTTAATCCAAGGTTTAACTGGCAGACGGCTAGGGAGGGGGTGTCGTACAAAAACTCAGAGAGTACGCCGTTTAATCACCAACTCCATATTTATGAAGCTGCGGAGCAAGATCGGCGGCATTCTTAGAGCCAGGCTGGCCAGGCGACTGACTCTATGGGTGCTTGGAAAACTGAGATTACTAGTGACTTTTTATAATATTATATTCAGTATGTACACGCATGCTTCGGGCACGCCGCAATCGCGGCGGTAAGACCCCTCTTTGAGGAGTGGCTGGATAGGCGTCACGGCGTCCTGACCTACCGCATGACGCAGGTCCTCACCGGACACGGAAGTTTCGGGAGGTTCCTGTGTCTGATAGGGAGGGAAGAAACGCCTGGGTGTCACCACTGCGAGGATCGTCCGGAGGACACGGTGGAGCATACGGTGCAGGACTGCCCCGCTTGGGCAGAGCACCGCCGTGTCCTCACGACGGCGATAGGCGGAGACCTCTCGCGCCCGGCATTGGTCGAGGCCATGCTGCGGGGCGAGACGGAGTGGGAGGCGGTCGCCTCCTTCTGCGAAGCAGTCATGCTCGTGAAGGAGGAGGCGGGCCGCCTGAGGGAGAGGACAGCGTCCTCCCTCCACCCCAGCCGCAGTGGTAGACGCCCACGGCGTCGGACGTCGCAAGACGATCTCCGGCCACCGTAGGCGCGGGCATGCGGGCAGCGAGTAATGGGCGACTCGCTGTCCGACCATGGACCATGCCCGGGTCGACGGCGCGTTGTGTTCCACGCGCGCCTCAAAGAGTGTCAGCATAGTGACGGGGCCTGTAGAGGGCCAAAGCCTGCCGGGGTCGCGGGACCAAGGGATTACCGTGACCCCGGTACGTAAAGGGCTAGTGAAGGACACCGTGGATTTTAGTCAGTACAAGTCTGACAGTCCCTCCCGCCCTGCCCTGGGTGGGAGGACTCATTTGATGATTTTACCACGATAAAAAAAAAAAAAAAAAAAAATGTACACGCATGCTTCGTAATTATAAGGACACTTTTATGTTGTTTTCTCGTAACGAAGTATAAATCACATTTAATTTTGCAAACGTTTCTTGAAATAACTCCCATCAGATAAAATAACGAGATAAATTTATTTTCCTTTCAAATAAACACTGCGTAATTTAAAAGTGATTAAATTACCAATAAATGATAGCAAAGAATCATTAGATCCACTTCTTGTAATAGTTTAGCTTGAACCAGTTGATGTAATTATAAGAAAAAAAAACAGGTTAAACGAGTATGTAATTGTAAAAAAAATCAGGGGTACTTTATCTAGTGCTGGGAACCAATCGATATGAATTAAATTGTGATTGACTCATTAACGGTCGAATTCCGAGCATGTAACGTCGACATCCGGAGATACCGACAAAGTTTTATATAAAGTTATAGATGTAGATAGTACTTTTTAGGGCACTTGTTTAAGTCCAACAAAAAAGATTCTTAGGTAAAACGATAGCAATATACCCTGAAAACAAGTGTTGTTAGTTCAAATATAAAAGTGTAGATAGCTGTTTTAATTCGTTGAGAATTAACGACAGTTTAGTGTTTTGTCACAAAAAGGTGAAATTCACACTGTTGTTTTGTACACAAAAAAAAAATCGAACATGTAACTCTAACTTATCCATCGAATAAAAGCAAAGTAGGTACTAAACGACGGACGGTAATACGTTTCGCTATCGACTGACTATCTTATAAATAAAGAGAATCGGTTTATAATACATTAGAGGCTATCGTTCTCAACGTCGCTTCATTTCAAACAAATGTCATCGATTAAGCCTATTAGCCATGTAATCTGTGATTAAGTCCCCAGTGCGTGGGTGGGCGGAATTCCTGGACGAACCATGGACCTATGCCTTATTTATTACAATATTATTATGATAGGATAGAGTTATTTTATATTTTGTTCGTGAATTATGTGCCGATAATTATTGTTATATATAATAAGATTATTGTGATTATGGTAACGGATGGTGAAACTTTGCTTAATACGATTGACTTTCCATGTTTTTGGTCACATTTATTATAATATTTTTGAATGTATTGTTAGTTTAGTGATTTTGTTTGCTAAGCATGAAGTTCTAAGTACAATTCATGGGTCGACCAAAGTTTTAATTAGTTTTCTGCCCAGTAATTGTCAGTACCGTACTTAAATCATGATTTTTGCTTGATGGAACCGAACTGTTTCCATAAGTCCCATAATACAATCATGAGGATAAAAATAACTGCCGGATAGACCTGCCTTACCATGAAAGGATTACAGGCGTACTGGAAATTATCATGCCCACCTTGTTGGTATTCCACCAATTCACATCAAGCGTTTCCAAACGTCTTTCATAACTGAAGGTGGTACTCTCTACTTGCTTCTGTGTTTCCGAAAGCATACAACTCTAATCACTTCAAAGGTGACCAGGCTTCTTCTGGATATGCTCGCTCCATCGTCCACTTTGTCTTTGTCACCTTTAACCTGGACCAGAGTCAAGGGCACACCCACACTAAAGTAAAAAAAATGTAAATTATTGTTGTCTTTTACTTTGATTTGAACTTAAACTTGCAAGATATCTGTGAAGGCTAGATTGTGGGAGGCAAATCAAGGTGTCTTCTAAGTGCATTAGTGAAGGGTAATGACCGAAATGTTATGTGGGTGGATAAATTAATTGATACGATGATATAACATTGGATAAAAATAAACATGACCTTTTGCTAAATTATATGACTTTTTATCCTCATATCTCAATCAGCAACTTCAATTATGTTTTGATCGGTTTGGGTTATTGGAGGATACCCACTTTATCACATATTAAATGTAAATTAAATAAGTTTTTTTTTTCTTTCAACACTTTAACGGTTAAAATGATTCCAATGTTTGCATTGCCTGCATGATCTAGGTCTGGGCAGTAAAACTTACCCCAATCTGCAAACTTTAATCGATATCCAACCTTTTCACATAAGTCGATCATATTTGATTGGGAAAATTTGACAGATTGGGATAGGCTGATGTGCTGGCGTCTGTTAATACGATCCCATGGGATGATATCCAATCTCCACATGAGCAAAAGCTAGTTTATAATATCAATGAAATTGGAAGCAATATTTGTTTTGTTAATTAACCACTACCCTTACGTTCTAAAATATTATGGCCTTCGAATCTGGAACAATGAGTCACGTTTAGAAATCCGTATAAAGGAATAATAAAATTATCTCAGACTCCCGGCCTGTGGTTCCTGGTTCCCGGACTAGTTTACAACTGTACCCTTATGGCCAATAAAGGGTACGTGTGTATACTAAGCTTTATTAATCGGGTAATATATTATTGCAGGGGAAATGTATCTACTGAAGTTTTATCAGTGTTTGTCTGAGTTTTTATAGTTTTATTGAACGATGGTATTGCACTTTTTTGGTTGGACAGTAAGTTACGCCTTAATGGCCAGTTGTATGTTTAGTACTGTCACTTGACTCTACTGAACAAATCATGTAGATTTTTTAACTAGCTAAAATATGTATACTATTATAACTAATAGTTTATTTAAAACTAATCAAATGGCCCTTAGGCGTTCAAATCGAGATCGGTTGGAAATAAACAAACTACCAATTTATGTTGGGGTGAGCTCAAAGTTTATTCAATAATAGTACGGAAAAAGCTTGGACAGATGATGATGATAAAGTACGGCTTTGTTCATAAACGCAAAATTATCTGTCGTCTTTAGTTTTTTTTATGGACCAAAGATAACGAAACTCTTAATAATAGTAGGCTTCTTACAAATCCAGTTAACAGATAAAAAATATCTTAATTACCGCTACCGTATTCAGCTCAGCAACAGTTTAAAAACAAATGAAGATAAGATTCTTTATTTAAATTCGAATTTCTCTTTGTAACAACCAAAAAATATTCAAATGATTAGAAATTATTTGGCGTTATATTCGAGGTATTTCCTCGAATATAACGCCTTAGGGCGAAGTACACAGTTATACTAATGTCTAGTGGGTCAGTTACTTGCGGAGTAATTTTAACATTCATGCGCACAGACACATTTAATTCACGTCTGGGGAATTTAGATACAACTTTACAACCGCAAATAAACTAAAGACGGCCATTTTAATTAAAACTTGCAACACTTGTGTAACGATATAAGACTGAACCCTTTGGTATGTGGTCATCTTATACTAAGTACTTTTAAGAAACTTGATCCCTCACTTCATAAGTGAATGGGACCCTAAGGGGTATGAAAAGAGAGGTTCGCTTGTGAAATCAGGCACAAATTAAGCCAACAACTTTATTAGTATTTCCATTAAAACTTGAAAAATTTAGATTACAAATCAAACAAGCAAATACAAATACTTAGATCGAAAACAAGACACCTTTTATATTTATACGGGTTTAATTTTGCCCTTAATCTAGCCCAGAAGCATAGATGACATCTAAGGCTGAATTCAGATGGACTGCACTGCAGCGACCGCGCGCGGTCCATATATGTAGTTAACTGCATGCAGTTGTACGTTCGACTTCGTGCAGTCATGATATCAACTGCACGCGGTCAGCTGCAGTCGAGTGAAGTCAATATCAACTGTATGCAGTCGTGCCTTCAACTTTGCGCGGTCGGCTACAGTTGTGTAGTGTCGTCGCATGCTGTCCACTACCGTTCGCATACAGTTAGTCTGCAGATAGTTCTGGAGCCGAAAGTTACGTTCATCTTGCCTTAATTTCGGATACAGTATGAAAAAATCACCTTCCGTATGGTAATATTGGATTGGTTTAATATGCAAAGGATTGATCGATATCCGCGCTGCACGTTGCAGCTTTTTAATTCGATTATATCGCTGCCGGCGGCGGCACCGCATTCATAATATTAAGAGAAGTAATGTCTGTGCTTCCATTTCGACGTCAAACCTCACACTGAGCTCCAGGTCTAGATGCTTGGCGTCAAATGCGTGTAGTCAGATTCGACTGCAGACATGCAGTTGAATATAGCAACTCCGTGCGGTTGTTGATGTGACTTCGTGTCGTTGTTGTGGTGCAGTCCACTTGATGGTGGCCTAAGATGGAGTGAGCTCACCCCGAATGAACTGGAACTCTTGCACACCAGTGGAACATAGGAAAGTCTCTTTGGCGCCGAACTCCGACAGCGAAGTAGGTGGCTTTAATGAGGCTTACCAACACCGCCAGTAGGATCTCTTAGCCATCACCGCAGGTTATAGGTAACATTCAGTGCCCTTGCCCGGGGTGGACCGCAAGGAGATGGAACTCACCCACCCCACCGCTAGGAGGAGGATTCCTCGCGCCCCCCAGTCAGATCGTTTACATGCACTGGACCAACAAAGCACTTAGAATAAGAGACAGTCATCTTTGAAACTTCACAACATCTTTCAGAGGAGCCTAACTGTCCGTTGTTTCTTCACAAACAATAATTTACATAGAGCTGCTAACTACATAAAAAATGCAAAAAGTCTCGGTGTGTAAACACAGGTTGAGTTCTTCCATTTTTGTTGCGGAACTTTCAGACTTTCCGCTTTTTTATATCATCGTTGTGGGTAGTTTTTTTGATAATTTACGTCAGATAAGGACTCACATTTTTCATAGTCTATACTTACTTATATTATAAAGCTGAAGCGTTTGTTTGTATGATTGAACGCGCTTATGTCAAAAGTACTGGTTCGATTTGAAAAAATCTTTTTGTGTTGTATAGTCCATTTATCGACAAAGGCTATAGGATAAAACTTTGCGCTAAGACCAATCGGCTGTCCCAAAGCAAAACCTAGCAAGTGCCTCTGACAAAATTTTACAGGAGAAGATATTAAACATTTTCGTCGGCCTTTTATTACACAACAACTTTTTTATACATTTCTTGTTTTCATATAGATAATTATGACTTGCTTCACATCACGAGCTAGTTAAATTGAACATAAGTCTATTTGTACAAGTTTTATGTGCCTTGCTACTGACTGGTTAAGATACTTCAAGATATGTATTATACCAAATCCAAAATAAAAACCTAGCAAGGTCTCTAAGTAGGTATTTGAATCGGTTTCTTTAAAGAAATCGTTTATGATGTAGCACTGAAAACCTAGCAATAATACTAAGTTTCTGAATTAGATTTTTGAATTACTTTAAGTAATGACTTATTGTTGTATTTCTATCTAGTAAGTAAAATAAAATGGTTTAATTAATCACATTAAACATACATGAGGTAATCATTTCTCAAGTTAAAAGGAAAAATAATAGAAAAACAATATAATTAAGTTTCTTCTGTCATTTCGTGTCCCGTTTGTAGATCAATCGATTGATCGTTAACCGGCATTTGATTCCAAAACGCCCGCCTTGTTTCGGGCATTGGAGGCACCAATTTGGCAACATCCTTTTTTCAAGCAGGAATGCCCCGAGGAGCTGATATTTCTTCAGATAACTCAGTTACTTCATACTTTTTAATTAGAAAATCCAACTCGGTGAATGGTTCATCAAAACTGAAATAAGTACTTTAAAATCTGATAATGTCCAACTAACTATCCTGCTACTATAATAAACGCTAAATAACACAGCCACACAAAAGATTTTTTTTTTATTGACCTGGAGGTCTCACTATGTGTACTATACGTTTTTGGGGTCGCTGAATCCGAATCTGGGGTCAGTTTTATTCCAGCACATCTGGATTCGGCCATAACCTCAAAATATACCGTCAAATTTGCTATATTTGGTTAAACTGCTAACCGTATGTAAGGCTTTAAAACCTTATAATCCTATATTACAGTAGCTCGATGACCTCTTGCTTAAATAACTACATAACCCATAGTCCCATAACTACATAACCTTATAACCCCTTACCAACGTTGACTTACTACTATTTATTAAAGACAATGATTTGAAATTTCGTCCTACACTTCAGTAATTTTGCAAACTAAAAACCTAGTAAGACCAATTCCCAAATTTAAAACCTAGCATCTACCGTATTTAATAGGTTTTTATGCTTGGAAATGTTACTTGCTAGTTTTTTGATTTCGTTATCTCCGAGTACGAAGTGCACTTGCTAGGTTTGGCATGTTTATAACTCTGATTCTAATGTAGATAGAAATACAGTTGTTTTTGCATTAGACGCAGCTCAGAATTTTAGGAATATTCATTTAAAAAAACGTATTTTACAAAAATTGTCCCTTGCTAGGTTTTGCTTTGGGACAGCCGCAATAAGTACTATCATTCTTCTATTCAAAAGTATACAGACATGAAAATGAAATACTCATCCAGTTAAGAGCTAATTTCGGAACATGTTACGAATGCAGGCTTCCCAGTCTTCCTTCCTCTGCATCTCTTTAAATTAAATCAAAAATACGTGCTCACCGTAGCATACTTTATTAGTCTACCTTCAAAATGTACACGTTCTTTAACAATACGTCTTTGTCAAACACACGAGTACCGTGTAGCCTAGCGGTGTTAGCACCGAGCTCATTATTCTCGTCTAACTGTGGGATACGAATGGCATTTGAGGTGCTAATTGGAAAATACTACTTTGTTGTGTACTCGATATCTTCTTCGCTTGATGTCGCAAATACGGCTACGCTTGACTGGTTTTGTTTTACCGCGAACTCAGAAATTGTACAATATTATTTTGGTACAGTCAGGGTGAATAATAGTATATTTATCTACAGGGCGTTTTTTTTCAAAATCAACCGGTTCGTTTCTTGGCTAAAAATAATGAAATCAAATGATACAGTTTTAGTTTTTATCGAAGTCAGCCTCGAGATTCCTTTTTATATTTTTCGTATATTCTTATATTTTCGGATTTTGCCATCCAGTTGGAAAATTCTTCCGGTATATAGCTATTTCATACATCTGTCAAAAATACCTACCAATTTGTAAATCTATATTGGTGGTTTAAAAAATTACAAACGATTCTCTCAAAGTGGAATCAAAGATATTTTTAATTTCACGCAATGCCCTTAGCGCTTTCGACTTAACGATTATTTATCCTAACTTAACATAAATGTACACCACACCTCTATATTGTGTGTTAATATATTGCCTCAAAGACGAATTAATGCCTCTCCTAGGCACGCCGCATTCACCTAGTGCAGTAATTTGCAGGAGTAGCTTGAGTGTACTGTTTCCAATCAAACTAGGTATCACAAAGTGAGCTTAGTTCAAAATATATTTTACTAGCGCATCGCTCCTCGCATGGTACTGTAATTATAACTTTATTTAAACATCGTCATTTCTTTTTTTTTGTTGTAAAAGTTGAATGTAAATGTACTACTAATGAACTGAATGAACTTTCCACAACATGGAATTAAAATTCGAGAATATAACTCGCAATAACATAATGTGAAATTAGGTGTAGTGTAATTATGCAAAAACAGCATTAACATCAGTTACATTAAGTATAGTTTAGGAGAACAATGGCTATGTACGGATGGATACGAAATCGAGTTTAATTTACAATTTTACTTGAAAAGATTCATGCATATTTGGCCCACGTTTTCTGCTCCAAATACTTATTTATACGGACACTTATGGCCGTAAGTGGAGATGCGACGAGAGGAAATGTCCGATTCTTGGCGACGTTACGGTAGCCTCGCCTCGTTCGCTTCGACAAACCCGAGGCTCGGTGAGAAATTCTTGTGATTAAAAACGGATATTCTTAAAAGGTAAACTGCAGTAGTCTTTCTTAAAGGTGAAGCACGGTTTTATATCTTGCTTGGTAAAGTTAAAACATAAATGTTTGAATAATCGTCTTTAAAAGTTTACAGTGGAGGTACTTGTTTCCTTCATTTTTCACAATAGCAACTACTATACACTGCATTTACTGTTCAATTCATTACCACTTTAAACTTCCACCCGAAAATTGGCTAATTTTCATGTGCAAATTACAAACAAGCAAAAACTTCGTCTTCAAATACTCCTCAAGCAAAATCTTAAGTAATATTTGAGCAGAAATTTCAGCCGTTGAACTAATTGGCTGCATCGTGACAGCCACATGACGAATGGCACCGAATCGGTAATCACCGTCAATATTGACACGCCACTTACACGGACCATTAAAATGGTAATAACTTGTTTATGTTTCGTAAAGCTAATGATATGAGTTTACATGTCTGGTAAAGGAATTATGGGTTTGTATAAAGCTTTAGGACTTATAATTAAAAGGCCTTCGTGGGTGCCGACTGTCGATGTATTTTACGAGCCTTTCTGTCTGGCTATACCTCGTTATATTCGAGCCAAGGTTAAAGGGCTATTCTCGTATTAGTTTGGTCGTGCCACATATATCTTGTAATAAATGTAAACGTAGAACGAAAGCGGCCATGCTCTTAAGGGTGCTTTTGATTTGATGTAATTCGTACCTACTCGTACTTTCAACCTTACTAACATGAATCACCTTCAGGTGTATTCAAAGGTAGTATCCCAATACTGGATTCCCAGGAAGTTATCTCTTCTTTGTTAGTTTGATACGTAATATTGTTAACAAAACTTTAGTTTAAGAATCAGTTTTGTATCGCCTAAGTTTGAGGTGAGGGATGGTACTCTGAACTTTGATTTACTTTGTGTGAACTTTAATCAAACCAGCTATCTTGTTCATGACATAAGAATAACTTTAATTAATTAAGTAATGGAGAATATGGTTTAATAATTTCTTTAGTAAAGTGCTTTGTTATTTCGTGATCGAAGTTATTATATCGAAATCTAATTATTGAAATCTACAGAGATTTGCCGAGATTGGAATAGAGGATTGGATTAAATCTATTTCAATCAATATTGCGGAGTCCGAGGAAACTAAATCAGTGCCAGAGATAGTGTAGGTACCTACATTGCTATGATTAATTGTGCGCCACGTCCAGTAACATTGATTGATGAGCGAGTTTTGACACAATTCCGCCCCATAATAGTCTAGCTTTGACAGATGTTAAAAGTAGAAAACAATAGTCGTTTACGTAACAGAAAGTCATCGGTCACGGCGTGGATCGTGACCGGGTGTCTCGCTAAAAGCGGTAGCCGCTTTTTAATTGACGGCGAAAGTTTTGAAAGCGGTTCCTATCGTCCGTCGTCAGTTGCATAAACTATACCCGTTTTATACGTCGCGCCAGTTCGGGAGGATCGCCGAGACATCGTTGACCCCAGATTTGTTACGTTACTATAACTCAACAACGTAAAGAATCGTACAATGTTTCCGCCTAGTGATGTAATGTTCCTGGGACCGGACGGATTTACGATTTACTTAACTGTTATAAAATTGCTACAGGTGTTCTCTTTTATGGAATTTACACTTTATTTCACCGACATAGAGGTAGAGTTTGATTGATGGATGCAGAGTCCGTTAATGTGATATAATTTGCGTGGTCACACGTAACCGGGCGTTATTTTTGCGGCGAGACTAACCATGAAGCGGTGGAATTAGTGCTTGTAAAAGCTCTCGGAGGACGTGAGACGAATAAAGTGCGTTTATGACCGCATCGGTGTAATCAGTCAGGGCTTTATAACTGCTCGACGTGTATCATTAAGAGAGACACTTATAGGCCGGTTATAGGAAACAGGAGGTGGGATTAAGTAGTCATTTATTTAGCTATTATGTCGCTAATTGCCTATTCAAAGTGCTGATGTTAATGCTGCTGAATAGGTTCTGATATTATAATAGACTTCAAAATAATTCATGAACCTTTGGAAACGTTAGCACCCGTGGGAAACACTCGGAACTTTGCACAGTAAATTCTACCATTGGTTTGATACTCTGACTTGCGCAAGTATAATTTTATATTGTTACGATTGTTTGCCGAACGAAATGATGTTTTTCATACAATTTAAACACCACATTCTCACAAAATATCGCTTGAGGTATATCAACGTAATTTATCGGAACATTGCAGTTGGTGCTTGTTTTTTGTTTAACCATATATCAGCTAATCTCAGTTTTGATGCACGTCTGTTTTGCAACTGTATTTATGACATAAAATAATCCTTACTTCGTGTTAAATAGAGTTGGAATTGAATTGCAGCATCAGGAACAATCATTGATGGATCAGACCATATTCTGTATAGTTTGCTATGATGGCATTATGCCTGCTGTGCCAATAAGCGAGACAATCTGATATGACATTTGTGTAGGCTTTGCACAATTGTACGTGTCGGGCTAGACATGGCTATATTTCAGTGTTGCCAGTAACGTAGTGTGTTTGGAGTTGTTCAAATACTATTGTCACCTATCTGGTTTGGTAATTACGTAACTGGTACTATTTGTTATTTTCGCACCATTTTTGTTGTTAACAGAGTTAGATGCAGTTTGTAAACCTCATCTGCGATGTTTATGGTTGTTAATGCTGTTAATCGAAAATAGTCCATTTCCATGAAAAGTTTAATTAAAACTTATGTCAATTATTTCATAGGATCTTACACTTAATGTTATTTAATGACAATTTGGAGAATTAATATTGCTTGTGTGTTTAATCACGGTATTCCTAAGTTAGTCAATTCAAGTAACAAAACAATACGAATAGTTTGATGGTTTTATGGATTGGCAAATGGGAACCAAATTAAATTTAAGGTGTGGCAGCGATTTTTGGAGGTCGGGATTGCGAAGTAAAATAAAGTGAGAGTAATGTTACTTAGGGGCCGAGAGTGAATGATTGTGACAAATGCTTCATTCAGATATCGCTGCTACTCTCGTTGTTTTTTTTTTGCGTCATATTATGTTTTACAAACAGTATAACATTTATCGTTTTAAGGTAGGGCATTGCCCACGAAGCGACCCTGGCTACGGCCCTGTGTATGTTAATGTTGTAATCCATTACACTCTAGTAACTAAATACAAATACAATAGCCAATCCTCATTCAGTAGACAGTCTGTAACAACATACCTTAGTACATATCTTTTTGGTATATCTACGTATAATTTACCAAAGAGACGCATTCTGACTTCCCTTGTCGGCTTGGCTAACTCAGCGGATGGCGCAACTAATCTGTCCATTCCGTTATCTGACTGTGAATCCCGTGAGAGAATCAGGTTATTGTGGTATTCGTCGGCGATTCAATTGCCATCTGCCACGTCCTACGTTTAGTTGAGATGTTACAACGGTGAACTAGTTTGTTCACTAGTTTTGAAATCTGTAGCATGTTGACAAATGGCAGAATGACTTGAAAAAAACAATCGGTTGAATACAAGAAAACATAAAAAATGTAGTCGACTTCAAAAACAAATAAGGTATAAAAAATACTGGCTGAGTTGAGATCGTACTCCTTTTTGAAGTCGGTTACAAAAATCGAATTACGATCTTGTCAAAAATGGAACACACCTTTCTAATACCTATATGCCGTGCACAGGGCGACTGAATAAATAGTCGCCCTCTCACTCTTTTTATTTTATGGCCAAATAAGATGTATCTTAGAAGCGACAGATACGTTCATAGAGTGCAAAAATGAACGCGTTTCGAACCAAAATATTGCTTTCAAAGACTTTTAAAGCAATGTTTTGGTTCGAAACGCTTTCTTTTTTTACCCTTTACAAAGCACTACCCATCACACGTTTATATTTTAATGAATCAGTAGTACATATATTTAGCACTGGTAAATATTTAAATAATTACAGTGCCGCCAGATACAGTTTTATTACAGCTAATTATCACTATATTGCCGAGCACTAATTTGCATGTTAAAATTGAAACGAATAAATTACATGGAGTAGAAGTTGTTTAAATAATTAAAGAACTACTGAAATTAGTTGCTAATCTTTACGGTTAAGTTATATTAAAAAAAGTGAAAAATTAGGAAAATTATTAATTAAAATCCTCTAGTTAAAGTTTTTCTTCAAACGTTCGAAACCCAAACAAAGAAATATTATGGCACTAGCATTTTTTTACCGTTGTAAAATCATCAAATGAGTTCCCTCGCCCAGGGTGGAACGCCCCGCTCAGGGCGGGAGGTCTCATTTGATGATTTTGCCACCCTAAAAAAAAAAAAAAAAAAAGGGTAGTGGTTAATTAACAAAACAAATATTGCTTTCATTTTCATTGATATTATAAACTAGTTTTTGATCATGTGGAGATTGGATATCATCCAATGGGATCGTATTAACAGACGCCAGCACATCAGCCTATCCCAATTTGTAAAATTTTCCCAATCAAATATGATCGAGTTTTGTGAAAAAATAGGAAATCGATTAAAGTTTGCAGATTGGGATAATTTGATATGTTGGCGTATGTACTATCTATGTTTTACATACTGCCTAAACCTAGATCATACACGCAATGGAAACATTGGAATCATTTCAACCGTCAGTGTTAAAAGTAAAAAAATCAAAGAAGTTTATTTAATTATCATTTAATATGCGATAATGTGGGTATCCTCTAACCCAAACCGATCAAAACATAATTGAAGTTGCTGATTGAGATATGAGGATAAAAAGTCATATAATTTAGCAAAAGGTCATGTTTATTTTTATCCAATGTTATATCATCGTATCAATTAATTTATCCACCCACATAACATTTCGGTCATTACCCTTTTCTAATGCACTTAGAAGACACCTTGATTTGCCTCCCACAATCTAGCCTTCACAGATATCTTGCAAGTTTAAGTTCAAATCAAAGTAAAAGACAACATAATTTTCATTTTTTTTACTTTAGTGTGGGTGTGCCCTTGACTCTGGTCTGGGTTAAAGGTGACAGAGACAAAGTGGACGATGGAGCGAGCAAACCCAGAAGAAGCCTGGTCACTCTACCTTTGAAGAGATTAGAGTTGTATGCTTTTGGAAACACAGACGCAAGTAAAGAGTACCACCTTCAGTTATGAAAGACGTTTGGAAACACTTGGTGTGAATTGGTGGAATACCAACAAGGTGGGCATGATAATTTCCAGTACGCCTGTAATCCTTTCATGGTAAGGCAGGTCTATACGGTAGTTATGTTTTATCCTCATGTATTATTATGGGACGTATAGAAACAGTTCGGTTCCATCAATCAAGCAAAAATCATGATTCAAGTACGGTACTGACAATTACTGGGCAGAAACCTAAATAAAACTATGGTTGAACCATGAATTGTACTTAGAACTTCATGCCCAGCAAACAAAATCACTAAACTAACAATACACTAAAAAAATATAATAATAAATGTGACCAGAAACATGGAAAGTCAATCGTATTAAACAAAACTTTCACCATCCGTTACCATAATCACAATAATCTTATTATATATAACAATAATTATCGGCACATAATACACGAACAAAATATAAAATAACTCTATCATAATAATATTGTAATAAATAAGGCATAGGTCCATGGTTCGTCCAGGAATTCGCCCACCCACGCACTGGGGACTTAATCACAGATTACATGGCTAATAGGCTTAATCGATGACATTTGTTTGAAATGAAGCGACGTTGAGAACGATAGCCTCTAATGTATTATAAACCGATTCTCTTTATTTATAAGATAGTCAGTCGATAGCGAAACGTATTACCGTCCGTCGTTTAGTACCTACTTTGCTTTTATTCGATGGATAAGTTAGAGTTACATGTTCGATTTTTTTTTTGTGTACAAAACAACAGTGTGAATTTCACCTTTTTGTGACAAAACACTAAACTGTCGTTAATTCTCAACGAATTAAAACAGCTATCTACACTTTTATATTTGAACTAACAACACTTGTTTTCAGGGTATATTGCTATCGTTTTTCCTAAGAATCTTTTTTGTTGGTCCTAAACAAGTGCCCTAAAAAGTACTATCTACATCTAAAACTTTATATAAAACTTTGTCGGTATCTCCGGATGTCACGTTACATGCTCGGAATTCGACCGTTAATGAGTCAATCACAATTTAATTCATATCGATTGGTTCCCAGCACTAGATAAAGTACCCCTGATTTTTTTTTACAATTACATACTTGTTTAACCTGTTTTTTTCTTATTATTACATCAACTGTCCGACCATGGACCATGCCCGGGTCGACGGCGCGTTGTGTTCCACGCGCGCCTCAAAGAGTGTCAGCATAGTGACGGGGCCTGTAGAGGGCCAAAGCCTGCTGGGGTCGCGGGACCAAGGGATTACCGTGACCCCAGTACGTAAAGGGCTAGTGAAGGACACCGTGGATTTTAGTCAGTACAAGTCTGACAGTCCCTCCCGCCCTGCCCTGGGTGGGAGGACTCATTTGATGATTTTACCACGATAAAAAAAAAAAAAAAAAAAATGGGTGGAACGGGAGGGACTGATAGACTGGTAATGACTAAAATCCACGGTGTTCCTTCAATAGTCCTTTACGTTCCAGGGTACGGTTACCTGATAAGACAGTCCCGCGATCCCGGTAGGCTTTGGCACTCTTTGAGGCGCGCATAGAATACGACGTGCTGTCAAGCCGAGCATGGTCCATGATCGGACGGCGAGTCACTAGCGTGGCACCTACTTTTTTTTTTACGTATTAAAATCATCAAATGAGTCCTCCCACCCAGGGCAGAACGGGAGGGACTGTCAGACTCGTACTGACTTAAATCCACGGTGTCCTTCAATAGCCCTTTACGTTCACGGTAATTGGTACAGTCCCGCGACCCTGAGCGTGGCACCTACTTACCGAATTAATCGTATTCTCTTTCGTAGTAATCAGGCTCTGTACAAACGCTTTGTATCATGTATCGAGTGCGAACTATTAGGTATTTTGAAACAACCTAGTTTCCTGAAAGCGCACACCTATCTAGCTAATTACCTGCCAGCGATATAACACGCTAGCCTGGTTCTATCTGTCAAAGGATTAAAATTTAGACAGGCTGGCCTAATGGCGAGTAGTTGACTCGTGTGCAGGTGGCCAATAATTACTGAGTAATAAGGATTTTGAAGTAGGTCCATTTTTAGAACATGCTATATTTAGGTAGTTTCACAAATACAAAGAAGCTCACACTTTACATTCTGGAAATAGAGGGGATTCAGGTACATTTTAACAGTTAAACTTGTAAAAACTTATTTTCATTCACTATTTTTTTTTAAATCATCAAATGAGTTCTCCCACTCAGGTCAGAGCGGGAGGGACTAAAATCCACGGTGGCTTGTTATTGATAAAGAGCATTTTTCTAATAAAATTCAGTACGAACGTTCGATCTTTAAAAATTTTAAAACAGTTGTCTGAGACTTATGGTTCTCCAAATTAATAAAATCAGCTTTGTTTATAATAATATTTTGAAACACGACCAATTATAAAGTTAGCAAACGAAGTGCAAGTTCGCTTATTTCCACAGACTTTTTAGAAAACAAAACTGAAGTTCTCTTCAGCTTTTCTCATCTTTGCTGAAAAACTTATACCCTCAGAAGCTCAAACTAAAATAGTATTAAATTAAAAAGCAGCACACTCAATGTAAACCCTGTTATAATTTGAAGTTCACAAAGGGGTTGATTGAGTCTGTGTGTGACGCAATCAATGTCGCTTCAGGGCGATGAATCGAAACAAATTAACCTTCGCCTGTTGGTGACATTAACTTTAATTTGCACAAAACTAATTTACAAGGATTTATGGTTTTGTATTGCCTGAAGCTACCTAGCTACTGTTTTATTTTGTAGAGCATGAAACAAATAATCTTCATTTATAAGAGTAGAGTTTAGTCAAGTAGAAGTACATCAGTCTCTCTCGTTCTGATTTGATTAGTTCTTGGTATTAAGAAGCTGATAAACTTGAGCATTCATTTGTTATGAGCATTCTTGCGAATGTAATATCACAGTAAAACAAACGTGAACTCTTTAACGAGCATTCTAGCCAGCGTTCTGCCGAGCTTTTTACCGAGCCGACTATCGAGTTTGACATTTTCATGAGGAAAAATTTTTTGATCGACTAGAGCGTTCGCTAGAAAGATGCTCGTTGCGATGTTAGGCTCAATGCTTGGCTCTTTTCGTTATTCAGTTCGACGAAAATATATATGCTTGATTCTCTGTTACAAGTGAATGCTGAATTCTCTCAGCACCTTTATTGGTTATAATACTAGGTAATATGCTAGCAAGCTGTTCCTATTAGTGAGAGATTCGAACCGAGAGCTAAACCTAGTAAGCCTAGCCTTAGTACGCAAATCAATCAATTCGTACCTATTTACAATTTGAGTTCAGACACAGACCAATAATTACCCTGATTAATTAAGCTTTGATCCAAATCCGACGTTATGAAGGAAAAATGTAACCCAAGAGTGTTTAAGATGGTAATCAGGAATGTAATATTTTTCATGATTACGTTTTGAGTAAATTCGTTTCTCCGAGACGACCGCCCAGCCTCCGGCGTGAATTTTAACGTAGGTGTCATATTTTGTAAAAGGTATTTAATTATTAGAATGACAACCTAATTATTTTTAAATTGAATGCTTATAAGATTGTAGAGAAAAGGTCTAGTTTTCCTTATCTTTGATTTAAAATGTCAAATGAATATTATCCAAAATTTGCGATCTTCTTTAGTTTTAAGATCTTTTCCAGGTTATTTTCGTGAGGGTCCTTCATTTATATGAAAAGTTGCGAATAATTTAACCAATATAAAAGAGATTCCCAGTGAGTAATAACTAATAAAAGAACATGTTTACTAGGTATTACAATAACCGGTTTTGTTAAAATATACACACGCTCCAAAAACGAAATCAATGTTAATTAAATCTTTAATTAATGTGATTTATTTCTGTACACCTACTGATCCAATATTTTATAACATCTTAGTGTCTGAAGTAATAAAATACTAGTATTATACGGCAAGTGAGAGCAGCAGCTTAACGTGTCCCGCCGTTGAACGAAAAACACACTTTCTTCATGAATAATGATCAGACTTTTTAGTGTTTTTCAACATTTTTGAAGTGAAAACTTCTTTAGCGGCGTTGAGCACTTTTCTGTAATGGGTATAAAATCTTAAACTCGCGTCAGGACACGTGACCCTGACCGAAAAAGCGTAGGACGGCGCAGGGCGCTTGCGTGAATGTTCGTATGAAGTTGCTAGGTAACATTGTTTATAAAAGATGTACGTCACATTGGAAAATTATTGAAATAAAAAGTGAACCATTTTTGCGAGTTTTACTAAAATCTGTTCACAAGATATTTCCAACAATTACTATTCAAGTTTTCACTTCTGCCGGCACTCCCAGAGTGCAACCCGTCGTTTTTTTTTTATAAATTATTGTTGATTGTGACAAAATATACTTTTCGTACCACTTGCTCAAAAAAGTGACATTCTATGCTTCAAAAATCGAACATAACGATAGTCATTTTTAATCTGTTAAAAACAGGGAGAGAATGTTGTACTGAATTTCATTCATCCTCTAGGGAGAGAATGTGATTTAAATTTGGAATACTTACCGAAATTTATACTGAACTATATCTGTGTTTACACCATTGAGTTTGTATATAAAGCATTACACATCTTTTTGAAAAAGGAATACGTATTTATTATGCAGTTATGATTATTAAACAAAATTACGAAAACCGAAGAGGCCGTATGAGCTTGATGCCTTTGCTTTTCCGACAAAAAAAATGTAGTCTAGGAATTTGCCGCGTTTTTGTTTTCTTCAAATAAAACCTTGAGTTTATTTTATTTTTATAAATAAGTTAATGTTCTAAAAATGCGTAACGATGTTAAATCAAATGAAACGCAAGTTCCTCAGACGCAAGAACAGAGATATACTCAAATTAACTCATCGACAATAAATGTACCAAACAAAAATGTAACTCTCTCTATCAATAATTGGACCAATGTTTCGAATGTTAACTTTTACTTTTAATTGTCATTATTTTCAATAAATGCTTATCTCATATTATTATTGAGTTCATTTTTTCGCAAATGGTACGAAAAGTAGAGTATTTTCCTCGGTGATAAAGCTGTCTTAGTCTTGGGTGAACTTAAATCCCTCGCTACACTCAGGACTCGTCTTAAATCCCTCGCTTCGCTCGTGATTTAAGTTTTTAACACCCTCGCTACGCTCGGGAGTAAACCTCGAGTCCTTCGTTACGCTCGCGATTTAAATCGTCACCCGCGACAGAAGACACTGCTTTATCCCCTTGGTTAATAATCTACTATTTCGTACCACTTGCTCAAAAAAGTGACATTCTATGCTTCAAAAATCGAACATAACGATAGTCATTTTTAATCTGTTAAAAACAGGGAAAGAATGTTGTACTGAATTTCATTCATCCTCTAGGGAGAGAATGTGATTTAAAATTGGAATACTTACCGAAATTTATACTGAACTACATCTGTGTTTACACCATTGAGTTTGTATATAAAGCATTACACATTTTGAAAAAGGAATACGTATTTATTATGCAGTTATGATTATTAAACAAAATTACGAAAACCGAAAAGGCCGTATGGGCTTGATGCCTTTGCTTTTCCGACAAAAAAATTTTTTTCTAGGAATTTGCCGTGTTTTTGTTTTCTTCAAATAAAACCTTAAGTTTATTTTATTTTTATAAATAAGTTAATGTTCTAAAAATGCGTTACGATGTTTAATCAAATGAAACGCAAGTTCCTCAGACGCAAGAACAGAGAAATACTCAAATTAACTCATCGACAATAAATGTACCAAACAAAAATGTAACTCTCTCTATCAATATTTGGAACAATGTTTCGAATGTTAACTTTTACTTTTAATTGTCATTATTTTTAATAAATTCTTATCTCATATTATTATTGAGTTCATTTTTTCGCAAATGGTACGAAAAGTACAGTATTTTCCTCGGTGATAAAGCTGCCTTAGTCTTGGGTGAACTTAAATCCCTCGCTACACTCAGGACTCGTCTTAAATCCCTCGCTTCGCTCGTGATTTAAGTTTTTAACACCCTCGCTACGCTCGGGAGTAAACCTCGAGTTCTTCGTTACGCTCGCGATTTAAATCGTCACCCGCGACAGAAGACACTGCTTTATCCCCTTGGTTAATAATCTACTATTGTAATATACCATACTATTAAGAAATAGGTCTTATATGAAAGTGACAAACGTTATTTTTCGAAAAAACGTACGTTTGTGCACGTATAAATACTTTTTTGACCTGACTGACTTGGTCACACCATCGTCGTCTCGACTACCTGTTCCATTAATTACTTGCCCTCAAGAAAAAACGTGTCGTTTATATAACGCCAAACAGATACACAGAAAGCCATAATTTCGTGTAGTTAATTATTAATTCTAGTTACCACGGGCTTATTACGTCCATAGTTTATCACGAACCTCCCGACCTCCCAGCACTCATTGTTCTACCAAATTGTATTACACTAATTTGCGCTCCGTGCCTTACTGTAGCTCTCGTGAATTAATTAATGTACGATTTTTGACGTTTTCAATTAAAACGTGAACATTCGTATAAAATGCATCAACAGTTTCCGCATTCATGCTCTCCTTCAGCTTTTTCTGCTTTTCAAGTATGTAATTCCCGTTTTTAATGTATTTTTATTTGAGGAAAATATGTCTGAGTCAGGGAAACGTGAAAGAAAAACGAGTGTACTCATGTCGTGCAAGACGCGATACTTTTGCCGGGTAAGTGTGTCAATGGGGTACTATAGCGGGCTCTGGTTAGCAAACAAGGTTTATAGGGGGGAATAAAGTTCTTTGAAGATAATTTAATCCTATACCATCTTCAAGACTGTATCAGAGTTCATTTTACTTAAAAAAATAGAAGGTTTTATAGAAAGAAAATGTTTCTTTGCTTATAATACTTTACTTAGAGATTTTGTACCACATATGTACTTATTGATAGGATCAAACCATTTCGCACTACGATATTTTCAGTGAACTACTTCTGTGAATATTTTAACCATTATTTCAAAAACATATAGGAACATATGTTTAACATTATTTTCTGTAAGGCGTAGGTATGATAAGCAAAGAAGATAGCTTAGGTAGGCTTTGTAAGGATACGTAATTGTGTAGATCAGAATGACGTAGAGTAGAATCTTATTACAGGCTGAATCTTACACGCGTTCGTTAAATTTATTATTATAAATAATAAAATAACTGAGTAATATCTAGGTTTCAAAGTAAATTGTTTCACTCTCAAGTAGGTGTATACGCTCATAAGTCTATATTATGAATTAACATTTTTACCAGCCATACATTTTTAATATTATTGTTTTAACAACCATATTAATACAGCACTTCGCTGTTTTAATTTTCAATAAGCTCAAATTACGATTTACCGCGGGTCTGCGGTCATCAATTGTTTGTTGAAATATTGACTTGTTCATTGTAGTCGTTCGTGTAAACCGATGTTTACGTGTTGGTATACCAAGACTATAGAATATAACAAAACCATCACAGACAATAATAGTTATTTATGATAATACATAATATAATCTGTAATCAGTTTTTATTTTATTTACCAACAGTTCCTATAACCGAAATAAAAATTCGACTGTGACCAGGACTTATAGAAAATAGATACATAGAATAACCTCACCAACAACGGAGCTACTCGTAAATTGGTAAATTTAGCTATCGTAGTCCGGTCCGACGATTCCATTTTAAACAGCTTGTAAATTTTTCTTTCCATTAAAAAGCTTTACGTTTGTCGACAAAGACGTTATATGTATAACATATTTAAATTTGACCACCATTCCATTCCATTACTTATGTTTAAATTCAGGTCTTATTAGGCAGCTTATTGTCATCGATTGAGCATACACTAACATCTCGAACTGCTGTTGAGGAAATGTTCGAAAAACACAATAATACGTTGCTGAACCCGAAAATTTCATTTTCAACAGTTGTAGTAAAGTATTCATCAAGGAAACTGTTTGGTAAGATGTATACTTCCTATGCTAACGGACAGTAGGTGTTGTTGTATACGTATGTATACAAACAAGAAAGTAATTTACTCTCCGTAATATCACGAAATAACTTGTCTCATAAATTATTTAACAACGTGTGAAAATGTTACAAGAACAGCAAGATGCCGTGAATTTGTAGTAAAATGTAAATACTTTCAGAAGGTATTCTGAATTTCTGAGGCAGTATTTCATAATAATTTGTTCATTATATTTGAACGGGTGCAAGACTAAGTGCTAGTGTTTTTCCCGCAATTAATATTTTAATTTACTGTTTAATTATACGGGTTATTTAAGAAAATTTATGTTTTTATAATGTGTTTTATCTAATTTTCTCTGGTCCTATAAACTGTTCTATCCATTTATCAATGTGAAATTTTGGAAAGTGGTCGTTTCGCATCAAATTACTTCTTCTCTCCACAGATGCGGTTGTTGCGGCAATTTTTTTTTCTATTCTTCTTCTTCTTCTTCTATATTCTGGACTACTTACTCTGGTTTAGTATATGGTGATGGCTGAGTGATCAAGGGAGCTGAGTGGTCGCTTGGCTTGTGACCACCATCCTATCGTAGTCCGGTGCCAAACAGTTTTAGCTGTGTTTCGTTGGCGGTGCGCAGGACCTGACCCTTATTTTCTGGGTAACCTTACTTCATCTTAGGCCTCGTTTTTGCCTCTCGGTTAGAAGGAGACCCAAGGGAGAATACATTTTAGTTAAATAATTTAAAACGGTGAAGGAAAACATCGTGAGGAAACCGGCATGTCCTACATGCCGGTTTCCTCACGATGTTGACGAACCAAAAATCGAAGATATGTGACGTCTACCAACCCGCACTGGGCCCACGTGGTGGATTATGGCCCACTCCCTCTCACAGAGAGGAGGCCTGTATCCCAGCAGTGGGAACATTATACGCTGATGGATGAAATAATTTAAAAAAATAGTGCACTGTTTTGAAGCTTCCATAAACGGCCGAAATATTTATTTGAAACATTTAAATTCCGCTCAGGGTTGTTGTGGTTGATGAAACTCGGTTTGGTCAGTTAATTAATGTTATATCGAGATTTAGTTACGCTCCAATTCATTATCGCGGGTTTGAATTCCTAATTTGTGATTTAGATTCATTATTCTAATTTCATTTAATTAATTTATGATGGTTTTATTTGAGGTTTGTAGCGGAATTTCGCTTTATACATTACAAGGATTACAAATATGTCCATGTAGGATTTCCCTTGCTTTCTTCTGTACTATAACTGTTTTATGTTTAACCCTAAACGCAGAACAAAAACCGACATACATTGCGGTCAAACTTTTAACCCCCTCTGGGTTAAAAGTTTGACCGCAATGTATGTCGGTTTGTTTGTGGCACCTCTTAAACGGGTGAACCGATTAGGATGCAGTTTTCAGTTGTTTCAAAGTTTAACTTATTTTGTTAGGCGTTGAGGTTTTTAGTTAAATCTATTTATTTGTTCATACTCTTTTGATTCTTTCCAGTTCATTTAAGATGTCTAATAAACCTTTATAAATAATTGGGAAAATAATAATTTAATAGTTTATAATTAAAACTGTTGACTTTTAAATAATATTTCTTTGAATTTGTTACAGAGACGGGGAGCACGGATAAGAGCAATGGTATGAAGGAACCGGGATCACCTGAGGAACTGGTATGTACATTATTTCAAATACTGTTTCTATGTAGGCATTTATGTTCAGCATAAACTAGAAATAAAATAGTATCTTAAATCTCCTCACAGCTATTAGGTGATTTTGTGCCCGAATGACCCTCTGCCACTTTGTGTGACTAAGCCTCTAGCCAAGGTAAAAGTCAGTCTTTGGGTCGCGGGAAGCGTGAACTAAGCGATTGAAAATTTCCTTAAAAAGAAATGTTCTGCAGGTTTGATGATGAATGATTTCGATTTCGGCAGCACTCAGCAGTGCTGCCGTAGCATTGTCGTCTATGCTTTTACCTAGCAGTGTTGCCTGCCGTGAACGCGGCAGGCAGGCAACAATGTTTCGCAGCAGTCCTGCTACTACATTGCTAGCATTGCTGTCGAGGTCGGAATGTAATCTCATATAAACCCATAGATAACATATGGGGACTAGTAGTGCTGCAGCAGAATTGTGAAGCCGAGATCAGAATCATAACTTAAGTGTTCATTTTTGTAAGGGGTAAAAAATTACTGGTCTTTTAACAACAAACCACAATCATAAAGCAGTCAAGCTACCTCAATACTTGGAGGATTCTGTATTTAATTTTGTACACATTTCACTCTTATCCAATTGCCTATAAAAAGGACCTTAAATCTCCCAAATGATATAATCATGTATGTATCTGAGTATGAATACTAACAAGCTTAAGAAAGAAACCTGGTTTAAGGTCCCTTAAAAATATCATATGAGAAAAATGTAACTGATCGCTGTCTGTGCATGGAAGATTATATTAAAAAAAACTCTTATGGAGGCCTTTTCCAACGCAGTAGAAAAGAGACCATATCGAAAGATTGCTGTATTTTATTTACAGCGTACTTTTTTATTTTTTATCGTGGTAAAATCATCAAATGAGTCCTCCCACCCAGGGCAGGGCGGGAGGGACTGTCAGACTTGTACTGACTAAAATCCACGGTGTCCTTCAATAGCCCTTTACGTACTAGGGTCACGGTAATCCCTTGGTCCCGCGACCCCAGCAGGCTTTGGCCCTCTACAGGCCCCGTCACTATGCTGACACTCTTTGAGGCGCGCGTGGAACACAACGCGCCGTCGACCCATTTACAGCGTACTTAGTGTATTTACTGCGTTTTTCTATTGAAAAATTAAATACCGCCTCTAGCGAACGAACGAGGAACTAATTTTTTCCTTCAAATTAACGTCAAAGTTCTATTTTACTTTTCTGTCACAAAAACAGGAAAAGTCATGAGAAAACCAAACTTAAAATTACTTTCACAAAGGTGAGCTTATCTCTTTAAAGAGATCTCTTCCAGCCAGGTCTCTGATTGTCTGTTTCTTATAATTATGTTAGTCGGTGCGTTTGTGCGTTATAATCTTAGAAACGGCTTAACCAATCTGGGTTGCATTTCACTCATGTATTTTCGTAAAAATCACTTCACATTTTTATTTTATTTCAATCATTTCACTTTAAAGAAAGTTGACATAACTTTAAAGAACGAATTTAAAGAATCACAAACAACGAACATTGTTCGATATTTTTATTGAATTATGTTCGTTGTTTGTGATTCTTGATTATTCGATAAAAAACCTTATTTGTTCGTTACTTAATCACATCTGGAACGCCTGACCGGTTCTAGATCAAATTAAGCACAGAGATAGATAGATTAGCGTGCAATAACACAAAGGCATCTTTATTCCAGTACTACGTTAATTTTCGATAGAAACGCGGGCAAAGCCACTGGCAAAGCTAGTAGCTGAACTACTCTTGGTAATCAAGAACAGCTCGCACTGGTCCAGTTTTTATTTTCATAATAAACCTAAGATTATGATTACGAATTCGTCTATACTGATGGTTCATTGTGCCAGACAATAGATCCGCTTCTGTTTGTTTTGACTGCCGAATGATAACATTTTCACAGCACTTATACCAATACCTATACTAGCATTATACCTCGTCTCTTTCATACACTAAGGTCGCATCGTTACCCGCGATCAGAATCGCATTGATCTCCGCAAAGATCCAAAGGTATCCAAAATCAAGCGGTTTAGTCGATTCGTTTGCAGATCTTGTTTGAAGCGGTCTAATCGCCTTGAAGTTTTACCGTTTTACTCCTTTTACGTACGCTACCCAAGTATTTGATCTCACTGTGTTTGGCAATGTATATCGTTGTAATTTAATGTTATTGAAATTACGGTTTTTGATTCTTCATTGTTAAACTAGCCAAGTTTTTTTTCTTGTGGTAATGCATATCTTTGAAGTTTTGAAGTGTTATCTGTGTGTGCATGATCAAAAATCTGTAAGGTGCAACATGGTTTCTACAGTGGCAGTGGAGTCCACAGATAATGTAAGTGATAAAAGTTTTTAGGGTTCCGTACCCAAAGGTTGTTCGGATGTCTCTCAGTGTCCGCCATTAATGGTCCCATGTAATTGTAATACCTGACGAAGTTGTGGATTGTCTTAAAAGGTCACCGTAATCCTTAAACGCTAAAAACAACCGAGAAATATGGTATTTTCTTCTTTAGTAATAGTCTGACAGTCCCTTCCGTTGTTTTATGATTTTACCAATAAAAAAATGGTATTTAGTGTAAATATTACCTTCTAAACTCAGCCAATTTCTCCAGTTTATCAGCCATTAGCGAGTTTCACATGTGCCAATCAAACCGGCGCGTTTCGATTACGATTGGGATTCGGACGTTAGGGTCGAATTCAACAGATGACCTGTCGAACTGTCGATGATCGATTACTCTCCGGCCCTTTGCGATTGTTCGCTTCACATTCTCGTTTAATTGCTGGTTGGTGAATTGCCGTGGTTAATAGGGAGTGAGTGGGGGTCATTATGTCACCACTGAGTCTGTGTGAGACTCTAATTTGAGTAAAATCTATGCATATTTGAAAATTATAAATATTATAAAAAAGTGCTTATTAATTATTATTAAAAATAAAGCTGAAGAGTTTTTTGTTTGTTTGTATGGTTGAACGCGCTAATCTCAGGACTGGTTCGAATTGGAAATCTTAAAAAAAAATATCTTTGTGTAGTCCATGCCTTGAAGAAGGATTTAGGCTATAAAACATCACGCTACGACCGATAGCAACCGAGCAGCGGTAGTGAAAGTGTGGGGAACAGCAAATATATTATAACATACTGAAATTGGACATGACTCCTTCTAAGGGTTCTCCTTTACACCAGAGATGTGCTATGCAGCTATGCTGCGGGAAAGTAAAATCTGAGCTACGTAACTATGCTCGCCATAAAAATACTCGCTATAACTATATCGCCACCGCAAAGTAGCTGCGCGTGGAATATGCGCAGTTCGAGCTATGCGATATATCAATACTAGTGAAGACGACCCATAGCACACATCCATAGCGTACTTCCATATAAAAAAAAATATTTTAGTTGAATCCATTTCTACCAGTGCTATGTGCACCAAGGCATATGATTGGTGGATATCAAACGCATGACAACGTATCATAGCACATCTCTGGTGGAAAGCAGCCTTATCGCTATAAACTATAGTCTAATTTCTTAAGAAACAGTACAGAAATCTTTGTTCACGGTCAAGTATTTTCCCATACTATCATCAAAATGTAAACAAACCTATTAAATAACTGTTGCTCTGCATTTATTGCCAATCGTTTGAACGTTATACCGACAACGCCAAAACGCATGAATTGAAATAAATTCGTAAAAAAATGGGTCTTGGAGTGAAGCCAAGTCTGTTGTAGCGTCGCCGGCGTCGCGACGAGATTATAAATAAACAAGAGCGATACGATACTCGTATGTTATCAGGTTAAGGAGTGAAGGAAATATATGGTGCAATGGCACTTTGTTGGTCACACCTCTTAATTAAAGAGACATTCTACGCTTTATTGCGGGCCATTTCTTGGACGTCTCTACTCTTGATCTTACTTGACTGTTTAAAATTTAAATTAAAAAAAAACAGGTTCTAGAATTCTAGACAAAAAGAATTAGGTTCATTTTTTCAACATCGATACCAAGGCCTTTTACCAGGGACAAACAAAACAAAAGAACAAACGTCTAGAACAGAAATGGTGTATGAAAAAACATTTTGGTATCTTTTAAAGGTATTATAGCTTTATCTTACTTATAATTCAATTATATTGTAGGTAAGTTAGAACAGAATATTACAAAAGGACTACTTTATTACGTCACTACACGCAATCTAGAATACGGGTCCCCTGTAATCCGGATCTAAGTCCATTTTAGTGCTGTGCCCACTCTGATTATTGTCAAAGAGGTCGCGATCCGAATCCGATTCGATTCGATGAGATATCCGTAATCTGCTGTCCGTCACTTACTGTCATGGCGTTTGCTGAAATTCAAAGGCGAGTAAATCGTTTCAAATGATATGCCCACGAAAGAAATGTTAAAACATATAGAGGTTTTCAGATAATTAGAATTTCAATTCAGGGAATGGATAGCATCATTCTCTTAATAAAAAATAGTACCTAAGTTTTGCCGTTTAGTCGATTTGACCTGAATTATTTTACTATTAAAAAGTTGGAAAATTAAAACAAATAAACAACAAAGAGTTTATTTATGATTCTATTTTATATATGGATATAATAAAGGGGATATCCCATGTTCGTTGTAGTTTTGTTCTAACATACCTAACGTCCTAAAATATCTATTTTTACGGAAAGTTTGCGATTGGTCATGTATCAAATTCAGTTACCGAGCTTTACCCTGATCTACATTTATATAATGTCTGGACTTGAAATGAAACTGTGACCTCTGAGTTTGTTTCGGCTGTTTCTTCTCAGAGTAGTCAGGTACGAAATACAGGCCTCTCCTAGTTTATGACACGACGTGTAAAAGTGTTGATGTAAATTATTCAATAAATTACTTGTTTAAATAAGTATAATTTCATTTAATTTCAAGAAGCAAATTAATTTATTTTCTGCTGCCGTACTGAGGTACTGAGGTACTGAGTGAAAACCTGAGGTCTGTTGTGAATATTGTGAATTGTGATACTAAGCAACGGTATACGTATTCGGTGAAAAATGTGTAACTGAATCAGTAGTCTAATGCTGGTATTTAAAACTGTAATAGCTCTACTCATAATTATGTATAAATTATAGAAACATAAAAGGTAATGGCGCCGTCTTGAGCACGTGGCGTACGACTAAATCCTAAGCTATGATCCTTATGGCTAAATATTTTTAAAAAACGTTGCCCACAGTAGGAATTTCTCCTGTGTCGTGGGTGCGTTTACAAACATAAAAACTCACATACAAAGGCCCAGACCCGAAGCAACTACTTGTAGATCATACAAATAATTGCTCCGTGCGGGAATCGAACCCGCGACACGCAGCGCAGCAGTCCAATCGTTTAGCCACTGCGCTAACCGTGTCGTCCACTTACGTTCAATTTAATTCAGACTTACGTTCCAAAAGTACAACCCTTTGTATGAGATCCTGGGGTCATTTGATTCATGTATTCATATCAAGGTTAACGGGTTTATCAAAAAAGAAAAAAACAACCGAATTACTTAATTCTAAGTACCGTTCATGGGTCGTAGCAGACATTTCCCTCATACTCGTAAACGTTAATATTTACTCTTATTTTTATTTACCAAGTCCGTTCTCTTGATTTAGGTCAATTACACCCGGTCAACAAGACGTTTCATTGAGGTTAACCTGCATGCGACGCGGCCCGGTCATCCAGGCCGGCCGGTGCGGCCGTGGCCTGCAAATACGCTTTGCAAACGTAACGGTTTGACCGCCACCGTACTCGTGATACGAGTCATACGCTACGTGTAAATAAATAGTCATTAGCGAAGTCGTTAATTAAAACACATTTTTTTAGTTTTCTGACGTAGACTGTTAAGACTGTTAAACTGGAAGAGTATATTAAAGGCAAAGATAAGAAGACACCTGATGCCTGCTAGAAAATTCAGTTGTTCATAATAAAATTTGTCGTAACGTATTGAAACCAGTTTCTGTTAAATTATTATGCAAACAGGTTCAATGACAATTAGACGCGAGCACAACTTGAAGTTATTCCAAATGAACGACATCATTAGCTGTGTTCACACTCGTAAGACTTATAGATTCGCGATAAGTTAATCTGCGAACATTTCTTGCTAAAACATATTCTTTTAACAACCCAGATCGACTCCTACGCGACTCCCGTTTGTTCCACGAGTCCATTTAAATACGCCAACATTTGATTGCGTTAACAGGATCGTGTCGTCCGACCGGATTACAGCTTTTACGTGGCTTTGACTAGCGCGTGTACACACGCCGCAGCGGGAGGGTTATTATGTAATAGTTGTCACTTGTCAATTGTGCGACCGATTGCATCGCTCTGATGAAGATAAGTGGATCAATCAGGTTGATATATGAAGTCAGTTAATAAGTATGCTTATCATTTTGATCTTCGGGAAACCTGTTGCGGGATTAATTCAAAGGAATGAACATTATAATGCACGAGATAATGAAAAACGTGTATTCAAGTTATTTGATCAATGATTCCAGAATATAGGTTTCGATTGCAGTTACGAGTTAGAGTATGACTGAAGTTTATCTGTGCTAGTATTGATTAGCGTTCGACTGCCACCGGACCGTAGCCGGACCCGGCAGAGGCTTGAAATAAATGCCAGTATTTTGTTCCCAAACGATGTCCATCCCATTGTGCAATAGGCAACAACATACCTACATAGTTTGGATTAAAATTGTTCGATATCCGTACGCGAACCTGAGAGCACTGATCCGGCTTTCACGATTTTATCTCGTCAGAATATACCGAAAAATATTTTTGTTACTTTTGTGCTAAATCGGTCCCGCGATAAACGCTTAAATAAATATGAGCTGTTGATGGACGGACTGTATGGATTATCGTTTCATCCTTACTTTCCAAACATAAACGTAGATATTGTACCTTTGGAATGTTTTTGATAAGTGTGGACATAGCTTTATGGACACTAAAGTTGGCTTTACCGAGCTGAACGGCAATATTTGGTTTGGTCGTACGAATTGATTCAATAGCTTAAACTTTTATTTTATTTAGTTCTAACTGCCCGTATACATATTTAGACTATATTCAAACAGCAATAATATTGTTTTCAACGCATTCCGTTAAAATATAACAGTTATGAACATTTTAGGTCACAAAATACAATGCCCAAAAATATCTGGCACAAATTGTACCGAACTCAATCAATCATACCATTCATAAAAGAAAATTGTTGTTAAAAAATACCATAACATCCGTTAATTGTGACAACGTAGGTTGGAGTGACACAGTCATAACGGGTCGAGTGCTCCGTTGCCAATCGGGCGCTCCCCGCATGCATATGCAAGTGGCAATTTACGAGGCATGTCTCAGTGTCCATCAATAAAGAGCTGATATCAACCGCAATCACCCACAATTGCACTTTACTATACATTGCTTTATTTATGACGGCTCGATTAATCAAGCGAAGATGTATGATGAAGTCGTTAACGTAAAATGCTTCTTTCTTGTTCTTGCACAAAGCAAACGGCATTAAAGTTGACATTTTAACAATTAACAGCGTTAAGCACTTTAGTCAAGTCATTAAACAATATGAAGCAAAGTTATCATAACGCATTCTTTAAAAAAAACACCATTAGTTGTGTTTTATTTCACAAAAACCGTTTCTTAAGCAATCCTTTCTTCAAGGTTTCGTTTATGTAAGTCCGCCTCTTAAATCCCATAAACATCCACTCGTTTCCGTCTAACACTGTCCACCCACAAAAATCTTGTTACGAACAAGTTTTTGTTAGTCGACGGCTTCCCTGACTGATGAATGGGACAGCCCATCAATAGCAGATCACTTGGATGCTTCATAAATATGTACACGCCAGTGTGACGTCACTTTTTATGAGCTCAAAAGGACCCGCTCACGTTTGATTGATGATGGGGAACCGGCGAGTGGTTTATTGATTCACTTGATTTGAGTGTTATGTGTGTTGTTAACAGCGTCATTAGGTGAAACCTCGCGGTCTAAATTACCAATTGGCTTGCTTTTGAAGATGGAGATCAAAATAGAAGGCGAAAAATATCGTGTCGTGTGAAAGTCAGTTTCGTGCGTCAGGTTGCGTGTCCAGACGGGACGTTTAAGTATTTGGCAAGCCAACCTAATTTCTAACAGCTACTGTCTGGAAGCTGATGGACGAACATTCAAATTCTTGATTAGAAAACGCACGCGATGTTCGCATTTAGGATGATTTCTATTACAATCTTGTTTTAAGAAGAAGAAAAAAGTTAACTAAGTATAAAATTGCCCTAATTTGGCGATCTACAATGTATCTATATCTCTATTATTCCAGCTAAAGCACTTTGATATTTCTCGTTAAAGTAATAGATTCCAAAATGAGAACCAATAATACCACAAGCAATCAAGGAACTTCTATCACTGTATGTTTCTCATTTATTGTTTCTTTTCTTGCGAAATATATTTCGGTAAGGCTTTTCCTCAAATAAGTACCTAACTCTTACACGTGTAATATTTATTATGAGAGGAAATGAGTCTATTGATCCATTTTATTATCTGGAAAACAAAAAGGGCAATAAATTAATCGAAACAATGAGGAAGAGTATAGATAATATTGTGTTAAAATGTTGTAGAAACTCTTGCTTCGCAGAGTGATTTAAAACAAGTAGCAACGAAACCACAAACATTTCCAGTAATAAACGGAATTTCTCCGAAATTACCAATATTGAGGATTCCTTTATCAATCTTGAAGCCAATTCAAAATTAATTTGCGTGAACTATGTGGTTTCATCGGTTGTAGTTCGTCATACCTATATAACAAATAATGAGCTCCGTTCCAATTAAACTGGAACACTCGTACCTATAAAAGCTAGGAATAGTATGGTCTGGAGTTAATCAAAGACTGGTAAATCTAGTGAACCGATAAACATAATACCGTAAGAACTAATGGAAATACATCACCATTTCGAGCGAATCTGGTTTCAATTCTGTAGCATTTAACAATAAATCGTACATGCTTTAAACGTATACGAGTATGTGTGATATATTTTATTAACGAATTTATTTATTTATTTATTTATTTATTTTAAAGAAAGCTTACAGACTAATAACAAATATAAATATCTTTTATAAAATAAGGACAATTGCTAATGACAAGCTTCCACATATAAATGTCCATTTAGTAACAAGTCATTTGCGTTGGTCGTTGGTGACTTCAATTAACTGGATAAAAAAAAAAAATATTAATATATCAAAACAACTTACTACCATATCAAGTCGTGCAACATCATAAACAGGATTGAAGAGCTATTTGCGACTATCAAAATATTCATTGCTCAATATTTTTCTAATTTTATTTGCGCTGGTGCAGAATAAGTCAATTTCCAAGTGTGATGGTAAACTATTAAAGGCTATAGCACTACGTATACAGAAGGCGTTTCGCCTGTACTTTGTTGATGTGTATGGTACATGGAGTAGTGGCCGTTTTCTTAGGTTTAGGTTTGTGCGAAGGCGTATCTTGTTTAGCAGTTCGGGACAATCGACCGAGCCGTTTGCGATATTTGCCAAGTAACAGATGTCATTGACATTTCGTCTTAGTTCCAATGGTAAGAAATGGTATCGCTTGCAGCGGTGTTCATAGTCAACTGAGAATTGCCTAGCCTTGAAGTCCAAGTACCGCAAAAATTTCCTCTGAACAGACTCAATACGAGATTTATAAATCTCATATTGAGGATTCCATATCTGGGAAGCATACTCCAGGTGACTACGCACAAGGGAACAGTAAAGGACTTTGAGTGGTTTTATGGAACGAAAGCCAGAGCAAGCTCTAATGAGGAAACCCAAAGTTTTGAACGCCTTGTTGACAACCGTCTCTATGTGTTCATCAAAAAGTAGCTTGCTATCGTGTACTACACCAAGATCTCTGACACTGGTTTCTTTGCGTATGTAAGTACCGTCTAGTCTATACTTTGAACCAATGACAGATTTCTGGCGAGTGAATGTTACATGGAAACATTTAGTGACATTTAGATGCAATTTCATGGTTTTACAATATTGCACGAATCTGTCAAGGTCTGACTGGAGTAGCTCAGTGTCGGATAGTGTGCGTATGATTTTTAAGACCTTCATGTCATCAGCAAACAGTAAGATACGTGAGTTTATAAAGCATTTTTTTATGTCCATGATGAATATTGTAAATAATAAAGGTCCTAAAATTGAGCCCTGAGGCACTCCTGATGGGACAGACTTCCATCCCGATATGAATCCACGTAAGACTACAGCCTGCGTCCGATTATCTATATAAGACGTAAACCACCGGTATAGGTCACCGTGAATACCTGCAGACAGTAGCTTCTGAAGAAGCACTCTATGATCTATGCGGTCGAAACATTTACTGTAATCCGTAAAAATCGCATCGACTTGGCATCGTTCCTCCATCCCAGTGCTTATAAATTCATTCGATAGTATCAGGTTGGAGGCAGTGGACCGTTTTCTGAGGAAACCGTGTTGCTCGTCGTCAAAGTGGCGTTGCATAGCTGAGTAAATCTCCGCGTGAACTAATCGCTCAAGAACTTTTGATAAAATACATAACTTGGATATGGGCCGGTAGTTTTCTACTTTAGATTTATCCCCCTTTTTAAAGATCGGCGTGATAAATGCTGATTTCCACATCATCGGTACGATACCCTCCCTCAGTGACCGTTCGAACAGCAAACAGACCGGTACGACCAGGCTCTTTGCACAATTAATAATGAAAATGGGGGGTATGAGATCGGGCCCGCCAGACTTAGATGGGTCTAGACCTTTGAGTAGCTTGAGGACAGTCTCCGGACATACGCTGACCGTACTCAAGTTCACCGAGCCATCGGAATGAGTGTCAGTATTAACATCCCGGCCGTCAGATAATGATTCAGGTTCTTGGAAAGTGGAATGAAAGTAGGAAGAAAAAAGCTCAGAGATACCCTCACCCGTATCTGCAGATGAGTCCATGTAGTGCAACACGTTAGGTAATGTGTTACCATTTCTTTTACTTTTGACGTACGACCAGAAACATTTGGGATTTTTGGAAATTGAGGATTCTATTTTTTCCATGTAACAGTCAAAGCAAGCTGCCTCTAATTCCTTAGCCCGGTTTCGCAAAAGAGAGAAAGAATGGTAGTCAGATAAGTTACCGTAGTTTTTGAACTTTTTGTGATATTTATGTTTTTCTTTTAATATTTTAATTAAAGCGCTAGTGTACCAGGGTGGATGTATTGATTTTTTAAACGATTTAGCGGGTATGTGCAAGTCCCTAAGCTCGTATAGCTTATTGTAGAATACACTAAGGGCTTGGTCCAAGGATCCAACAGACAGCAAATCTCTCCAGTCTATAAGATCTAGCGCAGATGAGATTGCAGTGTAATCACCTTGATAAAAAAGGTACTTAGTGCTAGGTTTCTCGACAAGTTTGTGTACTTCAACAAAATCAGCGTTAATAATCAACGGTTTGTGATGTACATCCACGGGCACCGCCAAGGGGTCGCAATCATTCACTTTAATTACACTATTTGAGAAAACAAGGTCTAGTAATCTGCCGTTGACGTTACGCTCACCGTTAAACTGGGACAAGTTACACGCGTTAATTGTGTCGAAGAAATCCAATAAACATCGAGCGGACACATTCTCAGGATATAATCCAGAACCATCATTAGACTGCTGCCATTCTACATCGCTTCCAAAGTTAAAATCCCCTGTTAATATAAATGTATCTAGCGGGTGGGTGGATACTAAATAATTAAGTTTGTGGTGGAAGTTTTGTAATTGTGTTAAGTATGAGTTACCAACATTTTCTTTGCACAAATATAGGCCGCAAATATTGAGGTTGTAACTTACCGCTGGTCTAGATCGCTTCAGAACGATGGATACCCATATGTCCTCGGCGGAAGTACGCCAGTCACATCTTTCCACAACTGTCAAGTCATTCTTCACCGCTATCAACACTCCACCACCCCTTGACTGCGACGTTCGACAGTAATCCCGGTCCCGCCTCCACACAAAATAACGGCTATCAAACATCTCACTATTACCAATACTGTCCACTAACCATGTTTCCGTAAGTATAATAACATCGTAAGAATTCATAGATACATTACGAAGTAACTCGTTTGTTTTCGAGCGCAGGCCACGAACGTTCTGATAATATATATTAATCATTTTGAGGCTCAAACAACAACAGTATTTTCAAACAAAGTAGAGTAATTATTTTGCGATGAAGTAAATAGTTTAAGGAGTATTTAAAATTCCAACAATAATAGTCTATGATGGAGGTAGAAAACGAAAAGCGGTCGGAATCTTTTAGACACGGCAAAACACAGAGAATACAAACACCGAAATTCGAAACGCACGCAGCTAATGGGTTAAAATAAGGAACAAAAGAAACGGCACGGGCTCGGTGAGTCACATACGAGTAGGCTAAACAATTCGAATTGTACTCTAAAGTTAAATAGATAAAGACCAAATTGGCACAACCATTACAGGTAGCATGATAATGACACTTAAAAATTAACCAACACAGCACCATTGAGCGACACAATAATTGGTGGAATACGCTGGTAGCACTCACCTGATCACGGTTCTCAAACTTATTTTTAAATATTGACTTTGCACGACTAGATATTGACATTTTTTTTGTAATTATTAGTTTAGATCGGCAATGAAATGAATTTATTTTATTTTTATGAGATCTTTTTCGGATTTTAACACTAATATAGGAAACGAGTCGCCCTTCCTGGCGTGTATTTTGGAGTGCTTGACCCAGACGTATTGAAAATCCGCCTCCGCAGCCGCCTTTTTGACTTTGGACAGCAGTGCCTTGTTCTGCAGTGTCAGGTGGTCGTTGATGTAGATCCGTTGGTTACCAGGCAAGTCAATTTGTCCTGTAGTTAAAGGAGAAGTCTTGGATAGTAGTCTCGCAGCGGCAATAAAGTCATCCTTCACGTAGCGGTTGCAGAAACTCACAATAATAGGCTTCGCTTGGTCCTTCTCACGGGTTGGTACCCTGGTTATATAGTTTATCTGGGCCTTAGATACGGGATAGTCAATTTTAGTGCCAATTTTGCTGATAATGTTAAACAGGTTCTCGTGATTGTTCTGGGGTAAACCTTTTAATTCAATGTTGTTCAATCGAGTCCATTGGTCTTTAACATTACTATCTTCCTCTAGCTTATCCAAGCGGGCTTGAATGACAACCACCTGTTCTTGGACCTTTTCGACGCGTACAAGGCGCACTTCCATATCCTTAACTTTCTCGTTGAACTCAATGCTTAAAGTGTAGTTCAGGATTAAATGTATCTCTCGACATACTGTTTCAAGCTCTTTGCATAATTATTGTAAATGAAACCGTTTTTTTTTTAACAGAGCACATTCAAAAATTTATTTGAGAATTTAATTTTTTTGAGAATGGATGGATGATCTATTCCATGGATGGATTTATGTTACTTTTCACTTAAAACACACTGAACGAATTAGAGATTTTGCTGACAGATATTTTATTCTACGTAATTTTTATTCCGGTTGTACAATGACCAAACTCCACACGGACATAGCCCGAGGTAAGAGCAAGTGGGCTCATATTTCTAACGATACTGTTTCAGTGGATACTTTGTATCCTACAGGTGAAATAGGGACTTCATTAGACCAAATTACTTCTCCGTCGTTGTTTCACGTTCGCACTTCTAGTAATTATCTTGGCTCACTATTATGAGTTACAAGGTCAGCATTGGGCTCTTTGGGACCTGAGAGTTACGGTCTGTTTAAGATAATACTCCCAGTATTCTGGTAAATGAATTTCGTGCTTCCAATTTTCTTTGTGTACTTACAAATGTTATGGACTTTAATCTAGACACATGGTTGATGTCTTAATGAATGCTACTTAAAGTTTAAATCCTTTGATCTGTCTCTGGGTTGGCCTGAAGTTTGTAAACATTGTACAATTCTGTAAGTGTTCCAAGCAAAAAAACCTATTCAGTATTAATGGTACACTTTGCACGTAATATATCATGTAAATCCGCTATAAGCTTATTTATATATCTCCGCAACATGTGTGCGAGCTCGCCGCAGCCGGGATTTCGTTAGCGTTGTCACCACAAACATTTGAACAGGCGGAGGGGAAACAAAAATCCCTCTCTGAAAACCGTGTAGAAAGAAACAATTACCTGCAATACAGTGTCATTGGCCTGGTTAGAAACAGAATTGTTTTCCTGCAATCCAAAATTTTAATGACCTCATGATAATGTTTTCTTGTTCAGATAGCTCTCCGTTGAAACCTAAATCCCGAGAGGAATGTTATGTGGGAGTACTGTGACTTTGAATGTACTCTCTGGAGACAGGGCCACTCCCGCAAATTCTCCAGGGATAACAAGTGTAATAGCATAAACATGAACCTACGGCTCTCGACCGTCGAACAGACTATTCAGATCAAGGTTCATTACCCACTTTGTGAACCTCTTCGCAAGTATGAAATTTCAATAATGGAGGACCCATTATCATTTGTTTTGTGAACCATTTTATTTTATGCTAATGAATGCTACGGAATAATTTACAGTTAATGGTTAATGCTGTGGACATATTGGAGGTTTTGGCTGTCACGAAGATAAATTGATTGGTGTTATATTGGAAACTTAATTAGCTAAGGTCAGAACGATTGTTATGTCGTCAACCTTCAGCTGAATATTTAAAAGAAAAAGTATTAATTCCTACAATTTCTGGTACTTGCAAAAACGATTTTCCTAAGTGGAAATTGAAAGATCAAAGTGTACATTGTGAGGCATGTTATCATTTCGTTTTGCCGATAAAAAAACCTTGTCGGTGATGTAGACATGTAATATTTCAGAGGCGGAGAGCTACTGAATCTTTGATATCGGTACTCGAAGTTTTCGCGAGAGATATCCACAATATTTTCGTTGCAAATGTAGTCCTGGCACGGGATCAAGACGACGGACGACGCAAGGTCGCGGTTACTAGCTAATAAAATAAAATTCACAGAGATTAGTCTACATCATACTGTGGTTTAATAAACAAAAACAAAGTCTCAGTCAAGGTTGTCTGCATGTTTTATGAGTACGGAAAGTCAGAAAGATCGTGTGAAGGTCGCTGACGGGCAGTGCATGTGTCCGGATTAGATCAATTGTTTAGAAAATCGGTTTTATTTTACGATAACTGTTATGTTGGTAGATCGGACATTACATATTTTTTTCTGGAAAGTTTTCAACTAACCACATATTGGAATATTATCTTTCCCTTTTCTTAGAAAAGGGCTTACTTGTTCGAACTTGTTTATGATTCAATTTTGCGATATAAGTTACATCGTGTTAGACAAGGTCAGTGTCAGTGAAGCGAGTTCGATACTTCTATTTGAACGCATTTGTGGAAAACGAACAATGTAACTGTTCGTTATTATATCGTTCATAATTTATTTCTGTTTGTTTAAGTTTCGGTAAAAACTGTGGCCAAGCAAGTAATCGCTGTGCAAACTTATCAAACAAGCATTAAACACTGGCAGATTTTAAACTAATATAAGAAAAGCCATTTAATTTCGAAAAAAATGAAAAAGATAATTGAATGAAAACACATTTTCTGTAGCCATTCTTTTCATTTTTATCTAGTCTTAGAGTCGCCTTATGATTGTAGGTACTTTGACGTCGACCGTACCGTCCAAATTTAATAAGCGCCAAGAAAAATTGTTTTAATAATCTTCAGCAAAAACTGGGATGGATGAATCATCGCGGATGTCACCGGGAGAAAACGGGAAAATACGCAATGTTATTAAACCCACTTCATTTCAAAATTAGAATGTTCAGTCTCGATTCATCCCGCGCGGCGCGTGCGCCGACTCGCGGACCGTTGACGTTTGAATCGGAAACTATCATTCAAGAAATTAATATTGTAGTTGGGACATATTTGAAACGAATGTGACAAGTGTATCCGTAGATCATAATCATGTTAACTTTATTTAAAAAGTAATTTGTTCGAAAAAAAATTAACGTTTTTGCCTGAAAATTGGCAAGTGTGGTTTTCTTCGAAATTGTGTTTGACAACGGTTTTTTATCTAAGCGTTTATTATTGTATGTGAATCGAAGCCATTTCTTTAATCAATTTACAATGTATTCAAATGCTTTATTTCTTTATTTTTCCATTCTTTTTCTCTTTTCTTCATCTATTTTTTTGTTGACTCTTGAGACGCTTTAATGTGAAAAGTGGCCTTCCCTAGACAATCATCTTTAAAAACTTTTAAAGCTTTTATGATTAAGGTTCACAACAAACATACTTTTAAAAGTTAAGAGGATCGATTTCAGAAAAAGTTATTCAGTTGTTTTTGGTAACTTCACAAGTCTTCATTTTGGTGCCTTTTTTTGCAAAACAGTAGATAGATAAAGAGTAGAATAATTGCTTTAAGCTTTCACTACAATTGACAAAAATGGAAAACAAACAAAAATTAAACAATTAACCTCATTAATAAAATCCAATATAAAGTTACACTGGTAGGCGTAATAACTTTGGCTTTTACCAAATATGTTTATCGGACTTTTAGGAAAACTTGGCATAACTTTACGACGAATTTGGTATGTTAAAATAATAAGTAAGATTAATCAACAAGTTGAGAATAATTAAGGAATTTAGAATAAAACAAAACAGGGCACCACATTTATAATATCGAATCAAATTACTTGTAGAAAATGAATATTTATTAGAACTACTCTTCAATGTCAGAATTTAATTAAGTTTCGCCCATGAATAAGAAGTTCTACATGATTTATAGGTAGGATAGATAGGATAACCTATCTTTTGAGTCGCCATTTGACATGTATTTAGATTCTCAAGGCAAAAGAGGCAGCTTGTTTAAGAAACCCAGAACTATTTAATTAATTGTAACAAGTTTAAATAGACTTACTGAAAAATAAAATAAAAAAGCAAATAATGGTAATAGATGGCGCTATAACTCTAGAGGATGTTTGATGTACCGAAGCAGCGGTCGTATCGAGCGCCAAGGCTTCTGCAAGTGCTGCACTGACAGACATTCTATTAGTTAGTTCCAGCTAAACAGACTATAAGCGATGATATCCCTCTTTTAGTACATGTAGCTCCTAAATAGATGGTCGGGAGCGATGACACCGTACCGAGTCTACCGACCATAGTTTTGTTGCATGACATTTACGTTTTTGGTTGTCCCGTCTGGACTGCGTCTGATTTATTTAAGACGCCTTCATAAATGGCAACGGGTACAAATTCGTTCGTGGTTCGTACATGAGTTGTCTGAAAATTAACTCCGAACATTTTCGTGAATAATCTTGTAAACATGAAACATTCGTGGTAGTAGTTAATTTTACATTTTTTACTGCAAACAGGTCAGAATAGACTTGCACGTGTAACAAACAGCGCAGTTTCAAAATAAACAAAATAATGTTAACGTCAGAGTAAAATTAAATACAAAGTATTTCCATAAAGCTGAACGTGGCTTACGTGAGATGAGAGGTAGAAACATGCGCGAGCTCCCTCGGTGACCCTTATCACCTACCTTTCACCACCTGCGGACAGCCTCCGCTACAATTTGGTACCCATTTTAAAACGACAAAGTATTATCACATTGTTTTCTTTCCGTTAAAAAAAAGTACGGGGAAAAGCCAATGAAGAAGAGATACGCTTATTGCGCTTGACACACGAGGGCAAAGTGCGCCCTTACAAACAAAACTTTTTTTCTTGAATAAACTATTTTTTTATTTTAGTTTTCTATTTTAGCCTGTGTTAGAAGGGCGGGCATGCGGGCAGCGAGTAGCGGGCAACTCGCTGCCCTTGGTCCATACCATGCCCGGGTCGACAGCGCGTTGTGTTTCACGCGCGCCTCAAAGATTGTCAGCAAAATGACGGGGCCCCCCTCAAGAGGGCCAAAACCTGCCGGGGTCGCGGGACTCACGACTTGCCGTTACCCCGGAACGTAAAAGGCTATTGAAGGACACCGTGGATTTTAGTCAGTACGAGTCTGATAGTCCCCCCAGCTCTGCCCTGGGTGGGAGGACTAATTTGATGATTTTACCGCGTTAAAAAACAAAAAGAAAAAGCCTGTGTTAGAAAAATGTTCAAATTGTTTTATTTGTCCGACTTTGGAGCTTCCAAAAACAACTTCTTTACCTAGCGCTACAAGGTTCATTTTACACGACCATCACGTGCATGCGTGTAGCGGTCAGATGATTGCAGATTGAAATCAGATACTCAATACGCCCACTCGTCGACAGACGCAATTCATTATTCTACTTTTACTGTCGCATTGAAAGTTAGGCATACATATTTATATCCTTTGAGTAATGAACAAAGTTATACAATCAGTGCAAACATAATTTTGGAAACAATGGAGTGCGGTCGTCTCAACAGCGGGTTGAGGTGGAGTGCATATTCTTCCGCGTCTTTAGACGCGACCGTGCCCGCCGTAGTGATCGAAGACTTGTGTGCAGATGAACAGTGCCCAGTCACCGACAATTATCTGATCACTTTCCCGGAAGAGGACAGCGAGCCCGAATCAGCTCATGACAACAAAAAGCGGATTTCCGAAGAAATAGATATCTTGAACGAAGCTCCTAAACTTCTTAATCGCTGTTACGAAAACCCTCTTTTCATCCCGGCCCGCGAAGTTTTAAAAGACGAGATAAGTGACGACGTGGACAGTGAGGAACTAATGAAGAGTGAGGCAAAAAAGTTTGAAGATTATAAGTTTTGTGAGGCAGTTAACGACTTCGATATCGAGTTGGAAGCGGGGGAGGCGGTGCCGATAGTGTACCTGTCGACCACGCGGGCCGCGCGCCTGCAGAGGGCACTGCGGCTCGGCGGGTACAAAAAGGTGAGCCTCTCTCTTTATTAATATCGCCTGCTCCATTATCAAAACATTTTTAGACGTTTTTTCTCATTGTGAGTCTTTATTGGAGTCAAAGTTTGTGACAGCTAATTAACATTTAATTTTCTTTTTCGTCGTAACGCTCGTTTTGATGTGTTCAATGAGGTATTTTTTGTCTGTTTCGACGGGATGAAATTGAAATGTCACAAAAATAACGGGCATGCAGCAACACTGAAAAGTTTTCAATTAGTGCTACATTGTATGTAGAACAGGATCGTAATCCGGTGTGTTGTCCTCGCCTAGCTTGTTAATTACTCTTGTTAATATTTCATGTTTGTAGGTTAGAGTAGTTAGTGCGGATGGATGGTATATATACTTTGATCCTCTGTTCGAATATGTTTACATAATATGGACTAATTAGTGAGCTCATTGGTGACTAACAAGTATCAGAGCAAGAATGTGTTCGCAATATACTTCAGCCTCGCTGTTTCATTTCCTTGATTTACCTTAGAAACTGCTTTCTCCTTGGATGTTTCGTGTATGATAAAGTTCGGTTATTTAATATTACATATAGAGGTACCTCAGTGACGTATCAAAGTTGGAAGTCGCGTGTCGTAGGTGTAGGTCACTGAGCTCGGCAATACCCCAGTGCAGCGTTGATATTTGCTTTTCTGCACGTCTCTAAAACGTCCATTTAATTAAAAAGCTGTCTTGTAAATGAAACTACGATAAATTGCTGCTTCTTTAATTTCCTCTAAGGTAAGAGCTTCCTCATAAAGGCTACGTACCTATTCTTAGAAAAAACCGGGAAGCTTGTATTTATTTTGTAAACATATAGCCCATTTGATAGAGCTATAGCCAGGATGGGAAACAGTATGTTTTTCATGACAAATATTGACAGGCGACATAAAACACTAATATTTTCATAACCTACAAAAGCCTTTTCTATTGCCCTATTGTTTATATTCAGCCAGTTTACGAGCCTTCTATTTTTCGACTCTAAAAACAATTTTAGAATGAATTGCATTTAAAATTCGAATTTCATATTGGGCAAATAAAACTCGATAGCAAGTCGTACGCGAACACTCGACGCAGAAGCACGCTACCAATTCACGGTATGCTGTACGATTTTAATTAGTATTGTCAGAAATTCTGCATCCTACCTGCTGTATTATTCGTTTAATTTTGGTTAAAGTTCGTGCTTTTCATACCCTGAAGGGGAAACATTATTGTAGGTCCTCATTAAACGGGGCTGGGCGCGTAATTATATATTTAATTTTGGTCTTCACAACTGAACAGAAAAATACGAAGAGCTGATCGAACTTAAACTTAAAATGTTAAAGTTCTTTCCTAAATAACCTCTTATACTCTTGAAAAAATAAACCCACACTCATTTATACAATCACAAGGAAACGAGAACAATGTAGACGAGATTGGATCGAAATCAAATAAGCCTTTTATAGTATCAACCGAGTCTTTAACATTCATTCGGTCCGTTCGTAACGCCACTCGGGTTAGCTATTCCATCCAATACCCAGCGTTCAGTTCCTTAAATCCCTGTAAGCCTGTTTTAAAAGAAAAATGGAATGAAAACGTGGATAAGATGGGAAAGAGTTGCGTACTTAAGTAGCCGATGAAAACTAAAACGGGAATTACTGGATAGGTCTTGCCTGCCGCTAATAAATCGCAATCACTTGTAGAGAACAAATTTTGATTCCTGTGAGGTGCAATCTGGATCTGGTCTCAAATTGTAATTATAATTGTACATTGTTCATGTTACAACACAGATATTTACACCTGTTGGTCTAGTGGTTAGTAACCCTGACTGCTATGCCGGAGGTCGTGGGTTCGATTCCCACCCAGGACAAATGTTTGTGTGATGAGCACGATCATTTGTTCTGTGTCTGGGTGTAATTTATCTATAATATGTATGTATTTAGAAATATTTAAGTATGTTTATCAGTTGTCTAGTACCCATAATACAAGCTCTGCTTAGCTTGGGACTAGATGGCGTGATAGTTGTGGAATATTTATTTATTTATTTATAGTTATTAAATTATTTTTTTGACTGTATATTTATTCGTAAGTGAACATTCTTTTGGATAAATAAATGTTCTTTAAACTGAAACCGATCTTATCGGACGTCAACATAAATAGTTCGTTTTTAGATCTATGTTTTTGTTGTCATTGTCTGCGCTCGATTGGTGACTTTAATTAATTGACTTCTCATTACGTTATTGAAAAATTGCAAAGTTTTTGGTATAAATGACACTGAATCGAATCAAATTATTTTTAGTTCAAAAATATAAATTAAAAGTTAACAAACACACATTCCGAAGTCAGAACTTCAACTTTTATAAATGCAGCCCACTTAAGTTAAGCGTTCTTCACCGTAATAGCTGCATTTGAACTTGCCTCATTATATGAATGGACCGTTTACCGCCTTCACAAAATTATAAATCATTTGCAAAAGATTTTAATTAATTCAGACGAGGCTTCAAAACTAAGCTTCGTTATGAAGGTTTAAATTAATTTTGCGAACTATCGACGATGGTTTAAACGAGCACGAAACTTAATTTCTGATAAATTGTAATTTGAGACGACAAACATAAGTTGTTGATGGCGAAAATACTTCAAACTGAAACGTGAGAAACCTCTGTTGCGAGTCCTTTATTCCATTTGTCTTCAAAGTATCATTGATGAGGATAGATACGAGTGATGCTTGAACACAAGTGACTTACGAAAAATAAAATGGGGCAAGGTTTCAGCAAGATATGCCTGTTTTGTATCTTCATGGGATTTAATACCATTGAATTAATGAAACATGTCAAAGGATTGAACTTAAGGCTTCTATAAAGAAAAACTTTTGTGAAATAGGAACCAGAAACAGCAGACTTTTCTGTTACGCAAACAATAATAATTTGCAAACTCTTAGTTACTTTGTTGTTGTTCTTGAAATCATGATTTATGCGGATACGATATTATATCAAGGCTTCGTGTAAAGTACAGCTATGTATAAAATAAATCATTGAAACTTTGTTTAACTAATAACATAAATGCGAAAGTTTGTGACGCTGCGCTGGCTGGATGGATGTTTGTTACCATTTCACACAAAAAGCCACTGTACTGTTTTGAATGGTTAAGGTACCTGCTAGTTTATAACCTGGATTAACACATAGGACAATTTTATTCCAGTTTCTGTGGGGAAATTTTCGAGGCATAAGCGGGCGATGCCGCTGGAAACGGCTAAATTTCATCATCACATAGAATTTTATTTCATCTAGTAGGAATCAAGAATCAGATTTATAAGATAGCTACTTAGTTGAAAAATCAGTGTAAAGAAGGGCCGTCACTCAAGGAATGACAGTCACAGTCTTCAAGTTATTTCGTTACCAACATTGTTAAATTAATTTCAAAGGCATCACACCATTTGGTGGTAGGAAAGCCGCACTACAGTTAATGCCCATTCATATTACCTGAGCCGCGTCTTTCAAAGGCTTTAATATGGCGTCTGAAGTCGGCGAATGTTTTGATTAAACGAATATAGGATGCCTTGCAAACGTAATGCACACCTTGGATCCTTGATTCATAAATCTCTATAAATTTAGAACCATGCACATTTTATCCTCCGAATAAAAGTGTACGTTATATACGTGTATAGAAGATTTATTTCAATGATAAGTATGGCGTCAGGTTTTGTTTTTAATAATGAAAAATGCATCATCGTTAAGAAGTTTGTTGTACAAACCTTGGACCAGTTACCAGTATTATAAAAATAACTGTATTGTTTTGATTTTATTGAATCATCTGGTTGAGTCAGATCTCCTAATTGATTGTTTATTACGTTAATATTCATAATCAATAATAGTCATCGAATCAAGTTACTTGTTATTCCAAATTAGTTCCAATAAAAATCAATCAATGTAACCTTTCTTCAAGTTAATATTCTTGGCTTATTAAATTTCCCATTTTCCTGTCGGTTGGTTAGGTATTTATCGATGTCAAAAACCTCTTTGATATTACTTCGAGGGCTAACAATTTTATCAGCTATTTGTTCCTTGAATGGCATCAAAGGAAAACAGACGATGTCTGCGTCAGTTTGGGCAGGATGTTCCTATTTTACCATATATAGTAACTGATAAAACTGTCAAAATAACGAAACGTTATTCTAAACGGTTTTTGGGGAACGAACAAAATGTGTCGTTTTTTTTTTCATGTTTATCTGGGACTAAAAATACGGAGTGGGCTGTGTTAGTGAGAGTGAAGACTTACTTAAGTGATCTCAGGAAGTTTGTGATGGCCACAGCTTTTAGCAAACTAGTGTCTTTCTAGCATTCGTGTACCTTTAGCGATTAATGCCGAAAGGGCTAGAGGCTGTTTGCACACTCTATGGAATGATTTTGTAGGTTTTTTTTTTATTCATAGAGAACACTGACCGCGGTTCGTTTTTTTCTTTCCATAGAAAATTTTAGAATTTCGCGATGATGAGTTACTGCTATTTATAAAATATTCATTATAATTTTATAAATTACTATAGTAAGTCGCTGGGAAAGCCGGTCGTGTATCTACGAGTATATCTATATTGCACCTTAAACATTTTACACTTTTTTTTTTTTGTGTATGGCATCTCGCAGGTCAACCTAGAGGAGGTTGTGAGCTGCTTAACCGGACTTAAACATTTTACACCTTACATTTCCCGTTTATATGGTCCTAGTTCACATGGGGTACAGATACCTCTATATCCATGTATGGCTCGTGCCGTGAAAATAAGCGTGAACATAATAAAATAGTGCCACAATTTGTTCAATGAAAGTAGTTCGCAGTTAGATACAATTTATTAGACAAGATGATTTATGTGCGGTATTTTTTGCTTATAATTTTCGCTTCTTACTCTTAGTTTTTCTGTCGACCTTAATTTGGTTTAGCGTGACGACCTCCATCCATGTTTTGTTCTAATAAGATAATATTATAATTAAAAATATAAATGATTTTGACTTTGCATTCAATGTCTGTGGAATAGATTTAGATACATCGTTTTTTAAACGTTGTTCCGTACTAGGAGTTTCTCTCTCTACTGTGTTCCAAATATTTAAAGTCACATGGAACTACTTGTGAGCCATTCAAATATTTGTTTAGTGCAGTAATCGAACCCACGACACGCAGCGCAGCATTCAATAGCTCAGCCACTGTTCCAACCTTGCCGTCATATTTTTGTATTTGAACAGAGCTCACAATTTACAAATTTCAATAAATAAATAAATATTCCACAACTATCACACAACGCCATCAAGTCCCAAGCTAAGCGGAGCTTGTGTTATGGGTACTAGACAGCTGATAAACATACTTATATATTTCTAAATACATACATATTATAGATAGATTACACCCAGACACAGATATAAAAATAAATGATCGCGCTCATCACACAAACATTTGTCCTGGGTGGGAATCGAACCCACGACCTCCGGCATAGCAGTCAGGATCACTAACCACTAGACCAACAGGCCTGTCAATACAACGTTTTATAGATATTGAGAGACACGGAAAATAGTAATAAGGTAACACTTTCCTTATGTGGATAACGATGCTTATTGCCGGATTATCTAAGTGCTGAGAAAAAAAAATACCAAGTTTTTCAAATCAAACGTTTGCTGACTACTCAAGACCGGTCAACGAACTCAGTTTAAAGGTAAGCCGGCTGTCTATGACACTCAGGCCACCGAGTACTTCATACATTTTTTTCTACACACTGTCAGACGGTTGGCTCAGTTCCACACGGGAAATGTTGTCGCATTCCGGAGCAAGTCGCGCGAATACTGAGCTGCTTGGCTTTTTTTTGTCTTATTCACAAATATGGGAGATTTTATAGGCTCTTTGAAGGCCACTTTTTATGGACTTGGCGGTTTTTAAGCAGTCTTAATGCGCATCTTTTATAATTATGTGTTCCTGGAATTGTGAGATAATTAGTCACGTCTGTTTTCACGAAAGTTTGGGATACGGAAAATACGAGTATATCTTAAAAGTATTTTTAATGTAATTTTTACCTAGGCTTTTTTTGTAAATTTGAAGTGTCAATAAGAAATTGAATGTTTTTTTTTTCTATTTTTTTTGTACATATTACTAGTTGCTTTTTAGGAATCGAAATTGGATAAAACTTTTTGGTTTTTGTCCCTCACAGAACTACTGTAACGTTACATTACAGGCGAATGCCGTCTGTTAAGGTGCGGACTTAACAGTCGAATCTAACCATTACCACAGAAAATTGATTTACCAACACTCGTGTAATTTTCAAAGTTCACCCCCGCACCGCCCGGTGCAGGCGTCCCTATAACAATATACGGGCTATGTGGAGCAGTCGATCTCTAGCAATTTCCTCGCGGCTTCCATCGTTGCGATGCGAGACATTACGACACCTACTGGCGGAAAATGGAATTCAGTTAGCGTTTCCTTCTCAAACACTTTAATTCAAACTTACAAGTAGGGGATTACTTGTTTAAGCCTCTTTCGAAGCGCTTTACAGCGCTTGTAAATTGATAGATTACGCTGAATTTTGATGGTAATTAATGGGTGAATAGTAAAAGGCGTTGGAGTGCGATAATTTGTGCGTTAACGGGTTATTGGTTCTGGTATCTTTATCATTTTAATGGCGAACTGTGAAGAAAATTTCTTTCATATGTTATACTAATTTGTTCTAGTTGTTGTTAGTAGGTATTTACTTTCATTATGACTACTTAACAAACGCTTATTTACTTGCACTGACATAATTTCTGAAACAATTAAACCTGCACCAAGGCCAGTTATCATTGGATAATACGCCATACGCAAACAAAGTCACAGCATAATGTCAAAACATAATTTTAAACGAAAATGCAAATTAGTGATTGCTAAGAGCGAGTTCGCCACACAATAGTTCACCGCAGCCTCATTGTAGCTCACGATTTTCCGTTCACTCATTCACTCGACACTACAGCTGTTGTCTGTTCCCACTTTATACAACATTATGACGTCATCCTCTTGTATAAAGTGTTTCAATCGGTTTGTAGTGCGTCAATTTGTACTAGAAAATTGCTACGCTTCGACAAACTCGAGATATGTACTTGCTGCAGTTTTCAGCAGAACATAAAATGTTTTACGTTTATTTCATTGAAAATTGAAACTGCAATTCTATTTTGACTGTACACATTATAAAAGCTTTTTATTTGAGTGTGTTACACATCACTATACATTTAATTGTTAAAACTTTTATCGGCGGGAATATCAAAACAGTGTCAGTTTTTCAGTCGACGTGTATTTATAGAGAACGATATTTTTTTAACTATAATAACTCACCTCGCCAATATTGTATGGCGAAAACCATAAATAACTCAAGAGCTTATCGAGTAGTTAGAAGAAATAACAATGGAATGATTTATCGTGCCTATCCGATTTGACCATCAATATAAAAACAGCGTAAAAAGTAGATACGATACATGAATATTTTCTTTCATAATATGGCAAGTATCACGTAAAGATAACTTGACTAAAAACTGTGTGATGAAGACGAAGAATTTTAGGTAAATCTGAAACTTGTATACAAATGTACTGAAACGAAAATACTCTGGCGGCACCAAGGCGCCAAAACTTTATATAAGTAAAGTATTTTAATCTGCGGTGCGCAAACCAAGTTACTTATATTTACATAAAAGTGATATTTCGCCTTCAATTTATTCTTCGCGACGTTTAATTAGTAAGCGTTAAAAAGAGAACTTTGTTGTTTGATTATTTACATTTTGTCATCTAGGAGAGACAACGTAATTAGACAAGTTCATGGCAAGGGAGGGGAACGCTACTTGAAACAGAATGTCTTGTTAAGAAAAGCCGATTTGTAAGCCAATCTCATTATTATACAAGTCGGAATATTTTGTATAATTAGATAGACGTCAGTGGAGAATGAGTGCAGACTCTCTGAATAATGAATAGCGGACGTTGGATGAGCAGTATAATACTGAAGAAGAAAATTAAACCGATTTTTATTTCACACAATTTCACATATACTTTTTGATAATACTTTTCTTTTTGATTTAGAAGTACATATAATGAAAATAAAATTCTCATTTTGACGAAAACAATAAAATATAACATAAAATGCATTCTAAATCGTTGCTCGCTCAAGAAATATTTCTTTCATATAACATCAAAAAAAGAAAACACAAGACAAAGGTTACTAGGGAGCAAGACGAACACAGAGGCATTTTATTTTCAATTTGAAGCTGTCTAGGCAAAACTAACAGTGTACACATATGTACATATGTACAATGCACCATTTTTGTCATAACAAGCGCCACTCGGGGGACAAAAGGGGTGCCCATGTGGTTCAGTGCCTAATTGGACTGCATGGAGGTGAGATACACCGTATTGTTTGTCTTTGTGAAGACCATGTTATGTAAGTGTAAATTAATATTGTTTAGAGAGTGAATGTACCTGTGAACCGAGTCACAATGGACTTTGTGTGTTTAGTGTAGAATAAAGGCACTAAAGGCTATTTAAGAACACTGGTCATTTGTCAGCGGTTTCCGTTACAGTACCTACAATTTTCAGGGAACATCATTTGGATTTGGACTTACAGACGGTGCGGTAGAATTGTTGATATTGAAAATGGAAGTACTCCTCCAAAATTAGCATACCCGCTTGGTAGTCGTATATACTAGTAGTACTTTCAAAGTGCTTTTGCTTTTTCCAAGATATGTTTGTTACTATTCACAACATTAGTATCTTAAGAAACTAAAATTATACCAGGAACTGCATAAGCTTTGAGAAAGTAACAATGCTTAAATAATCATAATTTACAAACCCACAACAGAAGCCTGTGACTCATCCCTCGCGACTTCTAAAACGCGTGGGTATCGCAACCTGAATCCTTTGGGGGACTATCTCATAGAATTATACATCCTTTTCTCCATAGACTCGAGTTATGCAGCCTGTTTTCCCTATAATAGATCATGAGTAATACGTCGGATATGGGAACAGTTTGATTTGGCTATAACGATATTGGAGAGAGACAAAGAAAAGATTGATCATATGAGCGATAACATAGCGATGAAGAGATGGCTGACAGATATTAAGGAAAATATGTACTTTGAACTGAAAGGCGACAAGTTTATCCAAAGGAAGATTGAAGAGAGATTATTATTTTAATTACTAATTTCTCTTTTGTTTTTGTTTTTTATCTTGGTAAAATCATGAAATGAGTCCTCCCAGGGCAGGGGGGGGCTGTCAGACTTGTACTGACTAAAATCCACGGTGTCCTTCAATAGCCCTTTACGTTCTGGGGCTACGGTTACCTGATACGAAAGAAATGAAGCAAATAAAACAAAGAAAAGAAAAAAGCAGGTCAAAAAAAAAAGAAAAAAAAAAAAAAAAAAAAAAGTGAAATGACTAGGACAAAAAAAAAGACTAAGTTGATAGCAGAAAAGAGGGAAGAATAATATGTATACCCGAAAGAATTGATAAAAAGACAAGATTATGATGACTTTATCAAAAGGAAGACCTACTTTACAAAGTCAATGTTCCCTAGCTATAGATTATATCCTCGTCATGACATTACATAAAATGTTTCTATACCAGAGACTAATGGTAGTAACATAGTCATTATTACTCCGGATATTGGTGAGGTGTCCGCCGGGTATCGGTGCCGGAAATCAGCGGGATTCTATGGGCATGCCGCCATGTTGATTAGATTTGACCTCAATCGCTCAAATGCTTTCCATTGGCTTAATTAAATGGATATACTTTAGTATTGGATTTTAGTCTTTTAACAGAGCCCAGAATGAGCAAAACTACAATATACATTTTTAGCAGGCTAGACAAAAGTAATTATTAATGTTTTTTTTTTTAGTAAATGTAAACAAACTAACGCTCTTCTCTCTCTCTTCCTTTTCATTCATTCTGCTTCCTTAATTTCTTCGAGCTTTTTGATAAGTCACTTTAACAAACTTCATCTAAATAAACATCAAAATAATAAAACTTAGTTGTAATTTCGTACATTAAGAGAAAATCAAGCTTTTACTCAATAAAACTTAATTTACAACAGATTTCTCATCCATACTTACTTTTGGCTAAAAGCTTTATTTATGTTCATTTCTGGCAATATTTCTGTTATTATTCACAAAGTGATATTATTGTGATTGGCAACAATTTCATAAGCACCTTTTTCGGTACAATTGAGTTTATTTTTCATTTGCCCGGATGGTGGACTCGATATTCTGCGAATTTCGTTTTAATTTTGTTCCTGGCAGAATTTCAGGGGATAGTATTGGCAAAATACCTACTATTGAAGTTTTATTTAATCTTTGTTGATATTGGCGAGGTGGCCAAAGTAATGAGAAATAATAAAATCTTATATAATAAAAATGAATCGCTAAATGTGTTGGTAAGAGCATAACTCAACAACGCCTGGACCAATTTGGCCAATTCTTTTTTTGTTGTCTTCTTAATTGTAAGGAGTAAAAATGAAAATTAGGGTAGAGTAGGTTTATTTTAGAAACAAGCGATAAAGGAACTTCACGCGGGCGAAGCCGCGGGGGTACAGCTAGTATCTAATGGTTTTATGGAAGACATTATTTACTTATTTCCTACTGTGATAATTGTTCTCCTTCTGCGAAGCAGTCATGCTCGTGAAGGAGGAGGCGGGCCGCCTGAGGGAGAGGACAGCGTCCTCCCTCCACCCCAGCCGCAGTGGTAGACGCCCACGGCGTCGGACGTCGCAAGACGATCTCCGGCCGACTCGCTGTCCGACCATGGACCATGCCCGGGTCGACGGCGCGTTGTGTTCCACGCGCGCCTCAAAGAGTGTCAGCATAGTGACGGGGCCTGTAGAAGGCCAAAGCCTGCCGGGATCGCGGGACCTAGGGATTACCGTGACCCCGGTACGTAAAGGGCTGTTGAAGGACACCGTGGATTTTAGTCAGTACAAGTCTGACAGTCCCTCCCGCTCTGCCCTGGGTGGGAGGACTCATTTGATGATTTTACCACGATAAAAAAAAAACTGGGATAATTGTTTGAGTCTAAGTTGGTACTATTCATTTTTCAATAGATCTACTCACACGCTGATTTTTTGAGTTTCTCAATTTCTATACGATAAAAGTATTTCTGATGGATATCGCTGCAAGCGATATTACTGTCAAAATCTCCATTAAGGTTTTAATTTAATATTCTCATTACTCTCTGTTTATAAATTTTGATATAAAATAAAGTAAATTCTATCTACTCGTATATGCTAGATGTGTATGATTCAGAATAAACCATTCCAGTCTTACAGACTGTCAGATCACCTGCCAATTGTATAGACTCCGAACATATTTATCCGCATGATTCGTGGTAGGCATATGTAGCGGATATCCATATCCAGCTTCTGATCGCTCGAGTAGATATGATTCAAGAGCGACGATCATCTATTATTGAGTGACATGGAGTGCGTATGTGGAGTCCGACGCCAAGTATTGAAATAACTCGTCGGTATTAAATTAGAACGAGGTACATTTACCTGAGTTTCGTGTTTGCGAAGAGATTTTGTCTAAATTGGATATGGCGAAACTTTTTTTTGAAGATGTTAATTTAAACTTTGAAAAGTGAAGTTTTAATAAGTTATAAAAAGTTCATTTTTTTAGGAGGCACTAAATTTCTTTTCATTTTCATCAAACAGATTTAAAATAATTATTTGTTTACAGTTAAATCTATACTTATTGCAGTTATTTTTCATCGTTTACTAAGTAGTGATCTTTGTACAGACACTCCAGTCCGGTCAAAAATAAGTCATAGTTTTATTTGCATTCTTATATTTTGATATATATCAATCAAAATAATTTTGATATATATCAATCAAAATAAGGAAAACTAACTTTATTGTTCAAGAGAGTTAAAATAGCATACCACACTATGGTTCCCCTGTGTCGTAGAAATACTTTCAAAACTATGATCCACAATCCATACAAAGTTGCTAACACCAACAAAAATAATTAAAAGTATCTCCGCCAACGCCAAAACGACCTATCGCGATGAAGTTCTGTCTTTCATCGCAGCGATAAGTTTGAGATCACTTTGTGAAAGTTGCTAGTTATCGTTGTAGGTAGTCGGTGTCTCGGCCGGTCTTATCGTACTGAATAGGCACTGGTATCTATTGATAAACTAGTCTTGTTGGCGAGATAAAGTCAGTCAGTTGACACGGAACATAGATAGTTGTGAAATGTCTCTATAAGGTATGCTTGGAGCTTAATTAGTGGTGATAGCTTACGAATTTGTCGAAGCTTTTATGCTAGAAAGATGCGGTGCGATCCGCAGATATATTGACGGCACGGTTAGCGCAGTGGCTGAGCGATTGGACTGCTGCACTGTGTGTCGCGGCTTCGATTCCCGCACGGAGCAAATATTTGTGTGATCTACAAGTAGTTGTTCCGGGTCTGGGCATTTGTATATGTGAGTTTGTATGTTTGTAAACGCACCCACGACACAGGTAGAATTCCTAGTGTGGGGCAACGTAAAAAAAGAAAACATTCTTTTAATTATCACGACCTATTTCTCACCAATTAAAATGATGTCAATTTTTTATCCAGGAGCAATAAAATGATTTACTTATACTAAGCGTTTCAATTAAGAACAGGACAGCCCTTGCGCCGTCTTGTGCAAATCAATTTTCATTACCGTACTAATGTCATATTACATGATGATTATTTTGTATTTAAATTTAACAAAGCTGCTCATCCATCTCCACCTCATCAAACCAGTTCGTATTACACGAGTTAAACACATAATAAAAAAAAATAACACATGGTAAATATGTATTAACTAAAATTATAAGCGTAAACTTAGAAGTTACGGTTAATAAACAGTTTTCTTAACAACTTCTTTTCCACCAAGAATAGTGAAAGTTGCTATTAGTTTTGGCTAGTAGGTACATGAATGAACCTCTTTAGTATATAGGACACTCACACACATATATCTACTTATTGCGTTAATCTCAATGTTAATCTACTTTCGTTCGAGGCTCCCTAAACACCATCCATCAATGACACTGAAAAAATTAGCGCCCTTATAAAGGGACGCGCTTGCTTTATACGCAGAATGTAATATCGTCAGAGATATTCCGATGTTTTGGTGAAAGTTGCCCAAATTCGCTTTCAGATATTCATCTTGGGCAAAATTCGGGCAAGCGATAAGAATATCTGAGGTTTAAAATATGAGGTCCCCTAGGATCGGCAAGTTTCAGGCTAAATATTTTACAGAAGAAAATTTTATATGTTGGGAAAATATGGTGAGATTCTCAATAAAGAAAACTATTACCATCTTCCTGGATATGTCTGTTTTACTACAGCAATTTATTTATATTACTTGGGAAATATAAGAAGCACGGAAGGTGACAGTTACTGATTAAAACATTGCAATGTTGGTCACATTAATAAGAAGACTTAAATTGCCACGCAAAGGAAATACAAATGGTGTTGTAATATTACAAATACTAAGGTAATATTCATCTTGTTTAAAATGGGAACAAAAACATTATTTTTAAAAACAATAAAAAGAAACATCGCGATGGAGGAAAGACTATATTTTCACCTGCCAGTATTAATATAATACGTTCTTTAATCAAATACTCGTACCAAAAAACTTTAAATACTTTTTAGTCGGCGGGTAGGTATTATAATTTGATTATACCGGTAATCTTTGGCGTCCGTTTCCATCGGGTTGGACCCTCAGGGGAAACTGAAGTTAATTCTTATTTCCAACGGGATATAGGATTGAGAAATCCTGCAAAAATTCCCAACGAGTTACAAATTAAGTAAATTAGCGAATGCGAACTCAATCAATGGCCTTGAAATTAGATGGTAAGTTCCTGTATTTAGAGAAAACATTCCAAGAAAAACATATAGTAACGCTTTTACTAAGAAAATCTAAAATTAAACTCAATAAATTGCGATCAAAGTGTATAAAACCACCTGTGACTATTTATCAGTCGCGGACGCGATTGTTTTAGAATTAGCTTCAAGACGGCTTAGCTAGTTATGATTTCCTGGTACCAACATTCAAATCGACTGGATTGAGCAAGGCGTGCAAAACAGTTCCTCAGTCCGAATTCTCGGATATCTATCAAATGCACTCCAGTGGTGGGCCTATGTATTTCACTGCTTCCCAATTTACTATTCTATTTCTCACTGAGTGCCCGCAACCGGTGACAGTTCCCTTGGGTTCGATTCTTCCAACCATGAAACAAGTTATCTACGCCCAACGAGTCATCAAACATTTCTCAAACCGTCCGTTCATCCCTTAGTAAAATTTACTGGATGTCACTCCAAAAAGAAACTTCGCTTAATTTAATTTGTATGAAAAATGCTTCAATTTTGTCTAACGAGACACTAATGACAAGAGAGTCCTTCGTACAAAGTAAACATTAAGAATCAGATGAAGAAGTTTTACTACTACTTGTCTTAGTACTTATTTAGAGCGTAAAATTAAAACAAAGTAGGTAAGTGAATTTTAAGTTGTGTTTTTGTACAATCTTTTATTAAAATGAATGTGACTTTCTAAATAAAGCTTCAGTCACAATGCGCGCAAGTAAAACTCAATTAAAAAGTAATTAATTATGGAGTGTTAAAAACCAATTAGTGCTCTTTTTTAATTTTAAGTAAATGCGCTTTTTACTGCCAAATTCAGTGGCATGAAAATAACTATAAGAGAAAGTTATAAAAATGTAAGTAAAATCACGTCACTTACCTACTTATATGGTTCACATAGTAACTGGAACTGGGAAAGTATATTTATGTGTTTGTAGAGAAACGGTAATACCAACTAGATTGTGATTTTAGTACAGACAGATGACAGCAATAATCCTGGCGTATAGTGCAGTATACTCGCTACACCACAGCTGACAGCTGCCAACAAAGAGAATAACACATCTCCGTAATCAATCACTTTATTATTTTTGTAATCACAGACACTACTCTCTACTCCACTCTCATAAGTTTTCCTTTTTTCCAGAGAAACGCGTGAAACAATTAAGTATCCACTAATGGCTAACAACATCAATCTAATCTTTCCCCGTTTTCTTTCTCCCCCAATTATCTTTTTTTCTTTTGACGTCACACTCAACGAACCGCGGCCGAGAACAAACTAATTAATTTTTACTCATTTACAAGTCGTTTACTTTAAGTGTTCTTTCAATGGCATTGAAAAATTATGCCGTCATTTTTTTTTTCGCTTGTAGAAGATAATTGTGATTCGTGATAATTGTTCTAACGTTGTTATTTTTCTTGTTGCAGGTATGTAATGGAAGGTGTGATGATTGGCCTTTAATATGCAATAATTGGAGTTATAAAGTCATCAGATTGATAAGGACAGGTAATTAGTTCATTAGCGGATAATTTATTGAACCATTGTTCCACAATGGATTAAACCATAACAATCACATACAATGCATGTAATCTAACGTATCAGCTAATGTGTTTAATTATTGTATTCCTTTAAAACAAAGTTCATTTCCAAACGTCAACTTCGGAGCCAGAATATCTAAGTAACTTCATTAGGGCACCGCTAAGCAACGACTCTCGTTTGCAAGATGGAACCTCTTGGCCGAGTTTCCTACTTCAACTTGCTAAGTTACAACAATCTACGTGAATTAGAATGGGTTATAGTGATGCTTAGGGTATTATCGTCGGTTAATCCCTAGGGCCTAAAATGTATGTACCTGAAGTCATCGCGAAGGGTCGTTGAACTTTCGGCTCCCTTTATGCAGAATGTTGATGAGTGAACGTTTAGTTAATTAGGTTTGAGTTTGGCGAGTAATAGTCGGTTGGCTAGTTCAATCAAGTTTGCGTGTGACAGTCATATATGAGTTTGACGCGGAGTGGAATACAGTTTCAGAGTTTCTATACAAATTATTAACTGAAATGGAATTGCATCCATTATGTTGAGTTACGAAGTAGTTTCCTGTATTCGTATGTAGTTATTAAAGTTATTTACTAAAGTATAAAAAGGTAATTTATTTCAGCTTTCCTTCATTTTAGAACATAGAACAGGCATTTAATTTTTTATCCCGATCACGAAAATAACCTCTTAAAAAATATACATGCTATACATAAACTTTTCTCGAAATTTTAGAGTTCTCAGACATCATTTTTTGTATCTTATTTTGCCCGTTGCAATTACTTAAGCATTTTACACATAATCTAATTTGTTATGTCATAAACTCGTAATTATTTCAACAACTTGTATGCATACATAACATCACATAGTTTTATCAAGCTTTTAGTGTGGTAGAGAAACTTCAATGTGCTAATTAAACTAACTTATGTATTAAATGAGGCGCCGCCATTTTGAATGCACGGTGACTGACTTTTAATTGTAATAAAGCGCGCTTCTCGCTCCCTACGAAGTTTCACGACGAGACGTTTAAACTCATGCATCTTGAGACAACACGATTATATATTAAACTGAGAAGTTGTAGCGACTAGAACGAATTGGAGTTACTTTGGGAGTAGTTCGAAGGACTGTTTAAGTTTAGCTTTCAAAGTTCTCATTACAATTGTGAATCGTCTACTGCATGCATTATTTCAGTACTGAATTAAAACTATAATGTTCAGCAAAACTCGAAAGGTTATTAAAATTCTAATTAACTTTTGGGCCGTTATAAACAAAATATCTAGCGCGCCGTCATGGATGTGACACCGACCATGTACCAAAAATTTCATTCCACGTTTGACCGCCCCGGAATCCCGCTCCCTACACCGCTGAACATTTTCCTAGTGAAAATTCAATGCAAAACGGACCCAATACAGATACATTTTCATATTTTTCCTTCAAACAAGTTTGACAATTGAGTTACGGCCCTCGATTGTTATTTTCATGTCGTAAAGAGTTCATGTTTTCCAAGTTTTATTGTAAGTAGGTCACTATTACCATATTATTTTGCGTGCAAAACTGGTAATGAAAGAGAAAATATGTATGTGTAAAGTAGTTTTTAAGCTCGTAGATTCCAAGAATTGCACTTGGAAATAAGTTTAAAAAGTATTTTACTGCAGTTACTACCTCTCTGCGCCATTTCAAATTCAAATGAAAGCTAACGCACAGCTACTGTTTAATTAAAAGAATTTTCTATTGCTTGAAGTTTTCTGGGCTTTAAAAGCCCAATAGCTTTAAGTTATTCGTTGAGCACGTAGAGGTGGTCTCCATCACAATAGGGGCTCTAAACACTGGGACCGTCATCCCTCACTTATGTTAATCTATTTGCGCGCAGATATATTTAATCCTATACAGAGTGTCGCTTTACCGGGGATTACTCGGGATTTTGTTAATTTCGTCGTTCATTACATAACTAACATACACGTAGATAAATGCGTCGAGTAAAGCTTTGGTTGAAATTTAATTCACACTATGTTTACAATGCCTTCAACATTGAAAGCTCTTGTAGGGTATGACGTCAATGATATAATAATAAGTAGTAGGTAATATATTCTATTGATTGATTTGAGTATTAAATATTTAGTTTTCATTTCACTAATGTAAAATTTGGAAGTATTTGTTTATCAGTTACGTCGTAATAGACATTTATTTATCTTACAAGTGGTATCGTAGTCTGAGAGCGTATCTGATCTAGTAATTTTTCACGCACGAGGTGGCGATGTGTAACAAACATTAAACAAAGTAAAGTTATACATAAAATTGTATGTTTGAAGGACTTTCGGTAATTAAAGTAATATAATTTGGAAGTAATTGGACTTCCCACGTAAAAACATTCCTCGTGCGTGATGTTCTATACTTTTGATATCGTCAAGTAACTACCATCATGTTTATTAATTTTAATACCATTGTTTTACGAATTCCCTGTAATTTGATCCCTATTTTCCCGGACACGGAAAACATTTAAATGGATAATATTTTTTATAGATCATGCAATGAAAATAAAAAAGTTCACGCTCGCGGAGCGATCAATCAATCAGCTATTCATAGAATTGATATTCTTTTATTGATGGTGGGGAATATTTTTGAGGGTTTGAATAGACGTGGTTCATTTTAATGAGAATCTCTATCGTTCAAAATAATCCTGCCTTTTCTAAATGAGTGAAATTATTTTGAATTTTTTGGGTTATTTTATATTCCAATTTCGTAGATAACTCTTGTTCATGTAAGGCGGATTTTGCGGCACGTCACGTTTGACGCGTGTTTCAAGGCGTCATAAATCGTTACAGTAGGCGTCATAAAATTCATTGTAGGAAATCGCGAAATCGTAACCCTTGATGCTCCATACAAGTCAGTTATTTAAAGAAAGACAAAAACCGTCTAGACGCTTTTCAACATGAAAGTAGACCAACCTAAACCTCACCTTTTCAATATTTTTGTAAACGACTCCAATAAAGGCAGTCAACGTTCGATCACGTCAGCCGTCATCTATCTAAACGAGATGTGATTGTAGTCAAACACACGCCATCAATCGGGCTCACAATCCCGCCGTCCCGCTAACCCGCCAACCCGCTATCCCGCTATCCCGCCAGCCCGCCATCCCGCTAACCCGCGGCAGTTCGATTTGCCGTGTAAATCATTCAGATTACCTTGCACAATATCATGAAGGTACTGGGAAGGAAACAAGTATATTTGTTGGAAAGCGTGGTGACAACTGAATGTTGCTTTGTTGATAAAAAATGTGTTGTTGCCTTTTGGATTGATCTTCACTCTTTTTGGTTGAAAATGTACATAGAAGTTTTCGAAACTGTCAGTTTTATCTAGCTTTATGTAATTTCGTAATTTAATAGTAAAAGAGTGACACATTAGTTTGTATGGAAAGTGTTGATAATGGGCCAGCCGTCAAAGCGTTTCTATTCTAAATAAGCCCTTCTGGTGAGCTTGTGGCACTCAATACAACAATCACCTCATAAGTATTTTCTTCTTTTCTTTGATCGTTTCTCTTCTTTTGATTAATCGTGTTGTATTTTTGTCAAAAGCTTACTTGTTGCTTTCAAAGTCCTTGCTGCTAATCTAGTTAAGTCACTTGTACTTGTTCAAGATTACATTGAAAGTTATTGCCCTTTACTCTGACCCTATGTCGTACATGACATAAGATTATATCTTTGTCGTTTACGATTTAGGGAAGTAACTGCGAAATACCAATGAGTAATGCGATTTCCGGAGATTTGGGAAAATTGCTAGTTTTAATTTCATTTTTAGAACAAGGTATAGTGTGTAGACATTCAACATTACTCTCGACTTTAGAGATTCGAGTCTCCTCTGCCTACGAGAGACAGCGCTGGTAAAATAGTAACCACATTTACCTACGTCGATGACTGCGACGTCGGAAAGAGGTTCGTCGATAAAATCAAAATCACAACGAAAATCAATCACCTCGTTTCAGTTAAGCCACTTGATGCTGCACTGAACAAAATGTCGCAATTATGGAAATATTTGTCGATTAGATGCAGATTCCGCTAAGATAGTGTGGTCCACTCCCGTACATGACGTGGGTCTGCATTGGTGGATCGTGAAGAAGCTGCTTTAATTGCGCTCTGGTCTGGCCGGGTCAATTCTGCACCCCTACGCCCTGTAGGGGCGCTTTTCTGGGCACATCCCTATTTTCGGCGCTGATACTATGGCGTACTATGTAAATACAGTAGCAATAAGTCGATTTACAATGAGTGGCAACCATTCACTAAGTGACCGACTTACCATTATTATTTACTTGTAGAACGACAAAACGTGATGATAGACCTGTAAGATAGCGACACTGGAACTAAATGTGGATTGAATATAAACATTTTAACATTGTTATATGGATTGCAAGTTGAATAATAAACATTTATTTACGAAGTATCCATGGATTTCAAATCACTAGGTTCCACTAGCATTAAAAATTGATTGAGTTTTCTTAAGACGAGACTATTGCCTACAAGATCAAGTCATGTTAATTTTTCATAAAAAAGTATTGCGACCAGAAACAGAATTTTGTTTTTCTAAATTCAGTGGTTAGATGTAACCGAAGTCAAGTTCAAGTTGAGAAACCTAGACCAAGAAGTTCAAGAAACCTCGTTGCAATGCACGCTCTCGCTTGTTTTTCTGTGATGTAACATTCGCATGAATGCTCATTACAAGTGAATGCTCGGCACCGACCTTTAAATGAATTTCATCAAAACCTGCTGTAGTATCTATATTGAACAAATTACGAAGGTCACGTATTAACTATTATTGTTCGTATTTCATTGATTCGAATATGTGCAGTGTATGTTTAGTATGTTATGACTGGCGAGTCAAATATTGTTTTAGTAGCAGCCCCAAGGGAAACCCGAGATCTGTTGATGTAAGGAGATGTAAAGACAATGGAAATGTGGACCTCTACTTTGTGTGTTTTGTGTTAGTAGATATGTTTTTTAAATAGTAAGATTTACTATTGTTCTTGAACCTCCGTCGTAATATTCTAGATAGTTATGTTTACAATTTAAAAAGATACTTATTGATTTTATGTAAACTATTTTTTAATTTACACAAATTCAATTTAATAATTATCTTACTATTCGTTACCATGCTGTTACAGAACTCCTCAACGTTTATGAGGAGTTCTAATGAGGAGATACTCGTAATCCTGACTACGGATGGAGTCATGTAAGACAATACAAATCAGTTGTACGTAACTCGATTCAAAATTCAGTTGCAAATACTACCAACCTTAGGAAGCACAAGACAAGTTAAATAAAAGACTGTTTAGTAGTAGGTACACTTTCATAGTTTTAATCAGTTTTTTTGAAGTGAAAACTTCTTTAGCGGCGTTGAGCACTTTTCTGTAATGGGTATAAAATCTTAAACTCGCGTCAGGACACGTGACCCTGACCGAAAAAGCGTAGGACGGCGCAGGGCGCTTGCGTGAATGTTCGTGTGACTTTATTACTTTTAAAGAAGTTTGTATGCTGGATACATTCGTTGCTAGGTAACATTGTTTATAAAAGATGTACGTCACATTGGAAAATTATTGAAATAAAAAGTCAACCATTTTTGCGAGTTTTACTAAAATCTGTTCACAAGATATTTCCAACTATTACTATTCAAGTTTTCACTTCTGCCGGCACTCCCAGAGTGCAACCCGTCGTTTTTTTTTTCTAGTATTAACCCTCTCATTGGCAATAAGACTTTGTGCACACATTCGCAGCATAACTTAACCTAATTTACTGCAAACTACTGCACAAAACTAGTTTCTACTAAAATGACAAGTGAGATAGTGCCACTTACGGTATTTCCTTTGGGCATATAACAGTGGTTGCGATTTCAGACGTCGCTAAATTAGCAGGTCCCACAGCTACAGTTGTGTGGAATGGACAGTCGTATCCGGAATTATGTTGAAACTGTTTAAATACATGAATATTGTATATGAGGAATAATGTCTAAGTTAAAACGTTGCATTTATTAATTTGAGTAGATACTTTGGGAATTGAGAGAGCAATTTGTGAGTTCATTGTGAACTGCACTTTGTTGGGATCTTTGCATAAAGCATGCCATCTTCATAAGTAAATTTAAGGGATTTAAGTTTATCATTATTCATCATCAACATTATTTTAGGTGAAGAGAGATCCGGGGTTGCGGGACTCACAAATTACCATGACCCCGGTACGTAAAGGGCTATTGAAGGACACCGTGGATTTTAGTCAGTCAAGTCTGACAGTCCCTCCCGCCCTGCCCTGGGTGGGAGGACTCATTTGATGATTTTACCACGATAAAAAAAAGGTGAAGAGAGACGTGAAGTTCCCTTTTTTTGAGTAGTAAAGTCATCAAACGACTTTAGTGGAGCGGAAGGGACTCTTAGACTTGCACTGAGAAAATCCAGGGAGTTCCTTTAATAGCGTTTACCGTTCTAGGTTAACAGTTACCTGTTTAGACAGCCCCGCGGCCCTATGTGAACTTCCCCTCAATGTAGTTTAATGAGTAACACAAAACCCGTGGCTTTTCCCATATTATCACTTATTTTTTATGTGAAAAGCCACGTATAATATGGGAAAAGCCACGTGTTGTCATAAAAATCTTTCAAAATCAAAGATACTGAATGTTCTTATTATAAATGAACGCATTGTTCAAATCTAATCAAAGTTAGATTTTAAAATGTTTAAAAACACTTCATGTCCATTAAAGAACGGAGTTTTTGTTCAAAAGTTTTCCTACTTTTCCCGTGACGCAAAACTTTTGTTCAGTTAAACTTCTGTGCGAGTATAATTGACTTTTGAAAGCCTGCAGTGCATCGTTGCAGTGGAAAAACTACTCAACCGTTGAAAAGGTTAACTTTTGAAAGGAACATTAAATGTTTATGATGTGACTTAGGCTCCATTCAATTAAACGATAAAATAATAGTGAAGAATTAATGTTTTTCGTCAAAAAAATAAAAAAAAAAACATTTAGAATTCTTCCAGGAAGTGTAAGAGAGAAAGGGAGGCTTCTACCCAGTATATTGCGGGTGATTCCGGGGTGAAATGATGATGACAACCCTAATTCTCAACCCTGAATATCCGCGAAAAGAAAAAGTGGTGTACATGTCTGCTTACTTAAAAAATATCTGCTAACATCAGATAAACGCGACACCGCGCATTTTCCTGCTGTCACTATCAGTTGCCATAAAGTCCCCATAGCGGCGTTTTCACAAGGAAAATGTCACTTTTCATTCATTTTCCCGGCTTTGATGGCACCGTCGGCGCGGTGGTCGGGCCGTTGATTTGATTCCTTCACGGTGCAAATGTTTGTATGGCTTACACAAAGTAGTTCTGGGTCTGGCTGTGTTGTATGTTGATTTAAACAAAACCCTTCCATATTACAAGAGAAATTCTTAGTGTGTGGTAGACATAAAAAATACATGAGACCTAAATAGAAAGCTATTAAAGAAGTAGGTGAAAGATAGTAGATCTACAAAACACATGTTCAATTAGCGTTAGCCACATATTTGCGTATTGTGTGAACAAACAGAGGGTAGACAGGGCACGCATTATCATCCACCATCATTTATGGCGCACCCACTCACAGGGGACATCTATAAGTCACCTCATACATATTCGCTGGTTTTAAGCACGTTGACGCAAATGTTTTTTCTCGTTATGCATATGATTCCAAAAGTCCCGTTTCTCCTCACAATAAATGTTTTGATATAGTGCTCTTTCATATTAAGAAGAATGGGCTGTTATAAATATTGCTGAAAGTACAAGAAGCTACGATATAAATTTGTTTGGAAACGCGACATGTTCGCATATTTCGTGAATTCTCGCGTGTGAACTTTTCTCAGAGTTATTAATATTTATGGCCTGAATTTCGCTTCTCGTCTTTGATCACACTCACGCTAAAAATGTCATTTTTCAAGTTAACTCCGAACATCTGTTGATGTGTCTATTATTATTGTGTGATCTAAGAATAAATAGGTTTACGATTTATTTTCGTTCAAAATATTTATTATGTTCCACGACACCGTTGACAACGTTTATTGATTAGATTAACTTTTAATAAATTTCAATTTACCTTTTGAAGTTGAAACCTTGGGCTGCAATTATTTCTATTCTTTCTAGAGTCTAAATACAAACCGTCAGATTTATTTAATTACGTTTGGCTAACACCCACTTTTCTAAAACACGCACATCTGTTAATTAATTAATGAACAATTTATTGTAGACGTTGATATATGGCCATATACGGCGAGACTTGTAGTATTCTGAGATAAATAGTAGAGGGTGCTCAAGGAGGTCGTAATTTCAGCTATAAAACGTTTTACTGCACACAGGTAACGCAATAAGTTCAACTCAAATGGTTTACTTACAAAGATAGCCCAGGGATTTAATAACGAAGACATTATGGGGAGTTACGTCGTTGTTTTGTGATTCATTGATAACTATTAAACATTTCACTTTATGCTATACTAGCATGCGTAGCATGACTAATTCTGTCTTTTTTCTACCAGGAATAGATGAAGTTATTTCTACGTAATTCGACTGTTTTGCACGAGTACGCTGCGTTCTGTCATTTTGTTTTTTCTTCCGTCGACAAAACTTGTGCTATGAGGTCGGTTTTCAAAGTTCAACGTAAGTTTACCCCAACTGAGCGTACGGAGTTGCTAGATTTAAATAGTAAGTACTACAATTCTGTTGAAAAATATACTCTTCAATTTAATTCTCGCCAAAATCCCTATTTACTTTATAACCTTAATCCAGCCATTTCCATTGTAAAATCTCTGTTCTTAAAACTAGTCTAGCAAAGAGGACATAAAACGTAAAGTGCTACTTTAAATTCAACGCAGTCAGCATTGTTATAGAGAGCAAAATGTAAGTATACACAAACATGTGTGGGCATTTAGGCAAATATCAATAAAGTCTGCTGGGAAGAATTAACAGGTCCTTTGAGGGCCTAGCCTAACTAACATTAAAAATATGAAAGTTAGTTTGTTAAGCTTTTACGCCCAAACAGCTGAGATGATGAATTTTGGTAAAGAGATAGATGTAATCGTTCCTTTTTACTCTGAATTTGTTTTCAGGTTATGGCAATGGTTTTATGTTTTGGAAGCTACTCTTCACTATCGCCTATCTCTTTCTGAGAATGCAGGTGATGTTATGCAAAAATATCTGTAAGCAAATAAATCAAATAACCTAAATATACATACAGAAGTTTATAGGAAATGATGGAGCGTCCGTTCAAAGGTTCTTTTGAAAGGCAGTCTCTTTTGACAAGTATTTCTACTTGCTTTTGGTATTGACTTTTTTACAGCATATCTTGTGATGCTTTGAAGCAGACATCTGTTTGAAACATTTTCTTATCAAAGTATCTATTTATTATACTCTACTCCAAATTATAATTACATAATTATTAAATGTAAACTTAATTAATAATTTAAAAAAATATAAACATACTACGTTTCAATACTATTTTTTTTTTAATTTAAAATTAAAAGTAAAATATTTACAAAAATCACTAAATTAAAATTAAAAATAAATCATAAAATAACATACACATTTTTTGACAATTAACAAACGCCCGGTGCTGCCATTTAAATTTTTGAAAACTTTCAAATTGATATTGATAACTTTCAAAGTAAATTCATGAAGCTGCTGAAAACTTTTGTAATTTCTTTATTAGGCTTTTCCCTACACATGCCTGAGCCTGTTGAACTGAAACTAGTTATAAAAGTATTAAGTGGGTAATAAAGGCTTACTCAAGACAGTGAGGATAGTAACTGCCCCAGGGACACACAAGCTATTACCATCGTGCACACGGGGACTAATAAATGCGCTTTTTAATTAACTCGTAATACTCTGAGTTTATTGGATTAGATTTTTTTATTAAACTTTGCCTCGCACTAGGAATTTCTCCTGTATCGTGAGTGCGTTTACTAACATAGAAACTTACATATAAAAACACCCAGATCTGGAACAACTACCTACTTTTAGGTCGTACTAAAATTTTTTTTTCGTGTTGTTGGCGCAGTGATTGAACGATTCACTGCTGTGCTGCGTGTCACGGGGTTTACTCCCGCATGGAACAAAAAGATTTGCATACATTAATTAGTTGTTACGGGTCGGGGATTATGTGTCAGTTGGAATTATTGTAAACGCACACGCGATGCATAAATACTAAAACTTTATACTACACACTCGAAAAAAGCAACAAAAAGCGGCCTTATCAACTGATGGTAAAGTCCTGTTCGCTTTTCTTCGAAGGGATTTACTTAAAATCCGAGTGTCGGGATGCGTGCGAGTTTGTTTTCCAAATAATATATATCACACTTAACTAAGATTACTTTAAGCCCCGTATAAGAAGATATATTGAAGGCTTAATACAAGAGTTCAGAGTTATTTGTTCTTTATTGGAGCATGTGCAAAAAGATTACGGGGTATCAATGTTTTACTTTGGTACATAATTAGGATGTTCGGGGTCTTAGATATTCGTACTTTATGCTGCGAGTTATGCATCAAAGGTCTGTTATCTGACAGATAGTCGTCATCTGACATTTGACATGTTATCTGACAGACTGCCTATCTGATACTCCTAGGCAAATAATAGTATTCAGCTGCATCCACTTAGAGTAGAAGCTTACTATGTAGTTGGGAAAATACGAGGCAGATCTAAATGTTATAATTTATCTGTAATTTTTGTTTCTTTTCCATAAAATAATCGTGTTATATTAATTGATATTATATGTCATAAACAGAAAATATTTAGCCACTTGGCAAAGAAACAGAAGCATCTCACGCAAAGAAAAAGAGTCGACATCCGACGTATTGTGTGCCTAATCCTGCAATAGAAATGGGCAAAAACGTCGATATAGCATCTGAGATGAGAGCTTACTCCCATCAGGAAATGGTCATGCGACGTCCTTTGAGTTCGAGGTCGGGAGTACATTGCCTCCGTCGCGTTTTCACGTAAAAGGGAGCTCGTCTGTGCCTGCCTTTATTCATGTATGTAAATGTAGCGCCACCCTAATGTTGTGTCTTCGCAATCACGAGTAGTGTACTGTTTTATACAGTTTCATACAAATATTTGTGGATCAACATATTTTTAGAGCTTCGTCGGAGAATTCCTTGAATCCATGTAGATCTGTTGATCTTCAAATAAAAGGGTATCTTCGTGAAGACGTAAACGTAAAATTTGATGGCTTTTTAAGGCGTCTTTGAGTCGTTGAGTCGCACATTTCTTTTTTTTCAATGAGCTTAAGTGGCTTATTTAAAAAGTAAAGACAATCATTGTCGCTGAATCCTTGCCCTTTACAACGATTAGAGTTCATAATCGTTTATTTTTGAATAGCTGCTTATATTTTATTACGCTTTTAAACAGTTGTTTTCGTAAGCCAAACTCGTTTGAACCAATGTAAATAGAAGTTTCGGGAATGTTTGGAGTCGCGGGTTTGTTTTATCAGGTAACCGTATCCCTGGAACGTAAAGGGCTAAGACCGTGCATTTAGTTAGTACGAGTCTGATAGTCCCTTCCGTATCGCTCTGGGTAGGAGGACTCATTTGATGATTTTGCCACGTAAATATTTAAAAAATACAATGTAAACAGATATATTCATTTTCGATTACATCGTTGAAATACGTAAACACTCATTTGAACCATTAAATGAGTGTGGCTCAAGTCACATACTAGCACTAGCCCTCATCACTAATTCAAACACGTTGAGTTTGCTCTTAGATCGCGATGCATCTAATCAGCATCGTGTACACACATATTTCTGTTTGCATTTCCGATCTTTCATTAGTACTTAAACGTTATTTTACTGTTATTTAGATTTTGGTTTTATTAGAAACTGTATCAGTCTGAAGTTCAATTAAATAATTATCTCACTATTTCATATTGTATTGGTCTTTGTTTTTTATGTCTATTGGCAGTGCGTTGAGCATTTACGAGTAGTATCATGTATTGGTAATCACGTACCAAGCTTGGCAAACATTTGTAGGTCGCAGTAGGTACTTATTCTATCTATTGTTTTTCCTACCTAGCTCAAGAATTGTAGTGTCTGTCCTCCTTAAAATGTCTTAAATTATGAATTTATTAAGCTTATTATATTTATGAAGAAATTAAATGGTATTTATTTTTCCAATCAAGAACGCTTTAAGATAAACATTTGTGCATACAGTGTATAATTATTGACATATGTGTATATTTTAATGTGTTTCTTATTGGCAACATTAAACACGAGAGACGCTTCGATAACACCCAAAATGGCGTTCTAATGACATTTTAATAGTGGTTCAGGAAGCACTAATACCGTGATAAACACCGGTTCGATACCCGTCCGAGCAAACTACGGATTTATTCCATTATGTCCACAAACCCGTACATTTATGCACATTAATGATTCATTCGTTCGGAATAAACGGGCGGCCGATTCGGACACTGCGTTTATGCCAAGGGCAAAATAAAAGAGATTTAAATTACGGACACACATTCATGAAAGATAGTATTAAACAAATATTTGGAACATCCGCCAGGAGTTTTGTGGGAGCTGGAACGTTTATTATCTCTCACTTTATACCCATAAAGCATACCAGAGTCAGAATAGCGACATTAAATTAACCGCAGTCGAGTAGGTAGGTACCCACTGTTCGTGCGACTCGGTCCGAGCCGGACTGACTTTAATCCCACGGGAATGTACTTTTAATCTAAAATTTATTTATCAACACAATGTTTAGTCTTGTTTTGTATTTATTGTATATTGAATGAAACATTTTTAATAAAGCTAGGGGATGAACAAACAGAAGTTATGAGGAAATACTGATTCGTATAATTACGTTAAAACGCCCGCAGCCTTTGTTACAGTTCTGATGTTGTGTAGGGTTGTTTCATTTGGCAAGTTCAATAAACATCTTATAGGTAAGGGTTTCGTTAAATAGAGACAATCAAATTCATCGCTGTTTTCCAACCGCCCACTTTCGCTTATTTTGATTGTATTATACTGTTGTTCCTCTCTGTTTCCAGCTAGTACTGGTTTATTTATTTAGTATTAAGCATTACCTACTGTTTCTATAAATCTTTGATTCAATATCAGAGACTCGTAAATCATTTATTTAGTTCTTGGAAACCTCAATCAACTAATGAATTGACTAAGATTGAAAGAGTACGTGAATAACATTTTTGCTGTACAGTCAGCCACATAATTTAATTCTGGAATGCATGATTAAATGAAATTAAAAAGAATGATCATAAAACTAATTAAGTGAGTGGGCAGTTGCTCTATATAAAATAGAAAAAGAAAACGCCTTCGCAGGGATATAAATACTGGTAGCTTTAACTTGAAGCCAAAAAGACTATCCAGATAATGACGACGATTTTAGTAGAAATCAGATTCCCAGTCTGTCAAGATCCTCTTTTAGCTACAAATAAAAGACTGTATTTACAAAACAGGCTGAACTGAATAGCCCGTCGGCTAAGCGAACCTTTCAGAGCAGAAATGAGGAAGTATAAATTAGGAGAGGGCGTGAAATTCCCCAGCCTGCTGTCAATCCATACAAAGACATGTATGACGGAATTAAAATTCCATCCAAATGGGCATTTAAACAGGCATGGTGGTGGAAGTCGTTACGTCTGTATGTATGTGATGATTGATGTATTTTGTCTTTGTCTTATGCGATCTTTGTTATTAGTGTGTTAACTATTGAAAAAGACTCTTGATAGCACAAGTTTAAACCTCTGTGGTTTTTTTGGTTGCTATTATTAATTAATATTCTGTAATTTGTTTTTTTACTAATAAATTAAAAAAAAAAAAAAAAAAAAAAATGTATGTGTGTGTGTGTTTCGCGTGCATGTGTGTATTCTTTGTAAAGGATTGTTAAAGGGTAACGATATAAATTAAAGTCTTAGCGTAGATTAAAGTTGTTTACGTTTAGGATAGGAAGAAATCTTTGGATTGAATCGGAGCTAGGTATTCTTAAAGATTGTGTTGTTTTGTTAAACTTAATGTGGCAGATACTTGTGTCGACATATTTTAAATTGAGCTGTTTCAATATAATATACGTAAGAGCATACCAATTTTATCTTATAAGGGTAGTGCCGGTACCTGTGTACAGCTATAAATAAAATATTTTCTCGTAAAATAACGACATCATAAACTATCCACAATTTTCTACGGCTGTCGGCAACACGTTTCGGTAAGCCATTTACGGTCAGAAAACTTGGAATCCTTTTAAACCGGAGTGCACTATGTTATCAATTCCTTTAAGTGTCTTCAAAGATGTCTGCTAACCATAAAACTTGCTGATAAGGGAGAAAAGGGATGTATGTCAAGGACCAGAGCATCAATACTTCACATTCCTGAGATTTTTCGACTAAAGTACAGTTACGCATTACCTGTTTTTATCAACTTTTTTCGAAGAATTTTTTTATACGACTGTACATTTTTCGAAGATTGTGTAAAAGGAATTCGTTTTCGAAATGTGTATTACGGTAATTCGAGCATAGGTTAAACTTTCGTCGACAAAGTTTAAATTGAGCGTTCCTGTACGGTTTAGTTACTGTAACTTTCTTAAATAACCAAATTAAGAAGATATTTTCCTTCAGTTAGTAATTTGTGAGATAAAAGATAAGAAGTTAGGTACTAGGATATTTTCCTTTATGTTTTAGCGTTTGCTTATGAGAAAAAAAAAGTAGTAACAGGAATTAATATTGACATTAAACAATTTTCTGTTTTTTGAATAGTGATTCTTGGTTCTACGATGAAAATAAATCATTCCAAAAGCCCATGAGGACAATTTCCTTTAAATACTGTATCTGGCAGCATAACTCACAATCAATGTCAAATCTGACCTATTGACCTGGAACAACTATTTTGACGAAGGTGATTCTGTTTATAGCTATAAAATGTAAGCAAGTACGATAAAGATTTCGTAATATGTGTTTACAAACACAACATAGTCTTATTAGATACTTGTATCTTTAAACTCCTTTTCAGAACTTACAGGATTACACTCTTCATACAATCATTACATTACATTATTTCGCCTTGTAATCGTTAACGAATCTGGTCATACACTCCAGTTGCGAGAACTACGCAAAATATAATTATTTGTAGAAATTCCTGTCCCATTGTACTCTGTGCTAAAGGCAAAACAATACGCAATCTGTGGATTGTCAACTTTCTGTCTCAGCACTTTTAGCGGTCGGACTGGAACCAAATTGACGGAACAATAGAACTCTCTGGAACGCCGGGTGCCAAATTCAAAAACATTTTTTGTCCGTCCAAAGTATCAGCTTATTATCTTTTTAAAAGCAAAAAATGGGCAAAGGAAACACTTGTGGGTCTTTAGGGGTGGGGCCAAATGAAAGTGGCGCGTTTGTGAGTCTCTGCCACCAAAAAAAAAACTCTGTGATGCAAATGTAATTATTAAGATGATGATAAAGAAACTAGCGCTAAGACTACGTTCGAGACACTATCCATCGGCAAAGTTTGCTTTCTTAATGCGAAAGGCTGCATCGCCTAATTGTGAGGCATGTAAGAAAATTGAAGATGTGCAACATTTGCTAATGGAATGTGTAAAGAATAAAACAGAAAGGGAATTTTTGGCTAGGGAGTTCAAATTAAACTTGTGGGATGTCGGACTAACCCAAAATATTTTGGCATACCCTAAATCAGAAAGGACAAAACGCATAATTTGTGGCTTATTGCAGAAATCTGGCCGGTAATAGTATGTATGATGATAGTACAAATACATAATTTATAATCTAGTTCATAGTGCCTAGTTTATAATTAATTAATTAATATAATATATAGTAATAATAATTTTAGACATAGTTTTGTGTCAATAGAGTATAAGGTACAATGGGGTTGACGTATCCATGTGGATAAAAACCCCTCTTAATTAAAGAATTAAAAAAAAAAAAAAAGATGATGATAAAGGTGAAACGATTTGTAGATTAATTTATAAACATTGGTTAGACGATTCAAAATTCATCGAAGAATTCAAAAAGTTGGATAGAAGTGTCAGATTATGATGGTTTATAAATTCAAAGTTAATAAGGCATTTGCAAGTTGATCCCCACAAAAAATGCGATGCGGGAAGTCAATTCCTTTGCACATTATCTCATCGGGGGTCAAACATAATTTTTATTTGATTACTACGGCATTCATGTATTTTTATTCCATCTTTCTCACTTCTCTCGTATTGTTCCCATATTATCGAATATTTCCACTTTTATTCGATTTTAAATGGTCAATGTTCATCTTTAATTTTATTAATGTTCAATGTTATATCTCCAGAATGAAAATGAGAGATCTAAAATTGAAAATAGATGAGAAAATGGTGGAACAGTGACTGAGAGTACCATTCATTATTGAATTTAATTTTATACATGAAACTTTTTTCGGCTACTTTACTAACATAACTTTATCATAAACTAATTTTATTCTATAATAACATTAGTTTATGATAAAGTTATGTTGTATGTAAATTAAAGTCGAGTTTATACTCGACTTTAATTTCATTCAGAATACGCAGAAATTAGTCAATTGTTTTACGAGTTTATCCTTCTGTGACTTCACTATTGTATTCGGCTGAATGTATGATAGGGACTTTGAATAACATTGTCTGGATGTTATTTATCTGCTCTGTCCAATAATGCTGAACTTGGTAACACCTCCACGTCCTAACTCAGTTAATAACCTAACCCAGTCAATTATGGCTATCATTTCAGATAACCGAAAGTAATTAAAATCGATCATATTTAGCTTTCATTACCTGCGTTAATACGCTGAATCCCTAACCAAAATCTAACTAAAGGTAAATCTTTAGTAAAGCAACGTCAGCTGTCCGGCATTAACCAGTTACCCACCGGGTACTCTTATCTACGCATATCCGTTATCAATTACGGGTCGTAGCTGAGTAAAGGTCTCAACGTAAATCGTGTGTTATATCCCCATGTTTGCAGGTCATTAGAGGACAGGCTGATCTTTAGGATTCTCTGATCCTACATTTTCACGACATTGCTCAACGTAGGGTTACCATCCTTTCGGATTCATTTGTTTTATTCCGAGTAACATTTTACAGATGTTTGTGAAAGTCAAATGAGCTAAATGTCTAGAAATTGGTTTTTAATTGGAACTTAGTCGGGCCTTGTTTATTTGTACGGACTTATTGACTTACCGATTTCTGAGAAAGTTCTGAGTCAGTAGTATTCGTTTATTAACCCCTTTTGAAGATTCTGAAGAAGAACACAAAAACAATTGTAAATAGTCATGGTAAGGGGCCAAGTCAAAATTTCGTCAGTTATTTCCTTTCAAGAGACAATTAGTAGACGAAAGACGAAGGCAGGTTCTGTTATATCAGGTTAAACCGACAAAGCTTTGACTTTTTGTCAGGATCCTTCATACTTCGGTCTGGTAACCCTGTCGCCGCCCTTTTGACGTCGACGAATTATCCCTAACGCGTCAACGTGTTGGGTAAACATTGCATGTGTTATGTTTATGTTGATCTTCAAAGGAGTCAAAAGACGGTCGCATCTGATTAGTGTTGATCTTGCGATTTCTTTGAATGATTTTAATTTTTATTGCCGTTCTCAATGAAGTGTGAAATGGATTTAATTGCAAATGAATTAAAGAAACACAAAAAGAGAGTTTCCATCACGGTCTTATGAATTAATAAATTGTTTGAATTATTTGAAAAAAATCGTTAATTATCTTTAAGCAAAAACTGGTATCTATACTAATATTATAAAGATCTACAGTTTATTTTGTTGAACGCGCTAATCTTGGGAACTACTGGGTCAAATTGAAAAAATATATTTGTTTTGGATAGTCTATCTATTGAGGAAGGCTATAGACTTAACTTCACGCTACGACCAATAGGGGTCGAGCAACGCATTAATATTTCCAAGGCCTCGGCTCGTTTCTTGCGCATTTGTTTATTTTTCACGTTACTTTTTGTGATGTCCAAAATCATCCTACTACTATAAATACGAAAGATTGTAACAATGGATAGATGGATGGACTGATAAATTAATGTTTTTAGGGTTCCGTACGTCTGAATACAAAAACGGAACCCTTAAGGATCACTCGTGTGTCTGTCTGTCCGTCCGTCGCTTACAGTCAATTATCTCCGAATCTATTAGACCGATTAAGTTGAAATTTGGTACACATATCAATTCCTGTGACCCAAACACAGAGGTGTGACGTGAGCAGATGAAATCTGTATATGGGGGGTCATTTTTGAGGGGGAAGGGGAAAATTAAAAAAAAATCTGAAAACTGCATCGTGTGGCATATCAAATGAAAGGTCTTGCTGAGAAGATCTTAAATGTATTTTTTTGTAATTTTAAAATAAATAGTTTCCAAGTTATTCAAGAAAATAGACGAAAATTGACCATTCCCCCCCCCCCCTTATCTCCGAAACTACTGAACCTAAAATTTTGAAAAAAATACAAAAAATAGTTTTCTCCTTATAGATTATAGGAAAATCTATAAGAAGTCCATGATATTAAAATAACATGGTAAATCACTCAATATTGTGCGTACCAACTTACATTTGCAGGTGGAATGTGTGGGAGAACATATTTTTTTTAATACGTCATAAATCGTAAACCGCAATTTACCTTTCAAAGATACAACCAACTATAAGAACTTTTATATTATGTTACTTGCTGCTACGGAACCCTTTATGGGCGAGTCCGACTCGCACTTGGCCGGTTTTTACTTTTTCACACAAAACCTACTGAATTGGTTTGGAAGAAATATTGTACACGGATAGTTAATAATCTAGATCAACAAATGAAATCACAATTAAAAAATGTTAAATTAACATTATTTGCAAAACTAAAATAGAATTCAGCGAAAGTTATAATAAGTATAAGTATCTATCCACTTTATCGGATAGAATAATCCTTTTATTGGGAAAAGGATTTTCAAAAGTCATTCACAGTTCAGAATCACAGTTTTTTTTTTTTTATCGTGGTAAAATCATCAAATGAGTCCTCCCACCCAGGGCAGGGCGGGAGGGACTGTCAGACTTGTACTGACTAAAATCCACGGTGTCCTTCAATAGCCCTTTACGTACTGTTGATTTTATTAATAAAATCATAATCAGATGATTCAGACTCCAGTTTCATTCTCAGTATTTATAGAGGAACATTCATGAGGAGTATTCGTATCATTTTATTTCCATTTGCTCAAAGGAAATCAGTGCTGTATTCAAAATACATGCAGCAGTTTCTGCTTTTTTATTCTATTTTATAGACAAAATAAAAATAATTACCTATTTATGTAAAGCATAATTTAAACAGGGATACTAGATACTCTCGAAGTACAAAACCCCTAGTTCCGGGCATTTTTTACTTTATCACTTACGGACATAGATTTATTTAGAAGCAGAAACCAAAAATTAGTAACAACACGCTTGCGCAGTTGTCTCTCTCTCCGATGTGTTTCCAAAAAACATGAATCTAAAATAATAGGGAGTAGGATTCACTCAAAAGCTTCGAGTTATTTTTGTACGGGCCCGTATCATTTTTCACTTAGAGAGTAGACTCCCAGGGGGTTTACACTGGACACAAAAACTTGCCACAGATCCAAATTAGGTTACTGCTACTGAGAAGTTGCTTATGGAAAAATCCATTTACATTGATATGTATATTGATATTTATCATTCTTAGCAGCCGCGTTTGCGACCACTAGACTAACGAGACAGATCGTACCAGTTTGAACAAAAAATCATGTTCACAAACAGTGACAAAGAGGAAATACAAACCTACAAAGGAAACAACTCAAAAAATACTTCACTCATGTCCAAATCGAATCATAAGAGTTTCACTTACTTACATCGCAATTCAACAAATCAGTTTCCATACATCAGCTGTCTGTGAAGTCACTCCAAACTATAACGCAAGCAAACCTAGGCTTTACCCACTACTATATAAAGTATATAATATACAGCGAATTACTGCAGCCCACATTCTTGGCGACATGCCACGTGGTAGACGTCGTGACATGAATACCATACTTGTGACAAACTTCCGAACTATGAGGCAATATTATAAATTCTAATCATAGGTTACCTTTGCCCTGTATTGAACTTTCGATATAATTTTCAATCGAATGGTGTATTTCTAATGTAGAAGAACGGGCAAAGGAAGTCAATAGATTTACACCGCTGCCAAGTCCATTGGATATAACAGGAGCGTTATTTTAGCGCGAAATCGGAATCGGAATCCAAATCAGCATGAAATGTCAAACAAACAAATAACATTACCCATAGTTCTGATTTGTTAATTTTTTTGAAAATCATACTCTATATAGAAGAATAACTTTTTCAAAGTATTACCTAACTATTTTTCAACACCAATGAGTTTAATTTTCATAATTACAAACCTGAAACTTGCTTAAGTAAAACAAATATTTGATCAGCAATCAAGCCACAATAATTTAACAAACTTATTTAAAAGTTTCGAACTACCGCAACGTTTCAAATTTCTAACCCTTATTTGAAGAAAACGTGCAGAAATGTTTTAATAGCTGTTGTTCAAACTAATGCCGTAACCTTTTAACTAACATTTTCATCTCAGACAATCGCATTCAACAGTTCCACTAAATTGGGATCCCACTGCACCGGTTAAGTGCTTTGTTTTATCTCGGAACAAATCTCGTGTCAGAATTAATTACGTTAAATTGCTCAATCTTATGAGAGCATTTATAAAATTCATCTTTGAACTTGATAGAAAACACGTTTTTGTTGTTTAGGGATTAAAAAAAACTGTTTCTGTGTTAATACAAAATTTCTTCAAACCCATTTTATTATTCATTTGTTTACCTACAGTTACTGTTATCCTTCTACTCTTTGCATGAACTCTGTCGCCCCCACGCAGTAGGGCAATTTTGACTTATTCATATGATAATATGAATATCAAAATAATTTAAATGATAACAGTAAAATGAATCCCGTAAGGCAATGTTGATGTAATCCAGACACGCGATCTGTCACATAAATATGCCGCTGGAAGGTCGCAAATTTACGACAGGTGCAAATAAAGAGATGCCACAAATACCTCGATGAATAAAGGCATTCTTCTTTTTGGGCGGCGCGGGCGCGTCTTAGAGGCCGCCGACCAACTTCATAATAACATATTTTATGCATCGATAAAGCCCTTATCTGGGAGCGCCCTTTTCTCAATAGCACATTCTCGACCGTATGAAAGATATAAAGTCTAAAGTTATCTTCGTTATTTTAGACCTTCTGGTTGAGGTGTTACGGTTGTTATTACACTTTCCCTTTGAGGTCGACGTATCTGATTTACGGCCAGGTGTGGGCTGTCGTCGCTCGCCACTCTTCCATTCAGAGCTTGCACAAAGTGGGACACCTCTAGATTGGCGGTCTCCGATGAATTCGCTCCATTTCAACGTCAACTCACAGATTCGTAATTCTTTTTGCGGACGACATGGTCGGATGTACTGACACATTGTGAATAAATTTCGTTATTTTATGTTCTGATTAAAGTTTCGAGTGATTTGATTAATTAATGAGTTTATGAAATGTTTCATTCTGTCTGTTCCGGTTAGTCAAAGGTTGACTGGTGTCATAACATGCGATACTTCGGCCGAACCTGCATCTTCGTAAATATGACAAACAAATACCAACGCCGGTCGGTCCATATTATTCAAACAGATATCAAAAACTTCCTTTCGTTTCTCCTTTCGCCAATTCATATGAAATCAGTATTCAGTGCGAAGTTGAGCGAACGCCTACAGCAGTCGAACGAACACCGGAGAATTTTATTGGAAATCGACGCTCAACGAAAATGCACTTTAAAGGTAATTCAAAAATAGTTTTAAGTATTTCTTAAAAATAGTTAATGCATTCAGTGAAAAAACCTTTTAGTGAAACAAATGTATGACGACTATTTTTATTTCAAACTGAAACGATACGCGGGTTCGTGTACCGGAGTTAACTCTTCACTTCTAAAGTAAATATTGACTCGAAATATTGGACACAGGGTGTCAATTCCCGAACGAACTGTCAGATGCAACAACCACAACTTTGAATGTAACATGCGAACTAAGTAACAGCATGTTGTTCAATGTCGGCTCAGTTATGATGAACAACATTTAATTATCTCGGTGCTGCCAACTCAAAATGCTAAGAACACGGAAGATAATTACGGGGGTGGAGATAAATGAATTCCAACAAGTGCTACAGAACAATACAGGTAGCGCATTCCGCCTCGCGGCCTCGTTTACACCCGTACATAAACAAAGGTCCAAATCTAAGGCACAAGTAATTATGGAACGTGCTACACTTTTTAACATTCTATGCTAGGCTTTTTTCTATTTTAATGTGTGCATTTTTGGGAATGAGGTGTTGGGGAAGAGGCATGGGGGGTGCACACTAGCTTTCATTCTTTCGTCGTCCTCCGGCGTGTCCGTCTGCGTCAGTTCAGTAGCTTCGAGCCCTTGGTGAGGGGTGGTCGTGCGCTCCCCGCGATGCCGCAGTACGGCCTCTTCCGATACACCCGTGTATTTTAGTGAAGTTTTATTTTCAAAGACATTTTATGTTATTTGGATTATGCGTGCGTTTACAATTGGCTGGAAACCTTGATTATTGTTTTCTAAGATTACTCCTTTGACCTCGATTTTCTTATTAATTTCACTTTGAAGAAGTTATTTATTAATAAAAGATTTTCGTTAATATATCTTTTCAAATTAGATCCGTGAGGATCTACTAGGCGGAAAGTATTTAATTTTGTCAATGTTTACTTTGTAAATAATATTAGTTTCTTAGTATACCTAAAGTAAATAGCTGAAACTTGTAAGTATACTGTATAGCTTAAGTCGTATTTGGTTGGTGTTTTGCGGGTACCTGTGTTTTTTTACACAATAAGGGTCGGTTTTGTTGGAACTGTTTTTATTTCGTTTGAACTCTTGACTTCAAGTTCCTGTTATGTTGCGGCAGGTCAATGAGATGATTCATCTTGTGGCCATATGTTTCTACTTGTAAGCATAGACTCAAGTTGTTGAGTACATTATTGAAAGCCATAAACTTATTAACAAGGGTGATATAAACATGATGTTCTGATGGGTAAGGAGCAAATAAACTTGTCTAACACGTAGGCAATCATGAAGGTCATAAACGATTTCTATTCATTATAAGTAACTGACTTCCTCATTTTTTACCAAACACTGGCGTAATTAAAGTAGCATTTATATCATATCCACGTACTTTTGACCTTTTCAGTTGAATATTTACACTTTACATTTTCACTATCTTACGGTTTGAAAAGGTTTGTTTTTATTGAAGTCAAATGAATTATTAAAGTATACCACGTAGGCAATCATGTAGTTCATAAACGTTTTTTATTTACATCCAGAGCTTAAGTAACTACCTTCCTAATTTTTATTACCATCTATTAGCTGAAATAAAGTAGTATTTTTAACATATCTACGTGCTTTTGAAATTTTGAGTTGAATATTTACAGACATATATGTTTCAGAAGGCACTCTCACGGTCTGAAATGGGTTCGTTCTTAGTGAAGGCAAATAATTTTTTAAAGTCTACCACGAAGGCAATCATGTCGATCATAAACGATTTTTATGAACATGAGTATAAGTAACTAACTTCCTAATTTTTTTACCATCTATTAGCGGATATAAAGTAGTATTTTTAACATATCTACGTGCCTTTGCATATTTGAGTTGAATATTTACAAGCATATGTGCACCATACGTCAATATCCCACGGTCAGAAAAGGGTTTGTTCATATCGAAGAAAAATAAATTGTTTAAGCGTAAATAACATACGCATTGAACTTGATATTTTTTTATTACTTACCGCAACTTACTGATGCGGTTTGCATAAGGATTTCATATCACGTTCCAAAGAGGTTTATTACAGAGTTCAATCGAGTAGAAACTATTTGCTAACTTCTTGAATATTACCAACTTTGAAGTGGAATCAGCAGACCACTACAGTTCTTTGAAGACGAACTTAAGGGCACTTTAGGTTTCTTATAAACACGGCCTCTTATCAACTTAGCGGCTTAATTAAACCACTTTTCGTAGTAATGGTTTTGACCTAAGAATCAAGTTTTAAACACTCAAACAGAGGCATTATCACAAGATTTCTGATTTTAACTTACAGAATACTTGAAGTATTTACTGCTTTTGTTGAATAGAAAATGTGGCTCTAGTGTACGAATGAGGAACTAATTTTTCCATCAAATTAACGTCAAAGTTCCCGTTTACGTTACGAAAACGTAAAAAGTCATCGTCGTCGGTCAAAAAGTCAGTCAATTCAAGAGTGTCAGCAAAATGACGGAACCCCCCTCTAGTGGGCCAAAGCCTGCCGGGATCGCGGGACTTATGAATTGTTAAAAATAATAACAAAATGTTTATTACTATTGCGTAAAACATAAAGTGTGATATAAAAATAGCTGTTACTTTGATGATCACGACTCGAATTACTTCAATATAATTGTGAAGACTCAAATGTCAATAAATGACAATTATAAGATTCATACCAGAAGCAGCCTTTAGAAACATCACAAGTTCAACAAAACGTATTTATAATAAATTACTAATTAGAACACAAACTTAGTACCTTGTCCAACTTTGTAACGACAAACGCGGTATGATATTTTCAGCGTGAAATTTATACCTTTTGGGACGAATTGCGTGGGAGCACTTACAGCTGGTGCCCAATTTTGTCGTCTATTTTATTTTAAGATCAGCATACAAAAGTTTCCCTGTTTGGAAATATTAACATTATGCCCGATTTAATTAATTGTATTGGTCTTGGTCGCGCTTTTCCATTACCGTGACCCCGGTACGTAAAGGGCTAGTGAAGGACACCGTGGATTTTAGTCAGTATAAGTCTGACAGTCCCTCCCGCCCTGCCCTGGGTGGGAGGAATCATTTGATGATTTTACCACGATAAAAAAAAAAGGTAATTGGTCTGTAGTTTTTACACGACTACGGCGGAATAAATCTTATAATTTAATCGGTACGTTCCCTCAAAACTTCTAAACTACTTATCATAATTTGATTAATGTGATATCAATGGAAGAGGACAGAAGATTCAAATGAATAATAATGGCGATAATTAAGACATAATGTAATGTTTTTCTTTTTATGTTACGCTGTTATTTTTATGTAAAGTATTAAGAGGAAGAATATTATTAAAAGTATTCTAGTAGACAGAGTAGAGAAGATAATTGGGAATATATACAGTAGGTACTAGATTCAGTAAGCTTCAGAGAAAACTGGGGTTAGTTTTCTCTGAAGGTTTTAGTAGTGACATCGCTACCAAAGGAAATTAATTTTCTCTAAAGCTTACAGTACCTAGATAGTTATGTTGTTCTTATTGAACAGCTGTTGCTTCCGTGTTAGTCATACTTAACAATTCCCACAGTTAAAAGTTTTATTACAATGTATAAATATCATAACCAACCTACTTTCATTTCTTTTCTATTTTGAATGAACACATTTTCATAAACAGATTTTCTATTCTTGTTACACTTTTTTCATTACCGCTCCCACGGGATATTGCTCAGATTTTATATATATAAGTTCTAAATTCGTATAGCAAAATTCAATTTATTAACAGAATCTAGAATGTGGTATACTTCAATCTAATCAAGCAATTATAGCCTTGTAGATATTTAAAATAATTAGTAGATTTGTTTAAATAAAAACACTTCGAATTTGGGGCTTGTACAAACAAAAAAACACACAAGTACTAAAACCACAAACTATCTGTACGCCATACAAACATTTACTGAATTCGAAGCCAATAGTTTGGCCACTGCACCAACTGTAAGCCGTTTAATCCAGTTTTGCACGTATTTATTTCAGCTATTTCAAAAATATGCAAGTTCTTATTTGTACAAAAATGCTAAAGGTGTGTACAACGGATTGCAAGAGAACATAACATAAAACAATTGCTATTTATCACATACAATGTGTCCGGTTTTGGTCTGTAAAAACTTAAAGGGGAGGTAGCTGGCTGGCATATGTGGGGACGGAAACCAATTCCTTCTGAATGGTAGCTGGGAAAGACTGCGATGGCTGGTTGGTTAGATAATCCGATGTACTGCGTTTGGATATTGCAGGCTCAAATACTGCTCACAGTTGTTTTTTTTTCCACAAACTAGTTTTATATATCAAAAGCTTCTATAATGGCGTTGATAATATCTAGATAGAGTAGCGGATACTATAAAAGACCCATACTTTCCGTGAGTGTGGGTGTTTTTCTTAAGTAACAATACGGTTTTGTCTAGATAACCCCTTAATGCCTTTTAGAATCTAGTGAACGTGCGTACAACTCCTTTATCTGGACGAGTATTAACCCTAAAGTGCTTACTATTCATATCCTCTCAAACAGAAGACGATCCATCATTGGCCCTCCGGTTTTTCCTTTATCCGTATTGGCTAAGAAATCGTTCCGAAGGCTCTTCAAAACAGATCTAAAACTCTTATACCAGGGTCGAGTTTAGTGGAGTTGTCGCCAGCTTTGCAAGGGTTTTTTTTTTGTTTAGGGGTTATTGGGGTTGGGTACGCCTTACCCATGGGGGTTGCGTCAAGAAACCTGTGACAACCATTGCGTTTCTATTCAATGTTAATGTTGTGGATTGTTGGTATTACTTATACTAACAATCCACAACATATGTTTATTTGTGGGGTTAGTTTCCTTGTATGATTTTTTTTTACTTTTTTTCAAGTCTACGCTTTTTCTTGGGGTGGTTAAATCATTAAATGAGTCTTTGGCACAGCGGAAGGGACTGTCAGACTCTTACTGACTTAAAGTCCACTCTGTGCTATCGGTAACCCTTGTTTCAGGGCCACGGTATCTTGCTTAGTCAGTCTCGCGACCCTTCAAGTCGATGCTCAGAGTCATAACCCGCAATACTAGTAATAGTAAAAACTTTAGTCAATTTCCTTTACTTAGCCCATAGCCGTCTAATATATACATTAAAAACGCCTCAGGCTCACTTTACAGAGGAAAACGTCAATAAAACTAATTAAACCCAGTAACACACATAAACTATTAAAATTAAATCACTTAATACGTCTAAATTGCCTGAAACCATAACCGAAACTACTATAATCCCTTTAATAGTCCGTCTGATAAATAGTCCATGCTACACTTAATTAGCAAACACAGTTTATTAATGTCCGGACATATCTTACTGGGCCTAGTGATTGCAATTTATCACTTCTATCATAGCTCGACTAGTTTCTAGGTACTAGTTCAAGTTAACTGTACCTAAGGACTAAGTTCTAAAGATGTGTTTAAACAGGAAATTTTTAACTGCAATACAATTGTCAGCAATTGCAGACAGAGTATGATTATATTTTAAGTGTGGCCCTATCATATAGCCACATATTTTTGGTTTGGCCATAAGACAAAACCTTTAAGCCATGTTGGTTCAGACATATTGCCGATATGTAAAACACAGAATTAATAAAAAATGAGCTTATTGGAAATGTTGTAGCCACACATATTGCAGTATAAATATTGCTCGTTTAGACGCACCTTTAACTAAGGATGACTTGCTTACAAGCAACTTGTGATCAACATTGATTGCATAACTGTGTTGTATGAGATTCTGGATTAATTACTTAGGACAGTTGACCTGTGTTTAATTGTTTAGTGTCCTTGTTAGGTAGGTGTGACGACAATTGGAGTATTGTGTCAGTAATTGCTATGGTGTGGTCATGGAGTGTGTGTACTGTATGCGTATCTACACATATATCGTATTCCTGCAATCTTACTGTTTGAGTCGTCAATATTAATTTATCTGCAGTCAAAGTTATGGTATAATCTAGAAAGGCTATTTAAAGTAATTCCTTCTTGTCTCATAAGAGAAGACAAACAGAGAAAGAGAGAAAATAGGCACTTCATGAAAAAAATGAGCAAATGAATGTAGAACCCCGCTACGAATCTCGTAGCACGCGCGTAGCACACCTCTGAATATTTTTAACCTGTACTTTTAAAAATGGAAGCATAATTCCTCGCTACATCGCCATGTTTTATTTTTAGTAGTATCAGATAAAAGCGTCTTAAAAGTATCAGTTTCTTTTTAATCAAAGTTTAATCTAATTGTAGTTATAATCCAAAACAGTTTTTTAAGAAATATTTAAAAAATAAATAGGATTTAACAAATTGTTAGTTTAACTACTGATTAAACAACTCGTCCTAAGTAATTAGTAAGACTTTATTGAAAACTACGATGGATAAACAAAATGATTCTTATAAGAAACAAAACAAAGTTTATATTAATATTGGGATTAACTTATCTCTTTCTCAGGTTAACTTACCGTAGTTTCACATCCGACAATGTTAGCGTTAGTATAAATAAACAAGTGGCTTGTTTTCACGAAGGAGGTTCGTGTAAACATATACAAACATCTTTCGTGGATTTAATGTGCGTACTTATTTATTTAGGAAACTGTTTGCTATCTGAAATGTGTCGTCTTGACCTGCGTCGAATGTTACGAAAATTAGACTGATATATCAAAATATAGAAAAGGTATATTTAAATATAGGTTACGTAATCTGTCGTTAAGCGACGTAATAATTTGTGTTTTGAATTCATGTTGTGTCAAGTTAAACTATTTAATATTATATACAGTTAAAGTATTTAATATTTGTTTAGAAATATAATATTTGGTTTTTTTTTGTCAACCAAGTTCGCCCTGATAAATATATACAAACAGAATATATTTAATAGAATGTGTACGTAAGACACCACAAAATTTTCCCAATCAAACATGAACTTTCTACTTTTGTAATAAAGTTGAAAATCTATTAAAGTTTCACTGATTGTGGTAGGTTGATGTGCTGGCTATCTGTACACCGAAATTGTTTTATTTTTTTAACAATATTTTAATTACGGGCACAATCACAAAAAATACAGACAGGAACCCCAACACAGAAATTGTTTAACATGCGATAATGTAAATATCTGAAAAATTTAAGTACCTTCCTTTCATATAAAAAGTAGTAACCATAAAAAATATTAAATTACATAATAAAAGAGAGAATAATATTCAAATTAACCAGTTCCATTGGGACGGCTCTGTATTTCAATGAAATGGTATAAAATAAAACGGTTGAGTTCATTTTATGCGCTTTATTGAATCGGCGGAACATTTCAGTGTTGAACAATCATACGGGGAATAGGTTTGCGATGCTAATGTGGACCAAACAAAGTTTATATGCGCTTGGTGACTTTACAAAGGCTTTTCCACACAGCTGATCAAGCTTGCATTTAAAATCAGCTGTCCATCTTTATTTTTTGTTAATGACTACGATTCACTCTGGCTTCGCACAGATGCAATTTTATAAAACATAGCCTTAGACACTAAAATATCGGGACAGTAGTTCCTGAGATTATTTCGTATAAACTGTTAGTACAGAAGGTTGTTCAGACAAAATTATTCGTAGGAAGATTCCGTCTGCTGAAGACTTTTGCTTGATGATTGCTCTTTTATTTATTATATGTTATTTGACTCATTTTCCTTCCTCTCATATATAACTAATTGCGCTTTTAGGACTTAAATGAGACAATGTACCGTCACGCCGCTGCACTGGTCAAACAAAGTATGAATAGAATTTTAAAAAAATCTATTCAAATCATATTTTGCTATTGCTCTTCAATTAATATTGCCAGTAGTTTCTGTCTTCCATTCACGTAAAACTCAAAATTAGTATGTAACAATACATACTAAAGACAGACCTAAAAACATTTCTTCGATACAAACACGTAATTGTGAAGAAATATATATGCGTTATTCCCCTCTGCGTCACCTCCATGTTCAGATGGCTTGCTTATCAAAATATTGAAAATCGATACCTACCTTCGGAGCTTCAATAAGCTAAGCTGTAACATAAAAATACGGGACACAGATTCTTACACGTTTCCTTCACAAGCTTAGACAAAGTAAATAAATAGTACTAGGATACTAACATTTTTAAGGAGGTTTCAAAGTACTCTCATACACATAGCGACTGTCAATCAAAACTACACTGTATTATGTATAGTTATAGTTTCCATTTCTGCTTTACATTTACCCACACACTTACATTTCAAATACACGCGCGGCATAAAGTAATTATACTTGAGTGTGAACTTGGCTTTCAAAGCGTTACTTTTGACGTATATACAATAAAATATATACATAGCTACCGTCTAAATTAATATCTCGTTTAATGAATACGGAATGTAATTAACTAAATTACTTGGAACAATGATAATTATTTATCTAATTATGAAGACTGAATGAAGTCCGACGTTACTTAAATGTTGCTTCTAGGCAACGAAGCTGGAACACGGTCCAAGTATTTATTATAAGGAAAACGAGCATAAAGGTCTTAACTTTTTAATTACAGGACATAAAAGTTAATGTACACTATTGAAGATGGGCCTCCTCGACTTACGAAAGGTCTCTAGAGTTGGTATTTCTATATTCCTTTAAATGTTGTTTACGTTTTATAATTGAAGGCACAAGTTTGAACACCAACTAGTGATGGTATGGTATTGCTGGTGCTTGCTTGAATTAGACTTACGCTCTATTTACTTAATGGGGCCTTAACATAACTGGCAAGTGGCGAGATGTATTTTTTTATTTACTATAACCCCTCTCCGGCACGCAGCAATCGCGGCGGTAAGACCCCTCTTTGAGGAGTGGCTGAATAAGCGTCACGGCGTCCTGACCGGAGATGGAAGTATCGGGAGGTAGCAATGTCGGATAGGGAGGGAAGAAATGCCTGGGTGGCACCACTGCGAGGATTGCCTGGAGGAGCATGAAACGGTCGCCTCCTTCTTCGAAGCAGTCATGCTCGCGAAGGGGGTGGCGGGCCGTGCGAAGTAGAGGACAGCGTCCTCCCTCCGCCCCAGCCGCAGTGGTAGACGCCTATGGCGACAGACGTCGGCAGACGATCTCCGGCCACCGTAGGCGCGGGCATGCGGGCGGCGAGTAATGGGCGACTCGCTGTCCGACCATGAACCATGCCCGGGTCGATGGCGCGTTGAGTTCCACGCGCGCCTCAAAGAGTGTCAGCATAATGACGAGGCCCCCCTCTAGAGGGCCAAAGCCTGCCGGGGTCGCGGAACTTATCGAATTACCGTGACCCTGGAACGTAAAGGGCTATTGAAGGACACCGTGGATTTTAGTCAGTACGAGTCTGTCAGTCCCTTCCGCCCTGCCCTGGGTAGGAGGATTCATTTGATAAATTTACATTGATAACAAAAAAAAAAAATACGCCTCTGTCTAACGTTTTGGTTATTAAAGTCGTGTTGTTGAGTCCCAGACTTACGACTAGATAAAATTGACATTCCTTTGTTTTTTTTTTTACAATCAATGGAATCTCGAATTTCGAATTATTACGCAAGACTTCTCTTATTTATTTACTTAACAGTACTTTGTTATCTCCAAGTACATTTTCAGTTCAAAAACGAAGATATAATATTAGACAAAATAATGGCTGACGGTATCCCGTTGCCCGCGGGCTACAATAAGTTACTTTACTTCAGTTAAATACTTGGCCATGATAAGGACTATATAAATAACGTTATTCTGTCGTCCAGTTTAGAATAATTAATTTGTATTCCAAGTTTTCAACTAAAATAAAGCCTTTGTCAAACAGACAGGAGTGGTGAACGCAAAGCGAGGCGTTTTTATGTAATGTATGAAATTGTTTAAATCCAGTCACATAGAAAACTGAAAGCGATCCGATAGCGTGACCGAAACAATGCGAAGAAGTAGCAGAGGCGTATTTGTTCTGTTTGACGTCGGTTATAAAAAGCCAGCTAAAACAACGGCCACGCCTCGGCTCACTACACCCTGTTTGACGTCTCGTATCGGTTCGTTATCGCCTCGGATTCGGTCCGGTTCGCTTTCGCCTGTCTGTTTGACAAAGGCTTAAGGCTTTGCGGCTATATCTGGGCCATATTGATTGCCATTTCAAAATGGTCGTTGTCATTTTTAGAACTGAAGTTGGTTACTGGAATAGAGTGGTTGTTTTATTTGTAACAGTGATCATTGGAATCGGTGTGTTTATTTTTGTTGACTTTTCATTGTACAGAAATGTTTTACGAGAACGTTTCAAAAAATATTTGACAATAAACAATAACTTTACATTTTTTGGGATAGCCGTAGGACGTCAATAGATCCAATAAGTAGTTATTCTTTTATACACAAAAGAAAAAAAAAAACTATTCGCATAAAACATATAACCATAAAAGAAAAATGATTAACAGATGTCCTGCGTAATTACGTTGATTAATTAAAATCAGTAAATTATCTTAGGTAGGTAAAGGAAGCAAAAGCAAAAAAAAAGTATAAAAGTAATACATTATGAAAGTTTCTAAGCGGTATTAACCACAACGTAGGCTAAATGACTTTAGTTTTGGGTTAGGGAGACCTAAGATCAATAAAATTTTATGGCGTCGCATGAGGTTTGCGTGGCAACCCTAACCGTACCACAGAGTAAAATGGACTTATGTTTCAATAAATATTGTCTGTGGTTCCATTTAGTGGGCATTAGTTCGTAAGCGACGAATTTCGAACAACAGAAAAAATAAATCATGTGTTTCTATTTGGCCAGCTACATGCAAGTAATGTAATAACAGATGAACTTTTTGTTTTTCTGAAATAAAATTAAACAGCTACGTGCAAAATAACAGTCCAATATCAAAATACACAGCAAAAGTAATATATTTTTATGTCATTTGCAACGAATTTGCGTCCCCGCAAAAACTAATATTGTGTTTGTGATTTATAGGATTCCTCCCACACAATGTGTCATCCCTTTTTTCTAAGACCTCTTGTGATAGCGACAAACTGTATCCTTCTAAGAATTATATTATGTGCTAAATAGCCAGTTAAATGTGCCATAAAGTCGTACTTACCTTTTTGATTATATAAGAGCTTTTACTCAGTTTAAAGGGGCGATGTCATTTAGACGACGTCTAGGCTAAAATATGTTTAAAATTTAAGTGAAACATATTGCGAGTGGCTTGTAGTTAGAATGTTAAATACGACATTTTCGTTTTCAGGCAAATTTTCGTGCAAGGCAGGTTTTATGTTTAAAATGTAATATTCCAGCAAAAACAATTTAATTTAATGTATATTTAATTTATTCAATAATAAGTAGAATTTTATAAAATCGAAATTAAACAAATTCCACAATTTCAGTAAAACATTTATTGTTTTGGCAATATACGTATAAACGTATAAACCAAAAAGTACCATCTGCAATGTAAACATTCCGATGACTAAACCTCACGAATTCATAATTAAAATATGACAAATATTTCTGATTTTCACAGGCTAAAATTGGTTAATTAATTAATGTGTTAACTGGATAATTTGTGAACGTACTCTCGATATTAAAACACGTCGTCCGATACTGATTGCGAGATTTTGTCACCCTGGTCGGATAAACAGTGCAACCACCACAAAGTAATTACATAGCTAGTTAAAATGTTTATCTACAAAATGATCATGTTACTGATAAGAGTAACTGATAAATTAGGTACTGATTTCGTGTAGTAATTTTGGTGTTAAGTCTTTGCCTAGCAAAAAGACACAATTAAATTATAAATGTTAACAAAACAGTATTGTCTAACATTTTTAAGTACATTTGTCTTAATTTCAGTCTGAAACAGAAAGTGTCTCTTTATTACTATTATATTTAAAATCAACTTTTATAAACTAAGAAATTATAGCTGTTATTCAGTATTGGAGTTCATTCTCTATTTAAGCATTGATATATAAAAACATAATTTACAAGTAAATCACAAATTTCTTCCTTGCCAAATCTTCCCCGATTTTGTGCCACTTCATCCCACCCAAATCTTATCTACAAAATAAACTCCACAATATTGGCCCAAAGGAAATTGACAGATATGAATCTCCAACCCACATTTCTGTAAGCACAGTACGTTTGCCACAATTTATTTAACGTGGACAACATCAAGTTTATTCCTAACTGCTGGTATTTGCGTACAGATATGGGAACTCCTTTTACGTTCTAAATGTGATGTGGTCCCTTAGGGAAACATATAGTCGATCCATTGGATTTACATAAAAGGTTCAATGAATTCGCTACAAGCTCATATTTGCGGTGACACGTAGGTAGGTGGGTTTTTGCTTATCATTTTCTTTTGGAAGGGTGGTTTACGGGAGATAATCAATATCAAGTTCCGTGGCACAAATTCGGCACGAAATTTTCACAAATCCACCCTTGCGGTTCGTGCACGACATACGGCATTTAAAACAAACTTTCGACTACTTGTTTTTCGAAATTGCTGAACCGATTTTAATGTATCTTCGTATACAGAGTAGATATTATATTTTATTATATTTCGAAATATCTCTTTTAAAAAATGATAGTTTCTGTGGAAAATTAAAAATGGGTTTATTTGCTTTAACACTAGGTATTATTTTTCAAAAATGATTTCGCTCTGCAAAAATAGAATTAAAAAATCCTTTGTCCACCATATTCTACTGTTAGATAATACATATACATAAATGAGTAGGAAGTTCAAAGCTATCATAATAAAATTAGCGCTGCATAATCATCCTGTGATCAAGAAACTCGTTACTTTTTTATAGGTACTTCGCTGCTTACTGTTTAGTAGCTATTAGGCCCAATATAATTAGCAATGAATGTGTTCAACGAAAATCGATGGTATTTAATGATTCTTGTTTATTAAGGTGCTGATAAACTTGAGCATTCAGTTGTAACAGAACAATGAGCATTCGCCGTTTCTAAGTTTTTCGAACTGAACAACGTACAGAGCCAAGCATAGAGCCAAACATCGCTACGAACATTTTCACGATCTTTCTAATGAACGCTCTAGTTGATGGACATCAAAAAATGTTTCTTTAGAAAGATGTCAGACTTGACAATCGGCTTAACAAAAAGCTCGACAAAACGGTCGTTAGAATGCTCGAAAAACGCTTTTGTTTGTTTTCCTTAAATGCAAATGTTACTTACATTTGCAAGAATGCTCATTACAAGTCAATGCTTAAGTTTATGTTTCGTCGCTCTGATGAGTACGGTACATGTTACTGCAATTTTGGATTCATTGTGTTTTGTGAGTGCCTTGTGATGGCTAATTGAGCCTTTTGTGTGATATCTCATCATCATTTCAGCCTGGGATAACCCACTGCTAGGTGTAAGCCTCTCCTTTTTTCTGCCATACTTCTTGGTTCTGTGCGTGACCCTCATCCAATGTTCCACGCGTTATAAACAATATATCGAAATACTTATTAAAGTTAATTTATTATTGTATTTCTATTGAGAAAACCCTTCGCTGGTGTTAAGTTTGTCCCATAACTTATCAATTTTAAGCGTAAATGAGGTGTTTCTATTGAAAATTCACGCCATGTCGCAAAATACTACATAAAATACACCTAAACATTATTTACAAGGTTGGGGTTTTCATTTAACTTTCCACGTTAGTGTAATTTTTGAATAGGTTCATAATTTATTGACGCATATACGCGCTAGTGGGACATGTCAAATTTGAAATGAGAAGTAAATTTTATTACATACATATTACTCTTGAGACATGTCTTGTTTGTCTTATAAATAAATAAGTATCTACTTATTTAATAGTAATTCCTCTATCCAGTATCCAAGATGTCCGATCACAAGTACCACCTATCATAAGATGAAAGGCCTTATACCACTTCTAAAGGACTTCTAGCAGATCTCTTTTCTTTCTAATAGCCCTTCAGCTGCCTTTCACCCGTCCTTGAGACAAGATAATAAATCTTCTGAAGAATAGAGGAAAGGTAGGGAACAAAAATACGTCATGTAAACATCCAAACACTTGGGAGGTCCCGTTAGCCAAGTGAAAGGGGATATTAACTTAATGATCCGACCACATCCAACAGGTAGAGTGATCTCGCCAGACCACGAGCTAAATGTTTGGGAACTTTCCTTACAATCTCCTAAAGTCGGTCTAATGTATTGAAACAATTTCAAAGCGTACGGAAAGATGGACCAAAATATATTTGTTTACATACAATCATAAATCGTTTGTAGGTAGTTTAGTTTGGTCGCGGGACTCACGAATTACCGTGACCTCGGAACGTAAAGGGCTATTGAAGGACACCGTGGATTTTAGTCAGTACGAGTCTGACAGTCCCTCCCACTTTGCCCCGGGTGGGAGGACTCATTTGATGATTTTACCACGATAAAAAAAGGTAGTTTAGTTCAACTTGTCAATGTTTGACTGGACTTGGGATATGATTGTCCGTAATTTTACGAGTGTGTGAGTGTATCTTAAGTTTTAAAGAATGTAAATAAAAAAATCTGTTACTTTTTTTCCGCTTATTAGGTATCCACGTAAGTAACTAAGGCGTTATACCCTGAAAATTAGTAACAGGTGTCGCGCCAACTTACTATATCCATACTAAAACGTCTTGCGATGTAAAGTTACTGCAGCTTTATTTAGGTCAGGATCAGATCATTCCACAATCTTCTACTCGAATGGATAAAAGAACAGTGTTAAGAAGTGTTCACACCAAGCAGTATTAACTCACCAACGGTAAAAATACGGGAAACACAAGGTACAGTCGGTCACTAAGTTGTTTTATACATTTTTATTGAACGCTCACAGTTGATGGCCTTGATGTGAATACAGCCTTATTGTATTGACAAACATTTATATGATCGTTCAGATGAATGGACGCCCTTTCTCTCTTGAAGTCTTAAGCGGAGGGTGGAGTACAAACATTTGCTTTACTTTTACTAAGTGATTTATTCTGAACGGCAATGGCGTATTGTTAAGCTTCGTGTTTCATTCATGCCTTACACATTTACATTCGGAGTCTGTCTGCGTATGAACATCATCTTGTACATTGTTCAGTTTTTTAGGTGGTAAAATCATCTTGTGAGTCATAGCGACGCATATAGTGACGGGGCCTGTAGAGGGCCAAAGCCTGCCGGGGTCGCGGGACTAACGAAATACCGTGACCCCGGTACGTAAAGGGCTATTGAAGGACAATTTTTTTTTTTAGCGTGTTGAAGTTATCAAGTGAGTCCTCCCACCCAGGGTAGGGCGGGAGGGACCGTCAGACTCGTACTGACTAAAATCCACGGTGTCCTTCAATAGCCCTTTACGTACCGGGGTCACTGTAATTCGTTAGTCCCGCGATCAACTTTGTATACTTAAGTGAACATTTTCATAAAATTGTGTGACGCAGGACTTAACTTGATTATGTTTTCAAAATTCTTGCTAGAAAGTTGCTTCATAAAGCAAGAACGAAGGCTTTATAAATTACATATTAAATTAGGCTTCACTCAGTTGAGTGGCTCTAGGAAGATTATCAAAATGAGCTTTTTAGTTAAACCCAAAGCTTATATTTTGTTGGTCGGTATTTTACGCCATAGTTTATTAAATATTCCATCTAACTTAAACAAGCAAACGAGATCAACGTAATAGTTTCGCGAAAAATTTGATGTAGCCTAAAATGTTGCGTAAACTAACTTGACAAGTAGATAATTTGAGGGAACCGACGAATAATGGCCGATTTTCTTTGAAGGTAACAAATGAAGGATACTGACAGCGCACATTTTATCAGTACCTATATCTCATAAGCGGTGGACGCAAGTCGTGCTCGTGGGAGCCACGGAAGGCTCTATTAAAGTTTTCTTCGGTGGAAAAGGACAGGGTTGAACGTACTTTTTATTTTATAGTTCTTAAGTTTTTGCAACCTTCAGCAAAAAGTTTTATTCGTGGGTGTGTACAATGTTTTAACTGAAAATATGAAAATTGATTTAGCTCTCAAAGTTTTGATCTTGTATAAATCTTCACCCCAACGATTACGATACCATCATATCGTTAAAACTTCAATTCGAAGATTGTTCCAACTAGTTACAAAACTTTACCAAGTTAAATACTGGCATGATATAATTTTCCAGCAACCTTTAAGCCGTCATGGGCGCCAATGGAGCGGAACATTGGAGTAAAGCTCACTGAGCTAATTCCTTCTATCAAGAGATGATATAAGTTGAGACTTCCAGTGAGGAATAGGAACTTTACATTGTTGCCTTAGGCTCTGTTGTTTTAGTAGACTAGTTTTTTGACTCAATTACTTATATATAATTAATACTTAAGAGAGTCTACGCTAGTCTACGTCTAGTTTTTCATACAAACATTTAAGTCCCTATTTTTCGAATCGATTTTAATAAAATTTCATACAATATAGCTCAATAAATAGGTCTAAAAATTTATCAGAGCTTTGTTACAATCAACAATCGATATCTTTGCGAAAGATTTATAGGTTTTTTTTTCTGTAGACGCAAAACAAAATTTATGCCATGATTTATGTTGATTGGCTTGATTTAAAACAAAGAAACACAAAAAGTCGTAAATCTAAGTATCCCGGATGTCAGAATAGACAATGGATGCCCAGAAGTTCCGTATTTTCTGCCGGGCAATCTCCTGTAGATAATCTTTATAAAATAAATCACGCTCCTTTGGACAATTCAGACTCCGGATAATTAATATTCCATAATGAATCAAAGCAGCTTTCACGGCCTTATGTTTTGTGCATTATTTAATAGCCAATGTTTCGGCACGAATAAATCCCTTATATGTAGCAAAAATTCAATTTAGATTTAAGGGGAAATTACATTTAACGGATATCTTCCATCTGAATTGTTCTCTCAACTCAATTAGAGGTTTGAGCCGAAATTGATTTACGGCTGTTTAAAACTTAGCTCGTTTTCTATTAGATTATTTGGGTTTAATAGTCGATAGATTATCACACTATGTGAAGTGGGTTATTTATTGAGCCTATTAGACAGACATGGAGCTATCAATAGGTATGTATTTGTTGATGGGAATTGTTTAACGACTTTAAAGGATATGTAATGTATTACGTCTGAGTATTATTGACATTTAAACATAAAATGAGCTTGCCCTCATACTGAGTGGAGATGAAAGTCTTTAGTAAAAGAGATTAAAAAGACACAGTGTTTCAACCCTAAAGGACAGCTTTGCCCGGATGGAATGAGACACCCACCTGAGAAGTGTCTCTCAAAGTTGAAAACCACGAGCTGATAATAACTGACGGACAATCCAGTGTCTTATTGTTGTGTACAAAAAAAAAACCAAACAGTTGTTTGAAATAGAAAAATATTTTATACCTCTGTCTTGTTTTTAACATCAAGTGATCTGAAATTTAATCTTACCTTACAATGTTCTACAACGGTACAATAGGTATAGACTCCCACTGATATCGTTTAGTAATTATTATGTTCTCTTTTACTGAATTTTTATTAACATACAACCTAGTTACTAAATTAAATGCCACGTGGATGTGGGTGGAATCTTTGAAAGAAAAAGTTCTTTAACGTTTTTCAATACAAGACAAGTACCTGTATCGTTTGTGGTTAGGTACCAAAAATAACTCTCAAAGGAGAATGGTGTATAATTTTCTCAAAACGAATTCAGATCGAATGGGTGGTTGTGGTTATTTTTTTAAATATGGAAATTACAGGGATATTTATTTTATGCACAATTTAGAACTATTATTTTTACGCCAATATTAAAAAAATGTCTGGAAAAGTTAGTTAATTTTCTGGGACGTAGAAGTGGTTATAATACAGTTCTCACCTTAATTTTTTTAGAGAGAGACAAAAATAACTACTTCCACAAATAAAGTTCCATTCGACTGTGGGATCCGACTGTACCCGTCGAAAAGCAAAATTGAAACGAAATGCATATTCATGAAAATAGTGACGAAACGGCACTCTTTTTCATTTTTTCACTTGTTTTGTCCGTCTTTTGTTAAATAGTCGATGAAACGGGAAAGTGATGAAACGAAATGTTGACATACTATCGAATGAAGCTGGATTCACTCTCATAATTTCGTTAACAGATTGCTATAAGTAATAATCCAATTACTAAGAGGAGTGAGAACTTTGCGTAGAATTATTTCATTATTGTGGAAGTAGCTGGCAGGATTACAGTTTAATAATAAATTACGATTGTTTCATATGAGGAACAACGAGTTTTCATTACGTGGTTGTGATCATATAAGGGTGCTACGATAACTATGTAAACTTGCTTCAAAATGATGTTAGTGCACCGTGGAAGTACATAACGAGCGAAGTAATGAAATTGTAGTTTTCCTAAGAAAATAGTTGGATCAATAAGTTGATAGTTTTAACACTCCCTTTATCTTTCCATTTCTAATTCTGTTTAACTGTCGCTTCGTAAAATGAAAAAAGAAATAACGTGATTTTAAAAATAATTTAAATTGGAACAGTTTTTATATAGTCGCTTTTAAGGCTAATCATTAATCATTTTCATTTATGTCCAACCAATATTATAATATGCGGAAGTTTGTGAGGATGGATTTATGTTACTCTTTCAAACAAAAAGTTACTGAACGTATTTGGATTCCAGGGTTGCGGTACTGCTTTATCAGGTAACTGTAACCTTGGAACGTAAAGGGCTATTGAAGGTTCACCGTGGAATTTAGTCAGTACAAGTCTGTCAGTCCCTCTCACCCCACCTTCGGTAGGAGGAGTCATTTGATGGTTTTAACACGACAAAAAAAAGACGTGTTATCGTTACGTATTAGACGTTAAAACATTGAATACTTTATATTCCAATATAACGTTCTCGTGGTTTAATATTCAAATTAAAAGCGGGCGAAGCCGTTGGCAAGAGTATATAGAAATAAGGGATTCAGAAAGTCACTACGGAAGTTAAACTAAGTCTTTTCAAAGTGCTACATAATTATTTTAATTAATAGAAGCGACATCAAAACACGGCCATGGTTCTCTATTATTAATTTAAGGAATGGTTGCCTGACAGAAATTCAATGAAAATTCAAACCCGTGCTAAACTAAAGTTGTCGAAATCTCTGGTGTCGCCAACTGAAGTTGTTAACTTGAAAACTTTTGCAATCTGATTAATTTATGAAATATTCCAATTACACGTTCGTCCTTTGAAATGGTGTGATAAAAATTTGTAACTTGTTGAGAACATTGTTCTAGAGAAAAGTTATGCCCAAAAGAGGCATTATTTATGGAACTCAATTTTGCCTCGTGGATTTACGGGCCTTTATTACTAGTTTGCATGTTGTAGTTTATGAACAACATTTTTATGAAACAAAGTTTCGTAGAGATGGGTCGACATGTCTTTGACCGACTTTTGGCCGACTAGTCGATCAAGCAGATTTTATGTACAGCTGAGAAAAAATTTTTTAACCGACTTACTAAAAGGTAGTCTGGTATGTATGTATGCTGGTCCGAAAAGAATCTAAAATGACGAAGAAATCATGAACTAATCTACCGTAACAAAAAATATTGATTATCTCACGTTTGGCTGAACCGATTTTCATGGTGTTTTTCAGAAAAGTGTTCTTTGCATTCTGGAGAAGTTTTAGCATATAACAATAATGCATATCCGCATGATGGTGCATTTACAAATACACTGGTAGTCAATGAAATGAATTAAAAACAAAATCACCGAACTCCGAAGAAGTTATTTTGCACTTTTTCGTATCTGTGTTTGGAACCGGTTCCTTTAAAAAAAAAAGGACTAGGTTTTTCTTTGTGCCATTTAACGGAAATGGTCTGTAAAAGCAAGTATATAATAGGTCTAGGCGGCACATCTTTACTAAATATAATAAAACAAGCCATAGATATTGCGTTTCCTCTCTAGGGTCTAGACAAAGCTATCGTATCTCCAAAGTGATACTGAGAACTTCCTATTAATAATGTCGCATAGTCTAAGGAAAATTAATAAATTAAACGTCCCTCCATAAAGGTAGGTTCACATTAGCTCGACTACTCGATGCGGGCGTGATAATTAAATCTCGCACTAATTGAGCAAGGATCGATGGTCGTACCCACCTTCATGAACAAACTTCAATGATATTCTCACGTGAGTACCTTACAATATGGTCAAAAGACAGTGTGGAGAATGACAATAAAAGAGTATAAACAGGGTTGCGGAACTGTCAAAACGGGAAACCGTGATCCTGGAACATAAAGGGGTATTGAAAGAACACCGTGGGTTTTAGTCAGTACGAGTAATGACAGTCCTTTCGGGTCTACCCAGGGCAAGAGGTCTAATTTTTGATGATTTTACCTACCAAGTTAAAAAAAGGTAGATAAAAAAAGGTAGAAAGATGAAATAGCTAGAATGGGGGTGTCTGATGAGATAACGAGTTATAAAGAAGTATGAAAGACCCTAAACAAATAGGATAAGGGATCAGTGATGATGATAACATTCTGAGGATCAAAACTAAAGCTTGAACTGAAAAATAACTGAAAACTGAAGAACGTAATAAGGATCGTTACTACGATATCATTTTTTCTAATTATAAAAAAACTGTCTCATCTCTATTTTAGTACTCATTTGGCTCCTTATCTACTACAACGTTACTTAATTAAACCTAATTGATTAAATTAAACTTATATCATTCTACTTAATTAGAATCTTATCTTACTCAAATTAAGTTTAATGATGATTAAAAACAATTTAAAATATTTTTATAATAGAATCGTGACTTGATTTCTATAGACTGGTTGAACGTAAGCTTTTCTGTTTGAACGAATAAAGAAAGGTGACTGACGCGCTTAGATTAAATTTTGTTCAGCTTTGTACCACCTTGTCGTACCTCATATTATCAAAATTTGTTATAATGATTTATTTTTCTCAAGGAAATCAAGTTTTCAGCTCTTTACACATTAAACCATTTTCACGAAATTGAATTTAAGAAGCGGCGGGAAAACTTCACAATGTCTTTAATTTTAAAAGCCGTGACGGAAAATAGAAAATTAGAATCTCTCGCAAAAATCTGTCTACGGGATATATTTAAATATTTTGCATGAAAAAACTGTCATATTTTCCGTGCAATAACTTTCAATTAACAGGCGTTGCGCCGAGGGCTAACTTTTTCTGATTGATGTCACAGTAAAAAAATGACTCTCCGAAGTTACGAGCAATTTCACTGACCATTGTGTGAGAATTCTTCTTAATTTTCCGCTAGAACGTTGGGTTGAATAATAACGCTCTTTTTAATGGCCTTTTCCTGATCCTTTATTTCGAGAGTGAAGTGTTTCTCCGAGTGAATCAATGGGATTTTCGCGAATGGACTTTTAAATAGAATTTTCAACGCATTAGCAGTCTGCGCGAATGAATAGTGGGAAACTAATGAGATTTATTTGAGAGATACTGTCTTGTTTCCATAGTAACATGTCTGTTCGTTCACTCAAAGTACGTAATTTCCTATTTCCAAAACTGTCTAGCTGCGAGCTAGTTGACGCTGTACGAAGGTGATAGGGGAGGATGCTGTGGGTGGAGGCGGGAGACTCGGTTCACTTTGGCTTCCGAGCCTACTTCCGATGTGGCAGTGTCGTGTATCCTAAATGAGCGCACTTACTCTCGTCTAACGTCACTGAATTTAGGAAAGGTTATCAACCCTTTGTACAGTTACAAGTACTTATTCTTTTTTTGAAATTTTCGGTTATGTTGTTTAATTATTTGCCTACCAACACATTGAAGATTTTTTTACGCCGTCCAGGCGAAACGTGTCGAATACAAACAAAGGAAAACTCTCACTTTGTAATTATCTTTTTCCCAAGATGAAATTTTAATAAGGTAACCGGTAATAATCAAGATAATTAGAGCAGCTAATTATCGTTGTCAATTAGACAAAACTTACGCTGAAACTGCGTACTGAAACTTTTGTTAGCTATGCTTTCAAAAATTATACTATAAGCATACGTTTTCATGAATTTAATTTACAAGGACGTCAAATCCTCTGCAACATTGTAAGTTCTTATAAACAAAATAAACACTCCTCAATTTATTCTACATCCTAATATATAATTAACTAGCATTTTGCCCGCGACTTCGTCCGCGTGGGTTACGTGCTTTCCTAATTCCCCCTTTTCACCCCCTTAAAGTTTAAATTTCCAAAAACCCCTTCTTAGTGCTCCCCTACATTATAATAGGAAACCGTGTGCAAAATTTCACATTCCTAGCCCCAGTAGTTTCGGCTGTACGTTGATATGTCAGTCAGTCAGTTCTCCTTTTATATATATAGATATACAACAATACAAAATTAAAATAAAACAAAACTAAACTACTATAGAGCATCGGTAAATTCATCCTCAACGCTGTCAGCTGGTAAAGTGCCCAAGAGACTGGCGGCGTTGCCTCTTTGTATGGCAATACTTAGCCTCTGGCCAAGGTAAAAGCCAGCTCTTGGGTCACGGGAAGTGTCACTATATACAACTAACATGAATATTAATTGTAATATTAATACACAATCCACACTGTGCCCGCGTGGTGGATTACAGCCCACTCATTCTCACACAAAGGATGTCTGTATCCCTGCTGTGGGAACATTATAGGCTGATTATGATTATGCTATACTAACATGAATCATAAAAATGTACCAGTACGAAATAAAAAGAAGTATAAATTACTCCCCAGCCGCAGTGGTAGACGCCCACCGCGTCGGACGTCGCAAGACGATCTCCGGCCACCGTAGGCGCTGGCATGCGGGCGGCGAGTAATAGGCGACTCGCTGTCCGACCATGGACCATGCCCGGGTCGACGGCGCGTTGTGTTCCACGCGCGCCTCAAGGAGTGTCAGCATAGTGACGGGGCCTGTAGAGGGCCAAAGCCTGCCGGGGTCGCGGGACTAACGAATTACCGTGACCCCGGTACATAAAGGGCTATTGAAGGACAGCGTGGCTTTTAGTCAGTACAAGTCTGACAGTCCCTCCCGCCCTGCCCTGGGTGGAAGGACTCATTTGATGATTTTACCACGCAAAAAAAAGTTTATATTACTTTTTAGCACGCACTTCTTGAAAATATAAAATGTAATAAGTCTTCCATTTAAAAATGTCCTCTGCAATTTATTTGGAACGTTTTCAATCCGCCGACGGCATCCATTCAATATTTATTTACATTGAAACGTACCTACAAAATTAAAACTGCTCTGAAATGTTCAGAAGCGAGTCCCACTGCAATATGAATGCCTTATAACAATTTTCAGCAGCTTCAAATTAAATTTCTCAACATTGTGGAACCTGAAATTACATTTCTTGGTGACGTATACGGGCCTGCATTTTATTCGTTTTCATTTTCATTATCAATGTTGATAATGTATTTCCATCGCTTAAATATGGAATTCTCTTTAAAATGCTGACCTTTACAAATGTCATAATAATGTTCTTTATAATGTACTTTATATAATGAAATTGAATTTGAACTTTGCACTTCTTCTGACTTTAGGATGGAGTACGGAAAGTTTGAACATAAACAAAAAGCTGTTTTATCTGTAGATACTCGTGTAACTCGTATATTTGATCTTTTTCTTCCCAGGAAAACATATAGCTTTAACCATGGTTTATCTAGCAAATTCAAGCTAGATCAAATAAGGCAAAAAGCCTTGAATACCTACATAGCTGACGGTCTTGGTAGACTCAATATTAAGCATTCCGTCCACTACACCTGACCATACCTGTATATTTCGGCGAGGACTGAATTCTCTACGTGCAAATTTTGCATAGCACTATCCACTTACGTCACTGGAACTTGTCTAGAAAACTTTTTCTATTTATAAGACAGAGTTAGATGATAAAAGGATGGAGGATGGTGTAATGCGCTTAGACCCATTTAATACTTAACTTGAAGAGCACACAAGGAGAGTAAAAAGTTTCATGTGCTTTTAACTTTGAAAGTGGACACTCTGAAGTATGCGTGCTTTATCTCTCATGAAGACACTTATTTGGTTTATAATTTACATTGTTTGTATACAGAATGAAATGAAATTTTAATTTTGTTAATTATAATGTATTGACCTTAACATTTTCCTCCAATTATAATAATCATATAATGAGTTTTATTTAAAAACATGCAGAATTTCATAACAATCCCATTTATTTTACACACGAGTTTTATTTGGGGCGTTATAATGTATTCTCCATTTTTGAATGAGAAAGATTTTATGCCGAAACACGTCAGTTTATTTCGGGAAACGTCTTTTCGGTTGGTTAAACATACCTAACAAAATAAAAACGTACTGGTGACATAAAGTATTCTGCCTATAAATTGGTTCATTTTGCATCAAATCTATTTGATACGTTTATTTCAATTCTTCCGTGACTATATTTCACGAGAAACCGTTTGTCATTGTATAGGAATTGTTGGTAATGTAAATGATTGAGTGGAATCGGTTCAATTGTCGTTTTTTTACGAATCCTCCAAGTCTCAACGTCGGACCAAAGCAAACGCTTGGCATTCAAATGTTTCACTTTTATTACCCTTACCTGATTGATTATTCACATAATTATGCAACTGGGGAGAGCTTTGGTGGGCGCTTTTAAATATGAATGCTTTTAGGAAGGGTGGCCATATTACCATTTGAAAATGATAACGGGTCGATAGGCTACACTGGAAATAGTATTCAATAATGTTCTTCATTTATTAAAGTTTGAAAGAACAATCTCAGCAAGAAAACAATGAATCAGACCCGCAACAGATCTATACCGCGATAAATACAAAGCTCTGTGAGACATTGTGACATGCTCGAGCAGAAAATCCGATAAAGTCAACTTTTCACTCGTGGCGTAAGTACGTATACGAGTGTATGCGGAATAAAGCAGTAACTGGCTTTTGAACTTTTTCCTCCCCAGAGAAAGGATTCGGGGACAAAATGTTTGCGGTTCACTTTTGGCTTATTTTGTTCAGTAAACTCTATAAATGACTCTGAATATTTTCAGATGCAAATACTTTTTCTGTGGGATTTGACGGTTTAAAAGCTTCGATGCAAAAGTTTTTTCTCACTATTTAGATTATTCCCAGTTGTTCTGTACACAATGTGTTCGTTACCTAAATTCGTATGTTTTGTGTAGAAATGGAGAAGTCAGTTCTCCACGTAAAGACACATCGAGCATCCAAATGATGGTGATGATTACGCTATTCATTCAGGAATAACGTCATGTCTCCTCGCAGGCGGGAAGTTAAATGACGCGTCATACGTGTGTGATGCATTATTAGATACGTTACATTAGTATGTAAGTACTTACGTAAACGCCACACGTACTCTGTCGCGTCGCGTTTAACTCTGTTTACGTTGCAGTTCTGTCTTCACAACCGAGTTTAATCAAGAGCGTTGATTTATTACATTGTCTTGTTAACCAACAGGGTTCCCAGCCAAACTTCGCGCTTAAACTTTAGTTAGTTACGTATCGCCATAATAATACACCAAATATGTGAGTGATAATAGTGATAAGTAAATTAAATGAATATTGAAAATGTTAGCTTGTGTGTGTCAACCAACGGAGACGGCGCTATTATTTAAAGGAGGACCACCGGTTGCTATGGGGCCACTTGGTACACACAAAATACGACATAACCCAGTTGATGCCATGAAAGCCCTCAAACTGATACCTGCTACTGTTCGCCGCTCCAGCGATGAGGCGAAAGATAGTTCCCCGTCTCACAATTCATCGCCAACCCTCATCAACTCAACCGGAAGCTTATTGAATTTAAGAAAAATAGAACGAAAAGCGAAATCAACGAAAATCCTAGTTAACCCCGTCTGCTCCGACAGCGTCGGCACAAGCGACGATAGCAATCGATCCAAAAACGTCACCTCCAAGTGGAATGGAAAGAAAAAACGTCTCAAGGCAGAGAGCGCTGCGAAGAACCACAAGAAAGACGAACGCAAACGTGATAAAAATGATCCAATTAGTAGAAGTGATGGTAAAGAAGATAAGAAATCGATATCTTGTTTTAAAATAAAAAGTTCTGAAGATAAATCACGTTCAGTCGAAGATCGAAAATCTGGAAAAGAGAACTGTACAAATGAAAATGCAAGTAATTTGATGAGTGCCGAGAAACCCGATATAATTAACCATTCCAGGAAAAGTAGCAGGGAACTTTTAGTTGACGAAGGTACGATGACCGATGAGACGATGTTAAGAAATGACCAATTGGAGACGGCTAAGACTGATACTATAGCAGTTAAGGAAATGAAGGTAAGCAAGTAGTTAGACCAGGTTAGTTTAATCGAAACAGCTTAATTTTCCGTTTTATTCAAATACAAGCGATTCTCAAAGGATAGTGGCAAAAAGTTAAATTATTTCTTTTCTGACATTTCAAAAGCACGCTAGTAGAAGTTGAAACACAATCATTCAGTTGTATATTGAATTGGGTTCATTACTAGCATTTCGGTCGTCTCGGCGTGTGGATCAATCTGTATGCTAATGACGAGCTGGAACATTCTCGGATTGCACTCATCTCTTCGCCCTTTCATTACCATTCCACTCAATGAACTAGTGACAATATTCACTAACAAAATCATGTTATAGAACATTTTACTGCATAGATTTATAGTTTGAATTTGGAGTTTTATCTCTAGTTGATTCAGGGTTCAAAATGGAATAAATGATAATATTTGTAAGTAAATTGAAATGATAGTAACCAATTCCAATTTAACATCAGCCCTATTATAAATACAGGTGAATAGCCGTCATTAATGCAATGCGCACAAATTAATACTTTATTAATTGTAGTGTGGGACAAAACTGTGTATTTCATTGCGTTGTTGGAATTATTAGCTGTCTGATTGTCCCTGGTCATCTGTGTTTAATATCCGGTGCCCAAAGCCCGGATAATTTTATTGTGGCTTCGCTTAAACCTCATTGCGAATCGATTCTGTGTCGATTGCGTTCCGAAAAAGGTTCTCCCAGCCGTATTTGATGCTTCATTGATATTCTCGCTCGCGCCGGGAATGATTTTAATATTGGCATTTGCATAAATATTAATATTAGACGCTTTAGACGTGATGAGGCTGATTTTGTTTTTGTTTTCAAACGCACGTTTCACAAACGCTTCGGTTGAATCAATTTTCGCTTTGATCCGTTTATCGTTGGTAATGACGAATAATTTAGCAGTAAAATTAATTTCTGTTTTGTCTAAACTTGTTGCAACGTTTAATAGTCTCTTCAATGTTGAAAGACTTTGTTTCCAAGTTGCATCTTTTATCGGACAGTATTGGAGCAACAGATGTTCTAGTCATTGCAAATGTTCCGCTAGGAGCTCGATTTATGGAAGCCTCGGAAATGATAAAGCCTCTTGTGTGTATCCGACTGTGGCGGCGCGGCCAACAGAAACACTGGCACTGGAGTACTGACACTATATTCAGTTGCAAAATGTGGTATTTTGTGTTTGACACTGCTATGCTGGGCAGAATATTTTGTACCGAGGAACTAATTTCAGATTAGTGTTGCAGTAATATTGATATTACTGAATTTTGGTGTCTAAAATGAGTGTAGTTACAAATATTTACATTTACAGCAATAATACCTAATGCCACTGACTATTTATCATTTTGATAATATCTACAAATAATTTCTTTTTACTTGTAAATATTAAGACGATACAAATATTTCTTATTCCTGGAAATATTCTTATTAAATTGCTTCAGCAAATTTTATTTCATAGTAAAGAATATTTAGGTTCTTGAACTTGAATATAAATTAAATGTTTCCGTTTATTTGTTTCAGGTAAGAGTTTAAATAATGGCACCCGAGCGTACGCGCCGTGTAAAAGGTATTTAATTAAGGAAAATCCACTTCTCGCCTTACTTATAACTTCGAGACGTGTTCTTATTAATATTTTATTATAACTGTGTGCATTAGGTATACCAGAGAATTGTTTTAAGTATGAAATTATGAAGATCAATGTTCGAAAAGACAAGAAATTAAAATAATACACCGTCATAATTGATTTAAAAAATAAACTAACATAGTATTTACAACAAATTCATTCTAGAAAATACATAATTAAAAAAATCATCTCAAAGGTAAAAAACTACACAAATTGAAATTACAAAAGAAAAAGGTAGACGTCTATTTGTAAACAGAACATAATTTTCGTGGGAGTTATCAGGCCTCTAAAGTTTTTGAAGTTAATTATTTAGTACAAAGGCTGTATATAGTAGGGGTTGCTTAGCGAATAACGTAGCAAAAATTCCGAGCGTTCTCTGTTGGTAAAATAATGGAGTTACAGTGCGGCGAGTTTCATAAACTTAGTTTTCACTGGAAAATAGTCACTATGACTGTTACAATTTACACCTAGTTTGTTAATCTCTCATTGTTTGATTTGTTTCTAACTTGCTTTTGTACAGAGTAATTAAAAGCTGAGGACCGAGTGCTGCGGCGGAACTTTGAAGATAGCTATTTCAAGTAGAGTGAGAAAGGCTAAGTTGATTAATGGAATTAGGAAGCAAAGGACTCGTTTTTCTTTTTCGTTGACTCACATATCGGTCTAATGGTCGCAAGCGCGCCTGATGAAATGAGCAAGAGCTCCTGCGTTCGACTCCGAGGTTTGTGGATGATATTGGGTTTTACATAATTCCATTAGGAATATCTCAGAAGCAGCCTTGGACTCTGGAACTGTCTCCGTGGGAGTCAATAGGCTCGCACCCTATTATACTGGCAAAATACGGGTGTACTATCTCAGGTACACTTTATTCGGAAATACAGTAAAGCTTATTTCTCACAATGTTACATTACAGTCAAGTGTGATATTTGGTGAGCCACAAGCACAACATACTCGAAAAGTAAAATATCACTACTACTTTTTAGTTCAGTTTTCAACATATGACTTCTCAACTTCTTGAAATTTTCAAATAGCAAAATGATTTTGCTTCACGAGACTGCGTTACTAAGTTCTATTTGCCCCGAAGCTACAAAGCGTCAAATGGAACGAATTATGATCCTTGCTTATTCATTGTTTGTGTTTAACTTGAAACATTTTATGGTGCGTTAACAAAGCTTTATGGGATTTCTATAGAAATAGGGCAACATTGAGAACCTGTTCCAATGACGGACAACAGACGTGTAAGGAGGACTTATTCTTCGAAGTGTTTTTTTTTTAAATAACTGATAGGGCCTAAGAAAAGAAGCACAGTCACTTAGTTCTTTTTTTAAAGAAAACAGGTCATGATGAGCGGGAGTGTTGTTCAGGCTGTTTGTGGGTCGTGGCCTTGTCTATTTACAGTTGGTCAAAGGTTGGCGCGGTGTGGACTTTTAGACGCGAAATGAAAGGTCTATGAGTAAGACGGATGCTCTACTGAGACTTAAATTTGAGTTGGTGCCGGCTTAAGTGCTTTCTTGCTTTGATACTTTTAGGACGGCTTTTAAGAACCGACGACGCTGAATATAAAGCACTAAATAAAGGTATAAAAACATTATATTTCAATGGATTATTCCTCGTTCAGTCGGCAATTAAACGAAACAAAAGTACTTTCACTTTTTCCTTAACCGAAAATATTGCAGAATTGAAATCAAAAACATCACTCAATTAGACATCAACTTCGCCACTTTTATTAAGAAACCTGGAAAATGGAGCCTTTCTCTTGGAAATTTTGTTTTTCAATTAAAACTTTCTATTTGTTTGGCAAATTAAGTTTTATTTTTAAGTTTAGGTACGGGATTCTTTCCGAAGTTGAGTAACCAGTGAGGCGGCCATTTTCATAACGTTTCTGGTTTGAACAGACCTTTGTAATATCAGGCAAAATCTTAACGTAAATTCTTGGAAATCTGAAAATATCCTTACGAACATTACGAGAGTATATCTTATTTTTAACAGCGTGTTAAATATTTGAATAAAACTAGATGGTCTGCCATATAAAAGGGTAACCATGTTTCGATACAGTCGAGGAGAAATTAAATGACCCACTTCAATAAAAACCACCACAAATACTCTGAATTAACTGCTTTGTTACAGTAATGAAGAAGAAAACTCAATTGTCGTAATACTAGTATCCGCCTTCCGTTGAATTTCCGCAAGGAGTAACTTAAACAAAGCAGAAAATTGTATCGCCTACAAATATTGGTTCTAACTTTTGGTAAACAGTGAAGGAATAAATTAAACAGCCCTTATTCTCTATTAAGTACAATTAACAGGTCAATTTTGTTTGTTTGGGATTCAAACAAAAACGGCTTAACGGGATAGATAGATTATACCAGGAAACTATTTAAATAGGGTGGAATTTATTCAATTGAAAAGAATATTAAAATAAATATCCTTCCTAAGTGTAGGCATTAACGATAATCAAAATAAAGTAATCCAAATCAAATTAATCTACTAGCAAACAATTTATTTTTTTATTTTTTATGGGAAGTAACGCAAAAAGGTCTGCAATTTATTCCATTTATTATCTTAGCAGGTTAGTCTAAAAAGTTAATCTGCAAACATTATTAGTCAGTGCATAATTCTGGTTCGTTCAGCTTACTGAGACGAAGTTTACTCGGCCACTCTCCCAACTACGCTGTTAGTTAAACACAAATTCGTTTGCCATTAATCCACTAAAGTGATATTTTGGCGTACAGTGAATTTACTCGAAGGTGTAGCTAAAAACGTTATCTTCTATTTATTCATCAGAGGTCTCATTCATATTTAATTATTAAAATATGAAAACATGGGTCAATTATTTTGGCCTGAAGTGTAACTTTATTAATCAGAAAATTCTTTATGTAGGTTTCTTTGCTGATTCGTCCTGTTTTAATTTGTGTAATTAGGTTTTCTTTAGTGAACATTTTTATTTTATTTCTCAGATTTGCTTAAGTGTCTACTAAAACAGTGATGAAGTATAAAGAGTCTTCCCTGAGAACTAGAAGTTGCTTGTAGAATGTTAATGGCATCTTACATGTAGCAATCATGTCAAGACAGCCGCCTTGATAAAATAGTGCTGATAGGAAGTGCCTCATTTCTAGTATCTATCAAGTCCAGTAGAAATATCAAGACTTACGAGTTACAGATAGGGCAGACATGAAACCATTTACATAATAATCTGCGTAAACAGATGCCTTATATAGCTATAGATACCTGACTAACTTGAGTTTAGATTGACGCAGAAAAGCCCACAGAAAAAGATAAGATCAGTTCGAGAACCACACGCAAAAAAGGAAATCAGTTTAGCAAACTAAATTGAAAATAAATGTTTCGTTTGGTGTGGGCGGATTTTATTAAATGCGTATCTGGTTATCGTAAACACGTTTATTAACATTTTAAAGAAGAAATTAATCGATATCCGTGGATTTTGCGATAAAAAATGTTTTTTTTATTTGATCTCTTTTTACGTTATCTACCTAAGTTTAATATTTAATTAATAATACCTATCTAAAATAGAAATACTGAAATAATAAAAAAAATGAACTACTACAAAACATCCAAATCTGCTCCTCAACGCTGCCAGACGGTAATGTGCCCAAGAGACTAGCGACTTTACCTCGTTGTATTGCAATGCTTAGCCTCTGGCCAAGGTTAAAGCTAGACCTCGGGTGGATTTTAGTCAGTACAAGTCTGACAGGCCCTCCTGATTATAACAAGCTTTTTTTTTAACGTGGTTCTATCATCAAATGAGTTTACGTTCCGGGGTCACGGTGATTCGTGTGTCCCGCGACCAAAACATAACACGCTAAAAAAAAAACGGAAAGCGTCAACAACCTGTTTTGATACTTTTTTTTTGAAGAGGCTGTGACATAGAAATAATTAAGTTTTCTCCACATATGGTCTGCTATCATAAAGTTAATGTGTAATGAAATGATGTTGCTGATGTAGCGTGTCTGCAAACTTAAAGGAAAACCGCTTAGTAAGTAAATACCACAGCCCACTATTAGTATAATTACGAATTCAATTTTCTTCGCTCACCCAAAACCGACCTTAAACACTTAATCCCTAGTAACATCCAAGTTAATTCCGTAAACCAGTGCAAAGACGAGAACAAATCCGACCCGAAACAAAATCACTATTTACGCCTATGTAGATAAGTGTTTATCTCTTGCTGTAAAGGCAAAAGGCGTATCCTGTACCGCTATTCTGAGGGAGGCATTAACGGGCTCGCCAGTCTACTTACTTATTCACGGTGTTAGGCTGGTTGCAGATAGAGTACAATGTTACCGAAAACGATTGTCCGAAGTCCGAACCTTATACGTGCGAACCACAGTCTAAACAAACTTGACATGAATGTTAATAGGAGAGTTGTACAAGCGAGGTGTGGATGTGGCCTTAGGTCGGTTCGTACATAGTTTTGTTCACATATTTTCGTGTTAGGTTAAGGGAGTATATTTGCTGGGAAGCGATATTGCGGTGCATTAAGGAAGGAAGCGCGCTGCAAAGTTTGCTCTAGCACATTAATCTAATTCCCGCGACTTGTGTGCTCTATTTCACAATAGCGAGCGTGTAAAATCGTTTATCTTTTATAAAATATCAGTAATATGACGTTCCATTATGAACTTTATTGCCATAAATAATGTAGATACCTCATTCCTATACAACATGGATACTGCATTGCAGTTTAGATATCTTTGCAAACTATAAGCACAGGTACACAAACCCCTTAAGAAGCTTCAATGTATGTTATGATGTTAAAGCCAAACAAAATAATCAGTCGTTAGGATATATAAATAATTATAAGGATTAACACGCACGGCTCGTTTGTATAATAATAAGGATCCGCCTCGCCCTACGCCGTCCCTTGCAAATAGGATTACGTGATGCGAGAATTCGTATCATTCATTTCGTCACTCCGTGGAATGGGGTGGGAGTGGTCATGAAGATTTATTGTTATAGGCTATGATAATTTTCTTACGAGTAGAATTATTTTTTGTTTGGTTATACTGAAGAAATAAAGTGGCCTGAAAAAGAAATTTGTTTGTTCATGTAATGCGAGTTTTTCGTGTGGAAAAATGGCTGTATTTATTTGCCTCAAAATACAGTGAAAGAATTACAAACCAGTATGAGTGGGTAAGGGGGATTCCGAACTAATGTAGCATTAAGGTAAACGTCTGATACAATGATTTTCTTGAATGATTGCATAAAACATAATTTCATTTAGTTAATGTTAATACATATATAATTCCAGTTTATAAATTCTTTTGAATAATGAATGTCCATTTTGCGCAAGAAACTTGGATATCGGTCATCAACGTTTTACAAAGACGGACTGACACATTCCCGGGAATAGTCAAATCGTGGTCAATCTATTCAATGTGTGCTTCGAAGGGATTACGCCCAAACTAACAGACGGTCGGTGGATTAGCTTCCCAGGACCGATGGGTAGACCGATATACGGGTAATTCCGAATACGACCTTTATCAAACCGTTGGTATGTACTAGGTATCTATCGATTTTTGTAGCACTATTCACATCATTTATGTATCTTTGCGTGACTTCCCTCATTATATTTTCTTTCATTTGAATGTAGTATATAATTTATCTGAGGGACAGTCATAAATACTGGACTAATGAATACTATATTTTCTGCCCGAAATGGCCTTCGAAGAATGATGTAATGATACTAGACAAATTATATTCCAATGGAATATACATATACTGGAATATAATTCTAATTTTATTCCAATTAAACCTGTACGGACGGATTACGATCTGATAGTGATCAAAATCCTAAGACTTAGCCACGTCTGCGATTTTTCCGCAACAATTTGGCCGAACCTTTACTAGTTTGAGTATTAAAGCTGAGTTCACATAACATCAGATGATTATTGTAGATTCCTATACAAACAGTCCTGTATCGCTCTCATTGTAATTGCACAATTGAAAACAGCGCTTTAGTCGTTCGATCTGAACTTATTCTAAGAGTGCAGCAACGCTGTAGTTTAATAATGTTCTCGTTCCCACAAAGCCCGTTTAATCTACGGACCACGAAGAGCTGTTGACCAGCTGGTTACGACCTATATATCAAAAACTAAGTTCCTGCTTGTTTTCCTAGGTAGAGCTCCTCGCTGTTTCAGATAATTCCATTGAATTGCAATCGCTGAAGTTTTAGCTTGAAGTCTCCAGACTAAACCAGTTTGCTAAACCAGTTTATTTATGGTTTCCAAACCATAAATAAACTTAGACCATGGTCGAGTCGGAGAAGTTTGAACTGCAGTTGCAAACGTTGTTAAGACTTGATGAGTCCGTTGAATTAAATTGAGACGCAGTTTTCAGTTAAAAGTAATTCTTAGGCGGGGCCCATACTAGCGGGAAATGCTGTTAATTTTCGCGATAATGATCATTAAATGTACGTATCATAACACCATCCTAATAATTAACGTCGTTCCCCACCGTTAGAGCTTATGGTGCTGAATTAGAAGTGCACCCTTTCAGTGTGACCTCAAGTATGAAACTGCATACTTACAGGTGTAAGTATGCAGTTTCATAGAATATTGATGAATTGTGATTGTAAGCGATGATTATTTATTTTCATTTTTTTTTCATTGTTTTTTCCTTCTCATTGCAGTGCATTAAGGCATATCTATGCGTTCAGCGTCAGCCTCGAGAAATATAGGTAACATTATAGCTGTTTTAGTTGCTATATGGTAAAACGAATTCATATAATCCACGATAAGGCATTCTTTGTTCATGAAATATGTAGGATTTGATAGTAAAAGCTCGCACCAAATCCAGTGGGCTAAGGGTTGAAGATGATGTATCGGCCACATCATACATTATTGTAAGCTCAATATTTCCGAAGGTCTGTACAGTCACGAGCAACAATTTCTTAAATATTACCGGCCAAATACGATTTTAAGCTAGACTAGTTTCCAAGGTTAAACTGCAACAAGATGATTATATGACACCCCGACTGAATGTTTTAAGGTTAGAAATGAGACTAATAATTACCAACTTATCCTTGTGTGCACCCACTATATAGGAAAAATGCCTAGTGTGGGGGCAAAGTTTAAAAAAAAACCGGTGTACATGCTTTGTTGGGGTGACCATACTCCGAAAAATAAATCAGTAAATCTTTTTGGACTAGGACAAACTAGTTTGGTCTATAGACGAGTCAGCCGCTAGCAAAATTAGGTTTACTTTCAACTTTTAAATTAAGTATTGATTGCAACTTCATTCTATTATGAACATCGCACCTCCTGTTGTAATCGCGATCAAGAGAAAAGGATATTACAAGTTGGTAAGTGTACACATTTATTTATGATCATGACTGTACTATAATTTTGTGGGATCCACCTAGCGACCTAGGAGTTAATAATTTATCACTTGGCCACGCGCTTGTCGGAAATAGTAACATACGTAATGTTCTACTAAGGAAATTGGTTTGTGTTTTTATATAGATAGTAGATTGATTTTTTATTGTTGCATAAATTTAATGTCACTCTTAAAATGATTGTTATGTGCACGTCATAAAACAGCGTGATCTATTTGTCTTAGGGGCAGTAAGTATAAATACTAAGTAAAGTTTTAATTTAGTAGTAGAAGGGGCATATCATCAAAATTTTTCAAGCAAATTACCAGGTGGAGTCAAAAAGGTAATACCTATATAAGTAGTTAGTCAAAAACGACAGAAACAAGAACAAATAGAAATGACATATTTAATAACGTATATTATCTACAAAGGAAGAGTTTATTTAATAATACGAGTGTGTAACACAATAAACAATTACTAGAATTCTCAATAAATTATCATTTAAAACCAAAACGTTTGTGTGAAGTGTAAACGTCACGTCAGTAACTAAAACTGTCATTTTAACAATGACTAACGACTTTCGGTGACAGTTTTCACGAGATGTCCTTTTCATTTAAATGAAGGCATCTGAAAATAGAAAAGCAAAGACATGAAACAAATGAATGAACACGTTTTGTCTACAAAAACCGCTATCAAATAATAGGTAGTGACATTCAATTCAGTATTTCATGAATACCTAAGTAGAATTATGTGAATATTTTTATCTATCACAGGAATAATATTGTAACCTAGGCAATTTTTGAGTCGTAGATTCTCCCTGTAAAGAACATTGTAACTGTAGGGCTTTTCAATTTTACAACTATTTGAAGTCCTTCCAAAAGAGCAATACATCATTTTTAAATCGTTACGAGCGCGGATAACTTATTTTTAGGAAGATTTGAGGCAGACCTTTGGTAGGCAGACTCTTGCAATAGGTAAGACAGGACCTACGAGTTAAGGTCAAAAGAGCATTTTGTTAGGACCTGTGATCCACCAACGCGAGATAAGTCTCATTCCTCAAAAGTATAGGCGTTTTTAGTAAACCTAGCAATAATTATTCCTAGGTTTCATTGGGATCAAAGTGAATAATTTTCGTAAAATGTTAACCCTAATCCTTCAAAACAGACCATGGGTAATGGTCGCATACCGGGAGTCAAAATGCCCTATGACATTTGTAGGTCGCTTTTGCATAAGAAAAAACAATATTTCGTAGTGCTAGTTACAAAAAAAAGGACTTACTTTCAGCAACCAAACACACCCACAACCACATATTACACTCGTACTAAAACCCACCCACCCGTATAAAAGCGTACCTATTCATCTTCAAAATGCTCCTCACGAGATAAGTACATAAGTACGAACACATAAGACTTCCTTACCTTATTACCTGGCTTTCAGCCTTTACAGCTTTGCCTACCGCAAATTACAAAGCGGTGCTTGAACAGCCGGTAAATCCTGAGATTGTAATGTGCAGTTCTGTGCTACGTTAGGTGGCTAATCCATTGCTGAGTGGTAAAAGTAGTTTGGTGAAACTGGGTGTTTATGGTTAAGGAAGGTTATGGCTGGAAACTTTTTTGTGTGCTGGTCACAATTTAACGTGGAACTTTTTCTTTTTCTTCTTTCGTCTTGTTTTCTGTGTCGGTCAGGCGGGTACGGAAAACTTGTGGTCGAGTCTCCAAAGACAGACAGCTCGATATATGTAAATATTACTGAAGTTTGTGTTACTGTTTGTTGTCTACAGTCGGTCCACAATTTGTCTATACAAGTTTGCCTAAATTTTTAATGGAACAAGAGTCGATTTTTGACCATAATATGTAGTTTTACACGTACCCATTGAGTCTAGCTTCCACAAAACTCTCATCAGCCTTTCTATTACACCCCTTACTCATAGATACTCAGCTACGTTCGTTTCGGACTAGTTAGGTCGAGCTAACTGGAAATCCATTAAAATTTTAATCAAACCCCTTTTATGTGTAAGGTTTACTTCAGTATTAGCATCGCTCGTTATCCTTATCAATTTTTGCTCGATAGGATCCCTTTAATATTTACACTACGTTTATAACATGTTACTTTGTAATTACATGTTATAAAATTTTATGACAACGACTGAAAGGGACGACCAGACAATTTACCAGACCAGAGACAAGGATAGAATACTAATGTCTTTTTACAGAGATAAACACTTCATTGCCTTTTAACGGTCTGCTTTTTAGATCAGTAGCTAATCGCTCGTTTTTATCGGAAAATAAATGCGTTCCACTTATGGCTGTGCTGGGATTGCTTGGACAGGACAAATTAGGCGTAAGGAGGTCTCTACTTTGCTTTGGAGGCAATGAAAAACTTGTAGCATTCCTAACCATTTCTAAAAGGTAACTTTGTCGTCATTTGATCCTACTAATAAGACATAATGAAAGTTCAATGATCTCTGAAGAAAATAAACAGTTTAATATTGCAAAAGTACAGGCAATAAACAAAATGGAATCTAGCACATATTGTCGAAATCGTAAATACAAATCGCCAACCAATATTAATACGGGGGATCAACCGTTATTGGGTACCGTCCCGTATAATTTTATTGGCTCACTTGGCAATGTACGAACGGTAATGTCTGATAATTACTAAGTACCAAAGGTGACCAAAATGTTTGATGAGAGCGAGATTTTTCGATTCGTACCTGCGTAGGTAGCTACACAATTAAGATCTTTCATCATTGAAAATATAAAACGAGTAAAGCAGATGATATTCTAAATGGGAAAGATTGTATTGGTGGTTTTATGTTTTTTACGCAATGGCTGAATGGATTTTGATAAAACTTGCACAGATATGGGGATATTTTCGGGCTACACGCGGGCAAACCCGTTAGCAAATGCCAGTTTCCAAGTCATTCTTAAAAGATATAAAGCATCTCTTTCTTGATTAACGACGTACAACAGCAGTCATTAAATAAAAGTCACAGACATTCTTCAGTTTATTTTCAAACGAAGCTTGATAGTGAAGCGACAGAAGTTTTAGAATTCTTGTTAATCCAACCCATTATTTATATCCCAATAAATTAATCCACTAAATTATACTCCATCCAATATTAATCTTTCCACAGTAATGAATAGCCCCTGTAAATATAAATTCAACCAATGCCATGTAACCGAAAACTAATGGAATCTCTCAAAGATTATCACTAATGAGAAACTGAATACAATTTTGTTCTACGTTCAAAATAAATAGAAGAAAAACGGAGGACATTAAAAAAAAAAAAGTTTTGGTTTCCATTTTGTTTTCATTCGTTTATTCGCGAACAAAAGACCCAGTTACTTCCTATATACAAGTACTTATTGCTATGTAATGTATTTTGTTTAATTTCTGACCAATTTATATTACGTGAAAAGTTTTCGATGGTCATGCAACTTTTATTTGGTTGAGTAACTTCCATATTTTCCTGTTATAATCATGAAAGGATTTTTGGGCAATTATTGCCCTCGCTTTTGTGTGATGTTTTCAATAAGTTACCTCTCTAAACTGTTAAATTCTAGCTAACATTTAAGCTGTTTATGCGTGATGTTACCTCGATACCCAAAACAAAAACTTTTTTTTTAATTTCAACAAATAGGTTCTGAGATAAGGAAAATAATCCAACAAAATCTTCAGCATATTCCTGGTGTTAAATCCATTCACAATCTGTAGATGTTCTCTAGTTCCATTCCTGCCCAATATTCCTGCATTTTTCAGTAAACAGATTATTGACACCGATATTAACTTTCACGAGATGCCATTCAAAAGCAGTTTATACAGCTTAGTCATACTAAACGCTAACTCCAAGAATATCCTATTTCGGTAAAACTTTCTGTTGTTGTACGCTTAGAAGTCTCGGAGTTTTCCAAATTCCCGACTTGCGAATACAGGCGACGTCTCCTCTTCAGTTCGTTCGTTCTTAAGGGACTATGGGACGTGACTTGTCGGCTAGTTAGGGTACTACGGATTTCGTTTATTTACGCCCATAGGAAAAGTATTGAATGTATTATCAAATTGGGTTGAAAGTTGTTTCTTTTTGACTACGTCTCTAGTGGCATTATGGCTACGATAGCTACTATAGAAGTTCTAAGTAACGGTAGATCTCGTTTACCATACATTAATATTAATTTCAGAAAAATATTTGAATATTTTCACGTAGCTCATTTCAATTTCATGGTTGAGGTGGTTAGAGCAATCCATCAAAATACCTTATTTGTGGAAACGAAACAAGGGTCGATGAAAATATTATAAAATATTCATGTCTACTTTCACTGTTTTAATATTGAGTCTTTCTTTCAAAATAGGTACCTACCGAAAATTATCTTTAAACTTTTTGTACCAAAGATTGTGCTAAAATAAAAAAAATAGCTAAAATAAATAGCTACTCACACAAATTAGAGTGGGCAGGTACTCAGTATCAATTTAAACATCTACAGACTTGAGCAAATTTGTAGCTGAGCCTTAATAAATTGAGTAAAATAATGTCTCAAGGCGAGCAATTACTTACTGAAAGATAGTAGATCTCAGCTATGGCGAAGATAAGGCAAAGGTAGAAGAAGTTTCAAACTTGCATCACTCCGACAACTTAATTTATTAAAACCACCGCCAGAGCTCGGCGGCTGAGATAACCAAGTTACATAACCTTGTTTAGTCTCGGAAAAACTAGTGTACCATTCATTTATGTTCAGAAGTATTTATTGCATCGTTACCACATAAAATCGTCGTCCCATTAGGGAGAAAATCTTATTCTAAACGAGAAGATCGCTAATGAATTGCGAAAAAAACAAAACGTCCATAAATTCTTTGGCAGTCATCCGCGTATTAAGGTTTCCGTAATTGTAACGAACAAGGGCTTCGCAGGCTTTGTTTCTTTTGCCGCAAACTGCTAGACGCGAGACGCGCTTTTATCGCAATTTATTTTCTTGACAATAAAAGCGTTCTCATTTTTCCAGCAACGAATTGCGGTCACATAGTGGTCCGCCATACTGAGACGTATGTATCCGAGGCTAAGTGCAGAAAAGTGTCGGGATGCCTCGGCGAGTCGGCACTCGCGGCCAAAGAATGTCCGCAATAGGGCTTTTAGATGTCGCTTTTTATTGAACGCTACTTGGCTTTCGCGATGGGCCCTGTAAGTTTTACTAGTCTTACACTTCACACTTAATACGACGTTAGATTATAAAGAAAATTTACATTCACTCGTTTGTGTTTTTAATGAAAACGGCGGTTGTTTTACGGGTGGGCTCTTAAGCGGCCTCGCGGAACATTCTTGTAGCATACAATGCTTTATTTTTCTCATGTAGCAAAGGCCATGGAAGACAATAGAGCAAGTAATAACGTCAACCAGAAGAATGAGAGTGGAACAAAACAGGCTGAAGTGGCGAGCCAGGGTCGCTCTATTGTTGGCCGAGATATTGCAGCACGAGCCACACATGTGCTATGTATGGAAAAGAATACGCCAGTAATTACTGAAGCTGCAGGTTCACATTCTCCCTTCGTCGTTGTACTCATAGCAGAGCGTGATTCAACTCGCAATAATAACAACAGAAAAACAATACAAAGATTTATATAGAAGAAATGAATTGCAGTAATTTTAACGCGTCTTTTTCAGTTTCTTTTTTCTGGAACATAAAACCAAAGTCAACAACGAAGTATTATTTTATTATACATTTTAAAAGTATAGAATTTATTTCATTACAACGTCGGTTATGTTTATGTGTGTTTATGATTATAAAACTAGAATTTTCACAATGTTTACTTTATTAGCACTCTTACGACTTTTATAGCAATATCAAAGAAATATAAATTACGATTTCCATCCCGACCGTTTTACCAAAAGACATTACACGAGTTCATTCACCTTCAAACATATTTGTTGAAGCAGTAAGTTTCGGGGCAGTGGTGCGAGCGAAGTTATGGGCCCAGCAAATGGTGTGGGACAAGCTTGAGGGGACTACAGATGTGGGCTATTGGCACTCACATAGATATTTTATCTCGTATTCCATTGTTAATGATGAATTTTATCATTTTCTGTCTCGATATTGAATGAAATCGTTTGTCTTTGAATAGAGTGCCTTAATTCTCTCTCAGTTCAATCTTTTGTACGATAATGGCGACAAGATATGCTCACTACAATTGTTATTCCAGAAAAACTACTCTTAATTCTAGGCTTCTATTAACCACCCAATCGCCCAAAACAAACCGACTCACAATAAGGATCAACGAATGTTATTCAGTCTTCTTTGTAACATTATCCTTTGAAACACGAAGTATTTCTGGCCACGTAAACAAAGGGGTCATGTCATGCCATTTATTTTAAGATTTAACTGCATACCATTATGTGTCATACATTCCTGTGTTTACGACAGCAAGTTCTTTAGATAGATTGGTGCAAATATAACAAAAGCATAACGCATTATTTTTACGGTAGCTAATATTCTGATACCGTCAGGTTTCTACCCTGGGGTGTCGTAATAGGCTACTAAAGGGGTATTACCCTGAGGATGGTCAGCATCCTGCGAACGTACTATCATTAATCCAGTTGGGGGGTTGATTATGGCAATATCCTCGGGGGATATTCATGTAGGTAGTGTTGTAAGCTTATGGTCAGTAGTGGACTGTCTCCTACTGACATGGATTATTAGCAATGCTCTTGGGGTTAACTGACATAAATTGGTTAGTGCTATGTTGAACATTTTGTTTAAATAGATTAATATGTCATTTTCCTCACCAAATGTATCAATGTCATATAATGTAGTATAATGTAGTTATAAAAAGTCGTATATTGGGAAATCTTTGAATTTAAGTAGCTACTAGAAATTTTAGAACAGTTCGGGCTATTTTAGTTACATTATATGTTAACTTTTTCTTATAGGGTTCACACATGTATGTGCACGTTTAAAATAACATTACACGCGATTCCATATTGTACTGAACTCGACCAAGAACAGACCCCCATGTTAAAATAATGCATATTTGTGAGCACATGTGTGTCTTCTATTCCATAAAGCCCCAAAATCCTCGTTTATTATCCGAAACATGAGCACCGTAAACATTCGCATATTGATTTTTGTAGAAATAAAACAAGTTTATTATGCACGACAGGGATACAGGTGCGGTCGGCACGGTAAATCAATGTCGGCTCCATTTAACCGGTCTAAAACAATACCAATTCAATTACAACTTGTATTTTATGTTTCTGTGTACAAACAAAATGGATGCTAACGAAGAAGGATAGACTTTATCATTTTACTCGAAGTGTCACTTGCAGGAAATGAGTTCTGAATTTGATTTTTTACAAACTGGCAACCTAAAAAGGTTATACAAATTGAAATAAACAAAAAAAAATGAAAGTTAAAAAGCGGTTCTTTGTTTGGGTAGAATGTTGTCATTTCATTTTTTTGAACGCAAATTCCACACGATTCCACGTTCAAAAAATTTGAGGTAGGTACCGATTTTTCTGTTGCAAACTTGATGATTGCCATTATTGTGTGTATTCTGAGACTAGATCTGGCCATTAACCTAGGGATTACATAGCAGGACTCTATTTTTTTTTAATAAATTGGTTTATATTATTTAACGGAAATTAGTGTTAGTTTACGGAATGTGTTATTATTAGTCGTAGTAAGCATACCACTATTGGTCATTAAAACTTAATTCGTTTGGCACTAATTTGGTTCTTAATAATCTACAAATAAATTAAAGAGACAGATTGAGGTAGGTTGATGTGATGCCAGTCTGTACCTACTTTGAATTTATTTTCATCATCGTTTCATTTGATTAGTTGACTATAATTAATTCGTATTTAGATACGCCATACATAAGCGGATAAGCGGGTATATAATAAGTCCTAGTTTCAATCAGTTTGAAAACACTGTGGAATTTTCTTTTTATTTTATGTTAAAATGGCAGACGATAGCCAAGGGTTTACGCCACAAAACGTCCGAATAAAAAACTCATATTATTATTGTGGCACAAAAAATGGAAAGTTATAGTGTAAGCTAGTTTGCCGCACGCCACGTCGACCTTTCATGTTATAAGTTATAACCCCTATAAACATCACCTTGACCGAGTTTTGAAGCATGATGTACCTGCTTAATTTAATGGTACGTTTCATCACTATCGAACGTCGTCTGACTTTAAAATCGATATGACTTCGACACGTTCTTTTGCTCCTTCGTTCATCATTCGTTCAAGATTTACGTTCATTTAAAAAGCTTCGTTCTTACTTAAAAAAAAAATTGAATTTAGAACTTAAAGAGAGACTGTCATTTGTTAAAGATTGGGGAATAAGCGACATCATAATAATTATGCTTGAATCACTTTTTTCTTACATACAAATACCTTCACTGACTTTTCTTTGAGGTCTTCATAAAATTCAGATGCGTAGAAATCGCAACCCGTGAATGTATGTATGAAAGTAGACGAGGCGAGAGATAAAAAAGTAGACTGTAGGGAAGGAAGGAAAAATCGTGCGTTTGTGTATGTACTTTTTTCTTAGTAAAATAATTCTTGATTAAATAAAATTGAAATAATTTCCGTTTTCTGTCACCGACTTACATTCTTCACTTGAAGGATATGTTAATCAATATTTAGTAGATACTAGCTTAAATAGCTTATACAATATGATGTGTAGGTTCTGTTTTGACGTAAATCAAGTTAGCTCAATGTCAGGTGGCGTATGATTAATGACCCTCATGATAATGGTATAGTTACTCAATCACACCCTGTATGTTGATGTAAGGTCAGTAATAGAGAGGATATCCACTAATTGAATTAGATTCTGTGAAAACTATTTTGAAGTTTTCCAAAGATAAATTCTTGTTTTTTTTATAACTTATTTATACTTACAGGTGTAGCTAGAACATTTTTCTTTTGAGAAGTAAAATACACAAATGTTACTAAAACATAGCTTTGACTTCCTAATTAAGACGGCAAATTAAAAGGGTAACAAAATAGTTCTATTATGCTTTAGTACGCAGCACAGACACTCGAAGCTTCGTTAGGAAATATACGTTCAAAGAAAATTGCATTCCTTTATTAATTATGTACTCCTAGTATTTCTACTTTGTGCTGGAAAAACTTTCCAGAATAACTATTACGTAATTAATTATTCTCAAAACTGAAAATATGTTAATTCCAAGCCGTTGAAAGTTTATTAATTCAGCTTAGTTAGAGTTGGTTATTTGAAAAGTAGGTAGATAGTAACAGATATAGAATAAGTTCAATAAATTAATTGAGAAATTCCACGTAAATAATTCACAACTCCCTTTGGTCTCCTATGAACTGCTATCAGCTCATATTTGTCTATTGCGGAGTGGTTTTAGTCGATTGTTTAATTGAGATAAAAAAATCACACTTCCCGGTCTTGATCCCATAGAATGGTGAAAAAGGGGGCCTTTTCAAGGTAGGCCCTTATAAAAATGCTCAAAAGTAAAGCAATAAGCACATGGTCAGAAGCTTATTTTACTTGCTGATTCCGATTTGTAACGGTGTTTAAAAGTGTGTTTAGCAAATAGGTTTCATAGCTCAAGTTAAGGCTATGCTAATTCCCCTACAGTTCTTTACTAGTAACTTTGTCTTAACTATAAATTACTTAAGCTCAATCACGTACTAATTGCTTTGATACAATATCAATACGTCTAATTTAAACGCATTTCTAGTTGACTGGCTCTTGATAAGTATGCGGGTCTGTCTGTCTGAACAATGCAAACATATAGTCAAACGTCCTTACATTTACATTTCCAACGAAGCAAAGTACATTCGATTAACGATGCTAATGCCTTAAAAATACATTCTATGTTTCTGTGCACTTTTCTCAAAGAAGAGTTTTCTTGGAAATATAGGTTAGTAACGTGAATAAAGAGAAGGTTAACCATCCATCACTGAGCACTATTATGATCATTAATATGGATACAATGCTTGAAGATAATGGAGTATTAAGATATATGTATTCTAAGACTGTTTTATTATTTTCTCTGTATGCTGAACTGGGCCTATTTGGCTCAGCGGTGAGGCACACAATGTTATATTTTTTGTATTTTTTTTTAAGGGTTTGCGCTTCAATCTAGCACAGAACAACACACCGACGGAACACAATAATAACTGTTAGGCGCTGGTCTCGGACAGGACCGGGTAAGCGGTAGTCGCGAATGCCCTGTTGAGCAACGGCTCGTCAGAGGTAGCTGACGAGCCGTTGCTCAGGGTGAACTGCTGGTGACCGACCTGGTCACCCACCCCAATTTATATTTTAACAAAGAAAAAATTTAAAAAAAAATCGCTTTTAATATTATTTGTACTTGTTGCATCTGTCATTAAATATATTCTTCTGTTGACGTTTCTCTATGATATTTGTTCAGACAATGGCTGAACAACCTATACACAACTTTTTTTTTATTGTGGTTCAATCTGGGAGGGACAGTCAGACTCGTACTGACTAAAATCCACGGCGTCCTTCAATAGCCCTTTACGTTCCGGGGTCACGGTAATTCATAAGTCCCGCGACCAAACTATACACAACTTAAAAATAAAAATGAATTGAGTACCTCCTTCTATGTAACAATCGGTTAATGACTTGAACTCATCCGGCACCATTATTCCCTGACATACTTTTATATATATATTCTTTATTGTGCACAAAATTTACAATAAAACTAAACTTAAAATTATATTCACAAAGGCGAGCTTATCTCTTTAAAGAGATCTCTTCCAGCCAACCTGTAAAACTGATTTGGTGATTGGATACACGGGGACAAGACTGTACACAGAATTATTAATAATAAGTAAGACATATTCATACGTATTATTATATATATCATAAAATATATACATACATAATATTATATATCAAATATACATACATACATACATAAATATCAAATTATTTGCGTAAGGAGGTGCTCTTTCAATTTATATTTAAATGACGTTATCGAGGGAGCGTCTTGGATTATCTTTGGTAACTTGTTCCAAAGTTGTGTAGCTCGAAAAGTAAAGGAGTCAAAAAAGAATTTGGTATTTGCTCTAGGACACTCAAGCACGTGTTATATCGCAATGCGAGGGATTTGATTTGAGTTACTATAATTGTTTTGCTTCAAATAGTCAGTCAAGTCTTCTTACTTCAAGTATGGTTTATGTTCCAAAAGTGATTAACAAGAAAATCCTCTTGCACCCTAAACTATTTTGTCGTCTGTACGCGAAAGCTTTTACAGCACTTTGAACGTTGTGATTTTAAACTGGGCTGTCCTAAGTGTTACTTAAACAACTTTACTCGAAGTACATACACATATACAGTGAGCAAAAGAGTATACAGGTGGCCGCGGGACTACCGTGAGCCCGGAACGTAAATGACTATTAAAGGACACCATAGATTTTAGTCAGTACAGGTGGAAAAATAAAAAGGTATACAAGCAGGAAGTTTCAAAAAGTTTTCCAATGTTGTGTTCTAAATTTAAATATGTCTGTATACCAAACTCTTTGGCTGCATAAATAACAAACTCTGTAGCAATTAGCATACAACAAATCGCATGATGCCATCTTGCCAATTTCGGCCACAGCGACTGGAAACGATGGCTTTTTAGACTGGTTGAGAGCTTTAGTATGCTGCCATTTCATAATATACTCTCCAGTGCCTGGCATATCCAACTTTTTATGAAAATCTTCAAGCAGGTCTTACTTTTAGGTCGTCACACTTCTTGTTCAATTGCGATCTTCGTGTCTCAAAGGTGTAAACCTGCTGCTGTGCATATCACTCCGCTCGGGCCGATTTTGTGTCTGCGTAAAGCGTGCCTATAGTTTACAGAAAGAAGATTCAAAACTTGCTGCCTGTATAATTATATATATACATATTCAATAACACACATGTATTCAGTATTTGTCACTACTGCCATATAAAATGGTAAAGTCGACACGCGACTTGTGACGACCTCGTACGCATCGATTTTTCCGGAACTAGAGTATTATTTTCTTTGAAGGTTTTATAGTACAGCAAACTGTATATTGACAACTGCTTGTGTTTTGAATATTTTATAAGTTAGCTAGGTCTATTCCGGGCACGCCGCAATCGCGGCGGTAAGACCCCTCTTTGAGGAGTGGCTGGATAGGCGTCACGGCGTCCTGACCTACCGCATGACGCAGGACCTCACCGGACACGGAAGTTTCGGGAGGTTCCTGTGTCTGATAGGGAGGGAAGAAACGCCTGGGTGTCACCACTGCGAGGATCGTCCGGAGGACACGGTGGAGCATACGGTGCAGGACTGCCCCGCTTGGGCAGAGCACCGCCGTGTCCTTACGACGGCGATAGGCGGAGACCTCTCGCGCCCGGCATTGGTCGAGGCCATGCTGCGGGGCGAGACGGAGTGGGAAGCGGTCGCCTCCTTCTGCGAAGCAGTCATGCTCGTGAAGGAGGAGGCGGGCCGCCTGAGGGAGAGGACAGCGTCCTCCCTCCACCCCAGCCGCAGTGGTAGACGCCCACGGCGTCGGACGTCGCAGGACGATCTCCGGCCACCGTAGGCGCGGGCATGCGGGCAGCGAGTAATGGGCGACTCACTGTCCGACCATGGACCATGCCCGGGTCGACGGCGCGTTGTGTTCCACGCGCGCCTCAAAGAGTGTCAGCATAGTGACGGGGCCTGTAGAGGGCCAAAGCCTGCTGGGGTCGCGGGACCAAGGGATTACCGTGACCCTAGTACGTAAAGGGCTATTGAAGGACACCGTGGATTTTAGTCAGTACAAGTCTGACAGTCCCTCCCGCCCTGCCCTGGGTGGGAGGACTCATTTGATGATTTTACCACGATAAAAAAAAAAAAAAAAAGCTAGGTCTATTCGGTATCAATTTTTCTTTTTAGGCATTGATTAAGAAACTTAGCTTATTAATAAATATGTCCACGTGGCATTTGAAAAAATACGGCGTAAAAGTTAATTAATTTTGTACATACATTTTCGTTAGAAAATTAAGTTCCGTAGGTACTTTACAATACTATTCTTTCATCGTGCCCTTTCAGTGTATAATTTAATTTAAAAGAAACTGGATATATATCGTTTCGACTGCTTATAAAACCGCAATAACTTCAATCATCACCATCTGTGATCATGGTGCTTGTTTCAAGGCCGAAATATCGGAAACTCAAAACAAATAATAAACATAGTAAATATCTCGTTTTAAATTAAAATTAAATAGCGTTAGTGATCGTGTCAGTTTAGAAAAATTTTGTTACGAGTAATTTTAAAAACTTTTTTGGGGGTTGACAGCCTCCAATTCATTTTTAAAATAACATCACATTGTTCATGGAAACTGCACCAAACTTTTGAAAGTCACAACTACCAAAGTGTGTAATTAAAACACACACAAGAGTTTTTGCATATTTGCTAGGGGTGGTGAGAAAATTAATTGATAAAGTTCCCGTCCACACGTAGAGCCGCGCCATAAATATTAATCAGAATTTAATGTACGCGCCTACTGAAACACAAAGCCATTTTGTACTGTAAGTTTTCGGACGGTTTAATTCCGCAAGCTGGTTTAATTATTTTATATGGCTGTATTTCTTTTAGTAGATTCGGAAAAAAAAAAATTCATTTTTCCATTCACATTCTCGATGGTAAGAACTTTTGATGCTATTGTAGGCGCAAAGCCTATAATATTACTATATATTCTAGCTCTAGCAAACACTCTCGCGCCTGACATTGGTCGAGGCCATGCTGCGGGGCGAGACGGAGTGGGAAGCGGTCGCCTCCTTCTGCGAAGTAGTCATGCTCGCGAAGGAGGAGGCGGGCCGCGTGAGGGAGAGAAAAGCGTCATCAACCTCAGCCGCAGTGGTAGACGCTCACGGCGACAGACGTCGGCAGACGATTTCCGGCCACCGTAGGCGCGGGTATGCGGACAGCGAGTAATAGGCAACTCGCTGTCCGACCGTGGACCATGCCCGGATCGACGCATTGTGTTCCACGCGCGCCTCAAAGAGTGTCAGCAAAATGACGGGGCCTCCCTCTAGAGGGCCAAAGCCTGCCGGGTTCGCGGGACTTACAAATTACCGTGACCCCGGAACGTAAAGGGCTATTGAAAATCCACGGTGTCCCCGTGGATTTTAGTCAGTACGAGTCTGAGTCAGTCCCTCCCGCTGTGCCCTGGGTGGGAGGACTCATTTGATGATTTTACCACGTTAAAAAAAAAGTTCTAGCTAACAAAGGTGATCCTGTTTCATTCCTTATCAGAATGAAAGCTGTGAAAGTACCTATTCTACCGTACATCGTGACAAAATTAAAATCACCCGTGAGACCCGCCAAGTTTCGTCGTCCAATTCACATCGCAACACATCAAAATACCCCACTTATATTCTACATATATTACGTTATTAAACTACATAAATGAAATTTTCACATGAATGGTCACGTAAAGCGGAAAAAAAATGCGAACGTCATTCAAGGAAAAACTTTTTCACGCACAAGCTAGCTCAAGTAACCTATGTGGTTGTCATGGAAATCGATAACAACTTTTTACTTCTTTTTACCACTTTTTTACGTGATTCCAAGTGAACTTATGTTTTTTCATCGTGAAGAATAACAGTTGAATGTTTGTGTATTTTTTCACGTAGAGAATCGAATAACAAATAAATTCATGAAGCCAATGATCCTTGCGGAGTCCATATTGTGATTCATTGTTTTGAGTTAGTCTAAGTTTTAAGCTTGGGCGGAAAATGTGAGTTTTTACTAAGAAAGCTTAACTAAAGCTTAGTTAGAAATTTATTAAAATAAAGTTTAATATTGTCCCAAGTGTTCACCTAATTTTATTATGAACTATTACAGCCCATTAAGTTACAAAATAGCTCCCTAAAATAAACATAGATATAAATTCTTTAGCGCATTACAAGAAATATGTCTATAATAACTCTTGTTAATGACCGCGTTTTTGTTGAAGACTATTTATTTTTATCTACTATCATGCTATTAATCCTCTATAAAAGAACCTATAACAATTAGCTTATTGCCAACATTAAAACACTCAATGATATAATGATCATTATATCATCCAAACGCGTGTTATAATGAATTTCAAAAAAAGAACATTCTCATGCAATGACATTTTCACCACCAGATCGCTAAAATTTTGAAAAAAGAACAACTCGTCTTATCGTGTTATATCCCGCCATTTTTTCACTCGAATATGGTATGCGAATATGGTATGTTATGAGAATCTTTTATAGAGGATTCACAGCATGAATGTAGATAAAGTCTTGTATGCAACCGTTATAATTAGGTATTAAAACACTCATGTGATACTATTATCACACTCGGCTACGCCTCGTGTGATAAACCCACATTCGTGTTTTAATACCCCTGATTATACAACAGTTGCATAAATAACTATTATGCGACATTATATCACCTTATAATAACACTTCACGCTTATATTTATTGGCTCAATTAAAGTTTATTGGGTGGCTTTAAGAACAGGGGTAGAATAAGGAGACTGGGAACAGACTTCGATTGAAAGGGGCTGACTTATGAGTTGACGACTAATAGAGAGGGCGAGGAAGAAGTCATGCTGTGCCGACTCTAAATTAACTTTTCTCATTTTTCTGCCAATATGCCAAAGGCAGAATAATGATAAAAGTTTATAGATTGCGCCAAACTATTCAGAGTCTAAGGGCGTCCTCACACGGTTCTATGTTTAATTCATCAGCTGATAGGAGTTTCTTTACCTCCTCAGTTACACGTCCACTCAATAGGTTTAATTACCTTCTGAACACGGGTTTTTGTTCGCTGATTTTAACTTTATTAAACTCTGCTTTAATTAGTCAACATGAATTTGTTTAACATAAATTAAGTGTTTGTTGTTTAAAACCTGTCTGGGTGCGATTTTTGATGTACGATGTTTTTACAGTTTTGAATTCTCGATTTTATGAACCAATGTGTAATTAATTACCCAATTATATTTAAAAGTAACTTAGTGAACATTTTGAGCAATTATTACGTGAGAAACAAACATTAATTAAGGTATGAACCATAAACGTCTCTGGTGTCATTTTATTTAAAGTTTTGAAAAATACATTAGTAGGTATACAATTTTATGTAGTTCTAGCGATCTCCTTTTCAAACAGAGTAATGTACCTATAGAGCCGTTTCCATAGAGACAAGGTTTTCTCTAGAGAGAAGATTAAATTTTATTCATTTTTCTATAATCGGGAAACCGTTTTTATAAGGTAATTTTATATTTAGTCACAATATTAACATTTAAGGCCTAACAATTCCGGCTATATGACTCATTACAATCTATAATTCCATCTTTAAGCGATGTAACCCCCGATTTCATCTAAAGGATATGATATAAGAACGTAACTTAATCCACACATCGTAACATATCCGATACGAAAGTGCAAAAGTGCAAAGGTGAACATTATATCCTTTGGATTAAGATTTAACATTTTTACGTCTATACCTAACATTTCTAAATCCGTTGCCGAAATAATCCGTCGGGAAACTACTTACGACATGAGTCCATTTCACATTATTTGTCAGATTTTACCTCAAATCAAGATAAAGCAAACATACTCTCTCCATTCGGAATATGTAGTGTAAAAAGCATAATTTTATGTTTATATAACCCAGGACAATTAACTAAATATTCCTTTTCAAATTTAATTACGTTCCAGAATCAAAACACGCGTTAACTATGAACTGAGTTGTGGTTAAAAGCGACGGAAAACCACCCACGAGGGTCATTCTCAACTGAATTAGTCTGTGTGAAGCAGTAGTTTTGCTCTAAACGAGTAATTAATTTGTGAGACTCGCCTGCCTTTGAAACGACTCTCGCGACGGTAGGAAAGCTGTTAACCATTTCTGAACTATAACTCGAAACCCATTTAGAATGCTCTTAGAATTATTATTATTAAAACCCTTGTTCTATCTGCAGTAACTAGGAACTTTGTAACTGTTCCATGTTATATCACCGTCATTAGGTGTGACGTTAGTTTTCGCAACAGCTGCATTTGTCAGTTTTCCTGTTAACATGTTGAATGTTCATGCAATAAATTAATGGTTAGAGAAATAACAGAGGTGTATTGAGTGGCGTATTTGCACGTAGATTTTTACTTGGTAATAGCTTTTACATTAGTTAAGCGCGAGTTATACGAACCCTCGTCATGAATTGAATGAAATGTGCCGTAGAATAATAACGGTGATTAACTCACCCCGGAAAGTAAAGGAGAAATATGAAATAGTCTGTGAAATTGCACTCATTAAGGGGAAATTGATCCTATATTCAATATTGTCTCTCAACAATGATCAAAGTAAAATAGAGCTTTACTCAACAAACTCTCTACAAAATCTTTGTATACTTTAAATATTTATAAACACGGATTTAGGAGAATATCAAAATACTGTTCGCTTAAGTTCATGTAATACGTCAGTTTGTTTACATACTGTGTCACTCACTGTCCCAGTCGACGTTGGATTTATCTGTCACAGTCCGAAGGCGGATTACGTCTGTGACTTTATGCTTATTCTCATGTTCAATTTCAACTTTCAAGCCTTAAAATTAACAGGCAAAGTTTAACTAATTAAGTTTCAGTGTCTTCGAATCTCTGATAAAGTCGTAATCGTAAAGAAAACCTACTGAATACGGATGATTTCTCTGTGGAATTCTAGTCTGTAGTCGAATTAAAGCTTTATGCTATACATGTGTGTAAGAGATATTAAATGACACCAATCAAGACAAAACCCACATTATTTTGACCTCATTTCTACGTCATAATATGTAGTTGCCCATTTTAACCAACAAAAATATTATTACATTTTTGTCTGAAATAAAAGGGATTTCATATTCCCGCAAAATAAAATCAGCGCCGTCAAATCACATAAACAGCAAACTTTTATCTCGTAGCGACATAAACGTTTCATGACTTGATAAAAAAGGGGAACTCAAATTGTTTGAAGTTCATCGTTATTTCATGCACGTGAACATGTTAATACGGTACAATGCGTACGTTCCCATTCAAAGGAATACCTCGTGACTTTTCACTCGATTCATTCCGACCCACAGAAAGAATCGATTTAACAGCTAACTGCGATAACTGACCATTTGAGAAATCTCAACCGATTTTAAGTGAAAAGTTTCTACGTAAGGTTGCACTTAGTTGGACTTTATGGAAGGATTTATTTTCATCTTAATCCGTGTCCAAGATAATTCTGTCGCCGAGAAAAATGGAGCGGGTTTAAAAGAGCTTTATAGTCTATACGCTTGCATACCAGATCTTATGAAACTGAGGACACCTTGGATATTCTTTCTTTAAAATAAACAGACAGTGACACTGAGGTCATGAGACAAGAAAAGATAGCTATGTTTAATATTTTAAATGGGTGTTTTACTAAGGCATACTTGATATTAGCGTAGCTATTATTTACCCACAATGTTGACTGAAAATGTAGGCTAAATGTTCGTAAAAACCTTGTCGTTTTTCATTTTGTTGGAAATAAAAACGCAGAAGCTTATCCGCTAAGAGAGCGTGTTGATCATGGCGTAATCCCCTAAGGATTGCTCGTTATGACAGAGTAGTGAGGTAGGGGGCTTAAAAAGAGACATTTATGGGGTCACGATTTGTAGGAGCATCTTTATCGTACTGGTTATTTATGTTTTAAGATCCTAATGATTCAGTACAAATGTAAAAATGCTCTAACTTCCACGTCGTTTACTCGAATGCCTAACCTTTTCCCAAGAACTTGTACATACTCGTATATCGACCACAAATCCACAATGAACATTTGGACATTCAAAAAAATTTCAGTTCGTACCACTAACTAATCTCATGTCCGTAAGTAATAAAAAGTATGAAACGCCCGAAACGATGGTCAAAGCTACGGGTTTCGTACTTAGATAGTAGTACCCAGGTCTTGGATAACACGGCCTACCTCCACGACCTACTTCAACGAAGTCTGAAACAAAATTGACTTAAAATCCGTCATTTAAAAAATAACAAGTGTCGAGCTGTAAAAAACAAACCGATTGGTGGCAACCATTAGTGATCCCCTCACATAATACATTATTCATGGCCATGGGATGGGAGGTCCACATTTTTACAATGGACCGACACAGAAATTCACTTACGTTTATATGCTACTAAACTATTCACCCGTTATTATACGCTATGTTATGAGACCTAATATTTGTGTAACCTCCATGCCGTAACGAGGGCACAATGGGAAATATGTTTCGACGCAAAAGAGCCTGTTTTGGGAGTCTGCGGAATAACAATGTACGTTTTATTTTTGTGGACCTTGCTTTTTTTAAATTATGGCTTATGAATTCTTTTGTTTCTTAATCTATCTCAACGTACTTTATAAATTACAAAATGATAGTAGAAGCATCAACAATTTCATTGCTGTATGAATACATTGTAAATTGAAAAGGCGAACATTTAGTTGAAAAACTCTCCCTAGATTTTCATATAAAAGCATAATTTTTAAAGCAACAGGCGCTTTTTTACAATTGTATCTTCTTCGTGTAAATATGGAAGAGAAAAATATTGTAGCACAGCAATTAAATTAAAAGGCAGAGGGCACTGTGTTTTTATTACCACGAGCTTATATTTACGACAATTTGCTGTATTCTGTTGACTAATATTATTATACAGTAACAATGTTAAATATGTATAGAAAATTAATAACGTAATAACTGAAAATTAACACGTTTATTATTAAAATCTTCCCACGTTAATTTTTTTCTGGTATTTCAAAGTTATCTGACATAATTTTATGTTAAAAACATTGGAGGTGGCAACGAAAATGGTTTTTAAAATCAATATTATCACGTCAACCTTTTCACTTATACAGATGTGAAAATGAATGAAAGATAAATACACGTGGCTTTATATTTATTATCATGCTGTCCTCTCCATTCATTTCGTATTTGAATACAGGCGGAGGTCAGCGTCATTATACTCTTTTAAAGCTTGACAGTAATTATACAATTTATCTTTCTGCCGATACATCAGAGCTCAGACAGGGCCTGCTATCAACAAGTGTCAAGTTAAATATAAATCGTGCCCACGGATGCCCTTAATTCCATGGATACGCCGAAAGGGACCAAATCCGAGAATTTTGTTGGACCGCGAGATACGAGGATGAAAACTTACAATGGGATTTGGTTCTGTTATATTCTGACGGTTGTTTGATAGTTTATTGCAAGCTGCTCCGAAGGGGAAAATAGTTTAACCCAATGGAACGGGCTCTTTTGGCCCCTATAAGTATTGAAAGTAGCAGGAAAATACTGCCGAAATGTTTTATTAGGATCAGTACTCAAAAACTGCTATTCATAAGTACCTATAAGTGTTAAGGACTTTATAGCGTGTTTTTGGCCAAATTCAGGTCGAATTTGGTCGAATTCCCCTTTCTGATGCAGTCCTTTAGAATCATCAAGTGCGTAGTTGACAGGACATGCGGTGCAGAATAGAAGGTGGGAAATTGTCTGTCGAAACCCTACTTAAGATCTAAGTCGTCCATATGTTCTATCTATACAGCTTTAATAACGTTGCTACGGTTGACTTAGATCGGCAGTTTATTCAGACATTTCCAAGTCTTAATAAGACTTAAAATATTTTACAATCAACATCGAATCTAATAATAATTACTAATTGCCATTATCAGATCTTTTAGGAATGTTGCTAATAACATAGTTTATAGTTTAAATCCCCGTTTGAATTTAAATTGACCGTTTTAATCAGTTTCATTAGCAATTGTCAAAACTAAACTAACTTGTGATTAGACGACAATTTAACTGATGGACACAATTTAATTTCCATTCATATGTACAATCTTGTTAGTTCTATTAATAAATATTCTCGTTTTGTGCCATTTACCTTTTGTTAACTTTTTCATAATAATCAAGGTACCATATCAAAATTATGGTCCGTACACAGTATAGTGACGCAAAGCAACGAAAAATGTTCCCAACTAGTACAGTTATGACTTTAACATAACAGACATAACATGCCATAACAGCCTTTGATAAAAATAATAAATGCCAGATATCCGAGGAGCGGCCTCCGCGGCGATACATTACGTCTGAGTTATGGAAAAGGGCGACCCAGCTGAATTATGAAGACAATTTCAAACAATCGTGAGCCACTAATGTGGAATTAAGTGCCCACTGGGCAGACCTCTTCATCCGTTGACCTACAGTTATCTCCAAGAGACACTCATATTTGAGCACTCTCGCTAATCCTGGCCGCACAGTGGGGCACTCGCTGTTTCTAGTGTACACAAAAATGCAATTACTGGGACGAAAGTGAAGTCTTTTGTGGGCTGAAATGTTTTGTTCGGTGCATGTTGTAGATTTTAATTCATAGTTTTTGGAAACTGGTCTTTGATAGACAGTGTCGTTTGAATGTAAGAGTCAAACAGATTTTTAATTTTAAAGCTATTTATTATGTCCATGACCCCGGACTGTGTTAAGGATATCGCGGCCTTCGCCCGGGATCATGAGGAACTGTAGTAAAGTATCTATACTTCAGTCAGACTGTACTTCAGACTGTCACATCTGACAGTTTTAGCTTTAAAATATAATATATCGAGTTCTATAAAAACTAAATCATCTGCAAACCGATCCAGACTTTATTAACTAATATCTATAAACTTCTTAAAGTACTTAGAACGCAAAATTGTTGTTAGAGTGAACATAAAAGTAGTACTGTACTGGTATGGGATAAAGTTAATAAAATTGCACTATGCAATATAAGGCAAATGTATCGTAATGGCCCATTTCTCCTCTCTAGTAAGACAGTAAGTATGGCTTTGTTATAACGGCAATATGTATTTTTATGTCACAACCATTTTACACTTATAACATTTCACTTTATAGTTCGTTTTTTTTCTGAATGTACTCGTATATCTCCGCTCGACTTAGCTCAAACGATGGCGAGCGGACACTGAACGAAGTTTTCCGATCAATATAACCTAAATGAAAGTTAAGTATGTGTATAACTAATTAATTCGGGTCGACTTGAGAAAGAGAGGCCCTACTGAAGCGTGCAACATGCAAACCTAGTACTTTTGCTGGGAAGTATTTCAGTATAAAATAAATAAATAAATAAATATTCCACAACTATCACACAACGCCATCTAGTGCCAAGCTAAGCAGAGCTTGTGTTATGGGTACCAGATAGATAGACATACTTAGAGATAAACATACTTATATATTTCTAAATACATACATATTATAGATAAAATTACACCCAGACACAGAACAAATGATCGTGCTCATCACACAAACATTTGTCCTGTGTGGGAATCGAACCCACGACCTCCGGCATAGCAGTCAGGGTCACTAACCACTAGACCAACAGGCCTGTCAAGTATACCTTCCCAGAATGATATAAAAACATACAATCTTGAACTTACGCCCATAATTCTAAACACCACATCACTAAAAGGTACCGGTAGGTGCTCTAATGGGAATAGATTTAAATGGGTGTCAATTAAATGGTTAGCATAGTATTGTGATTTCTGTGAGCAGAAAAATATAATCGGTGAGCAGAAATAGCTAATTGGTGAGCAACTCATGGTCAGCAAACATTTCAAAATCAATCAGCAATTTATGTCATTCTGGATGGCTGTAATTATTTTTGTACAGCATATTAATTATATAAGCTGCAATCAGCTGCTCATGTTTAATAAAATTTTGGTAAGCACTCAGAGTGTAAGCAAAAAAATGCATTTTGTGCTGCATATAAAAGTAGCAAAAATACTTCACTTGTTCACCGATTATATTTTTCTGCTCACAGAAATAACAATACTATGCTAACCATTTAATTGACACCCAGCATGTCGGGTGGTACTTCTGGGTGGTTTAAAAAAAAAAATAACCACGATGAGAGATGATGATCTTGCCGCTCAAGTAGTTATTTTGCAGACTGAATGTTTATTATGCAGACTCATGTTATTGTTGGCTGCCTATGTATGATTTAATTTTTGACCATTATCAAAATTAGTTGCGGAACAAGAATTGCTGCCTGATTTTTTTTATTGCAAACAAAATCTTTGTATGCTGACCAAATTATTTAAATGCTGCTTTTGGGTGGCTTGCCAAATTTTATAATTGCTGACCAATGTAATTACTTCTCGATTTAAATTATTTTTTCGTTCCCGAGCAACTCGTTGCTCTTCACATAGGTGCTCTAGAAATAGTTGCTCATACGGGAATACGTCCTACTTATTGCGTCACGTCCGTTTTATTTGAGTCAGTCCTATGTAAGCCCTGTAAGTGCATTATTTCCTGTCTCGTGAACGAGCAGCTAGTGTATATCTAATGCCACTTCGCTTCGTTGCTGCACCTGTACCAATCTTACTGCGTACCGAAAGAGCTTTTCTCTTACAATCTGTTTTCGGTACGTGCTTCCATTTGCAGCTGTATTTGTAATGTTCAAATTAAATAGCGAGCTTAAGAGGATTTCGATTTAAATAATGATAAAATAAATAAATTCAACAATAGTTACGAGTATCAGTGGTTGGCGCAGTTATTACGGGATCGACTGTTCAGTACCGTAACTAGCTTTTTATGCACCCAGGGCGAGCCGCGGTCCAAGTCACTGTGGTCCAAGACTGACCATTTCTGCGCCCCTTACAGGGTCTGTTTTCGCCGGGCTTTAAACCGGGTTTCGTTGCGTGTTCGATTCCTGCACGGAAAAAATAATATGACAAATTAGTAGTTGTTTCAGGCCTTGCTGATTAAAATCAGGCATAGAAGTCAAATATACGTATACTAATGAGTGATACCTTGTTCACTTAAATACCTTTAGGTAGGTATTTATTACGGAAAATAACACACCTATCCGCACTACATAAACCTTTTATTGGAAAATACTGAAGAAGCCCGCATGCCAATAACTCGGCGTTAATGTGTGTGATGGCGTTAGCTAGGGTCGTATGTCACTGGACATTAACCATCGTAGTATCGCAGCATCGCAGCGAGCTTTAGCCGCGATAGACGACGGGATAACGTGTGGTTGATTAACCTGTTATAACCGCAGTGCAGCGGTTACGGAAGCTTGATTGGTTTTAGTTTATAGATTGGGCCGTTTATGGTGTATCAATTATATTTAAACGTATCATGAATGGCCTACGAAAGTGATTTAAAATTTTAGAGCAGAGATGTACGCAATGACTGTTCATCATAAGTATAATGTGGATCAAAACTTAACTGAGAAATATAACCTCATGATAATCTTACTATATTATAAATGTGTAAGTTTGTGAGTTGTTTCATTTCATGCAAAAACGACTGAACGGATTTGAATGTTTGGTACACACACTGACAGTACGGATTATATCCCGACATTAACAAATATACAAACAGTTTTTATCCAGATTTTATGTTCCCATTGCCACTGGCATATTTCTTTGTTTTTTTAGCTAATTTACCTGATTTGGTAACGTATCTGTTTAAATTATCTCATCAGATAATAGCCACTCTAATTAAGTTATTATTACTACCAAAAGTGATGACACGAGACGTTGTGTTTTATTTTTTGTTTTAATCATATTCCTTTAGTCTAACTATACAACTTTCTGTGAAACATGTTCAAACTGTTTGAAAAAACACTTGAATATAAACAAACCTTTTAACAAAAAATATATAGACCAATCTCAGACTTTATTCTAAAGTATAAATAATATCAGATGAAAAAACTACATACGAAAAAATAGCTACAGTAAGCAAATAGTTTTCTCCTGACAATTCTACTTACAAAGTCAAGCCCTCCTAACTTATATAATCCAAGAAAAACTTTCAATTGTACGTGTTCTAAAGAAAAATTGTTAAAGTTTGCTTTTTAACAATATCGAGGTGAACTCACAATGTCTTTTTCATGATAATAAAGTAGAAATGAACTTTCACGAGAGATTTTTTCTCTTATTATCCTGTGTCATTAAATTGGTATTATGAAGATCAGCTTTATTATAATATTCTTCGGAGCTTTCTACGGCGTCTTGAGGCTTTGTCCGCCTTTTTATATACTGTAGGAATTATATATTAATAGGTAAGATATTGAAAACCAAGATTGGTTACCTGTTTAATTTTTAAAGGTGCTGATAGACTTGAGCATTCACTTGTAAAAGAACATCTTGCAAAAAAATATCTGTCCTCAACAACTCTGTGTGACTACTGGGTATATTGTAGATACACAACTATGACTTCTATGTAAGTCCCAAACTCGCAATATCAAGTAGTCTCTAACAACGTCGTCAAAACTTCTTCAAACAAAATCCCTTGAAACTAGACTCTATATCTACATGTTTTTCTGGCGGGACTATTTAAACAGGTAACCGTAACACAGGAACGTAAAGGGCTATTGAAGGAACACCGTGGATCTGGTCAGTAAGTCTGACAGTCCCTTCCGTTCCACCCAGGGCGATGATTTAACCTCGCTAAAAAAAAATTCTCTACACGTTTGACCACGATGAGCTCAACTATACAAAAGCAACGAAATGCAACCCGTCGCGTCGCAACCAGAAAACACAAGAGAGCTTTTTTTTTTCATACTGGCAATGTTGTACAGACATCGGAGTTGCTATAATTAAGACTTCTTTTGAAAAGTGATCGAGAGATTTTCATTTCGGTTTCCGCTAGTGCAAATAGTGGAAAGAACGGATGTTATAAAGACAGGATGTGCTATAATTGTATTGTTTTCTATCTTCAGTGAAACATTATTCTGCGCGATACATGGCCAAGATTTTTTAAAATACTGTTTTTTCGTTTGTCTTTGTTTCATATTTGAGTTTGTAAAATTTCGGGCGTCATTCCGGTTTATTTTTAAAATCAGTGCCTTTGAACGACTTTAGCAATTTTACAACCGTATTCGTATGTTTGTCTTTGAAGCTGGAACCAATAAGCATATTCACAAAATTCTGACATGCCCTATGTCAGTCAAGTATAATTTAGCTTTCAACTAGTGGAAGAATTTTCAAAATTGGTTCAGTAATTTCTGAGATTACCTAAAATATACAAACAGACACATTCTACTTCTTTAAAATGATAAAAAATAAATAACTTAGATTATACATAAAGGTCTCAAAAATCCGCTAGGTGATTATGATGATCAAGTAATACAGTAATGTAGTACAAGATGCATATTCATTTAGATTTAGACCAAAGTCAATGTCTGTACATTCAGTGTATCTAAATGTCTTTTATTCGTATAATATTGATATTAACAGTCTATTTCTATGTTGTCCTCAGTTGGGGGAAGGGGTGGAGTTGACATTGGGCGAGCTGCGCGCGATGGCGCTGCGTCAGCAGCAGCAGATCGACACGCAGCATCAGCTGCTCTGTGCGAAGGAGCAGCGGCTGCGATACCTCAAGCAGCAGGAGGCGAGACAGCATCAGGTCAGTACAAAGTACTCCGAAAACAGGCAGCAAAAAACAAACAGTAAGAAGTACTATGCTGTTCAATTAGGAAGGAGAGTGTCGATGACCGCCATCTGTAAACTGACACCTGATAATCATATATTTCAAATAAAAAATATTTATTACATAAAATTGACGGCACGGTTAGCGCAGTGGCTTAGCGATCGACTGCTGCGCTGCGTGTAGCGGATTCGATTCTCGAACGGAAAAAATATATTTACGATCTATAAGTAGTTGTTTCGGGTCAAAGTGTTTGTGTATGTGAGTTTAAATGTTTGTAACCAGTAAAAAAATATAGGCGATCGAAATATTACTAATTGATTCGAGAATACGATGCATTTTCAAAACTCATTCCAATCAATCAAAAATGTAGGTAGTTATACGGTTCTCATAGTCAGGCGGTACGTCGCCGTTCACACTGTTTATTTCAAATCAAGGTTATTTTATCATAGAAGCCAAAGTCAAAGAAAAAAAATGTAAAACAAAAGTTGAAAACACAACAAAATACAGGTAGTAAACGAGTTTTACGTTAACCGTGGTTTTGTGACCAACAAAATTAAAATTAAACTTACTCAATTACTCATCTAATGAACTTAACAGACAAGGCCGTTTAAAGTTAGTTCAGAAATTCAAGCACAATTTATGCTTTCCGTCTTCAATAAAGTTTGAATTCAGTAATAAATCTAAAACACAAAGTAGAGCAGTAAGTAAGTTGACCTCTCAAGGGACTGAATATACTTAGTCCTGGCAAGCCTTTTACGACGCGATTCCCGCTTGCAATGGATGTCGTTACGGGCACATATATAAAACTTACTATATCGCAGACATACATAAAGAAATGAGTCGGTAAGTGCATTTATAAGTTGTACAGCGGGTCCTAATGTCTGAACTTCATGAATGAATGAACTAAATGAAACATCACTTCATGAATGAACAGGCTTAGTCGAGAATTGCCCAATTCTTAATAGATGTGTAGTCAATTACGTTGTCATTAGGAATATTGTTTAATGTGGTCGTTTTAGACCCTTTGTTATCTTGAGCAACTTGTTTTAGAAATGCAACTTTGTAACGAAAAAATGGTGGTAAAATCATCAAATGAGTCTTCCCACCCAGGCAGGGCAGAGCGGGAGGGACACACTCGTTCTGATTAAAATCCACGGTGTCCTTCAATAGCCATTTACGTTCCGGGGTCACGGTAATTCGTAACTCCCGCGACCTCGGATCTGATTGGTACTCGATCAATTTTATACTATTTTGAACTTCATACTTATACAAAGTTTATTGTAAAACTTAACAACATCTCATGGCCTGGGTAGGTTAAATTTAAAAAGATATTTTCTGATCTTTTAAAAGTTGTTTATAAACATTAGTACTTTCAGCCCGTGACTTTTATTAAAATAACCCTATGCTCTAGCCTAGGCTCTTGTGCGCTAAAAAAGATATAACATAGCCAACAAAAAACCGTTACCTAATTTGTCCACTGTACACAGTGTACATAGGTGTTAAAATACTACACGCAACTTGCAAGTAATTACGCGTTAATGAAATTTCCACTAAAAGTGCTGTTCATTTCGAAGCAGACTGTGGTTGTGAATACCGCGAAAAAGTGAGCATACTTGGATAAATGACAAAAGCAGAACTAGTAGAGAATATTGGATAAACAATACAAGGTCGTATTAGTAAGTAAGTGCATATCTTTTATTAAATTATGGCGCAAAAGTAAAGCAAGAAGGGCTTCCTGTCAATATCATTAGCGACTGTGATTTTCTTTATAACATTATTGTACCATAACGTAACCAAACCAATGCTGTGACAGCTGTGAGTAAGAACTACCCAGTGGACAAGTGAACAGTTCTCCATATAATTTGGTATTCCCTAAAAAACAGCCTAGATTTAATCTATAAAATCAATGGTTCGATCTTAAATTAAAAAGGTTAGGCTGTTTTGATGATGGTCACGTATTAGATTTTAACGTTGCGATTGTCTTAAACAGAATAAACATAGCTGGAGTGAAGTTTGTACATTGTTTGAACACACGAGAGTATGAATGTGTTAGTACTAATAATCTTGAAAAAAAATGCGACATGAAGTGAGTGACCTACGTTATTAGAGTATTGTAATAAAGGCACTAAGAGGTAATCTTATATGATGAAAAAAGTACTATTACTTACCTCCTACTTCCCAAATAAAAGTTTACATAAAAACAGCACTTTTAACGTTTATTTCTGGCAACCAACTTTAGTTCCTTCTCAAAAGAATATCTATTTCTGTTGGGGTACAGTGACAGATTCAATAAATTCGTAAGTAAGACTCGGTTCTGGAGAAACTTAATAGTCTCCAGTCTCAATGGGAATCGTTACTAGATCGCCGAGATGACATCGAGGTCGCTAGTTTATTGAATATATTACGAAATTGTGTCACAAGAATATGTTTTGGTACTTTTTGCAAGTAAGTTGCGGTGGATAAAATTTGGGTTAAAGTTTTAGATATGAACGCGTTTTAGAGATGAAGATAGGTGTTGTCGACATCACCGTCATTTTTATTTCTTAACTTCAGCTTCTCCAGCACTGTTTCTAAGTGTGACTGATATAATCACTATATAGTATAAAACAAACTCGCTTGCCGCTGTCTGTCTGTCCGTATGTATGCTTAGATCTTTAAAAGCATCAAAATCTGATGCTTTTTTTTAATAGATTTTTTTATTTATTTTTATATGTATATAACACGCATAATATAGAAGAGTTTGCACCCGTGTGGAGCCGGGGCGGGTCGCTACTTACATATAAACAAGAATGCAGGCAATACGTAAAGACCTAAAAAAACATCTTTCGTAAAACCCTGTTGATTTTTCAATTCTAGTAATTAAACAAGACAAGAGCATGGTTTCTTTGAACTTTCCATAGACCCTGCCTAATCTTTTAAAAGTACCTGATATACCGTACCATTTCCCCGTTTGATACCCTATTCCAAGAAAAGGAATCTTGTGTTCCGAACAACTCCATAAAACCCTTATTGTTTTACCAATAGCTCTCTCTTCATTCAATTAGGCCTCTCTTTTTACTCAGCTTTCAGATTTTCTGAAGCCAAAAAAATGTATCAAAAAGTATTTATTTTTAGAATTTGCGAAAAAGATGAATACCAGGTGTGATTAATCAACCTCGTCGGATCAAAAGCTTTTATCTTCGTTCTGAAGTCCCAGGAATATCTAGTTTATTCTACCTTTTATTTATATTTCATACTTCTTTTTGGTGTTATTCAGTGAAACGTTGAGTTTGGAAATCATAAATCGTTTATTGTCTTTTCCTTTTGCTTTTTGTTGCTTTGCGACACAACATCGAGATTTTTTTTTCTTCTGGGACATTATTAAACATGTGCGTATGATTTATTTTGCTGTACCAAGTTTTTTTTTTCTCTAATTTTAATACAGTCATGCAGTTAATGGTTATCCTGGTGCCTATGCACGATTTATCTAATCACTACGATATAAGCAGGACAAAATCTCTACCACGTATTTTTCCATTATTTTACGAGTACGTTCACATTCTGCAAAATGTCACTATACGTCAACCATCCCAAAAATTCGCTCTTTAAAACCCCTAGAACCCTAAACTTAGATTTATAATTTAGTTTCAAACAGACCGGATAGCAATAACTTCAGAAGTAAATAAAACATATCGTAGCTAACTATGATATATGGGTGCTTAATTCAGTCAACAAGGCTCAGCTGCGTATCTATAGGGTTTGCAAATAATCCGCTCAGTGCAGAGTCCTCGATATGATAAGTGCGTATATTGTTTGCTTCAGAAATATAGGCCCTAAATACTGGCTACATACTCGTATAACCAACTGGTCGACAGAGATCTGTTCAGGCGTAATTATCGAAGCTTGTAAAAAATCAACAAAGGAAACGCTATAATACTAACGAAATGAAAAAAAAAAAAAACAACATGGAGTAAACGAATTTTCGCAGACACGGGGACCTATTTAGACTTTTTCCCACGCAAAACCCACATAGAGATTTATAGAGCCGTTTAAGAGAACGCGAAAATAACAAATATTGCTTATTTAACGGTATAGCTTTGGCAAAACGCCTTCATAATTTCATGCAAATTCTGAGAGACTTATAAGCTTCACTTCACACTTTATGTGTTTCTTCAGCAAAGTTTTGGATCTTACATTTGATTTTGATATTCCTTCTATTTTTGCCATAGGCAGACGCCAATCGCAGTTTTAAAGGGAAAATAAAGTTTCTAAAGCTTGACCCGCTTTATTTATACGTAATATAAATACAGTAATAAAGATTCCAGTGTCGTTGAAAAATTTCTATCAAATACCGTGTTCCGAATTTTTGAAGTTTTTCCCCTTGCGTCTGTTTTATTTTTCATTAAGCCAGTACCTATTATATGTTATGTGTGAATGCTCATTTTCATTGCTATTCTTTATGAATAAGAATAAAGCGGGCTCGGATTTTATTTATAACTGTTCTCGACAAAGGGTGACACGTATGAAAAGGGAAGGTGTGAATTTTTAAAAAGGGTTTCTCGAGTCCGTAATATAAAACAAAAGGTTCTAAATGAAGTAAGAGAAACACGAAAAGTGAATGGAACGAAAAATCTTTGTTCTCAGTTACGTCAAAGTTTTTAGATTGCTTTTTCGTAATCATAACAGTGTTATTTATAATTTAAGTCTGGCTTGTTTTCGTTTTGTAATTGAGTCTGACAGTTTAACATTGAAGATGTTTAAATTGATTATTACTAAGTTGGAGATACAATAAGATTGTTCACTTAACTGCAGAGATGAACAATCTTGTCGAATCATTAGAGTCATTTCCCACGATACACTGGGATTGGATTTTTGGAACTTCGTGAGATAATCATTACAAGAAATCTAACTAGTATTATAAATAAATATTCCACAACTATCACACAATGCCATCTAGTCCCAAGCTAAGCAGAGCTTGTGTTATGGGTACTAGACAACTGATAAACATACTTATATATTTCTAAATACACACATATTATAGATAAATTACACCCAGATACAGAACAAATGATCTTGCTCATCACATAAACATTTGTCCACTAGACCAACAGGCCTGTCAAAAATGCTAAATTCTGGATGGACGGACGATTGCTTGTTCCTTGAAACTCAATCACATCAGAACAGCTGAACGGGTTTTGATGTTTGGCTTACGGTTCGTTCACGACTTTGGTTTAATTGGCGGTGCGGCGGGCGGTGCGAATAAGACATCAATTACTTTGAAATGCGCGAATTCCTCATTGGCGGCGCCTCGTGGCGTTTTTCAAACATTTGATCTTACCGCTCGCAGCCCCGTGCTAAATCACCGCTCATAGCGATCGTGAACGGGCTGTTCGAGACAAAAATAGCGTGTTTTATTCCAGACTATAGGCAATATAATATAAATGTTTTTTTTTAAAAAAACATATATATTATATCGTGTCGTGGGTGCGTTTACAAACATAGAAACTCACATACACAAACACTCAGACCCGGAACAACTACATGTAAATCATACAAATATTTCTTCCGTGCGTCAAACGTGCCACCCAAGTAGCCTGTACAAAGTGGATATATATAACCACTTTATTTCAGGCTACTTGGGCCAATATAGGGGTGATAGAGCATATCAAAACCGATAGAGCATATTATTGATAAAGTGTCATATCAATATAATCAAACGAGGCATTCGTTATAACCGAAATATAATTGAATGTGATTAGATAGCAAATAAATAAGATCTTATTTATTTCTTGGAAGAATGTTATCAAGAAAAGGAAACAGAATATACTCTCTGTATTTGGAGCTCGATTTAGTGATCTTCTCACATTTGTTAATAAGATGAAAATAATCTTATTTACTTTGAAATAACACACGAAATAAATAAGTATTTAAAATATAAAAATAGGGTGCTTAATTTCCTTTTCCATAATTTTGTTCAAGCCTCCAAATTTCAAATAATCCGCTCTATTTTGCATATTTATTGTGAAATTAAGACCAACTGAGTTATCAAGGATAAAGACGTCCCGGAATCTTTTGGAGAAATTGTGAACAGATAAGAGAGAAAAAATTAAATTTTCTCCGTTCTTAATAAATCTCTCCGGGGCGGGCCGGACGCGCGTTAGCCTAATGCGATATTTATCGCCGCCTTAAAAATAAACTCTTCTCACGCAATAAGTAAGCCTATAAAATAAACAAAATTGCCCAACGTCGAGTCGGTACACAGATCTAATTTAAATTCATTATTATTCTCCCTCTGAATTTAATAAACCATCTTCTTCATTGATTTCTTTACGGATATTTAAGTTTCATATCGCTTAATTAATGGAACATTACTTTTAACGACTCGCCATTAATATAAATCAAGGGCGATATTAAAATAAATTCAAAACTTTTCCACACGCTCTCAACAGCCCTCGTTTTGAACAATGAGCTAAACTAAATTATTTTAAGGTCGAAAAAAGCATAAAATCGAGCGAATGTCAGAACCGCACTTCATAAATGAGTTTTTATTCAAAAGCGTAGAATGATTAACTTTTTCAAAGTTTTAATTTCATGCATTTCTTGATAGGTGGCGGTCGAGGGCGAGCGGCTACGGCGGCTACGAGAGCGCGTAGAGGCACAAGAGTTGAAGCTACGCCGACTACGAGCGCTACGAGGACAGCTCGACAGAAACAAGCAAGCGAATATCGCACTTAGTAAGTACTTTTTAAATTCATTTTGCCTTGCAATTTCCTTTAATTTTGTTAGTATTTCTTTCTATTCTCACGTAAAAGTTACCTTAACAACAGTAGTAAACATGTAACAAATCGTTTAACAGACGGTATTAAAGACAAGTTTTCCATCACAATAATTGTTATGAAACGTTATTCGTTAAACGTCGGAGAAAACTGTTCTGATTTTCCTTATACTTAAGTCCCTTTTCTAAGAATTGCGGCTCACAATCCTTACAAATGAGGCATATGAGAAAGGCAAACCTACAGGGGTCTGCCTTTTATGAAAGCTCAATTTATTATGCTTAAATCAGTACTTAATATTTCGTACTATATTTTACGGTATTATGTAAAACGTAAAGATTACTGTTAGTAATCTTTAAATGTATGCTAATGTGTTTCGTTGAGGATTAATAGGAGGAGATAGTGTCAACAATCGCACGATATTCCATTATCAGCCTTTTGAAATAAGCCATTGAATAATATTGACGCATTAATGGGTGTTTAAACCCAATTAATTGTTACAACCGTAATTCCGTTGTTAATTCGATTTGGATTGTTGTTATATTTGATTGAAGTTTTAGTGTTGCCATCTGCAATATTCCGAGCATTTTTGACATCACATCTCTTATTTGTCTTCATGGCAATAAAAGCAATATTTTTCATTTAAGCCTTTGTCAAACAGACAGGCGTGGCGAATGCGAAGCGTGACGTTTCTATTTGTAATGTATAGAATTATTTGAATCCAGTCACATAGAAAAGCGAAAGCGATCCGATAGCGTGACAGAACTATTGGACTGTCGTCTCGCTTCGGTTCTGTATCGCATTCGCCGCGCCTGTCTGTTTGACAAAGGCATTCATCTTTTTGTCAGAGGTGTTAAAGTACTTTCTGAATGCTAGCAACGACATAGAAGCAGATAATATTAGTGCGAACATATATCTTACAATGTTCACATAGGCTATATCTAACTCGCTGTGACATATGACAGACACACACACAGATAGATATTATGGGTACTTCGGATAGTCTTCCGTCATATCGGGCTGTGAGCAGTGGTAATTCGGCAGTGGTATTCTCCAACGATTCACCACCGTGGCAGCGAAACTATGCCTTGTCTTTAGTGGATTTGCAACTGTATGTTCTGGAGTATAAAGTGTAAAATGTTTTACAAAGCTCGTCGTAGTCTTTCTGTCCAAATATTATCTATCGACAGATTTTAGTAACGTGTCCGATTAGCGGTAAATTGGCAATTCAATCGCTCAATATTAGGTGAACCTTAAATACCTAATAATTGGCGTATTGTAACATAAAAATATTGTTAGATGAACTTCTGTCTTTGGTGAAGGCAAACTTTGTGAGGAAACTGGACTATAAATCAATTGGCATAGGTCTGAAATTGCCAATTCACCTTAAGCAACTGTGGTGGCAAATGCTCGTGCATCCTCTATAAAGCAGAAGCCCTGCCATGGGACTGTTATCCTAAACATCCCTACAAATAAGAAAGTGTATTTCTTTGAATAAATGTTCCGATATCACGTCAAAACAGCTGAACCAATGTTGATGAATTATGAAAAGGCTATAGGTTATCTAGGGGAGTTAAGCCTGAACAAAGACGCGGACAACAACTAGTATACTGATATATTTAAACTTCTGACTTCTGTTACCAGTGAAAAATTTGTAGCTTTAGTGCAAATAATAAAAGCGAACTATCAACACCAAAAAAATATTTACAAATTGCTTTTTCAATTCAAATGTTACACACGGTCTATTTGCAGTTCGCAGAGCCGTTTCAATAACCTAAAACGTTTTTTATGTTGTTCCGCAAAACATATGGACAATTCCCGTGTCCACTTTGTTTTATGGACACAATAGCTTTACAACTAAAAATGTTGCAAACTCTTTGTTTGTGTTGGTTGAAACACTATTATATTTTTAGTAAGGAAGGGTTCACATCTTCACACACTTGTTTTGTATTCTTAAGTGTACTAGTTCGGCATTTTGCTAAATTATCGTCAAAGTAGTCAAGTAAGTCATCGTACGAGTAGGTTCGGTTTCGGCACAATTCAAGCTAAGTTAAAGGGTCTTTCCCGAACGATTATATTTGATATACCGAATCATTAACATCCCTGATATGCGAGAACCACCGCAAAAAATGGTTATTAGAAAAATGTCTCATGGATTAACTCTTTTACAAAGTCTCTTTAAAAACAAAGTTTTTGCTGATGACACAATCATGTAATAAGTTAAAAGCTAACTAGCTCGCACTTTAATGATTTCTTAACTTTAACCTAATAAGTATTGATTTTTTTTTATAGATTTGAAATTTTAAAATTAGTGCTTCGTCCACACGCAGAGGCGCTTTTTGATTTTCTTTACAATTTATATCATAATACTTCAAGTACGCTGTACGGCCAAACATCGTATTCTTTTCTAATTTTAACCCTCATATTGCGACGTGGTGAAAATAACTGATGCATCACATTTACAACGAAGTTCGTGGAACATAATCAATAACTGTTAATTCATTATGATACGGACAACGATCGATGCTACGCGAAAGACTTGTTTGGGTGGGGTTAACTAGAAAACTTCCATACAAACTGTTGAACAATGTTCCGTCAAAGGGTAGATTGTTGCTGGATAAAATAAGAAAGGAATTAAAAGCAACCTGATTTACGAAGGAGTCCGTTGAACGAGTTTAAATGAGGAGAGAAGTGAATTTTGGATTAGTTGAAAACTTTTTAAAGGGGTTTCCCTCTTGAGAGGTTTCGAATTCTTCTGTTTTTTTCTTTCGTCGAACGTTGAGGGTGCTTTGGGTTTTTTTTCCACCATATGCAGGTTAAGTTAAGCAAAGAAATGAGCAGTGTCTTAAAGTCGTAAATTGATTTTTCAGACATTCGATATGACGTACGTAGAATATTTAAAAAAATATATATATATATAAAATAATCATTTACGGGTATTTTACTGCGAATGTCATTGTATGATCAAAATATAAACTTAAACTAAACACGAGTAAATTTTGTATCTGCAAATTTAACTCAACGAAACGGAATTGTTTTCATCGTTATGTTCTACAATTTCGTTGAATATCGGAATGAAAAACATGCAGCTCTTGAGACAGAAAGAAGTTAAATGAACCATGTCCCATTAAATATGCATGTCTGCATTGCAATTTACATTTGTAATACGCTTGGGTGTGGGGAATGGATTGACTTTTTCACTCCCTACTTCAATATTTTCCTTTTCCATCTGTGAAAAAAAATACCGTAATAAAAGCTGATGCTCAAGACGATGTTTCATGTAATATTTTTTATTACAAAACCAGTGACCTGCTCCAGTTTCATTTTAATAGTTTTTTCCTATTTTGCCGGTGGATTTTCCAAAACCTACTCGTATCTTCCTTACATTCCCGCCACCCGGAACATTGACGGCAAAAAGAAAAATTTTGGTAAAAGTACCTCGTACCAAATCCTCAAATCGGGTATCTGAATACTACCCTATAAATGTTCCGCGAATTTGTATAGTTTTTGAGTTGCCCATTCATGATTTCATAAGTTTTAAAGAAATTTAATAAAAAATTATTAATTAATTACAAATAATAGTTAATAAATTACTGATATATATGTATTTTATAATAATTTATAAATTATTATTTGTAGTTGATCCAATAGCAAAAAAGGAGATTTATCTAATAACCAGTAGTAACAACTAACTTATCCCAAATGTATGACATTTTTCCAACTATGTTGTTATCGGCTTCCAGTCTAAAAACGTGTATATTTAGAGTAATTACAAATTCTCATCCAACTAGTCGAGAGGTGTAAATGGGTCACATTATTAGATCAAGAGCAGTCTATTCGGAGTTCAGACGATCACTCTGACATTGGACTTGCAGCATTGAATGGAACGATACGAATGAACGATGCGCTATTTTAAACGATGCAAATTATTATTTATGGTAACTTTTTTTATGTTTGTAAACGCACCCACGACCCAGGAGAAATTCCTTGTGTGGGAGGAATGTTTTTTCTTTAAATTATACCGGTGTTGTTACGAAAAACTTCTCATGACATCATAACTTTTTTTGTAAATAAGGCTTAGTTTTAGAATTGACAGAGATTAAGCGTTCAAAATAATAATGACTCAGTCAAACAATGCTATTTTCATTCGCCACATTTTGAAGAAATAGCAAAACCTAAAAAAGAAAGCTACGGAAAAAAGGAAGCATAAATATGGTAATGTTGGTTGACATCAAATGTAAATTAAGCATATGATGAAGACTCGGAAAAACGGAATTCCCGAATATTGAATTAATAATCTCACCATGGGATGGGGAAGACAACTAATTTAATACTGAAAATCCCTTAATACCCCGCTTCAAAGAGGATCATCGCATGAATGGTTGATACAATTTTCCGTGAAACACAATTAGTTGTATTTTCATTCATTGATGGATTAATAATGGATGGAGAAATAATGACTTTACATGCAATAAAATTGTCCAGGTCCCAGTTGCCGTTTGACAGTCGTTACAGCCCGTTCACGAGTTTGGTCTAAGCGATGAGCGGTGCAACGGGCGGCGCGAATGAGACATTAGTTACTTTGTTAATAGGTACGCGAATTCGCGACTGGCGGCGTCTCGTGGCGTGTGTCAAACATTTGATCTTTCCGCTAGCCGCCACGCACTAAATCACCGCTCACAAATGCAACGAGCCGTTACTAGTAGTCATTAGCCCGAATGTCAGACTTACCAAAGGGTAGTAAGAGGGTTGGTCGCGGGACTCACGAATTACCGTGACCCCGGTAAGTAAAGGGCTATTGAAGGACACCGTGGATTTTATTTAGTCAGTACGAGGCTGACAGTCCCTCCCGCTCTGCCCTGGGTGGGAGGACTCATGTGATGATTTTACCACGTAAAAAAAAGGGAAGTAAGGGGTTGCATTACTATGTACTTACTACATTGTGAATAAACAGCCGCTTTAAGTACTGGTTTTCACCCAAATCTAATGAAAACTGGAAGCCAGAATAAAAAGCTAAGCAGAATTTGTGTAATAAAAAAAATAAGATTACCACATTAAAAAATATATTTTTATACCCTGACCCACTTTTTTCATCATCAAAACAACAGTATCGGCTTTCCTATACTTGCTATTCTGTATAAAAAAGGAACAGAAAAAAAAGTTAAAAAACAAAAGCTAAGCGAATAGAACCACGCCTAGAATTAATAAAAGTATCCGTTACTAGGTGCGGCCTAATGTCTACACGCGGTTCATTGCTGATCTAATGAGAAAACAGTAATTTGATTGTTTAACTTCATGGAAGGATAGAATTTGTGCTGAAACCAGTCTGAATAGTATCTAAATGTTTTGTAGATTCATGGTACTTTAAATTCTAAGCCGCCTCGCCACAAAAAGAGAAGCAACTGTTGAACGCTTCTCTAAAAAAAGTGTAACTGTAAAACGACCCTTATATCAACGTGAAACGTCGTTTTAAAGTTGACAGTTTTTTAGACAAGTGTTTAACAGATGTTCAACAGATCTTTCTAGTGGTAACCCATAATTGCAAAGAAATAAGTAAATAATTATTTAATTTGATTTAGGATTATCAAGTCTAATAAAAATGAACGCAACTATATAAGTTAATAAGAAAACTGTACCCATATTTGAACCTGAAAATAGAAAACACAAACAAAACACACTAAATTATACTTCACTAACAACAAAATTGAATACTTAAAATGTTGTCGAATAGGCAATTTAACAAACAAAGCTATCATAAACATAAATATTGAAACAACATTACAAAAACTCAACATTGGTATTCAAAACATTAAAATAAACAAACCCAATTATCTTCAACATGGCGTCCTAACACAATTTCCATTTTCAAAAATCATAACCGTTAATAGAAATGTCAAACCCGTTGGTATCGCGGCTTCACAGTCCAAGTGGGACAATGGGACTATGTTCCTTCACATCTAGTTTACTTCTGATAGAGTATCACTGTCAATATGACAGTGATCTTTATTCTTGTCAATTAAGGTTGAAATTCGGTTATTGCAACTTAATGGCAGTCAGTGGGCTAGAATGTTAAATAACTCTGATATTTATTTTCATCGAAATAGGGTAGTTTTTCACTTGCTGCTGTGAGATTTCAACCGTGAAAGGACTGTAGACGGTTTTATCGTTTAGTGACCAGGCGATAGGCCGATTGTCCCGTACCGTCTGAATCAACAGGGTTAAACTCAACAGCCTTGTATTACGTAATACGATCTTTGGACGGTTATCTGTAGGGACTTGGGAGTTGAAAGTAAAGATGGATGTATTCAACAGTTCTACCCTTTAAGTTCTGGGTCCGCTTGAAAATGTTTAAATGTTTGCGGTATTTTAGTCTTGGAAGTTTAATTTAATGGAGAGACTGAATAGTTGAGAGGTTTGTAATATTACTTTAAGGAAATCTGTCTGTCTGATTTAGAGGCTTAGGCTATTGATCATCACTTGGAACATCCAATTGGTAATACATTTTAGTGTACAATGTCGAATGATGACCATGCCAGACAAGAATCACAACCCGCAAACGAGAGGTTTAACTTACATGTAGATTCCGTCTTCAACGGTATCGATAAAAATGTCAAAACGTTTTGAATTGACATACTTACGTTTTTGCTATGAAGCTTAGAAAGATGACATTTAAGAAGAAAACGATTTGGAAGTCAATTCAAACAGAACGTTGCCTTCAGGGCAATCTTCCCCCCTTATTTCAGTATAGATTTCATTCTCATGTTTAGTACTTGTAACCTCCTGTACTGCTTTTTTTTATTGTGGTGAAATCATCAAATAAGTCCTCCCACCCAGGACAGAGCGGGAGGCACTGTCAGACTCGTACTGACTAAAATCCACGGTGTCCTTCAATAGCCCTTTTCGTTCCAGTGTCACGGTAATTCGTAAGTCCCGCGATCCCGGCAGGCTTTGGCCCTCTAGAGGGGGGGCCCCGTCATTTTGCTGGCACTGTTTGAGGCGCTCGTGGCACACAACGCCCCGTCGACCCTGGCATGGTCCATGATCAGACAGCGAGTCGCCCATTACTCGCTGCCCGCATGCCCGCCCCTCCTGTACTGCTTCTTACCAAATTGGCACTGGAATAGTCTGTAGCTAAACATTCGTTCTAATATGCTCTGCATAATCGTTGAAATATTGAAATACACAAATGTACCACAACAACCACATTTCATGTAAAGCAGGGTCAAAATGACAACAACAAAGAATGCACGAATCTAGTTCTTATGCTCATAAACATAGATATTATCTAGTGGTATTTCATAAACCCGGCACTCCGGTAAATGCCACGACTCGATAAATATCAATACACATGTTGGTACTTATTGGGTCGCCGTTTATAAGGTCTAAATGGATTTCCTTTGCCTCCCTAATACTATTTTGTTGAGAAGTACATTTGTGATGCCAATTGAACGATCCTATGTAAAGAATTAAAGATGTTCGTGCTAAAGTAATATCAAATGTTTTGCGGTGTATAATATTATGTACAGAGGTTGTTATTTTTTTCAGATATTTAATAGCTTTTATCGCGGCTTTGAGCGCGGCGACATAGTAAGAAATTCCGTAACGAAAATAAACCTAACACTGGCACTGTCACATCTGTCATGTCAACGTGAATTAATAAAATTTGAATGAATGCTTTTTTTTCTTGACGTGTTACTTGATTAACGTGGCTGCCTTCTAACGTGATTATATCGATCGGTAAATTTAAAAAAATGAGGAACTACGCATTCACGAAAGATACTAACAAAAAGTTTCAGATATGGAGTATCCAAAATATCGCTTGAAAGAAACTTAGTTCACACTTCACTGCATCTGTCTAGGAAAGATCAACTTACAGACACATATGCCTATAAGATAAGTTATTCGTCGTATCTACCGTTTGCGGCACTATTCCCGAGTGACCCTCCCAGCTAGACATAACACGGATAATCCAGATTCTTAGGTACTCAAGCGACGTCTGCCAATCGCAGAACGTGCTAGAACGTTCCAGAAGCTCCTGAATTCGAATTTCTGTCGATCGCCGTTAATTAAAAGCATTCCAGTTAAATCCAGTTTGGTTCACTAAGTAACGATAACCGCACTGCAATGCGGCTTGCATTTGTATGCCAATTAATGTTTCAATAATTGGGATCAAATGTTTGGTTTATGGTTATAGGAACTTGGTTTAAGCCTTTTTTAATTGTCCTGTTTCGGGACTGAACGCATTTTTTTTGTTTCACATATTCTTCGTAACACAGTCATTACCTATATAGCTTTGACTTTGTAGGAAAATGGTGATCTTGCTCTACTTTCTTTCATATTAAAAATAAATCTTAGGCAAAAAGAGTTTTATGTCTTCCTGATTTCGCGTTTATATTAAAATGAGATTATGTAAGTGCCCTAAAAACGGCCCGTCCCTTTAATAGTTTTGTAGATCGTCTGAGTTCTGAAACTGCTCGTATTTCTTTTCTTTGAAAACGAAACTTCGTTTTACTTTTGTTATAAAATCTGACTTCAAAGAAACATTTAATATGACCTCCTTGATAAAATTGTACTCAAATTTCCTAATTGTTAAGGATATCCACTTATGAAATTGATTTTCTGTCAAAAGCATTTTATCACGACGAAGTTTAATTAAGTTTCTTGTTTTATTCGTACGGTTCAGTCAGCCGTCTGTTACGTAAATAAGACGGCTTAATGTTCATCCTGATTTGTCAGGGCACACTACAGCGACCCAGGTGTGTTTTATACCCGCCCGAGTCTAAATCACCCTTTGAATTTTTAAACCAATTCACCCAGTTTCGGTATTATGAAATTCGCAAATTTTATGAATAATTTAAGGTCTTTTCAGCCTCAAAATATATCAATAATGGCAACACGTCAATAAAAAAGTTCATTCCGATTTTTTTATTGATCATAAATCTTTTATTACTCTCAAATTCGTGGGACCTTTCGCGACGTTGTAAAGTTATATAAGTGTTATACTGCTTAATTAAAAATCTGATATTAATATCTTGTTGGATAGTTATATTTAGAATAGTAAAATATGGACTCGAGCCGAAAATGGAGTGGAAATTAAGTAACTCGTTTGCCGGGTGAATTTATCGTGACGTTTTATTTCTTCGTCTCTTCGTTTATCAATGTGTCTTACTCTTAAAATGTTTAACGACTGTATTATGAAAGTAGTAAAATCCAGATGATTTGTTTGAGATTGAAATATATCCCGCAACCAAGATTAGAATTATAATTAAGTACTTTGTTGCCCTCTGTTTACAACTTTACGACAAAATATAAGTTACAAAATTTTGAATGAAAGAAATACTATTTCATAAATTTCATCAAAATTGTAAAGAGGGAAAAAGATTCGTTATTTTTTTAAAGATAATAACTCTTTAATTTATTTGTTAAATCAATTTCATAAACCTTTCAAGACAAACGAGTTCCTCCCAGTCTAGAGCTATAAAATAAAATAGGATTGAAAGTGCGAGCTCCTAAATAAATAACGTCAACATTTTATGGGCCATTGATTCGCCGATGGAGCGTAAAATTTGTGTTGTTACCACAATTTGTGTTGTCCTCAGAATAGATAAAGTTCATATTAAGATTACTTGCAAGGATAAAATGGGGGGGCGACTGAATTTCGTCAGGTTATAAATGTCCGTTGAGGCAATTTTCTCGACTCCTGCGTACCTTTACTGCTGACGTGATAGAGATAGATTGTGGTCTACGGGCAAAAATCAAGTGATTGAGTGCACGATTTTCTAAGTCTTACTTACTTGACTTCGGTTTATTTTATTTATAGTAATAGTATTCATATATTTAGCGAACCTTGAACTTCGCGTGGTGAGAAAAAAAATAAAGGGAATTAAAACCACCCATATTCAGTTAAGTAAACATAAAAAAGCGTGAATTTTGGCTCAAATCAAGTCATTCCGTACGTGGAGCAAAACTTTGTCGAAGTTGAGATAGTGTTAACAATAGTGCAAACAGTCTCTAACTGCACATAACTCGTACAAGTTACTGAGAATAACTCAGGTTAACACTATGCCAGAGACAATAAACTAGGTACGTTACGAATACATTTGGGAACTCCACAAATATTATACTTCGGCTGTTATTTACAAACTTCAAACTTAGTATACTTTGTTGTTGGACCAAATATAGATTGACGAAATAAACAGAGCCTTGGGGAAACACACAAACTTAATTGCGTTCGAGAACTCATTTTGAATTCAATATCAAATTTCGAATTGAGGTATTTCATAAACAAATATGACCAAATGTTACCAAATTGGTAACATGTTTTCCTGTAATCTGTACTAATATTATAAAGAGAAAAGATTTGCATTTTTGTCATAATTATTCTTTAAAATTACTGAACCATTTTTAAAACTTATTTCTAGTAGAAAGCTGCGCTTGATCCAGTAGTGCATAAGACTATGACATCACATGACACTATTATGAGTAATGGGCAACTTGCTGTCCGACCATGGACCATGCCCGGGTCGACAACGCGTTGTGTTCCACGCGCGCCTCAAACAGTGTCAGCAAAAATGACAGGGCCCCCTCTAGAGGGCCAAAGCCTGCCGGGGTCGCGGGACTTTCGAATTACCGTGACCCCGGAACGTAAAGGGCTATTGAAGTACACCGTGGATTTTAAAAGATCCATACTAAAAAAAACTAAAGTTTATATAAATTGGTAAGTTATTAAGTACAAGAATTTATGAAGAAATAAAATAAGAATATCATCTTTCATCCATCTTCTCATAAAAGCTCAAATATCCACGACATACTTCTCTATATATTACGTAAATTTAATTTAGATCAATACAGCAGACATCTTACCTAACAGCTAATGATACAGTACATACAACATAATATGAAAAACTAGCACTTTTCCCGCGACTTCGTCCGCGTGGGTTACGTACTTTCCTAATTCCCCCTTTTCACCCCCTTAAAGGTTAAATTTCCAAAAACCCCTTCTTAGTGCTCCCCTACATTATAATAGGAAGCCGCATGCAAAATTTCACATTCCTAGCCCTAGTGGTTTCGGCTGTACGTTGATATGTCAGTCAGTCAGTTCTCCTTTTTTAGGGTTCCGTAGTTAACTAGGAACCCTTATAGTTTCGCCATGTCTGTCTGTCTGTCTGTCCGTCCTCGCTTAATCTCTGTGACCGTTAGCACTAGAAAGCTGAAATTTGGTACCAATATGTATATCAATCACGCCGACAAAGTGCAAAAATAAAAATTGGAAAAAAATGTTTTTTTAGGGTAGCCCCCCTATATGTAAAATAGAAAGTGATTTTTTTTTTAATTTCAACCCTAACGTGTGATATATCGTTGGATAGGTATTTAAAAATGAATAGGGGTTTACTAAGATCATTTTTGATGATGTCAATAGTTTCGGAAATAATTGCTCCTAAAGTCAAAAACAATGTGTCCCCCCCCCTCTAACTTTTGAACCATAAGTTTAGAAAATATGAAAAAAATCTGGAAAGTAGAACTTTATAAGGACTTTCTAGGAAAATTATTTTGAACTTGATGGAAAGAACAGTTTTTGTGCAAAAAAAAACAAGAAGGTGGTACAAAATTCCTGGACTAAGTTTGTAGTATAATCAATTATTTAAGTTTAAAAAAAGGCTATTTGTTAACACTTATTGTAACGGACGGGAAACTACGGAACCCTACACTGAGCGTGGCCTGACACGCTCTTGGCCGGTTTTTTTATATATATAGATAAAGATAAAGATAATAATTATGTCGGACCCACTTACCGATAAAAATGAATCGGTATTGAGTATTGGTCTATTCACTCACGACTGCTAGGTAACGCTGCTATTCGAATAGATTGTTCGATTTAGAGGGTCTATTCGAGTAGACATTCGATTTTATCTCACATTCAAGCAAATATCCAATTACTTAGAGGCAAGCTTTTTCTAAGAAGATGAACGTCGTTACGGTGATAATAAAATGCTATCCCTCAGTGAATACTATTAGGAAAGTGTTGATTTTCATGCAGCAATGTATTGTATCGAATAAATCGTTCGATTTAAGAAGAAATATCAAAACCTACCTACAATCCGAACAATTAAGTATCTACCTACTTGGATTATGTTTTCTTTTATTATTAATATGAACAGAAATTAATGCAAGAAGACAATTTATGATTAAATAAGGTTTTAATTTCTGCTAAAGGTATTTCCTTGTTCTCATAATAAATTCTAGGTGGAATTGTCACAACAATTTAAGTATTTTTTTGCTCACAAAATTCAACAAAGAGAAAATCTTAATATAAAAAAGGCTCATAATTAAAAACACACTTGACAACGTTACCTTGTATCCGTGATATTATAAGTATGACAAAGGTAGGCTAGCTACGGGTTCAAAGTAACCAGAGACTTAAAGTAATAAGGTAGACTGAACCATAATTACGTCACCCTCAAGCATACTCGGTGGAGTAGTTACGTTTTGTTTTTGGACTGTTTTAGTTTTGGATAAGTATTAAGCGTTAAAGTTTAAAAAGTTAAACATCGGTTGAACACTCGTCTAAAAAACTGTCAACTGAGTCCGCGTCACAACTCAAGTCCGCGGCGCTAGCGTCTATGTCATGACATTAAATTGCATTTTAAAAATGTAGTATGTAAGTACCACGTATTTTCCGCTGATCAGTGATGGCGCGGACTCAAAATTTTATTGAAGAGCTTTTTGTTTCGTTTTGTGCTATTGTGTATGTCTGTATGGTTATTAATTAACCGTTACCAACAGGAAAGTACGCAAGTATTATAAATGAATCGCTTTCTCATTCACATTTGATAATTCATGCACGCTAACTTGATATATATATCAACTTTATTTTATAGTATGTACTGTAAATTATATTAATGATTTATATGTATAAATCATTAATATAATTTAATTCAAACTTGACCTTTAAAGTACTACCTACGTATTAAAAAATGCTGAAATCAAGCGAAGATCTAGAAAAACAAACTGAGAAAACTGTTTTAAACTTTTCTGTAGTTCGCTCAGCACAAACAATTTTTTCCTTCCATTTCCCGATCATTATAGAAAAATTTGCGATAGAATCACAAACGAAAACTTTCAGGTACACTTTAAAAAATCATAAAGCGATGTTCAAGAACACCGTTCACGATTTTTACGGTATTTTATATATCGACAATCATTTTTCATGTTATCAGTCTTACGATGGCTATAAAAGTGAAATATCGTTGGGTAACCTAACTATGCCTTTAATGTTACCATAATAATATGTAGTACCAGTCTTCAAATGATACCGATGGTGACGCATCGACTAAACTTAGGAAAATCAATACACAACATGGTACGGTGTAAAGTGGGATATGTTTTGTTGTTGGCGTGTCAAATAATAATGACAAGTTGGAACTTTATTTTTTATTTTGTTTTTTGGTGATCGTGGAACATCAGTTGAAAGCTGCAATCGCCAATGTAGTTTTTTTTGCCAATTATGAAATGTTGAAACTCGGACGATGGAATAAATGCGAGCAAAAAACGCAACCCATATTTACATGTTGCTATTTTTCATTCAACCTAATCGTTGTTAAAGTTGAAAGTTCCATTTGTTTTCGTCCCTACACATCAGTCTGTGTCAGCAAGGAGGTTTTTGTGGTCGTACCTACATTAGCTCCGGGCCTACAAATGTGGGTTTTAGTGGAGCCGTTCAACACTCTGTTGCGGCTAATCACTTTACAAGTTTCGCCTCATTAAGCTGATTGTGAGCCGCTGTAGTTCATAGTTCTGTATGGCAATCGAGCCACTCGCGTACGAACTCAGCGGAATCGATTTTAAACAAAGTCAAACGGGAAATTTTCTTTCTATCCCTGAACATAACTTTTCTATCACACTTTGAAAAGTTTTAAAACTTTTTCTATATACTTGATATCTGTTTCATAGCATGCACAAGAAGGAATTCTTACAAAAGCCATACAGAAAAACAGTCACAAAACAAATGTAAATTCTATGAATAGTTTGTTCTTGTTACCTTATGCGGAAGTCCTTCACTCGCGAATAACTGTTTCCCAAAGCTGAGCACATTATATTTGATGAGAGATAACGAGTGAAACAACCCTTTGCGCGTGAATTGTTACTCAAGAAAAAAGGGGAAAAAAGGTTCTTTCTTACATTAGATACTAAAAGTAGAATACGTTCTTAGAGGGGCGTAGTTAAATCAATTTGGGCGGGTCGCGATACATTCGCTCCGAAGAAATATTCGTTTATTCAACGCCTGACCTTCATGGCTTTTGTTTTCGATCGTGCTCCTTTTAAGGATGTGGCTTCTTAGATCGTGTTACGTGATTTTAAACTTAGTCGCACGAGGATTATTGCTTATTTCTTATCGAATAAATTCCAAGTATCTTCGAAAATGCTCCTACTTTCGCGAGATTTTCCGATTGATTTTTATATAACCTTATAATTTCCTTACCAAATGGCAATGAAGATGAGTGATTTTATTATATTAGTAAAAAAAAGTACTCAATATCTTTTCTATTTCAACTTACAACAACGAATAACCTAGCCTCAATACCTCAGGAAGTCTAGGCCAATACTTTGAACATGAAAGTCAATTTCCTCGGAGCTCTAGGAAAATCCAGGACCGCCCTATTGTACTCGTAAAAGGCCTGTGTGTGAACACTGATAACATTATTTGCACTCTTTATTTCACGGTTGAATAGGGCCCTTTGACGGGACAGATCAACCATTGATGTGAAGTGATGTGGTAAGGAAATCAGTCATACAGACTGACCGTCATGAGATCCATTTTGTTGCCAGCTGGATTTAAAAAAGGCAACGAAGCATGGTTGGAAAACTTTTCAACAAAAAAGGTTAGATCTTATTGGAAATCATTCAAATGTTTTTGTAAACACTTGGGTAATGAGATAGAAAGAGATTTTATTCACGAGATCGGAGATGAAAGTGAAATCGATTTAGCTATTTATGACGGTTGGTCAGTCTTCCGAATTTAAAAATAGACGGTTATATCTTGTGTAAGGTCTACGCAACTACATACGACCTTTTGACGCGGCTCTTTCATTTTCATGCATTAGAGAAATGTAGTACCTTGATTTTTCCGCAAGTCATGAGCGGTGGCGCGGACTCAAGTAGCTTGGACACACATTTGACGTGAGTGGCAATACAACCAATATAAGGTGACATCTTATTCTACTGAAGCTTATTGCAAGGCCAGATCAAGCTCAAAATGCTGCCACTGAATTGACTCATGCATGAGCAAATATTCCAAGATAAGGATAATAATTACGATTGATCAGATTGTAATAATATTCAAACGATCGCAGACAGATTGAAAACCGACTCCAACTTTCTAGGACAGGACTGTTATACTGATAATAATCTTAATTACATTTCTCGTTAAATCATGTCTTACTAATATAAGCTTAATTATCTTAGCAAGCTCTAAACTAGTGAAGTAGGTTTCAATCTTAATATGATAACTGAAAGCTAGACCATTGAATGCCTTACTCAGTAGCCATTCAGTGTGAAATTCGTTAGTGTATATTCAGCTGCAGGGTTTAATTTGCTTTGATTAATGCAATATTGCCACTTCAGAGAGCAGTTAAACATAGTTTACGGATCGTAATTACTACGGTCAAAAGTAAAATAATCGTATTTATCATAATTCTAGTTGTCGGTCATAATAGAAGTTTATGTTCTCTCCCTTAGTAGTTTTTACGACACTTATGGGAAAAGGGGGATAGCCTATCCTTTACCAAAAACTACATGATTAAAACAAAGGGCAAACGGTGTCCCCAAAAGCACAATTTCCAACTAAAGATATTTTTAACATTTTTACCAAAAAATTATGTTGCTCCATCGTGTCGTGTACCAACGGAGAGACTCTTCATACAGATAAAGCCCTCTTTATTGTCTTCTGTAATTGAAAGGTCGGAGGTATTTTCCTCTCCGAGCTTTTAAATGTGTCTCAGCTGGGCCAGCGCTACGTAAAATAGCATTTTTCCCCCTCAATACTTTAGAATTTTGCAATTGTTAACTGTATTCCGTTTATTTCGGGCCAAATTAGTTTTATTGTTGTTCTAATGGCAACTATTAAGGGAAATCAATGTTTATTTGGCTATAAATTGGAGTGAACAATTCGCAAAGTTGAGCACTAAAATCGAGAGTTAAAGCTTCAGTGTTACAACTAGCTTCTGTGTTTCTTTTAGTTTGTTTGAGAGAGTTTCTGGCTTGTTTCCAAGTACTCGCACTGTACTTGAAAGAGTTGTTGAAGTTCTCATTAGCAGGTTGGCTTCGAATTCCTTCTTCCAACAACTTTTTTGTTACCTGGATACTTGCTCTACCATATAATTCACTAATGTATAAACGTAAGTAGGTATGCGCACCTAAGCATAAATCTTCAAAATCACCGTTTTGCTCCCACGCGTAGTTACGTATTAAACATCCAACCATTCTAAACATAAACGGCCGTTTTTGTTACAAATTCACGATTTAGCTAAACAGCTATATTTCAAGTGTTGACAATGTGTTATAAAATTACGTTATTGCCTTTTCTACAGTAATTACAGACCACATTTTGTATTTTTGATTCTATTTACGAGTTATGGCATTTTTTCGATTGGCGGCGCTAGTGGACTGTAAGAGGCCTCTTAAAGGATTTTTCATAACGTTCATTCTGAATTCTTAGGAGTCTCGCCGTCTCATATTCCAGACAATATTTCAAAAACATGTTCACAAAGTAGACTTTACTTGTGAATGTCAACAGTCAGGTTATGTTAAACGTTTTAACATCCGTACCCATGTTATGGCATTTTTTATTGTTCCAACGTGACAGTTGATAACAACATTTTGTTCAGCCTGCAGCCATTTTTATTCGTGCTTTAAAATTACCTTTAACCAGAGCATATTTTAATAGACAGTAAAAATATGCTTTTTCTCCTTCTGAAAGGCTCTTGTAGACAGATTCAGTTGTTCTTCAAATGATGCTAATCTTCATTTCGTTTACTTCCATTCTCAATTTTTGTTACCCAAACTCGGTTCATTTGAAAGGTAGGTAACTGATATTTTCTTATGTTTTTATAGGTTTTATGTTCTTCTTACATTTCAGAGAAATAATCTCACTATTAAGGTATTATTTCATGATGAACATCACAATTTTATTTATTACTAGCTGTACCCTGCCCCGCTTCGCTGTGGCACAAAAACTGTTTTTTCAACAAAAAAAAAATAGATAAAAACAATCCTTGATGCGGATTATATATCATGCTATAATTTCTTCTTTATGTGACTGCGTCATTACGACTGCGGTTGTCAGCGAGTGTTATCCTCGCTTCCAGTAGATGGCGCGGTCACTGGTACAGAGCTGATCGTTAAAAAAACTGTTTTTTTGCGGTTGCGGACATGTGACTGATGCAAAAAATAGATAAAAACAATCCTTGATGCGGATTACATATCATGCTAAAGTTTCAGCTCAATCAGTGCAGTACTTTTTGAGTTTTTAAAGGATACACAAACCAACATAACATTTTTATATATATTTTTTATATATATAGATTATACTAAGGAGTTAATAACATACTGAAAAACTTTTTTTTATCAAGCAAAACTTTTTATAAAATTATTTTAAGAAATAAATAGTGAAAATAGAAATCCATTCATTGAATGAGGTAAGATATAATGACGTGGGTGGTTTACCCTCATAAAATGGACTCGCAAAAGGGAATCTTAGTGACGTGAAAGGTCATATTTCTTTATGTTAAACGTCTTCTTCATTATCTACACCTAAGCTTTACCAAAAGACATTCATATTTCTAACATCTAATCATGATTAACCTTTGTGCTCCAGGGATTTTCTTTTTTCTCCTACATTTAAGGGACAATTGACTTAACCTTTACTTGAGCTAAAAATAAACTAACATGAGGCAGTAGAGATTTTTCCTTACAGATATGTCACCCGAACATAGTCGACATTGTGACGATTCTATCGCATTATTTGGGGACTCTTATGACATAGCTTTTGATTGATTAGACAGCGCATTGGCTTGTATGAATTCATTGATACTTAACACCGCGTGGCCGATTCTCTTACCGCTCTCCGTGCGACTCACCAGTCATACATTATCTTAGCCGCTTCCGGTTAACCGCGCGGTCGAGCGGTGTCTTGTAAGAAACGCCTAAAGTACCACACACCCCCATTACGTCAGACGTACTATCTGCCTTAAAGGCGCCTTCAGAGTGGCGTCAGTCTGAAGGCGCCTTTCAGGCTTTTGATAAGTTCAAGTACTTACAACAGCCTCATCAAATTTAACTCGGTTAACGGTTGCAAAGGGTTGAAAATGTTAACTATTTCATTAGTAGTGTTTTGACATCTAATAAACAGTAATTAATTTTTGTAGCCTCTGTTTTTTGCTAGTCTTTTGTTTGCCAGTTTTACAGGCTAGCTTAAACTATCCTTAAAATGTTTAATATTTATTTTTATTTTATTTTATTTATTTTAGGAAAACTTACAGCTAAACAGATACAGTAAATAACAGTATAGAAGAAATAAGGCCAATTTTATCATTAATTTGATCATTAATTTGCCACTGGACCCTATCAATATTAACAATTTGCCTCTTTTGTCCCCAGCGAGCGACCTAGAGTCAATACGAGCGCTTTTCAATGAAAAGGAGAAGGAGCTATCAGTGGCGGTGGCCAAGGTGGAGGAGCTGACACGGCAGCTCGAGGAGTTAAGGAGAGGAAGGGTGCAGCCCGCGCCCCCATCTGCTCATGAGCTGGACAAGCTGCGCCGGGAGTTAATGGTGAGTTCTGAAGTAAGCTGGATACTATATTTTTTTTATTTGCTTTTTTTTGGGAAGAGCTTTTTTACCTAGAATTTTTCGGACCTCTGTGAATTTGGTGTCTACTGCTGAATAATACGTTGGCGTTTTTTTCAATGCCGTGGTGGTTTAAAAACATATTTTGGTTTTTTTGTTACCTATCGTATAAAGTAAAGAATAATGTATCAGCCCGCAGTCTCGATTATCCGCTGTTGACAACAGCCTCCAAAATTACACAGGCCTCAAACATAACTGACTAAATGTAGATGTAATAAAGGTTACACCTCTGCCCATTGCCTAACCCTTAAGGGAATACTGGCGTCAAGTTATCATGTTCATTTTAATTAGGTTTCGTGAAGATACATTAACAAACTTTAGATTGCCAGGCTTAAGGTGTCCCTGACACAATCCCCGATCATGATAGCATCATAACAAGATGGCCGTTACGGTTGACAGGCAAATAGGGATCATCACAACTATCCTTGCTTGTATTGGGCTATTATTATTATCCAGACAGCTTTTACGACATTCGTGAGAAGGGTTGATGTGATATTCTCGTATGTAGCCGAAAACACGGTAATACGGTTATTGGAGGAACGTACGCCCCCTCCTGAATAGGTATGTGCGAGGTATTGTGAGGATCGACTTAATATCGTTTCTTTCGTCTTGTCAGGAATTGTCACTGATAACATACCACAGAATGACTCTGACAGCATACGAGGATTTAGACTGCTTGCCTCCACCTGGACAGAGACAGAGAAATATTAACCAAAATAGAATTGCATTCATCTCCGCTCCTCTTCAGTGGTCAATATTCCTCCGCTTCTGTGGACAGGCAGCATTTGTTGCGAAATGCACCCTATTGTAAGAATAATAATTTGTCTAAAGAGAATGTTATCTTGACTAATAAATAGGTATCATTTAAATCTTTTAATGTCAGCTTTTACTAAGTTACATGCATAAACCTACCCCGTTTATTCATATAAAAATTCAAATATTTGGATCCAAGCGGGAATCATAACTAGCAAGCCGTAAAGGCGCCAATTAGCAAACGAGCTAAGTGGTCAAAGAACATGATAATAACCTGCAGGGCGACTCTTCCATGTTCCTTAATACTACATATTACATTACCTGCTACCGTCCTATATTTTCCATAAATGTAATATTAAACAGGTGATACACCACATCTGTTAAACTTTCCCAGATCATTCAACTTTCTTTCAACTTAAAACAATTTAGTCTCTAAATTATTAAGAACAATGATATATTTATAAGCTCTTTATAAACTTGACTTATTGCTTCCCTTTCTTTGAAGGGCAGGGGTAGGACGCAAAGTTCCGACAGCGGTTTATATCTTAATTAATAAACGATGATAATAACCGCATGCCTGAGTTTTGGTTAAGAAAGTCTCGGAAAGAAAATAAGCAGTGACCTTTGAAGTGTTCCCTTGGATGTCTTGTTATTGTTTGTCTTTATTTCCAAGGCATTTATTAAGATATACAGGATTATTTGTAAAATATTAACAACCTTTCATGGGCAAAATGGTTATGAACAACTTTTACTATAAAGCCAACCCTGAAACATAAAAAAAAATTGTGGCTCTCGGGGACTACCGCGGTAAAGCTTTTGCATAGCATTTTTTATCAACTTCTGCAATTATAATTATTAATTTATTTTATTTATAAAAAAAGAAAAATAAATCGCCGACCGCAAATATTTAACGAGAATTTCATCCCATCATTTCTCTATGGGAAGTTACTCTACTAATTAGACTATGGTCAGCCACGTCAATCAAGTGAAACGTCAAGAAAAATAATCATTCATTCAACATTTATTCATTCACGTTGACATGACATATGTGGTAGGTTAATTTTCGTTACGGAATTTCTTGATACGGTCGCCGCGTTTAAAGCCCACGATAAAAGCTATGCAATAGCTTAAACATCTGGTGTTTTATGCATTGTCAACGGAAAAAATATTCCAATATTGTATGAAACACGATCACGAACATTTCAGAAGTACTTTCAGCCTATGAAATATTGTTTATGTTCTACAATTTCTAAAATGTGCCGTTATAACACAACTTGTAGGTTTAACGATTGATGAAACTGAGCATTAAAAAATATGAGATTAATCTTTTTAACTACTATTTCACTTACTTCAACTAGAGTATTTTTGGTACCTTTCGAATTTATTTACTTATTATATACTACGACTTAACAAAAAAGGAGAACCCCACATCAGGTAAACTTTCGTACAAGTCCTGTAACTGAAGCCAAGAACTGCAAATTAACTTTCAGGGCATCCTTAGTCACAATTCCGCCCCTTGTCAGTTATTGCATTTGAAGGCGGATAAAATTGTAATCAGGGCAATGTCAAAATTATTAGGTACTGTTTCAAAAAATATATCCCACCAGTCGATAATCGATTTTATGTATCGTTTTAGCGGGCCGATTTAAAAATTGAATAAATTAGTCGCAGAGTGGATCCTCTATTATGAATTTTATAAAACAATAATTTTAAAGACGAGATTTTTAGGTCCCGGTATATGCTTCCAATTTAGTTTATAAACCCTTAACCTACACTCACACACCATTATTTTCAATAGATAATACTTACCTTATTAAGGGCCTATGTATATAACAGCGAGTGATTAAGCATATTCTTCAAACATTGATAGATTGCTATCTTGGTGGACGTTAGTATACGAATCAATCAATCGCACGAGAATAGAACAGAGGCCGACTTTTTCAAAAAGGTTATGGTGATTGATTTCTTGTTTCTTTATTGAGTGATCTTATAACCTGAATTCGATAATGCGACCCTTTTTATCATCTTCGAGATGGGTTCCAGATATGCTTTAAACTATTTTTGAATATGTAACTATGCTGCGATACCAGAACCTATGCTGTTTGTTTTTGCAGTGATTATGTGCATCACTTAAGATAAATCAACCTATAAAATTGAAGTCGTTGAAAATATTTAAGTGCAAATAACACATCAATCTACCTCAATCTGTCCAATTGATTGAATAGATTTTCAACTTTATCATAAAAAGAGATGGTTCATGTTCGATTGAGAAATTTTTAAAGTTTGGAAACGGTTAACGTGCTATCTTAGTCTGTCCAAAAATATTTAAAGTATCATATAGTAAGTAATGCAATGGCTGGTAACCCTAATAACAAATATAAGTTTTTTTTTAAATTAAACTGAATAGTTAATATCAGTCTTCAAATTTTCGAAAACACTGGAATTGTGCCACATATAACGTCACCTACTTCATAATTTAACCTCATTCTTATTTCAACACTTACCAGTTTACGTGTCAAAAAGAATGTCTTTGACGGCCACTAGCGTCATAGTTGCCCTAACAATATGATAAAGGCGATGATCCCATTCACCTGGTAGATACCTTGGATAGCTAACGACACCGCTAACACGCCAGTGACGGGACACAGTAATATTTGTAGAGAGAGTGACCAGCCAACTAGGTTGCGGGCATTCGGCCGGTTGAACTCGCGTCTTGGACTTGATAGTTGGGCGACTATTCTGGTTGTCATTTGTTTATCCATTTCCTTTTTTTTGTGCGTGTTTTTACACTGATGTTAGTTAGTGGCCAGCATTACTTGATCGTGAGAGTCACGGGCAACTGATGGATGTAAGTGGCAATTAGTAACTCGGCGTGACTGTCTAAGGGGCATGCTTATGTTCAGTTGTGGACGTCTTCCGACTGCAGTTGATGATTACTTGATCCACTTTCCCTTATTCTGCTGTCTAAAATGGGTCATGTAATAAATGGAACTGACAGTATTTCATCAAATTCACTAGTTGGCCAGGTAAACTTGCGTTTGAAAGTTTTTGAAGTGAAAACTTCTTTAGCGGCGTTGAGCACTTTTCTGTAATGGGTATAAAATCTTAAACTCGCGTCAGGACACGTGACCCTGACCGAAAAAGCGTAGGACGGCGCAGGGCGCTTGCGTGAATGTTCGTGTGACTTTATTACTTTTAAAGAAGTTTGTATGCTGGATACATTCGTTGCTAGGTAACATTGTTTATAAAAGATGTACGTCACATTGGAAAATTATTGAAATAAAAAGTCAACCATTTTTGCGAGTTTTACTAAAATCTGTTCACAAGATATTTCCAACAATTACTATTCAAGTTTTCACTTCTGCCGGCACTCCCAGAGTGCAACCCGTCGTTTTTTTTATGAAGATATCGGTAAATATTTATCACCAGCATCACTTTTTATATTATGTACACTAGTTTAGTTTTTACTTGGTTGATCTTTTTATCTGCTCAGCCTTACCTAGAAATGTTTGTAGTGTGAAATCTTGTACAACTGCAATGTGAGTATTTTCCTGTTTGAAGAAGAATCATTCTTCTTAGAACTGACACTAACCGAGTGTAAATAGTTTTCCTTGCATTTCATTTTCCGCGAACCTACCAACCTGATCACATTGTATTGTTCAGCAGAACTAATAAAAAAAGAGAATACAATTTACTAATAATACAGCTATTTATAGCTATTTATATGAACCCGAGATTCGAGAATAGTCACCGTGTATGAGACGACATAAAACTCGCGCGACTGCCTCGGATGTATTGCCAGAGAAACAATATTGAATTCGTCAAACTGGAATAATGAGACATGCGTCTAACAAGACTCTTGGTCTCCGTATATTTTCTGAAGACGTAAAAACATCCGACGCCTACTATATTACAGAGAGAAATAATAATGTATGTTCTGTCGGATAACAGGGAAAATAAAAGGTTATATTGGTATATTTTTACCCTAGTTAATCTCGTAAACGGGTTAAATTGACAGTTGGTACGCCTTGACAGCTGTTTATACAGAGTAAACAAATCAAGACACAGAAAACAAGAGGATTCTATTGAGCATGACACTGAATACAAGACACGGCGACGTTCAGTCAACACAAGCCAGATTTATATATAAGAATAATACTAAGCAATAATTTACACTAATAGAGCCACAATTAATTAAAATTATTTCGAGTTAGAGAAACATGCAACCAGAGCCGTATTATCCAATGGGCACTTTCGGTAGGCACTTGCACCGCTATCGTTAAGGGCCCCAGGGATCCTTGAGCATCATAGCAGTAACTACCGCTATTTTAGAAAACTTAACTTATCGCTTTCGTATCCTGTAATTATTATGTTTATTTAGCGTTTTTTTCTAAAAAAGACGACAGCCGCTATATTTTTCTGGAAACAGTCCAAAGAAAACCTATCGTAGGTATCCAAGGTGGTGTAGACTAGTAGGGCTCCATTGCCAGAAAGTGCCGACAGCCTCAATAGTTTAAAAACAGCCCTGTGTGCAACTATAAACTTTCCGCCAAGCGAAACCAAACTGTAATTACAAATGCACAGCCCAGTCTATCAACACATACATGCTATAAATGACATGCATATTAATTAAGTAGACATCTAAATATTTTGACCATGATACTAATCTATGATAGGGATAGAGTGTGAACGTATACACAACACGTAATTAGGTAGGCGATACATGTTGGACTCAGGGTTGTATTAGTTACGTTGTGAAGGATAAATAGGGCTTTGAAACTTTCGTGCGGTAGACAAACTAAAAAAGAGAAGTTTTTCCGTTACTGTATTGAAAAGTTCCGGTATTTGGAATAGTCGAACTACAAGATGTAGGTAACATAAATACCGAGAAATCGCTATTCCTTTTCGTGAGCGAAATATTCAGATTACATTTGACTAGTATGTAGCAACCTTCGCATGACATCTCTATCGTTGAAAACCAATTGTTCAATAACTTATTAAATTCACGACTGGGTGATTTTTTATATGGATTTTGTTACTTATTGTTAATTAGACCATTCATTTAAATGTTTTCATAATCAATAAAAGTAGGTAGGTACCAAATACCAAGTGGGGAGTTAGTATAATATCCCATGATATTGTACTATCTACCGTAGACTGCACGTAACTGCAAGGTGATTCGACGAGACATGGCCGGACCAGCATGTCGCGTGTCGGATCAAGCAACTGAAAGTTTTTCAATTACTGAACTTTATAATATGGTTCCTGCATTTTCCTAGAGCAGTCTATTTTAAACTTAAATATTATCAGCTGCAAAAAAAGGGATGCGACATTCGCTATAAAACTGGCAAAAGTTTTAAATTTTATAAAGGATTTTGGAACCATTCTGTACAGTCTCTATTTTTTATGTTTTTTCTTAGTATGTTATTGTGATAGTAACTGGAGATGTCGAATTCCCAAAACTTATCGAATGAACCAAGTTTCCCTTTGAAAAGAAGTTTCCAGAATAGTTTTCGTGAACATTTTCATTATGTAACTGCTATAGAAAAACTCAACAACCCTACAGGTAACTACGAGTACAACTAAACCCACGTCACCGGACTAATTTCGCTAGTGAGTCTAATGCCAACATTTTGATTCAGTCCAATTTGACAATTTAGTTACCGACGCGGCATTCAACCAGCCTAGTGTTCATCCGTTGACCTTAGAAAAAAAAAACTTACAGTGTAGTGAATTATTAATGGACCAGTGAACGTTTAAACTAAGTGTTGTGAAGTGACTGAAATACCTTTAATACAACAAGTGGGTCGAGGGCGAGAGGTCGGTATTAGAGTAAATCAAGTTAGTCTGCCAGTACCCGTTTCAATTTGTGTCGTTTATTTCGTAAACTGAACCTTTTTCTGTCTTTTTTCGAGTTCTATGTTATTTATGCAATGTGGATCGGATTTCAATGAACAGTATATTGTGATAAATAGGTAATCTTTGACTTACATAAACTGATTTAGAAAAAATCGAGTATCATAAACTAATGTTTATTATGATATAGGTGCTTATAGTTGTTTTTATTCGTTAGGTATAACAAAACCCAGTTTATTTTCAATATGACTTTGATGACATAGTTGTTTCAGTATTATTACAGGCTAAACGTACAAAATAAAAATAACAATTGTAAGCACTCATTAAATTCACTTAAATTATAAAGGTATGTTGGTTTACGATACCTAGTTTATGATCTATAAAACGTAGAAATACCTATCAATTCAAATACTCATAAAACCGAATTACAGGTGCCTAGCCATCTAAAGTACAATTCCCAATGTCCCTTTATAGTAATTACAACGGACTTCCTCTAGACAATATCCGGATAATTCGGATATTTCGGATTAATATCCGTACTTAGGATCGTACCTAACTAAATGTTCGCTCATTGTCTGAATTTACGTTGTCAATCTACAGAATTACCTGTCTGATGAGGCCTTTAGCATTTAAGCTACCTACCATAGATACCTTCCTCTAGAATTGAGTTAAAATGTGTGTAAAGAAGGAATTTAACTTAATTACTGAAAAAAGTAGAGTTGAAATGGAAAATCGAGTCCACATTTTTTTTCGTTGAGTCAATAGAGCTGGCGACGTGAATCGTAAGGGATTGTGATTTAATTCAGATTCCGTACGTAACCACTGTCGTTTTCGAAAATCTAAGTATTCGTTTAATGCTAAGAAAATAGAAAAGTACATTGAAATCGATATTTTGAAATGAAACCGAGAAAATTGAGTCTTGATATTTAGTGAAGTTGAAACTTACGTCCTGGTTTATTTTTATATTAAAAAGAACAGCATTTTGCAAATACGTAAGGACAAAAATAAAACAAGTAAATAACATTTAACTTACCAAATTCAAGATAACTTACCGTCATATCACAATTAGTTAAACATCTGTTGAACACTTGTCTAATGAGTGTAACTGAAAAACAACCAATGTCGTTTTGCAGTTGACAGTATTTTTAGACAAGTGTTCAACAGATGTTTAACATTTTTTATGGTAAGACGTAGAAGTACGTAGAAGTTAGAATTCTATAAAAGTTGAAATTGAAACTCTTACTTACACACAATGATAAAGATCTATCACTGACTTTAGACTGTTCAAATGACAGCCAGAGTTTACTAAGCACCTCATATATACTTTACGAAATATAGGAGCTGCAAATGTATTATTAAGTTCCCAAAGAGTCCCCACTGAGTGCCTGAGACCCTAATTTTCATAATTAATTCTATTTAAAGAACTGAAGAGGCTTTTTTGTAATTATAATGACAGATTTTTAAGTCCTTGTTTTTGGAGAAAAAGTGTTAAAGATTTCAGTGGAGTGGTCAAATATTCCAAGCTTATGATATGAGGGTTTTCGATTCTATGTGTATACACACCCACGATACAGGCGAAATTCCTAATGTTGGGGCAACCTTTCTTACGTAACCACAAACTAAGTCTCTATTCAATTTTATAATCACCTGTTATGACTAAAAAAAATGTATCATCCATTCTTTTGAATCGTTTCTTCCCTTCAATGCAGGTATAAGTATTATACCACCTACGTTTCGTTGCAAAAAAAAAAATACCAATAACATAACAATGGACAGGGTTAGGTTGGGCGAAGTAATAAAAAGTATGGCATTCAGAATCAGCTGTTTATTTTCCCACGCGACTGTAAATTGTTGATCAATATCGTTCGATCATTACCTATTTTGTATGGATGACCTAGCGACCACAAGTTAAAGGGCCAAACAAAATAAATGACAACAGGGCTGTTGTTGATAAAGTATTTTTGATAAGGTTTTCGATAGCAGTCTTTCACTTGATATACTAGCCATAAAGCCATCACATCAAAATTAATTCATTGACTACATATGATAAAACTATAAATAAAAACGATGACGTGTTGCGTTAAGGACGAAAATTGAATAAAACAATTAATTGATAGTACCACCTAGATGTACCACCATCAGCAGATATCTACAATAACTTGGAACCTTATTGCTCAATTCCTTGTCTGGACTCGCCATAACTTTGTGACCTCAAACCACAGACTTGAGTTGTCTACTCATGTGCATAAATGTTAAACTAAAGCCCAGATTAACTGAGAAAATCACTGATCTGCTGCCTACCCAACCGAATAACTCAAAACTCAGTGCACAAAGCCATAAAAAATGAAAATAAATAAACCGCGATTGTTTTTAGTCTTCCAAGTTGTTTGGTTTTTCTCTTCGTTAAACTCTTATATGAAACGAAAAATACAAATTGCTCTTAATGTTGACCAGAAAAACCATTGACATGGAAAAAGTCATCCACATGGAATTGATTCAGTTCAAGAATGGAATCGTGGTTAGATAAATCAGGGGTATAATGATTTAGACTGATCCCAGTGTGAAATAAGATTAGAGTGACTTTTTGTTATCCTCGTTTTATATTTTCTGGGCAAAATATTACAAATTTTATACCAAAAATATTCATCACCATCATCATGTTCTTTCTTAGCTTTCATCAGAACTACCTACTAAAACGGATTTCAATCGAAGTAGATAGAATTTCCAAACTTTTATTACATAGCGACTAAAGTAGGTTCAATTCAAGGTATAATACATTGAAGCCTTTGTGACACACAGACGCGACGTGGCGAATGCGAAGCGTGACGTTTTTATTTGTAATGTATGGAATTGTTTGAATCCAGTCACATAGAACAGCGAAAGCGATCCGATAGCGTGACAGAACTATCGGACTGACGTCTCGCTTCGGTTCGGTATCACCTCGGACTCGCTTCGCTTTCGCCTGTCTGTTTAACAAAGGCATTATGTCGAAAATAGGTACCTATACCACAGAAATCGGGAACTTTACTAATCCTACTGAGTCAGTCGTAAAATGTCTCAATTTATTTAATAGCTATCGAGAATTAGGTCGCCATGCCCATTTTCAGTCCGATGTACCTTTAACCATAAACAAGGTTAATCAATGAAGTACATTCTACTTTCTATATTCTATTTGTCGCTGGTGGCTAGGTAAATCACGCTAAAAGCCAGTTTTCCCTAGAGATTGTCGACTGCAGTGTAATTTACCCGCATTTCAAATGAGCCAACGTAGATTTCTTTGAAATAAGCTCATATTAAGGTTAATTATATGCTTAGCTAGGTAGTACGTTCTTTATGTGAGTACTAATTTTCCTTTAGAACGATTTAACCACCAGCCATACTTTTGTAATTTTAAAGTAGAAAAAATGAGTATGAGTTACTTTACATCAAAGCTTGTCGCATTGACATGAGTTTTTTTTTTCATAAAAAGTATCTGAATCTTTCTATTACTTAAAAGAAGCGCCAAATCAGTAGGTTCTTAAAAAAAAGAACACTCTGGCCGTGACAAAGCAAAGTATAATCATAGGCTGTTCCACTATCATCAAAGATCACCACAGTAATTCACGCCAGCAGTAAAAGTCAACTGTGGGAACAGTCAGTTGCGTGCTCTATTAGAGTACCATTTACAGTTATTAGGTAGGAGCTTTACCTATATTCTGCTTTAATAGCCCGACATTAAAACGTAGTACAGTAAGTAGGACGTCGTAATATTATATTGATTAATAATACACTAGGCATTATACATTCTTTAATTACCTTGGCCCTTAATTTTTACATAATCAAAACTTGTCTTTATTTTTACGACAGTTTTAAATCTACTGCCTATTATATCGTTTTGGCGCCAATTTTTTAAAATATTTTTGATATGACTTCTGGGCCTTTGTGTGTGTTTTTTTTTTTGACGCTAGTTAGACCAAAAATGGTTCAAGAACAAACCTTGTTATTTACGATTCAAAATTCTTTATGCTTGCAACATGACACTATGCAAAGTTTTTTTTTTCAGTACCGCAACAAGCTGAACGAGCAACAGAACGGCAGGCTGTCGGCGCAGCGGGCGGCGCTGGGCGCGCGGCAGGAGGAGATGCGAAGCATCGACCGCCGCGTCTCCGAACTGCAAGCGCGACTGCTCAGAAAGAGGGCATTGAACAGGCAGCTAGCAGCCGCTCATCGACAACCGCAGCAGCAGAGGTTAGTACTTTTACTGATGATTTTATTATGTCGGCTATTGATAATCTTGTTTAAATATCGAATATCTGTTTCCAAGGCTCCTGATGATGATAATTTCTATCAATTTATAGAATAGTACATGTGTGCTTACTTTACAAAAATTGAAGTCGCAGCGACGTTAGGGGCAGTGCACACTGAGACGCAACGCGACACGAAGTGACCCGACAATACTAGAAACGTATCTTTATAAGTGGTAAATAAACTTAGATTTTGAGGCGCGCTAAAATGTGTGCGCAACTTCAACGTCGTGTCGTGTATTGTCCCTAAATCGTCATAACCTTAAAAATTAGTCAATTATTAAATTAAGTCAATTTATGCAAGTACCATACCTACTTCAATAACTAGAAAAAATATAGAAGTTCATAAAACCGTCACTTCTCGGTGAATGTAGTTCCGTCGCTGTAGGTGCGGAATAATAGAGACTGGAATCACAATAGACAAATTAAATTTTATTAAATCAAGAAAGTTACCTTCGTTCTTCATTACGTAAGTCAGTGTCAAGCAGCTAATTTGTAGAGAACAGAAATTAAAAAATTATAATCAATTTTATGATTTTCAGGACGACAAATCCTACGCCCTTGCAACAGTTGCCCAGCTATCCTGCTGGTAACACCGGAGTAAACAGTCAACCAAAGAACCAACAAGCTCGAGGAAATGTTGCTGCTGTCGAACCTTATAATCACGTACCCCATGCGCAGAGCGTTAGTCATAATGCTAATTTCCAGGTAATTTTAACACTTTCTTCAAAAAAATAACATGAAACCTTCACATTCATGAATTTCATTAATAATCTGCATTTAATCTGTATTCGATACACAAAGGCCCAGTAGTCATACCAAAAATTTACCTAATAAAAAGATCTTAACTTTGACATTGACAGCTGTGACCGCAAAAAATAATTGTCAAAAATTCTTAAAATCATTCGGCGGGAAAATGTTAATTTCAAGTTTATTTCTGGTTTACTAATATCATTTTTATAATAATTTGTAGGCGATGAAGCAGAATGTAATACAAAACAACGTGCCATTAAAACAACACACACAAAGCGACAACATTCAGAGTCATCTAACGCAGGAAGCGCATTACTTACAGCAGAAACAAATCATCAATCCCTTGTTCAATGGCTACACTCATTCGCAGGGGCTCCAAGAGAACCAATATCAGGGGCAGTATCCAAACAAACATGAGAACTTTAGTCACGTCCAGCAAGGCATTGGGAACACGTACGATCAGAAATCAATGCTGGATCAAAACAAATACATGGATTACTTAAAACAACCGCAGTATAGTCCAAACAGCACCAGCAGTTCTAACAGCAACCAAACTAACAAAGATCTGAAAATAAACGAACAAGAATTCCTCCCAGAATTTGCTGCAAGCAAGTCAGATTCCAAATATCAAACATTGCCTTACAACACGAAATTCCCTCAAAGTACAAATGGGAAATTAAAACCTGAAGTCAATGGTAAGAGCAACGAAAACCAAGACGCGAAAAATGCGATCAACGTTAATCACATGACTGTACATTCAACACCACTGTCTGTTGTGAATAAAAGTCTAGCGACACCTCTAAGTCAAACGGAAACTACATATCAGCAAGAAAATACATATCAGTTGCAAAAATCCGACTCTTCAAGTAGATGTAATCAGGAAGGGAAGGAGAACCATGCATATCCGCAGAGTAGGCTAAGTCAGAGTAATAGTCAGAACAACGAATCTTCTAAAGGCAATGGGAAAGGCCAGCCAGCGTTGAAAGGCAGCTCACCAAGTTTGGGTTCCAGCACAACAACTGCTAGCAGTTCTATTGGTTTTGGGGTGAGTTCCTACTTTATAAATATTTTTTTTTTATTAATTAACCAGTAACTAAGGGAATTTTTTTCCAAGATCTATAAATTTTTTTCCAAGATCTATACAATGGATCTGATTTTTATTGTAAATTAACATTCAAGGACATAAAATAACTACATATTTGATTGGCTGTAATGGAAATGTTAGAAGCAGTCTTAATTATTGTCATTTGCAATGCAGACATGTTTTGTCTATTTTTAGTTTAATATGATTTATTTTTAGCTGTGTACAATGGGTGATTTATTGTTAAGCAAAAGTATAATTTTCCTATTTTATGAGATAGCTGTGTACAAAAGCAATTGATATTTTGGGATTTGAATATAAATTGACAGACAATTTGCTTAACAATTAATTCCCCTGATTTCACTTGTGTTAACCTACACACCTCATGTTTTCATCAACCACTGTTATTTTTCCACACAAAGCTTGTATCAGTTGCTGCACACCATCACACATCACCTGTAAATATCATCATCATTCATTCATTCCAGAAGCCCGTATCGAGTGTAGCACCCACATCAGTTCAGGTCTCGAGTGGGAAACCGTCACCCATATACCAGACATCCTCCACAAAGATTCAACCGGTCCAGCCACAGACCGTTCAGACCCAAAGCATCACTGTTTCATCATCAAATCATGTAGCTAGTAATGTGGTGACCTCCCAACCCCAGATCGTTAGGAACACGGCGTCAGGACTGTCAAGTACGGGCAGTTCGTTCGCCGGGCAGAATGCATCGTCACAGAGTATCCTGTTATCACCGCCACAGAGTGCCAGTACGCCGCTCTCAACGCCTGATGTTAGTGGTACAGACAAATCACCCAAACCGGCCCTACCTCCAAAGCCAACTATCAAGGTATGTAGGCACTGTGCTCACTTGTAATCCAAATTGTCACTCATGTTTAATAAATAGTCATTGCCAAAGTTTTTTAACTATAATTTGTCAAATGTTTGCACTTTTGTTATTAATTCGATTATCAATCCTCTCAGCATTTATTAAAATAGTTTTTTTTTAACGCAATCACTTCTCTCATTCCAGACACCACCTAGACAGTCGGTAAACACCGATGTTGGTTACAACCAATCAACTGAAATGCCCACCATACCCTTGCCTTCAGACCTGTCAAATGACAGTGAACAACAAAGCCAGAAAGAATCAGTCAGCAGTACAAGTAGTAATGAAATGATAATTAAAGCACGCCCACTAACTATAAGAAAACCACCGATGAGCGAACAGCCCAAACTTAGAAACGTTAGCAATGCTAAAAACGGAATAAGTGTCAGTATAAACAGGCGTATAGAAATGCCACCAGCTTTCTTATTCCCTGAAATGGATCATTTAGTCGATTCTATGCCTAATGAGAACGGCCTAAAGGAGAAGAAGCAAAAAGACGAGGTTGATAGGGCGTTAAATAATAATAACATATCAATAGGACAGGAAGATAGTAAGGATATCGTAGTGTCAGATATAACGGAGCAGATCAGCTCAGTAGACTTGAACGGTCAGGATTCTCAGGGCACTGAGAATGTTCTGAGGCGGAAGAAGGGTAACTTGAAGCAAGGCGGCAAGGCTCCGCTGGCGAGGCGAGTGAGCTTCGATCCCCTCGCGCTGCTGTTGGATGCCAGTTTAGAAGGCGAGTTAGAACTCGTTAAGAAAACGGCAACACAGGTATGTAACATTTTTTAAATTTATAATGGTCTAAATAAAATATCAAACAAATTGTGAACCTCCTCTTTTTTTGAAGTTGGTTAAATAGAGCTATCAGTAGCACTTTTTTCCCCCAACGATATTGTGCCGCCTTATGTATTGCCTGAGAGCTGAGAAATCAAAGTTCAAAGATGTTTTTTGAGTGACGAAAAATTCAGTTGAGAGCGGGCCTTACTAATTAGGCCATCGCAACCACCAATCTCGAAGCTGAATTGGTCATGCCCTTGTTTTTTTAAACGCTTTACACGTTCGTTGTTCCTCAAAAAATATTTTACGACGATACGACGCACGGTGGGCTGAAATCAAGCTCTAATGGACTTAGGGATTCACGAAAATTGATAAGCAATTAAAAAAAAAATAAAGACGGCTTGGTGATCTACCACTAAATACAAGAAATTTTTCTTCTGCGATTTTTGTATATACTTAATATTTTAAAAGTTATAACGATTTGAATTTATTTTTGTATGGAGAAATTTGATTTTATATGAATAACTTTTAATTCTCAAGAGTTCTCAAATAACCGCTTTCGGTATTCGATTGCGCTATTTTTTAGGCAAATTATCCGATATAGCACTTGCTTCGATTTTCTTCGATTTTGGAGAAAATTGTTTTTCATTCCCTTTTCCACACCACCTTTGAGGTAGAGAACTAAGCGCGTTTTTTTTTATCAGTGGTGTCTCCAGGAGGCCTAATCCACTCATACGCACACTCACAAACTCACTCACAAACACACGCACTCACAAAATTATCACTTAGACAATTTCATCAGATTCAGATTCGTTCTCTAAATGTTCCACATTAACAAATTTTCCCGCTCATCATCTTCAAATGTTGTAGATAAAAGAAGCATGGCTTTCGCTTCTTCTGAAAATGGTTTGTGTTTCCGTATCATTTTATGACGTTTTGATGATATATACTAACTGGGTCTGAACTAATTATTAAATTATTTAAAATATCCTCATTATTAGCTCTTCTGCAGACTTTCCTTGAATGGTGTTGGCGATATCGCCTAAAGTCTTTATTTCTAGATTCAGCCGCTTCTTCATTAATCGCTAATTTCTGTTTCCTTCAATTCATTTATCTCCGTTTCAATTTCGGTTTTCTCTCTTAAAATCGTTGATTTATTCTCTTTTTCAAACTTGAAAAATATTGGACGACACCAATATGAAGAATTTGGTGAGTCGTTTTCCCAGATAATTTGTTCCTCAGAAATAATTTTTATTGGTACTGAACTACCCATAAAAATACTTGAATCATATGTCGAAGCACTGTCCAATTTGTCCTCCGTTGTCATTTTTTGCTTATAGTTTGCTTGATTCGAGGCACCATCCATTCCCCATTTGCTTATCATTGTCATCTCCTTAAAGTCTGTGCTATCAATATTGATTGCTTTGAATAATATCCTTTTGGTGGTTATATCTAATAGACGCTGCAATTTTATTCCAGCAGTTGTATCTGTTAAGGTGATATCATCTTTTGGCGGGTAGCATTCTTGTTTTGCATTTTGCACCTTGTAGTAGGAAGGGAACATGTCGACATTTTTCTCTTTGATACTTTTTCTTAAAGTATTATATTGCCACTTTGTTAATTTAAGGGACAAAACAAGTCCCAAAGTTTCATCTGGAGTAAATTTAGGTTTTTCATTTTTACCTAAAAGACTATCTTTCGCTTTTTGCACATCCTGTGGATTTTTAAGTAGGTGTTCGAGGATTTTAGATATTCCTTGATTACCATCCTCTCGTAATTTCATAATGTATGCATGAGATATTTCCTCTGTAGTCATATTTGTATGAATATGTTCTGTACGTCTCTTTTTTTGCTTAGGTCCTAATTCACAAAATGGTTTTCTGGGACTTACATTCGTTGACGTGGCAGTAGACACTTTTGCTGGAGATTCATGTTCACTTGATGTACTAGGAACAGAGTCTTGGTTTCTTTCAAATGCACTTACAATGAAATCAGGCCACTTTATTTCCGATGATAACCATTCACTATTATTGTTGCTGAACAATTCCTCTTTGCTATGAGCATTTTGCCGTCTCCTTTGCAGATATATAGCAATATTTTGCACAAAACGCTTTTACCGCTTTATCGTTTTCAGCACTTAACACAGTGGGGACTAATCTAGATTTAATAGCACTATATAAAACACTATTATTTTTAAAACTTCCACTTTCCTTTAATAGCACAACAATATCAATATTTGACAACAAATCGAACATTTTTACGTAATAAATAGTATTAGTATTCCGAAAATGTGAGATAGGATAGTGCGTTTATTACGATGTGTAACAACGTACTGAGGATGGTTGTTTTTCAAATGTAACCGTATCATTTTTTACCTGCTATTCATCATCCAATCACATAATGACACGTCATCATTTTGCTGCGCTCAATGGACGATGCGCTAATGAGGGTCACGGCACTATTGAGTATTGTTAAAAACAAATGACGTAATAAGGGTGATGTAGAATGTTTACCAATAATTTGTTTTTTGCTATATTTCTGTGATACAATATTAAAACATGTCAGATTAAACCAAAAACCGATTAATATTTCATACAAAGTTTAGGGGTCTATAACTCGAAAAATACTAAGTATAAAAAAATTACATATAACAAAAAATATTTGTATTAGTACATAAAATTCAAAAATACTCATTTTAATCCTTAAGTCCCCACTTGACGATTCCAGCCCACCGTGCGACGTAGGCGTTATTGCGTAAAAGTCTAAAAATACTTTGCGTTAAAAAACCGTCCTTTCCAAAGTAAATGAATTAGAAAATACTTATTTTTAACTCGAAAATGCCAGATGCATACAAAAGTCCATACAAGTACTTACTCATTTCCTTGAATATGATTTCAGGTGCAGAATGCAAGCGCTGCAAATGACGAAGGGATCACTGCTCTACACAACGCGATCTGCGCAGGGCACTTCGAAATCGTCAAGTAAGCTTAAAAAAAATGTTCTGTAAAAGCTCCGAATAAATACGTCGGCAATCGGCTCAAAATATCGGCATCTGAATTTTCAGACCCAATCATTCAAATTTTTGAGGGCTGAAATATGTGACCCGAACTTAATGTCGCTTGGTTATTGCGTAATTAAGCGTCTTTTTTGGGATCTTCATCGATCACACCCTTACCTTAAGTACCCTAAGTAACAGCAGGGTTGCTGTAACTTAGGGTCACAAACAACACATTTTTCTCACATTTTCCCCTGTCAACTGTGACACTCGATTTCTCATAATTTCATAGATAGATAGAGTGAAAGATAAGAAGAGACGAGTAGATACTCGTCTGTTCTTGTCTCTCTCTCTCTCTCTGTCTAATCATAAATTTTATTTGTAAAATCTAAATCTGAACCTGCTAAAGGAACTTTTCTGTACATTTCCAGATTCCTGGTGGAGTTAGGTTGTGACGTGAACGCGCAGGACTCTGATGGATGGACGCCCCTGCACTGCGCTGCCTCGTGCAACAACCTAGCCATGGTGCGCTTCCTCGTCGACAATGGTACGCGTCTCATTAAAATTTTTATTATAAGGTCTCGCCCTCAAACGTGATTCAATGAACTTACAATCATAGATGCCACCCACATAAGCACTGCGTCAACGCAGCTATCTCCGACGCTGTAGCGTTGGTGAATGATTTCTCGTCTACGATATAGAAGACTATATGCTATGAAATACTGCGCTGCCAGTGCTGCCACTCTGTCGTTTTAATGGACCCATGTCGTCTCCCTCGTCCCGACTACCTTTGTGCGTTGCGTCGCCGTCCGTCATTTTAACGTCTTTGATTGCGTAGCACAGATTGCGCACTTCGCAAAATGTGCACTTCTCAAATTGAGCACTCCTCAAAATGAATGTGAATATTATCATAATGGTTCAAAATAAAAACCGTTTACTTACAATATTTTTTAATAATACAACCCAACGCAACGCACAGCCAACGCCCGTGTGGCGCCACTCTTAAACTTACGCTTTGAGTTTTATGTAACGTGTGCTCCATGTTAATTTTGACCACATAAGGGTCAAATCACATCGAGACGCGACGCTGCGCGTACATTTCAATAGAGCTACTCAAAATCTAACAACATTAACTACACGAAAACATACACATTTTGCAGTACCGTTGTGTCACGTCGCGCCGCGTCGCGTCTCGGTGTGAACTGACCGTAACGAGAAGGCTTTTGAAATTTTCTTATAGTAATAGTGTAGGTACTGTGTTGGTTGTAAACGCAGAATACATCTTCCTCAGGAAGAAGACTTGTATCTCGGAGTCATCCTAATCAGTAGTAGTCTAAGGAGACTTTTCTGTTCGTTACTAGCCTTATATTTCTTACTCCTAACGCCATCTAACGTTAAACCTGTGAACTTTTTCAGGCGCATGTATATTCGCAACCACGCTGTCTGACCATGAGACTGCGGCCGAGAAGTGCGAAGAGGACGAGGAGGGTTTCGACGGATGCTCCGAATATCTTTACAGTGAGTATTTTTTTACCTTCTTTAGTTGTTAGTAGCAGAAGCTGCTGATAGATGGCACTTAGCAACAATAAAAATATGAGTATAGAGCTCTTTCAAAAGCTCTTCTATGGATGTCATACCTATTTCTATTAAGGTACACATTACAGTGTACTAGTTTGAGTAGTAGAACTACTGATATATTTAATATTATGCCGAAACAGCTGTTTCAAAACCACATCTCCTTTATTTTACCTGACAAAGTTTTTGTTTGTAAAACACGGATATGTTGCCTATTGTATATTATGCGCAGACCCATTTGCCATAGGATCGCATTGGATGTAAGCCGCTTTCAACTGGTCCCATTGGACCTGAAATGTATAGGGAAGGCCTATCTTCAGCAATCGACGTCCTACGGCGGATGTGATGATAATGATGAGACCCAGTTTTTTTCAACCCCCCACACTTGGAATTTCTCCTTAGTCATGGATGCGTTTACAAAAATATAAACTCACATACACAAACGCCCAGACCCGGAACAACTATTTGTAGATCATACAAATATTTACACTGTGTGGGAATCAAACCCGCGACACGCAGCGCCGCAAACCAATCGCTCAGCCACTGCGCTAACCGTGCCGTCGAGTTTAATAGCAACTACATATATGACCAGGAGTTTCCGAAAGTCCCTTCCTTCCCATTATCTCTCTATTTTCGGCTTCTCAACTCACAATTAGAAAAACTAATTGTACTTACCTCATTTTCAGGTGTACAAGAGAAACTCGGCATAATGAACAACGGTCTAGTGTACGCCGTGTTCTCATACAACGCGGCGCGTAACGACGAGCTCTCGTTCGAGACGGGCGCGCGCCTGCAGGTGCTGCGCAAGGGAGACGACAGCGAGCGGGAGTGGTGGTGGTGCCGCGACGACCAGGGCGGCGAGGGCTATGTGCCCAGGAACTTGCTGGGGGTGAGTTATATTCATTGATTTAGTTACATTGATTGATAATATCAGATGTGACATCTAACGTTTCTTTTCTACTTTATGTAGAAATTATTTTGTTTATTTACAGTAAAAGGCGCAGAATGTCCAAGATTTGTTTTGATTTTTTTGAACGTGAAGTTTTATTCTTTCTATCAGGGGTTCCCCGAGGTTTGGTTTGGATCCTTTAAACGTTGCAGTCTGAAAAGTGTCGACCTGAACGCGTAAGAGCGTTCTGCACTGGTGGAGATTTTGACAAATTGGACATTCTGTGCCTAAATGAAATATTTAGGCAACACAAAAAAAAGAACACGGCTTGGTTGTAAAAACCAGAAACGTCATCAAACATCCATTCCAAACGTGTTTCGCTCCCACGGGCATCTTCTAATGTAATCCTTGTTGATTAATCAAATTTTGACACGACCATGTGGAATTTACACGTTCATTTTACCAGCTCATGTGTGGCCCTATCGGTCATCAGTTTTGTATCAAATGTGCAGAATGTTCTTTGACCGGTACACCACGCGGCTACTCAATCTCATGTCATCTTTAATGACCATTGCTAGTGAAGTTTTGATTTTTGACTATAAGGTGACTTAACTATTTTTTTTTCTATTTGTTTCAGTTATATCCACGAGTAACCACACAGCAAGATTAAAGTCTTGAATTATGACCTGATTAATTTGTAAATATCTATTAGTTACTTTTATTTTTTATGTATTTATATCACTGTAATCTAAAAGTAACGACGCTGTATACAATTTTATCAAATCTAATATTTTGTAAATATTTAACTGTGTAAGTCAAATGAATGAGATTATATTGTACATTTTATAAATATTTTGAGTCATCACTGATATTATTGGTCATAAAATTTGTATATCTTAGTTCTGCAAATGTTGTGAACTATTACACATAAACTGACAATACAAATAATTATGAAGAATTAATGTTGGAGTATCATTTATTTACCTTTTTAGTGAAAGATAGAAGATGGGCCGATTCACACGGGAACGACAGCGACCGTAACGAAAGACGCGATATGAACCCCGGTGTTCGCGCTTTTTTTTTTCTTTTTTTATCGTGGTAAAATCATCAAATGAGTCCTCCCACCCAGGGCAGGGCGGGAGGGACTGTCAGACTTGTACTGACTAAAATCCACGGTGTCCTTCAATAGCCCTTTACGTACCGGGGTCACGGTAATCCGTTAGTCCCGCAACCCCGGCAGGCTTCTCGTCTAGCTAACAGAGAGTACGTTACTAAGGCGCGTTTGAGTCATGACACGTCGTCGACCCGGGCTTGGTCCTTGATAAGACGGTAAGCTACCCATTACAAACCGTCTGCAAACCAAAGCCTTCCGGAGTCTTCAGAAGGGACTGTCAGCCTCGTACTGACTAAAATCCACGGTGTTCCTTCAATAGCCCTTTACGTTCCGGGGTCACAGTTTTCTGATAAGATAGTCCCGCGACCCTGGCAGACTTTGGTCCTCCATGCGAGGCCGAATCGCCCATTACTCACCCGCCGTCCGCATGACGTTCTCTCTGACGACTCTCACGACGTTCGCCTCCTCCTTCGCTAGCATGGCTGCTTCGCAGAAGGAGGCGACCGCTCCGCAACATAGCCTCGACTAATGCCGGGCGCGAGAGGTCACCTCTGTGAGCACGCAACGGTGCTCTGCATAAGCGGGGCATACCTCCACCGTCTCTTTCGGGCGCTTCTCGCAGTGATGACCCTCCTGATGCAGGTCCTCATCGCGCCCGGTGAGGATCTGCGTCAGGCGGAATGTTAGACCGCCGTGACGCCTCTCCATCAGGCACTCCTCAAAGAGGGGTCTTACGGCCGCGATTGCGGCGTGCCGGTTTTGTCCCATTCCCCTTCACTCACCCCTAACTGAATCAGGGCCGTACACTTTTGCGTTCTAGGGTCATTGTTACCTTTACAGATGATCCGGTGACCCTGCTTTACTACCCGTAACTGAAGGTTTAATCTGAATGAATGGATTTTTGTTACTTATCTACAGTATGTACTCTACTCTTCAAGACTGCCACGTTTGTTACTCACGTCTTACGTTCCCATCGCTACGTTTCCATCGCTTACGTATCCCACGTTTTCGGGCAACGTTTGTTTCCACCCACATGCCCCACCTACGTAGGCAGGTAACAAGAAACACGGTCTTACGATGCAAATGATTTACACTTGTTACCCATGCGTAGGGGACGGTCGGTTTGTTTTCCCACGTATTGCTGCCAACGTGTTCGTTTCAGCGAGTTGTTTAACAGCGTTTTTGTTTCCGACGTAGTAACATCCGCGAAGGCTGACCATTCTTGGTTTTACAAACATTGGTAGTGGTTGTAAGTCCAAGATTGATCTTCGTATTGAAGAGTAGGTACATTCAACAACAGCAACAAAGACTAATTGCAACATAAAACTTCTAACTTACGTAAAACATCTAAGCATGTTTGAGGATCACTGTCTCATTAAATCGCCTAACTCGTTTAACTAAATTCGTTTCGCTAATTTATAAATTGTAAAGAGAGTGAATGGATTGATGTTAACATTAAATCGCCTAACGGGCCTGTAAGTACATAATAAGTATTTCATAACTAACCTAGATTGACTCAAGTTGACTTCATGTGTACTCTTCAAGACTCCGTCCCATGTTTGCTACTCACGTTTTGCGTTCCCACCGCTCACGTTTCTTACTTTTCTGGCAACGTTTGTTCCCATCTCCAGCCGCCGTCCTACATACTAAGAGACATGATCTTACGATGTGCAGATGATTTACACTAGTAGCAAGACTAAATCTCGGCGAGGGGGGGAAAGCATAGATCTGCGAGGTCCTTTTCTGTAATGAACGAAAAATCCCGCGCGTATTTTAAATTTTTTCTCAGTTTTTCTAATGTTTCTGTCATGGCTTCAAGGCCTTTATGCCAAAATATTTTTAAGCCGATCACGTGGGTTACCATATTCAAATAAAATGGCAAGAAAGACACCTTATTACGCGAACTCGTAACCCCAATTCGACTAACTTTACAGTACCCTTTAATGTTTTTCGAATCATCGTATTCACAACAACTTTATTCGATATAGCGGTTTTCGAACTGGCGTACCACTCTTAACTTTTTCGAAATAGCGTGCGTCACAAAAACGTCATTCGAATCTTCATATCACTCCCCTGAGAGAGGGGGCATTTATGTCCTAGCAGTGGGAACATTTTTAAATTCATGATGATAATGATGATAAAGGCCTTGAAGCCATGCCAGAAATAGTACAAAAAAAAAAATATTTTTTATTGCATCTATCGTGATCAAAAAGTCAAGAAAAAAGCGCGGGAACCCCGAATTGGATAGGCGCCTTTTTTTAAATATTTTATTTAATTTGGACCAATTACTTACTTTACTACTTTTTCTCAACTTTTTCGTTATGGGAAAACGGAAAAAGAAAAAGACGAAGGAAGATACGGGAGGAGATAGTACATGGGCTGATGAAAATGATACTTCTGAGGAGTCAAGTGAAAATGAAGATTTTAATGATGAAAGGAAGTATAAACCATATTATATTTCAGATTATAACAGAAGATATCCGGAAGACTCTATTCTAACTGATTATATAGTATTCGTAGAATCCAGTGATGAGAAAAGATCTATAGGTACGCGGGACATGATGTCTCTGTCGACTCAATTCAAAAGATTTAATAAGGGCATAAAGTTTCTACAGACTATTAATAAATATAAAATAGGTGTGCATTTCGAGAAACCCACTTTAGCGAATGCTTTTTTAAACAATAAAACTTTTCTGATCGATTATTATCTTAAAGCGTCGATCCCAGCAGCAGGTACAGAGGTGACAGGGGTCATTACTAATGTCCCCACGAACATTTCTAATGTCAAGATTTACAAGCTAGTATCTACCTATAGAAAAATAATATGTGTTAAACGCATAATGAAAAAAATACGATCTGACACAGGAAGCAGCAGCTTGCAGCCGACAGGGTCAGTAGCAATCACGTTCGCGTCGAATGCGCTGCCCGACTACATAGACCTGAATGGATGGCGATTTGCTGTCAAACAATATATTCCACCTGTGAAACAATGTTACAACTGTCTCAGGTATGGCCACCTTGCTAAATATTGTAAAAATTCTGTGAAATGCTCCATATGCAGTGGAAATCACACATACAAAGACTGCAGCACTCCAGTTGAAAAGGCTATATGCACACATTGTAAAGGAAATCATATAAGCATCTCTGGTCAATGTCCAATTAAAAAACAGAAAATAAAAGAAAATCAAGCAGCACTTAACAAAAGTATTTTCGCTGATCTATTTAACAAAGACAATTTTCCTGAACTTAAGAAAAAGAACTCAACAGATGTTTTATTGTCACTATTGAATAGTGATGATATCTTAAATATTATTTTAAATTCTATCACTAAAATAATTACTCTTAATAAAGCTCAAGAAAAAACAATATCTTCCCAGCTAATAAAAGATGTTCTCATAGATACAGTTAAAGCAAAATAATATCTTTCTTTTTTATGGACCAGTTAAATGTACTTCAATGGAATGCACAGAGTTTAATTAGTAATCGTTTATTATTTACACAGTTTCTGTATGAGAATAATATACACATTGCTCTTGTCTGTGAAACTTGGCTCAAGTCACAACACAACTTTAGGATAATAGGATATAATATTATAAGACTTGACTCAGGTAATGATCACAATGGTGTAGCTATACTTCTACATAATAAGATTCATTTTCGTATTATTGATACCTTTTCTGATGATTCTATTCAAAATATTGCAGTTCAAATTACTTATGGTAATAAACAGTTAACATTAGCCAGTGTTTACAGTCCTCCTAACCCACCAATTAATTTTACTAAATCTAAATTAGATAAATTAATCCAAAGTCTTCCAGAGCCTGTATTAATTGCAGGTGACTTCAATGCACATAACACCATGTGGGGGTGCTCTGCATCAGATTCACGAGGCTCTAATATTCTTGCAAGTATTGATGATAATAATCTTGTTATCTTGAATGATGGTCAGATGACTACTGTAGGTTCTCACAGATGGAAGCAAAGTGCACTTGATCTCACTTTAGTATCTCCTTCATTAGCTTCAGCATGCAATTGGCAAGTGTATGACGATGACTCTCTTGGGAGTTATCACTTTCCTGTAATCACAAATATCACAGTTTTTAATGACAGCTTCCAAGAAACAACATCCACAAATAAAATTAATTTAAAATTAGTTGACTGGTCTAAATATAATATTACAATAGCTTCTCTTATGGATACTTATAACTTCAATTACTCTAATCCCTTGCAATGCTATACTGATTTAGTAAAATTAATTAAACAAGCTATGCATATGTCTCTCCCTTATAATCAGGTTTTCAACAATCAATCTTCACAGACAATTACCAGATTTAATAGAAGACCACCTTTGCCTTGGTGGAATAGTAAATGTAGTGAAGCTGTTTTAAATTGTAAGAATGCTTATTTGACCTTTAAAGCTGATCCTTCAGAATCAAATTATATAAAATTTAAAAGGTTACAGGCTGTTAAAAAAATCATTTTAAAAACTGAAAGACAGCTTAGCTGGAAACATCTATGTGAATCTTTTAATCGCTCTACACCAATATCTAGAATTTGGTATTATATGAAAAAATTTAATAAAACATTTATACACAATAATACATCTGTCATTGACTCGAGTTGGGCTAATGAATTTTTATCAAAATACACTCCAGACACAGTTGAATCACTGCTGAGTTCCCATTCATGTAGTAATACAACTGTCTTTGATTATCTTTGTAGGCCTTTTACTTTAAATGAATTTAATTCTGCTATTAATTCTAGAAATGATACAACATGTGGCTTAGATTCTATTCCATATAAAGCTCTTAAACATATGAATTCTACATGTAGAGAAATTACATTGAACATTTTTAACAGCCTATGGTCCTCATCCCTTATTCCAGATGATTGGAAAGTTGATTGTTTAGTGCCTATTTTGAAACCTGGCAAAAAGTCACACAAAGCAGATTCTTACAGACCAATTGCTCTTACTTCTTGTATGAGTAAAATATTTGAGCAACTTATAAAGAATAGGCTAGAATTTTATATAGAAAGCAATTGTCTTTTACCATCAAATCAATTTGGTTTTAGGCGCGGAAAGTCTTCAAGGGAAAGTATTACTCACCTTCAATTGGATATTTTCAATTCTATTAAGAAAAATAATGTTTTGATTGCTGTATTTTTTGATATTGTAGGTGCATTCAATAATGTTAATCATCACATTTTGTCTGTAGAACTGAGGTCTCTCGGTATTCCTGAAAAAATAGTTCAATGGGTGTTCAATTTCTTACATGGCAGAAAAGTATTTGTTAAAGTTAATAATAACACCACAATTTTAGGTCCAAGACTTAGTTTTAAGGGTGTATGTCAAGGAGGGATATTAAGTCCTCTTATTTTTATTTTATACATTCATAAATTAAATATTATTTTAGGATCTAAAGTATCCAATTTACAATATGCAGATGATTTAGTAATTTATGCTTCCGGGTCTAACATAAGAGATTTAGTGTCAACTTTAAATGAATCATTGGGAAAACTCCATTCATATTTTTCATATTTAAATTTAGATATCAGCACAGAGAAGAGCAAAGTTGTTGTTTTTAACAAAATCCGTCCATTTAATGTAAGATTACTCTATGATAACTCTATTTTACGTATTGAAAGTTGTGTGAAATTCTTAGGCATAATTTTTACAAATAATCTATCTTGGACTAAGTATGTCAATTCCATTGCAGACAGAGCTTCTAGGGCATTTAATGCTTTAAAGGCTCTGGCTGGTACAAGTTGGGGAGCTGATCCAAAAATTCTTTTGATGCTATATAAATCAATAGTAAGGAGTCACTTTGAATATGGCTTCCTTTGTTTTGCTTCAAATAAAAGATTAGTGGACAAGTTAGATGTTATTCAGAACAAAAATTTGAGGCTTATTACTGGGGCTATGAGAACAACTCCTATTGTTTCTTTACAGGCTGAATGCCTTATACCTCCTCTTATATTAAGATTTAAATACCTTAAATTCAGATTTCTATTTAATATTATTTCTTTGTCAAATCATCCCCTCTTTCGGAAAATGTTGTCATATTATAATAGCCTTTTACCTATTAGTGAATCCGCTCCATATATACTTCATAATTTTTCTGAAATTATTCAATATGATCAGCAATATACTATCCACAAATCAATTAATACTTTGCCTTGTTATACTGGTGCTTATGACAGTAAATTTGGTAACATGTGCATCAATATTGACGAAACTTTGAGTAGTAAAGAGGAAGTATATGAGCTACTATCCAGATATTCTGAATTTCGCCACATATACACTGATGGTTCAAAAAAAAGAGACAAAGTATCTTGCGCATTCTACGTACCACATCTTAAATTTGGTCGTGGTTTTCCACTTCCTACACCAGCTAGCATATACACTGCAGAATGCTATGCAATTGTGGCTGCACTTCATTTTATTGTGGAAAATCCAGCTGTATCATTGAAGTGGTTGTTGATCTCGGACAGCATGAGTGTTCTGAAGGCATTACAGTTTAGAACTTTAGACGCTAAAACTTCTTTCATTATTTATGAAATCAAGAATTTATGGTGGAAATTACATGAAGAGAATATTGAAATTAAATTCTTGTGGACTCCTTCACATATCGGTGTCACAGGAAACGAAAATGTCGATTTCTTGGCCAAAACTATCGTTGATACTGACATTGACAGTTTATGTTTATCTGAAGTTGCCATACCTTACACAAATTTTTATTCAATACTAAGAAAGAAATTAAAAGAAGAATGGAATTCTTATTGGGCAAGTATTTTGGAAGGTGGAAAAGGCATATGGTATGCATCAATAAATCCAGAAATCTTATCAACTCCCTGGTTTTCTCGCAACAAGGACTTCATCAACAGAAAATTTTATTCCACAATATGCCGACTCAGATTTGGACATTATCGTTTAAATGCACACCTCGCACGAATGAAAATTATCTCATCACCATCTTGCAATCATTGTAACTCTGAGTGTGACCAAACCGCAGAACACATAATTTTCACTTGCCCTGCTTTTACAATAGAAAGATTAATGTTGATTGAAGATTTAATTAATATTTATGGAGAATCTGAGAGTGTCCCGCGTGCCCTCAATGATATTTTACGGAATACTAACACCTACATACCCTTATATAAATATATATTAAGAAGTGCTATAGAAATGTAATTATTTTCTATGACTACGGATACGACAAACAAATACCTATAATGGAAAAATATTGGATATGACTGATATGAGACATGGCTTCTAAGCCTTTAGACTGAATAAATTAGACATGGCTTGGTCCTTTAATTGAAAAAACAAAACAGACATGGCGTTGGCCTTTTGAAATTTGACAAATCAGACTTGGCTTAGATCTCCAAAAATACAAGGGAAAATTCACTGGAAAATTCAAAGAAGACTAGGCTGTATGGCTCTGTTCCTTTGCCTGCCTTTTGGCGAATTTTATAAACAACAATCAAAAAGTCAAGTAAGGACCCAAGGAGGAGTTTTTATTTTTACGTGGTAAAATCATCAAATGAGTCCTCCCACCCAGGGCAGAGCGGGAGGGACTGTCAAACTCGTACTGACTAAAATCCACGGTGATTTTTAACCAATTATATAATAACAAAAATAGAATTATTAATAATTAAAATAAACGGTGCTGGTTTAGAGACGACCAGTCCCAACTGACAGCGCCCGTTTACGAACATGATATAGACGTTCGGTATCAGTACCATTTAGCTCAACCATTTTGAAGGTTACGTACGTACAAGGTAACTGTAATTATGGCATTTACACATATGAGAGATAGGGTACATTTGAAACCAGAAAAAAAAATTGTTCCTGACAAAAACAACAAACGTTCACAATGAATGATAGGTGGCGCCACCTGAACGATCCCAATCGATTGTTAAGTTCAAAATTAACACGGGCGAAAGCAACTAAGTAATTATATAAAACAAATACATTAATAAGAGTAAAATTAGGTACATATCGATTTACTTACCTACATTTTCATTGTCGAACATAAGGACACAGCTTTCAGCATCACCAACTAGGAACTCCATTACTATATCACAGAATACACAAGTTACAAGACACTACTCAGGACCCGTCTTAAGCGCGACCGCATGCTATGTATGATATTTCAATACAAAATGTGCCTGCCGCGGCGAGCCCGGCTTCTAGAACTGTAGTAGCCTATTGAATGTGAGGGTACATCTATTTTTATAAACTTCGAATGTGTCATCTATCGAAGATTGCCGCCAAAATTAACCAATGGCAGATCGTTCTATCTACATAGTAGCTAAATAACTAATTAAATAAGTAATACTAATTAACAAAGCCTGTGTAGTGGAACCATTTTAAAAGAAATTAGGAAATAATAATAATAATTGTAGCAATTTAGCAAGTATTTTTTGCAGTCTTTATTTAATTTGATAAACATTTGAACATCAACTGATTGACTTTTTTTCACCTTTTTGTAATGATTACTTCGTTACAACGTTACTGGAACTTTTAAAATAATTTGAAGGTAAAATTAGTTCCTCATTAGTACATTAGGCGCTTTTTCAATTTTCCTTATAATAAACGCAGTAAATACTTAAGTACGCAGTAAATAAAAAACAGAAATCTTGTGATAAGGCCTCGGTTGTTTAGAATATATTATAACCTGTTATTACCATAGTCCGGAGTAGGTAGATTGATTTGGGGTCAATAACCTGAAACGTATACATACAATATGTATCAAAAACCCTGTTGTTCCTTTTAGGGACTTATACATATACCTATAAGCATAACATTTATGAAATTAGAATTTAAAAAAAATCAATATTTACTAGTCCGTTTCTCAAAATCAAACAACTATTAAAATCGACATATTCAAAAAAATGTTTACAGTATCTGACTTTACAAGTATTATTTATTTATTTATGATAAATTTATCCCTAAGTATACATAAATATAAAAATACAAAATTAAAATAAAACTAAACTAAACTACATATTATAGAGCATCGAAAAATTCATCCTCAACGCTGTCAGCTGGTAATGTGCCCAAGAGACTGGCGGCGTTGCCTCTCTGTATGGCAATACTTAGCCTCTGGCCAAGGTAAAAGCCAGCTCTTGGGTCACGGGAAGCGTCAATAAGTCTTTTAGAGATTTCTTTAAAGAGGCTGTGAGCACTCGGACCCCATGGCCCTATAGTTTCAACCCCAAACGGCTCAAAAATATAGTTACTACTAAGGTTACTATATTTGCGCCGTTTGAGGTTCTCAGCAACCGCAGCAGCAGCGCCAGCAGAGCACGATGAACTTGGAAGATGAGATGGCGCAAGAGTATCGACACAGGTTGCGTCCCACACTAGAGGCCTACCCATCTTCCAAGGAAACAAAGACATACCGTCAGGTCTTTTGCCATCGTCGCGTGCCAAGCCGTTGGGTTCTAAAACAGCTGGAACGCCGACGGTAACAAGAGCTCGTCGAATAATGTCGTTTAGGTTCGCGTGCCGCGCAAAACGGCCAGCACTACGGCTGCAAGACAGGCCATGGTGTCCGAGGCTATTGACAACTTCACCACAGTGACAGCGATGAGGAGAGCAGAGTGGGGCTCCGATCCGGAGAGAAACAGCGAGGCGGAAGGTAGTGTCATCGAGTAAGGTACCGATGCTCGACGACGGCAGTGCGTGAAGCCAAAGACCCGACTCCCACCTACCCACAGCCAGCAGGCGCGCACGCTCAGCAGTAGTAGCAGATGTGTTAAGTAGATTATTCTGAACTACACTGCAGAGCGGTTCATCCCACTGACGCTGGGAAGATGGGTTGCCGGGTTGATCGGTATTCGGGGAAGCGATTTTCCAAGCGTCCAGAGCCTGAGAGAAGCACGGTACATCAAAATCAGTCAGTGTGGAAGCCAGGATATTCCTGACTAATTTTTCAGTACTGTGAACTGAAGAAATGAACGCCGGTAAACTGATACTAGAAATTTTGCGGACGCCGAGACCACCCATGCGAATGGGAAGAGTAGCTTGAATCCAAGCTCGGTCGTCCAAAGCCACATTTAAAATGGATGACAGTGTATGTCTGATAATGAGGTCAATTTTGTCCAAAAGATGATTGAGCTTCCATAAATGGGAAGCACGAAGGAAATATATCAATTTAGGGCCAAAACAACAATAGCGAATTATAGTAATGGCTGAATGCATGTTAATTTCGAGCAATCTACCTGAAACATCACGGAAATTTTGAATTTTTTCGTCAATAAAGTCAGGAAAAGAGTTGTCAAAAATTGGCGACCCTAGGAGGCGAAGAGACGTTTTATCAATAATTTTGATGTCTGGGGCTATTGAGTAAAATTTAGGAATTGTCAATTGTCTGTCGGTGTTGTCCGCTAAAAAAAGTTCACATTTCGAAAGGTTGAGGTCTAAGCCAATGGAATGTAGTTCATTCTTCAAGAAAATGAGATCATTCAGAACGGTGTCAACATCGCCACCCAAGGTCCCGTCATCAAGGTACCAAACGTTAAATTTAGAATTTAGCTGACGAACTATTGGGTGAATAGCTAAACTAAAAATCACTGGCCCGAGGGGGTCACCTTGTTGACAGCCAACAGCAGATTCTAAAAGGTTGTCCCGATACAGTAATTTAGATGGGTGTCTATAACATTGCCAAAGAAAACTATAGATTTGGGGTAGTTCTTTTTTAGTTTCAGCCAACAAGGTGTCCCTGTTAACCGAATTAAAGGCATTTTTAATGTCAACCTTCAAGATGACCTCACCTTTGCCAGAATTCAGGTAGGTTGATAAAGCGTGTACGGCAGCCTCACAGCCCCCTTTAGAGCCGTAACCTAGCTGCAGGGGCTGAAATTTTTTTGAAACATCCTCACTAAAGAATTTACAGCAAATCTTGGCTGCCATACGACGGTAGGTTGTTCCCACGGCAATGGGGCGAATACCGCCATCCCTCTTACGCAGGGCACATAAATTTGCTCCGTACAAGACGTCGATGACAGCTTCACTTACATTGCCGGAGAGCATGAGGTTAATCAGAGCTGTAAGCTCCTTCAGCAATAACTCACCAGCTTCCCCGGCGCCCAAACAGATAAGGTCTTTTAGATGTTGGGGACTTAGGCCGTCGAGGCCACCGGCTGAGCCGCTCCTGAAGGAGCAAACGGCCGCGATCAACTCTCGACCTGTAACGGTGAGGCAGTGAATTTCCGGGTCAGGAGGGTCGGGAAAGGAAAGGTCATCAGCTGGGGCAGGGTGTTTAGACTCCAGAGCTGCAAGTGTTTCTGGAGAACACGGTGCAACCACATCGCTACTGAAGAGAATCCTGGCTGCACCACTTATGTCACCTTCCCCTAACTTAGATTCTACTAAGTGGGATATATTGCTATTGTTATAAGTTGGTGTTGGTGTTAGTAAATTGGAATCTAAACTTTGAGCCGAAACGTTACAATTTTCTTTAATTTGTGTGGTTAATGTTTTTTTGGTTGCCAAATTCTTTTGAACATGAAGGATTCTATAAGGGAAGGTGAGCAGTTTTACCCAAGCACTAAACGAGTTCTCCCGGACGGCAAGGCGGACACAACTAGCCAAATTTTGTGCAACCAGAGGTCTGGCGCCTCGGGGAACTCGCTTTAAAATAGGGACAGAATTTTTGAATTTTGAAAGGATTTTCCAAAGTGGGTCAGAAGAGGGTGTCGTATGTGTAGAAGTTCCAGGGGGTAAGACAGGGTCTGCGTTTGGTGCATTTTGCGGTTTGTGCGCCTTTCCGATATGTACATTCAGACCCCGCTTACCTTTAAAAAATCGTGCCTGGGAACAAAGTGGGCATCTCTCCAGGGAGGTCAGCGATGTTGAAGATTGACATGTACTACCTGCCACATCGCTGCTGGTACCACTCATATATTATATTAAAAAAGGCTTAAAAATAAATATGATTAAAGCAAGTAGGTACTTATAATAAACTAAAAAGGAAACAACAACAAAGTGACTATTATATAAAAGAACTAATTTGAAAATAAACACTAATAAAAAAAGGGTAGTCTCAAACACTTTCACTGTTAGCACCAAAAAGAGAGCACAGCCCAGGCAGCGGCTGCAGGTGTTCTAGGCAGGAGCCCGGCGTCTAGAGCTCAGCGACATAAAGCACAGGCTGCATAAACCAGTGGTCGCAAGCTACTACCAGCCTGGGCGGCTACCAGCCCCAGCCGCAATCATCCAGGAAATGTGAACATGTTAGCAATTTCTTGGCAATTTTATTTTTGTTGTTGTATACTAAGAATTTCCCTCATGACGCGTTGCAATCAGACTGTTTAGCGTCACCGGCCAATACGAACAACCAGAAGAAAAACAACCTTATTACTATGAAATAAAGGCACTTTGTAATTATTATCATTAATTAGAATGTATTAATGATAAAATACACTATTAAAAATTAATTTGCACAAAATAAAAATGAGGAAGAAAATTTTTGACGTCAGTCACTCTTGACAGTCCTTCCTTTATTTGTTGTACTTTACAAGTACATCTTTAATACTTACATATCCAACGAGCTCAGCGGCTTTCTTTGACTTTGACAAAAAATGCCGACAAACACTACCGCGAGCGGCGCACGTGCCTAACTAACCCTTTACCCTCCCGCCCTCCGCCCCGCGAACCACTTCCTAGTTCCTTCTTCCGTAGTCTCCCGCGCAACTTCCTATCGAACGGATGTGATTGTTGACCCGCGTAGTGAGTACTTGTGTTTTGTTTACGTAAACATGTCTTTTTCTAACGCAGAATATTTTAATATGTTGATGTGTCTCGGGAAATGTGATTGCAATTATGCAGCAGCACGCAGACTCTACCAAGAACGTTTTGCGAGTTTACCATTACCGTCGGCGATGGCATTCCAACGTTTGCACATGCGTCAGTACAATACCGGTAGTGTCCACGGACAAGACCAACATCGAGCTGACGCAGGCAGACCGAGGACTCGAGACGATATTGAAGAGCAAGTCTTGGACTTGTTTGAGCACGATCCAACGCGAAGTACGCGATCAGTGGCACGTGAACTCGCAGTAAACCATAGGCGCGTGTGGAGAGTCCTCAAAGAAGATGGCCAGCACCCATTCCACTATCGTCGCGTCCAATCATTACTTCCCTCCGATTATGAGCCAAGATTACAATACAGTAGATGGGTACTAGACAAGTTTGCAGAAGATAATGATTTTCTGAACTCTGTACTGTTCACCGACGAGTGCTCATTTGTTCGAACAGGTGTGTTCAATTCACACAATGAACACGTATGGTCGATCACAAACCCGCATGCTATTAAACCCAGTCATTTTCAACATCGGTGGCGGATTAATGTTTGGGCTGGAATCATTGGTGACAAAATTATTGGACCTTGTTTTTTAGACCAATCAATGAGCGGTGCCAACTATCTTCGTTTCCTTCAAGAACAGCTGAGTGATGAACTGGATGAATTAGGCCTCCATATCGTGCGACGTATGTGGTTCCAACATGACGGCGCCCCGCTACACTTCTCCCGCGCCGTGAGAAGCTACTTGGATACCGAGTTCGGAGACAGATGGATTGGTCGCGCCGGACCCGTCAATTGGCCTGCAAGATCACCTGATCTGACGCCATTAGACTTTTTCCTCTGGGGTACTGTAAAACAACAGGTGTTCAAAACGGTGTGCGATACGGAGGTAGAAATGCGTGCACGCATAGTAGCAGCATTCGACCACATCAAGTCCGATACCTCCGTTCTGCGAAGCGTGCGCGAAAACAATATTAGACGTTGTCACAAATGTGTAGAGGCAGAAGGTGGTCATATCGAACAGCATCTCCGTGGCCGTCAAGTTGACATCATAATTAATTAATACATTCGACACACATATTCGACGACATTTAGTGTAGTGAAGTGTTAAATGTAATTTTTAAAATTAATCAATTGTGCATAAAAATACCTCTTACTAAACCAACATTTTCAAAGACTCGTTCGTAAAAGTGATAAAAACAACTTGTGTAGAAAAATAGTTGGATATTTGCGCCGGCGCGGGCGGGCGGCGCGCGGCGGCGCGGCGTCTTGGCGGCATCGATCAAAGAGCGGCGGTAGCGTTTTATCTCTTTGTGGTTTCGCGACATCGCTTCATGCAGTATTGCAGCAGAGGTAACAAACCAGTTCAATATTACAAACATTAATAATTAAATATTTATTTTAATTAATTTTATTAATAGATTTTCATAAATGACTCACTTTATTATGTATGTATACCAATACTTAAAACGTAGGTAGAAGGAACAACAGTGTTTTTGGTACAGCCTGTATAATGGATATGCCTCCGGGGTTTCGGGTTGAGTTATAGTAATTCCCGTGGTAAATTTTAAATTTTTCAGGATAAAATGTAATCTATGTGTTAATCCACGGTATAAGCCCATCTTTACATATTTTAAATTTCAGCCAAATCGGTTGAAAATCCCGTAAGTACTGAAAGGAAAAACGCGGAAAAAGGCTTATCCATGTTATGATTTCTATGACAGTTCGTCATACAAGTACATAAAATCAATCTTACAACTTCGGGCTATGCTTAGTACATATAAGGACACTGGGAATGTATCATATATATAATAATAATCCTTCTGACCGATTTCGGAAACGGCGTCGGCGGGCAATCCCAGCGGATCCTAACCAACTTCATATTTTTTTTTCTTTCATGTTTAATCATCATCATCATAATAATTAGTCTTTAATTTAACTTACCCTTTTAACATAAATATTTGTATGTCATAATTGACAAAACATAGCACACCTAAAATTATTTACCACTAGCTTCCGCCCGCGACTACGTCCGCGCGGATGTCGGTCTTCGCGTGGATGGTTTATTTCCCCATTTTGAGTAACTCTGACAATGACATCTTATAAATATTACGGCGCTGAATCCACTGCGGGTAATGCAACGTGTGTTCGCGGTTCTACAGAACAACGTCTATGAATAAAACTGAAAAATAAGATTTTTTTTCTACGTATTTTTCCAGGATAAAAAGTTTCCTATGTCATGCCCAGGATAATAAGGAATAATTATACCAAGTTTCATCGAAATCGAACCGTTAGTTTCCACGTGATGCCTGCACAAACAGACAGACAAACAAAAATTTTTTTAATCATATATTTTGGTTTGGTATCGATCCAGCAACACCCCCCGCTATTTATTTTTTCAATATTTTCAATGTACAGAATTGACCCTTCTACAGATTTATTATAGTATAGATAAGATCTTATAATGTAATACCTATGTTTGACAAATTTCCTACACTCACGAACAGGTTGGTCTAAAAAGTCCACTTAAGCAGGATCATAATATAAATGCCATAAACTCGTTAAGCTAACTTCTTTTGATAATAATGGAATAGTCACAACAGCCCACATGTAAGAAGATTAGACCGCCAACTTGTGGGCTCTTTTTACAGCAGTCTAAGCAAAATGAAACAAAAGAATGTAATATTATAAAAATTTATTATCTAAATACATTCACATGTCTCCCTCATCAGAGTCCTCAATGTCAGCCAGGGCTTGCTTGGCTAAGTTCTCCGCTTCGCTGGCTATTTCCTTGGGTACGAGCTGGTGACGTCCTTTCGTGTCCTTGGAGACCCATGAGAGCTCTAGCTCGAATTGCTTGTCTTTCAGCTCATCGTGGACGAGGTAGATACTGAAATGTACAAATAAATTAATGAATATTGTGTTATATTTTTAATTATGACTACGGTCTGAAACTTAGGAATAATCCAAGTGAATCCTGCCTAATGACGTTGCTGGAAATGCAGGAAATCATTAGGAATAGTGGCTACTTTCGACCCTCTACACTGGCTTTACATGTGTTGCAATGATAATTAAAAAATGTGAAGTGAAATAAAAAATTGTATGGTTCTTTGTCCTGGAGAATCATAAAGACCTCAAAAGCAATTCAAAACCAAATTGTTCCAGAATTACTTGTATGCTAAATGCTATGAATGAGTGTTGAAAATCAAAAGCAAGATCGACCAATCATGGGAGTATAATAATACGTTTTCATTTGAACACCATTCGTTAATTTTCTACATGGAAATGCAGAAAAAAAACTTGAGTGCAGAGTACAAATCCACAAATGTTTTGCCTTATGTTTTCTATATTTCTAAGACACTGTGTTGTCATCAACTAATGGAGATGATCAATAAAGAATGACTTTAAAAGTATACTTACATCCTTGCAGCTTCCTTGATAAGTTCCTTGACAGTGAGGTCAGCAAGCTTCAGTTTTTCAATTTCAGTTTTGGCAGCCTGCTTTGCTTTGCCTACCGCACATCCAAAGTATGACTGAAATATATAAATAACACAATTAACAGACACATTCTATTAGAATACTATAGTGATACTGTTTGGGATAGTTTTAAGACTAACAGTTTCACATAAAATTGCAATCTAAAACACAATCACTTTCTGAATTTCAGACTTCAACAACCAAACCAACTTCGGCAGGCACCTCAGTCGAACCAGATTCAGTTGAATAACAGCAATTTACATGGAGTGATTGCCAATCTGACCTTGGCAACCCAATAACTAAATAATACGATACCTTTTGGTAAAACTGGTTGTCAGACTTTAAATCTACAGACTAACAGTAATGAGTGACAAAGATCTACAAATGAGAGCTGGGATCAGATCAACCAAATAAATACTTACAAATGACACTCCACTGGGATCAAGCATGTACATCTGAGGGCCTTCATAATCATTCCATGTTCCCATGACAACAGAGCACCCATAGGGCCGGACAGCACTGTACAGTGTGTAGGCATGCATGTACATTGACACGCGCTCATTTAAGTACTTCAGTGGTACTTGGGCTCCATACTGAGATCTGTAGTTTGATGCTTCAGAACGAGCTGTTTCTACAATTTGTCTGGCATCAGAGATGAGACCTGCTACTGCCTGGAATTAAGAATGGTTTTTATATTCGTGTTTTTGAAGTGAAAATTTCTTTAGCGGCGTTGTGCACTTTTTGGAATGGGTAAAAAATGTTAAACTCGCGTCAGGACATGTAACATGACATGTTTCGTAAGACGAATGGAGAGTAGACAGCTGGCGCGGCGTAGGAGAGGGAGTATCCCCCTCTCTTTCTACGGCGCGGCAAAAATGTATGCCTGCGCCTACTGTTTCGTTTTTAATGTAATAAATTGTCATGTTTGTGTACGATAGCTTAATAAATAAACATTGTATTCTACCACATAAATGAGAGTACTTTTATACTGATAATTAAAGCAATTCGTGCAAAATGATTCCCTAACCATTCGAAAATATCAAAAATGCACAATTTTAATATTCAAGTTTTCACTTCTGCCGGCACTCCCAGAGTGCAACCCGTTGTTTCTTTGTTCTAGATTCAGTTGTTTAATGAAGACTTTTACACACTGCAATGAAATTACATCAAGATTTAAAAACTTTTTTTTATTAAATTGTTGAGAGATCACAATAAAATTATGAATCTCATTTATTTAAGGAATTAACATTAATCAATTTCTTAAGGCAACATCAGCTCAGTATCCCTGTATCTTAACTCAAAACAATAAGTGGTCACACTTGCTAGCTTACAATATTAACCTTTTAAGCGCTTGGCTAAATATCGATTGCCGTGCCCCTAGCGCCCGGCTACGAATCGTGCTTTCCTCTTCTCCTCTCTTTCTGCTCCTTTTAGGCCTGAAACTGCGTTAAGCGGGCGCCCGCGACGGGCAACCGTCGCGTGTCTACGCGCGTGGACACGCGGGTGGGCTCCGTGGCTACGCGACGGTCCCCGTCGCGGAGACCGATTTACGCAGTGTCGCTAGTTCAATTTTAACGGTGTGCTTGTATAGTCGTGTCGATGGAGAACTTAATATATTATTACGTAGCAAAACGACGACTAGCAAAAAAAAAAACGACAGCCAGTAAGCCTGTTTATTGCCCGGTTCCGTCGCACGGAGGCGGGCCCCGTTGCGTGGGTGCGGGGCGCGCCTCCCCGTGACGGACACCCGCGCTGGTCCCCGCGACGGAGCACTTTTGTATGAAACCGCGCGGGTGCCCGCTTAACGCAGTTTCAGGCCTTAAGCTTCGATTTGTAAAATATCATGGTGTACAATAAAAAGTATTCTATCTGTCTATCTACATAAATAGAGAGATATAGAATGGATGCAATAAAATCGAACAAAACAACAAAAATCGTGAATATTCTCTGTCGGATAAATACGACACGGGCGATAGGGGCACGGAAATGTTTGTCGGATATATACGACTCTGGCGGTTAAAGGGTTAATATATTGTAATATTTAGATTATACAACGAATTACAAAGTTAGCACCTACCATTCCAACATGCTCATCAACATGGAATATTCTCTTGTTGGCGCCAGGTTCGTACAGCTTTGATGTAACCAGTTTCTCTACAGCAAAGACCACTCCATCCTTCCCACGAAGGCCGATTACTGTTCCAGAGTTCTCCACGGCCTTGGCAGCATACTCAACTTGGAATACCCGGCCATCAGGTGAAAATTGTGAGGCAGAAAGATCGTACTGTAATTTCACGAAAAAAAAAACATAATTATATTATGATGATGCAAGTTCTGACTTATGGTGTGGTATTTAAAAGAAAAAAAAAACACTTAAAATCTTAATATTGATATGGGTTTCAGGAATAAAATAAAATAACACTAAAAACAGTTCGAAAGTTTAACAAAAATGGATTATAACCTAAACGTTAAATTGTAATTCTAAGATATATACTTACACCCGTTCCAATAGAACTCATGTTTGTAATAGTTTATAAAACGAAATGCTTGATAAAACCTCGATTAAGCACTTTTACATCTAATTTCTAGTAATATTTTTAGTTAGCGGCGGCGATGACAAGCAATTCAATCGGTTTACTTTGTCATTGATGTGTTTTCTATTACACACAGACCAAAAAGGCATGTTATAACGTTCCTCCACTAGTAACTTTTATTTGTCTTCGTTCGAAACCACTTCTTTTAATTACAACCAATATTGTAGAAAACAACAAATATCTGTAAATTGTATAAAATTACAATGACATTGTGATTTTATTTGACTGATCCTCTAGCAAAATAGTTCCTTTTTAATTTAAAAGGGGTTTCGAAAGATCCTTTTCCTTTCAAGTTTTCAATTCGAACGGAACGTTGAAGTATGAACGTCAGGACGACCAATCACATCGTATTATGTCTGCAATGAGAACGAACTTGTAAAATTTTGACAAATCATTATCGGGTGTTTGAGGTGCGTTCAAAATAATTCTATTAAGGATGTATTCAAAAATATGCAAAGTATATATTTCTAACATACCTAATTTATTAATATGTATTTTACTTAAGGTTCGAAAAAAAGAGAAAGCTAATCTATGTATAATATAAAAAACTGTTCATGCATTTTTATAGAGAATTTCTAAAACGAGGTATGGATTTCTTGAAGATTTGAATTTCAGACCTTTGGTGATCTGACGAGCCCCATAGAAAGCTAAACCCCTGCCGGGGTCGCGGTATTGTCTAAACAAATAACAGTGACCCTGAAACGTAAGTGTAAGAACCGAAATATAGCTTGCTCTCTCGATCACAAGTTTCATTTCATAGCACTGTAAATATCGGGAACCCGAGTGTTCAGCGATGGTGGCACATTTTATTATAGTTTTGTAACTTTCGTGTAGATGGCGCTGTTATAAGATACAAAATATTATAGAAAAGGCTAAAGTTAGCTAAGTATGTGCCTACTACCTACAACAACGTGTCTACGTACAACAATGTATTTTTAAAAAAAATATTTTATTTGATATATAAATAAAAAGTGACTTATAATTCACAAACTGTACCTATTGATTGATCTCTCGGTTGAAGGATCTCTCGGTTGAAGGATTATTCAAATAGCCAACTCTCCATAATTTGCCAAAAAAGAAAGAAAAAAAAAACTCTCCATAGAAGTAGGTTTGTCTTTGTCAGTTTTATTTATTTCAAAATTGTTTGATAGTTGCTCTACATTAGTATTTACCTAGACCGTACCTTTTACTTGTAGAGTATGGCCTGTGGGTAGATATTTCAAGTTATTTAACGCTTCTCGCTGTCCGACCATGGACCATGCTCGGTTCGACGGCGCGTTGTATTCCACGCGCGCCTCAAAGAGTGTCAGCATAGTGACGGGGCCTGTAGAGGCCCAAAGCCTGCTGGGGTCGCGGGACCAAGGGATTACCGTGACCCTAGTACGTAAAGGGCTATTGAAGGTAGATCGTTACCTATGGACTTAAGAAGATAAATACATTTCAAAACAACCCATGTAATAACAGAATTAAGTACTTACTTTTTGAGTGACTCTGGCACTCGGATGATAAAGCCACATACGTGTCTAAGTACAAACATTGCCCACATAAATGACAAAACGCTACATTTCACTAAGAAGTAAGTAGCAAAATTACCATGTCAAAAGAATTTACGAGCAAGGGCCTGTTTACACGTTTTTGCCTGTCGCGTCATATCGCTGAAAAATCTACGGGAACTTTGTTATAGCGAAATCCTTCGACGCTCAAGTGTTGAAGAAAGTCTCGCGACCCGACATGGGAATTTCCGAAGTGAATAGTTTGAAACTTAGTTCTTCCGAACATCTGCCTGACTGTGATATTGGTTTTATTGGTATGTGGTGGTGGAAATGGAAGAAGGAAGTGTATTGTGCTTGAAGCGAAAAAAATAGAAAAAAAAACGGGTTCCATCAATTTATTCAACAAGTAAATGCACGATTATGAAATAGTGTATGAATGTGTGTAGTTTATTTTTGACCGACGATAAAAAAAGAAAGAGATTCTCGATTCGACACTTATTTATTTAAAAAAAAAAACACTGCACTCTGGGAGTGCCGGCAGAAGTGAAAACTTGAATAGTAATTGTTGGAAATATCTCGGAACAGATTTTAGTAAAACTCGCAAAAATGGTTGACTTTTTATTTCAATAATTTTCCAATGTGACGTACATCTTTTATAAACAATGTTACCTAGCAACGAATGTATCCAGCATACAAACTTCTTTAAAAGTAATAAAGTCACACGAACATTCACGCAAGCAAGCGCCCTGCGCCGTCCTACGCTTTTTCGGTCAGGGTCACGTGTCCTGACGCGAGTTTAAGATTTTATACCCATTACAGAAAAGTGCTCAACGCCGCTAAAGAAGTTTTCACTTCAAAAAAAAGGACGGGTTGCACTCTGGGAGTGCCGGCAGAAGTGAAAACTTGAATAGTAATTGTTGGAAATATCTTGTGAACAGATTTTAGTAAAACTCGCAAAAATGGTTGAATTTTTATTTCAATATTTTTCCAATGTGACGTACATGTTTTATAAACAATGTTACCTAGCAACGAATGTATCCAGCATACAAACTTCTTTAACCCTTTAAGCGCTTGGCTAAATATCAATTGCCGTGCCCCTAGCGCCCGGCTACGAATCGTGCTTTCCTCTTCACCTCTGTTTCTGCTCCGTTTAAGCTCCGATTTGTAAAATATCATGGTGTACAATAAAAAGTATTCTACCTGTCTATCTGCATAAATAGAGAGATATAGAATAGATGCAATAAAATCGAACAAAACAACAAAAATCGTGAATATTCTCTGTCGGATAAATACGACACGGGCGATAGGGGCACGGAAATGTTTGTCGTATATATACGACTCTGGCGGTTAAAGGGTTAAAAGTAATAAAGTCACACGAACATTCACGCAAGCGCCCTGCGCCGTCCTACGCTTTTTCGGTCAGGGTCACGTGTCGTGACGCGAGTTTAAGATTTTATACCCATTACAGAAAAGTGCTCAACGCCGCTTAAGAAGTTTTCACTTCAAAAAACCAGTCGAATAAAATGTTAGATACTTGTTAATTTACGAATGAAGATTATTAAGGTTTTCTTTCGGTTTTCTCTCGACAACTCGATTATCGTCACCGTCAGAACAGTCTACCATTCTCAATGTTGGGTTCCCCTATTACATACAGATAGAGAATTGGTGGCCGTAATGATCAGGGAGAAGAATGCCTTAGGATGTAGATAACACCTCCTGATATAACATACCAGTCGTCTTTTACGACTCCCTCAGGCAAAGAGGGTTATTTTCTTTGCCTACGCATAGCAACCCTGTTTATTTTAACTTTGTCTCTATTGTATTCGTTCTAAAATTATGAATCCTATCTTTTGTGTTATTTATAGGCCCATTAAAAAGCAACACCTACGATATCAGCTCAACACAAAGGGTAAAGGGATGTTCAAATAGTCGCCACCCTCCTATTAAGTGCGAATCTTTGGATCTTTAAACACCAAATAGATACTCTGCCAAAATCCATTCTTCACCAACCACTTGGATTGTTTGTTTCAACCACGATAATTGCCTACGTTCCCGCGTCTTCACTCCCACTATCTGCAACTGTGGTTTCCAAACTTGCATACGCAGTGGAAATACTCATACAACTTAAATTTCAAAGGTCTAAGAAAAACTTTCGGAGATGGTGCTTGGAATTAAATTATTATTGAGGCGCAAATTGTTGAAACCCACTTTCTTACTCAGAAAGTAAAAATGTTTATAAATAAGCTCCCCAGCCATTAAGAAAAACAAAAGTTTCTGCTTTCAGAAAGTTAAAAAAACAATTTGGGAAGTTGGAAAACAGTTGCAAAAAAGAGTAGTTAAAGTCAGAAGTTTGAGAACAGCTGTTCTATAGCGAAATGTAAGTAAACACAGCACCCTTGAAAGGGTTCGGGCGTTCCCTTAGAGTGGTGGAATAAAACAAAATGAGATTTTCTATTGATCCACAAGAAGTGTGTAGTTTATGTTCAGTGAACCTGCGAATATGAATGAGCTAACAAGTACCTAGCCGATACAAAAATAGAATGTCTGTTCTCTAACTGCATTATTTTGTTTACGATTAATGCATAGGAAAACGAATAAAACGTGCTCTAGAATTTAACATTTCCATATTGGCTTCTAGCAAAACGGGGTCAGACTTATAATCCATTTTATACGAATTTTATGTAAGGGTAATTTCAGGGCACAAGGATTACCTTACCTATTCAAATTCAACGAACCTTTTAATCGTCGACTCTCTTTTGTCATTTGGGTAAATATTTAAGTACAAGCAGAGCGAGTATTTACAACGACAGAAATTATGAGGAGTAAATGACTTACCGCTGTGCGGGTACGGGCACTTAAATAATACCGTACATAATCGACGTCGACATTTTATGAATTTTATGAAGTCATTGCTTGCACCAAGCCTGCTCGACAATGTTAAGGCACCCATATAAACTACGCAGGGCAGAAAACCTTCACATATCACGGTAGACGATATATTTATTGCTTTAATAATTAGTACCTCGGACTTTGACCACGCCGAATTTAAAAATCCTGTCGTACCTACATGTTTTCTGCCGGACTCTGGGCCCACATTTTAAGTAAATATTCCTGTAATTACGTTGTCTAAAAAATGCGAAGATACATTTTTTGGCGGCGAGCCGGGGGCTGCATACGAAATGAGCCACACTGGGATTATTATTTGCGTAGCTGACATCCTAATTAACGTGACTTTTTTCTTTGTCCGCTTAGCGGAATTCTCCTCGTTCGGATAATGACTAACAGTAGGTATGACGTAGGGCGCGAATAAATAAAAAAAGCGGTCCAGCTAAAAATTTAACAAAAAAGTCTTGTCTTATTTATAAAGTTAATTGGTCTTTTTTTATTATTAAAAGTCGAGTTCGAATTTCAAAGAGGTGGAAGTGATAATTTTGAAACAAATTCAGAGCTCGTGGAACAATTAAACCGCTTGAATGTCAAATGGAAAAGCTGGACAAAGTTTGAGAGCAAAAGTCTTAGAATTTAAAGACAGACTTTCACTGGCTTCATTTACGTAGAACGGTGTAGCACGTTGAACTTCGAAGGTAGGATTATGAACACTAAGTAATATTATAACAGCTCTAGGTACCTATTATTTACCTACATAAGACTTATAAAGCTTTGTAATAAACAGTTGATGTATGTGTACAAAGGCAGCTTTATTTTAAAATTGCTTTTACTATTTTTTTAGTGAGTAATAAAAGGGTACTATATAATCATGTCAATTTTTCTTTGGAACTTTCTTTTTACTTACTAGCAAACTTACCTTCGTTCAACTTTTTATCATAAAGTTTTCAATCCTTGACTCCAGCGATCTTTATAATCAGATTGCACTAAATTTTTGTATTCACGTCACGTTTTTGTCCAAAAATATTCAGCAACACATCTTACTGGAAGATTTTCAGCAGTCTATCAAAAAGTACAGTCGTTATGTTACATTTTATTTTATAGGTACACAAGCTCTTCATCAAGAAAGCTTCTAGTTAATAAACTCTCAGCACTAAAAACTTCTTGCCAAAAGTATCGGTAAGGTCGTCCAATTTGCGGCGCCCCGTCAACACGGATTGTCGTAAAAGGCGCTAAGCAAACGGAGAGGCAGCTATCGCCTTTATTATATTTCTGTGGCAATATTTTGTCGGCATCACGACGTATATTAACGAGTTCGTGTAACGCCCCGCCGAGTAAACAGATTGCTAATATATCTACGGACAATCCACCGATGTATTGTCGGCGCGAGAGGGTTTTCAACGGAGCCAGAGGTCCCTCAGGATAGTAAGGTCTCGGAGGGTCTGATTAAATTTCTAATGGTTTGTTCTGCAATTTAGCTTTAGTAACTCATGTCTAGCCATAATATTTATCAAGCCTTTTGTTTACGTTTGTGTTGTAGATTTCTGAAAATACACGTTTGGCATTTGGTAACTAAAGTCAGACGAGGTTAGTGCGGGACGTGTGGGTCAACTAATTCAAAGTCAACAAATTGTTCTGATTCTCCAAAGCTCCTGCCAGAATATTTGTCATCAATATCCGGAAGATACCGTATCCACTCTGTATAGATAACTGGGGAAAATATATTACTATATCCCCAAAGGGGAAGTGCGGCAATAAATTACCAATCAGGTGGTGTTACAATGGCGTGCATTCGCAGTCAGCCTAAACTTGGTTGAGTTTGAGCCAAGTTGTGCTAGCTATGAAATATTCTGTTGGTTCCATTTATCCGCTGTTATGTAAAGTGCACTTACTTGCACAAATTTGAACCAGGGAGACCATTACAGAGACGCGCGGACGATTTCGTCCCGTTCAGCTGGAAAAGTGCTATGGAATCGTAATGGTGTTGCGAATAATGGCATTTGAATTTTGCTTGAGTAAACATGAAGTGGAGGAGATTTAATTTTGTTTGAACGATTTAGCTGGCAAATGCGCTGACAATGAGACGAATTGTGTATTACCGCTCATTGTGATGTAAATTTTGAACACGGGTACACGTGAGGAAGAAAATGGAGTAGGTGAATACTATTTGATTTTATGATGTCTTTGGGTTACGAAAGAGTTTGTCACGTATAACTGTAAAAAACTCGCTTCAAGTTGTTTCACAAATGTAACAGAAAAAAAAAGAAAGTGAAAGAACAGACTCTTTTATGAAAATTCACAATTAATTTTCTTGTACCACCTTACAAAGTGTGGGATTTTTTCACGAAGGTGTGCTAAAAAGTAAGTATCAGCGATTATTTAAAAAAGATTTTCCATAAAAACCAGTCGTTATGTGGAACATCAAATTGAATTCGGACCTCACTCGAAAGCTACTTTCATAAAATTTTATATGAAAACTTCACATACATTGTGGACAAAGGAGAGCATTAAGGATAATCTATGTGTCGTGAAATCCGAACTTTTCTTTTCATTACCTCTTTTACTGAAGCGAAATGTTGGCGAAATGAGGCAATTTTAGTTCTGGCCGTTTTAATTTTTATTTCTGCAGTAAAAATATTAAATGTGATATTGAATTTGATGGCGCCATTACCAACATTAATGACTGTCGTTATGATTTAGAAATTCCATTAGTAAATCAAGACTGAAATTCAATCACTTTTAAGTAGAAAACGTTATATTTCAATAGGTATTAACAATATTTTCAATATGGATAACCGATTCAATATTGCATCTGCGTACGAGAGTAAACTGAATAGCGTCAGTATATTTGATTTGACTTTTATCACCAAAGAAAGGTACGACGAGACGACTTAAAAAGCATTTCAATTGTATCTGTAAAACACAACGTCAGAATCAATTTCTCTCTTGAAAAATACGCTGGAAAATCTTTCAGCAGATGCTTTAGCTTATTGAATCCATACGATGCGATCCCTCCACCTATCATTTAGCTGACGTCGCCAAATGGACACGTCGATAAAAGGTTTACGAATATATTTGAGGGATTTTACGCATTCACGCATAATTTAACTTGTAACGCAATAAAATATCCATTAATTTTGAAGATGGCCATTATCCGGTGGGCTGAGCACAAGACGTTAGATTCCGAGAGCAACTTTTCACTTGGAAAGGTAAATTTCACGTCTTCATCTTACTTTCGTTTAAGTTATTTTACCTTGAGAAAAATTGAATTGAAGTCAACTTTTGAGGAACGTCGTTTTATTATCGCCGCGCAAGTGTCTGAAATGAACCAGAGAAGTTGTGTTAATTTATTTTTGTTGTCAGCTTACACCAATGGAACTGAAACAAACGAAATGTAAGTTCTTATGTAAACAAACAATAAAACCTTTTTCCTTAATCAAAAGGGGTGTCAAGACAAAATAATTTACACTCAATTCAAAGACACAATTTTTATTCCACATACATTATGGGCGGAATAACGAGTAGAATGTAAATAAAGCTGTATAAGTTATAACAATGTTATGTTCTAAATGATATATAGAAGGAAACACTTAAGAAGAGTACTTTTGCAGAAAACTAATATCAGTGTTTGCCAAGCAGTTCGCATTTGGTGAATTGGGGTGACAGCATAGACAATTTAACTAATAGAGCAGACAGAAAATAATATTTGGAATAGGATTAGCTTATATCCAAATATTGCTGCGTTGTGATAAAGAAGAAAGATGTAAGAGTTGACAGAAAACAGAAAATAAGGACATAAAGTGTCTGGGCACTAGAATAGCACATGACTAATACAGATGTAAACGTGTCAAAAGTTATTATTTAATTAAGGAAGTTTTAAAAGAAGTCCTATTTTCGCTTTGGATACTACTAGGAGTAAGTAAACTACTTTAATCCACTAGTTTCAAAACGAAAAGTTTGTGCTAAACGAATTGACTGCAAACACAATAATTATAACACAAATAGTATGGCAGTAAACGTGAAAACACAACAGAAAATTCTGGTGTCTGACATGATTTAATCCTGATAATTATCAATGATTTGGGTATGACTGCCACTCTACTATTTAAATTAATTCACTCCTAACACAATCGTATCTGCAAAGAAATTTCAAAGTTGAAGTTCAAAATGCGAACGCGTCTACAGGCAGTTAGTCCTACGAGGGTCACACAATACCCGCTTATCGGTACGTCGCAACGTTATTAAATAAACAGGCAACTCCTACGAGGCAGTATCGCTATCTTCGAATGAAGCAGTAGGAGCGTTAGTAAATTATTGAAATCCAAATTTGTCGATCGCTCCTGCAGATGTTGCAAGGATTTTGCCGCTTTGTCGTTGAGTAATATAATTATTGGCGTTGTTGATATTGTATTTTGGGTAGATTGTATTGATTGATACGTATTCGAGGGAAATATGACAGTTGCTGTTGTTACAGCTGTCAGTATTATTCGCAATTGAGGGTTTAGTCTCTGCAAGCCTTTGAAGGGTTTAGCACCTTGCGTTTGTCAGTTGGGCTTTTGTGTTAGATAGTATTACTATTTTTAGTGTAATGACTCGTTTTGCTGGATTTTCGTGATTGAAGAATAAACTGTGCTCTTTTTAGAGCAGAAAATATTTCCCCTGACATAGCTAGATTGAGGATTCTCAAGTTATGTGAAATGCACAGTCGACGAGGATGAAACCGGGTTTTTCAAAGAGACGAATCCGGAACGATTCAATCTTTAGCTTCATTTAAACGGAAGGCAGAGCATTGAACTATGAGGAAACGCCTCAATAGTGGCAAATGAGGCACGCTCACCGTTTGCAGTTTTAAGAAAATTTCTTTAAAGAAGCTTTAATTCAACGTCTTTAGAAAATGCACCCGGATTTACTTTTAATGAGTTTCGAGAGTGCAACTTGCGGTTTACTTTCCGAATGAATAGCGGATCTAGCCTCTTGGGAATCTATTGCAAATCCCTATTTATTAATTTTGTCTTATGTAAAGGAATTTATTTTCTTTAGCATGAATTCAATAATTTCTACAGGCGAATGAGAATATAATTCTAGAAAATAAGTTTGTTTTCAACTTGCATAAACTTTTGATACATGAGCAAATGCATTAGCCAGGATCATAAATGTCATTAGATGTTGTTGTGCACGACAATTTTACGATTGATTGACAGGAGTCATCACGCTTGACGTCCGAATACGTAGTAGCAAGAATGCTCTCATAAATCTTGCTATAGCCATGGCTTACATGGCGTCATATGTAGAAAGAGTTTCAGTAAAACATGTGTTACTTCTACGACTTGAGTAAGTGTTGGAAAATAATCTGTGTTATTTATGATCGCATTAAAAATGAATCTTCATGTATCCAACTGTTTGTTCGTAACGGTCTTATTTTTAGGGATTTTTTAAAGCTTTGTGTGGTGTAGGTACAGTTATAAATCATGTTTAAAGTAAAGTAGAAAGCATTAGAGGCACGAGATCTTCAAAATAACAATAGAAAAACCTATTTCATAATTTAAAGAGTATATATTATTATTAATATTGAGAGCTTTTATATTTTATTTAAACTTGTTTTTTTCTATTTACGAGTAAAGTTTCGAATAACTATCGAACCGTCAATGATATTTTCTATGTCAATATTTTTGCTCTAAAGAAAGATCTTACCGTGTATTCCTTCGAAAGAACTTATCTCAAAATCGGCCCAGTCAGTCATATTAGCCTATAAACGTCTTGAACTGAACATGAGCCGCCCACAAAGCTGGCTATATCCGATACGATCGGACGGTAAAACGGATCATACGGGAAATATCATGTGGCACTTGCAAATGTGGCGTAAACCTTACAATATCGATGCGCAGTGCCGATAACATAACTATGAATCACGCCTGTTTACTTGGAAATCACAGTCAAATGTGTCGGTATCACCGCATCATTTGGCTGACCAAATAGAAAGATTTAAGAACATTTAAGTCCCATGCATGTATGGGACCTACACAAATCGAGACATTGCAGCATTTCACTAAAAATCTCTAATACTTTATGACACTTTGTTCGAACTTGAGATTAAATCTAGCAACACAACATTCAACAGTAGATATCACTTGAATCCTGATCAAGGTGTTACCCCACAGTTGCCCATGGCTAAGCTCGCTTAGCTCTGGTTTGCATGAAACTGCAGGTCCATACCGTTGGGACTGAGAGGACGATGACTTCCTCTGTGACCCAACACCATGCATGCTACACACGAAAGTATAGCCGGTAAACAAATGACGTAGTTTATGTAGACGCTAAGGTTATCCTGGTAACCACTACGGGTAGTCGCATTATATCAATACCAACAAATATATTTTAGGATGTGCCAAAATAAAAATAAACACTCGTCATATTCTTTTACCAATTACGCCTTTTGTCCTGTAACTTGCCCAAAAAATGCTTGTAACATTATAAACCTAAATAGTCCATGTCGTAATCTTCGTCAATTTAAAGATTCTAGAAAGTGAAAAGGACCCCTTGATGCATCAATATCATAAGACAATCTCCTCCATGTGAGACAAGTTCAAAAAGCCAGAGGTTAAGCGTTGACGTCAATGTCAATTGAGCACCAACGGTGATGGATGAAACTCTCAGGGGTTGAGTTCAACCCTTCGAATTACTTAATACTCTCAAGAAGGCACACGGTTTTTTCTTAAAAGCTATCGGGATCTGGGTGGGGTATTTGAAGTTGCAATTCATTGAATTTGTGTTTGACTTTCCAAGCTGCGTTTGAACACCTATTTAGGCAAAATATATCTTTTTTTTAAAATCAATATATGTCTTTTGTCGTTCTTGGAATAGTTACGTTAGATGATAACTTAGTTGACTTTAGTGTACCTTCCCGTTTGTTGTGATTAGTAATTTTGCCAGAAGAATAGGGTAAGGTAGAATTAACAATAAGATGAACTATTTGCATTATGAATGGGATGGAAAGGGAGCTAACTAGAGAACTACTTAATAGAAGTATGATGAAAAGAACTTGAATTCTGCTATAAATACATGCAGTTAATCTTTTTTTGTACAGTCTAAAATATATAGCACAATGAAAACAAAATATGATTGTTAACGAAATATTGTCTTAACAATGACATGCCTAGTCTGTTTCTAATCAGGTCGCGAGTGAACCCGTGACTCTATTAGCTAGTTATCTCGTTACCTGTCACAACTCAATCTTCGTGTGTACACAATGCCATAATTGAGTTAGCGGAATTAACCCTACGCGGCTGCAAGGTGACTTGTAGGAACCGCCTTAATGAGCACTGCGAGGGTTGTATTTGCGTTACCTTCATTTGTCATCTGGCTTTTCATCTGGTAATGTGTACACTTGTACACTCATCTGGAGCAACGTTACTAAAGAAAACGAATGTAATTTTTTTCTTTTTCTTTAAAAAGCTTTGCTCTTACGCAATGAGCTGTTTAATATAACATATGGACGGATGAACAAGACTGGCAGTTGTCATATAATTATAATAAACAATCTCGATACGCATGACAAGAATACTAAGAAAAAAAGAATGTGGTTGTTATTTTCACACAACAAATCCAAAGAAAAAATAAGATAAAATCTTGAAAAAAAAAAGCAAAATACGCAGCCAACAAAACAGTACAAATATAAAAACAACAAGCACACGACAAGCATATAAATACATTGTGTTAACTAACAGCTTGTTGGTATTTCAGACTATGTTCGTGAACGTGCCATCTGATCCTCAGTCTGTGCGTCTATCGACCTTGTGGAGCCTTTAGTGTTGCTACAATCTTTTATGATACTATAGCATTGTGTCTGCTTTTATTTTCTGATGTTTTAGCTTTGGGTACATCTGATGTTACAATTTCATTTTTCTTTCAAGAAGAAGACGAAGTATAGTTTGAATATAAACTCCTAGTTTTTATATAAACTTTGTCAATTAGGCGTCATCGAGTTGGTATAAAGTCTGCGAGATTGAACTTCATTTAGGTAGGCAATGCATGTAAGTTTGAATACACTGCGGTGTGTGTTTGATCAACGGATTGTTTTTATTATTTACTAGCTTCCGCCCGCGACTCCGTCCGCGCGGATGTCGGTCTTCGCGTGGAGGGTAGATTTTTTTTTCTACGTATTTTTCCAGGATAAAAAGTATCCCATTTTATGCCCAGGATAATAAGGTATAATTATACCAAGTTTCATCGAAATCGAACCGTTAGTTTTCACGTGATGCCTGCACATACAGACAGACAGACAGACAGACAATTTTTTTTTAAATCACATATTTGGGTTTGGTATCGATCCAGCAACACCCCCTGCTATTTATTTTTCCAATATTTTCAATGTACAGAATTGACTCTTCTACAGATTTATTATATGTATAGATGTATGTATATTTTTTTATATATAAATTATTTTTCATTTAAGTCTGCAATTTAGTCAAAGTTGCATGCAGTTCGCATGCAATTTCTTGAAGCATGTAAAAGGTCCCACTTTTAGGATGGACCGTGTCAGGTGGGCAAAGAACTAAACTCAGTGGGTGCATGGTGGCACAGTGGCTGAGGCACGCCTAAGAAACCCTGGCACGAATTAGATTTGTATATAACAGGCCGGAAAACACAAGTCATATAAAAATATTGAAAGTATATTGGGGAGGCCTTTACCTAGTAGTGGAATGGAAGAAGCTGATAAATAAATAATAATTATAATAGCGTTTTCTTCACCATCATGTTAGTTAGTTATTACTTATGCAATGTCCGTACTTCAATCAAATGCCCTGACTAATTATCGTTTAGATTGGATTAATATTGATGACAAATACATTTACGGTTCGCAGGTTGCAACCGCGATATTGCTAATTATATCAACGCCAAACATTTGCTCATTTGCATAGCAAGGAGGTGGTCGATAATTATGTTGATTAGTAATCTGGGTATGTACCCAGATAATTTGTACTTCTCAGGGATGTCAGTATTGATCTGTTGTTCATTCAAAATAACACGAGACAGTCCAAAGAAAATTCAAAACCCGCCCATCACCACTTCGCGAAGTTCCAGTTGACATTGCACTTATGGAAGTTGCGGAATAAACTCTCCAGCAATACAGTTTAGAGCAGACAGAAACATATGTATAAGTCATTCATATAAGGATGACTGACGCAACATCTTTTTCACGATTTGTTTCATTTTACGGTGGCAATGCTTGCGAATCAAATATAGAACAAAAAATTACGCACCTGTCTTATATCATACATTTAACACTGTCAAAAATCATGACTGATCCGTAACTGATACTTAATGACGGATCCGTGAAAATAAACGTTTATCCATTACAACATATTGTGCTTTTGACGAAACGATAATGACGGGTGTGTGAATGAGCCTTGACGAAACAAAGAAGAAAAAACAACATTAAAAAGATACAATATTGATACAGACAATATAAATACCCCTATAAATAGTAACAACTTTTACAAGTAGCACTTTTGAAAAAACAAACGTTGAGCTGAACAACGTTACCCGAACTTACAAAATTAATGCACTCCACCACACACAGTCGTTGAATTGTAAGTCAGAGAAAGGCAACACTATGCCATTCTTATTCCACCATCGTCCTCAAACTAGCGTCGGCAAGTTAATATTGGCTGAACCTTGTCTCGTTTCTACCCCGTGCCACCCCTGACTCGGCATGTGTGGATACGAACGTTTGTTGTATCTTAGAAACGGCAACTGAATGTTTAAAATCAATGGGCATAAGGGTAGGCATGTGCATCCTGTTGTTTACTTAGGGATAATGTTGTCTGAGTAAATGTTTTGTCAGGTAAGACCCTCGCTTTTTAATTTTTATTCGACGGTAGGCTCGCTTGACTATTCATCTTTGCGAGTTTCCTCCGTGTCTCGGAAAGCACGTTAAGCCGTTGGTCCTGGCTGTATTTTTTAAACAAGCTTTTATTTACTTTCACCTGTCCCGTTGTCTGTAATCAAATCTTGCTAGTTTTTTATTCACTTTCCGGTGTCTGATTGAGCTGTTATGGTTTGTAGTCGATCCATGTAAAATAGATACTAATATAATGCTGCATACGGTTCGACTAAAAGCCGACCCCACATAGTTGGAAAAATGATGCTGATTATTTTAATGATCGACTCGCGTTTGACCACTATCTCGGTCGATGGTGAAAAATGATGTGGTCGACGGTGAAACACGCCTGCCTAGAAGTAACCTAGTCGCTCTTGACTACGAAACTCTTTTTCCACAGAGTACTTTGATTTTTCAGCTAAGTAACTTGAAAAATTCTTAAAGCTCCAACATCAAATATAATTTTTCTTGCCAAAAAAAGTTCAGGGCAAGGAGGAGCTGGTCTTTAGCAATTTTCAGTCAAAGAAAAGTTTTTATACCATCGTCTCGGCTAAAAGTTCGTAAGACCGTTCGCCATTAGAGGCTACCCAACCATGCGCGTTACAGGAAAAACTTGCTCACTAACGCCTAAGTTTCCTAAAGCTTCAAATACAATTTCGGGCCGCTCTTTAATGCTCGCTTAGTATGGCATTATCTTTACAGTTTTTGGTTTCTGGAAGGCGAAAGTAGAATCCCCTTTATGTTCGACTTGTTCAGAGAGACTCGTTAAAAATTTAGAGAGGATTCTCATTTGACAAATGGCGTCATAAAAAGTTTAGGGGTCTAGACTTTATTACTTGTTACTGAACTGACGTAATGATACCCGTCAGCTCCTTTTACTTAAGGATTTCGTTACTGTCTAATTACAAATTGAAGATTTTACGATGTTCGAAGAAAACATTTCATTTTATAAAAGTTATTCTGTAATAATTAAGTGAATGCGAATATAACGTTTCACAACGAGAAAGGAGTTCTTGGTGAAAGCCAAACTCAAGTATCTTAATTGTGTTAATACCACTGCACTTCTCATGTGGCAAAGTCAGGAAACTACTTACTACCTAAGTGAGTCAAACTGTAACTTTTATGATAAAACTAAGAATACAGTAGCAAAACTAAATAAATATGAATGAAACGTTCGTCATTTTAAAAAAGGCAATATGAAATGAAGTTAAAACACACTTCATAATTACTGTCATTATGGCCTCGTTGGTCTCAAGTCGCAAGAGTGACTGCTGAGCTAGAGATCTTGGGTTCGATGGTCAGGTCGGGCAAAGTGTTATTGGGTTTTTCCATTAAGAATTTCTCAGTCGCAGCCACGGAGTCTAGATCTGGATTGATGGTAAGGCTCGTCTCATATTATGTGGGTCATTAAACACATTATTGGCGAAATGTGAGTGTAGCTTAGGTAGATACACATCTGCTTAACTCTTCGGGGATCAGAGGCTTTATGTTTATGTATGAAACTTCTGAAGATTTGCTTCAAACGCTATAGCTGTATTATGTATACGCTATATCGTAAGGACACAATCATACAAATTCTAATGCATCGTTGGTGTATTAGTCGCAAATACTATAGCGGAGCTTAACGTCGGAGAATTTGATTCTAAGGCCAGGCAAAGTGTGTCTTTAAATAAGCCCACTCCTTATTCAAGAAACCTAAACAAAAGTGACGAAATGTGGGTGTAGGTAATATTTATTAGGTACTCTTCTGCCTTTCCCTTTATGTCATGTTACATTAATAACGAATATTTAAAGACACTTTTTTTATCGTGGTAAAATCATCAAATGAGTCCTCCCAACCAGGGCAGAGCGGGAGGGACTGTCAGACTCGTACTGACAAAAATTTACGTTGTCCTTCAATAGCCCTTTACGTTCCGGGGTCACGGTAATTCGTACAGTCCCACGACCATTTAAAGACACTAAAAAGGTTTCATACATAGAGTTTGTTTCCACCCAAAGCTTCTGTCAACATGTAACAAAACTTAGCTCGAAGAGTATTCCATGTATCTTGTCTTTGATTTCCTTGTTTATGCCCCGAGCTTGATTGAAATCGAGAGTAACTTTATCTGACATTATAGAAAAGATAAATATTTTCGAAAAATTACAATTGATTCTGTCAGTATCTTGTTATTGAATTTGAAAAAGGTTCTTATAAGTAATTTAAGCTGTGACCGATGTAATGGAATTTGGGATTGCTTTTCATAATAAGGACAAGATCACGAAAAAAATACTAGCGAACTGTCCTGGCTTCCCGCGTGTACTAACAGGCAACAGACTTGCCCTCTTTTTCTAGTTAGTAAAATCATCAAATGCCAGATTTGCACGGATTAAAAGACACCGTGTTGCTTCAATTGCCCTTTACGTTCCAGAGACACGGATACATCTTTAATCAGTCGTACCCGTTACCCCGTTAAACCAACCCTCTATGTAGGTACTGATGAAAATATAAAATTTCGTTTGTTATAGTTGCGTATTTTCAAAGATCTAAGCGTACATAAGGCCAGACAGATTTGGTTCTATACTATGTAAAGCAGTTGAAATTACTATGTAATCTCACTGCTACTACTGCTCAATAGTCTATGTAATCTCAACCAATAAGTAGGTTCGGGCATTGAAATCTATTTCAAGGCACCTGTATTCGAGTACCCATTTAAAGCCGTCTTTATTTCAACCTGTGGTAGAGAACCCAGTAATGTACCATTTAAATAAGTATAGGGAAAATCGTAATCGAACCCTTAAACGGGATTTATGAAGCAAATATATAAAATGGGGTAGCACAATTTAATACGGGAAGTTTACCTAAATCGTCGTTGTTGAGTAAATCGAAATTGCTTCTCTTGCCGAATGTAATTGCTTTCCTTCAATGTAGCAATCCAATTATTTTTCTAAACCCTGAAAAGATTTACCCGAGTAATATCGACCAAAGTTTCCCTTCTTATCGGAAAACGATATCGGATGTATAGCGAACTAGCAACCATGGCTCTAGAGCAGTAAGGAGGTTTAACAACCGACGTACAATGCCAGCAAATTATTGTTGCTTATAAAATAGGCATATAAAACCCTTTCGACGAGGGCCCAACGAACACTTCTGCAAAAATATAGGCTTTTGTCACGTGACACGTCCCAGCTACCATTTGGGTTGCAGCTGTAAGCAACGGAAACATTGGCGTGAAAATATTTTCCGCAGTCGCCATAAAATATCATCGCAGTCCGTAGTACTGGGAGTCATAATTACATTTTTTACGGTTCAACTCTTTGCATTGTGAGCTATATGATCGTTAGAAATGTCGCCAGCAAGCTTGACCTACTTGTGGCTTGTTAGCACTTCCAGGTAAAATGAAAAACTTATTGGTTTTCATTGGCGGAATAAACTTTTCGGAATGTGATCAGTATTCTAGGCGGACGCAAATTGTAACTTTGACCACAAACTTCAGTAGATTCGGAACGTTTGTTTCCTCAATTCGGTGTGGCTAATTTGAATAGGACCCGTGGACTGCGTCAAAGTTTAATCTTCCTCCTAATATTGATCCAGAAGGAGTGAAGTTTTTACATTTCTAACGAACCATGAAAGCGTTTGGGGAGCAATGAATCAGCCCCTCTCAATGCGATGACTAGTTGCTGAACAATGAGAAAGCAATTTGGCTTGAAACTAATCAAAGTCGAATGTTATAAATGTTCTATCGGCTAACGTAATAACGCCTTCGTATAATTAACAAATAAAAGTTGTTTCGAGTTGTAACAGTTAAACGTTGAATTCTCTGGACTTTGAGCTGTAAACATGGAACGAAAGGGTTTGTTTCTCTTGAAGTTTGGTAACAAAATGATTACGTTTTATGATATAAATGGTCAATAATGAATTTATAGCGCTTCATAGTAAAGGGCCATCAATTGAAAACTATTTTGAGTTTTAAATTTCATTTTACCGATTTCGTGTTGGCAAGCTGATGATCTGACAACAATAAATCGCCCAGGTACATAAAACAGCTAAAAGTATATTTACGAAGTTTAGTATGTCGGTTTTATCGCTAGGTATCTAGAACTTTTGGCGACAAAACGAGAAAATGTCACGACTAGAAGAAAAATGTGTTTGAACAATTCGGTGTTGCTACACTATGTACATAGTGGATGAAATTCAGGGAACTTGGGAAATAAAGGGGCTGCTTGCGAGACAAAGGTGGAGCTTATTGCAAATTCCTACGCTCACCTTGCGTTGCTATTAAACCTCCTTTGCGATACTGCAATATAATGTTTGTAAATCTCTTCAGTTCAGACACGTTGGAGGGGCACGACACACGTTCGTTTTGTCTAATCAATCTCCTTTGTCGTGTTATGTCTTTTGCCTTGTTTATGTTATTATTTTGTGAAGAAGATAATATCAAAGTGGCCAGGGGCAACAAAATAATCGTATTATTAAAATCTTACTTTTTCGTAGAATCGTTGATGAATGTTCCAGATGTTTACAGTGCTTTTGTATAAAATGAACCTCATTTTATAGAAATGTAAAATGATGTTGTGCTTTATATTTATACAAACTAGAACTAGAACAACATCGAACATAATTAGATGCAGAGATACATGCAGTAATAGGCAGGTATTTACACAAATAAATCTCGTGTACATAATTATATCTATTAATTAACCCTTAATTAATATCTGAGCATGATTCAAAGTATTGAAACAATGCGGCTCGAAAGCTCACATATCGGTTCTACAGGTAATACGTTACGTCAGTCATATTCCTGAAAAGCCTTTCATGTGCGTTTTTCAATGAAAAATAAACTGCCTCTAAACCCTTTCATCATGGGCCAGTCAAAGTTAACGTCAGTGGGCCCGTACGCAGCGCCATTTAGTGCTATAAAAATATTCATACGAAGTATGGAAAAATTCCTACAATCAGTGAAAGCGGCCCCCTGAGGCATATTGTGGTACAGAGTTTTCATTAAACACAGAGCTCGGTTTTTGTCCAAAAAAATGCCTACACAGCCCGAGGCGCCTCCCTCGCATATAAGGAATGTTGTCTCTGGGAAATTAGTTCATAAAATTTCGCCCAACTCATAAAATGTACGAAAGTAAGCTACTCTTTTCTACAATCTATGATTATGTTTTCTCTTGTTTTGTTTATCTCGGCGTAAAAAATAAATTAGAAAATATTTTAGCTCTGTGACATTTTCGACCTTTTTGCGTTGAAGATGAAGAATTTTATTTAAGTAGCCGACGGTTGGTGTTACCAGCAGTTATATTTCCCGCGGGAAACTTAAATTTTTTGTAACGTTTTCATTTATTTGTATTTTTTGTTTCCTATTCATTGCGGGTAGCCTTTTGGAAAATTGCTTGTAAGTTAAAATATATAAAAATATAGAACAAAGCAATCTAGAATTTTCCATTGAATATCAAAAGCAGACAAAGCTTAGTAAGTACAAAAACATTATTAATAATACTCCGTCGCCTTTTATTACATTTCAATAACTGTGTAACACGTTATTTGAACAGGGGCAACTATGGGGCAATATGGAGCGGTATTACGTACAAATAACAGGGGACACTTACGAAAATTGCTTACAGAAAACTAATATCGGTGTTTGCCAGCCGCCCGCGTATGTTATGATGTAAGTTAAAAGTAAATGGGAGAATTGGACCCACACTGATTCTGTTACAGTATTTCGGAACGTACCCGGCGAGTTTTGTGCCAATTTTGGGTTAGTCCAATATTGGTTTGAAGTTTCTAAACCGTGTTTGAAATTTTCGATTTTGGAGTTGAGAAAAATATTGGTGTTAGGTCATGCTTGTTAATAGTCTGGCGTTTAATGGGGTTGTTGTAAATTTGCCACAAAGTTAATTCGCCCCATTTTTTTAAACCTTGGGGTTGGGGTTTTTGTTTTGCCACAAATTTGCCCCATTTTTTTACACCTCATACATTGAAAGTAAATTCGCCACAGCTATATTTTTTTATTGTAAACAACAAAATCTAACATGACGCGGGTGAAGCCGCGCGCAGAAGCTAGTTCAATATATACGTTTTTTTTTCTAGTAGCCATTTAAAACAATAATTAAGTACTTTATTTGAGTAAAATAACCTGCAAACATTAAAGGGGTTGTTGTAAATTTGCCACAGAGTTAATTCGCAAAGAAAAAGAGTACCTATGTGTAAATTAGCCACAGTTTTTCTGTCGTTTATTTTGATAAGTGAAAATTTGCCCCATTCCTTTTCTCGGCACCGCACGGATAGCATAACAATTAAATAATAAAATCGAACACAAAATTACAGAAACCGAGGTGTTGGTGCCACCGCACCATCTTGAGTAAAAATGATGTGAAATGAGGATATGTGGCAAATTTATAATAAAGAAATCTAGCTGAGGCGAATTAACTTTCAATGTATGAGGTTTAAAAAAATGGGGCAAATTAACTTTGTGGCAAAACAAAAACCCCAATAATGGCACTTTTTTATGCAAAAAAACAAAATTAATTGAACCATTGGGTCTCATTCAATCTCAGCCATTTTTATTTTAACAATAAAAAACTATGCGAACAAAACAAAGAAAAAATAAAGAAATACAATATTTATACCTATATTGTATTTCTTTATTTTTTCTTTGTAAGAGGCTTTTACTTTAAAAACACAGTTTCACAAAACCGATACACGTGTATTCTATTTTTAAATATACGTAAGTACATCTAGAGCTTGAAGAATCATGAAGTTACTGTACAGGGACGCCGTTTTCTATTCTTTTTTGTATAAAAGTCTCAATCACTAGAAAACAAGTAAAAGTAGAATGTAGATGTGGAATGTTTTTAACTACACCGGATAGTTTTTTTTTTAATTTCTATCATAAACACAAAGGCGATGTAGCTTCAAAAGGAATTATGGAAGAAGTTTCTAACTTAAATTTCATCAGTTTGTTGTAAACTTGTTCAGATACTATGTGTCCGCTGTTCGCTTACCTACGGCATTATGGAAGACTAGCTTTTGCCCGCGGCTGTGATCATTTTAATTTTGAATTTGACAGTAAATTCGGATCATACACGTGGCGCCATCTTTCATCAAATTAATGTTATTGTTGATTTTTTCAATAGCAGTATTTTTTCGGCATGGAAGGTATCCTTTGACTATCTCTGTAGTACAGAAACTTGAAATTTTCCATAAACGTTTTCGTTTGTAAAAGATAAGGTAACCCTACATGGATCCTTATTCTTTATTTGTTTAGTCTTTTCCCAACTAGTTTTAGGCTTCCAGTCAAACGGGATGTAGCAAGAATCCAATACTTTACACAGAGTATTTAGTACTACTTTACATGGAGAGACTGCCTATCTAACCTTTTTTGCGTATTTATTGAGTTTCTAATGTTGCGTTGTACCATCATTCTTAATTAGAGGCCTGAACAAAATCCTTTTTGTATCTCAGTTCAAAAATTTCGTTAAATATTTATTCAACGTGTCGTAAAAACACGAGCTGAAATAATAAGTGGTGTATAAATAATGAGATCGTGTAAAAATAATCTCAAATAAGGCTCACTTTCTTTAATATTTTCCATCACAATGTTGGATTTTCGGCAATATCAAATTCTAATATCAAGCTGGTTGCCACATGTCGACATGGTATCAATAAAATCCATTCCAATAAAGTTTCTTTTGTGTCGATGTTAAGCTTCGTCCATATTGGCGCGATTGCGATTCGTGTCCCAAAACTCGTTACTGCCTTTTCTGTAGCTACTAAAAACGCCCACTGCTGTTGAATATTGTGAGCACTAAGCTCATATTATGAAAAAAACTGCAATCGATTGCAGTTTGATTGATAGTTTGATGAAAGATTGTTGGTAGTGTTGACATTCAAGTATACTTTACTTTTTACGTTTTTTGAGTAAGATATTTAACCATTTTGATTTTTTATAGTTGTCATTTTACAATTGTTGAAAAGCGATAAAAAGCTCGACACGTTATAATTGTAACAAGTGTGTTAATATATATTAGATAAAGTATTAAACACTCTCAAATTTTTAAGTTTAAAAGTCAGATACGCTTTAACCAAATCGCGAGCAATTAAATTCAACATCAGACATGAAACTGCCCTGAAGAAAATACAAATATGGGTTTAAGTGCAACAATCATTTATACACCGTAGACATTGTTGACAAAAGCAGTTAAAAACTTGAAAGTAATTCGCTTTCCCATAACAACGAAAGATTGCATAAAAATTAAATACAAAATCGCCAGGCTTGCTATTCCCCTCACTAAAATTAAAAATTTACTAGACAAACAGTGATGCCCCAACCTGTTCTAAGAAATGTACCAATTTATCGCAGGTTCGTTTTTTCCCATTTAAAACTGAGTACCTACGTAACTATGAAATAATATTTAATATAATAATAAGGATTGTTTTGCTTAGTTTTATTTTGTCAGTGAGAGAAGAAATTGGTTTGAGTACTTTTGGGATGAAATGTAAATGTTATTATAGAAAATGATCCCGGATTCGTACTTTAGAAATAAGAAAACTCTATGTCACTGTAACTTTACATCGAAATAGATGTGATTTTCCTTTAATTTATTGAATTTGTCCTTCATAATAATGATGTTGTAGTTCGAAATTTCGACAAACATGTTGCGTTTGATACCGTTGATATTGTCGATGTTAAAAACGACGACAACCCTAAAATGTAAATGAGGGAAGAATACAAACTGAACGTATCACTAATTTCATTCCCCAACTCCGTATAAATATGTATGAACAAACATGTAATGTAATTTCAAAGATTCTTCAGCCAGTATTTACGTACTTAAACTGAATTAACGTACACAATATGAAACTGTGTAGAAGTCAACACATAGCAAATGTTTCGAATTTGTTTCATCTCCTTGTTGCACCAACCAGTAATGTTCTTGGAAGAAAAGGATAGGTAATAACAATATTTAATTAACTTAGAAGTTGAAATTAGTAAAATGTTTAGGATTCTTCACACCGCCTCTATTATTATAAAACTGAGAGGTGCTTTAAGCCTACAAAATAATGAGTTGCAAACTCATCAACACTCCTCAGCAACTTCTAGAAATTTGTGGTCTCCCTATAAAAGTACAAATACTTTTGAAAAAAGTGTGGGAACAGTTTGATTCCCTCATCTTTAATTTATTTCGGTCCCGATTTCGGAAAGGCAAACGGAATATTAATATCAAGACTTTTTAAAACAAATAACTTTATGAATATTGTCGCTTAATTTATTGGTTGAGTCCTGCTAAAAATACACTTTTGTAATTAACTCGGCAGAATTTTAATAAGTTTCTTTAATTACACAAATGGCGACAGCCCTGCTGTAAGAAGATAATTCATGAAAATAATGTCGTTTTGATACGAACAAGCTGAAATGGGACTGGGATAGCAATGTATGCCGGGATGCTATGAACAGTGAGCCAAAACAACTACTTTTGTGGAGCCCTGATATAGTCAGACCGTCGCGGCACATCTTTGTAGAAGATGGTGGGATTAGCTAAACAAAAATAACGACCAGTGGTTACTTTAGCCTTAGATCGGAGTAGTTGGAAGTCATAGGCTATGTCATGTGCCCCATGACATGATACTACGAGCAAAGAAGAAAGTAGAAAGATACAACACAAAGTTAACAAAGAAATATTTTTTTAACTATATGAAGTCACATTTCGTTGTGACAAGTTTGTCGGCGTTGTGGCGCCTGTTACATCAACGAAATGCAGGTCACAGGTGTTTTCATAAATGGAAGTTGGAGTCACTTCAAGATGGTTTTATCTTGTTAATGATCATTTTTATCTTGTACACTTAATTGAGCAACGTAAATACTGTCTCATATTTCGTAAAATCCACCCTTAGCGATGTAAGTTAAAACTGTATGTACGTTGTCCATCTAAAATTTAGAAACCAATGCAACGTGCAATGTAAATTGGTGTTGTAATGTTACAGTATTCACTGATATGGTCCGTTAACCGTTCGATTGCCGATCCATTCGACCAATAGAATGCAATAGTAATTGCGCTGTCACTCCAATTTGTGTTCGCACGACTGCGTTGCGTAACACCATTAGTTACATTGCATGTTGCAAACGTCTGGTCGTACATAAAGTATCTTGCCGAGCCCACAAATACAACTGTCGTATGCATCAGTCTCCTATGAACGGTATTTTTATTTTATTTCCACGTATTTTATTTTATTTCCTCGTTCTTTACCAAGTTTTATTACGGAGTGTATTTGAGTGAATGGATTGTTAAAAAACGGTGAAGGAAAGTTTAATCTTGGACAGAAGGCAATAAAATAAGGGTGAGAATTTTGTGAGAAGTTGGCGCCAAGCCTGCCAGTTGCAGACAGCCATCGATAGGGTTCCGAATGTAATGGCACCTGTATAGAGTGGGAAAAACTTGTTACCAAAGATTCTATAAGACCGATTTGGTGACGATGTCAACGTAGAAGCATTATAGTATTTTGGAAGAGTTTTTGTCGTTATTTAACAGACTGGTTTGGGCAAAACTAATAAACACTACATCACTTTATAGCAAGGCAATTTGACTGTTGCACTTTTGCTGCTTTTAAATTAAAAAATACTATTTACGTTATCAATCATTCTTACCACAACCACGTCTGATCTCCTAAAATGTCACGAAAAAAAGGAAAATCATTGGTATTAACAGCTCTACGTCTATATTACACAAACCGTTTCTCTCTGTCATAAATTTGAATAGAATCGATTGGTGTCTGCGCCTCCGGGAAAGTTAGATTTCCCCCAGGACTCCCACGACACCTGACCGAACGTAAAATATATTCTCGATTTTTTTCTCGACTCCCGAAATGATGGATTAGGACTATATACGCGATGTTTCATGCTTTAGAAGGCAGGTTTACGTTGAAATATGATGATACTGTCGAGTTTCGAGAACGATTACTTTGCGTCGACTTGTGTTCGTCGGTTTGATGGGCGATTGATTTTTCTTTCTATATTTGATATTTCAGCACTTGATGTAATTTACTAGATGAATATGCGTAAGTTTATGTTATTTACTTTTTTTTTGAAGTAAACTAAATCAATAACCAAAAGTCTTCAGAAACAGAACTGAAATTGACGTTGGTAATTACTTCGTGCACCCTTAAAAACTCGACAAAACAAGCAAAAAATATAAGTCAAGTTTGGAATTTATGGTCAGACAACAAATTCAGAGTATATATCACTAAATAAATTCGGAGTAAAGTGCAATTTTGCATGGATCTATTGATCTATTGACACTTGAATTATTTTAAACACCTCTGTTTACTTTGTTGGTAAAAAATAGTATCTATTCTTATTTTAAATGCTTTAGAAAACAAGAGAAAGATGTTACGATTTTGACGAAACCTTTAAATATTTTTTTGTTTCAAGTACCTACATATTTAAAAAACTTCTGTTGTATGTCAGTAATAGGACATATTTCTCCATAAATATTATTACTTTTTTGTTTTTGAATGGAGAATTAATGAAAACATGTATCCCTTACCCAGGATGGAGCGCAAGGAGTTTAACTGACCAAAAACCAACCTGTTCTTTCAACGCTTGCCTTCTAGGGCTGCGACATCCTTTCAAGATAGGCCCGTGGCTCTGGCAGGCATCAATACGTCTCAGGCGCACGTGGTGTAACAAGTGGCACGTGTCACCACCCGTTCATTCATTTTTGTAGATGTATAACATAGGTGCATACACATCCGCACGGTTAAAAAAATATCCTGTATACCTCGACTAAGGTTGTAAAAAGTTGCTAGTATTATGACAAGGTAAAGCGGAACTCTTTTAATCTTATTTTTTATACTTCAACTTGAAGTTTACTGCCTTCAAGCTAGGATCTTTGTTCATCCTCGGTATGATGGGAAGGAATTCCTAAAGAAGTCGTTTCTTATAAAATGTAATGTTTCTTGTAGCCAAGTTTTACGGGAAGAAAAAAAAATGTTTGAATTTTTAAAATTCATGTTGTTTGTTTTAAAAGTTAGAATACGTTTTGTTTTAAATAAAGTGCCTTTCGAAGTCCGTTCATCTATCTACTGGGTTTAATAATTTCAATCGTTAACTAATTTACCTACTTTCCGTAAAACTTAAAAACATTATTACATTATTTTGGGGTAGTAACATCCTTATGGTGTGATGGGTGTTATTTATATAATGTAATAAATAAACATCATTACGCAGGCGTTTTTGCAGGCAAAAAGCATGTCAAAAGGAAGGAGGAGGTCTGCTAAAGGTCATGTAGAGATATAATTTTACACTCATATTTTGACAGTTATGTTTAAGTCTCGTGCATAATCAAAACTCTTTAATAAAAAAATGGTACTATAACATTTGAATCGGATTGCTGTTAACTAAAGTCATTAAAAAAGAATATGAGTTAGTAAAATCATTAAATGATTTCTTTTCACCTTGGGTGGAGCGGTAGAGACTGTCAAACTCTTACTGACAAAAAAAATCTCCCTATTCCTTTAGTTGCCCGTTCCATGGTTACGATGCCATCAAAAAATTATTGTGCCTAACAAACAATGTCAGTTCAATGCTTTCGTGGCTAAATCATGATTTTCCTACCTAAAATCCTACAAAACGTTCCACCACTATTTCTTGTTACACTACAGCCAGCAATAAAGTCTAGGTAGGCTAAAGTGCTCAATGTATTCCCTCACAAACGATTACGAATAGCTAACATAACGTATGTTCCCCTGTACAAGGTTACTTCTATTTACCTCATTTTCTTTACGTTATCCAAACATGGACCTTTCTTTTCGTTCCTCCGCGTTTTTATAAGAGGAAAATATTAATAATGTCGCTAAAATAAAAATACATAGTTCAGCTTGTTTCTACAGCTGAACATACGGAATCCCTAATAAGGGAGGCTTATGGCGAATAACATCTGGGCCCCGAGGACGGCAAACACTTGGCAGTAAACACGAGGTTACAGTAAGAAAAATGTTTTTGTTTTCCAAGTCTTTCCTTATGTATTGACATAACTTTGTACTGGCGCATGAGTCATACATAGACAGCAGAGTTTTGTCTCTCCACACTATTTTTAACTTTTATTACGAGACGGAGTGAAGTTTTTCTTTCACTGGCCGCTATCTTGCAGGCCGCTTTTGTCAAAGAGAGAGCTTTTAAATTCACGAATAAAAATAAGAAATATGCCTGTCGGATTTTTCTGTCAGTCTCAAGTTATTGTTTTGGTTTTATGTGCGCTTATCTAACTTGAATTTTCTTCTCAGTGTGACGATACTCAGAGTGACTTGGCGATAAGCGTTTGTAAAATATAAAATCACCCTTGTCCTGTGGGAGATTTCCTTCCAGTGAAGTTCCACCGTAATAAAGTATTGGGCTTATGTGTTAGTTAATCTAAATCTCAGTTAAAATAGAGCTTTGTAAATCTTAGTTCTGAAGAACAAGTATTTAAGTAGGCATTGTTAAGTAGCTAGAGGTTAACCGCGTTTTGTACACATAGAGCTTGCCTTAATCATAGTCGCTGCCACAACTTCAAACATGAACTTACAATAACCACAATGAATTTTAATGTACGCAAGAAGAAAACTTAACACAGTTTTGGTTTAATTTACGAATGATAATGAGAATAGCTAATGAGGAAAACAAAGTTTACTTTTAAATAATATGAGTACTTATATTTACTACGTCAAGTATACGTAATTTTCCTTTTCCTTCCTCGGATCCCTTGATAACATAGAAAAAGCGACCATAAATACCATCCAATATAGGTTGCCGCCTCCCTCAAATAGTCCATTGTGCGTACAAAAGTAATTCAATACATTGTTATTCCTTTTACGTACCCACAGAACTCTATAAAGTTTCATAATGGTACCTCTGTCACTTATATTAATGGTGGCTACAGCGTTTATCTACAGGACTAAATTAAGAAATACCTTTCGTCGCATAAATCAATAGACGTGTGATATATTGTTATCGCGGAAAGGGTGGCTCCCTGGTATTTTATCCTCTCTTGTTCTGCACCTTGCATCACCATTCGAGGCACGCTCCACGTCGGGGGAGCCTAATTCTTCTCCTAATTTCGCACCTTATTGTTGGCGGGTGGTAAGAAAATGGGTATTTTTTTGCTACAAATTCAACACCACGCTCACAGGTCTATGAACTTTTATTACCATTATATTTTGTTCGTAATAGTATTACGTTATAATAGACTGTAAGTAGCTTGGATCATTTCGCGTTGGCCACCCACAACATATATGTTTAATAAGAAGAAATTGGATTCTGAAAATATGTAGTTCGGCAAGTTTTGATAGTTGTTTTATTTTTTATGAAAACTTAGTTTCATATGAGCATCAATAATAAATATTTGACCCACCATCATCATCATTGTCATCATCGACTTGAAGACGTCCAGTGCAGAACAAAGGCCTCTCTCTTAATACCGCCACGGTAAACGAAAATACGCCACATTCTAATAAAGATATTTAAATTAGTATGTCTCTACTGATCAAAAGTAAGGTAGTATACATATTCGGTAGTGTAGTAAGTCAATTGAGCTTAGTGGGTACTTAACGCATCCAGGGAGAGGCACGTAAAAATTTTAAAAGCTTATCCAAACCAATGTCAATTTTACGAAAGAAAATGGAGTGCTTTTTTCAATTTATATTTCAGGGGAGAGTGTTGGATGGTTCCCTACATGCCTCACCCATCAAAATTCTGAACATCCACGAAATGAAGTTGGTAAAATATCTCAGACATTTGTCAGACGATTACCTGAGGGGGTGAGGGGGCGAGCGGCGTGGCCCCCCTGATAATATTCACAATTTCGAACCCCTGAAACATCTCACTATGCTTATGAATATAAATTTACTTATCTCTCTTACATATATTATTTATTTTCACAAGATAAAGGATAGATGAAAATGTGAAAAAAATCTATTACATTTTGAAAGTGTAATTATGATGTTTTACAATAACATTTCAAAAGTTTTTCTTGAAAATTTATTTAACGTTGATAAAAATACCTACAAAAATGAAAGCTCAACTTTATTTTTCCTCTTTGCCACCAGAAATGTTTTAAAAAACTGAACACGACTTCCCAAATTGCTACCACTGACTTTCAGGCTCTCATCTCAAACTACTAAAAGTACAAAGTATCCCGAGAAAATCTAACAAATTCCCTTTTCCTTTAACAAAAAATTAAGTTCACACACCGAAAATGTTCAGAATTCGTTTAATTATAAGAGGCGGCGTACTTTCCCGTTATTTCGTATTTAGATGGGCCCGTTATATTTTGAGATAAAGTTTTCCCGAGTTGGGGAAAGAATTTTAATAGGAAAGGAAGGAATTGTTAAGAGGCCGTTCAGTGGTGGGTCAAAGCGTTCCGGACGAGGTACGCTAACAATACTCGTTATAGTGTAAGCTTGTCTTTAAGTTCCTCCATCGAATACCCCGGGGATTTCATGTTCGAGTGGTTCCCTTTGCTATTTAAATAACGCTGATATTTTCTTTAGAGCTTCGGTGCACCTGAACGGAGGTTCTAGTATAAAATTCAATGTTTTAAATTCAAAGGGTTGTTCGTTCAATGTTTGTTTAACTAACCTTACGTCTGTCTGTGTATTTATGAAATGGATTTTCAGACTGGATTCAATATCAAGAGTATGTTAGATTTTCCTGAAGAAACTACAGTTTTCCAATGTTTATATTAGAATATTTATCAAGTACCTAGACATTCTGATATTCAAGAATCAAGAAACTGCAGATTCTACATGCAGCATGTCTACATTTTAAGAACATAATCTATCATATGGAAATAAAGCTAAGATACACGCTAGTAATGTAGCATAGATTATTCTACTTTCAATATTAAGTCGTTTTTGAGTTTAATCATTGCAAACAAACTTCCAAAAAACCTAAACTATTTTATTTAGAAAACAACTAAGTTCTTCTCTACTAAACATTTGCTCCAACATCAAGAACTAACCTCGTCAATTGAAAAGTTCACGGGATCTCACTATGCGACCCTTTAAAAATATTCCTCAATCTCACTTCGGCGCCATAATAGTTGCCTGATGGTTAAAGCATCCGGCCAGCGACACCGCTCTGAGGCGAACATCCAAAATTTCCAAGTCGCAAAGGATGTGGGGAGCCTGAACGGAAGACAGGCGCCGCTGAGAGTATCAGCGAGAGTATGGGAACTAACATTTTCATAAATATTTAAAATTGTGGTTTAGTTTGCTGAGAGGGTTCAATGGTATCTCTTGGAATAATAAATTGAGGACGGCGTGTAGTTTTATACAATAATAATAATAATTATATTTGTTAAGAGATTCCTCTCTCAATAACCCTGACGTTCGTCAGCTTGGACCCTGTTCCCGATGCTAGTGGACTACTGTTTCTTTTTTATATTTGTATAATATAGGTAAGTACTAATTAAAAAGAAAAATTATAAGTAACTTTAAAAAATATTGAAAGAATTACATTTCGAATGAATCGACTTTTGCAATTTTTTTATGTCAGACTAGACAGGTATGGCTTGGTTTAACGCTGTATTGCATGTGGCTCAATTATAACTGGCAAAATGTGTTACTCAAAATTTCATCAACATCTCTCCAGCACTTCCGACGTAATTGAGTATCAAACGGCAATACGTCTATCCTGTATGAATGGACGGATGGATGTGTGTATGAAAGTCCAAACTTTCAAATTTATAACATTTTTTATGTTTTTGTATGTAACTTTATTTTTGCTGTGCGTGAATACTTCAGATAATAAAAAACACTCACCATAAATGTCTGGAACCGCTACACCAATGGAGCTACAAGGACAATACTTTTGCCTTTTCTATTGTTGGTGGAAGAAAAATCCGCTCCGGGTACCATTTTGGTAAAAATAGATGAAGGTACAAAAGATGGAAGGATTTATCGTGCGCCTACAAAAAGGATTTGTTGCGCGTGTGTGAGTCGAAATACCGAAACCCTAGGACAAGCTGACTATAAAAGTCTATAAGAACACTCAGTACTGCTATTCTGTATCGTTTACGAGCTCACTTCATCCGAGTGAGCGCACAATGAAACTAATTTTTAAAGTAAATCATTGCGGGTTCTCAACAAGACATCACATTTTTTAGCGTGTTAATTTCATCAAATTAATCTTTTTACCCAGGGTGAAACGAGAGGGACTGTAAGATTCGTATTGACTAAAATCCACGATATTACTCTAATAGCTTTTTACGTTTCAGGGTCACGGTTACCTTTTTAAATAAACCCATGACTCAAGCAAAGACATTACATCACTTTACATGACACAAGTGAAAGCAATTTATTTTATTATCTCGTTCAAAATCTGCGATGATGTACTTGAAAAAAATCCATATTGTACATGTAGCGACTGCAGAACCCAGTAACTGGGTGATACAAAAGGACCAACTTGCCCTCATGAAAATATACGTAAAACCCCTAGTATTCCAAAGTCTTTGGCATAAATAAAGGGTGTTTAAAATACGTACATCCTGTAAATAGAGGCAATTGCTCCTTTTATGTCGTATCTTTCAATTGTGTTTTACAACTCACGTATTAAGACAAACAGCAAATGTTAGGTAACTTTGAAACAATTTGTGTTTAATACTTTGAATCCAAGGAAGGATTTTTTCATAAAATAAAACTGTAGTATTTAGTGGGAAAGTAAAAGAAGTGGACATATTATATTTTAGTAGTGCAGTGTGTCACGGGTTCGATCCCCGCGCGGAAAAAATATTAGTATGACTTATAAGTACCTAGTTGATTTGGGTGTGTGTGTGAGTTTCTATGTTTATAAACACATCCACAATACAGGAGTAATTCCCGTTTAAAAAAATCTCCGTTATCGGAAATTGGTGATAATACTGTGAGTTTGGGTCGTGGGACTGTCTCATCAAGCAACCGTGACCCTGGAACGTAAAGGGCCATTGAAGGCCCACCGTGGGTTTTAGTCAGTACGAGTCTAACATTGGTACCGTCCCGCATTGGTCGGGAGAACTCATTTGATGATGAAACCACGACAAAAAACAAAACTGTAAGTTTACATCACCCATTCTTGCTAGCCTCTGGCCTCTGGTAGTAGAAGGACTTTGATAGTACTACGCAACTGACCTATCTGAATATTATATAATTTTCTACACTAATATACCAATTTGTTTATCTACGTGACAATATTACTATCTTATAATAATTTGTCTGTCATAATATCATAAATAACTTCTGAAACATTTATTTTTACAATAGCCAGACAAATTGAGTTTTACTTCGGATACAGTATATTAAATCAACTACAAATTACAAGTTGACACTAATGACTAATTTGTTATGATCTATAGCGCCTTTGAAGTAAAAAAACAAGTTTTGTACTATAATGATATGATCTAATTCTATGATGCTATAAATATATTTTACTAAATAAAAAAATCCGTAACTTCGAAATTAATAGACGATAGATATACTGAAACGAATGAGCTATTTCTAAAACTAGGGATAACAGTAACAATAATTGACATATTAACTACTATAATAGGCTTCCCATTTTTCAGCTAAACTTCCAGTTTTTTTGGATCCCTCATCCATCTGTTTCACAACATGCTTTTGAATGGCCCTAGATTCTTTCTTTGGTCCTACTTTGGCCTCGGCAACTATTCGATGAATCCTGGGTCAGTCAGATCAGTCCTGGAATGCTGTTCTTTACGGATACATGAACAGTTTTGAGTCAGTGTCGAAACGTCGTCCCTGCGTTGAAACTATAGTTTCGGGGACAAGTTTGTCAATGATGTGCTATAGAACAGCAGCATCATAACTGCCCGTCTCCATTCTAGTGCCGACAGTTAAATTCTATCATTGTGCAGTATCTAGATAATTCATGTTCTGAATTCATGGTAATTGAGTTGATATCTCTCCCAACATTTTTATGAATTTCATTATTTAGACATTAAAATCGGGATTCGTCACGATGACCAGTATTTCCAGCTAATTATACTACCTACTTATTATGCTGAAACTGCCCCACATGTATATAATTTATTTATGCTTGTTTAGATAAAAGTTGCCCATTTTGGTATTGGTTAATCATCCGATCCATTTCAGGCAATCTGTCTTCATCAGACGGCTGGATGTAAGCTCAATGAGGCTTTTAGGCGCTAGGTCGTGTTTTATTTCTATTAGGTACGACAATATTTGGGTTAAAGTGATGTGTGCTACATTTTTCGCAATGAAAATATGAACATTTTGTCAGTTATTATGGTCGTGATCCCGAAAGAGTTAGGCGGTGGAATTATGTTTAAACATGTAACATAGGTCGAGCCGATTGCGATCAAAATTAATAAACTCCGTGTTACCTACTAAGAAACTTCTGATCGAAAACTCAATAACACCAATCAAAATGGCAATCAAAACTGAGATTTCAATTCTGTGCACACTATTGATCAACCAAAACATTCAATTATAATTTCTCAAATAAAAATCAATCTTCTACGGATATATATACATCTAAATTGTATGTCAATGGCATGAAGTTTCAATAAGCAGCAAACATAACCCTTCGTTTCATAGACAATAACTGCCACATCAAGCAGACGAATTGTCTATTGTTTGAAAAACCCGTAAAAGGAAGAAAGGCGCTAGCACCAAAGTTTAACGATGACATCGTACACCGCACACAAACTTTTCTAAAGGAAACTTTTACACGTGACGTGTAAGTAAATGGAGAAAAATATGTGCGTAAGAGAATTACAGGGAAAGCCGTAATATTCGTAAGAATTTCCCGAACCCAATATAACTTCTCACGGCTAGCGCCTTTTGAGCCGAATGTTTTACGAAATTGACGTTCGACATGAGATCATGCATTCTTTTGATATGGTAATCCGGCCCAACCCTCGGGCAATAATCGATTATTAAATAGGTAGAAATCGGCAGATCAGGATCTCTTATCTACTGTAAGATTCATAAAAGAATTCCTTTATGACGTGAAATGTCGACTGGTCGTTGTTGAACAAGGAATATTTTTTTGGGAAATTACTTTTGTGACTGGTTGGTTTAGTGCTTGCAACTGCTTCTGATGAGCGAGAGGCCTGAACCGATTCCTAGACCCGGGTAACGTGTTATTTTTTCACAAGCACTTTATTTATAACCCAGTCAGAGACTGATTGATATTAAGATTTGATATTAAGATTGATATTACATCTATACATATAATTATACCTTATTATCCTGGGCATAAAATAGGACACTTTTTATCCTGGAAAAATACGTAGAAAAAAAATCTTATTTTTCAGTTTTATTCATAGACGTTGTTCTGTAGAACCGCGAATCTCCTTAATTATTATAGGCTTATCCGTATTTGGGTCCAATAGATATTTATAAGATGTCATTGTCAGAGTTACTCAAAATGGAGAAATAAACCATCCACGCGAAGGCCGACATCCGCGCGGACGGAGTCGCGGGCGGAAGCTAGTTGGTAAAAAGTTCGTCCCTCTTATATAGAGTGTGGAACATAACTGGCATACTCTCACAATTGAAAATTCATGAAATGAGCTATTCTACCCTGAGCGGAGTGGAAGAGACTGTTAGACTTGATTGACTTAAACCCATCCAGTTCCTTCAGTTACCCTTTACGTTCTTGGGTCACGAAACTTTGCTTAGACAGTCCCGCGATCCCATACTGGGAACCTGGGTGGAGCGAAAGGGACTGTTAGACTTGATTGACTAAAACACATCATTCAAAAAAGCCTACTTCTACGGTGATTATAAGCGATATTATGCTCTGTTACTTTTATAACACTTCAAGCCTTTGTCAAACCGATAGGCGATAGCGAACCGGACCGAGTCCGAAGCGATACGAGACGTAAAACTGGGTGCAGCGAACCGAGGCGTGGCAGTTGTATTAGCTGGCTTTTTATGAACGACGTCAAACAGAGCAAATACGCCTTCGCCACGTCTTCGCATTGGTTCGGTCACGCTATCGGATCGCCTTCGCTTTTCTATGTGACTGGATTCAAACAATTCCATATATTATTACAAATAAAAACGCCTCGCTTCGTTTTCGCCACGCCTGTCTGTTTGACAAAGGCTTCAAGTTTAACAAACTAATCTGAAGGCGATGAGTTACTGCAAGGAGCTATCTTGAGCCCTGTACGAGTGTACGTATTGAGTCGGCAAAAATCGAATACACCTTTTCTTTCAAGATTATGATTAGTAGTGATTACATTGAATAAATCTATATATATAAAAATGTTATGTTGGTTTGTGTATCCTTTAAAAACTCAAAAAGTTCTGCACCGATTGAGCTGAAATTTTAGCATGATATATAATGCGCATCAAGGATGGTTTTTATCTATTCTTTTTTTCAGTTTTTTTGAGCCACAGCGAAGCGGGGCAGGGAACAGCTAGTTTCTTATAAATTAGGTAGCAGATTTCCACATAGTAGAGGCGGGGGCGGTTCCTGCTATGTAAATGTTGGCGTGACATGCCGATTACAACACGGCGAAAGGAGGAGGAAATTTGAATAGCCATATGAATGGCATAAGTGGTGTAATTGGCAAGAACAATGTAATGTAACAATAGGCTGTACTGAGTATTGTTTTGTTTTGAGGAATAAACGCTAATAAAGAAGAATACTAGCTAGAATTTCCACACATTTTTAAGTTTAGGTCGTGGTGGTGTATTAGGTTTATTGTAAGGATTTTATGCATGATAACAGCATCAATTGAAAATATATTTAGTCCGATAGTAAGTGTATTAATATATAATGGGCATGCATTTTTTTAATATAATGAATTTAGACGAAGATAAAACGCATTAAAATACGTAGGTAGGTGGGCTCGTGACATCAGAATTTTGTGAAAATTATACCTTAGTGACGTATTGTGAAATTAAAAAAATACTTACAGGTCAAATTTTTTTTGGTGTAGCTGAAGGACTAATTAGACATTTACAGTAGTCTTGCATATTTTATGCAAATAAGGAGCTGAAAATAAGAATTTTAAACAAGACTTCGATCCTTTATTTTTACTCAAACATTTTACATAACTTTATTTTATAATATAACTTAGAAAAGACTTATTAATCTCCTGATAGGTACTTACTATTTAAAATGAGCACTCTTCTCAGCGTCTTAAGCAAGTTTCAAGTAAAGTTATAAGGCTGGATTTTCTTAAGAATTAAATAAACTTTTATTGTTGAAGCTAAGAAAACTCTCGAGTGTTTAGCTCTTACTTTATTTCTAAAGTCATAAACAATTTTGGTTTATTATTTTTGTGAAGTTATTTTGTGGACAACAATGGCGCCGTTTGGCGGGGAAGTTAGGAGTGTCTATCATAAAATGTAATTTTATTGTAACAAATTCAATGAAGTGATCTTACCATTTGAAGAATGTGTAAGCTGTTTTGAAATGTATTACGATTACAACAGAACAGAACCATAGTTGAATTTGTATTTTCTCGAATAATCGAAAAAAAAGTTTCATGGTCTTGGCTTCAGAAGTCATGGTCTTGTTCCAGACACAAATGTTATTCTTTCATTTAGTAAGTTATTACTCGTATCTAATAATGAACAATGTAATAACAACCTATCAACTACACTAGAACAACAACTAAAAGTAGCAACATTTATCAAATCAAGATTTAATTACCAGAAAATGACTAAATAAAATTCAAAAATCACAATATTTACAAAACTGTCGCTGAAGCGAATTTGTCATAAGCATCGTTAGATAAGATGACGCTCAATAAGGCTTTCAACAAATACTTTAAGTGCCTCCCTGGGAAACAAACAGGCTTTAATTTCCTCTCAACAAAAAAAGAAAAAGCTCAAACGTCTTTGAACGTCTGTATTGCTGGAAAGAATAATTTTTATCTTTTAATCATAATAAAAGATGGATATAAAATCTTTTACTTAATTTAACACTTAACTTTATACGGATACGGAACCTACATAGAATCGGCCCTTACTTACAAATGCACGTTGGTTTTTCAAAGACAAAGCAGATACTGGAAAACAAAAACTAAACCGAAAGAGTTGAGGAAAGTGACACCTCATCTCTTTCCTACAAAAACGAAAAAGCTATGATGAAAGAGATGACGAAAGCATCGCGCCTCTTTTATATCTTTTTTGAACGTACGGTTGTGGACCCAGCCTTATAGAAGTACTGAGGTACCTACGTATCAATGAATGGTATCTACGACAAAACAAAAAGGTACTTAGCATATAAATATTTAATACCAACATTTTAATACTACTTAAGCACAGGATTAATAAACTGCATTTCCTGTCGGTAACGTTTAATACTCAACTACTCTTAAAATAAAACTTAAGACGACAGTTGATACCCAATACATTTTAAACTTAACTTCATTACCAGTATTTCGATATTCTTTTTAATATCGTATCGTTAATCGACTTATCGATCAATTTTAATTACTTTTTACAAAGTAACTGATATGTGTGCAGGCGACAGGTCACTGGCCACTTGAGACATGCCGTCAGATCGTATCTGAAGCCTGAGCAAGGAGGATATGACGACTTTACTTTTTGCAGAAAAAAAACTTCGAAAGATGTCTGAAGAGCGAGGCGGCGCCGCCGCTCCGAGCCTCGCCGAAAAAAATGCATAAAGATGCTTTGACACCAACACTTTGATGGCGGGAGTCGAAAATAGAAGGTTTTCACTAAGAATAATTGCTAAAAATTTTAATTACGAGTAGCGAATGCTGGGAACAAGCAGTAAAAATCACACCGGAATCCCCTGGCGGCTGCATTTTATGCAGATAGTGGTGTTTTCATAAAAAGTTCATTTTAGAGTAATAATAAACATGTGCGCGAAAAGAAAGACTGTACGGGAAAAAAATGGAAATCCATCTATCTGCAGAATTTCATCGACTCATCGTGCGCTTGCTTTCCATATAAAACGCTAAAACATTTCCAGTCAAGGACTAACCCGTGAGTCCTGAACTGATATAATATTCGTACACTCCATCCTTTGACGCAGTTCTACAAAAAGCACGTACCCACTCCACTACGTTCAAACACATACTTCCCAACTACGACTTCAAAATAAATTCGTGCCTTGTGGAATACATAAAAGAAAATAAACAAACAGTGACGAAGCGTCGGAAGAAGCGTCCTGTCTGATCGGAAATTCCGTTATTCGCAGAGGGAATCGACTAGTGGCGCATTCGGTCGGTTTGAGCTCCAAGAGTTTGCAGTACGAACGCCATAGCCCAACTGCATGTGATTGGATTCCGAACGGATAAAAGTTTAGGCTTAAAGAGCATAGTTTACATGCACGGGATAGGTTCGCCATGAGGAACGCGGGTCGTGTTACAAAGTTCTGAAATCTAAATGTCTTTGGGAGTTTGTGTGCGAGATGGAAATAGATAACTATTTGCAGTGTTATGGTTGCCTGGTACCTGTTTCAACTTAGTGAATTTGGGAGTTGGAAATTGCTTGATTTTTAGAAAATACCTAGGTCGATTTCAGCGATGTTTCATTTGAAATACCCACGTACTTTATAATACAAAAATTGCTCTATTATCCTGCCAACAAACTACCCCACCACTCAGGCGTTCCTACCGATTAATTCCCGCAAAAATAATTACAAATAATAACGTCGCGTTATGTAGAGCAACGTGTTAATCATACTACCATCGTGTGAGTTTGCTGTCGAAGAAAATTGCTCAATCAAAGGCCTGGCCAGGTCAAGCGTGACTTAACTCATAACAATGTAATAACCGACCAACCAACAGCTTATTGACCTATTAGCTTTTCACTACTTGAATATTTATAGCCACTGATAACATTTCAAAGTACTTGCCTATAATTATACAGGTTGTTAGTTCGATGTTATTTTTAGTTAGTTGTTCAACAAAATATTTTACAGGAAGCCGACAAATATTGTGACCGAAATTTTCGAGCTTTATTTTAGCTTGTAGTTTGAAATTAGTTTTGTAAAACTTGCATGTTATGTAGATTTATTGTTGTTGGGTTAAGCTTTATTTAAACTTTGAATACTTAAATTGCTTCTTTACTGCTCGAGCTGTCGACCGATCACCTTAACATGAGCGTAGTGCTACGCAGAGGTCAAGCCAATAAAGTGCCTTTACGATTCCTGTGTAAGGGGTCTTCCATAAAATGGTCTATTAAACCCGTGATAGGTTTGGAAACTATACAAATAGTTGAAAAGACTCTATTCGTTACTGGACGGGTCAAGTGTCAGTTCAGTATCTTTAGGGTACCTTATGGTATTTCAAAACCACCGTAGATTTTATTCAGCACTTGTTTGACAGTTCCTCTCGTCCCGCCCTGGGTTGGAGGACTCATTTGATGATTTTAACCCGATAAAAAAAGCTGTTTCAATCGGTTCCAGTCCTAAGCGAAAAAATGTAATTACTACCTTGTAAAATTCAGTTTTTTTTTTGCTGGTTTTTCGTCGACGTGCGAGACATCGACGAAATACCAGCAAAAAATAAGTATATTCGTTAAAAATGTTTCTAATGTCATTGATATAAGCATATAATTATGCAGTCAGCATGGCCTCTGTTCTGCCATCGACCGAAAAAAAAAACCAAGAAAATCTGAAATATCGCTGTGGTGGCGTGCTATAGACATGACAAGAAGGAGATACTGACATTCGCAGTAAAATTCCACAATATCACATCTAACATCTCAGTATTAGTACAGCTGGTTTTCCTCTGTGCTATAATGAATAGAAGAAAGTTTACTTAATTCTGAGCTCCCCACGGCTACGCTAGCGGGTACAAAAATGTTAAGATGAAAGAACACCTGACTACAGGGGCGCAGTGGCTACAGGCATTATGTGAACCTGTTTTGTTCCATTTTATTTTTCAAGAAAATGAACTATTGTTTGGATTTAGATCTTGAGGGGAAGAAAAATAAAGATGTTTTTTTTTTTTAAACGGGATTATTTTCTATTGTTATAAAAAAGAGCGTACAAAAAGCGGTTTAGTAATTAGTGAAGTGGATGCTAATGCGGTTCCTTTTTAGCGACTTCTAGGATATCTGAATTGAGTCAGTCCAGAACTTGACTACGAGTCTGGAGCTATTTTTGTAGACAGAAAAAATCTATAGCGAATAGGTGGCCTACCATGACATGCTAAAGCGTGAGTGGTTCCGCTCAGGGAACGAGATGGCGCTAGACAACTTGTATAGCTCTGTCTCTTTCCCACAGCCTAACTACTCACGCTATACGACGCAATAATTCACATCAGACGCTTTAATTACTTACCAACTAAGCCATCGCAGTCATGCTCGATAATGTTGAATTCTTTATTCCATTCTTAAGGTTTTATAGTTACGTTCGCGCCACTTATTGTAGAGATGTCACCTTGAGACGTTATTAAGCGTCCGTTGTAACTGACTCAGAGGGTTCAATTCCTGCTCGGAATCGAACTTAACAATTTGCGACGCAGGCGTTAATGACTTCAGTATATTCAATAGAATATAATAAATTAATAAGTTTTTTAAGAAGCTTCTGTAATGCGTGAACAATAGGACTCGTACGACTTAATATGATGTGCCCCTTTTTTTTTAGAAGAATCAGTTTACATCGGTAAAATGAGCCGTGTATTTCAATTTCATCTTGAAAGAACTCAATTTATTGAAAAAGAAAACTACTTGGATCTACTTATCGTTGTAAATTCGTTGGAAAAAGAGTCTTATCTACTCAGACTTACAGACACTTCAATGAATACAAATCACTAGAGTCAATTTGAAATATTGAGTGTCAACTTATACAATTTACTGAAAGAAATGTCACAGTAAAGCCTGAAAACTTAAAGGTCAAAAAGTTAAGCAAAGCTAGATATTATCAAATTCTGCAGACTAATTCTTCTTCGTAAAGATGTCTTGGCCATCTGGATAGGACTTTCGGTATTTTCATTGACAGATGCCTATTATATCCTAATTTTAGAAAATGGCAAGTGAAGCGAAGCGTTTCCGAAGCAATACCGAACCGAAGCGAGACGTCAGTCCGATAGTTCTGTCACGCTATCGGATCGCTTTCGCTTTTCTATGTGACTGGATTCAAACAATTCCATACATTACAAATAAAAACGTCACGCTTCGCATTCGTCACGCCTGTCTGTTTGACAAAGGCTTAAATGTTGACCATTCCTTCAATGTCAAAAAAGAGTTACATTTTTTTTTTGTGAAGCCTAGCACCACCAAAGGGATCGATCAGGCTACAGGTATGGTGCCGTATCCCGTAGTGCACTGCTAAGAGATGTATCCAATCGCCTCCAATTTATAAAGAACTAGCTTTTGCCCGCGACTTCGTTCGCGTGGAATACTGACTTCCGGCAGTTTTTTTTTTAATAAAAACTATCCTATGTCCTTTCTCAAGTTCCAAACTATGTCTATACCAAATTTCACACAAATCGGTTCAGTAGTTTAGGCGTGACGAAAAGACAGACAGACAGAGTTACTTTCGCATTTATAATATTAGTTTGGATAGGCTGAGCGATTGGACTGATGCGTTGCGTCTGCGGGTTGAATTCCCGCAAAGAGCAAATATTTGTATGATCTACAAGTTATTCCGGGTCTGGGCGTTTGTGTATGTGAGATTATATGTTTGTAAGCGCATCCACGATACGTGAGAAATTCTTAGTGTGGGGCAACATAAAAAAAAACTTTAATAATTATAATATAGTTGTATACGATGTACGTGATTTAATGTCTTGTATAAAATGTAAATAAAAGCAATTGACCTATCAGTGACAACAATAACATTAGTAATGATGGAATTGAGCACTAGATAACGATCACAGGAGTCAAACTTAATCGCACATTTATTTGCCCAGACACGGACTAACAAAATAGATACGATCGCTGTCTTATCTTCTAATGTTATGAGGAGTTAAGACTGTTTGATTGGCTATTCTGTAGGCTTTATATCTTGACGTGTCTTTAACGGTATGTTGGTTTCGTTCTCTTCTTTAATTTCCATGTCTATGTATCAGTCGCTATTACGTTCTTGCTACATGATTCAGTATCTTTGAAAAACCTTTCAATGTACTTTTTGCTTAATTTTGGGTGACTTTCTAAACGTGTGGTGTTCGTGAAAATGAAATGGAGTCAACCCTATAATACTGAAAATAAAATCAGCTATTCTGTACATTTTTAGTCTTGTAACTTGAAAAGAGGTAGAGAGCAAGAAAACAGTCGCTATTTTATTTTTCTGCGACAGTGTAGTGGTAAAAATGGCTTATATTTATGAGTACTCTACTCCCTTAAAGTATTGTCCAATCACCCTATGCAGTTTTTAAATTCAAGAAAATATTAGAAAAATATTTTTTTTGTAACTGACTTAAGCTTAATTGAGTTTAAGCATTGTCATCTTATGAACGTATTGCATTTTCTATACATTGTAGATCAGGCTAGAATTTACCGACACATTGATTTCAGCATGCTGTCTGCAAAGGTTGGGTGCAGAATGGCCCAGATTACTATAAAATAGAAACGAAGACTAGAAGAAAACAAATACATACAACTAGTATGATAGTAACGTTACTGAGTGAGGACAAAGTTGAGTAATAAGGGATACCAGTTCTCCATAACAATTACGCTCCTCGGAAGTAATAAAAGTTCTTTTTTCTGCGTACGTGACGTAGAAATCAACCGACTCTTATGGACGTGTTCGGCATAGCTTACTTACGATTTTTCCTTTTTATTTCTTTTCGGTTTCTCCTATTCTTACCTCTTTTGCGCTCTATTAAGGTATGACTCCATAAAGTTACGATTTGATGATTTTAGTAGCGATTTTCCTTTCGTATGAGTATGTTAGGATTGTAGCAGGTGGCGTTCTGTTGTTTCTGCCTACTCGTATTGTAAAAAAGAGTGGGTTTATATTCGCATTTTCATTTTACCGTAGAGTTTTTGCTATTTGAAATATTTTTTAACTAGTGCGGTGCAGATTCGCCAGGTAAGGGTTTTAGCATTTAGTTTTAAAATATTTTCCAGCGTGTTCAGATTTTCAAATGTCAATGTGAAAATTTACACTTCAAAAATCTAGCACACTCTTAGACAAAACAGCGTTGTTTGAAAAATGTGCTAACCAAAACCTGCTAAAAACAATATGACACGTATTTTTCGGAAAGCTAAAGCAGATGTGTACCAAACATTAGGGTTAGTTTCATAGTAAGTTGTTTACTTTCCATAAAAGGTTGTAAAAGTATTACATATAACCCTGTATCCACATTTCAACTGTATATGTATAAATCACACAACCTAACTATGATTTGTTATTTCACAGCAAACACACGAAAGGAAAACTATCACACAACTGCAAATGCAACCTATGAAACTAATTTATTAACTCAACACGTGGCTGTGAGAGCCTTGAGCAATGTAGTGGTACTCTGTCGCATGCAGTGCTGACATAAAATGTGAATGTATTTGAAATACATTAGGAGTGTGAGGAATAGATTGCACTTAAGGCTTCGCGCTTCTTGTGCAACACATCGACTTGACAACTCAATTTTTCTTATAATAAAAAGATTGGTGGTAACGATCTGTAAAAAACACAAATCAAAACGTAATGAGAATTCAGATTTAGCCAAATTTAAGTTCTATTTCATTAGGGCTGAGGACACAATTGCAAATTCTTTGTTATGACTGATAATTCCTTGTTGCTTTCATTTTTTGGCTTGATATATTAACTAGAACTAGAACCACAAGTGTTTAAGTGTTCGATACAAAAATGCTTCATTTTTTTTGTCATTTTTAGAAGTACCTTTTTCCACGAAAAATCCTGAAGCCGATTCGCCCGAATCGTGTGAATCAACGCTTTGCAATTTTAATATTGTTTGAGTTGCCTGTACGTATGAAAATTATTATCGTCGTTCGAATCAACTTTCCGTCTGACGTTAAACAAAACTCGAATTCATTTAAGTTATTAATAAACCAATTCTTGTTTATTCACTCCCCTTCTCATAATTTCTGTATCAACGATTCTGTATCTATTTTCACCGTCTTTTGTCATCAAATAAACAGCACGATCACCGTTTTCAGTAAACGAGTTTTGCTTCCTCTCGCACGTGAAAATCGGATTTGTTTAATTTATTACTTTGTCCCGAAACAGAGAAATGCTACGGTTACTTAGCTCTCGACACCTCACTGTTATAATAGGATCTCTAGGAGGATTTAAATTGAATCCTGTTGCAGGGTGCTCAAATGTATTTAAGTCTTCGTTGCTGAAAATCTTGATGGAGTATTTTGGGGACATTTTGTGAGTCTAACTAGTTTATTTTCAAAGAAAGTGACTACAAGGCGTCGTGGGTTACTGAAAGTTGAAAAGTACAATTAACGAGGAACGGCGTGCTAAATACAAAACTGAAAACAATTTGTAAGTACATAGGTTTTAAATTATTACTCACAGAGTAGATGATGGGAGTTGGAGTAACATTGTAACTAAGCGGCGTCAAAGGACTCGTAAGAGGAGTATTGGTCCCCGGCTCCTAGAGCGGCAGATATCTATGTTAGTTGATAATACATAAGTAAATAAAGTCCACAACTCCAGATGGAAAAGTTTGTTTGTGGAAGATGATGATAATTTCAAGAAATACCGAAATAAAGTACGCAGAACTTTATAATTCCAACAGAATGACTCTCGATCTAGACTAGATTATTTGATGTATTCGACAACCCTTTGTTTCTACATGTAAATACCAAACAAAGGGTTGTCGAATCCATCTGTTCATGCCAATCTTAGTTCCCTTTCGCAAACACAAAATCCACCTTAATACACCTCCCACTACGTCAGCTGTAGTTTTTAATAAAAAGCAAAAGTAGAATGTATTTCATTTACCCCTCACAATGTATCAAGACAAGACAAGGGTGCAAAAGGGCTGAGTCCGGGACGAAAATAAACGTTGAACGATCACTTAGACCCCTCAGTTTGACCTGACGGCCGAAACAAAGGAGCTTGTGTGAAATACCTATGTAATTACATAGAGGGACTAAACATCTATTACGAAAATAGCAATTTTCTACGTCCTAGATTTTTAGGCTTACTGCCAGAGTTAATTTTGTGTTGGGGAATTTTAGCTATGTGCCTCGTTAGTGTTTTTTATTTTGCGTCTTAATAGATAGAAGAGTACTGTCTCTTGCGTTGTGTGTCCGTCATCCAATAATTGTGACTACTTTTCTTGTCCATCTCTCTTTTATTTCAGATCTGACGGAAGAGATTTCTTGATGGAATAAGCAGTACTTTTGTACTCTAGTTTCAGTATTTATATGTCCTGGATATGTTTCCACAAATAAATGCAAGTAATAAACTTGTGGGAGTGTCTCAACAGGTTACTGAGAACCTGAAACACAAGCGCAGTTAAAGTTCAGTTTTAAGTCAGTCAAGTCTGACGGTCGCGTGACTATACGAATTACCGTGACCCCGGAACGTAAAGGGCTATTGAAGGACACCGTGGATTTTAGTCAGTACGAGTCTGACAGTCCCTCCCGCTCTGCCTTGGGTGGGCGGACTCGTAAGATGATTTTACCACGTAAAAAAGAAAAAGTCAAGTGTGACAGTCCCTTTCACGAACACCGAGAAAAGGGTTGCCTATTTCATCAGAACTGATACTAATAGGTACCACAAATTAGTCAGTGCTCATGTTTCTCTTACAACTAAGGTGGCCTTAAGCTGCATGATACAGAGGGGAGCCTTGAGTAGGATATAAAGTCACCCATCTAAAACCATGTCAAGTACCGCATAACTGTGCAGGTTGGTTAAAATTGACTGAGCATTTTCTTCCTCAGCATTTAACTATTTAAGAAATGGTTGAAACATAACATAACACTTACCAATAATAATCACTTAAGTCAATATTCACCCTACTCGGTATTTAATACAATAAAACTAGCGGCCCGCCCCGGCTTCGCACAGATTCTTATTTAGAAGGGAAGAATTTTATCAGGAAGTAATACTCGTATCATCAGGTAGGTCGTATTGTACCTGTGTAACTTCCGAAAACTTTATACCAAATCTTATCCTGATAATAGTAAAACAAAAAACTAATTATCCAATTTGGTGCAGTCGTTCAAAAGTTATGCGCGTCATACATACAAACTTAGCGACTTCATTTCCAAATGTTTAATATTGTCAGCCAATTGTCGATCACCGCTGAACTTAAGCCTCGCTCAAAGCGAACTCTCCCGGTGCTGGGCAGTCCTCATCCATCCGCTGCCAGCCACATTCTTCAAATCACAGATCCATGAAACTATGTTTTAGATTTTGGTGAACAAAACCTTTATCCTTACCAGTTGACGACAATCTACAAAGAAAATATAATAAAAGTAATTTTGAACCAAGAAATCGGATTAAATATTCATCATTAAGGTAGATTAAAAAAGATTGAACATTTTTTAATAAAAAATGAGAAAGACAGAAGAACAAAGGACTTTAATTACATCTCCAGTAAAAACACTCATTTGAGATAATAATTATGTTCCGCCTAATTAAAATGAAAGTGGATATTAACGTTATTTTCTATGAAAATATTTTTAAGTTTTATCTGTTTTATTTAGAGTTGGCTCTGTTATTTTAATAAAAACGTCTGTCGAAAAACATTTGTGTTTATAAGCTTTCGTGTTTTAAACATTAATGTACGTATCTACGTTAATCGCGGACAAACATTTATCATAAACAAAATTAAATATATTTCATGTTTTAAATTGTGAAATCAGTTTTGTTTTGTATATTTTATTTTCCTCTTATTTTATTCACTGTTGATAGTGTCATTATAATATTAATTATCTAGTGAATTAATAATTTATTTGAATATTAGATTTCCAGTGACTTTCAGAGAAAACTTAGGTTTTAATGTGTGTACCCTACTAGATTGTAAAAAAAAACGTTTTCTTTAATAACTTTACCTGATAAAAAGTGTGCCCTTTCAAATATAAAATAATTTTAAAATCAGTCCAGGCGTCATCGAGAAATTAAGAAAAATATGTAAAAAATACGATGAAATGAGAACCTCCTTCGTTTTTCGAAGTCGGTTAAAAAACGGAGAGAATTATTGAATTGAATACGTCCTGGATTCAATTTGTACAGAATAAGAAGATTCTACAGTCTTTTTCTTTTTTTTATCATTCATAATAAAACGTCAAGCACAACAGGTATTACATTACAAGGTACGGCGATCGACAAAATGGAATGCAATATGCATAATATGTCAATAGCGCAATCCGTCATGTGTATGCAAAACGAGCGTTTAGCATATCAACGACGCGTAATTTGAGCATATCAAACTAGCAAATCTGTCGTTATGTCTTATTTTACTTTGAATTTTCATGGATATACTCGTATTAAATTTAATGGCTGGAATGAGTGTTCGGAATTTGAATGCTTTTTTTTGTAATGCCATGTTTAGACACACTTTACAATTTTGTGCATTTCAGCCAGATGGACCATTGACACAAATAAGATGGCGGGTAGTGGGTGCGGAAGGCGGAGGATTGGGTGAGGTGTTTTTTTGTTGAGTCTTGAGCATTTTTTTAAAGTGTCAAAATCATCAAATGAGTCCTCCCACCCAGGGCAGAGCGGGAGGGACTGTCAGACTCGTAGTGACTAAAATCCACGGTGTTCTTTAATAACCCTTTACGTTCCAGGGTCACGGTATTTCGTGAGTCCCACGACCCCGGCAGGCTTTGGCCCTCGAGAAGTGGGCCCCGTCACTATACTGACACTCCTCGAGGCGCGCGTGGCCGCGCCGTCGACCCGGAGTTTGGGCATGGCAAATGTTTACCAGGCTGTTGATGAAGATGATCGATTTTAAAGTGCATTTAACAATACAACAATTGAATATTATATAGATTCGTTTTATGGACAATCATCTATTACAATTCAAGCAAATATACGCTGTGCTCAATAATATTACTGCGTAACAGTTACTAAGTTGACACCACAAATACATGACGTCTCAATTGAAGCAAGCTGGGCATAGCAATCAAATCCTGCTCTTGCAACATAAAATCGTGTCATACCACTATAAAACAAACGTCGCATGTTTACAAAGCATAGACCTTAACCCGTCAGGTGCTCACGGTTATAATTTTTCCCCTTTCAAAGCAGACCGTTATCGAGCTTCTTTGACCTTTCTTCCACAGTACCATGGACAATTTCTGTGCAAATGTCTCAATTAACACAGAAAATGGTAATAAAAGCGACAGGGAATAAATTGGTGCCAATTTTATACCTACCGACAATTCAGTGGTTGAGTTAAAATCACGCCAACCAGCCAGAGCTTTATTATAGTCTATTAGGGAAAATAATCGACGGGGAAATACCACAGTTCACCATCTGGCTAATGAAAAAAGTAAATAACGCCTCTGAGTTATGGTACGCAAATTCTGCTGAGTAGTTACGCCCAAAGAATTGTTTACAGTTCTATTTTTGTAACTTTTTTCTTGAAACTTGGCGTTGAGTTTGCTTTGCGTATTTCTTTTGCATTCTAACAAGATACTTCGTTGAAAATGTAGATTGATCTTTTGAAGCACTGTTTTGAAAGGGTTCCTTAAATGAAAAGTTAGTAGCAGCTTGTTTAATCCGAAAGCAATGTTAACACTACTTAAATGTATAACCCGGTCCGACAAAGCAATTATTTTAATTTAAAGCACTTGACGGCAACTTTTGGAGACAATAACGCGCTGGCAATGCATTTTATGTTCACTGTACCTGTTCGCAGTTTACTTCTCAGCCGAATGTTTATGGGCGATAAATCTACAAACAATTCCGACTGAGGCGCTTGCATACTGGCCGTAAAGTAACGAAATATGAACGTAGACAGACATCAATATTAGTAGGTTACCCAAATAGTAGGTAATATTTGGGTTCTCTATTCATTTGTGAGAAATTGCATATCTTAACTTTGTCTCGAGCATCATACTGCTATAATAAAATTATAATGAGCTTAAATTATTACAGAAAAACTAACCGATTGAATACCACCAGTATTTAACCCACACTCCTCAAAGAAAAAACGTGGCAGTAATTACATCGCTATTATATAATGTCGCTGCAGAATTAATTACGTGAATACGAGCCAAAACATCACTAAACAAGTTTGACATTCTTCATTTAGTCGTCAGTAGCTGAGTTTTCCGAGTAAAACCCGTGAAATGTGTGCAATATCTGAAAGCAGGTACACTTAAAGCGAAACAGTTTGTAACCTCCTCGAATGTCTAATTACACGCATTTTGTATGTGGAGCCGTTTGTGCAGTCGCATTAAAACTGTTTGTTTGTTCGCCTCAAATGTATCATGGCTACAACGATTGCGACCACTAGGAACTGCAGTTTATCCACACAGAACGACGCACACAATCTCAAGTGCCCATTCTATACGTCGTCAAGCCTTAATGGGCAACAACAAATGGTGCTATTTATCGTAAAATCGACACTAAAAACAGACTAACACATCGTTTCGGCAAAACACGTAGTAAATTTTATACGCCCTCTTGTATAGGAGTCGGATGTACGTTTTGTAGACATTTTAAAGTTCTGAAAATTGAAAAGTTGACTTTACGTTTAGTTCGGATGCGAAATCATCGGCGATAAAGCACGTAAGAGTGACCCTAGATTTTTATTCTCATTCTAACTCTCAGGCTATAAAAGTAGAGTGTAATACCTACCTATCTCTGTGGACTTAGCAGAAAGCCATATCAATCTAACCTTTACTGGGCGTCGTGAAACATCCATTCTGGGCTAATAAAATATTAACTGCTGGCGTTGCACCTTGCTATTCAAGTTCACCTGGGAAGTTCCTAGAAGTTTTCTTTTTTCAATCCCCAAATCAATTACTACGGCCTAAGTAATTACAAGATAACAATTAAACACGATATATCAATTTTAGTAACAGCTTAATAACACAAATTTCAGTTATTTTTCTTCTAAAATGTGATTCCAATCCCACCAAGTGACGTATTTTACAACAATTTCGTGTGTTATAGCTTTTTTACGACAATCTTGAGAGTATGGCGTTGTCATTAAACATACGGGTTGATCGTGGAGGAAATTGCTCAACAAAACGCCACAAAAATGGGATAAAAGCCCTAAAATTTATGTTGGGGGCTCATCGTGGCCATTAACACGTAGTAGCGTTGTGCATAAAACATTAAAATGTCGTGACACCCCGCTTGCACTGTTATTTACGTATATATTAGCAATTTTCAATTATTTTCTCGTAGTTTTAGTGGTGCAGGTGCTCTTTGCTTTGTTAAAATTGGGAGTGTTCTTTTTTAAGAATATGGCAATAACAATCTTTTATAAAATTTTAAAATATTGTTATTTCTCTGAAAAAATAATGAACATAGTGCATACAGTTAGGTGAAACGCGACTATTGAAAAATTTGATTTCATAGAAATATTTTTAATATTTATAATAGCAGTTTAGCATTACCAGAAGTTATGTGGAAAGACATGGCGCGTGGAGACGTCGACGTGTAACATGTAAAAACTAATTTTTTTTACAAAACAAAACTGTAATAACTGTAGTAATTTGAATACTGCACCAAAAATTCAGCATGTTTCGTAAAATAAAATAATAAATGTTACCTTAGATTGGCGTCGAAGCTCGCGGTGTTCGGGTGGTCCAGCTAAGGCTGTCGACACACTCACGTTATGCCCGACAGACGACGCGACACGACTTTGAATAATTAGCTAATAATCTCATTGTTGTCTATTCAAGCGTTCACAACTTTCTTACATAGTCATTATGCAAGTTCGGACCAACGTGAAAGAATCCTTTGTTACACGATATTAAAAGAAATATTATGAGATTTGTTCGCTAGAAAACTTAAGGTTCAGTTTTGTTCTTGCGTTTTGTAGAACAGCGTATTAACATTATGTCTAATGAATGCGAAGTACTTTCCTAACATTTTAGTGTTCAATTTAAATGTTAAATTGGTATTTCGAAGTGTAACGAATAGTCTGATGAATTAGTGATGAACCATAAAGTCTATCTTGAGTAAAATTCTTGATTATGTTGACTCTTTGCACCGCTACTCTTGGAGTTTTTGTGAAATGAACATCCATTTTTAAAATTGCTGACAGGGAGTATGCAAAAAGTCAGGATGTTCGTTTTGTCTTCGTTATGAAGGGGTCTTTAGTTGCACCTGGCAGGCAGGTCACGACCCGGCCTCGGCCCTCGGGTCTCAAGATCGAGAACAGAGCTAAGATTCATTGATATCGGAATACCGTCCGAACATTCTCTCAGTTTCAAAGGTTTTGCTATAAATTGGAGACGGTATAAATTGGGAAACTATTCCAAAGGTATTAGATCCAGTTGAAGTATGTGTGCTCATTATTTCCAGTGGAGACATTTCATGGAGGAGGCATTAGTCTCAAGTTCTATGTTATATAAGTTTGACTTACTTCAAAAGTCATTCTTGGGTGATTGTATTAATTTGAAACTTTTGTAAAGGTGAGATTCAAAGTTACCATAAATATGCTTAACGGTCGACTGGTTTCATTAAAGATAAAATAATTTCGTCTTGAAAAGAAACTTGTGTCTGTATGTAATTAAGAACAAATTCCATCAAATAGAATGTATTCTGGACAGTTCATCATTGCTCTGAAATATTGACAATGACAGCTCTTTAACATAATGTAAGTAGAGAAGTTTTAATTGTGTTCAATTTCATAAATGAAATCCACCTTACAACCCGATCACGACTTTGGTCCTAGCGATAAGCGGAGCGACGGGTGGAGCGAATAAGAGTAGTTACTTTGTAAGTACGCGAATTTGCCAAGTCGGAAACGTCGTGGTGTGTGTCAAACATTTCTATACATTTGAGCTTACAGCTCCCTTCCCCGCGCTAAGTCACCGCTCAAAGCAGCCAGGGGCCGTATTATGACGTCTTAAAACCAGGCTTGTTCGAGTGAGTGAAAGAGGTGGCGCTAGACGACTTTTATAGCTCTGTCTCTTACACTCACTGGAACAAGCCTGGTTTTAAGACGTCATAATATGGCCACAGGTCGTGAACGGGCCGTTAGAAGTTTATTATAAGTTGCAGGTCTTATAACTAAGTTTAGTATCAGATATCTAGTTACTCCATCTATTAGTCTTGTATAATCTCAAACAGCTTCTAAAGGTCTCACTCACCAGTAATTAAAAAGACCTACACGTAGGCAGATACCTATAATACCTTTCAAAATAAGTCTATTGAAATGTCCCGAAGATAGTGAAGTCTTTTATCAACCCGGTCACGCCTCATTCTAATGAAGTGAGGAGTTTGTCACGTAACTCCTGGGGTAGCATTCGGAATCGCGATAAAAGGAAAATTTACTGCCGTCCTAAATACTTGTAAGTAGCTATACATTCTTTAGGAGCTTAGGAATTAGGTGCCAGTGTGACTGGTTGTTTGAAGACGAAGTTGTCTAGACTTTTGGGGGATAAAATAGTTACCATTTGGCCTGCACGATACTTTTTTAAGTTTATTTCTTCAGTGAATCGACATGGGGAGGGGATCTTCAAAAAGGGTCGGCAACGCGCAAGCGATACCTCTGGTGCTGCAGGCGTTCATAGACTACGACGACCGCTTTCCATCACGTGCGATGGCCCATACTTGTTTGTCAACATAATGGTATAAAAAAGTTTTTTTATTTTACCCTTTTTATTCCAAATTCTTGTCAAATACATTTTTTTACTTGTGTGTTCTTACAACCTCTTCCTTTTTGAAGTCGGTTCAAAAGCAAGGTAGTGCATGGGGCAAAAAACGTAGTTCATACAGAACCCCGGTGTCCAAAAATTCAGAACCAGAAATGGAAAACTGTAAGCTTTTAGTTTTTATTAAACAAATTGAATACTTCAAAATGTTAGCTGCATTTGCACAACACAAACTGAAACGCACGGGAAAAATGGAAAATCCAACAAAATCTTCTATCGCAAATTGTATTTGATATAGCAAAGCGCGAGATGGGAGCGGCCTGGTTGAATCTAGATAATGCAAATACAGGACTGCAGCGTCCGATGTACGGAACTCTTTTGACCGCGAGCTCGAATAACATTTCGTTTGTATAGGGTTACCAGGTGGTTTGAATTCTACGGCTTTTTATCTAGGTGTCGGTTTGATGTTTAAATTGAAAACGTTTTTTTTTCTTTGTTGTGGTTTGTTTTCTGGCTCAACTATACCACGTTTGGATATATTTGACAAGAAGTCCTTTTTTAAAAATGATATGAAAGAAAAAACTAAGAACAGTCTATGAAAGTAGTGTTCAATTTCCATACTTTCTCTATTACTCATTATCTTAGTTCGAATCAAGTTATCTCCTCTCGAAACAAACATATCTGATATTGAACTTAAATATCATCAAAATGTATGTCATATTTGTTTGATTATCTCAGTAAAAGTTTTGAGAGTTCCAATTTTGCAGCTGTTTGTCCTGACTCTCAATTCTATTGATGGTGACCGTACTTATATCAAATACCGGGCCAAAAGCGGCGGCCGAGCGGTCAGGGCGAATGTTGTTTTAATAAAATGACACTGATTTAATCTGTGCTCACGGGAAAATTAGAATTTTCACAAGGATTTTTTTTTCAGGACCCATAACAAGTTGTGAATTACGTCATATCTGCAGTAATAAAAATGTGTGGGATATAAAACATGCGTATTTTTTCCGCTGAAAATGGTGCACTACCAATCCAAATATTTTCGGCTGTTATAGAGTTCTCAGTTCTTTTGTACAGAAAGGTAAAAATATAATATTGTGTGCTGCTTAGTGTGAGATGCCGAGTTTGATTTCCATGGTAAGCAAATTTTTATTGAGTTTTTGCAATCACGACTTTCTCAGTACCCTTTCGAAACACAACATGTGTGTATACTCACGTTAAAAAAAAGCATATGACTAGCATATAAATATGTCCCTCGAGCAAATTTTTTTGACACCACCAAATCAGATATTGGTAGATTCCATTCTAATATTTTTCAAAATAAAAGCTTATTCATGTTGCTATAAAAATCTTCGATTTCGTAAATTAAATTGCAATTTCAGGTTTCTTTCTTTAATGTTTTATTCAGGCAGTGGGTACGTGTTAACGGCTGCGATGAATTTTTGACGTCCACTCTTCGCCTTAGTTTTACATAAAATTTTGATATGAACAGCATTGAGGTATCAGCAATTCTGAGTGGTTTCTGAGAATTTGAAAATTTGAAATGGAATTTATTATGAATATTTTGCAAAGTGCCAAGTTATCTACTTTGGGACCTATAAGGATTTTATTTTGCATTAGACGGTTAAATTGAGTCATTTCATTGATTCACTGCTCCAGCAGTGGACGAAAACAGGCTGATGATGATGATGGGCTCAGTAGCGTACATTGAGAGAGGCCTAGGTGGTAGGTGGACATAGGCCCCAAGTCGATGCCTTCTTCATTCAGTCTCTGCCGGCTGCCTTTCGAAGGTCGTCTCTCTGCCTTCCCTACATACACTACGTTTGCCAAGTCGAGGTCTCCACTAAGGGACACGTCTACCTTAGCGGTTATTTGTCCTGCGAGAGATGTGACCAGCCCACTGTCACTTACGCTTACTAATTCTTTCTGCTATGTCAGCAACTTTGGTACTCTGATTTGAGCCACGCAGTGGGATATTAATGAGTAAAAAGATCTGTAAATGTAATAAAAATAAATACATTGAAATGCTAAAAATTCACCGTAATTACTACTGAAACTGAAATTAAACCATTATATCACTAGCATGTACTTTCAAAATTAATACGATTGCTTTTTACCAGCCATCATCGTGAAGTATCGCCGTATCCCGTTTAATATCAACACAATAAGAGTAATCCATTCATGTCAGTGAACAAAAGCAATATTGCCACTGAAAACTAGTATTCGTTAAGCATCCTTTATCCTTTGTAAAGTATTGAAAATATCCGATAATATTTCACGAATCTCTTTACGCTTGCAAAGTTTCGGTGCATCGTAAAATACCTTTTTTTTATTAAATGGAATTCTATCAGAAAGTTTTTTTATGTTTGGATTCTGATGTAAGTTGTGTTGTGTTTTTTCTGAAATTTTGTGTTTTTTCTGAAAAGAAAAATTTCTTTACATTGAGTGAACATTGCGATCTGTAATTTTACAGTGAGATAGTGCATACCTTACGGCACGATTGGCGCAGCGGCTGAGCGATTGGACTGCTGCGCTGCGTGTCGCGGGTTCGATTCCCGCACGGAGCAAATATTTGTATGATCTACATGTAGTTTTTTCGGGTCTGGGCGTTTGTGTATGTGAGTTTATATGTTTGTAAACGCACCCACGACATATGAGTAATTCCTAGTGTGGGGCAACGTCTTTTTTTTTTAAACTTCTAGCTAAAAGGTGACAGAGTAAAGAAAACTACTGTAATGTCTCATAAATTAGCTTTGACTTGTGGTTTCGTCAGAATCAAAGTTAAGTCAGAGTCAAATCAAATATTTTAATTCGACCATCGAAGAGGCGCTTTTGGTCCCGCGGTCCGTGTGAAGGTCTTAAAATATCCTATGATAACGGTCTATATCTGGATAAAAATATTGTACCTAAAGATGCCTAGTCCACAAGTAATCAACATAATATTATGCCAAATCCCATAAATCAATTCCGTCCAGCCAGAAAACGTAAGAAAACAGTCCCCAATCCTTTCGCGTTTATTATACTAACTATGGATCTGGATTAGGGTACGAATTGCCAACTGACCCATTTAAATAGCATCTTCTGTATAAATAAAATACGAAACTTCACAAGAACAGATGACCCACTAATTATTATTCCACCTCCATTAAAGTGATAATATTTTTTGGCCAACATTGGACAATATTATGTCCAAAATCCGCAGAGATTGTTCATCATAAAATGCAAATTCGTGTAAGTAGGGTAGGAAAGCTCACGAGTGGCCAATAAATAAGAAATCAGTCACAGGCATAATGGGACCATTCCTCAGCGCCAAGAAGTTGGGACTTGGCTGTAGTTCAACTAAAGTTCTTGGTCCTGCGTTGTTGGGTACGATGTGGTAGGTAGCTGTTAGACGGATAGGATTAAAGAATGACTTGTAGCATGTCTGCCTGTATATAGACACCATCACGATATGGTGTAGATGCTTTCAAAGCGGTTATTACATCTTGTCGCTGTCTGTACTTGCCATTATTTAAAGATCGTACAGTCCATGCAAAGGTTGTCTTATAAATATCGGCATTAGTGATAGATACGAGTAAGACCGCCACTGTCACAATAGAATTAGCAAAATATTCTGTAAAACAATTGCGTAACAATTTTGGTGTACAATAAAGTATATTCTAGTTTTCTAATAGTGGACAAGGAATTTCTTTACATTCTGCATAAGCAGGACAAACTTTATACAAAAAAATTACAAGCTCCTTCTCTTCCAAAACAAATACAAAGGCTCTTAAATATAACAAGTCCGATCAGAGTGCCACCTACTTACCACACGGCGTTCTGTACACTCGTATATGAAATATTCAGTCAAATACATCGGGATCGCAACCCGTCGCTGTTCCACTGAAAACTGGACTACGGCTGAAATTGTTTCACAGAACGACAAGGCCCAATAAAAAAAGAAATTTGAATAAAATACAGGAAAATTGTATGGCTTTTTTATTCGTTTTTCATTTGTAAAGCCAAGCTTTGAGGTTAAATCTCCGAAATAACGCTATTCGAAATATCGTTTTCATTGATATTTTGCGTTGTGTAAAGCAAAAGAAACACGGATTTAATGGAAATCCGACTGGAATATTTAAGGGAGACGTTATAATTTGAAAATACATATTTTATATATCTCTTATTCAGCTCTTATACAGATTATGGTAGAAAACAAAGTTATTATTGTCACCCGATTACGCTGTGCGGTTCTTTTTTTAATTACTTAGGTTTTTTTTTTATTCACAAATATTCTTTATTGAATAATAAAATTTACAATACAATAAATAAAAACCAAGAATGTTAATAAAAATAACAAAGAACTACACTAGGTTGTTATCTAAATTATTTGAGTGTGTTAGCTAAGTTTATAAGTTTCTACAATCGCACCCACCATACGTAACGAGTATAATTTTAAAGATAACGTAATGAAACTTTAACTACAATTAATTTCACTTGAAACCCGTTTAATACCTTTCAAGAATTCAATTCTAATCCCCAGACTTACAATTCTAAATTACCTTCAACGAATCCCTTGTAATGAAATGAAATTTTCTTCATAAGAAGTTAGATGTAAGAATTAGCTTCGGCACACGACCCGGTGTTGCCTGCCTCGGTCTACAAATGCTCGCGTTGATCCTCTGAAATTGAAATTTAAGACCTTATGAAACCTTATCTGGTAAAAGTTTTACCTCGTGTCTAGAACATGTATGTACGATATGAAGAGAAGTTATGTTGTAGCTACATTATTTGTTAATAGCCGTTGTTGGCGGTTTCGCCTGCGTTTCTGGCGAGAATTATGCCACGGGAATGTAATAATGAAATAAAAGGTATCCTATTTGTTATTTCTGATTATATATACCATTTTTTATCCTAACTCTATACCATTTTTTTTTCCAAATCCATTAATGATTTCCGCGGAAGACTAAATTAACATTTTTATCCAGCCTCACAAACTTTCACATTTATAAAGGTATAGTAGCATATGTAGTAGTAAGAAATTTAGATTGTTATATTTATTAGCTGCACACCATGAAGATACCCACCAGGAATCTATCACAGGTAACGCGCAAGATAACGGCGCAATAAATATGGCGATTATGCTTTTGCCAGTTCTTTTTTAAGGAACTATTTCTTTGGCTCTTATTATTTTGTTTGTTTGTGTTTCTATCACATAATCTTCGAGGCAATACTTGTTAATGTAACATGCCTATATGCTGGCTAAGATCTTGTTCAAATGTTGCTGTATGAAAAGAGACAGCAAACATTTTTTTATGACCAGATAGAGCGAACATATTATGTCCAGTGAAACTTGATGCAGCTGAATATCAGTATTTTACATAGCGATTGCCTATCTGAGGCTTTATCACAAGACTCTGACTGTGTGTACAAAAAGAAGATTTACCTACAATAAAAAATCTTTCAAGCTTCAACAATTTGTATAAATAGTCAATAAAACCTAGACGTTTTTTAAAACAACAAAAAGGATCCATCCATGTTACCTCCAAGTAACATTATTCTTGTCCCTTACAATGGTAATTGGAGACTCCTAAGGTGCCTTAAAGGCCCATGGTTTGTAGGGACGCACTTAACAGTGATGTATTACCGTCATTTCATACGAACACCATAAGAGACTCACCCGTTGCCTATTTGTCCTGATTTGCCCAAAGAGATAAACTGATATGGAGGTTTGTTTTTAGTTTCTAAATATCTTATTTCCGAAATTTTTAAAAAAGAAAGTTAATGGAAAAAATTAATGCATTTTTGAAAAAAGAAAGAGTACGTATATGTACGTGTGTATATATTTTTAATATAAAGTATATCAATAGGTAAGGTGGGTAAAAATGGAAAATCTAGAGAAATAGTATTTTGATCAAACCTAATGTTATATCTATTTAAGCTATCAGGAAAATTGCGTGCTTAGTCAGAATTACGCGAAAGTTGATAGGTAATTAAGAATAAGTATTTTTTTTTCTTAGAAACATTTACCGTTTATAGCCCGTAGTACTACCCATTGTACTACCAGTATTTCCACGGGTAAAATGAGATCTAAGATTGCTTGGTAGTACCACGGATAATTATTTTACACGTGGTATTACTCGTTATACTACCAGTATAAAATAAACGACATTTACAGAGGTTATTAAAATAAATTTCGTTTTCATAGTAAATATTACTATAAGTACTTATCTTTGTTTCATCATAAGTACATTTCCAGGAAACTGCTAAATTGGATAACTTGTAGATATATAAGCATGATACATGGCCGTTTACTTTGTGTATTCGGTTGTAATAAATAGACGATCGGAATAAATCCCTTTGGGAGTAAGAAAAAAGGCGTCTTTACGTGTCAATATAGTGAAGAACTAGATATATATTTTTTTTCAGAACTGAACTGTCGACAAAATATGATTGTCTTACTTTTCTTAATACTATTTATAAATTACTAGTAGTTGTTAGCGGTTTTACCTGTGACCCCGGTACGTAAAGGACTATTGAATGGTGTGGATTTTAGTCAGTGCGAGTCTGACAGTCCCTCCCGCTCTGCCCTGGGTGGGAGGACTCATGTGATCATTTTACCACGTAAAAAAAAACCTGTTTTAATGCAGGTTATGAACTATCTGTGTATCAAATTTTATCCAAATCCGTTCAGTAGCCTTTGCGCGAAGAGTATCAAACGTCCATACTTTTGTATTCATAATATTCGTTGGAAGTAAGATCGGTGTTTGTTACTTTTTACACAAAAAGTACCCAATGAATGTATTTAAATGAATATGTGTTGAAATTATGTCCAAACTAGTAATAATTTTTGTTGAAACACAACCTTTCTTTTTATCTCGTTACGACCTTTCTGTGGGATAATAATCAAAGACCTTCAGAAAACAAAAGTATGACAACATGGTTTAGGGGTGAATATAATATGTTGATTCAAATTGGTATATAATATACTGATGTAAGCAGAGAGACGCAGTTGAACATCTTTTGTCTCTTTACTCACGGATCACAGAGACAGATCATTCTTAGCCAGTCATGGGACAATTGCCCAGTAACATCCCACATGTGATAATTAAGATGGACGTTCGAATCCGACACGATCGATTAAGCGAAGTCCTCTCAATTCTCGGTACCGAATGATTAAGTGGTTGTGAGAAATTCTACCCTATTAATCTATGATTGAGAGACTATTCTTGGAAAAACAATTGGCTTACAACTCGGATTACTTGTCTCTGGGAACTATTCGTAGTACATGAGTTTTTAATACTAGTATCAGCAGTCAAATTAGGTATTCTGCCCAAAAATTCTCGGAAACGAATTAATTCATATTAGTCCAGTCCAAAAAAATCAGTGCAAAATTTGCTCTGATTTTTTCGCACACAAACTGCCAGAAGCAAATTTCCCCCCCCCTTAAAATTAACAATTTAAAAAGCTAAACCACAATCATGTCGTAAACTCAGTACAAATACTGGCTCAGCTAAACATAAAAGTTATACAGCAGAATTTTAATAACGAACAAGCAAACAAAACTGGGGAAGGTCACAATAGAATGTAATGAATTTTCTTTGTCATTAATACTCGTACACAGTGGCATTTAGTGGCCATTCGTATTCACACTCACGACTGCCATACACAACCATTCTGCCATGTTTGCGGATCGCACGGGTATGTAAAAACATGGTGCAAGGGTGGGAGGTGACGTCATTGGTCCAACGCGCACCCTTCCACTCCGTTCAAGTACAGTATACGAGTGTTAGTGCTAGTGCACTGACGGTACAGTGCTTTGTCTGTATATGCACCGTTTGAATATGTTAGAGGAGTATGTACTTAGCGACGTGGTGAGAAGACTTGTAAATGCCTTGAGCTGTTGTTAGTTAGGGTAGATTTAAATGAGGCTAGAATTATTAGTATTAAAGTTGATGTTGGTTCGTTGAGGACTTATGGTTTAAAAGTGGTCTTAGCTTCTGGAATTGATCTACTTTAAAACGTTTCTAAATCTTCGAAATGTTAAGGGGCTTTTTTATCGTGGTAAAATCATCAGATGAGTCCACCCACCCAGGAGAGGATAGGACGGACTGTCAGACTTGTACTGACTAAAATCGACGGTGATCCTTCGATAGCCCTTTCTTTAGCCTTTGTCAAACAGACAGGCGTGACGAATGCGAAGCGAGGCGTTTTTATTTGTAATGTATGGAATTGTTTGAATCCAGTCACATAGGAAAGCGAAAGCGATCCGATAGCGTGACCAAACTATCGGACTGACGTCTCGTATCGGTACGTTATCGCTTCGGAAAGGCCTTTAAGTTCCAGGGTCACAAATATCTGATGGGATAGTCCCATGACCCCGGCAGGCTTTGGCCCTCTAAGGTGGTCTCATCAAAGGGGCTTAGCTGACATCATATTATATGATATTATTTACACGTATTTTAACACTATCGAGAGTAGTAGTAACATTATCCACAATTTGGGATCAGAAACAACACAAAAAAAAAAAAATTTCTAAATCTAAATCCATCCCTTTCAGGATTTTGTTATTGATTTAGGACGAAAAAAGAATAAATTACATGATTTCATTACCCTAATGAACTGGTATACATAACGATACATTTATGTTTAGGAAACCAATTGATTTTGTCTACCAAACGCTAATGCTAATCTCACAGTCACGTTCCACACAAGAGAGGATAATAAACAAGAAAACACAAAAGAATCAAACAGCGTCTACTGATTTTATCCCTAATAACAAATGAGCGGTAATCAAGTCTGTGGGTATTTGTATCTCAAAAAGAACGTGGCAAGTGCGAGTTGAATAGAGAGGAATAAGTCATTTTAGATGGTGGAACAAAAACGTAAATCGATATGGAGTTCTTTTTTTAAATATTACTAAGGTTCAGTTGTTTGATCAATAGTTAAATTAACTGTTGTTTAAATCCCGTACATTATTTTAACAAATGGTTTTAAAATATATGCCGTCGTAACACTAAAAGTTAAACATCTGTTGAACACTTGTCTACAAAAAGTGTAACTGCAAAACGACCCTTATATTAACGTCAAATGCCGTTTTGCAGTTGACAGTTTTTATAGACAAGTGTTCAATAGATGTTTAACTTTTTTGTGGTAAGGATAGGATTTAACGAATAGTTGGTTTAACTACTGATTACCTACTGGCCTACATCGTTCGCATATCCCAACATACATAGTGTTGCGTAGCATCAAACTGCGACGCTGACGTCATGACTCACTAAAATACGCAACCGACCGTAAGCCGCCGCGGTTTGCAGCTGTAATTGCCTTCGCAACAATAATTCCCGATGTCTCCCACTTGCACTGGTGAACAGCGAGAGTTCTTGTTTTTCGTGTCACTCTCCACCATAGGGGAACGAGCAAAATTAAATAGAGGACCGGGAATCGTCACTTTGTTTTTGTATCCTAAAGGTTTTATTGTAATACAGTTACAAGTTCTAATAAGTTCGGAAAAACGACTACAGAAAATATTACATGTGAACGTTGTTCAAATGTTGAACAGCTTAAACATATAATCTTTACAAGATCAACAATGTATACAACAGAAAATAATCTGCCGAAACATCAATTATTACACTAGTTCCCTAAAAAACAGCGCAGGAGATTCGGAACACAGATACCAAGATCTTATTTATTCAAAGCAAACTCGTGGCTTGGTTGTACCATATTGAGTCTTACGTAACTGCCTAATACTGGCCTAGGAAAGCGGGCCTTAAAAATGTAATATAAGCAATATCGTTTGGAAGTACCCTATATAATAAATCCGGTACATTATTATACGTATTGTTGTCTTTATGTATGTACTCTGGCTACATGGAAAAGGTTGTTCCTTTCACATATTAAGTAGAGTTTAATATTGTTCGTTTCAGAGAACATATTGTTATGAAATAATTTGGCCGCAATAATAATGTGGATGGTTTTTTTTTTTAACGAAATTGTAGTGATTTCTTTGAGAAACCTTTATAAATGAGTACTTCGGAGTGGCAGTTGAACTTTTCAATTGCACACATTAAATGTGTATTTAATGTGTGCAGATCTATCCATCGTGTAGATTTTCATCATAGGTATTTTATTATCCGAAGATTTCGTAGCATAATTGTAATATGCATACTTACGTAGCAAAGCCATGAAGCCATTCAAAACCTTGCTATTTTTTCAACCGAAAAAAAAAAAACGTTTTCAGATTCTTTACCCACAATTTCAATCCACTCCTATATTTTGAATACGCGTGTCAATTTATCACAATTCACACAAATGCATGAAAATTTTAAATTGGACGCAAGCGGCCACGACGATACGACATATGTTTAACAATCACCGCTTTTCAGTAAACACATAACACAATGAAGGATTGTCAAACTTAACTTTGGGTACAATTACCCTGTACTTTGCCAAGAACTAATACCAGTTTAATTTTATGATCAATACTGAGAACCTAAGCAAACAATTTGAACTCAGGCTCAGGTACCCATACAAGTAAATTTGAACTTAGTACCCACATAAATGTTTCACAGAACGTTTATGTTGCCAAGTTTCCAATATCACTAAATAACCTAACATCGCCACTTGAAATTACGGTGTAAGTAATGATTTCCAAACTGAAATCACTAAATAGATATTTAGAGAAGGTCAAGTACAAAAAGCAAGTGAAAATGCACGCACTAGTAACGCTTTACCGTGATTAGTAACCGTGACCCTATTGCAATGACGGTTACGATTGGAGATGGGTTGAGAACAAAATTATTTATGAACAAAATGGGCATAAACTTGGAATATTGTAAAAAAACTAAGTAGAAACTTAGCTGGACAAAAAGGCATTTATTCGGCGTTTATTCAATGAGTCCAATATGTTCATAAACCCATCTCTAGTTACGACTGATTTATGTCGTCGCTCAGTTGTTTGTTATAGTTACGTTTGGATACGCACGTTTAGATGGACCAAGAATGTCTGGAGTTTTTAATTATTTTTTATGCCATTTTCCTCCAAACGAACTATATCTATGAATGGTGGTCAAAAGATTACATAAATTTTTGTATTTGACGTTTAAAAATGATTCAGCAACCGTTTACCGATGACCGAATCATTACATTTTATAGGTATGATTTAACTACAGTCCTTCTGTGTTTTTTTATCTTGTGCTGAAAGTCCGTTAGTTAACGACAAGTTAAGACTTGATGTGCTTATGTACTCTAGTGATACCTACACTTGAGAAGGGATTTGAACAAGTTAGTTACTAGTTGGTGAGAACCCTTTGAAGTGACATAGAAGATAGTTAACACTTTGTTGGAGCCTATGATAAAGTGGTTAACGATACGAAATTTTGCATCAACTTTTGATCAAATGGCTCAAAATAGTCGGTACCTAGTTATAATAAAGAGAGATAAGAAATTATTCAGTTTTGAGTAGACTGTAATAATGTAAAAAAACCAACCACGTGTGAGTCAGACTCGCGCACGAAGGGTTCCGTACCATTATCAATAAAAACGGAAAAAATCATGTATTTAGTTGTATGGGAGCGTCCTTAAATATTTATTGTATTCTGATTTTCTCATATGTAGTTTATGATTGATCATCTGTGAAAATTTCAACTGTCTAATTATCAGGGTTCATGAGATACATCCTCTGTTACCAAGACGGACAAAAAGACAGACAGACAGACAGACAGGCAGGCTGGAAAAACAGACAGACGGACAGCGGAGTCTTAGTAATAGGTTTAGTTAAGCAAATATTCTTATAAAATATGATATAATATGTTTCAAATGTTTAAGCGCAGGGCTCTTTCCGCCATAACAATGGCATGGTACTCGTATTTTCAAAAATATAGTAATATTTACCAACTAGTTTGAAGTGAACATAGTTATGCGCTATTAAAGTAACAATAATTGGAAAAAAATGCCTGAATAATAAATTAATTATGTTTTCAAAAACTTCCTGAATGATAGAGATATATGATGTAATTATTTCTGAAATCTGACGCGAATAAATTCTCTTCAGTAAACTTATTCATTTCCAAGAAACAATTTATTTTTTCTCTCGCAATACAACGCCATGTAAAATATTCACATGGAAATGAATGTCGTCGTTCACAATAAGAGCAAATTACTGTCTATACAGATGGAGAATGCTACGCAAGGATTTTTCAAACGAGATGAAGGAAAAACTTTCTGATACTGATCCTATTTTACGAGTATGTGTTGAAATCATTTGAGAGACGTTAATGTAGAATTTAGAAAATAGTGAGAAACCTGGATGTTTGAAAAGCAGTCTTGAGATAAATAATAGAATCAGGCGTTACATTGCCGAAATCCATAACATTAAATTTTATGAATGGATTTCTTTTTTTTTTGCGGATTAAAATATCTAGTTTTAATTCGCGAAAAAAGAAATCCAGGTTTGGGTGCATATTTTTAAAACATTTTGCATCTCAGGGCAGTATGGAGGGAGCGACTGTCGCAACCGAGGTCCGGGCACGCCGCAATCTAGGCGTGAGGTGAGGACCTGCGTCACGCGGCGGTAAGACCCCTCTTTGAGGAGTGGCTGGATAGGCGTCACGGCGTCCTTACCTTCCGCATGACGCAGGTCCTCACCGGACACGGAAGTTTCGGGAGGTTCCTGTGTCTGATAAGGAGGGAGGAAACGCCTGGGTGTCACCACTGCGAGGACCGTCCTGAGGACACGGTGGAGCATACGGTGCAGGACTGCCCCGCTTGGGCAGAGCACCGCCGTGTCCTCACGACGGCGATAGGCGGAGACCTCTCGCGCTCGGCATTGGTCGAGGCCATGCTGCGGGGCGAGACGGAGTGGGAAGCGGTCGTCTCCTTCTGCGAAGCAGTCATGCTCGCGAAGGAGGAGGCGTGCCGCGTGAGGGAGAGAACAGTGTCCTCCCTCCGACCCACCCGCAGTGGTAGACGCCCACGGCGACGGACGTCGCCAGACGATCTCCGGCCACCGTAGGCGCGGGCATGCGGGCAACGAGTAATGGGCGACTCGCTGCCCGACCATGGACCATGCCCGGGTCGACGGCGCGTTGTGTTCCACGCGCGCCTCAAGCAGTGTCAGCAAACTGACGGGGCCTGTAGAGGGCCAGAGCCTGCCGGGGTCGCGGGTCTTACCCATCACCGTAACCCCGGTACGTAAAGGGCTCGTGAAGGACACCGTGGATTTTAGTCAGTACAAGTCTGACAGTCCCTCCCGCCCTGCCCTGGGTAGGAGGACTCATTTGATGATTTTACCACGCAAAAAAAAAAAAAAAAAGTCTTACAAAAGATATTTTGTAAGACTGTTTTTTATTAAATGTTGAAGCCTTTCTGACTTCCACAACCCCTCTAAATGGGTTGTGGAAGTCAGAAAGGCTCGTTCGATTGGACTGGAACTCCAATAAAGTGGGGAAAAGGCTGGGCAGATAATAATTTCATGTTGCCATTGAAGAACTCATACAGTATTTAAAAAAAATATGTTAGTATTACTATTGAATCAAATTATTCAACCTAAAATCCTATTAAAAATGTCAAGGTGTTAGAACGAAATGAAGAAACCTCTTAGTCAATTAATCCTCATACCATGACATTGCAAATCTCAGCCCATGTAAGGTAGACGAGACACAAAGAACAAGCAAAAAAAAAACAAGTCAATTGAAGCAGGAGACAGCTCTTGAGACTATGACGAGAACTTAAAAGAGCCTGGAGTAGTTACCAACGGAAATGATGCTTGAAAATTTGTTGATGATGCCAATCAAATGAAGACTTGAATAGCCGAAAAATGTAGTAGAGAAGAAGAGTTTTATAAATAGCAATAGGTTAACTATGGTTGTTCTATTAGATTGGATATCGATGATGAAATACTTGGATATCGATGCCTATCGAAGTGAGTACTAGGAAAATCTTGACTGATTGTTTTGACATATGGGTTCTGAAGGACAGTTAATCAGAAGTGAGGTAACAAGAACACAAGAACCAGATGAAACAGGAAAAAGGAACTTTAAAAAGGCTAGACACTATGGAACCAATTCAACTGTAGCAGACCAAAATATTGTAGCAAAACCAGACCAAGTAATAAAACATACGAATAAACAAACAAAACACGACAATATCAACAAAAGCCAAAATCCTTTACATATGAAAACTCGAGTTCCCAGCGCAAATTACTGCCTATGTAAGGAAGACACGACAAAAAGAATAAGTGATAAAAAACAAGTCATTTGATGCACGAGACAGCCCTTGAGACAATGGGGCGTACTTAATGCCCGTATCATGTACAAGCGTGTGATACAGATGTTCCTGTAATTAGCAGAGCTGCGATGACTAAGTTAAGACCTAGTTAATGAGTGGACGGTTTGAATTAAAAAATATTTAATTTCTGTGCACGTTTGAGTTTTTAGGGCAGGTCAGTGTGTCTAGTTGGTGTGTAAGCTTTGAATGAGAGAGGTTGGCCGCTTTTGGGATATTTCGATTTTAGAGCAAACTTTAGGATGAGGTCAGTTTTCATATTGTGTTGTTCTTACAGGTTTCTAAATGTTTTGATGCATTATGGTGAATGTTATAAGATGTAACTTATTTATTAAATATCAATGATGGTTTCAACGTTGATTGGTTTCAAGTAGCAAAGTGCTTTATATTCCAGAAACAGGACAATGTCCAAGTATTTAAGATCTCGATAAAACATTTATAAATATACATTCACCCACGCATACACAAGGATATCGAAATAGGCCAAAGAAATAAAAAAGAAAAAATACAATCTAATCCTTTAATCCTCAAGGAGGCACTAGAAGTGTACTTATTTATGAAATAAAATATAGAATTATTTATGTTGATAACTTTAGCTCACACTTCGCTACAATGGCGTGTTTGTTTATGATTTCCCTTGAGTACCCCTACACCTATTTGTAGAAGCCTTGAAGGGCGATAGAACGTTTTCATTACCCACGTTATGAGTTGTTGTTGAGAAAATTATGTCGCAACATATCAAACTTTGCGCTCAGTATTCCTGTTAGCGCTATTGCTGGATTCCCTAACGTGGAGGTTGTAACAGTTTATATTAGTGTTTGGTCTTTATGTAATAGAAGTCGAGAAAATAATTGGATTAGTATAAGATTTGGTTGGATATAGCTTCGCTTCTCTGCAAAGAAAATATACGATATCTATTAACCCTCACTGGACCAGCATGGTGGTCTATGGCTTACTCACTTTGTTTCGGAGAAGACCTATGTTCTATATAATTATGTTAGGCTCTTATTTTTTTTTAACTGTCTAGTTCATTCTTTGCGTTTCATTAAAGAATGAATAGAAATGTGCTTCGTCCCTTTCTCAGTAAAATAAATAGGCAGGTACCTACTCACTGTACAAGATGAAATTTTTACAACAATTAAAAAATATTTTCACGTGAAAAATGCAGAAATGTCTTCCTCTTAACAACTCGCTGTTAATTGTAGAAGGTAAGAGCTCTTTTGTAGCTAGCTGATGCCTTCCTTTCTGTGAGCAAACAAAATAAAATGCTGTAGGCTTCCGCTTCTGATACTTTACATTCTTATAAAATCTCTTGTGGGATGAGTAGTGCTTCAATTGTAGACCACTTTTAGAATGATTTGCTTGATTTTTTTTATGGGAGTGTTTTAAAACATTTTTGAATGTTTTCTGATTTGAATGTCTCACATCTATCTACTTTGAAAACTCCCAAATATTTTCTCAAAGTAAGCAGATGTTATTATGAATGTTGAAAATTGTGTATATACGCCTACGGAAGGCTTTATCTATCATAAATTGACTATTTGAATCGAAAGCTGTTATGTTTCGATTAAAATTAGATGTCTAATTGGTGTGTGTTATGAGATGAGATGGAAATAAACACATATTGAAATTCAAAACACCAAGTCATCAACTAAATTAATGGCTTTTTCATTGAATTGTCAGTCATGTCATTAACAAAAGCTTGTTGATTTTAAAATAAAACCTTTCAAAGCCGGATATTAAGTTATTTGCAAACCATAATTTCATATCACAAGCCACACAACAATGTCAACATGTCCACCGCAATATCTAATCATATTATCGGTAAATTACAATACTAATTAACAGAGGATTACATAATTATAGGTAAATTAGGCTAGGTTACATGCAAGCCACACTTCGAATACAAACATAATTACCGAAAACTGTTATTGTTGTGATCCCAACATTAATTGAATTTACTCTAAAGTTTATACAGATGAGGTTACTGAAGGCAATCGCTGGCTCTTTGATTAAACTAAACAATGTTTGTTGCTCTACAATTATTCATGATACGGTCCCTCTGTTTAATTTAGTAGGCACATACTTTAAGTTGGCTCCAATAGTTGTGGCTAGTTTAAACTGTAACTTTGTACCTAATAAAATATACATAGCTCGTGTAACCCCAGTATTTTGAAATAAATAGGCCTCATTTAATTTCAGGGAGTAAACCGAAGAGTTATTACAGGGTCTTGTACCGTTTTGAGAATTCAGAGCAAGTAATTTTCTTATTAGGGAAGTAGCTCTTATGTCTGATATCATCCGGGAAATTTCAATGTCACTAAATGTTTACATTTTCTTACTGATTTTTAAGAAAACGCGTAATTTATTTGTATAGATTTTAGCTTTGTGCTTTTAGTTGCTAAGCTTTTAAGAGCCTGCCTTATTAAAGCGAGAGCCGTATTTTCATGCAAATCATATACAATTCTGTAAGTATTTGAAGAATCCCGAATAAACAGAATAAAAGAAGGAATTTATATAAAAAAAAATCCATTAAGATTTCTACTTGTGGCTCTTGTCTTACAGTTACAAAATTAAACAAGATATAATTAAAAGCGTTATTTAATATTAACACAATGTTGAGTCAAGCCAAATTTCAACGAGATAAAAATTAAATATTTGAACGTGTACCTACACGAATTATAAGTCATAGTAACCTCCTTGAATTAATTTAACAAATATTAATATGCCAACATGCCATGTAATCTAGGCACGTTGTTAATTTGCGAAATAAGGTTAAACAAGAACGTATCTCTCAAATATTTATACATAATGGAAAAGATGAAACGTGGGCTCATTGCCTTTGTTGAATAATTTATATTTTATTTCTCATACAAGCCCGCTCTGACGTCCTTAAATACGAGTCTATGAGCCCCGGGCAGTATTCATTTTTTAGACATATTAGAGTTACAAGCGAATAACGAACAAAGAAAAGTTAAGGGAAAATGTTATTATTTTTTGTGATTAAAAACTTATTATTTCGACCTTTGTGAAATGGTAAGATTGTACAGAATATGAACCTTACATCGTTTTTAGGGTTCAGTAGCCAAATGACAAAAAACGGAACCCTTATAGTTTTTTCTTAGCTTTCTTTCAGTGGGAGGCTAATCATAAATAAATTATCTATCGGATCCCGAACTGCGAATAGCTCTTTTAAAAATGAATAAAGGTTAGGTGTTGAATATTTAATGGCTTTTATAATAGTCACGGGATATTCTCAATAACGGTCAATATATTCTTTCTTATATTCTTACGAAGAATCAAAATGAGAAACATTTTATAGCCTCGCTTTTTGCTTTTTAATGAAGAAGAACATACATACAAAGCATAGTAATCGGCATTATAACTTGATATACAATAATACAAAACGTCACGTCTGCGTCAGCGAACAAAAGAGCATTTCTTAAATTTTCAATTTGGAGTCTGAACGAGGGTTGGGCATAGCAGACGCTCATAATGCCGCTCTCGACACGAGGACTGACCGCGGCTACTTCGACAGCTTCACATTTAAGTGGTTGGTGGAAGTTGGTAGCTGATGGTGATGCGCTTTTGTTTTATACTGAGGTAAAAAAAAACATGGGAAAATTATATTGAATAAGAATTTGTTATGACTTGGTTGTTGATAAGAGCTCCTGGCTCCGTTATAGCATTTAATTTTAGTAAATTGATTAAGAATTTTTTCAATTCTTAGTTTAGTTACTTTTGTTTTCTTTAGTTAATGACCCACTCTTATTGCAGAAGGATACTCAATAACTCATTACTGGATTGGAAGTATTGAGTAGAAGCAGTATTTTAAATAAGTACAGACGAAGATTAGAAGTTTAAATATATCTCTTTCTCTTGTTACTTCTACCAAACACTAGGTTTATTCATTCAACCTCTTACAACTGGCCACTGAATGAAACGTCAATTTTAAGCCTCAGAATAGCCATTAAAAATGTCTAGTGCGTTTAAAAGTGTGTTCATTTCGGCTCAACTTGAATGTAAAAAGAAGAGTTCCCGTTTCTATTATGGTATGTATTTCTGTATTGAATTACCAATTACATTGTTTTAAAATTAAATACTTTTTCAAAAATTTGTGTCTTTAAATATTTAAATATTTCTGTATTATTTATGAGTATAGAAGCTGGGTATAAGTTGCAGCTAGTGGTTTGTCGAGTGCACGTTTCACAGACTGGTGGAGTGCAGACATTTTTTTCTCATTTCTCGTTCGACTTTTTTATGAAAAACGTCAGAAAAGCTTTGTTCAAAGCGAGATGCTAGGTGGTCATATACATTTTAGCTTTGCTTTGTGTAACCTCAGTTAACATTTTCAGTCTTACGCGTTTCTAAACGACTATGACTTTGGTAGGAAGATATAAGTACCTTTGTTTAAGTTTCAGGGTGATTTAGTGGTAGCTAATAGATTGTTCAGTCTTGTGGTAATTTCTATAGCAATTTCAGATAGATATGTGTAGGATATTGGATATAGCAAACACAACGCGACAATGACTACTTCAAATAATCTTCCATATTAATCCCAACATCCAAGTCCTTTAAGATATCTGAAAACAATAGCAACTTCGCTTCAGCAACAGATTGAGCCAAAATCCAAAGCGACCCGTCCAGGTCTTATTCACTATCTCAATATCCTAGTATCCGGGGACCTCGTTAAATTGGGAAACCGTACGTTTACCGCCATTGTATCGGGGTAGACGGCATTCTTCACACCCTTGGCTCGTAAAAGGGAATGCCAAGATATAGGCGAGTGTGTGAAGGGTCATCGGCGCCCTTATTAGGAACGTCTTTAGTGTCGTATTTCTTAAGGGAAGGTCAGGTTTGGCGAGCAGTATAAATTATTCGGAGCATATGGAGGCGGTTGTGGTTTGAGGGCAGAGTTCGGAGCTGAGATATATGAGCTTATGTATAGAACATATCTTTGTTAAGTTTTGTTTGCCGAGATTTTAGTGTTGTGTGTTCATTATCTCTGTTTCCCTTTGTTATGTTATATAGAACTGAGTTTTGTTTGACTTTCATGAAATTATTTGTTCATACATAAAACTTTAACAAAGGTGAAAGAACCCATAAATCTGTAAGAACATTGAAGCCTATTGTGATATATATGAACCGTATTTTTTACGCAACATTTTTAGGGCATCTTCGAAACTTGATTTCGCCTGGCTCATTTACCTGAAACGTTTCAGACTACAGGCACATGTTTAACCGTAGATTCTCTCCGCCATGTAAAAGTTATGTTTTCATCTCGTATAAACCACATCACCCAATATTCATATCTTGACGCTCCTGCATCGTAAAAAAATACGACAATGTTATATGTTAAAAGAATCGTAACGTTGCCGCGTTGATGTTTCAATATTTCTTTGAAAATTTACAAGGTATGCTTTTGTGTTTTATGATAAGAAAATATGAAATTATTAATGCTTTGTGCTTTTATGGCTCGCACATGTTATGTTATGTCAACAATCAGGATATGGAAGTAAATAAGGAATTAGGTAGACTATATTGTATATCTACACTGCGTGTTATGATTGGTTTAATTTTTCAGTGAGTATTATTGAAGCCAAGAATTAAATGAACATGTTTATTTTTACGGAGCAGTGGTGGCCCACTGGTATCGCCCTAGACTCACGAGTTGTAAGTTGTAGGTTCAAATCCAGCCAGGCGTATTACTTTTTGTGATTTATTTTATCACCACTACTCTGAAAACGGTGAAGGAAAACATCGTGAAAAAAATCCATCCACATCTGACATCTACCAACCCGCACTGGGCTGCGTGGTGGATTATGGCCCACTCCCTCTCGCAGAGAGGAGGTCTGTGTCCCAGCTGTGGGAATATTTATAAGCTGATGATGTGATGATGATATGATTTATTTTCTATGTGAAAACAAAAAAAGAAATGTGTGATAAAATGGACATTTTCTTTTTCCTTGTACACATTAAATCTTTTGTTATTTTTATTTAGGTTCTGTCTTTGTCCTTGCCCTTGGTCCTGCTGGACATTTTTTTAATGTCACATTGTATTAAATGATGTTTAATTCAACCGCAAAATCTTTTCTCATTGAACTTTTGTGAATAATAAAAGATAATTGGATTAGTTTTTTATTCACTTTTATTTTTTATAATCAAGATTCCCATCTCGTTTAGAATGCTAATATTATTGCTTCCAATCTAAATGTAATCGAATGGTTAACTTAAGTAAACATAGTTTTTAAAAGGTTCTTGTTTTTATAAAATGCTGACGTTTATGTAGTAGACAGCATTAATTTAAATGGAAAATGTAATTGTGTGCAGAGAACATTATCTTCAGTCGCAGTTCAAGGATAAAAAGAAAAGATATTTTTGAAAAATAAAGCCATTCCATCTTTGTTGAATGTTGCAGAAAATTTTATTGAAATACTTGATGTTTATTTTTATTATTTGCTTTGATTAGGTTTAAGATTTTTAAGAGCCATCAATCAAAGTGTTTGTATTTTTCTATCATTAAAAAATTCATATATTTTTTTTTTTAATTGACAAAACATTTTGTTTAGAAAAAACGTTTGGCGCAGTGGCTGAGAAATTGGACTGCTGCGCTATGTGTCGCAGGTTAGATTCCCCGCACCGCACCCACGATACAGGAGAAATTCCTAGAGTGGGGCAAAAAAAAAAATTGTGAATTATTCATATTATGATAACAAAGTATTGTTATTCTCTAAGATTGTCGAAGTCAATAAATATATTTGACATAAATAACGATATTTACAATATACAAATAACTTTCATACTAAAATAAAGCCAATATCAAAAGCCTTTATTTCCTGCAAGCATTGTTGCTTGTATCATTCGCTGTCACGTCGAGCGCAACGCTACTGTACATCACTGTACTTCACTGTTCTCCACTGTACGCGATTAAACTCGACTTCCCAGTGTTCATTACAATGATTGACATTCGATTATGCATTTCTGATTACCCACAGGATATGTGGAAGTGATGATTCCTCTGTCAATAAAGGAAGATGCGTAAGTATTGTGGATTGAAATGCAGTGAAGCATGGTTTTGAAGTAGTTGCATTTTGGCATGGTAATACTCTTTAGCCTTTGTCAAACAGACAAGCGTGGCGAATGCGAAGAGTGACGTTTTTATTTGTAATGTATGGAATTGTTTGAATCCAGTCACAGAAAAGCGAAAGCGATCCGATAGCGTGACAGAACTATCGGACTGACGTCTCGCTTCGGTTCGGTATCATTTCGGAAACGCTTCGTTTTCGCCTGTCTGTTTGACAAAGGTAATAGCGAATAGCATTCATTAGCCTATTTACGTTTTTCATTTAATTATTTACTACGTTAACTTAATTGAAATAACATTGTGATTTTTTGGGTTTACATGTATTACATTATTTACCTAGTGACAGTCCATAACTTGTGTACATCAAGCTACCCTCAATCTGTTAAACTTTAATAGATTTTCAACCTAACTACAAAAGTAGATGGCTCTTGTTCGATTTAAAAAAGGAAAATTGGAAAATTTTATGTTTTGGGACGAATTGACGAGCTAACGTTTATACTGCAACGCGATTTTTAAACAATGTTTTCTTAATAACACACTAACATAAAAAATTCTTAACCATAATATGGCAAGAACCTTCAGCTAGATTAACCAGACGTGACCCTAACATAATAAAACTAGTTATTATCAGGGTTCGTTGCCTTTCTGTCTTTATATACCTTCTTAACTGTATTAGAATTCTTTCTCCGTCTCCCACTGGATAAATGACGTGGAATTAAAGTGAATATTCTGGATTTTTAAAGAGTAATATTGCTTTGCTTTACGTGACTTTGCTCGAGAAAGGAGAGACAGGAGGCGAGAGTTGTATTTTTAATGTGAACAAATTATAAAAAAAATGTCCAAGGTTACTTATGGTTGTAAATATTTTAGGTTTGGAGTCACCTTTTAAGCAAAGATTTGCTTGTATTAAGTGGTTCCGCTTTTCTTGTTTACAATAATTCTACAGATGTATGAGAAGCAAGAAGATTAATTTATTTAATTGTTTTTTTTTATGAATTCAAGCCAGAAATGCTTCTTAAATATTATAAATAACGGCTTTTGTCAAAACTTTAATCTATATTAAGTAGGTAAGAGCTAAGCTATGAGTAGCATTTTTGTGTTTTCAAATTCAAAGAATTATTGCAATGGCCAGTTACACGATCTTGTTATCTGTCAGAATAAAACAGAGGAAACTGCAATCAAGTCCAACGAATAATGACTAAGAAAAGACTACTTCCCAAATATCCCAATATAATGTTGATTTAAACTCAAAATAATAATTTACTAAATCTGACTTAATACAAATTACGGTTTTGTCGTCTTAAAAACATCATGAAGTTCGATTTTCTCAATCCTACAATGAATCACGTTAAGTCGATTGTTAACGGCTGTTTAATAGCTCGATAGGAATTCAAATTACACCCATAGCCCACACCCATTGCTTCGGCTATCTCCGGCCAAGCTTTACTACCTATTTAATTTAAATTTAAAACAGCACCGCCGCATAATCGCCCTGAATATAACAGCGAAATACATTGAAGCACTATTCCATTCGTCTTTAACACTGGTACTCGTAATAACGTCGTAACTTCAAATCCAACCATCGCACAATTAGAACGTGCCCAGAGACCGTTTTGTCCCTCAGCTATGTCTTGAATAATATCCATTACCAACACATAAGCTGAACCCTTCATAAGATATTAACATCTAAGGCATTATTAACACGTAATCCTTCAGAGGAGAGGTGACCCAAGCTTTCATATGTTAATTCTGACCTATTAAAACGCCGCTTAATCTTGACTCAGTTGATGTTGTGAATGGATGTGAATGTACGACGAAATTGCTTTATAAGTACGTCTGTTGGTATGTTCTATGGGAAATGGAATTGTCTAAATGGTTTCGGAGATATGTTGACTTTTTGTGTTGTTGAAGAAAAGGAAGAGCTCATTTGTAATAAGATAGGGAGAATTTATCATTATCACTTAAAAGGCACAAATGACACGAGGGCAAAAAATAAGAACAAAATAAAGTTGACATAATAGGAATAAATCAGTTTACGCACAATTTAATGCCCGGTCATTGGGCAAGAAAATAGTAACTTTGTTTAACAAAAAATTAAGCAGAGACCTAATTGGGAAAAAAGCCCCGGCAAATATTATTTACTCGGCGTTTGTGGGTATTAATCGGGCGTTTATTCCAATATGTCCAATGTCAAGGACTTAATCACACCTTTTCAATGACACGTATTTATTTCTTATCATGTTAAGTTTTTTGAGTTTTCATAATCAGATCGTTCGGAACAATGCCAAAATATAAGAAACTACAAATAAATTAATGACAGGCATGTTCTTCTTGCTCCAAACTCCAAAAAGAAGAGGTCAAAGTCTGTTCTCACGTTCTAACTTGCAATAGACTAAATTTATCGGAAGTTCAAATGTCTGCTTTGGGCTAAATGTTAGTAGATGATGTTACATTTAAAACGTACTATTCTTTGCACGTAGTCCAAAGTGTCATTTCGTGCTTTAGTGGCGATTACTACCCAGCACTTGATCCGCCCTAGCTCCATTTTTCCAGACTCTAAATTCGATATTCAGGACGAGTTTTTGTTTCCAATTCGTTGTGTAACATCGAATTAATTACTAGAATAGCTTTAACTAGCTTTTGTCTCACGCTCACGTCCCCATTTATTCGCTTTCAAGTTTTACTTATAATAATCATCTCCAAGGTACCATCTATCACTACATAGTAGCAAAGTCGCTTTCCGCTGTCTGTCTGTCTGTCTGTCCCTATGTATGCTTAGATCTTTAAAACTACGCAACGGATTTTGATGTGTTTTTTTTTAATAGATAGAGTGATTCAAGAGGAAGGTTTATATGTATAAAACACGGATATTATTGTAGAGATTGCACCCGTCCGGAGCCGGGGCGGGTCGCTAGTTTCTGTGTAATTCAACAGAGGCGTTAAGGCGTCACAAACAAACATACCGAAAGAAAGAAGACAATGCAATTTTTAATCACGAACTATTTAGAAACCTAATCGCATGCAAAGTTGCAGATGGTCGCGGGAATGTCCTAATAGGTTACTGCGACCTTTGAACGCACAGGGCAACCGAAGTACCAGGTTGACTTTTAGTCAGTAAACTTCACCTAGAAGTCAAAGGACTCATTTGATGATTTTCCACTTCAAAAGAAGGCATGCGTGCAAACACTGTTCATATAACAAATCCACAAAAAGAACAAAGTTTGGAAACAAGGCTGTTAACCCGAACGTGACAAAATGTTGATTATTAGAAGACCCTAGTACCCTAGTTAATAAATAAAATAAAAATAAATAAATATTCCACAACTATCACACAACGCCATCTAGTCCCAAGCTAAGCAGAGCTTGTGTTATGGGTACTAGACGACTGATAAACATACTTATATATTTCTAAATACATACATATTATAGATAAATACACCCAGACACAGAACAAATGATCGTGCTCATCACACAAACATTTGTCCTGGGTGGGAATCGAACCCACGACCTCCGGTATAGCAGTCAGGGTCACTAACCACTAGACCAACAGGCCTGTCAAAAATTAATAACTAAACAAGTTTGGCTTTCCGAAATAATTTCACAGAAAAGGGTCTTAACCGAAACAGGCTGATAGAAAATACCTGGATTGGGTCATTCAATTAACATTGGGACTTCTTTCGTAAGTTTGGGTCATGCTTCGAATTTCTTTGTTGACAATAGGATCTCTAAATTAGAAATCAATAAATTGCTTGCATTGCTTTGAGTAAATGCTGCAAATTCAAGGTCGCTCAGCGTGCTATGGAGCGAGCTATGCTTGGAGTTTCTTTGAGGAAATCAGGAATGAAGTTGTCTGGAAAAAACTCGAGTAAACTGAAGTGGCACTGTCCTGGTCATGTTTGTCGAAGGAGCGATGGCTGGTGGAGCAGACGAGTCCTGGAGTGGAGACCGCGTTGGGCAAGCGTATAGTGGGATGCCTCCCCCTATAGTTAGATGGACCAACGACCATAAGAAAGTGGCTGGGAGAGACGGAAGGCAGAGGGCAGGGCGATGTGTCGCCGCCCTAGAGACTACTATGTCCAGCAGTGGACTGCGATGGGCTGAGTTAATTGATTGCTTTGATTTTTTTTTTCACATGTTTATGTATTATATATTTGGTTAATAAGATTATGTATTATAATAGGTTTATGTATTATATATAATAGAGTTAGAAGAGAAGATGTGAAGAAGAAATTGCAAGTTTCGACTGTCATGTATTTAAAGGCCATAAAACAACAATGATGAATGATTTTCTCTCAGAAATATTATCGTCTCTTGATTATTCCTATCAGTGCATAATTCTATCTAACAACATCAGAAACTAAAACAACTAAAAAAGTTAACGAAATCTGCATAGAACTATCTCGGATCTCAAATTTCCTTCCAAACATAACAACGCAAATGGGCCATTCAAACATAATTTCGCAAAATAACACCATAAACATAACGGTCTTGCCATTGCATAGCAGGTGGTACAGTCCTTGGCCAGCGTAGGCCATGTTAACCCATTTCCTTTAATTAATTATATACGACTTAAAGACACTCGTTAGTAGTTAGCTTATTGGAGTAATGGTAGCATCAGGTAGTGGCTTGGAATTGCTTCCTTGCACAGCAATTATTATAATTATTATTGGTATTTTCTGTTATTTGCATTTCCGTTACGATACTGTTTTTTTTTATTTGTAGACTTTGGCCTTGGCACCACTCCTGTTAAAGTTTAAAATTATCTCATGAGAGGGTCTCATTGATGTACAAAAAAATCTCTAATGCTTTCCTTGTATCTTGTATGAAAAACGTAGTTTCTCATTAATAGAATAGGATATATAAAAATCATGTGGAAGTTATGTTAAAAGCGTCAAATACATTCCCAATAAAAAGCCAATAGTAGGACCCTAGCTCGGCTGGCCAATAAAACTGAATATACTAATCCATCAGCGATATGTATATCAATAACATCACACCCGAAAGGATCCAGATTTTGCTAATGATGTTGATCTATTATCAAACCATTACAGTTCATCCGTGCTGTAGTCTTCGTGAGCTCAAGACAGATATATTACTGGAATCTATGTATCAAATTCAATGAAAAACAACATACAATAACTCAACTCCATCTAAACACTATCTACTATTATTCCCACCACTTTTTGCCCAAAACATTGAACCATTTAAAGTACAATTTGCGAGCAGTCGCAAGTAATTTATAATGCATAATCAAGCTAAAAGCTTGCAGCTGGGTCGACAACTACTGGACACACGTTTACGAAGCCAACACAGCTTTTCCTAAACACAAATATGAATGCCTTAGTGTTACTACACATTGGATTTTCGACTTTCGATACAGAAGTTACAGTTGGGAATTAAACAGTGCAGTTTAGGAGTCGCTTAGTACAGTGGACAGAAGCCAGTTGCTTAGCAATTTAGACGGCAGTTTCGGATGTAACGGCAGCTACTTAGTACAGGAACGTTTAATATGATTAGTACTGTCTTGCTGCTTAGTTGTTTAACATTCTCTTTGTGAAACTTGTGTGAATAATGCATGCTACTGTCCTTAGTTTAGCAGTTCGAAGTTTTGAGGTGTGGATCTGTAGGTATGACGAGGTAGAGGATATTAGTTTGGAACAGTGTTGTGTTATGGGTTATGCAAGTATGGCTACCTACATTTATTTATATCTACACTAGATGTTGCCAGTGGCTTTGCTCGCGTGTAAACAGGAACTTTAAACTGGGATCATAATAAGTTCGAGACTGTAACCTTTTTCTGAACGAAATGACACAAAGATCCGTTCAGTTGTTCTGACATGATTGAATTACAAAAAATAATCCATGCAAACGTTTGCATTTATAACGTAAGTTCAACATTTATTGCACTTACTAGACATTCGATATCTACACTTAAATCCGGGGTGCCGGGACTAACGAATTACCGTGACCCCGGTACGTAAAGGGCTATTGAAGGACACCGTGGATTTTAGTCAGTCAAGTCTGACAGTCCCTCCCGCCCTGCCCTGGGTGGGAGGACTCATTTGATGATTTTAACACGATAAAAAAAAATCTACACTTAAATGAATAAATATGATATTTATTTTGTCCACCATACAATTAATAACATGTTTTTTTCAGTTAGTATATTGTCATATTTATTTATGAACACTGCAGCCTTTACTAGAAATACATGTAGTTACAAATGCTCTGACAGATTCAAACTGTAGGTAATAAATAAGTAGCGATGAATAAGTAAAGTCTTGCCAGTATCAGAAAAAGCCTTTGTCTTTGTATCGTTTCCATAGAGAATCATTCTCATAGTAACGTTTAGTTCTATATTCCTGTCTTCAAAGCAAATTGTAGTGTTCATATCGCAACATAGTCTGTGTAGGTGCCGTACTTGGATCCAATAGCGCAATAAGGTCTTTATTCCTCCACATCGCAATAAAGGCTTTGCAGTGTTGAGAAGTCCATTTTTGAGTCCGTTTCATCACTGAAACAATGATTCGTTTTGACTACAAGTTGTGGACTGAACTAGCTGGCAGTGATACTCGTAGGTGAATTTTGTTATTTTCATTTGGTATAAGTCTGGTCTCTGCAGTTCAATCCTTAGTCAATTAATTGGTAAGGTAATTTATTGTTTAACCAATTGATAATGTTCCCAGTTGTTTAAAATTGCTTTTACAACAATTTACCTCTGAGAGCTACAACCCAAAAGTAACCTCATTGTAATGACCATAAAATCACTTGCACTGTGAACTTGGTAGAGGATTGTCAGTGGAAACATCTGAATAAGATAACAAACCATAGAGTGTCGAAAATAAAGATACAAACAGAGAGAATGACAGGTCAAAGGTACAACGACTTTGAAAAGACTGTACTGACACAACAGTCCATTCACAATTAAATCCGCGGCCGTACAAAAATAAAACGCAACAGTATTAAAATAAGCTTCCGCAACCCAATCACGGAAAATGAGCATAAAGCTATTAAGTAAATGAATATTAATTATCACATTATGTTTTTGGCACACAAACGGCGATAATCTGGCACATAAAATATTGGCATTTCGTCAATACCAGGGCAGCCATTGGACATTTTAACCGTATAATCCTGCTTACAAACATCAACTCATTCCCACAAACGCATTGCGGGGCTTACGTTGTACGAAAAGCACATCGGAACGCGTCATCACAATTGATGAAATAGTACACAGAGTTGCGAAAACGTAAATTGTAGAGGAGGATTTCCAGGTATGGAAAGTGGTGCTAAATTTTAAAATATTTAACTGCTAATTCAGGAAGGGATTTACTGAGTAATACATTATTAAATGAAGAGAAAAGAAGAAATACATAAGCCTACGTAAGTGATTAGTAGATATTTCTTCTGGTCGCGGGACCAACGGATTACCGTGACCACTGTACGTAAAGGGCTATTGAAGGAGACCGTGGATTTTAGTCAGTACAAGTCTGACAGTCCCTCCCGACCTGCTCTGGGTGGGAGGACTCATTTGATGATTTTACCACGATAAAAAAAAGAAGATATTTCTTCTCTTAACTGTCGAATAAGGTCGAGTTTCTGTATTAAAGATATACGTATAGTTTCATTACACTCATAATTACTTTTCAGACTGCAAAAGTCAACCATTTAAATAACTTCAAGTTGATTAGGGCAATGAAATTTATGTCTTTTCCCTATAATTCATTGTATTATGTCACAATTTCAAAGTTACCTTGGGACTATAGCAATCTGGTTAAATATGAAACGCGTTAGGTAACCTATATCGTTATGTCCTAGGAAACGCAATCAGAACACGGTCTTAATCCACGTGCAGTTTATGTAATTATGCCACCAGATCAAACTATTACGCCGAGACCTTAATCAACAATGCCATTGTATACCACCGTATACATAGGCTTAATTACTTTGTGTTTATATACCTACTTCTGACCAACACAGAATTATCTCTAATGAGACAATAATCTCCGCAGAATTACTGCAGAAATTCTCCAACAATAACTACACTTTATGCTTTTATTCCCAGAAATATTCTGCATTGTATATTTAACGAGGGTAATTCTATAATTCTTGACTAAATTACTTTATAGTAAAATAAGGATTGCTCTTAATTCCTTTCTTAATAATACTAATAATTGACTATAATGATGCGTTATAAAATGAGTAGTTTTTTTAGTTATTAAGTCAGTCATTCGTAGATCCACGTTTGTGTCCATTATACAAAATGGAAGCGCAGGATTTCAAGTTCATTAGACTTCGCATCTCGTTAGCGTATAGTCGAGTGCTTTTCCAATATTGGTCTTCTGGACAATACGTTGGTAAGTTCATGATTTACATTCATACATTAGCTATTTATGTAGGCTTTATAACAAGAGTAAATCAACTGGTTGAACGACTAAATAAATGTAGCCACTGGATGTAAGAATGAAGTGGTACATGTTTATTTTGTGCAAGAAAGTTTAGTTTGTTAAAGGCTTGTGTAGGAATGCCTTTGAAGATTTTATTACATTGTTCTTGGGTATTACGACCTTTATTATGTACTTTAAGTATAGTTAATATCTATGTTGTTTATCCCAGAGATGAGCAAAATTGAATATAGATATTACCTACGTTTATAGTTAAGTAGGCACAAGCGAAATAGGTGCCTGCCATCAACATTATTTTAAATAGGAGATGGCTGTATGAGAGTAAAATGTACTTAATGACCCCTACTCAAGCCTCCGAAATAAACAAGAAATACATAAAATCGATCAAGCCATTTCGGAGGATAGTGACACGACTAAATTAAAACAAAAAGAGTTTTACCATGTTCATATATGAGCATCGTGTATTTTTATACTACTTGCACTGTAAAGGAAAAAAAAATCAGGCCTTTTATTTTATAATTCCTAACTAGGAAGCGGATATCATTCGCGAAAGCAACATAGCTCCGAACATGTCCAATGCTGCAACCCAGGGTAGTTTTGCTTTGGAAAAATAGCAACAGCGAAATGAAAACTCTTTTCAGAATAAAAAGCTATATCCTAGCTGCTTTTTCTGTGTTCTTATTATTTAAAAATATACCGCGTTCTATGTGTATGACCGTGATATTACGTATGTATTTCACTTTTTTATTAAAAAGATCACGAGCTTCAACTGTTATTATAGCTATCTGAAATAGCCAGAACCAAATCTGGCTTATTAAGATTTCTATAAAATGGACTCTGTATAAAAATATACCTTATAGTAGGTACCACTCTACCACCTCATATTTAGATTTTAGCAATTTCCATAGATTTCTTCTATCTAAAATTAAGTGCGCATTCAAAACCAAGTAATATAACTTTTTGAAGAGATTCATATTACTTAGTTTTCTGAGCGAGATCAAACAACCAAAGAGCCTTAGGTAACTACGTACCTAAGGTTTTTCGGTCGCGGGACCCGCGGCTTCAAACGAAACACACATGACATCACACACACACGTAGAAAAGAAAGCATTAGGCAGCGATGGTTTACTTCGTTCACCTATTCACAGGCAAACCTCTGCAAGAGTTGCTACCATCTGACGGCAAACTCTCCCACCGTGCGCGCTCATTGGTCAAATCAAATAGCGCCTGCTTCCTCCGCTTCCTGTTATACAATTCCGTATCATTTGACGCGATCACTCCCACATACTCGTATTGCAGGAAAATGATTTTTTTGTTAAACAAAAACATTGAAAAAATTAGTTCGCAGCAGCAGTTACAAATATTGATGAAAAAAATGCTTCAATGTCGGGTTTGTGAAGAGTACGTTTACATATTATATACGCTATGTACAAAGTCAGAGGTAGGCACTATCAAACTGATGACAGCGCGCGATCTGAGAGAGATGGGAATTAACTGGGGAAACCCGCGAAGTGAAGTACGTCGTGTTCAAGTTTAAAATGCACCACAAACTTTAGGTTTTATTAAATTATTAATTAAAAAAAGTCGAAAATATTTAGTTGGATCTGCCAACTATATATTTTATTTGTCGTAAGTCCTCAACTAATGTTATTTGAAGACTTATGATGTAAGGACTTATACTTATAACCACATGGTTACTAAGAAGCGTTGTCATTGGACACACAGCGTATATTGCTCACAATATAGGCATGACAAAAGTCCACACAAAGCAGAGCTTTAATATTGTTAGGTACATTGTACGTATAATGTATTCTGTTTTCCATTCACAAACACAGGTACAACGCCAATAACTTCATATCACGTCACGGTCAAATAGTCCTCTTGTAACTTTAAGCGATTTCTGTGGTCAAAGCAATTTGTGCGGACAATGATTTAACAGCCATCGTAATTAGTGTGCCGAGGAATTAATGTAATTATAATGGAACGGCATGAATTCTGGCCGGTCGTGTTTGTGCTAATGTGTATGTACCTTTATTTCTACACATTTTATAGAGGCGTATTATGTGCTGAGATTATTTTACTTTAGAGTGTAAAATAAATGTAATTAAGAGTTTTTGTTTACTATTAAGTTGCAGAAAACACTGCTTATTATTACGACATGAATCTAACAAACAAAAACTAAGTAATATCATTGGTTTTATAGATTTGATAAATATTTTCAGGAAAATGTTTATAATCTGGTTTGAAAATACAGCAGCGGTTGATATTCAGTTCACCGATTTTTGGAAAGTACTTAAAGGTTCAAGACACGACACTTACCGGCTTTAGCCGTGTAACAAACCTACCTACCCCTAATTGATTGCCAAAGCCAGCACTTTCCCAAACATGTTTTCCAGTAGAAATAATTTCAACATTACAAATGGAATCCGAAAGAACCAACGCTGCCGCAAATAAAAACCTGTAAATAGGCACAAAACGTTTTTAATCTGAACCGTTTAAATATTCACTTGTGTTTTTATTTCTCCTTTAAATAAAACAGTATTCTTTTGTGGACGTCTAATGAGAATGTTGGCGATGTTCACGGGCGAGGGGTCAAAGTGGCCTCAACTTAGAAACTTGAAACAATCTCAGCAACGTTCGTTATCTCGCAAGAAAATTGAACTTGCCAACATTGTCATAGTAATGAAATTCCTCTCGGATAATGCCACATTGCTGCCCTTCCCAGTTTGCATTTTGTTTAGTGAAAAAAATCTAGTTATTTCTTGGTATTCTTGAAAATGTTATTAAGATTTTTTCCCCAGATATAAGATGATAATATAACGAGATAGTCTAACCACGGACGCTGGAAGGTACGGAGCTTGAAACAGGTGCTCTTGAGCTGAATTTCAACCCTTGACGTTCCTAAATAAATGAATATTCGCTAGACAGTCATTTTGTCTGACGAACTCGAGTTATTTTTCCCTAGGCGAAAATGGTAACAGAATCTAATTCGAAGACTACATACTCCCAACGAGGAGTGCCCTAAAATTATTGAGTTCTCATAAATCAACTTGACACAATATAGAGATGCATTTTCACCCTCAATATTGTGTGCAGTTAATCGCTACCCTCTCTTTGTTGAATAGCTACCAATCGGAGCAAACTGTGCCAGAACACCTACACACTACGGCAAGTTCTGGCCGGCAATACCCGATATAAAGGAATTACAGAGGATTACAAATATGCGAACTCGCAGTGAGTCAAAAGTTTTATATGAAACGTTACGCTACTCTGTGACTCATTCTTACACAAGTGTAGTCGTAATATGTACCTACAGCACTACGTACCTAATAGGTTATGATTGATGATCGAACCTGCAAAGGGGATGCTAAATTCATTTGCGAATAGATCCGTCATTTATTATTTGTTAGCATTGAAGCGATAATTAAATACGAATAAAATGACAGTCGGGATTATCATAATTGACTCGTATGGGCGTTGAAGTTAATCCTGATATGTTTATGGCTCTATCCGACACTTTATTTTCGAAAAGTACTTATATATTATTCTTATAATAATTATATACTAAGAAGCTTATGTCGTAATAGTAATATACGTTATCCGAACTTGTGATTATTAACACCAGTTATTAGGGTTCAAAGCTTCGTGCAAGATGGCGGGTAGACGCGGATTAAAATTAAAATAAATTGCTTTACACTTTAATTGTATTTAAGGATAATTTTCCGTGCTCCTGAATTCTAGAGTTGCTAGCTGATGGTATGACGATGTGGAGACATTGAGTGGTATGGAGGTGATCAAAATTGAAAATTTATTATTTAACTACAAGATTTTTCCTCTATAAATAACGTGATAAATAAAACCATGAGTGAATCAAATTGAAGGCAGTATAATAATTTGGCAAAATTTTACATAATTTGAAATGAAAGAAAACAAAATAAAACCAGTCCGGTATCTATCTATTAAAACTGCACTATATCTCTACCATAGAAGATATTTTACTACATTTTATCTACCTTCCTAAAAAAAGTTTGTTTCTACCAAAATTGCACTTTAAAACCGGCCTTTGAAATCAAAACATGGAATATTTAGGCTACGAAAAAAAAAACACAACGAAAGTCCGCTCCATGGCCGTCGGTTTCCATTCGGCATACTCTAAATTTCATTAGGCGTTTAAGTCGAGCCACCGCCGTCGTGTAATTGCTCATTTTCCTCGTCATCTCCTGGAAAAAACCTTACAGGGTAATAGTATTTTGGTTTAAATTGTAGCGATAAAATAATAGTTGAGATAGCTAAGAGCTTAGTGGCTTCATATTTTATTTGAGAGAGGGAGAAGAAAAGACATGTAAATTGCTGCAAGCTGTGTAAGTTGGTAGCGGGACTCACGAATTACCGTACGGTAATTCGTGAGTCCGGTACGTAAAGGGCTATTGAAGGACACCGTGGATTTTAGTCTGTACGAGTCTGACAGTCCCTCCCGCTCTGCTCTGGGTGGGAGGACTCATGTGATGATTTTACCAAGTAATTAAAAAATAGCTGTGTACGTTTTCTAAGTAGGAATGCAGATTTAGGAACAACGTGTAGGTTTAGATATGAATATAAAATATTTTTCTCATGTTTTGTTGTGGGCATAATCGGAAAAATTATGGTGTTATCATTTTAAAATTTAATTTATTTAGATTAAATTAAATTAATTGTATTGTATAGTTTGATAAATAGTGTAGATAAACATATTCCATATAAAATCAATACTTAGGTACGCACTAAAGACAATTAAACTCCTCTTTTCTTTTCCATTTTATAGCATATAAATTCAAAATCTACAAATAGATTGGTCTTACTAAAATGAACTACAATACAATATTCCATTTCCGGTTAACCAATGGATTTGTTCCACCAAATAAAATAATCTTTATCCAATTTGAAAGTGGCGGCGGTACTTACAAACTAAGCTTTAGTAAAATGCGTACTAAACCATTATAAAAGTTACGATTCGACAAAAAAAGGTTTAAATCCTAAGCCGAACACATTTTTATACGATCCCATAAAAATCGGTAATCCGGTCCCGAGTGCCGTTCGCACAAAACGCGAAAAGCGAAAACAATTTGTACCCGAATAAACAAAACTGAAAGAGATTAAAACAGCGGGCAAATGGCTTCTTGCAACTACGGATTTACAAAATTCAAAAAACAACTTTTGCATGAAAATAAAATTGATAATACTCGTTCAGTTTTCATCAAATTAAAGTATGCGCGAACACGATTTTCAACCAAAACATAATAGGTTTCATATCGAGTCTCTTTTAAATATCATAAACAGTGGTTGCCACAGTGACGTAAAAAAATACCGTACTAATTGGAAAAGAACAATTTAAACATTAAACATTTTGTTAAAAAATAAAAAAAATTATTGAACATTTTTATTTTCACAAAATGTTTCATAAATACAGTGTTCCCACAAAAGTCCGGTCCGGGCCCGTAACATCAAACATAAATCGTCCCGAAACAAACAAAAGCGGGACCGAATTATGAAAAAAAAAACTCATTACTTTAAAGCGATATCAATGAAGTGCATTCCACCTTTACCGAGGCCGCCAGGAATTGAATTAAAAAAAAAGTGCACTTGCAATTACGCCATTCAAATGCCCCTCTCGCGTTTCAATCTTTTATAGCAGCCTCTATGAATCCGAATGGAGTGCAATATGAGATGAGAGGGCCAATAATGAAATATAAAAACAAAAATAAGCACTCCTTTCCCCGGCTATGGGCCGTCGAGTATTCTCCATTATTCCCATTCAGTAGATTTGCTTTGACGAGTGTCCTTACGGAGCGTTTAAATTATTTCACTTATTTTTTGGTTGAGAAAGGTAACGCTGAGGAACATAAGTGGATTCGATCTTGAGCCGACAACAATTTTTCAAAGAAAGGTATTCTTAATGTACTGGAAAATAATACTTTAAATGTATTAGAGTAGTTTTTTGATATTAATGTCATTACCAATAAGCGTAGACAAAAATTATACCAACAATATTGAATAAGGTGCAAAAATAGAGCAAAGAAATATCGAATCTGTGCCAATAATGATGCAGCAATCGAAACGAAGATTCCCTGCCATAGATACTTCCACTTTTCGAAGAGTACTCCACCTCAGCGATATTCATATCGGGATCCAATGTTCAGTTGTTTAAAAATTACCTGACGTTGTACCGAAATTGCATTGAAATCGCAACATTTTTTTTTATTTAGTAAGAGGCCGTATTTTGATGCATTGTTTCACTGTTACGATGAATTTTTGACGTAGTTATCAAGGAAAATGTTCAGTTTTGTTTTTGCTTGCTACTGTCAATTAAAATCAAACTTTTGTTCAAGAAAAATGAGCTTTTCATTTCTTTATCAACCTGCTAACTTTCATAAAATAAGATATCTCCACTCCGCTGTTATTCAGAAATCACGGCGACCTTTTCAGAATCACCCACCATATTTCACTTCAACATCTCTCGTCCATTGTACCTAGATCCAAGATACATTAATCTAAACTGTACCAAAATGAACTAAAAGACGTATTCATTCAATGTCGTCGACGAAACACGCAACGCACGCGAAACGCACAAAATAGAAAAAGAAAAATGTCACCGCATCGCTAGTTGGAGCAAATAAAATTGTTTCCTGTACGATGGACATCTACAGTGGTGACAAAAGGTGTTGAGACAATGTAATTGTTCATTTTATTTCGGGATTTTTGTACAAAATGTGTTTCTTACTGCTGAAGTGCTGATGCTGTTCAGTTTCAGTATTGTCAGGTTTTACAGTAGAGAAAAGTTTATTTGAGAATCGTTTCACCTGACTTAAAAGCTCGTTGCGTTTTACAAGGTGCTGTACTTATGGATTTGTTTGGATCTTTTCATAGTTCTTGGTATTACAGTCCAAGTTTTATGATAGACGTTATTTTGGGTTTGTGGAAATAAAATTTAACGACACTTGACATTTGCAAAATTATTTCAACTTGTGAATCTTGTTCACTGAAGACGTTATTTTAGCAATAACAAAGTAAGTAAAAACTCTAGTTCACATTATGCAACCATTGAGGATGCAACAAATCACTGAGCGGCCTAGCTGCAAGTGATTGTTAGGCGCACATTAAACGACGCGTGCGAAATAGAACAAAACGCCACGTCTGTAACCGGCCTGTGTGCGCATTGAGATTCTGGACCTGTAGGGAGAGCTCAGACGATCGACGTTATTAGTCTAAAACAATCGGTTCAATAATGATAGGTCGTTTCTTTCTTCTCACAATAGGTATTTAAAGACTACACGTATTGCAGTAGAACGATTGCTATAATACAGACGCCAGCATATCAACCTACTCGAATCTGTCAAATTTTACCAATCGAATATTAACCTTCAACTGTTGTGATGAGGTTGAAATGAAAATATATTAAAGAAATTTGACAGATTGTGCTGGCATCTGTACATTGTACATTTTTAGAGTTCGTTTAAAAACAGTTCAAAAATCTGCTCTAAAAATCGGTGAAAGCCGGTCTAACACTAATCAATTTAAAACTACAACCGTAAGCGTGAATTGGATAAAAGGATAAAACATACGAGTGAACACGTATGCAGGACGTGTGCGATGAGTTGTTAGGAATCGGACCATGTTACCGCCAGGAGTTAGTGTTGTCCGACACAATACGATAACCGATAAAAATCGTTCGTCTGCAAGTGGCCTAAAGGAGACAGTTTCCAATTTAGACGACGATTTCTTTTCAGTTTAGAATGTAATCTATTCCATGTAGTTCAGCAATGTAAAATGACATTAACGTTTAACGAGACACTAAATGTGGAGAACAAGGCATTTAATTGAATTATCGGTTCTCTATTTTGTGTTGCAGTAAAATGTTAAATTGAATTATTTTCTGGCTTTAATTTGTGATTTGATTTTATTTTTACGTAGAAAAGGTATTAAATGGATGCATTTATAGTTTCCCAGACCGCTCAGAAAAGTAATTTTCTGATTTATTCACTCGTCGTAGGTACGTTGTCCAATTGATCGATTAGTGTCACGTCAATTGACTATCGATCTGTTAGTGTGGGAACAACTTGATGATCAACGTTGACTGATCCATTCTATCATCGATCGTCTATCGAACGATTGGTGTAAGATTTTAAAACTATTGACGTTTAATTAATAGTTTTCAGAAACTTTTTCCAGCATCTAATTTGTTCCGCAAATGAAAAATGTCGGCAAGTTTACAAAATTCGTGTTCGGTTCATAAAATCGTAGTTATAAAGCCAAGTAAGCATAAATTATTATTTCACTACCTACTTCATCAACACAAGATAAAGGCAAAACAGTTTTGAGCTTGTTAAAATATTCATTCAATTATTCTACAAGTAGACCTGCCCTAAAGGAACTTGGGCATATAGTTGTGGCTTTACCAAGCCGGGGTTGAATTAATTGTGAAATTAGTCAAGTTACATAATGCCCCGATGATGGGGCTCAAGCGCCTTTACTTAAGGTTTAGTACTTAATAACCTGTTCTTAGCCGGCTGGGATTAAACGTTTCATGTCAACAAAGCCTAAATTGATGAATCACAAGGATTTTGCAACAAAGTGCTCTTTTAATAAACTTAATATTTTGTAAGTCTTACTTTTGGTTATTGCGTACTTCAGAATTTGTAGGCGATCGTTGAAAATATGAGTAATATTGCTTAAAAAGGCACCAGTGTCTTTCCATGTGCTGTATGAAAGTAATCTGGCTACAAATCTGGGGTATAGCTCTATCGCTCCTTGTAGATATATTTAAATGAACACATTTGTACAACAGTAGCTTCTGCATATTAATTTGGTTTATTTCAAAACAGAAGGTTTTGAACATAAATTAATCATAAATACGAACAGTTGTTGCCAGCCACAATGTTTAAAAATGCAAATTACACGGAAGCATTGACCACAACATGTTGTGGGATGTACAAAATATCACAAAGCCAAATACGTGTTGTGGTTCTATTGATAAATCAACCACATCGTGGCCTGCCAATGAGTAGTGTGCCGTTATTTTCTCGATCAATCTGGCCTGAGGCAGTAGCCTAGTTAGGTTCCTGGTTACTGGACACGCTAGCTTGAAGTTCATCAGTGTATTCCGATGCTATTCTTGTATCTGTCGTGTCTTTACCTTCGGGGATTACTTCCGAGAGTTCACCTCTTAACAGTAAGCTGTGACTCATCATTGACTTATTGTTATGTATTTGTCAGAGTACAAAAGGGGACAAATCTTTAATTGCTTCAGATGGATGACGAATTTCAGTGTAGGCTTTACGTCTAGACTTATTGACGTCACTAACAGTCATCGGCTGAAAATAAATAAAATTATTGCTAAAGTTAAACATTCAGTGATAACCACTAATAAATTGGCCATGTTATAGTATCTGGTAATCGTTATTTAGCTTCAAAGAAACCCGCTTCGATATCAGAGCACCTGCCAGTCGGAATTAGATTGATGGTGTAATTAATACGTTGTGGCAAATCTCCTTTGACTGAGACCGTTGTGGTCATCCGCTTGAAACCACAAGGAGCTTCAACGCACTTTCCGTCCACTCCCTAGCCTTGAACTGTCTACAACTTTTTCTACAACAAGGTTAAATTAAGACGAACGTTTGACAAAAGAATCTTTGTAATTTCCATTCTGGAACAAGTTTCTTCGAGTCAAAGAAAGGAATTAATTAATCCGAGATATAGATGCTATTCAAATAGCGCTAGACCTTAATATTAAATCAGAATTTCTGCGTCCTTTGTCCTCAATGCTCAAAGCGGTTTCTATCGGCATACCAATCATTCATCTAGGATATAAATCTTTTGCTAACGTCTGCCGACAGAAGGTCGATTTGGGATTCCTGTTTTTGCTCAAGGGTCGAGTGAGACGCTACAAAAACGACGTTCTGTCATCAGGAACCCATGAGACAGACAACATTGCGAAAAGAAAGGCGATTCCCAAAGTAATTCTACTTCTTATCGACGTTTTTCTTTATTTTTCTTCGCTAAACTATAAGGGATAAGTAGTTAAAAATTCTAGACCAATTAAACAACTCAACTACAATTAATCAAAAAGTTGTGTAGAAACATATTAAATTAACGTGTTCGTATAACAATAGCCTTGACATAATGGTAGGGAGTTTCCGTGAGAGCAACGAATTTGTAACTCAATCACCTAATTAGAGTTTGTTTGGAACAACTCCAGACTGTAGCGGAGTAATTAATAGGCTTTGTAATCTGAAATGTAATAAGGAGAAAACAACACAAATACTGAACAAAAAATTTACGCTGTAAATTTTTTCTTTTTCCAGCTGTACTTGCAATTTTTCATGTTTCATTAAGTAAAACAAATTTCATATTTAGGATAAGTATTTCATATTTATCCTAAATATGAAATTCCTGACCCTGTCTGTAAGATTAACTATTAAAACCCACAAAGTTTTATTGTTCACACATTAATATTAATTATCAGTCCAGGCAAAGTATACAAACCTAATAACAAAATTCAGCACCGCTCCTTTAAAATGAAAATATTATTACACTCTGCTCCGAGCCTAATGAAAAACGAACAGCGAGCGACGGGACCGCACGAAATCAACTTATTATCGCTTATTAGGTTTCCTCGATACATTGCTTTTCTGTTGTCTAGTCAATTTATCGTTGGCAAGTTAGTCGAGGGGACGGCGCGGCGTGGTGGTACGCTCACTCAATTAGTTAATTTTGTTAAATATCCTTGATTGAGCAGCGGACGGCAATCAGCCATGCAAATTCTCCCCGTCATTCCCGAGACTGCCGAAATAGGATTTCGCTAAACGCAGTGTATTTAGCTTTGCGTTGTAATAAATTGTCCGTGCAGAACGAACGGTATAATGAGTGAGGAGAATAATTATGTTGTAACGTTTGAATAGAGAAGCTTTTATATTTTGACAGTTGGATATTTTTTTGTCGGGCAGTTTGAGGGTTGGTTTTACGTTTTTTTTTTCGGAATTTTGAGTAAAGTTAGATTGGGCTGACAGGAGGTGACTAAAATTATATTTTGAATAAAAGTTCTTTTCATTTTAGGTATTCGAATAGACTGTTTACATGGTATGAAGTCAAGCTGCTGAAATGTACTGCTTGGCAGGAAAGACTACCGGGACCAGCTTTGGATATGAAATGCAGCTTCCGTTATCTAAAACATATGTTTAATCTCATACTTTTTATTTAAAGCATGTTATATCCTTTCAATAACATAGTACGAGACTATTCATATTTGAAAACTAAATGAAAACTCTTATTTGAAAATAACTAATTTAATTACCACATTAACCAAGTGTGGTAAAGTTTATTGGTGTCACAAACATCCGTAAGTACCGTTTAATTATTATTGTAGTAATTTAAACAATTTAATTACTTTAATCATGTCCCTTGTAATGTGGCCATAACGCCATACAAACACATGCTTTTCCTCACTAATCCCCCGTCATAATGAACACTATGAGCACCATGACACACCGCAGTGTTGTCACATCGCTGAATTTTAATTCAATGCGTCTGTAAAGGCTGGTTCAGATAGAATATAAATAAAATAAGATATAATACAACAAAAAATGTTGACCTAAGGTATAAAACAATAAAGAATCATATAAAAGAGGGTTGCCACATTCTCACACGAAAAAATAAAATAAAAGTATTGGATTTGCGGGTTTTCATTGTCGTGAGATAATTAATCTTTTTTATTTAATTAGTCAAAAGTTGAACTAGTCAAAAATCTTTCCGTGTTTTTTATTTGTTTGTATGAATATTTTTTTGCAATTGCGTGTAAATCGGTGGGTGACTAATCTGACTAAACTTATGTTTAAATAGAAATAGCACTCAAAAAAGTTTATTGTTTAATCAAGTAGCTGATTGTCTTACAGACTTGGTCCTTATATAATGTATATAATATATTTTTGTTTATGTTTATCACAATTCACAATAGTAGTGACGATTTGCGGTGATAGTGATAGATATTAGATATTTTCCAGACAATGGAAGAAAACGCTAATGTACCCGTAGAATTACGAACGATTAGGAGAAATAGCTGTGTAACAACTTCGGTGTAATAATAAAGTATATTCTCTGTATCAAATCCTGGGCGATATTAACAGTCCTTTCCTGTTCTCGGACGCCATTCGCCTTAATTTTCCTAAGGGACTCCCAAAATTGCTATTGGATAAGGTCAAAAGGATACTTAGCTGCAGCCTCTCCTTTTAATAATAGAAAATTACTTTGTAGTTACCAATACACGCTCACAATTAAAGAAGTTATCGCAAAATTCAATCATATGATTACAAAATCATATGATTGAATTTTGCGATAACTTCTTTCCAATCTCCTGGGGTAGATTTTTGGCCCGTGCTTTCTTATAAATCTGACAGAAACAATAATAAAACATGCAACTATTATAGAAAGGAAGGAAATACGTAAGACTGTTTTCTGTGGTGGTAAAATCTTCAAATGCGTCTTCCTGGGTGGAGCGGAAGGGACTGTCAGACCCATGTCCCTGTCATTGTGACCCTGTCATTTTGCTGATACTCTTTGAGGCACGCGTAGAACACGCCGTTGACCCGGGCATGATCCATGGTCGGACAGCGAGTTGCCCATAACTGTCAGACGTTTACTGAATATGCATCCTGTTCTTTGGCCTTTACGTACCAGGGTCACGGTTACCTGCTTAGATAGTCTCACGACAGGAATTAGGCCTAGTTTGAAAAGTAAACAATCTAAGGGACTCTCCAAATCATCGATAGATTCAGATCAAATTTGCAAAGAAATAACAGCAACAATCATCAAACTTTGCAGACGAATTGGGTGATTGCAATAATTTATAATTTTATTAGCCAACAGGAGGACACTGCCCCAAGATAACTTGCATTTTACGACACCCTTGGGTGAGAGGGTGGTACAGAACATCGCTTATAATGTCTTTGAACCAACCTTTATATGTAGAGGGAGAAACAAACGTGGTTTTGGCAACCATAACCTGAAATGGTGTGGTGTTTTAATGACTCGGCGGTGTGTATCAGGTTTAATTTAGTTGAAAATGTGCGTGTGCTGTGTAAGCTGCTACATTCTTTGAAATCAGAAGGTTGTGTGAAATTTTCTTGAGTTTTTTCTAATGTTCATAGAAAATTTTGAAAATTATGTACTTATATAGGAACTTGATAGTGCTACTATCTGATAATATTTACAAACAAAATATGATTAAAATAGCAGAAAGCAGAGGTTTTAAAGAAGAAACGGGACGCTTTTACCTAGTGACCGGCGTGCGGCGGGACACAAAATAGGCTATAAAAAAAATACAAACACTATGGACAAGCAAATTGATTATTGCTTTCGCCTTTTTACTTTTTAGAAGAGGTGTTGCTATCCTTTGAAATAGTTGGGTCGTTAAGAAATACAAAACATTGAAATTAACAAATTAGGACCTTAGAGCTTGGAAAGCTATGGTTAAGTATTTAATAAATGACTGTTTTCGTGTTCACCTGTCTGTTTTGTTTAAAATAAACGGATCCTCAGTACATTTGTGCATTTGCTTTGATGTTCATTTGAATACTTACGTCCATAATTATGTACTTTCAGAGTATATTTGGTTTGTTATATACTGTTTAAATACCTACCGACGTGGGTGTATGTTTTAATTAGAATAATGTTGGCATTTTCAGCAAAACGCTTCCGGGTCGCTTGTTTAATTATACAATAACATTATCAATATTTGCAGCAAAATTATGTGGACGTCAAATTGGTTTTGCGGAACAATTTTATGAAACATTTTTAAAATTGAGATTGGATTTTTTAACAGGATAATGTTTGGTTATCATCATCTGGCTAGCCTTTTCCCAACTACATTGGGGTCGGTTTCCAGTCAAACCAGATGCAGCTGGATATCAGTATTTTACATGGAGCGACTGTCTGTCGTACCTCCACAAAACAGTAACTGGGTAATACGATACCCCATGGTAAGACTGGTTGTCAGACTTTAGAGCTTCTGACTGAACAGTAACGACTGTCAAACATCTACAAATGACAGCCGGGACCAACGGCTTTACGTGCTTTGCGAGGCATGGAGGAATCTCGCTATGACAGATGGTCACCCATTCACAGACCAACCTCGGCAAGCGCGGCTTAACCCGGAAGATCGGCCGATGCTACTGTATTTATTTAGCCACGAGCTCCTACCTACCATATTTGGTTACCAAGGGTTGGAAATATGTTTAAGTTTTATTTATTTTTTGTTTTTAAGAGAGGTAAGTAAGTAGGTGAGAGAAATTTTAAACCGTTTTATTTTTTCTTTAAATTTGAATAGCTTATCCTAAATTAATTTCCAGAAAATTTACCTCAAGCTGAAACACAATCAACTAAAGTATGAAAAACAACACGATACCTATGCAAACATATAAGTATCGACCCAAACTCACTCAATAAAGGTAAGAAGATAATCCAAACAAGAATTTAAAATTACATTAGTTGGGAATCCTTATTAGACCAACATGCTCCTGCTAATGTTTCTGAACAAAACCCACCCCGTATAGAGGGTTGTTTACATGCGGTCGACGATTGCGGCGAGTAGAGTAAGAGACTCGGAGCTAGTAAATGCATGTACTCGTATATATTATAATTTAGGAGACGGTGTTGGTTGCCTGGAATTAGCGACCTTGTTTAGACTGTGGTTTTTGGCACGTGTAAAGGCAGCATGTAAAAGTTTTGCATACCATTTAATTTTAGGTCTGGTTACGCTGTTTTTTATTTTTGAGTATTACAACTGTCATGTTACAACAGACTAGCAAATAACTCTTAATTAATTAAGTCTATTTATTCACAGAACCGCAAATATTGTTAAGGTTAAAATAAAAACCTAATTAAAATATTTTCCAACAAATACGTACAAAGAATACCGACCAAATTGAGAATCTCCTCCTTTTTCTAAATCGGTTAATAAAATACCTATTAATAAGAATGAGGAACAGGGAATAAAGTTTTTCTATAATCTGTTGAAAACGGCTACAGTCCGACATTTGTTATTGGGTTTTCAATTCGGTATTCGGTATTAATTTGCGTCATGGAATGCGCTGCAGTACCTTTTGTCCTATGCCGCTATTACCTGAAAACAACAAAAAACTTAAACTAGAACAAAATCAACATGTACCTATTCAAAAGTCAAAAGACAAATCATTTATTTCAATTAGGTCATCAAAGACGCACTTTCAAACGTCGAATATTAACATTAAAGGAAATGGGACGGGGTGGGATTGATTCTACACCCTCTATTACATACCTATATGCAGTTTACTAGTCATAAACTGTTTAAAAAGTTAAGAGTATTGGCTGTTGAAATCAATAGTACTACATATCTAAGCATGTTTCTGAGAACTCAAATTGAAATAACCTTACAAAGGTAATAAAACCGAAAAGAATCGATTATATTTATTTTATCGACATTGAGAACCGTTATGTACAAAATTAAAAACTGTCGTCCATATTGTTACCATAACAAATGCTTACATAAATTAATTCATTAATGAACACATCTATTTTAATATCCCCGACTTTAATGGCGTTAGATACGTCAGCGAAATAGATTTACTGGCGTCATTATACAATGTTGAAAATAGACAGAAATGATTAGGTATTTTATTCAACGAAATCCATGCCGAATTGATTTATTTATAACAATTGTGGAATCAAATTGAATTAATTATAATTATGTATATTGAAGTTGGTCCCACGTAGTTTCGGAGAGTTTTGTGTGAGATTCAATTTGGAACCTACTTGCTTACGCCTACTCAAATAGAACCACTTTCACCAACACTTAATAGCACCTAAACTAATGCCTGAATAAAATACGTTGTAGAATTTTCAATGCTAGGCTTATCGATCTGAATGCCGACTAGAAGATAGACGCAAAAAACGCCAAAAACACCTACTATCTTCAGGTTTGTCGCTAAGCTCCACCTCGCTGCCACAGGGGACACGCCACATCCGTGAGCTCCACCGTATCCCCAGCTGCAGTTGCGTCGAGGTTGAGGCTTTTCTCCCCTCTGTTGACACCATGAACATCTCAACGTCCATGCAGAGGATGGCCGCCAGTGTAACGACGAGGAAAAGGACGGCCACAAGTGGGCAAGGACCAGCGTGCTTAGGACCCAACAGCCCGAGGTGTTGAGGTCCTAAGCACGCTGGTTGCCCCGGTCTCTGTTACCGGTGGTGTAGCGCATGCAATCTACCGAGTGCCTAATACAAATAGCAAGAGTGGAAATTTAAACTGAGCAAAAATAAAGGGTGTAAACTAACCCTGCACAAAGCCATCAACTAACGTTGCTGTATTTCAAAATAAGAAACACTGCGAAAGTGGCTTATGGTAAATAATTTTTTCTTTTCAAAAAATCAATTTTGGCCCGACTTTACACACGCAAAACATTGTATTGATGCATGCGCTGAATAGAACTTAGGCAATGAAAGTATTTTATACTAATTTTATTCTATTTAAAAATAACAATAGCAAAAGTTGAAAATTTGATCTTCAAATAGTAGATTATCAGGAGAACAAAGCAATGATCGCAATGATAGGAAAAATAAAACATCAAACATCGAAAATAACTTTACACTCGTTATATTATAAGCATTAATTTAGGTAAAGCTAAGTGTTGGTGAAAACAGGCGTATAAGGACTAAGTGATTTAATTATTATTTCCATTAGATATATCTTGATTCGCAGAAAAAGCTTGTGCAAATACTTTGCCTTTCTATTCAAAGCCAAGGACTTTAATAACAGTTTCTCCCAGAAAGGGAGGGCTGTGTTAATTAACTATTATCTTTTACACACCCACACAAAGTCTATAATAATTTTGGAGCACAGAGTAAAAAAATGGAAAGTCTAATGCACAATTTCATGCAATACTGAACTGAGATTAAGAGATCTTTTTCTGATCAGCTTTTAATTATCTTGATATTTCTGTCAGTTAGTTAATCGGCTCTACACTCGCGGCGCGAATCACGAGTATGGATGTTGTTCGCGCTTCTCGTTCGCGCTTCGCACCGTTCGCGACAAAGGGTTTGCGCTGCGCGAACGCATACTCATCCAACAAGACTGAAGCTTTGCGAGTGTGGAGGGACACAGTTCGCGCGCGGATCACTGCGTTATACACGGCGCGAATTCACGGCGCGACGTCACCCACGAGTGTAAGGCCGGCTTAATGTCGATACTTCCTTATGTAGATAATATTGTAAATACGAATTAAATCTTGAATATAGGTTTTATTGGCTTAATACTAACAAAATGGCGGCATGGTTGGCGCAGTAACTGAACGATCGACTGCTGCGCTGCATATCGACGATGAAGAGTCAATATATAATATCTAACATTTTGGCCATTTTTGTTTTATAGGATTATTTATTGTAGAATAGAGTAATGCACATGCTGACAAAGATCTTAGGTCTGTTTCTTATTGATTTTGCAAGATAAACAATTATTTCAATATATACTAAGTGGTGTTACGTCATTTACGATGGCAATAAATACTAATAAAATCTATCTAAAATATATGTAAAAACTAATAAAATCATTGATTAATATATTAATATTGTAGTCATAAGCATAATATTGTAGTCAGTTTACATAAAACATTGAAAAAATCAAATATACTAAAAAAATAATTAAACGGACTTGAAACGTTTTTTTCGCCTCCTGTAAAGTTGCGTTTTTGCAGTTATTATTTATTGACTCTTCATCGTCGATATTGTAGGTTCGATTACAGCTTGGAACAAATACTTGGATAGCCTACAGGCAGTTTTGGATGGCGGATAACTGAAAAAGTAATTCCTATAGAGGTACCGAGAAAAAAAACTAGACGAATTTCAAGCAAAACCACAGTCAAAGCTAGTCTTAATTAAAAAGTTATTAGAATCTTCTTCAAATTGTATAAAGCGTTGCACCTTTCATAGACTAACATTGACACGTGGGGGCACTGAGCAATTCACTCGGTAATCACTCAGTTATATTATTCATTCACTCAATTCACTGAGGGAGCTCGTTCTCATTAATTAGAAAGTAAAGTGACTCCGCAGAATTTGTTCATAAAGAAATATAATACAGTATATCATAAATTCGCTTATCTGCATTTTATCAAAGACATTTCACTGACAAAGTTAGGTTTAATGTAACAGTTTATTTACCTTGTTCGAAATAAAAAGTTTTGTAATTATAGCTTCGTTGGCTATTTTGTTTATGAACTTTTGTTTAGTCTTCTCTGGGTTTGTTTTACGGTAATTATATAAACTTTGTACTAGTTTTGTTTTAAATCAAATAAAATCATTGAAATGTTCCTCTAACTTATAACTAAAACATTTCATCATAAAACTTACTGTAGAATTAATTGAAATTATGCGCATAAAATCAGAGGAGACAATGACCCCGAGAAGTTGAGTATCTATCAACACCCTGTCTGCCGACAACCAAATTATTTATTCCCATGACAGCGGTATGGATCACAATGCCGTAAAACCGCTCCGAGACAATCGCTCCAACAGCTGAAACCTTCGGACGCTCACAAAGCTCGGCTAGTTATAACTTGCTCGTTATCGTCTCGGTGTTTCCGCAATTAATCCTATCTCGGCGATAAGGCTGTTTCAAGTTAAGGGCCAGTCACTAGGGATCTAAGCAATCTTTACGGGTGACTTGTCAAAGTGAGAAAAGGGTCGGAAGCTCGAGAGACTTTCAACAATGCTTGTTATCTTAGAAGTAAGCTAAGAACGCACCTAATGATACCAATTTTAAAATAAATACAAGGTTCCGGTGATGGTATTCAGCTCTTGGGAAAAGATTTCGTCTTTGTCATGACAAAAGAACGCTCGGATGGATTTGATAAAGAAGCGAGAATATAACTTCTAAGTACTGAGAACGCTGAGAAAATATTTTTACAGAAGTAAAATAATAAAAATACACGTAAAAGGAAACGAAATCGCAAATAAAACCACGTTTTATAAACTCTGAAAGTGGAAACGAAAATGTTTATTTAGCGACATTAAAACTTTCTCATTCCGCCTCGTATAGGTGTGGAACAGAGGAATCGTTTGAAGCAAATAAACACAACGTAACCAAAAGTTAATATGGTCGGTAGTGGAGTTCAATAAAACGATCCGTGTTCGTGACGGATGTCGACAGGGGTTGCGAACATTTGCTTTTATTTCGTCGTGCAACTCGTTTAGCACATGCCGACTGACAATCAATCTCAGTCAATATATGGGACAAAGGATCGTTGTTTCTGTGTTGTCGCGGCCTAATGAAATTTTTCTGGTGCGCTTTTTTGCAACTGAACTCTCTCTCTCTATAGAGGAGTCGACATAAAAGCCTGCTTAACACGAACATTATTGCGGGAATTTTGCAAAAAGGGTATTCCAAAACTGCGCATGTTTATAACCAAATTTCTCAATTTAGCTTTAACGAAAGACTTACAAAAAATGAAATATGTTTGCGATAATAATAAAAAGAAAATTGTCAGTCATAATGGCTGATCATTTTTATTATTTTCTATATCTGTAATTGTCACTCTGGTCTATCAGAACAGGATTGTGCTAGTCAAAATAATCAAAAATATTTGTAGCTAATTTCGAATACTGCTAGACTTTCCAACTTCCCATAATCCGCTCCCAAAACGACAATCAGCGCAACATCTGTTGCTGACTCACGGCTACTTCCCAAGTTTTAATATTCACAAATGGGCTATCTTCATTTGTGGCCTACCCTTATCACGGGTGACATAAACCAGCACCCTATTCATTTATGCCCACTGTTAAGTGATAAAGAAAAACGAATGCAGATCCCCCTAGGAGCTACATTGAAAATCACCTAAGTCTGGCCAACAAATTAAATTTCCTACACATTGATTTTCACCGAGCTCAGTAATTACTTAATTTACCGATTAGTTTACAGAGCCGTGAGCGCAGCCAATGGGGGGAAGATTTATGGACTAATTTTATAAGGGAGCTCCTCAGGTATCGAGATATTCAATTACGGAGATTGTGCTGTTGAAAAATTCGTTTGTGAGATAATTTGGGGAGGGAAAATTTTCGACGTTGTCGTTATTATGATAAAAGTTCACTTTTTGCGGTTTACGACCCATTCGTTGAAGAGGTCTTGGAGACACTTTGGGGTATTAAATGCATAAATTAGGCTATACAAAATTAACTCGTAGAATTACTGCAAAAGACAACCTCATTTAAATGTTTAAGAGTGCATTAAACTCAAGCTCGGATTTAAATAAGTACAGGTCATAACTTCCTTAAGACTTGATTAAAAAAAAGATCGAGTACTAATACTATAGGTATTTATGTCATTTAAACACAACTTTATTTTATTGAAAAGGTCCCGCGGCGTTCATCAGGGGTATTAACACGATACTTTTCGTTACGGATCTGTCATATTTGTCATCGTAGAGTTATTCATTGCAGATTATTTTGATCGGATAAAATATAATTTTATTTAATGTTTACCAGGACCTATTACAACTGAAAATGGCGCATATTTATAGAATTTTAAATGGGTGGCTACTCAACCAACATCTCTTATTTTTTGATGTGAATGCCTCGTTTAGATTTGGTTGCTATTCAAATTTTACCAATTCATTGTGGGCCGTACTTAGGGTAGCACACTAGCTAGCTGAAAAAATAAAACATGCATGTAAGTACAAGTAGGCACACGCGCGGTCACTAGTTTAAGTACTAAGTGTTCAACAAAGAGGGGGTAGGCCGAGGCTTAGTGCCACTTAGTTCTAATTATGCATTCATGTTGATCAAAAGAATGGGTGCTTTCAAAAGCCTACAAATGGAAGCCGATTTTTTATGAATTAATATATTAAAGGAACCGCTAGAGGAGTACAGGCTCACAACGGTCAACAGTGCTTTTGATGACCAAATGACCGGCCCTTGGTTTGAGAGCACTTTGAGCGGCCCCTGTGATCAATATTACGCGTGATTTTATGCTATGTACTCGTAAGTCCCTACGTATAGCTAATGCAAATGATTTTTGCATTTGAATATAGAAATACGCACGTTGACAGCATCAATAAATTGCAGATTTAATTACTCCGTCAGTGAGAGTTTTGAAAATTAATGGATACTCATTTTTTCTTTTTTTTTTTAATTAATGTATATTTACAAAGATATAACGCATCAAGGTTTGAGAGTGGAGGTTCGTGACGCCAGAAGCACAGATTACCAGAAGCAAGTGAAAACTCCACTTGCTTGTGACGTATTGGCAATTTTAAAAGTGACGTAGTTTCGTCAAATTTGGTTTACGTAACAAAAGAAAAACTAAGTGTCAATTTTTTTTTTAATAATGCTATTTAGACGGTCTAATTAGATTTTTTCAGTCAAATACCCTATTACTTTGGTCGCGGGACTTAGGAATTACCGTGACCCCGGAATGTAAAGGGCTATTGAAGGACACCGTGGATATTAGTCAGTACGAGTCTGACAGTCCCTCCCGCTCTGCCCTGGGTGGGAGGACTCATTTGATGATTTTACCACGAAAAAAAAAAAAAATCTAATTGGCGAAATACATGAGTCACACTTATTTAGTTTTAGGGAAAGCCAAATGACGACGCGTATTTCCAACTCGGTTAAGTATCGTCGTATAAATATTTTGAACTACAGTATACATAATTAAAGACAAATAGCTAAAATTAAAAAAAAATTGTCGATGGAACCCAAGCTGGTATTGGAATGGTGACCATGAAAAACTCAGTGTAGGAAAGCCCCACACACAAGTTGTACTGATTGACTTGGTGAAGAATTGTTGTATGCCAAATCACAGGCCTGGCAAACATGGCAATGGTAGGTAACCGAAATAAGGTAACATCTTCACTAGTGTTATATTATATACTAACCACTTAATTAATGACTTATGTACGTGAAGCATAAACATGGCAACTCTCAATGCTTCCAACAATCCAGCTATATCTACTATTAGAGGAGGAAGTTTATCAGTTCTCGGCACGTTTTGCCTGTTATAGGGAACTTCATTAACGCACACTATCCTACCGGGAATTTACGCTTAGCGACATATAATGACGTTAACTAGTGAATTATTACGTGACTGTATTAGAATGTATAACTCTTGCCTGACTGCTTAAGTACTTTGATTGATATTGGTGTTGGTTGCTTGTTTATTAGTTCGTTGAAGTTCTTCTTGACAACCTTTTTTGTTAATTCTGTTTCTTCTTTTTTTTTAATTAAACATAATGTTGGTTACGTTTTATAGTGCTGTGCCTTGAAGTAACTGCGGTTCTACAAAACTTTTGAAAAAGGTTCGGTTAATTATCTTTCAAGCCAAAAGATGATCAAGCTCGTTTTTTGACCTTTTAAGCTTTTTTTTTACGTGGTAAAATCATCTTATGAGTCCTCCCACCCAAGGCAGAGCGAGAGGGACTGTCAGACTCGTACTGACTACGGTGTCCTTCAATAGCCTTTTACGTTCCGGGGTCACGGTAATTCGTAAAGTCCCGCGACCCCGTCAGGGACCTTTTAAGCTACATCATTTTATTGGTATACACTTTTCATGCCCTTAAGGTTTCCTATTTTATTTCTACGATAAAATGATACAAAACAATGTGCACAAATGTGAGACTGCACTATTTATTCAATTATCTACACAATAAATCAAACACAAATTTTCAAAAATCTTGCCTCAAATCGTGCAAGCGGAGAAAACACACGAAACCATTTTGGAAGCCAAAATATTTTTTTTTTAAATTACCGCGTATAATATTTCACGAGCCATTATAAGAAACGCGCTAACATTGAACGAAGAATAGCGTGTTTTAAAGCTAAAATGCAGCCGACCTATATCCAACACAATGGCCTATGTTTTCGGGAACACAATGCGATCCCATCGTTCACTCCAGTTGCAGTTTGTACAGGTGCTCGCGATTTTTGCTCACAACGTTATTTTTGTTTAAAATTCTTGTTTGAAAATAGAGATATAATTTTGCTCTACGGCTTTGTGCGTTTTAAAAGTACACTTCTTGGTTGAAATTCTTTGAAAAATAATAGTAACTGAGTTAGTTTTCCGCAGGTTTTCTATTCTCTTATTACTAGCTAGAGCTATTCTTTTGTCTGTTCTTAAGTTCAAAGACTGTGTCTCTTGTTTTAGAAACCACAATGTATTTTTAAAGCATTTCGTAGTATATCAGTATTGTTGAAGATGTTTAATATTACATTTTTCTTTATGGAAATAAGTGTCCATGTCCTAAATTCTGCCAATGTCTTAGAATTTTTTATTTTTGAACACCGTTTTAAGAGTGGCGGTGATGAAATAAATTACACAAAGCAATCCAGGCTGGCAGGGATTGTATCCACATTAAATCTGCGATATAAAAAATGTAGGCTATTATTTATTGAGCTTCTATTAAGTATAAAATAATCTATGGCTATGTTTTTCTTATACTTAATAGAAGCCTAAACATCACAAGAATATGCACAATAAAAGCAAATAAAATCACTATGTATCAATACTATTTAATAAGTCTCGGTTCCCGGTATTGGCATGTACCGATGGACACACAATACACATCCGCAGCTTAATTCCTATTCATCCGATTCAAGAACGTCACTTATCTTCGAAGATAGCAACTTAGCATAATTAATAGGATGCTTGGTTTCTGGGCTCAGAAGACTCTTCAGTCTCGAATAACCTTTATATGCAGCAACACTCTGTATACTCCAGTTGATGAATACATTTAATAGTGAAGCATTTTTGCATAAACTTACATAACATTACTTAAATTGATGTTATTTTTATTTTTCCGAACTCGTCCTGAAAACTGTTTTTTTTTAAGGTTACACTGAGGGTCATAATTAATTAATTTCATTCATTTTAGTCTACAGACACTAGACATAGGTGTAGACAAGAGCCAGTCCTTTTTATCGATTTTCTACACATTATGTATGTCGCAAATAGCGAGCAAACTCGTTCTGACAGATCGATAAGTGTTACTGCTACGGAGTAGTTACATTTATCGAATCTACCGAATATTTTGAAAGAATGGAATGGTTAACTCTTTTACAAGTTCAACTACACTCACGAGCAAAAGAGAATGCATGGAATTACTTACTCCGATTCCACGCGATCTTAAGTACTTAATAACTAACTAGGAATAAAAATGCTACCATTTTAACGATTTAACTGCTATCTTAAAATTGATACCAAATTCAATCAAATCACGCCTCTATTTAAGGAACTATCCCGGCTCAATTCCTAGCAAGTGATTCCATACTTTTGCTCGCTAATACACTTCCGAGCAGGTCGCGGAACTCACGAATTACCATGACCCCGGTACGTAAAGGGCTATTGAAGGACACCGTGGATTTTAGTCAGTCAAGTTTGACAGTCCTTTCCGCCCTGCCCTTTTTTTTTGTCTTATCGTGGTAAAATCATCAAATGAGTCCTCCCACCCAGGGCAGAGCGGGAGGGACTGTCAGACTCGTACTGACTAAAATCCACGGTGTCCTTCAATAGCCCTTTACGTTCCGGGGTCACGGTAATTCGTACAGTCCCGCGACCCCGGCAGGCTTTGGCCCTCTAGGGTCACCGTCACTTGGGACTCATTTAATGATTCTACCACGATAAAAAAAAATACACTACCGAGCAAAAGTTTTTAGCTTTTATTATTCACCACCAATTACAAAATCGATCCACTAAGAAATATATAACTTCTTACCCACAACACGTCACATAACAATCTGTACAGTCGTAAAAGAAAGTACAGTTCGTATCGGAAATTCCCAGTGGGAACTTGAACAATAAGAGCAGTGCATCTCGTACAGGCGACCAATCTTAAGTGCAGAACATCGTCATGTTCTGCATTTAGACATTCGTATTCAGTCTCCTTGCCTTTGTTGAAGCTTTCGATAAGGAATTTAACTGAATTTCGTGAAATAGATTGTAGTTCGAAGTTTTGTTTTAAACGATTCTGAAGAAAGAGATGGAAAAGATACAGGAAGGACAAAAGAAGAAGATAATTATGAAATGAGGATATTTGAAGAAATATACCACCTAAATCAAAGTCTTATTAAAAATCGATTGCAGTGAGAATGTCAAACAGAGGCCTAAGTCACTTTGAAGATATGTCAACCCTGCTGAAGACCATTACTACTGGCTGTATTAGGCGTCGACTCCAATAAGTTGAGAAAAAATACTATAATAGAATTATTGTGCTGATATGATGTCTAGTTGGGTTGTCCAAATTTGAGGGCAACTGTAGATGAAAAATTGTTTTTCTGACGAATTTTGAGGAAAAAGATTTTTAATTTTTTGGTCCAGTTAACTGTTTCCACATAGCCGATTTTCAGAGAGATATTTCGTGACGTGTTTCATAGGAAATCCGAGCGTGTGAGTTCCTGGTAGCTGCGCTGCACAAAGTGTTTTTTTTCCAAGAGCTTACATTTTTTAAGCCAGCATGGCAGCTGTAAGCTCTTGGAAAAAAACATGGCATATACAACATGTGGTTATTATTTACCAATTTTTCACATATTACATTTTTCAATGAACTATCTTACCCAGATTTTTGCTTTATTACTTATAATGTTTTTGTAATTTTGGTATATTGAGATTATTTTTATGTACACACTAACTGTTCCCCGCGATTTCACTCCCACTGCTCGGGTCTTATTGGCCGAAGTATGATATTATCATGTATAACATCATATTTCAATTTTTCAGCTGGGCGTGGATGGCTATATCCGAAACTATGAGGAATTTCGAAAAACGTTGAAAGGAGCCTCGAGGCCGATTTTGACGAAAACTAAAACTACATCATTGGATTTTAGAAAAATCAATAATCCTGGCCGGGAATCGAACCCGCTGATTTTGAGACAGAGATTTCAAGATGAGTCTTCAACTCATAGTATAATCAGATAATCAACCTACAGTGTTCCCACTGCTGGGACACAGGCCTCCTCTCTTTGAGGGGAAGTGGGCTGTTATCTACGACGCGGGCCCGGTGCGGGTTAGTAAGATCACTGCTCTTCATACCATCTAATTTCATGGGATAACTTTTTGTTTTTCGTTGTTCTTCTTCATAAAATTCTATTTCTATAATTTCTTTTTTACATGTCCCATTACTGCACTACATTATTATAGGAATAATGACTATTGGGTTTTTAGTCCTGAAGAAATCTTGGATTGGAGCTCGGCAATAAATTATAGACGTAGTCACGGTTAGATGCACTGTCTAATGACTGGCTCAATTTAATTAACGATTAAAACTAAATACCCACAATAAATCCACCATTACTTATTACTATTCTAGACCATCATAATATTATTAAACAAATGTGGTTCTTGTATTTTCATTAGCATCGCAATTATTTTAATCATTATATTTTCCACAGAGTGAAACAACTATTGTACATTTGTACAACTATTTACATTTACATAGTACATAATCAGCGAAATAACAGACAATCGCAATAAAGTTAACTCGCTCGAAATAAAATACGAGAAGCTTACGTTCATTTAAATGGTTTAAACCTTCGGGATTATAAACTAAGAGTTTTCTACCTACACATTCTTGCTACTAAAATACAGAGAGTCGTTAGTTGTTTTGTGTGAACAGACTTACCCCGGGGTCAGGCACTATCGTCTAAATCTATGTTTTTAATCTAGTAATTAGCTTCTCGGGACACAAGAGTTATATTACCATGTTTTGTTGGTTTTGCTTCAACGTTGTACTGTACTCAAAGAGAAGGATTAGGTGTGGCTTTTCGTTCTAAACAAAGAGACTGTATTTTGGGGAGCAAACATAATTTGCGGTGTGGCACTGTGGTGTGTGCGATAAAGTTTTGAATAAAGCATTGAGCTGAGACATGTCTAATTTTTAACTGAATGGTATTTTTGTGTGTCTCTTAAAATTAATTCTCTTAAACGTAATTTTAAACTTATTATAAATAGAAATTACTTTGTTTAATTTATTTCACCACCACTACTCTCAAAACGGTGAAGGAAAACATCGTGAGAAAACCGGCATGTCCTAGAGTCAACAATTTGAAGACGTCCACTGGGCCCGCGTGGTGGGTTATGGCACACTCCCTCCCAGTCCTCGCCTCCTCCCACTCCTCCTGTCCCAGCAGTGGGAACATTATAGTCTGAGGATAATGATTTATAGAAATTGACGTCATAATTCTGAAACGTGAAATAGAGTTTTGATACTACATTTTTCGTTTTGATTTATCATGATCCAACAATTATTCGGTTTTTCTCCGCTTCCTTTATAGTATAATTATTATTTATAGTCCAACACTGAAATATAAACAAATTCAGATAATAAGTCTACCAAAACAAGCGACATTGTTTATTTATTCCAAAAAACACGAAACAACATAAAAAAAATCACCGTCTATTTCTTAACAGTACTAGACTAGCTCCGTATCTAATAAAGGCAGTGCGTACTGTAGTTTTGGTTTCTAATTGGCCGCCGGTTAAGCTTGCTCTCAAGTAATTGGATTATCTAGCGAGTGTTTCCGACGCCCGTATCCTCATTCGGTGGTTAACTGATTGTAAGGTTCGCCCACCATCTTTGAATTTTGTCACAAATATGTAATTGGGCATGTAATTTGCTTGCTGGATTTGGAACGCAAATAACTAATTTTGGTGGAGTAATTACTTACCTGTCAAAAGGACCACATGAATGTTTTGATTGAGGTTTTGAGTAATGTCGATGTATTTGTTTGTGTCTGTTGTGATGGCGTAAACTAGGACTAAAGCTTCAAGAATATCTTCTGTTATAGACTTGGTGTTATATAACTTGAAATAAAGAAGGTGAAAGCCATCGGCTATCGTATAAAGTATCGACTTATGAGTATGGGCTTTCACCTTTATTGCTGAAAGCCTATGGGTTTTCATAATCGTATGCTTCTTCATGCTCATCATGTTCTGTGTGATTCATTTATTTGAAAATTACTGTATGCATAAATTACTACGATAGAAAGTTTTAATATTTCGTACCATAGCTCTCCTTTTTTTCCTCTTAGAGAAAAGAAACAAAACCAAACAAATTCCAAGAAAAATTTCTTTAAAAGGGTTCTTTACTGCTAACTCATTTCTATTTTTACTAACCCTTGTTTACTCCTAACTGAATGGCTAATTAGAGCCTTATTGCATTTTCAACAATCGGCACTGCAAATACAGATGAAATTCCAAAAATTGCAATAAATTAGGCACTCCTTTTATTAGTAGGTATATAGGGATATAAATATAAACCAAGTAAACGCCATCTACGCCTAGCAAGACGTTTAGAGTCACGCAAAGTTACAGATTGTTTGCCCAAGTAAATTGCTTTGTAAAGCCCGAGGCGGTTAAAAAATGTTTCTATATCTGTCATGAGAGCCTCAAGCATAATCATCTTACGTCTACAGCGTTATTTATATACGGAACCCTGCTATTAAATGTCACCGGGGAAATTTGTTTCCAGTTGCCAAAGATTTCTCCCCGGTGTTGCCTGTTCAAATATTATTTTAACCTTGGATGGAAAAATAATCGTTCATATAAATCTGAGAAAAATTAGGTTTTTGTGTCGCATGAATAACTAATTGATGGCTATTTAAAATTTGATCTTTTGTTTTTCTCATAAATACGCTTACAATGGGAAAATGGCGTTAAGTTAAACATGGCATGGACTGTTTAATTTATTAAATTATGTTTAATTATTTAAAATGTTAAAACGAATATGGATAAACGAATATAGAACTGATAATTTTAATCATAAAGTTTAAAATGTATTAATTATCCAACAGGCTTGTTAATCTGCGTTTCAAATGAGGGCAGGTACTGACCATGTATTAACCGATAATTATTATTAAATTCCTTTGTTTGTCAAATATTTCAATAATGACAACATTACGGCAATTACGAACAATAAATGTGGGTTGCCACTATCTGCAACAAACTATGTAGAAATAACCGAAGGAAATTAAAATAATGTTAATATTATTAACGAGTAATTTCAATCAATTTATTTGAATTAACATGTCTGTTTTTGACTTTCAATTAAAATATGCAATTATGTTGAAAATAGTCATGGCAGTAATTGAAGGTATTTTTGTTATTATTGTATCCTGAAGTAGATCTGTATGATTATCCTAGCCCGAAGTAGGTAGATTGATTGTATGTACTTGTATCATGAACTGTCAGAGAAATCATAACATGGATAAGCCTTTTTCCCGGGATTTTATTTCAGTACTTACGGTATTCAATTGCAACAGAGTGTGCTTATATCTTCATCCTACATGTTCCTAACAATTTTAAAATGCCGGAGAATTATCTTTCAAATCCCAGAATCCCGGAGGTATGTCCATATTAATATAAACGTTTCAGGTTATTGACCCCAAATCAATCTACCCTGCTCCGGGCTATGATGATTATAGCATTCGCTTGATTTTACTGCAAAATTTTATTCAGTCTCAAAGTGACAAAAATAAGCACCATAAAAATGCCAACATATAATTTAAAAAAAAACCTTCGTTTTACTACTTTCAAGTTAAAACCCTTTCCCTAACAAAGTATCGTTAAAAAATCTCAAAGTATCGGAAAAAGCACTTATTTCGATACCAGCAGCATGATCTAAGTTCGTGATTGTTCTCACAACTTGTTCATTCAGTTTATAATTAAACTTGGGTCAAGTCCTAGTTGACTTCGCTGTAGTTGCCCGGCTCCCGGGAACTTTCTTCGTTTGTTTACTACTACTGCTTTGATTATCCTTTAAGTGCCTCCCGGATTGATAAATATTCAAGATAGAGCTGTGTTAGCGGTTGACGTTCGGTGGCTTATTCTTATCTAGCGTTCTAAAGTAAAAAAGATTTCTTTTGTATGTTCAGGGTAATCAGATCTATTTTCAAAAAATCTTTCGTTATAAGATAGTTACTTTATTCCTGAACAATATAAAACATTTTGTAAACCAGAAAAACGCACGGATTTTGTTGAAAATTCCATGCGGCGAGTAAAACCGCGTGGAGTTGTGAGTGTGAAATATTTAGCGTGGCCTCGTTTTAATTGATCCCTTTTATACTAAGAGGTAGTAAGGTTTTATGATTCGATTGCTACGTTTTATTACAGGGTTGAAGAGGCTTTTAAAAGAATCTATTCGGTAGCGCAATCTAGAATGCTAATTAGTTGATGAATAAAACCGTTGTCTTTTGTTTCTCTAAATTAATTAGCAAAACGTTTGAGACATTCAATAACGCGCTCTACTGGTGTAGTGATAGAAGTTATTATAAAGTTTTTTTGAAGAAAAAGAAAAGCAAATAGGGTTTGTTTCTACAAATCAGCGAGAGTACGCCGCAAGGGAGTATTTATTAAAAAAATATAACTGATCTACGATTCAACATTACTAGAATATGTATGCTATTTCATGTGGGGAATCAAAGCGATGCCTCCCTTTTATAAAGAAAAAAAAATACAAAGTACCACGAGAATTCTAACATCGGTGAGCGAGCCTCGGGTAGTGAGATAGATTTTAATTTTAGATTCAGTTTATATGTCTCTAATTTTATATTACTAGTTTTATATTCTAATTTTATGTTAGTACTTTCATAAAATTTTTATTTTTATTTGAGGTTTTTTATTGGTGAAAGGGTCGACACTTTGTAAAAAATAAGTCATCGATACCTATTATTAGCAAAAATAATCTTTACAGATCGGGGTACACGGACGGCTCAGACCTCAAGTGTCTGTATCGCATCTCCCATGCAGGCTTTTAACGTTTAAAGTTTAAGGTCCTTTTGAGTGAAATAATGCCGTAATATGTTAAACAGAAAAAAAGGAGATTACCTCCAAAAATCGTTTTTTTTTTTTAATTTACTTTATCATATTTTTACATGACTCTCCAAAAAAGGAGTGTTATGTTTATTTGTGTTATAGGAATAACGATTAAAAAGCACTGTTCAAAAAAAAGGGGTTTTGAAATTAAATTTAATATACGACGTTTATACCAAATACACATCTTACTACTCCATACGTATGTATATATGATACTTAAACACGGTCTAAATACACCAAAAGCAATAAAACCGAGCAACACATGGAACAGTTATATTGTGGAGTTAGTAGCATGTCAGACAACGGGCCGATAACCCAGGGAGCCCGTCGAACTATAAACTGGACTCGCACTTCCCCCAAGGGGGTATGCCGAACCGTTGGGTATGTACTGCCGAAGCCATCCGGTTGTACGGTACGATCTCGTACTGTTGTCGAGAAAAGTCTGAATTAAATATGGATTTAAAATATAGAAAATTAATATTAACATTTAGTGTAAATTAATATTTAATTAATATAGTAGTGAATTAATATTTAGTGGTATATGAAACCTGCTTTAGTTATAAATAATTGAACACAAGTTACTAGATTAAATTAAAATTGGAAAAGTCCCCCAAGGTTTGCATGGCAAAAGAACTTGAAACGCCTGAACGAATTTAAGAAAATGTTGTGAAAGGACAAAAAATAAGAGCTACGGTTTCACTAATAGACACACACACAAACGTACCAACACTCTTTTTGTGTAAAATTAAAAAAAAAATATCGTTCTTTGTTTCCTACAATATTATAGTATTCGTTAAATTTTCAAATTAATGATTTGAAAATAAAAATAGTCAAATAGTTACTGAAAAGTTCGCATTCGTCAACACGATAAAACATAGATCCTGACTGACCCTGTTTTCTAAAGAAACTATCATGAAATATTTCAGGAATTTTCCATCATCCTGCTTAGTGAAACATAAAAAAAATCACAAAAGCTCAACCAAAAAGCCGCCATGTAAACTACGCACGAAGTGAGCCCCTTCAGACCGGATGTATTAAAATTTCCACAGTTTAACTTTGGGGTGCGCGAGGCGATGCGTTTTGGTATTCACGTATACCCACCTACCTACTTATACATCCCTACATCGGATTTTCTCTATAGGCCTACCACTCCATCTAAATTACACCGTATCTTCCGAAGAATAAAGTCGAAATTATCACAAAATGTTTAACACTGTTGTTCGCCAGGAAATTGTTGAAATATTAATGGGTACGTTATGCTCAATTTCCTGGCTTTCAACGAATAGCTATCGGTAACTTTGTCCTCTAAAATGTTAATATGAATACTCGGTTGAATTAGTTGATAGATAATTAGCGGTTTAAATAAGGCGTGTCATTGTTTTAGTTTATCTGTAAGGTTATTAATTAGTGGTTTATGTGACCGTAAAACCTCGTTTTATGAGGCATTGAACATAAAGATTTACAAACGCAATTAAAAATGATAAAATGTTGATTTATAAGAGAACTTCGTCATAAAACTGTAAAATTTTAAGAGTGCTGATATTTTTAAACAAAGAACAATTTATGGATATTTTAATTGAAATGTAGGGCTTCTTGGCCGAGACGTATAAACGCCAGAGTTTCCTAACTCCAGCTTTCACAAATCTAACATTTAGAATACTATACATAATTTCATAGCCGGGGTACGACATCAAACAAAAGCCCTGTCGGATTTCAGGCCGCGGTTTCGTTATTTTAAACATGTTAGCCGGCCAGCACTTTGTAGGCTCGAGCGTCAAACATAAGGGCTGTGAGAGAGATTGACGCTTTTGAAAAATTACATTTATTAAATTTGCAAACGTTATTCAACACGGCATCCGTTGATTATTCCAATTTTTCGCATCGGCCGTTCCCGTTAATTGTTTTCCCAGTCGATCCAATTCGCTCTTCAGTTAGCTTTACAATTTCAAAGTGTCATTTGATTCGTGATGGATTTCGGAAGTTTTTTGGCAATTTCACGGTTCACGGCTATCCCCGATGGATTCTGTTTTGTTTCAACATACATCTGAATCGACGGATCAACACCGATAACGTAGTTCCACGCAATTGTCCCAAAAAGTGGGTGTAGCGAATGAAAAAGGATTTTTTTAGAGAAAAATATTTTAATTTGCTTTTGTCAGTGACGGCTTCACGTTTTGTCGGGTTTCCCTTACAAAATTAATGCGATTTGGAATGGTGTAGCTGTTAAGTTGAATTGACGCCGAAGCCATAAATAAAACAAGTCAAGTAATAATGTGTGTAGCTGAATTAAATTAAATGAAACCCAACGACGATCTTTTATATACAAAAACCAGATAGATGGACAAACTTGTGACATAGCTTTTTAACATTAAGTAAAGCTTAACGAAAAACACGATAATAAATTGTATTATCACACAAAACAACAGCAGCTAATGATAGCAGAAACACCACAAAACAAACATTACATTAAAAACAGTAATGATCATAAAAGTGTCACAATAAATAATAAAGTTTAATTTAAAATATCGCACATAACGGTGGCGAAATGTCTCAATTTATTTTACGTAAGCGTGACAAAGGCTGTAAATGTGAAATGGTCACTTAAATCACGGCTATTGCCACGCCTCTAGTGACCAAAACTGTGTTTTTATGTAAAATTGCGTTAATGTTAAGTTTTTCATTCCACAACATAACCAATTACGATAAGAGTTCACTGATGACTTATTTTCACTGAGCGCTTTCTTTTTTAAGAGAAAAGCGCTGTGAGATTTAGTATTCAATTTAGTAGGTGACATGCAGAATAAATTTCATTATCTGTATAAATTGAGTCTTTTGTAACACGATAGACGTGCGATTTACGAAAATAATATAAATAAATCTTCAAAGCGCTTTGAAGTCTGGCTTTTCTTGAGCTCACCTCTAAAACTTAGCCTCGTTTCTCTTGAGATTCCATCGTAATCGTGTAGTTGAGAACAATGCCACAGTTTCCTATTGATAACTGCAGTGGTATCGATTTCGCATTCGGTGTGCTTGGTATCGATATCACCGTTTCTCTAAATGTCACAGTTTGCATATGAATGAGTTATCAATAAACATAGAATTTAATTTATGTTTTGTCTATGACAACTATGATTTAAAAATCGAATAAATTGTTGATGAAAAGTTTTAAAATTTAGAATGATTAATAAAATACGTATTGTGTTTTGCAGAGATTTCATTGTTCTTTTTTTTTAAGACGGCCTGTACGCCATAAGCAGAAGGACCCTAATCACTGTGGGGTACATTTTGGGCTTGCTTTGAAGCGAAATTCAGAGGTAAGGCAGAAGCTTCCTCTTAATACCACACATCCTCAAGGGAAGCATGGCATTAAATAGGTAATCCAGCGTCCATCCCAAACCGATTACCATATCTAATATGTACGTACGTGCTTTCATCATCTCATTGTGTTTAATTCTACACTAATAAGTTCCGATACTGTAAACCACATCAAAGGTCCGAATTAGCATGAGCGGGCACGTTTGAGGGATAATAAAGCGGTAGTGGTAGTCAGCTAGAGCACCTTAGGGGCTAATTTTGCTTGGCAAGTAATGATTATGAGTCTGGCGCGAGGCCTGCAAAGGACCGCAATATGCAAATGATTTTAGCCTTTAGCGTTCAACTGTCCGACGCTTCTGTAAAATAATTATATTAAAATTAACTTGAACATTATTTTCTTAGAATTTAGTCATAGCTATAAAGAAAATCTATTTAGAGGTTGAAACATAATCAAAATCTAATTACGAAGAATAATAAACAGTAGGTAGCTACTTAATTTTGAAGGAATTTGGCTAATTGCTCAATTATTTAAATGCTTCGCTAGTCATCAAACAGAAACTTTGAACAAGGCCTAGGAAACAAACGAAAACTTTTATCTACGCTTTTCAAGGAACAAAAATATGTCTGTCTTAAGGGATCTCCTGTAGAGGATCATTAATTATTCCTATTGAATCTAATTACAAAATGAGTTTTACACTACTAATAGACAATGTTGACTTGACAGCGTCTCAAAACTTCAAGTTAAAGACTAACTTTCATAAATCTTCAATAACTGTTACTAAAAATCACTCTACACAAAAGAATAGATTTATTTTAACGTTAAAATATTTCTCTTACAAAGATTAACAACAAGGAGAATGCTCCATTTAGACGATTAAGCTTTTGTTAATAAACGCTACAGAGTAACAACAAAAGGGGTGACAAATAATTCGTTTATTTACCCTTTAAAGATAGGATAATCATTCAAGAAGACGGTAATCGGGCAGCCCTGAATTATTGGACACTTTTGTTGGCTTTAATCACGCGATAACGTGGAGATATTACCGGCTGTTGCTGTTAACTATCTCTGATATATACTAGAACAAAAAGACATAAATAAACAGTTAATGATACCTACTATAAAGACACGAAATAACTATCAATCTGTGCTGTAAGTTAAGTCATGTTTTATATCACAAGTATTAGGAAGTAAGAAAAGATATTCATGGAGAAAGTTTGTGACTTTATATTTTATACCCAAGTCTTAAAATGCCGAAATAAACACATTCGAAAAACTTTATTTATAAGACGTTATACACATATGTGTTCCACCTTATGCGACGTGTCGCGTCGTGCAACAAGCAACTATACATTATAGAAGTTTTCAACTTTAAAATGCACCATTTGCTCGGAGCTCTCGTCGACTTTTTAATCTGTTGATCAAACAGGCGGACGGCCGACGACAAATTTATTCTTGTACACAAAGATCTTAATCGCGATGTTTGCTTTTGAGCTTCAGCTCTTTTTAAACTGAAGATATATTTCGCTAAACTACAAGAAAAATTAAAATACAAAACGTCGAGCTGTGAAAACTCGGCTGAATATTTTAACGTTCGTTAAGATTTCCTCTATTGCGAAGAAAAGTTTTTTTTTATCATAAAAACTATAAATAAATCTGGAATTTACTTTTTAGGACTGAAAACTAGTGAAAAAAAATTAAGATTCTTTGCTTTATTACGTGTCAGTATGTAATTCTAAGATTAAATTATTTTAAGAAGTCCCATGTTCACACTAGCACTGACGCTTATGATAAAACGTGTCAATTAAAGAAGAAGTTATCGCATTCTGTCACTAATCGCCCCCAACGTGTTATCAGTGTCAAAAACTGTCAAAACAACAAAAAAAACCCACTAAAATGTGCCAAATTATGATTTGTTTGAGAATCTTTTGTATCACCGGCTGTCAGGTGCGTGTCGTGTATTTTTGCTTTGGCAGCCGGCCAAGGCTTTGTTATTTAAATAAAATATTTAAAACCACATGCTTTACAAAAAAATGCCTACATAAAATTAAATCGCGCATAATAGCATATTGTGGAACTTACAACTGACATATTGTGTAAAATGTTCAATTATGTCAGGATTGATGTAATATTCGGTAACATTATTGTCAAACATGTTTTGGACAACATATTTTCGGATATAGATTTTCAACGCAAGATGGAAAAAAAAAACTCTTGCTCAAAATAACTGAGCACTTTATTTTTGATAGCACTAAGGGTGGCAAGCGAAGTGTCATCGATTCCACGAAACGTACAAATCGTTTTTGAAATCAGCGTACTATGTCAAAGAATTTCGCAACAATCCACGGTTTTACAGAAAAAAACAAAGCAACATTTGCCCCAAACAATATCGATTCTTCCAAAATTAACCCATAGAATCTCAAGCTGCAACTGGTTGCTAAATTATTATAATAAGCGGTGGGGTCAGCGTGCAAATTGTGGGGCATTAAGCAAATTCGGCCAAATTAGCGTTGCTACGGCCAATAATAACCGCTGAGCTCCCAGTTCTGCCAACAGTTGCACAACTAAAAACATTATTTACATTATTTTGCATCTTAAACTTGGAATATTTTCTCCAATGCTGTAATCTTCTTTCACTGATTGGCTGTTGTTGTGGACTTTAAAGGAAACTTATGGTTGGAAGCTGTAATTGCATTTCATAAATTTCATGTTCAGAAAACATTTGTACAGCGTTTCCGCTGTTGCAAGAAAATGATTGCGGAATTGTGTTAACGTTATTTTATTTTGTTTGATTCTCAACGTTTTCTTACTTTAAATAGAGCTGTGTTTTGCGTTTGTTTTGCATGTCTATTGTTTGATTAAAAAAACTTTTTCATATTTATTATATTTTTAAATTATTTTCAGTCTCCGATTTTAACAATATCAGTTTTATTAAAAGTTAAAAATATGCAATCATTAGCAAAGGAATTTAATTTCATTCTATAAAGATAATTTAATTTCAATATCATTACATTTTTAATTTCAGCTTTTACTGATTTATATGAAACTTTCTGCTGAAAGATTTTACCTTCATTTATTTATTGATATTTTTAAGTTTATGAGAATTGTAGCAAATGAAGCACCATTTTATTTATTATATCATTTTAATTTCAACATATTATTTAATAGGTGCTGGTTATAAAATTAAAAGAACAAATGCTGCAACACTTGCAACGCAAATAAAATATGTCAGGCCACATATAATTTATGCGGTCCATTTTGTGGCGAATTCGTAAAGGGGCCAACTAAATGAAACGAAACAACTGTTGTTGGTCTCTGGTGTTGCACTGACGTTGGCAATTTTAACTAATGACGTTGACGTCTGACGTTTGACGTTTAACGCCAGATGGGACGCACCGGTTGGAGGGAAGTATTTATTGATTTTCACGTTTGGATGGACAGGTATCATCTGCTTGTCATTAGTTGTCGTCTTACGTCAGTTCTAAGAATGAGATGGATGCATTTTTGTGGCGTTGAGTTAGCTAATTGTTTGAATTGTTCAGTTTATTTAATTTCATATTAGTTGTCATTACATTTGAGAACTATCGTATTAGTTCGTATTTGTTCGGTAGCAATAAATCTAAATCTGGCACTTTCTCGGTGTTATTCATGTTATATTTTTTTTTCTTTCTTTACTAGACATTCAATAAAAGCATCAAGATTATCAAGATGTCTGCAATTCTAAAGTCTAGCAAAATTCCATGGTATAGTTTCACAAAGAAGTTCTGTTGTGAAATACGAGTAATTCTGCTTCGAAATTCAACTGCGGTAGGTGTAGATAAGGCAAGCTCGCTTATCTCAGAGGGATAAGGAGGTGCTAAACATAGAAACTAGTCAGATGTTTAGATGATATATATAGTGGGGATTGCGAGGGGACATACGATATGGAGACACGATGTTGAGGACTACAAAAAAAATTCTAAATGAAGGAGCATGGTTTTTGCGTTTTAACATAGCAATTTGACATTGAACCAAGGATTTTTCCTAACTGAAATAAGGTCTTTAAATACGCTTAATCAACTTTATCCATTTTCTTTTTTAAATGGGTGAAGGTACCGAAGACAACGACTCACAGTTTATTGTTCTTGTTCACGCAAAGAGATACTAAGGTCAAAGCAATTACTGCTATTTGCATGCTAAAACGTGACATCTATTTTTAGTTATAAATAAGTCTTGTCAAAGGTTGAATACAAATGAACACAAACTAGAATGTTTATGTTTACCTGGCTGGTGAACCACTTTTTAATACGATTCAACAGCAAAATCAATCAGTTTATAATTAAAATCGAGTACTTATCGGTTTTCCCTTCACTTAAATTATTATAATACCGCTTTAATTTCGCCCAAAACTGACGTATTAACGAGAAAATTTAAAGTTACGGCTTGATGGCAGACAGCGTTTTATAAAGGGCTAAATCCCTTAAAATCCTCATGCGGTTTCCAGTAAAGCCTTGTACCTCGCCAGTTTTGTTCGCACAGGCTAACATAATCCGTAGATTACGCGAATTAAAAAAATGTAAAAAGTATGTGTGTACTGTGTATGTATTAATATTTTATTCGCTTTGCAGAGCATTCTTGCAGTGTTTGGCGCGGACTAATGATGAAACAAAATTAAACATTCGTTATCACCAATGTGGACAGTTTAAATAAAAATATCATTGTATAAAGTTTCTATTTTTATTCTGGTCCTAACTAGATTCTGTTTATTCATAGCATACTCATTATTTATTTATGCGAAATGACGTGATGTAGCTCTGGGGAGATTATGAAAATTTGTTGAAAATATATTCAAAACTGACATGTTTTTATTAACTTTAAATTGTGAAACATTCTAGAATTTTCAGCTTGTAATATTTTTTCGGGATTTAGTACTTTTGTTTATTATAGTCAGTTAATTTAAGAGCCAAAATAACGAGATCATTTTATTTATTTCTAGCGATAAAAAAATATAGTACATAACAAAGGTACCTAAATAAATAACATCAAGTAACTAACTCCACATAAAAATACTTATGAGCGTGTAAGTTACCTCGGATCCAACATGGCGGTTCATGATGGCTCCCCTACAGACATGCAGGAAGCATTGTTTAGAGCGTACTTAAAAACTAATCCAGCCTAGTGCTATTAAAACAAAGTACACTCTCGACCGTGACAGCCTCTGATTGGTCGTCCACCGTCCCTTTACAGACATTGCTCATTGTTCTACAAGTCTAGTTTCCCCCACTCTATGTCTGTTTCCCCCTTTATTTTAAAACTTCTCTTGTTTTAATAAAACTACACGTTCATTTTGTAGAGTTAGCTTTGGAAAGGCTTGACAGCAAATGGTTTTTGTTGTAGAAAGATTTTTTAGTTTTCTTTTTTTTTTTAAAGATATGTTGGTTGTTGGCCAGTAAGATTTCAACATTAATTCAACCTAATTTCTTTTGTTGAAATGCTGTAGATTTATGTAAATATGTTAAGATTTCGTAAATATACTAAAACTTCGAAGATTTGAAAGTATATTTATTATACTACACAAAATTTTAATTTAATCGTTAAGAATTCTTACTTTGAACCATTTGGTTGTTATTCAATTTTATATAGATGATTTATATCCATTTCATCTAAACAAATATATGAGCTATTAAATATGTTATGCCGTGAATTTATAACCACTTACAAGTGCCAAGTTCTGATCACAACTAATTGTATTTTATGATTTATATCGTACCATAGTCTGTAAGCTAATTCCGTACAATACTGTTTTAGTATCAACCTATTAAAACCAAGTACCTATAGGCACTTGTCTTTATTGATAGATATAATATATATGTACTTGGTACATTACAAGCAGATGTGTCTATTTACAAAAAAACAACAAAGGCCAGTACATATTTTAGTGTTGAACAAAGTAAAACGTCCTGATTGGTTAAAAATTCAAGAATAGCGGCATTCAACCCCTCCGCTGCAGTATCAAATTGCGGTTATGGAGCCTGAGTATCAATTAACCAAAATGGCCGCCCAGTACGAACTTAGGGCAAATAAAACCCAACAGATGTTGGTATTAAAATAAAACTTTGTGGAGAATTTCATTTGGAGTACCAATTTTATGCTACAGCAAAATGTTAAAGAGTTTTGAAATTATTTTTTTATTAGAGAATTTTTACCTTCAAATATTAAAAGAATACCTATAAAGAAATTATCTGCCAACTATGCAGCTCTTTCTGAATGTTATCTTCAAAACTTTTCTATTATCTTTTATATTACGTAGGCGTTTCAGTTTTAGAACAAGCACCTATTTATCGGACTTTTAAACGATTTTTTATAGTTTTTAAGTTTGGTTAAAAATTTTGGATTCACTATTACTACTACTACTATGATACTAAAAAAAACTGCTAGCTTTTTAAAATTTTAAAGTTTCAAGTTTGCAGATAATATTCTGCGTATTTTAGTACATTTCAGTATCCCAACAAAATCTAGTTCTTTTTTTGTTTAGAGAAAGATCATATTGAGTCCTCCTTAAGATCTACAAAGGACAGTAGGAATTAGCGGCTTAACGTGCAAGCACGGAGGAAAAGCAGCATTTAATGGATTGTAGCTAGCTAACCCATGGTCTACTCCTGAACAACCTTGCTTAACCTTGAAGATTGACCCTGTTAATAATTAGCGTCAAGTCCTTCCTTTGTTTTTTTTAGCGTGGTAAAATCATCAAAAATTTGTTGGGGCCACCCAGGGCGAGGCGGGAGGGACTGACAGACTTGTACTGACTAAAATCTACGGCGTCCTTACATTCCAATCAATCAACAAAAAAGTTATCTACTCTCATCAACTTGGTCGCGAGACTAACGGATTACCGTGACCCCGGTACGTAAAGGGCTATTGAAGGACACCGTGGATTTTATTTTAGTACAAGTCTGACAGTCCCTCCCGCCCTGGGCTGGGTGGGAGGACTCATTTGATGATTTTACCACGATAAAAAAAAAACTCTCATCAACTTGTACATACGTGTGAACTACACATTTATAATTGTGAACACATAAATCTTCGGCGACATTATCAGTTTATTGAATATTATAAATATTGATAAACGACAACCGATTGTTGTAAACAATAGGTTTATTGCTTCCCGTTTCAGTTCATTTAACTTGCACGTGACTTCGGTAGGGTTGCCAAATGTTGACTATCTATGAATTTATTTATTGATTTTGATGAACCGATATAAACAGGGGTGGCGAATGGGAGATTTTTATTGGCGATTATAATGTTAATTATGGGTTTTTTAGTAGAATTCAATAATCAATACTCTTGGGTTTGAAAATAAGTCGTGTGAATTATATTTTAAAGCTGCAGAATTTTTCTTGACATATACTCGTGTTATCCAATTTATGGCTGCGGCTGGTTTATTTATTTATTTATGTACCTACTAGCGGTCAACCCAACGGCACCGTAGGCTATTTGTAACCTGCGATGACTGCCCTGTCGGTGGTAGGCCTCACCTTCAGGGCCGTTTCGCTTGGGATCACCAACATGTTCAAAGTCGGTGTCAAATAGTTTTTACTGAATACCGTCGTTGCGCAGAAGTTTTATATGCTTATGGGTGAGCTTGCTCCAACTTAGGTCTCATCTTTCATCCTTGGGGACATTGAGGCCAAGAATAAACTAGTGTGGTCTAATATTGTTTTTTTTTCCGAGAAATTGTCGAATTTCGAGACATTTTATAATTATTATGAACGTTACTGTTCAGCGCTGGCACTGAAGGACGAGACAAATAACATCACTATTTTACCCTGCCACCTGGTCAAGACTAACAAGTCTAACTACAAATCACCAATTTAGAAATCCACCTATAATTCGCCAAAACGAGATTACATGAACCCATAACCGCTCATAACATAGTAATGTAACTAAAATTATGGCGGCTCATCGAATATTTTGTTTATTTAGTTTGTGGTTAGTTCCCAACAAGCCTGTTTGCTAAACCGAGCATTGAATAAATAATTCTTGGACCCTTGTTAAATATTAAAATGGGGCTAGATGGTTTACACGGGTGATTCAATATCAATGTTATTGGGGTAGATAAAATATAGGGGATGATAATTAGTTGTTTTATTTGTGGGTAATTGAATGTTAGCTTGTTAGATTAGAAGCCACTTTATACACCATCATACGGGTGTTAAAAGTCACATCAAAACAACAAGAAGGGGGTAAAATGGCAACAGTTTTCAATATTTCGTATGTTTAAGGTGGATAAATGATTTAGATCTTAACAGCACATAGCAATGCTCCTTCGACTGTGCTGCCACACACTAATGATTCTGCAATTTAGCAATACAGCGGCAGCATTCAGACTCATACCTTTATAATGATTCTTAACAGGTATGACCATTTTGTTTTTATTATAGGAGCTTCTAGAACTATACTTAAATAAACTAATAAGTTTATTTAAGTATCATTAGCTTTTGCCCGGTTTCGCTTGCCTTCTAGAACCGTCTTCAGTGTCCTAGGCCAAATTTATCGAAATTGGTTAAGTAGTTTAGGCATGAAAGTATTACAAAAATAGAATTCCCAAGGCATCGCGTCTACCATACAATGCTTTCTTTTTATAATATGTAATTATTTAAACTTAACCTTGTACAGTGAAAATGTCAGATAGGTACTGTGAAGAATAGTGCATGAAGAATTAATGCTAATATCAATAAAAAGGGTTGCTATGCTAACGAAACAACATTTTAATTTGAATGCACATCGTTCATTTAATAAGGGCAGCAAAATATTACTCTCATTTCTATTTTTAACCTTTACCTAAAATGTTATTTAAAATAATTTAAAGTTAATAAAATTACAATTGGGCCTATTACTTGAACTTATTAATTAAAATAAAATTTCTTGTTTTATAAGAAATGACGATTTTACTTTCTAGAAAAAAAATTTAAAGAACAAAATATCCCACGAGACGTTTAAATATTTGCGTTTTAGTGGATCGTCTGCAATGTTGATTGAACTTCTAATGAAGTGGTACATTTGAACTTTGTTATAAGATTCCCCTGGCCCTGAAGCCAAGCCAAGCAAGCCTACAAGGGCTTAGAGAACTTATTTCTAAATTTTATTGTATTTGTAATTCCAAGTTAAGAAGTTAACTAAAGTGAAGCTATAAACTCACATGGTTTCAGAGTCAGTTCTGCTCGCCTTCTTCGGCTACCCACGTTGTCCTTTTTGAGTTCCATTGGTGAATTTGAAAGTTCTTTATTCAGCCTAAGCTTTTTAACATTTATTGTTTAAATTATGATACAAGTTTAAATGTATATTTAGTATTTTCATTATTTTTAATTCAAATTAAAGTGTCAGCGTTTGGAATCAACAAACGGGGATTTCCCAGTACCAAGTACGTACATTTAATATCTACATAATTCTTTGTACGTTCCTGCCTAATTGAAGTCAGTACATACGAATATTTAATATTTAACATCTACTTGCTAACAACTCCCTTCCACTCGTTCTGTAAAATACTTAAATGAAATTGAACAGGATTACCCTTTAACATGTCTATTATTTTTCCCAAGTCGGTAGTATGGTCGCCGGAGTCGTGCGATCCATGGCCCTCTACGGGGCCCCCGTGTGGGCCCTAACCATTCGGACGCGACCACTAAAGTTGGGCTGCCCTGGGATCTGGAGGCGACTGCCCTTCAGCGCGTCTATGAGTGGCGCATGGAGGCGCAGCGCCGGGGCGAATCCCCGCTACCTCGACAAGTCAAGGCGCAGCGGGAAGAGCTCCGGCTCGATCTCAGGGCAATATGGAGGGAACGACTGTCGCAACCGAGGTCCGGGTACGCCGCAATCGTGGCGGTAACGCGCCGTGCGCCGTGACGCCTATCCAGCCACTCCTCAAAGAGGGGTCCTCTTTGAGGAGTGGCTGGATAGGCGTCACGGCGTCCTGACCTACCGTATGACGCAGTTCCTCACTGGACACGGAAGTTTCGGGAGGTACCTGTGTCGGATAAGGAGGGAAGAAACGCCTGGGTGTCACCACTGCGAGGATCGTCCGGAGGACACGGTGGAGCATACGGTGCAGGACTGCCCCGCTTGGGCAGAGCAAAGCCGTGTCCTCACGAAGGCGATAGGCTGAGACCTCTCGCGCCCGGCATTGGTCGAGGCCATGCTGCGGGGCGAGACAAAGACGAGTAAAACTATTGAAGGACACCGTGGATTTTAGTCAGTACGAGTCTGACAATCCCTCCCGCTCTGCCCTGGGTGGGAGGACTCATTTGATGATTTTACAATGCTAAAAAAAAGTCTGTGGTACAGTGAGCACACTGAATTTCGGCCGAGATCCTCCCCTATTTACATATGCGAATGTGTGCGGTTTTGTTTCTATTTGCGCGAGTAGGGTGTGTACTCGTAATTACGGCATTGGGACAAGTCCCGAGGCGAGGCGGCCGCAGACAAGGATTTAGGTTTAGGATGCTAGAAGGATTTTAATTATAAATGAGTTTTTTTTTGTTGCTTTGTAACGAATACAAAAAATATTTTAAATTTTATTTTCATTTAATTTTACTCCTACACGTTAAATAGACAAGCTATATAAAACCCAATAAGAAAGCAGTTGGCAACGTGTTGAAAAAATTACGCCATTTTATAAAAAAACTGAATGAAATATTTCTAAAAACTTGTGCGATTTCTAATTGTTAAAAAAAGGTTATTTTTACATTATTACAAGCTTTTTATGCTTTGGAAGTTCATAGCTATCGTTACAATGGTCATTTGATGTCACATCCAGTAATCACTACAGCACTGCCCACCCCTGTCTTCTCTAAATGAACTAGGCCCGTGTTCATGGTAATTCTGGGCATCACCTGAATGTCGATGCGACTCTAAAGGGAATAGAGCATATAAATATTGTAGCCGAAGGCCCACAATCCGGACCTGTGGCTTGTTGCTCTAATATTAATATTTGCCCTCTTTTAAAAGGGAGATACATAGTGATATAAATTAATATTTAGTACAAACAGACTAATGAAGTTAATGTTGGTTGAATTTCGGTGGGTTTGTGTTTTACAGACAAATTGGATCTATACCTAGGTACTAATAAACATAAAATACATAAAATTAATCAACAAAAATGTTTAATAAAAATTAGTTTGAAGTAATCCAGGTAAAGATTGTAAAAGCGCTGTGTAATTATTTTAGTAAGTGATATTGTAAACGCCATCTTCATATTTTAAGTTAGATATAGCTAAATATAGCTAAAAAGAAATTCCACAAAGTAAATACCTAATTGTAATGCCTTTCTTAAAAAAAAAATAGAAAAAAACACTCACGTAAAAATAAGTCGGGACTAGTTTTAGTATAAAGCTTTTAGAATATTACAAAATGAAAATGTCCGAGAAAACTACAAAATAGGCACACCACATAATGTTATTTTAATCCTGTATTATTAAGACATGAAATTCTAATTTCTGCAGAGTGTTCATTAAAAATACATTGAGCAAAGAAAATAAACGCAAAGCTGAAAATGTTATGATGATTAAATTAAGTAAACCGAAGACGTTTTATAAAATTAATCCAAAATAAAAATAAGTAAGCAGAGAAAATCCCGTAATCGTATTTCTGTCAAATCCCTGTAAATAGAATTTCATCCCCTTGTGTCTTTGTATCGAATATTGGACAATTTTTTAAAGCTTTTTCTTGCTTTAGTCCACTTAAAAGTCAATTCGGTCCCACAGTAGTCGTTTCAATCAATCAAAGTCCGATTGAAAATTCGATCGCAATAGAAGATGACGAGGGAAGGATTACGTGACTACATTACAGGATATCGTTGAAATATTTCCAGGATTTTTCCTTTTGAGACAGCTTTTAATTTAATTTGGAAGGCTGTCAATTCTTTTTTTATTTCGGTACATTTGTTTTAGTATTCGACTAGACTCAGACATTGTATCCCCTTGAGAGTCTTTCTCGTTAAGGTGGATATTGACCGCAGTTACGGGCTGTAACGTACAGTGAGCTTCAGAGAAAAATAACCCACTTTGGTAGTGATATCGTTATATCATTCGCAACGAGTAACGAGCTGTTGCGAGTGCCTTGTTTCCCAGAACTCATTGCACGAACGCTCACTGTGTTACACGTTACATTATGTCTCGTAACGCCCCGGTCAGTACCCGCCTTTATGATTGTTAAGGAATGTGTATGTAAGAAGACTTTTATTTTTGTAAACATTTGCCATACATTAGAAGTATCGTGAGTGCGTTCAAGCGCGTTTAAAATTAAATTCATAACAGCCAGACTTGAAACAAAAATATTTCTTCCGTGTGAGAATTGAATTCCCTGTGGCGCGAACCTCTCAGCCACTGTGCCATATAACAGCCAATGTCCTCATTAAGTTGTCAACTAAGTTAGTCTTTTTTGAATATAGTGACAAATATTAATCAAAACAAATCGTAATATGCATGAAGAATCACATTTTCCCTAATATAATAAAATGGTCAAGCAATAGTACTGACTTTTACGTTACCACTCGTTCCTTTAAAAATCTGTATTTAATTTAAAAAATAACTTTGCCCTATACCTACTAGGAATTCTTTTTAAAATTCTTGTAGTGGGTGCGTTTACAAACATTTCACACCCAGCACTACCTGTGTATAAATATATTTGTTACGAGAGGGTGTTGAACCTGTGACACGCAGCGCGACAGCCGATAACTCAGCTACTGCGAAAACCGTGCCATATAATCTTCACCGACTACTATTTTCTACTAAATCGCAAGCGTAAAGCCCTTTTAACTATAAAGGTGAGCCATTTCACACAGTTGTGTATACATAAATCTGTAAAACATTAATATCGCTAAAAGGATCTAATAAAACTTTTGTACGTATTAAAATAATGGAAAAGATGAAATCAATATTTTTAAGTGTAATTGCTAAGACAAAAGAATTATGTGCGCGCACAGTTCAAAACACGCGTGTTTCCATTGTCCTGTTTTTGACGGTTTGTAAATCTGTTTTGTAGATATTTTACTTTTTTTGCGGTTATATTGATTTGAATTTGACAATTTAATTTTCTGTGACGATATTAAATGTATAGTTTATTGAGAGTTTTATTTAATAAAAATAAAATATTACAGAAGTATTTTTACTTTGATTTGATTCTTTGGAATTCCACGTTTTTTATTCTATGATAAAAATGTTTCTTTGGTTAAAGGTCGTCTTCGTCGTCTGGAAAGTCTTCAAAAAACATTTCAACTTTTTGAATTAAATATCTAAATAATGCCTGATCTAAATAGAGCCTACCACCAAAATATTAGGTTAGATTTTTTAACCTCTTATGTTGATAATGTTCTACAGAAATCTTGTTGGAGTGTGTCCGAAATGATATCTTAGCCTACTGAGGCAAAATGATTCTTTGACCGTTTCAAATGAATGACAATTGTATTATTTTACAATGACATTTTTGAATGACATTTGTACAATCCATTCTTCCGTTCCCGTGTCCATTAAAGGAAAACTTTGTATCAAATTGTGTTTATCGTAGGCTGGTAATAGGTAATGGATTTATTAATTATCAAATTATGTGTTTCTAATAGTTATCTTCATTCGTATTTACATCCATAGAGAAATTCTGGCGGCAAGTTTATTTATATTGACTAAAAGCCAACTTAATTTTTTATATTTTAATCATCATGTATTTTTAAATTAGCAAACTTGGTACGGAGCAACATTTTTCATTTTTAAAGCTTCCTGCTTGCAATAAGAATTCTAGAATCATGATTTCGAAATCAATGGAAGCAGTTTACACATATGCCTTTGTCAAACAGACAGGCGAAAGCGAAGCGTTTCCGAAGCGATACCGAACCGAAGCGAGACGTCAGTCCGATATTTCTGTCACGCTATCGGATCGCTTTCGCTTTTCTATGTGACTGAATTCAAACAATTCCATACATTACAAATAAAAACGTCAAAATCGTCACGCCTGTCTGTTTGACAAAGGCTATAAGGTTTCCTTACACTCTAAAGATAAATAAAATATACCAAAATATCTAGCCCTTGCCGTCCCCTCCAGTACAATGTACCCATACCCCGCGATCCATATCTCCCTCTCAGTGGAAAGCGCGTGCGGCTCGCCCGGCCGTGTAGTGCACACGATATTCATCTACCTCTGATATGCAGTTAATAATGTTACGCGATAAATAATGCAGGTGGAATACCTCTCAACTCCTGCGTCCTTGTTCGCCGCCATTCAATGCAATACACTTCCTACCGATAAGCCATGTCTCGTATTAGAAATTGATTTCAGATAATTTATTGTACGCCCCGGGTTGTGTTCTTAAGGGTGCAATACGTTTCAATAACATTGCCTGTTCAAAGTGTTCGAATTTATTAATAGAATGCGATGTTTGGCTTCTATTTTGTTGTGTGTTATTTGAAATGTGTAAAAGAATTTTGTTTGACGGCGTTATTCTACAAGCTTTGCAGTTTTCCATGAATTGAATCAACGGAAAATCTAAAAATATAGAGAAAACGTAGAATTCTGAAACGGAGGAAATATAAAACTGAAAGTTATATCGTCCCCCTTTCTATGTGAGCTCCAGTATTAATGACTTCGTTTAAGGCTAAAATAATAACAGTCGGAATTAGCTTCACTCCACAAATTAAACAAAGCAGTATCCAACCGCAACCGCATCAAAATCATAGTAAGCTATTTACGACGCGCATATTATCATGAATTTTTAAGTGTCCTCGTTTCAAGCGGGCGCATCCCACGGTGGAGAGATGACGCAGTAAATTATTTGTTTATTCCTGCCACCCGTATTTAAAAATGTATAATTTAATATTTGTCGAGTGCCAGACGTAATTTTTCTCTTACTATATGACCCCCATTATAAGTGATTCACGTTTATGCATCATAATAAAAATGCCATAAAATCGCCTTTATTGGCCATCCTCCACGCATGAGTGGTAACACTAAATTAAATTATTCAGTGTTTATTAAATTTTAGTTGGCTCTGAGAGCATATTTTAAAACTGTTACAAGAGCAAATTAAATTCATGTGCGCCAAATGATCTAGTTAATCTAGTTTGTGCTCAAACTTCGTTTATTGGATTACTTCTACATGTTTTTACTGTAACGAACTGTACTGATTTCAAAGTATCTGTTGAGTATTTATTGGCAAACTTCACCGAATCTAGTAATCTAATCAAATCAATGCAAGTGTAATGGGTATTGAAAGAAAATACTTTCCATTATTGGATCCATTGATTTAATTTGGCACTTTGTGCTTTTTTGAGTAAAGTAAACAGTGCAAAAACAAAAGTAGGGTAACCAGATTTATCGGACTTGCTAAAAGGTTCAACACCTAATTTCTGGACAAGAAAAATAGATCTAAATAATTTTCATGATAATGTTGCCATTAGAAATGCATTCGCCTGTCAAATTAAGTAAACCAAAGTAACTGATCTGTCGGTGTGTTTGGGTAACCTAGTGCCCAACCCGGTGAAAATGTATCTCTTGTTTTAAACATTCGTCATGTTCAAATATTGTCGGTGCAAAAAATTTCATGTTTAAAACGCGCCAGCAGGTCAATTTTTAATTACTCAAGTTTGAATCTGAGCTGAATTTACGTCACCAAGTTGAGATTCATGAATTTCAAATTTGGGAAAACTTGAAATTCAGACCAGCAGCGTTCGTTATCTCAGGGGACGTTAGCCAGATAAAAATCTCCTGTCTTTTTTTCTGTGACACAGGTTTCCCCTACGAAGCGTAAGTCCTGACCTTACAAGTTTTTCATCGTTATAAGGTCATTGAATAATTTATTCGCTAACTTTGTACATTTTATATAAAGAAGCTTAAGATTTAAAAGCTTTATTTTGTGAATTAGTTTTTGCATTATGAGTAATAAATTGCCCAACAATAAAAGTCGAGCCTTTTGACCATGAGTCAGTATTACTCAACAGCAGGGCTTTTACGACAAAATTGGCAATAAATGGTAACCCTAGCTAGTCGGAAGGTTTTTGAACACGCTTCATTTAATTCCTATCGATTTTCGTGGTTCGTTACAAATGCAAAAACTTCTATTAGGCATTCCGTCGCAAGCTTTGGTATGTAAATTGAGTTCTTAAGTGAAACAATAGATTTCGGTTTACCCCTGTATTGTCCCACGATAAAACTTTACAGAATTAATCACAAATTAGACGCGCCACTGAATTTGGGATTCTGTGGAAGCAGTCTTCCTTCCGTCTTAGAAAGTTCTGCTGTAGTTCACGTTTCTGACAATGGATGTCGCTGTATTAAACCTAAAAAGTTGAAGCAGATTTTTGCAATTCTTTCCGGGATTTAAGTTTTTAGAAATGAATGTTCAAGTCACGTAAAAACGCTAAGTAAAGGTAATGTTTTTAGTGACTGTTATTTAGTTTTGTTTTCGACAATTACTTCTAATAAATATTATTATCGCTGACGTGGCTTACTCATAATAATATTTACGACAAATTTCCTTTATTAAAAGTAAATAAAAACAGCCTTCGACAGGCTTTCATACAATCGAACTTGCACGTCGGTGTTACAAAGTAAAAATAAATTAATCAACTCTGGTCCCTTTGCCATAGAAATTAGGGACCATTATTCCGGTCTAATTAACAATTTTACGACTGTTATACTTTTATGAGGTACTTATAAAGCGCGTGGCATTAGAACAAAGGTAAATGTTTCCTGTGTTTGAGTAACGGGTACAAAAATTTCTACTTAGTGCCTTGGTCACCTTTCGGTCACAATTTTAATCCGTTAGGCGGCAACTTTGTACTGCGTGACTTGTTGTTCTGACGAGTAATAATTCAACTGCATGTGTGAGTGAGTATGTATATTGTATACTAATTAAGAATGAGTAGGAATAAGGAACAATACAAATATGAAAGATTCTAGTACATAACATAAACTCAAACAAGCACATAAGCTCACACTAACTGAGGTTATGTTGTGCGTTTCAAATAATACTGAAGCTATAATGCTGATACTGCGAGGATCGTCCGGAGGACACGGTGGAGCATACGGTGCAGGACTGCCCCGCTTGGGCAGAGCACCGCCGTGTCCTCACGACGGCGATTGGCGGAGACCTCTCGCGCCCGGCATTGGTCGAGGCCATGCTGCGGGGCGAGACGGAGTGGGAAGCGGTCGCCTCCTTCTGCGAAGTAGTCATGCTCGCGAAGGAGGAGGCGAGCCGCGTGAGGAAGAGAATAGCGACCTCCCTCCACCCCAGCCGCAGTGGTAGACGCCCGCGGCGTCGGACGTCGCAAGACGATCTCCGGCCACCGTAGGCGCGGGCATGCGCGCTTCGAGTAATGGGTGACTCGCAGCCCGACCATGGACCATGCCCGGGTCGACGGCGCGTTGTGTTCCACGCGCGCTGCAAGGAGTGTCAGCATAGTGACGGGGCCTGTAGAGGTCCAAAGCCTGCCGGGGTCGCGGGACTTACCCATTACCGTGACCCCGGTACGTAAAGGGCTAGTGAAGGACACCGTGGATTTTAGTCAGTACAAGTCTGACAGTCCCTCCCGCCCTGCCCTGGGTGGGAGGACTCATTTGATGTTTTTACCACGAAAAAGTTATAATGCTGATGAGTGAGAAATGGGTGACTACCCATTTCTCACTCATCAGCATTATAACTTTTTCTTCTTCGCCTTCGCCGTCCGATCATGGATCAAGCCCATGATAAATTGTGAACGCAAAGATAATGTTGTGTTCTCTCTACTACAGATTTCGAAATGATGTGAGCATTCATTGCGGTCTCTATATAATTACCAACTATTAAGTAATTTGTGCAAAGTTGCAGGCTAAATTATTAATGATTTTTTATTATAAAGGTCAGATTTCACAACACTACCGCATATTCTTAGTCGACGTTGCTAATTTGTAAATCTGCGTCGAATAAACCGACTTCCACGAACAGTAAGGAAGCCATCAATACCAATACAGTCCAGCAAAATAGATACAGGAAAGTAACGAGCAATAAATATAATGTTAATATCACTACATTTCGATAGAAACCTGGACCACACGCGATCAAAGCGACAGTAACCGTAAAAGATCTTTTTTTGGAAATAGCCCGTTCGATTCCTGCGTTTGAAACTGTACCAATAATAAACATATCAGCATCAGCATTCAACAATTTACGTTTCACAGGAATTTTAAATTTAGTCCCGAAATGTTTAGTTTTATTTTCAGGAGGTTTGTTTTGCTGAAAAATGTATTGCTTTGAATTGGTGTTGGTGATTGAAAAATGATTGGTATCAATTTCCAAATAACTTTGTGCACGTTATTGAATTGATTGTGAATTTTATGGAAAATAAATTATGTTGTTTGTTTTATTTTTACTTTGTTTGTTCTACTACTATAACTGCATTGGGAGCGTATTTATTAAGTTTAACATCGATAAAAATGAGACTTCTACTTTTTTTTTTGATTTAAGTGATTACGTCATCAAGTGACGGTGAGTAGAAGAATTGTCAGACTCATATTGACTAAAATACATCCTTCGATAGTCATTTACGTTCCAGGGTCACGGTTTCCCGTTTGGACAGTTCCGCGACTTGGCTTACTAGCTAGAACTCTATTAGACTAGTAGATTCCAAAAAGACAAACACGATATACTAGTCGGCGAAGCTGATCATCAACTTTTGGCGGAGTGAATTTATCTAGCCTAGTCGTTCGAAAGCGAAGCGAGTCCGAGGCGATACCGAACCGAAGCGAGACGTCAGTCTGATAGTTCTGTCACGCTATCGGATCGCTTTCGCTTTTCTATGTGACTGGCTTCAAACAAAGGTAGATTCAGACCAAGGCTTGAATCATTCATCATGCAACGCAGTATTGACATCCACTGTGCCCTTTCATAGTCATTCTAAATTCGCAAGCGTGCGTACCTATTTGACTTTCAAAAGTGCCTTTTAATGGCTTAATTGAAATGAACGGTTTGACTTTTTGACCTTTAGGCTGCGTTAAGTGCGTGTTTAAACTATGTAGTTCACGAAGACCTGGAAATTTACCGTAATGCGCAGTGTGATTCTGCTATAGTAGCATTTGGTTTGGTGGTAAAAACATCAAATTCACTAATTTAATGTTTTTACCACCAAACCAAATGCTACTAGTGTTCTTGCCATGGGTGGAGCGGATTTCTGAGTGTCCTTTTACCACGATTTTAGAACCACTGATGGTTAATGAGTATACGTATCATCTACCAAACTAAATATTATATTGCTACATTGTAGCTACTACCTAATTATTGTTTGTATCAAGCCTCTTCAATTGTAAATAAGAACGATAAAAATACTTCTCCAACCCCGTCCTAATAATAGTACCTCATTGAAAATTTTCCAATGGGCGTATGTGGGTGTACCAATGGAAAACTAGGTACTAGGGTTAACCTTTGAGTCAGCTTTAAAATAAATTTGAGGCGCTGACAAAAGTAAAGTAAATATTTTGATTCTGAAATACTTATTTGAAACATAATATTTACTAAATGTTATGTAGATTAATTTCTATTTTCAGAAATACTGATTGTGCTTTTCGCAAAAAATTGGACCTAAATGCTAAAGATCAACAATAACTTACTTATTTATTTATTTACTTATTTATAACAAGAGCTATAAATAAGTAAGTAAATTATCTAATTTACTTTTCATTTTCTTTGATGTAAACCGATAACGTAGTTGCCTGTATTCTGTTTTTAGAGCACTATGTTGTTCAATTAATATTTGTTGGTTTTTTGAAACAGGATAGTATTATCAGTCTGCTTATAACATTAGAAGATAAATACATAGGTAAACCACTTAAGCCTTACTTGTTTTTTCCGAAGAAGACAGAAGTTACTGTAAAATCATCATTTTAATGGATTTAATTCTGCTACCTTTTTTAACTAATCTTTTTTTTTTCAATAGCCTGCTTTGTCCCACTCCTGGGCAAAGGCCTCCACTCCTACCACTTCTCGCGAGCCCGTGCGTCCTCCTTCCAATTCGGGCAGAACCTGTCCAGTTCGTCCCGCCATCTCCTTCGCGGTCTACCGCGACCCCGTCTCACTGTTTCAGGGCTCCAGTTTTGAGCTATTTTAAACTAATCTTAGCAACAGTAATACTGATATTCTTTTTCGCTGACTCGACTTAAGTTAAGCTCATCGAGTTTGAAACCTCTGTAATAGTTTTCTTCTTTTTGTGTCGGTAAGTAATGTTTTATTGATATAAAACCCAAACAACTCAAGAGTTTTCATAAGGAATAATTTGTCTTTGAGGAGCTGTCAGTTTGGGCTTACAATTCGATGATTTGACTTTGTTGAGCAATTGATTTGAGACTGAGCTCGAACTGTGAGCGAACGAATGCCTGAGTAAAAACCAGCTTATAGATTTTCTACACTCGGAACTACTTAACGACAGGATTCACATTATAATTATCACAAATAGGCAATCATTTTTCACTGAAACACAACTGGGTGATGTAGTCATCAGCTCAAGCTGTGACCTATCAGTTCTATTAGTAATTAATTAATTAATTTAAAATAAACCCGTACGTATTACTTACGTACCAAGAAAGTCGAAAATATATAAGCAGGCTTATCATTCTATATTTATTTAGGGTAAGACTGGTGAAACTGTAAACTGGTCCCAGAATTTGTCTGCTCAATTCCAAAGTGTAGCCTAATTTTTGGGAACATTTCCACTGTTATAATCTTGAAATCCTCCTTTGTTACCAACATTGCTTGAATGCCGACTCAAAGTCTGGAGAAACTTAATTGAAACAAATTAGCAACTGTTTGACGTAACTCAGTGTAACTGAGCCTTATCTAAATATCCTTTGGTACAGCTTAATAGTTTTGACCTGGGTTTCATAGGCTGTGACGGCAAAACAAAGTATTAAAGCCTACTTTATAGGTACTTTTTCAGGTCTAAGGGTTTAGGACGTCTGCTCCACCAAGAACGAAGAGAAAGGGTTAGTATCTAGAAACTTTTTTCGAGTAACTAAAGCGTTCTTCTAGGTGCAATGGTGTGAACGGTCAAGGATTAAATAGGTACATATTTATCTCTTCTCTACACACTATAAAATAGGTAAAAAAGTGACACAGGCAGAGTCTTCTATTGAGTGACATACCCAGAAAAAGCTTGTTGACTCTAACTTGAGCTTTAAGCTTGTTGATTCGGGATTACGACATTGACACCTCTGCCTGGCCTGTCGACTTAAAGTCATGATGTATAACATCTTCATCATCAATTCGGCATACAATACCTCATATTTTATTCGATCAGTATCTTGTTTTAGTTCCTACGAGTATGTTTAAAGATATCTAAAGTTGGGTACTAATTGATGACGGTGTTACGGGTCCTAATGTACTTTTAGCAGCGATCAGCCACTTGTTTCTGTTTGCAAGCGCTTTATTTTCCCGTACTGACTACGGAAATGCTAGCTGTGGAACACGTTACATTACGTTACGTCCCGTAACACCGGTCAGTACCCGCCTTTAGAAGAGACCTACCAAGAAATGACTTAATAATGAAGATATCCTTCCATCCACTTACGAAATGTGCCCTCAATTACAATCATTGCCTTCTCCAACACAGCCCGTACAGTCTCGAGCAATAGTATGTATAGGCAGTACTAAGCAGTACTAAGCAGAATTCAAAATTCCAATCCAAATTTGCCTTTCCATTAGACTTCTATTTTGGAAGCCATACTATTACGAAATAGGTCTTATTTCGTAATAGTAATTTGCGTTTGAATTTTGTTAAATGTATACATGTTATTGCTCGTCACTGTACCTACTTTCGTACTAAGTTAAAAATGGAGTGTGCCGTGAATAAAGAATGGAATTCCAATCCGCTAAGCCCACGCAATCTTGTTGCTTCTATTTTGCTTTTTAGCGTTCTGCAGCTAAATGCGATTGTTGTGACTCGTACAAGCTTACCATGAACTTGGAACTTGTCATTATTGATACAAAGTTAAGTAGTGTTGGTTTGTTGTCTTGTTTTTAGTGAATTATCATTTTGTTTTTTCCTCCGGTAATAATAGGGCTTCATTCTGTATCTAATTTACTCCCGGTTTTCGTACTTTTGTTTTTCTCTTTGATTTTTGGCTACTTTCCCTTTTCTCCGTCTTCCTCTTATCTCCGTTGACTCCCTTCTCTATTTTTTAACATGTCTTATTTTTTTCCAATCGTGATAAATCCGTTATTTTGTGGTTCGATTGTAAATCAGAATAATTAGCTTATAATAGTTCCACTGCTGGGATACAGACCTCCTTTATATGAGAGTGAGTGGGCTATAATCCACCACTCGGTCAATTCGTCGGTTGGTGAATGTCAATTGTCTTGGAATTTTTGATTCTGGGATATTCCGGTCTCACGGTGTTTTTCTCAACCGTTTTGAGAGCAATGATGATAAAATAAATTACTTACACAAAGTAATGACGACCTTCAACTCCGACCGACCGTAAGTAGTGACCGTTACTACTGGGTCACCAGAATATGTGATCATTTGAAAATAAAATGACTTGGCAGTTACTAAATTCCTAGTTACCCAAAGTAAAATAAACCCTAAAACTTAAAAACTCTAGAAGCAACTGCCAGAATAAAGAGACGGTTCTACTAAGGAATGGGAAGTTTGTTAAATCTGTGTGTTTGAGTCAGTTGAGCAGTGTAAGTTGTTAGTTGTAGAAGTGAGCGATCTAGCTCGCAGCGAGTGGTTTGACTTGACTTGTTGATATGGAACTAACTTATTACGTGGTCTTTGAGCAAATCTGGCGGAATTATTTCTGAGTTTTGTGGGCGAGCTAGATTTTCAGACTTAGTGCTAAGAAACGAATGTAAGTGCAATGTTATTACGTTTCTGTCAATAAAAACGAATCTCTGTATGTTCGAGCATTGATTTTGTTCATAGCCATTAAGCATGTTTACGGTTTAAAAGGTGAAGAATTTTTCTTGATAGCCTTGCACGTTTTAATAAACAGAGTTTTGTTGCGCGAATCCATGGCGCTCTAGAAACTTTGCAGATTTATTATGCACCGCAACTTTGTTAAATGTTTACTTTAACGATACTTTGCACAACCAACAGGAACTTAATTTTTCCACGGAACCTTAGCATTTTGCAGAAACACGTCATGGAGTTTACTGAAATAGTGGACAGCTGAGATACTTGGCACAACTATAAATCGTACTTGTCAAGGGACACAGACTTGAGTTTTATCACTGCATACAGTCGAGAAACCGTAGTATCACAGCCAGAGCGACAGGAAATAAGGGCCAATGTCCCCACCCCAACCCAAGGCGAGATTAATTCACTGAATAAATAAAAGTCAGCGGATTAGGCCAAAGTCGTTTCCTCCCTCTTAAGCTGACCTCGCGTGCTATTGTGGAAAAATGCCCACCACATAAATAAAATTCGGACGACACCGAATCAAAGTGAAACACACGGATTTGTTGTTTCGGCGAATAATTACGAACGATAAATTACCCTCGGAAAATATTTTGTGGGACTGCTGGAGATAATGAGGGGAAATGTTTTTCTCTGTCCAAAAATGTAGTCTGATTTATGTGAACGATTATGGGTAACCCTATTGAAGAGTTTTCAAAAGAAACGTTACTACATCTAATACTGACTATATTTTTTTTTCATAAAATTTCGCAAATTCTAAACCTGCCCGAACAAATCTCGGACAATGTTTGCGTAGAACAAATGTTAAATGTTTAATGTGGCGAGGTTAAACAAAGATACGCGTATGATGGTACCCAGTCACCGGGGAATGGAAAGATGAATCACGAAAATTTGAAAAACGTTGACGTTGCGAGTCATAAAAATTTCAGCTTACAGCTTTCGCGCTTACAAAATGAAATAGTGGTTTGTTTTCAACGGGAAAGAATAAGGCATTATTAACTTAATGTATTTTAACTTATTATGCGAATGGATATTTGGGGTGAATCCGCCAAGTGGGTTGGGAAGATGACATCTCATATTTGGATATAAATATTATATTGCAATGGCAATAACGCATTTCAGGAAGAGTGGTACTTTAATTTAAGTGAGTCCTAAAATAAAGTTTCCCCTTCAACGAGGAACATTTTTCCTGGAACAGATAAAAAAGGCTGAATTGGGTAATGAACTAAAAGCTTATCTCTCTCAAATCTCCACATTCTTTACGTATCTAGCCTAAGTAGGGATAGTCCCTCTTCGTAAGGACTTCAATCGCGTTTCTAAATTACCTTGAGATTACAAAGTATCAATGTGATCTTCAATCTGTCTACATGATTAGATAAGCGTGACTGTAATCCTGGATCGTTGGTATTTTAGTGAAGCAGTGACGTAGAGAGCCGTGAGTTCGGAATCGCACCGCTCGACGACGGTTCGTTCTCGGCTCCATGTTACATTACCGCAAATTACATTACGGCTTGTGTGGATATTCCATAGTATATAGAAAACTTGGACAAAGTTTCATTGTTGTACATTTTCGAAGAGGAAAGAAATTCGAGTAAGTGTATTCAAATACAAGGGATTTTACTGTTGATCCGGGATTTGGAGAATAGCTAACTGTAGTTCAAGGTACTAGTACATATTTTATTTATCTACACCAAAATAGGCACTAGAATCATGCAAGCTCCTCGCTTTTCGTGCAGTTTTAAATTTCTCGTGTATGTTGTGTAAGTATCTCTTAGGAATATGGGTCGATGATTAGATACTGCGTTGGATGGTTCTTGGAGTTTTGTTCATATGATCTAGAAACTTTAAATAAAATTCATGATGAAAAGATTTACAAACAAAGACGTTAGAGTTCATTCTTAACACAAATAATACAGCAAAAAAGTATCTTCATTTTACTGAGAAAAATCTTAGAATATCGGATAAAACAGTATACGGAAGTTTGCTTCGAGTTGCGAAGTAGCTTACAGGATTTGCAGCAAAACTTACTTTTATCTTGAAAAAGCAAATGTAGCATCTCATTTTGTCGTTTACTATATAAAGGGGACTGATCGAAGTAGTAGAACGGATCATAAAATGCACGTCGCTCGAAGAAAAGTTGGTTCAATCAATCACAGACTAATCGAAAATTCCAACTCAATAAGTGCTGAGAGGCGATCGAGGACGGATTATGTGTCTCATCATTAGATATTACTCGGATCCCTTAAGAAATTCTCGTTCAAGTCCTTTTCATTCATTCATTTATTTCTTTACGATGAAAGACAGATATCTACGAATAAATTAAATCCTAAATGTAAGATCACTAAAGTTTCAGACGGTAATTGGAAAGTTTCTTAAGATATTCCTTAAATCTGGAGTATTTCTGCCTGTTTAGATTTACATAATATAAACGGGAGGCAACAGAATTCGTAGCGGAATTAGCATTCGTAATTAACATTTATTTTGAAGTTAGCGTACCTAATATTAATCAAAGCATTAATTTTGTACATTTAGCAGTTTGTCCTGAGCAATATAGCAATTTCTGCATAACATAATGTAACATCAGCCCCAAGGGCTAGGCAGTTGAAGAGACATACCACGTGAATGTTGGGCGATGTGTGTCCGCGACATGTCTCCTAGTAAAAATGCGGCTTTACTTATGTCGAAAATCTGGAATCTTAAAAAAATAATCTTCTTCCTTTTCTGATCCTTAAATCTTATATTACTTTTGAAACATGAGTATATTTGAAATGTTTATGTTGTCGCTACAAATGATATAAAATAGGTGACTTAAAATGTTTCCTTCCATAATGATTTTACTAATATTATAAATGCGAAAGTTTGGATTGATAGACGGATGTCTGAAACTTAATCACGTCAGAAAGATCTTGATGAAAAAAAAGTTTTGAATAACACAGGTTTATATCAATATTTCGTTAACGAGGAATACTTTTCGAGATACACGCGGACGAAGCCGCTGGCAACAACTAGTCGCTAGTAGTAGACAGCATAACACGCAAAATTTCTAACATTTGCATTACTTTTACCAAAATTAATTTAATTTATCTCGTTCTGTGGTAACAGACAGTTTGGGAGAGACTTAGCCCAACTTGAGGCGGTGAAGTTTCCACTATTGGAACAGGAATGGAGTAGCAAATTAATATAACTACCTTAAATATTTATCACATACCCCTTCTCACTGAAATTCAGTAGGATTCAATCAGAAACTATGATGGAATGGGTGTTGCACACATTGGGAAGTCTTGAGAGCTTGTGTTAACGGCGAAGAAGCTTTAATATTTTATGTGAATTTGAATTAGTCTACATGACAAAACAAGTTGTAGTTAATGAGAAAAGTATATTCAAATAACACTATAAAAGCTTAAAATATAAAGCAGAAGACACAACAATCGAATCACCTGAAAAAAATACCAAACAAAAACCCACACAATTTGCCTCCTGCGAAATAGAAATCCTCATATTTATGACGAGCATAAGAGCAGATTGTGGTGTTGATGGCAATAATAACTCCATGGTTTTTTGTGCCGTTGGTAGTGAAAGATATTGCGACTAATGCTCAAAAGGGCGCGTACAACTGCGACGTTTTATTGAATAACGAGCGCTGACGCCGCGTCGAGGTAGATAAGCGGACCAGAATGTTGTGACCCCTGCTTTACTTCACTTTCTGTTTGAGCCCCATTTTCGGGGACGGCAGTTTTTTTTCTAAGGCTTTGTGTGCTTTCTATGACAAAGAACGTGTTTGTGTGTTTTAGGAAGATATTATTTTTCAATTATGTGGGCTATCATTGTTTTATTATAATAGTCTATATGCAATCTTCTGTATTATAAATTAAAGTATGATTTTTAATGTACCCAGCTGACACCATGGCTGCATAGTCAGATTATGATGTTTTTGAATTAACAGTACTCTACTGAAATCGGAATCAACTGAAATAAGCTGCAAGTTCATATTTGAAATACTGCGTTAAAAAATACTGTTTTGTTTTCTTTTAATCTATATCCTATCCTTTTAATCGTTGGGCACGCCGCAATCGCAGCGGTAAGACCCCTATTTGAGGAGTGGCTGGATAGGCGTCACGGCGTCCTGACCTTCCGCATGACGCAGATCCTTACCGGATACGGTTGTTTCGGGAGGTACCTGTGCCGGATGAGGAAGGAAGAAACGTCTGGGTGTCACCACTGCGAGGATCGACCGGAGAACACAGTGGAGCATACAGTGCAGGACTGTCCCGCTTGGGCAGAGCACCGCCGTGTCCTCACGACGGCGAGAAAAAAAATCTTTTAATCGCACAATATGTAAAAGCTCAAGACATATTGGTCGTTTTCTAAAGTCAAAAGCAGTTTGACTCGCACCTGACCCTTACTGGTAGTATCAACACTCATGTGCACGGTTCACTGTATCTTTAATTAAAAGAACATCACTCTTTACTAAACGAGGAAATAGGAGCAGTAGAAAAAAAAATGGTCGTCACAAGGGCTAAAGAACAACTAAATTAAACCCGATGTTTGCAACCAAAATAAAGGCTTGTTCAACCAAAATTAATTCTGTACTAAAATAATATTTATATAACAAAATTTTGCAACGAATTTGAGTTTCTACGAAATCAGAATACATTTTTACTCCAGACTAGTTTCCAACAGTATAAACAAAAACATTTTGATAACTTGACTTTCTTAGTCCAATCCGAATAAGAAATAAAATGAACGCAAAAAAGAAAACCCAATATAAAATAAAACATTGAGTGACGTTATTGTTTCGTGTTCTACTTTTCTCTTTATTTTGAACGGCTGTTCACGAACAAGGAAAACGATAGCGTACTCTCGACTTGAAAAAGATTTAGTAAAAAGATCCATTAAGCACCCATCCAGTTGGATGACTTCAATAACAAAGCAAGGTGCTTTTTAACAATTTCCTAATAATTATAATCTTCCGCTCTGACGGGCCGGGACAAAGATAGAAATTAACATATTTCTTTAATTTTTCAAGTCGACTATTGTCCCAGAAAATTAGACATCGGGTGAACTTAATCGTTAGTCCAGCAATTTGGTGTAAAAATTATGTGGCGTGGGAGCCAATTAGAAGGAATAAAGGTTACAGCGTAGGGTAGCACGGAACGCGACTCTGTGATCGTTATTTCATTCTAATTACCTTTTTTGATGGACTTTTCGAAGGTTAAAATCCTCCGTTGCTGATTCAAAGGGATAGACTCAGTTAATATTCTGGCAAAGTATAAAAGCGTCGAGAGGACAGTGAATTAGGAGCAGTGCTTGTAGTACGTCAACGGGTGTCGATGGATTAATTGTATCGAGGTGAAACAAACTTCAATAGTGATTCTAATGTTTTATAGTTCTGTCGATATTTCTCGACAAAATGCAACTGAAGTTATTTTAAACCTACACTATTATTGGCGTAAAACTAAGCTTCCACTAGTCTTAACTTTAGATCCTAACAAGCCGTGCTCTAGGTTAGTGAACTGATTACTTATCACCGTTGTTACTCATGTAAACATTCTCTTCCTAATAAATTACTCTTAATAAAATTAGGTGATACCCGTTTATGAACAATTTAACATTTGCGCACGCCGCAAATTACATCGCGTTGACTTCGCTTTGCGGTCCTACAACACATTACCGGGATAATGAGTAATAAATCTAAGGAGACTAGGGCAAAACAACGACAACAGCGATATTAAAAGTTTCACAGGACGTGTAGGCTCTTTGAAATAATGGGCTTGTACTACAAACGCGTAAACGAGAGCGTAAAACTCGGGGTGTTATTATAAAATCTGAATTTCATTAACCATAAATAAGTGGACCAATTTGTCGAGGGAGAGCGTAATTGCGCCCATGTCCACTCTTCGGGCATCGACATCAATATTACTCTCTTTTTTTTACTCGGATCTGGACGGTGAAACTACTCCAATTTAAACATAATTTGACTCGAAATTATTGCTTAATTATTTTCTCTTGTGATAAATATTATTGTAATCGATTCCGATAATAACAGGATACTGATAAAAAGGTTGATATTAATCCTCCGTTATATTTTGGATTATAATGAGCTGCATTTAGAATGGGAAATAAATGGTCAGAGTACAAAAGTTCATTTCATAAATTGAGTATTAGCTTAACCCAAATGTAGTGGTCACAAAATATGAAATGTGTGTTATGAATCCCGCAATGCTTAACTGCAGTCATAAACATATAAATGCTGCCACTTTCAAACGAGTCAAATTTTATTTATCCTTGGGGACAATTTCCTCTTGTCAAGCGTCGGCCACCCGGGCATTCGCTATAATGAGAAAACGACGAAATCAACTTGGCCTAAATTAGACGCATACTGACACGGTTTACATGGGGCTCATAAGAAAAGTTGGCGATATTATCATAAATTCCGTTTATTTTAGTCGTAAATATGTCGATTCAAACATATTTAACTGTAAGGAGAAAACAAATGGAGTAACATTTTTATGTTTGTTTAAAAATTTATGGAATTCTAATATATATTTTTTTAAATGTGATGAATAATATTTAACATCAATTAAAATTTATCATTTCAAATATGTAATTTTGGTAACTTTAATTATACCTATATTTTTTACAAATTGTTTTTATAAAACAACTCAATTTGTTAGAAAAGTTTCACGCTGAGCGTGAAGTTAACAGTTTTACAATTAATAATAAAATTGTGAAATATTTTGTTAATCAAAAACCAAACGAGTTTTAGATCCACATGAATGATTGCTGGTATTAATATTTCTATGTTTATTTAAATCATTATAACGTCTGTTTCCTACTTAACCGTTGTTTATTCTGTGTAGTTAACACTTGATGTATGTTCATCGATAGTTAAACTCGATAACGATGCGAAAGGGCCCTTTCCAAATTTCTTCGTCTGTTAAATCATCCGTGACTTGGAGCAGTAAAACTGTAGTTATTGTATACTTGTTTCACATTTAGGCTATTTTCCCTTCATTAATAAACCTAGTAAATTACGTGATGAGCCACTTTACTGTCCTCTAATAGAGGCATCTATTACTTTATTGTCGGCGATGTAAACTATGCATGAATTTATATGGGAAACGGAATACGGGAATGTGTGTCCCTTAATTTTTACTGCAGTTTTATCGCCACTTATAGTGACTTTGAAGTTTTTGTAAGAGATAGAATTGTTACGTTATTGTCAGCGACTCGTAAAATGACCATTAGCCATTTCAATAATCGTATTAACATTTATGAGTGAATTTTCCACCTGCTAGCTGTCTTTATATCTTGCGTGGGTCACCTACAATTAATTTAATATGCCACGATTTTATTTTGTACTAGCTTCCGCCCGCGACTCCGTCCGCGCGGATGTCGGTCTTTGCGTGGATGGTTTGTTTCCCCATTTTGAGTAACTCTGACAATGACATCTTATAAATATTACGGCGTTGAATCCACTGCGGGTAATGCAACGTGTGTTCGCGGTTCTACAGAACAACGTCTATGAATAAAACTGAAAAATAAGATTTTTTTTCTACGTATTTTTCCAGGATAAAAAGTATCCTATGTTATGCCCAGTTATGTTATAAGGAATAATTATACCAAGTTTCATCGAAATCGAACTGTAAGTTTTCACGTGATGCCTGCACAAACAGACAGACAGACAAAATTTTTTTTAATCATATATTTGAGTTTAGTATCGATCCAGCAACACCCCCCGCTATTTATTTTTTCAATATTTTCAATGTACAGAAATGACCCTTCTACAGATTTATTATATGTATAGATGCTTAAAATAAAATGTCCATTATACGTATTAATTTTAATCTCACAAAATGAATACTTATATGGTCATTACCAAAACTTAAAATCCAGAAAACACAATATAGGCACAAGGACTTACCTTGTACCTATATTGTGTTTTCGGGATTTTTAGTTTTTCTTACTCGTACTGTCCCATAACGTTTTCCTCAATTTCTACCATCGGATTCTATCTGTCTTTTTTCGAAGTGGATCGACAAGAGTGCTTCAGCTCTGGGTAAAGCCATGTTCCTACCATGTTCATCCGGTTGGCCTTTGCATCCTAGGGCTTTGATTCCCGGGGTCGCAAAACTCACAAATTACGGGGTCACAGACCCCGGAACATAAAGGGCTATTGAAGGACACCGTGGATTTTTGTCAGTACGAGTCTGACATTCCCTCCCGCTCTGCCCTGGGTCCTGGGAGGACTCATGTGATGATTTTACCACGTAAAAAAAAGGGCTTTGAGTCCCTTTTAAGGCAGCCGATTGGCCCTATTATTTAATATCTTTAGCGAAATTAATTTCAAAGAATCTTTGGTAAACAGTTAATGCACCATGTAAGCCAGTCTCTTAGTCACTTATAGCTGAAACGTAACGTTAGCGCCACGTACAATTAAAGTCATGATCAGTATCTGTTCGCCGAAGAGTTCACCCCTAACTTCGGTAATGTCATCAGACGAAAATAATTGTAGACTAAACTGTATTAAGTCAGACGGGAGCCAGGACATGTGCGCTTTAACAGTAACGACACCCGACAATGTGGTAGGTATGTTGAGAAGTTTTATGACAGAAGTTTAGTCAATATTTACTGAATTCTTGTTGTTTGTTATTAGGTGATGAATTTATGGGGCAAAGAATATAAGAGGAAAGTCTTAAAAAAAATTAAAAACACGAGAACAGTCTGTTCAATTGTCATCCAATTGTCTCTGGCTAACTTTTTTAGTTAGCGATAGGTTCGCGTTTAGTATATCTATGTAATTGTTTGAATCAAATGTAAAAAAAAAAACAAAATATATAGTAATTGTTTTTCAATTCCTCCCCATGTTTAAAAAGTCACAACTTTTACAAATATTTTTTGTGCCTGAAAAATGTATTTTAGCTACGCATTTTGATTCAGTCCTCAATTTGTTAAAGTTATATGCAAAAAAAAAAGATATTTCGCCAGACTGCAAAAATCTAATCTTCTGATAATCCTGCACAGTGGTAAACAACGTCGACTTTCAAGATAACATTTTAAGTATGCTTAAAATTTTATGGCGTAGTATTTTATGCTTTGGTGCCATAACTGGCCGAGCGGTAGCAACGATCTTTGATAAAATAAATGACGCGAATTATGCAACTTAGCGCGAAGTTCTTTCATATTGTTTTGTGATAGCGGTAAAAACGACTTTAAATATAAAATATTATTTTATTAGATAATGGATATAAGTTTTACAATGGAATGTCGAAATAGAACTGACTAACTTAAAATTAAGGACTCGTATTTATATGGAGAAATTGATGGGAAAAGTAAATAAGAACTTAAATTATCAGTAATTAACTAATAAGCTAATGACAACCTTTGATACAGTGAGAATAGTAAATAGTCTTAAGCTAAATGAGGTACATTAGATAACAATAATACATTACATAGATCGTTACTAAAATAGGGTTCAAAGAGTAAAAGATAAATGAAGTAAACAATATTAATATAGTATAGGTAAATAATACAAGTATACAAGCATATAGGAAAGAATGTTATATTATATAACACCTCCCCACCTAGAATAAAGATTGGGCGTTAGCGCCGAATCTTTTTGGAGTGGAGGAATTGTCGTCGCTGTCATCTTCGGAAATACATGATGTTGTGGTCTGGTTCAACGTGGTCATCGGGATGTTCTGGACGAGATGTGTTGATCGATGGTGTCGTCGTGATGTTCTTCCGAAGCAGTTGTTGAAGATCTGGATGCAGTGGTTGTCATCATTATTGCAACCAAAAGTATTTGTAAATTTTAGACATCTTCTGAATAATTTATACATTAAAAATAATAACATGAGGGTTCCTGATGTGAAGTAGAACCAAGAAAATCTATTCTGATGTCGTTGGATGAAAGGTTTCTCTTTTATCTTCTGGATGTCCTCGTTATGTTTATCTAGTTGATGTTTGAGATTGTTGAGTGAGTCCAATGGTGTTTCGTTGATTGAGATAGGCAGAAGGTTTGGAAAATGATGATCTTCAGTTTCGTCGAAACAATCTTCAGTTCTGATGTCAGGAACTATAATAGGAAATGTGACGTTGTCTTCTCTGCTTTGGTGTGCTGATAGAGTACTGTATCCAGTGTGAAGTTTGCAGTTTTCTTCGAGGGTAATAATTCCTGAACCGTAGATATTGTGATGCGAGACTTGATTGTTACATTGAAGGATGCACTGTGTTGCGTTGCTGAGGATGTAGAGCCATCTGTTGTTTTCCAAGCGTTGGAATGTGTTGATTTGTGCAGCGAAGGTTGTAGTTGTACAGATGCTTGGGATGTCGTTTGAGACACTGAGTAGGATTTGTAGCTCACAAACAGGTCGTGTATCAGAGTTGTAGACGATGATATCTCGGCACACGCTTCTTCTTTCAGCGTATGTCTTGCAGTTGTCCAATGAGCTCGTGGATACGTAGTGTTCACCGCTAGGGTTTGTGGCCAAATACTTATGCTCTGGTAGGATGGTGGTATAGAGTGAGGAATTGGGATGTTGGATAGGGATTGAATAGATATGGTATAGTTTTAAGGATTCAGGTTTAATGAGTGGGAAATCTAATATATAAACTAATCTATTTGAGTAAACATAGGCAGAGAGTTGAGATGAATCTAAGATTTTATTAATATTATCTATAGTAACAGGGCTAACTAGTTGTTTATTAGATCTAGCATGGTTGGATAATAGAAGATTTTGATAGAGTTTATTAAGGGAAATGATCGAGTGATGAATTATGTTTGATTTGGCAAACAAAATACTCGAAAGGCAATCATCAATCTCGTTTTCGAGATTGGTAACCGATTCTAGTATTAAAATTGAGATTGATGAAATTTCTTCCGTAACTTTTAAATCGAAAATAGTTTTAGAGGTGCTATTAAGATATTGATTTAAACGATCAATGTTTTCGTTGATGACTTGTTCATCATAAGAGATTTTAAATATCGTTTCGTTGAAATTTTTAATAGTGCTAGACGTTATTTGAATTTGTTTCTGCATTAAAGAAGTAAGATCGAGTTCACGTTTCTCAAGCATATTAATACATTCGTCGTAATGTTTCGCATCTTTGGCATCTGGAGTACCAATGAGGTATTTCAACAAGGAACTGAGTCCATCTAAAAGTTCTCTTTTCTGTCTAGAGTTCTTACCTAAGTAAATATTTAGTTCAGAAAGTCTATTGTCTATTTTATCGAGGTTAGTCTTAAGATACGATTTAGTGGAGAGAACATTAGGAAAAGCGGGGTACTTTACATAAAATTGTTCGAATCTAGAGGCTAAACGTTTTAAGGATTCATGAGCGATAAATAGTGGTTTAAGATCACGGTAAACGATAAGTTTCCATGAGTCATCAGATACGGAGATAGAGCCTTCTTCTTTATAAAATAATCCGGCATGTGTAGGCAGCGGTTGAGTTAGATTGGCAACGATTCCCGTGGTTGCCCTGAAAGCGATAGAATTTGATTTTGGTTAAATTGCAACTTGACCTTATGTTTACTTATAATGTAATTCTTAATATAGATATAGGACTTGTAGAGAAGAATGTATAAAAATAATTTTAGAATTGAGCAGATTACGAAACTAATGTAAGGGTTTTGCATAATATTGTAAAAGTTATAGGGATTAGAGGATTGAGCCGTTGTACAGCTGACCCTGTAAGAGTAAAATCAAAACTAGAGTCTAAATTTAAGATTAAATTAATTATACTAATATAAGAAAAATATTATTACTAAACTAAGGTTTCATGCAAATGGTATGGTCTGAGCCTGTTTGCATGCACAAGTTGGTTACGATTGGCTTTCTGAATTACGTAGTTATGATTGAAACCAACACGTATAACTTGGTAAGGACCTTCCCATTTAGGGTCCAAATTATTTGGGTTAGGAATCCTTAACATGACTTTACTGCCTACGTGATACTGCGTGAAGTTTTTAATCTGACTATCATATCGATCTTTAGCTTTTTCTTTCATAGCTTGTAAGTTTTTAAGAGCTGAGTCTCGAGCAATTCTTAACCGTTCGTTTAAATCTTTTAGATAATCACAGGCTGTGTAGTCGGGAATAGTTTTAATATTATAGAATGGACGTGGTTTATAACCAAATAATAACTCGTGAGGTGTGTAATTAGTGGAACTATTAACTGAGGTATTATGACACATGATGGCAAAAGGTATTATTTTATCCCAGTTTTTAAGACGACGACTGTGATACATTCGAATGTGATCGCGTAAGGTAGCATGGAACCTTTCAAGGGCGCCATTTGTTTGAGGATGGTATGCAGTATTGAAAGTATGATTAGAACCGAGGAATTTTGTTAATTGTTTTAAAACGTTATTCATGAATTCGGTGCCTTGATCGGAATGAAATCTTTTAGGGACACCGTAATGTTGACAAAAATAAATTAATTCTTTAGCCACAGTTACGGCTTCTTTATCGGGAATAGGATAGGCTTGTACGAATCGAGTTAGGTCATCTTGAAGAGTTAAAACATATTTATTGTTGTTGTCGCTGATGTCTGAATAAGAGACAAGGTCCATAGACACTCGTTCGAATGGTTCAGTTGATTGTGATGTAATTATCATAGGAGCTTGAAAGTTTTTTCGCTGTATTTTATTACGTTGGCATACAAGACAGAAGTCAATATAATTTTTGATGTCATTAGTCATCCCTTTCCAGAAAAACTCGTCGCGGATTTTTCTCTGCGTTTCAATTATACCACGATGTCCAGAAATTGGTTCGTCATGATAGGTTTTTAATATATTTGGGATTTCCTCTGCAGTAGGGTATTTTACTCTATTTTCACAGATATGAATTTCACAATCATAAGCTTCAGCCAGGTACGCTGTAATACGCTGTTGTTCGTTAGGTAGTAATTTACAAGTATGATCATTTTTAAGGTCGGGAACATAGAGTATATTCAATTTATGTTTCTGAAGGCAAGATAAGAGGGATTTAAAATAACTTTCACTGTCCCAAGGATCAAAGTGATTAGGTCTAGTATAACTGAAATATAGGTTTTGTTTTTTGTCCGAAACTAATAGGTCTACATCATAAAGTGAATTTGTTTTTCTTAAGTAAGATTCTACTTGTGAACATGATGATATGGCTTCATTATAGAGGTTGTTGTGATCATGATGATTGCAAGATGTTGGAATATAAATGTTTTTATGTCGTTGATCTAGTAGTTGATTAGCAGAGATTTTTAAACGGGGATTGTTGATGCATAAATGGTCTGATGATTTTAAGGATAAGTAATGTTCGAAATTTAGTTGAAGGTAATCGTCGGATTCGATAGAGGTAGAGTCGTCTTGTGTCAGATCGATAATATTAGAATTCATTATAGGTGGACGAGAAAGAGCGTCCGCATTAGTGTTAGCTTTGCCAGCTTTATAAACGATGTCGTAATCGTATTCTTCCAATTTTAGTCTCCAACGAACTAGACGACTGCCGGGATCTTTAATAGAAAATAACCATGTCAAAGGCTTATGGTCTGTGACAATTTTGAACTTTCGTCCAAATAAGTATGGCCGGAAGTGTTTTACCGCCCACACGATGGCTAATAATTCGCGCTCAATGGTAGAATAATTCGATTCTGCTTTATTTAGAGTTCGTGAAGCATACGCTATTGGCAAGTCTTTGCCGATTGGACCTTGGGAGAGAATTGCTCCTATTGCATGAATAGAGGCATCGGTGGTTAGAATAAATTCTTTGCTGAAATCAGGATATTGTAAAAGAGGGGTCGTCGTAAGAATGTTCTTACAGGTATCAAACGCTTGTTGTTGATTACTTTCCCATACGAATGGAACGTCCTTTTTCAAGAGTCCTGTTAGTGGTTTCGTGATTTTACTGAAATTTGGAATGAACCTTCGGTAATAGCCTGCAAGGCCTAAAAATGATTTTATATCTTTGCACGATTTAGGAACTGGAAATTCTCTAACTGCTCTAACTTTGTCTGGATTTGGTTTCACACCGTCGCTAGAAATAATATGTCCCAAATAAGCTACTTCTTTCCGCATAAATTCACACTTATCTGGTTGGACTTTAAGACCGTTCTTTCTAAGTCGGTTAAAGACTTCGGTAAGTTTCTGTTCGTGTTCTTGGAGACTTGATGCGAATACTACTATATCATCTAGGTAGACAAAACAACGTTCACCTTGTAAGCCTTGGAGAACACTGTCCATAGCACGTTGAAACGTTGCAGGTGCGTTTTTCAGACCAAATGGCATTCTAAGGAACTCATAATGTCCGTATGGTGTGTTGAAAGCTGTTTTTGGGATATCTTTAGAGTCAAGTTCAATTTGGTGGAATCCCGAGGCAAGATCTAAGGTAGTGAAATAAATTGAATGGCCCAGTTTGTCTAGAATATCGGTTATGTTGGGCAAAGGATAACTGTCTCCTATAGTGATATCGTTAAGTTTGCGATAATCGATGACTATACGCCATTTCTGTTTCCCTGACGCGTCTAGTTTCTTGGGGACAACCCAAATAGGGCTACTCCAAGGAGATGAACTTGGCTGAATAATATTTTGATCTAGCATCTTTTCGACTTGAGATTTCACTTCTTGTTGATGCACATACGGAAATCGATAAGTTTTTGTATTAATCGGTGTGTCTGATGTAGTAGGGATTGTGTGTTTGGTGTGATTTGTGAATGTCAAGGGTTCGTTTTCTGTGATGAAGATGTCTGAGAATTCCATGATAATTTTACTCAAAGATTGATTTTCTTCTTCATTGAGGTGATCTCTGCGAATGAGTTTGTCTACTTTGTTTCGATTATCCGTTAACGTTTGTTTGTTTGTTGAGTTTATTGGGATTTTATTCGAAGATTCAATTGTAACTAGTTCAAATGCATGGACTTTAGGTGTTAGCACAAGTTTATCATTGTTACCGGAATTTACACAGGTAATTAAGAATTTGTTATCTTTTACTGTGACTAAGGCGTTAGGAATAGTAACATCATCGCAAATGGTTTGTTTTTCGATTAAGGCGGGTCCATTTTGAATATCACTAGTATAGCATGTGATAACAGTTTCGGTTCGTTGGCCAATGTACTGTTTGTTATCTACGGATTCTGTTGGTTTCTCTTCAATATGAAATAATTTGTAACTGCGATCTCGTATACGCATAATTTTTGATTGTACATAGATATTGACATTGAACTTACTCATGAAGTCATTGCCCAAGATACCGTCTGCTTGAATATTGAGGTTTGCTATATGAAAATTAAATTTTGGGAAATGATCTAGAGATATTTGAGCTTTTCCGAAGCTTTGAATAGAAGATTGGTTACCCGATATACCTACAATTGATACGACGCACGATTGGTCTAGAGGGGCACTACCAATATGTTCCTTGTTAAGGACGGATATAGCGGCTCCTGTATCGATGAGTAATGTTACCGGTTTACCTTCAATGTGAAATTGGCAATGTAGTAGATTTTCTGGAGGTACGTTTAGCGTAGAAATAGTAATAGATTCAGTATACATAGATTTTGAGTTTGACATAGATTTAGAATTTGAGTTTGACAAAGATTTTGGATTTGAGTTTGACATAGATTTAGCATTTGAGTTTGAAATAGATTTAGAATATGAGTTCGACATAGATTTAAGATTTGAGTTTGACATCGATTTAGATTTGGATTTAGACTTAGATTTAGGCTTAGAGTTAGAAAGAGATTTAGGATTTGATTGAGTTTGAATTGATACTTCTTCTGTGGGTGTGGCTAGAGTTTGAGTGCTAGCGTCACGAAATTGTCCCCGATGGACTGGATAGAGGGAAGTGTGTTTTTCGAAGTTGGTAGAATTTACAGTTGTAGTGCTTCTAGATTTGGTACCGCTGTTTGGACATTGTAAGAGTGGACTGAAGCGGTTTCCGAAGACTTGTCCAACACCTCGGCCGCTTCTGAGTTTAAATTATTAATTTTTGCGGAAGGAACTACTGCGCGTTGATTTTGTGGGTGTTGACTTCTTTGACTATTATTATACTCCCTTTTTCGGCATTCTGAAATCAGGTGACCCGGTTTCTTACAATAATTGCATTGTTTGAGAGAATTTTTAAATTGCGAACTCGGTCTTGGTTGCATCGGTTGATTTGATGTTTTAGTCTGACTACTACTAGGGATGTTATGTAAAGTCTGTCTAGCTTTATTCATGTTTCTTATTTTTTCCTCTTGGATTGCGAAATTTCCCGCATCCGATAGGTTCGTAAAAGAACGAACACGAAGCATCATCCCTATGTCCGAATTTAACCCATTAACAAAGACGTTGAGGGCCGTCTCTTCGGTGGTGGCTTTGCGACCCTCTAACGTGGAATCTGTGATTTCCGCCGATAACTTTTCTAGAATTTTACTTCTACACAAATCGACTCGAAGGAAGAATTCGGTGATGCCTTCTTGAGGCTTTTGGAAGTAAGATTGTAATTCTAGGTTTAAATGAGCAAGTGTTTTAGTTTGCGAGAATTTTTGGATAAGAAATTGTTTAAGGTCGCACCATTTAAAAAATTGTTTAGCATGGACATCTGATGAACCTGGTCCAGCATGCGTAGCATGAGCACCGTAGAAAGGAGTTATATCGACGGGAGAATCGACATAATGACAGATTGAAGAAAGATCTCTATCGTCCCAAGCATGGCGATGTTTGACAAGTAGAAAAGAAATGTTTCTTCTCTACGATAGAGACAAGTCTACAACGTCAAGCATGCCGATAATATTTTCTCTACTTTTGACACTTGGGGGAAGACAAGTTTCTTCTCTACAAGAGAAATTTGTCTACTTCATATCAGACCTAGATAAGATTATTTTTATAATATTCTTGGTGTTTATTGACTTAAATTTCTTTTAAAAACAAGTAAGGCTCCTCCCAATGCAATCGCATCAGTTTTTATGCCTTAAAGTTTAAAAATGGCTGCAAGAAACTTGTTGCCCATCACTCATAGACATAAAGAATGGACCAAACATTATCTGACTAAAATTGTCATAATTATAATTTATCATATATTAAATATCTATCTCTCTCCTTTAACACATAGATCATTTCCACACTTGTTTTTCTCTCTTTCTAGAAAGTTTGTTAAGTTTATTTAACATTTGGCTAGGAAAGACTCGAACCATACTGTATGTCTATGGGTTGTATACTTTTTGCGTTTTGTTGTCGCTTTGATTTATGAGCAAAAACTTTTTTTTGAATTGTAAATGAATGCACATATTACTAGAATTATGTATAATTGTGTCTGATTTCAATAAATCATTTTAATTGTGTTGAAAACTTATGATTTTTACACGTTTTTTTTGTTAACTAAACGTTTTAGTTCAAACACATTCAATCATTCACCGTTGCTATGGAAAGAGAACGTCTGTCTTTGTCTTCCTAGAAACGCGAGTCTACAGCATTGCCATGCTCGGGCAGAAGACATCTCGAGTTGGATAGAAAGAGCTTTGTCTTTTCTTGGTAGAATAGAGATAGAATCGCCATGCTACGCGTGCAGTTAGTTTATTTAACGCGTATGTTAAAATAACTGTTTTTTGATGTATATTCGCAAGTTCGAATGCGGAGTCACACGACCGAATGAATCGATATACTTGAGAATTTTGTGAGGTGTCAAAATCAGGAATTAGTTTTAAGAGAGTTCCTATGTCTAACTCTGAGCTAGAAAATACTTTGTTGTCTGGCATCGTGATTTAGGGTTTTTTATAAGGTTGAAAGTATTGAATATAGTGGATAAGATTTAAGGAAATAGGATTGGATAACTGATGAGGAATAGAGAGATATGGAGGTAGTAGAGCAATATGTACGTTTTAGGCCACTTACCATAACAGTAAAATACTGGTCGCGCTGCTGAGCTTCATCATTCGAAGGTCCGGCGAAGTTGTTCGAAAGCCTTCAGCTACCGTGCTTCTTCACTAGGCGATTTTGACCGTTTGGAATTTACACGTTTTAACTTCGTCTTATGCACACGCGATCCTACCGACTGCGCCAAATTTGTTATGTGATAGCGGTAAAAACGACTTTAAATATAAAATATTATTTTATTAGATAATGGATATAAGTTTTACAATGGAATGTCGAAATAGAACTGACTAACTTAAAATTAAGGACTCGTATTTATATGGAGAAATTGATGGGAAAAGTAAATAAGAACTTAAATTATCAGTAATTAACTAATAAGCTAATGACAACCTTTGATACAGTGAGAATAGTAAATAGTCTTAAGCTAAATGAGGTACATTAGATAACAATAATACATTACATAGATCGTTACTAAAATAGGGTTCAAAGAGTAAAAGATAAATGAAGTAAACAATATTAATATAGTATAGGTAAATAATACAAGTATACAAGCATATAGGAAAGAATGTTATATTATATAACAATATGTGCGTTTGACTTACCGCAAGTCAACGCAAGGCGACTCAAGTGGATGCGAGTCACTTGAAAAACGACGCAAGTTGCCTTTAGGTGGGTTATTTTAAAACTGCACGAAGGGGTTATCAGTTCTATCGGGATTTATGACTCTGTCTTAAAACGCGGAAAATTTATATTGGGATTCTTGAATTCGCTATCCGATTGGCATTCCAATTCAGAATGGTTAATAGTTATGGATGACGTTAATGGTAAAGATAAGCAAACTGGTGAAGATAATTTGTCTGGTATGAGCGATTGATGAGTAAACTAAAAGGATATGTAGTGAGACTATCAACACTGTAGCAGATGATTAGTTTTAAATATTTCATTGCGCGTCTCTTCCACAATGGTTTTAACCTTATAATTATTAACCTTATCTTAAACTGAGAAACTGAGAATGTATGTTTGTTAAATGTTCAATCAAAAACTACTGTGTATGTGAGCGTATGTGTATGTGATTTTCTATATTAGTAAACGCATCCATGATATGTGTGGGCGTATTACTAAAAAAATAAGCGAAGCGGGCGAAGCTGTAGACAAACCATAGTTATTTAAAATCCCACTGGACTTCTACCTACACTAAAGATATTAATAACAAATGCACTATCCACCGGATAAAAAATATAAAAACAGTAACAAAAAAGTATTCTCATAACAAAAGGGAGGTAGTCGTATTTTTCTATGGACCAACAGGAAATTATTCAGAACGGCGAAGCATCAAGCCAGCACTAAACTGATTAATATGCATTTAATATCCTTCTGTGTTCACGAGTTCCCTGGAGTAATTTCACTCAAATTACCAATGTATTATTTATATGTAAATGAAAATGTATGAATTCCTTTGAGATGTACCGTTTTAATGGCTGCAAGGTTGAATCGTTTTCATCCTTTCCGCCTTTTTAACTTTGATCTAAAAATGGAATAAAAACGGGGTTTATCAGTCTTTTGTTTTCTTGTTTGAAAGCTCCTGGGATATTTGTTGATAATGCAGGCGATTTTTAATTGACAGGCATGCAACGACCTGACATAGTATTGTTTCGTGATAAATTCCCGTTTCGGTTTCGTAATCAATGCAAACGTAGTTATTTCAGCGCAGCAATGGTATCCGACGTAAAACAATTTTTATTGATTAGTATTTGTGATATTCAGGTTGTCAAAGTTAATTTATCCATCATCTGTTTTGCCAGTGTTACTTACCAAGCCTGTTTGATCACGAAGTTACAAAATAACATAATATACGGTTATGATTGTCGTTCTCAAGCAGGTGTACATTTGAACGCGCGCTTTGGCGCTTTTTTTATCGTGGTAGTATCATCAAATGCGGCCACCCAGGGCAGAGCGGGAGGGACTGTCAGACTCGTACTGACTAAAATCCACGGTGTCCTTCAATAGTCACGGTAATTCGTAAGTCCCTCGACCGCGTTGTGGCGCTTGATTGAAAATAAAAATTTAAGCACTAATTGAAGTTCGAGAAACCTGAACGTTGTAAGATAAATTTTGTAAGTAAAGGGAGCAAAAAGCTGTCCGTTTCTAAAGCACTTGATGTCTATTTAACCCGAAAGCAGTCTCTAACTTTATGGTTGTGTTGTCAACTTCAGAATTTCCCAAGTTGATGTCAAAGCATGGTAATGAAATAAAAACTAAGGTCTCATACCCTCGGGCGAGGAAACTTCACTGAAAAATGTTTTGAAGGACTTTGTGCTGTAAGCTTGTTAACTCTGTAAATTATCGTTTTGTAATGAAAATAAAGAATATGAAATTCTCTGGAAGCCCTTAGCGTCTCCTTGTACTAAAAGTACAATTTTTTTCCCTCATATTGTAGCTAGTTAGTAAGTATCAAAGTTCTGACAAGACTCTCTTTAAATTTATCTAACCAATTACTTTGTTTCTTAAATACACACAAACTTTATCAATTAAACGTTAATAAATCATGCTTCTACCAAAGTTCATAGACGAAATTAAAACAAAACAACATCTACTGAATTCCAGAGGTTATTGATCAAACTATGTGTTATCTCCTGTTGACTTAGTCCGATTTGTCACCAGCATCGCCGTCACAGGGCAATTAGTGGGACCACCCAGGACTCGTCAATACTACGGGCGAAGCCCGTCAGCTACGACCGACTAAAACAATTTGTTACCAACCAAACAAAAAGGTAGGAAAGCTGATAATTGTAGACAGTGGGCGTTTTGCTTTTGTTTGGCCCCAAATAATGGTGTCATTCTTAGTATTGTGTGAGGATGACATAATGATGTCTTAGAACGACTTAAGATGGTAACTTCTGTAACCTTTTTTGCTAGTAAATATTGTATTGAGATTCTCGTTTAAAGTTTCAAGGCATTTTATAGTTGTATAATATAAAAGGGAATCTAGTTAAGAAACAAATGAAAAAGCAATAAAACGTCGAATAAATTATATTCAAATAGAATAAAGATTATTCAGAGTTTAATGGAATTTTTTATTGAATATAATTTTATACCAGCAGATGACTGCAGTAGCTGACTATTACTGCAAATTGAAAAGATGTAATTGTTTATTTATGTGATAATCAAAATCTAGATAAAAGTTAATTTAATCTAGACGATTAAACAAAGTAATCAAGATCTTTATAGATTCATATTAATTGCTATCTTTGAAAAGCCGTAACGTTTTATAGCGTCGTCAATTCTTAGGTTTTCAGATTTATACCTGTTTAAATTGAATTATTTTCACAAAATACTGCTAATCTGCGAAATAGAAGTGTTAATCACGCCTTTACTAGTTTTACTTGGACATTGTTCTTCAGACTTGTATTGCAAGATTTTCCTGTAGCTTCTCCCATTGACAAAGATTCATCAACAGATAACGAGCAACATCATCGGCAAAAAGTTGTGCGAACGCCAAAAAATTTCGTCAAAGTAAGCGTAAACCTTGTTCATCCAGAGCAGATGGTATCTCACACTAAGAATAATATCCCCATGAGCGATTTCCTTAATTTCGTGAGCGAATCAAGGGGATCGATCCGCCCCGATCGCTAGTTAGTGATAACGTTTATGGACGAACGCCGCGGCTCGCAAATAACGAGTATCTTTCTTTCATTCGATCACGACCAAAAGCGGTGTTCGTGTCTGGATGTCAATTGGCAATAAGGTTGCGAACTTTGCCGAAGATACCGCGAGGTCGTTCCGTCTTGTTTTCGGTTTTGTTACGTGGTTATGAATGTGTTGCCCAATGCTGACGAGAGATAAATCTTTTCTTGTTTGTGTAAATGTTTACGTTGTATTTGTTTTCTTCCTTATGACAATGTGTCAGATACATGTATGTGAGTAGGCATATCGGTGGTAATCGTTTGTAATCTGCGTATTGTCTCAATAGTTTAACTGGGCCTAGGCTAATTATCGTTATCTCTTGGAGTAAGTCTAATTTGGTGCTAATTTCAGTGGATATTCAAGAACTTTGGCAATTGGGCTTCAGTACGGCACAATATTTAAAGATCATTGAAATTGGCTGACAAAATACATAGATACGGCCAACGGCTTATTATAAGAATTTGTTAGTTTTTCTTTCTTTTTATATCCTAAAAATTAAAGTTAAAGTGAAACCCGACAAAGCGTAATATATACCGGATTAAGAAAAACTTCACACCTTTACGTCACCTTAGAAGCCAGAGCCACCACAAAAATCCTTTTTAAAAAACTTTTATCGGAGTGACGTGGCATTACCAGTGTGATCCATGTGGTGCTGTAACCTTATACAGTAGGTAAGCCATGGTTCGTCGTCCAATCGGCGGCGAGGAAGCGGGCTTAGTGCGCCGGGGCGAGGCTTTGGCGATGTGTTCCGTACTTCGGTTACATATCACATATTTATTGGAAGACCATGGTTTTGTGGAAAGTCCTAATGCTATTGTAGGTTTATAAAAGATTCGTTTTGAGTATGAAGTGATTTTAAACTGAGACAACTTTAAAAAAAAGAAATCACTGGACTACTGTTAAAACTGACTGAATGGACTCCATTATTTTAGTAATCATTTTTGTAAATCAATACAATGTAACTTAAAATAAATGTGTCGTAAAATTCCAAGATTTATAAAACACATTAAAAGTATATCGTTTAGGCATATCGTTTTACCGATCGATCTGGGATGGTTCGATCCTTATTCGAAGACGAATTAAACGCACCTCATTTAAATAAATATCGTCCCAAAATAATGACAATCAATCGTCTCCAAATAAGACAAAAGACCCTTCACACATCATTGAACATATTCCACGAACTCTAAATTACTCATACACATTGTTTCAAACACAACCGAGTCGGCGCGGGAGCAATTAAAGTCCCTTTAAACGTCATTCGTGGATGACAGTCGCGGCCTGACGACGTTGGGGCGTAATTGTCGATAATTCTGTCATCATTGGGCCTAGAATGGCCCACCCAGGCCCCATCGCGTGTAATAAGGCCACACAGTGTTGCGTTCAGAATAGAGAGGACTAGACATTGTCGTGCGATTTACGTTTTGCTGAATGTCAGTTATTTAGTTGGTAATGGATTTCATTTTGTATAATAACTCCTGTTGGCATAAAATTCAGCAGGTGAGGCGCTTTATCTGAAAGCGTTTGCCAAAAAAAGTTTTTATCTTGTCTGACATAATGCATGAGTACTTATATCAATAAAAATTTTAAGCAGTCAGATTTATACCACTGTATCTTTGATTCAATCAGAATCGAAAAACAAAACACGATACAATCTCACTAGACTTTATATATAAAGTAAGTACTATCAAATTAGCAAATGCAAAAGTTTGAGTAAATTTACGAGTGTACTTAAAAAGTTAGCACTCTTTCTCAGTACTGTGTCATAGAAACTTGGAATTATTGCAGCATCACGAAGTTTGGTCTTAATTTGGCGTATCAATTCGCCATAAAATTTTGTAGCTTTCTTTACTATGTACACGTTAGATACTTTTAAGACCTTAGGATCTCTTAACATAAAAAGTTTTTCTACGAGCTTTCGAGTTTTTGATTAAGATCTAGTCTTAAAAAGTTACAAAACAACATTAACAATAAACAGAAACACAGCCATTTCATTAATTGTTGTTTATGTTCGAACTAATGCTTTAAGTACTATGTATTCTGCATTTGAATATTTTAAATTGTTCTACAATTAAGTAGCAGTTACAACACCTCTTGAATCGAAACAATTAAGATCGTGAATATGATTGTAAATCATAGGTAAGTTTATCTCTAGTAAATGGTTCTCTTTTTTGTTGCACTTATGTATGTTTGTGTAACATGAATTTTCAACGTCATAGTTACGTTGAGCAAAGAATACATGGTGTAAATTAATTTTCAATAATAATTGGGTATTTTCTTGTGGTAGTGTGAGCATGCAAGTGTTAAAAAAGCGTGCATGACGTCATAATATGGCGCCAATATAGTTTCGTTCTTATACTAGCCGCATAGCTCCGCATAAATTAAATGTCATTTTTAACACAATCTCGAATTGATCTCGGCAGTATAAAAGCAACAAACCAATATATTAAAGCATGTTGAAATGTGACTTAAGTAGGCTTTTGTTTACAAAAGCTATTAAAGCGTAGGTAGCGCTCATTTTAAACGGTTTTATGGCATCTTAAAACGTTTTTACAACCAGTAGCATCCTTGCAATCTCCTCACACTACAATATTATTTAATTCTCTCATTAAACTTTAGACTCATCAAATTGATATCTATTTTATTACAGATAACGAAAGTGGGTTTTAAATTAAAGCTTCTGAAAATACTATTAATTTTAAATTAACTCTGTTATAATATTAGCATTAGCCACGCAATTCAGCGGACTGTTAGTTTCTTGTATCTAATCAGTTTTCAAATAACTTTCTTTAATTTTAAATTAATATTCACGGTGCGTTTTTAGGTAATTATTATTCATAAAACGGTTGTTTAGTATTAAATTCGTTGTCCATCTTAATAGATGACTAAGATGAAGCTCAATTTGTAAATGTGATGAAAACATGAACAGTTTTTTTTACTACGATGTATTTTTTTTTACAGAAAAGAGCCTCCCCTTAAGTATCATATTTGGCGGGATCGCGGGACTATCTTAAATAGACAGGGTGTGAACAGATGATTGTCACAGGACTGTCTAATCAGGGTAACCGTGGCCCAGGTACGTAAAGGGTTGTTAAAGAAACGCCGTGGATTTTAGCCAGTACGAGTCTTATAGTCCCTTCTCCTATACCCAGGGTTCAGGACTCATTGGATGATTTTACAACTTTAATAAAAAAAGGAACAGTCCATACCGCTTCACCCTGGGCTGGAGTAGTCATGTTGATGGCTGTACCATCCAAAAATAAAAGCTCGTTATGAACTTGTGACGTTGTTTTTTAATCCATTTCATAAAACATTCTAGAGTGAAACGTTGGTAAAATTCAAAAAACTGAAACCTTTCTTGATTACCCATAACTAGTAAGAAGGTTTTTACTAATGTGAAATCAACATTTTCTTCTTCTATCGGCATCCAACAGAAGAATTTATAAGTACCTACTTTTTCTGTTACCACACGCATCGATACTTTTTACAACAATACTGCTATGATATTCTTCAAATACAGCGTTATTTGTAAAACTTTAACAACCTTTCATGGGCTGAAAGTACTGAAAGATAAACAAATGAGGTATTTCAAAAATTGACAACGGAAAAATATTCAAATTTGTATTAAACACCTGTTATTTTATACCTGTTATTTTCATGGTTGGTTTCATAGTAAAAGTAACAAAACATTAACAACTTTTACTATGACCCTGTATAGTCATAAGGGCAGCCATGTCCATACGATAGAAAAGTTGAATGGAACAAAGCCTTATGTCTTTATCTATCGATGCGCAGATACGCCTGGCCCCGTCTGTCTGTCGCGACCAGTCAAAGGCTTTTCTACTTGAGTTTTATCAATGGAACTGACATGGTTTTTCGTTGGGAACGATCCTTGTGCGATATGTAACTTAGTTTCTAAATCTAAATAAAGTTTGGGTCGTGTGTGGAAATTGATATAGCAATTCGGGATCACCTATATTTTTCATTTTGATACAATTCATTTCTTTTGCATCGTTAATTTGCATAATACATAATAATTTCGTTTTTTTTTCACGACTGCTGTATATAAAAAGTTAGCTAGTTAGTTAGCTTTCAAATAAGTATACTTCATACTTTAACACATTATCTGATGATACGAACGAATGTTACACACCACTTTCGTGATATGATACTTCCTTAATCACGAACCTTGGCAATACCTTTTAGCCGACAGCAAAAAACTAAACCAATCGATACAAAAGTACCACCATAAAACAATAAATTAGGAATCGATACCTTGATTTACACACGCATTTTGTTATTCGAACAAAATATAAAAGAACCGTATCGAATCATTGTTAAAATACGCCACAGAAAGCGAAACAAAATTTAAATCGCTATCAAGTTTGCTTCGCTACATGCCGACGTCGATAATGTATGCAGAAGTAAGACACCGATAAAATTGAACGTTTCAAATATTAAGTCCTGTTTGACAACCGATAAACATATGTTTGGTTACGGTGTGTGTATGAACTAAATAAAAGAAATATACAGGTTATATCAGACATGTGTAGTCATATTTGCGGATGTGGTCATCAAAATGATGAACCCCTATTATGGGAAGACGCTTATAGATATTAGACCCTACTCCTATGATTTAGTACTCATTGTTCTCTTTTTAAACTATAAGTAAATGGTGTGTCTCTGTTTTAATCAATTTTACTACAGTGCAAACCTGAGGCCCTACCATGAATTCTACGTAGGTGTTTGGCCGTACAGCGTACCTAGTGAATTTCAAGTAGGTTACAATCGACAAGTTTGAATTATGACGCTGAATGACGTAAATTGTATGAAAAATGAAAAACCTTCTCTAGTGTACGAACGAGGAACTAATTTTATCCATCACATTACTGTACGTTATTGTGACGTTTTCCATTTCCACACAATTTACGTCGGTGCCTACTTCGAGTATGCTCTGCGGACAGATACGTAGAATTCATGCTTAGGGCCTACGGCTTCCAACAACCCCATTTGTCGCATCGTGAAGAAATAGCTATCCTATTCAGAATTTCAATTTTTATCTGTCTGTAATAAAAAATAAAGGAAAGCTGTTAATTCCGGCTGCAATTTGTAGATTTTTCATAGTCGTTACTGTCACACTAGGGCCATACTAATGGGAAATGCCGTTAATTATCACGTTAATGGACGCTTATACGAAGATTTAAAGACTATTACCGCGAAAATCAACGGGAAATGTCGTTAGTGTGGCCCGGCTTTTGGCCAGAAGCTTTAAATTCTGTCATACCAAGGGGTTTAAGATAGGTAATCGTTCAAAATACTGATATTTAGTTGTATCCGGTTCTACTTGGAGCCGACCCCAACATAGTTAGGAAAAAGTTCAACAGATGATGATGACAACTCTCGCAATACTTTTCAGATAATATATGCTTTAAGTGATAAACAATAATATGTTCTCGATCCATAGCATAGTTTCTTTGTTGCAAATCTGTAGTGCTAAAACATGTTTTATTGTAGGCATTAAGGTAATTTCTTGGCAGTATTATAGGCTAGAGCTATTTCAAAAGTTTACTTATTTTGTTAAGTTATGTTGGTTTGTGTATGAATATGACCTTAATAAACATTTTAAACTAACGTTAAGTAATTTTGTTTGAAATGGACTTTTCGATATTAACACTTGGAAGATGGGATTAACTTGGAATACTAGATATTTAAAGTTGCTTCAGTAAGATTGGAATCGCTTCCGATACCTTTTTGTTATGGATATGAAAAAAAATAGCATCGGCTCTTAATATTAAGCATAGTTATCTTACGAACGCCAAAAGCAAGTTCGTAAGTAAAGAAGTTAAGTTAATGATCCCGCTTTTACAAAAACTTCTGAACAAAGTCTACAACAGGTATTAATTTTCTCAACTTGGAAAATTATGTTTTCTACTTCAAAGTACAAGTTTCTTGGCCCTCTGTTGGGCAAAGGTCGTTTTTATTACCTTCCCTAACTCCCAGAAAGAAAGTAAAACTGTTGAATACAGTCGACATTTTCTTTTAAATAAATTCTACGTAACTATCACCTTTACAACATTTTACAGCCGATAAAAGCCGTTTACTCGTCTACGTTCTCATTTATTTTTACAATATTCCCATTTTACGCGACGAGTCTGTATTCGACTGAAATGTTCTGGGAAACAGGGCGCGTTGTCTGTCACATCCAATTGTACGCTGCCACCGTTTCGCAACCCCAACACATAAATTCCGATGCTATCTCCACAACGCTACAGAGTTATTTAAATGTACAACATCACAAAAGATTATTAACGTAAAGTGTCCGAAGCGAACAATGACAATGACAACCCTACAGTTTAATTTAGATTTCATCCTTTAGGCTGACGACTATAATACGGGCTTGTTTCAGTCATCCAGTTAAGTTACGACTCTAATGTTTTTCGATAGATTGGATTTCGATAGCACTCGCGTACCAAATTCGAATCGTCGTTTGAACGCTCTGGTAATACGCGTACTTCGAGTTGAGACGTCGCCGCGTCGGCTTATATAGGTGTACAGAGTGGAATAGATTTCGAGCTGAGCCCTGCTTCACGCGTTGTCAGCCTGAATAAACTTCCAAATCGATTCCACAGCTGAGAGTGACACCCTTGGATAAGGTTGGCCCGCGTCTCGGCGTTTCTACATTTGCATAAAGAATGGAAAGACGAATATTGGATATGGGAGTATTCGCGACAGGGGTTTGCAATTTGCCGTTCTCTTTTTAAAGTATTCTTATTCAAAGTCATAACAATGCATGTAGTGCAATTTCTTAGATTGTTCGCGCGTTTCTGCATTTACATACACTATCTAACCTTCTTTGGTTTTATTCTGGCAACTTCTTTCAAGATGGATTATTTACGCAGCAAAACGAGTATAAATAAGTCATAATAATCGAATAGAAGGAAGCAACAAACTTTTATTTGCGTGAAATGATCATAAAAATGTCAAATGTTAACATTACACCGCCCGCAACAGTTTTATTGCAGCTGGCTCGAGTCATTTAACACATCAACCTATTGGGGGTCTGAACATTATGATATTGAAGAGATTTGAAGCATCATATTCGTTAAGTGAGGATAAAACGATATTTTCTTGATCTATTTTCTCATCAATTTTATTTGAGTTTTGGTTTTATTATCTTTCAAGCATCAAACGCAGCTGGATCAATCGAAATTTGATTTGTTTGATGAAATGTTATGACATTCGATTTTCATGATTTGATTATTGTGACTGTGCACTTAATTACAATCGAAATTATTATCAACATTCCGTGAACACAAATCTGCAATATTAAATTACTGTTCCATAGTTTTGCTCTAGTTAATTTCTCCACTTCAACAATGTTCTTCACCTAGCCTTCAACATGCATCTTAGCAGCAAATTCCTCGAGGCTATCCCTTCAGAGATGACTAGATCAAAGCTCATTTTCTCTTGAAACTTTACTTTAAGTAATAACCCTTAAACCCAACCATGTTATGTCCTGGGGCGGTGCCGACACAACTAATGTTGTTGAGCGCACTCAAGCCTGATAACTGTGCACAAATGAATAGTTCTGTGTTAGACATGACGCAACCAACCCAGTGAAGTTGTCCAATATCGTACGTATAATTTCCTTTCCACTATGCTGCACAGCTTCGGTTTCGAATTTAGACCTCCTTAGTTTGACAGACGAGGTGTATAGATATAGGGACAGAGCGATCGATTAATAAGGTTTTAGGTACAGGAGCCATAGATACTCTATTTTTGAAAACTACTTATAGATAACGTTAGATCGTTCCATATTAAGAAATAAAGGTCTATTCTAGAATTTGTAGATGACTACAGAGAATTCAGTTATCACGATTTTGTGACGTAAACGGGGATTTTGACGTTTATTTGTTGGATAAAATTAGTTCCTCGTTCTTACGCTTTTTAATTTTACATATTTACGTCAATATTTCAAGTATCTTTTTTTTTTTGACATGGCCTCTTGCAGTGCTAAAACTCTCTAAGGTTGATACTGCTTCACCGGATAATCCTATGATGGCCAAAAATAACTTTAAGGCCCTGGAGGGGCCAAGGTTTAAAAACTAAGGTTCAATTAAATGAACAGTTTTCAAGTATCTACGCTGTTCGGCCAAATACCTATATAGAATGCATGCTAAGGCCTCAGAGCATTTAAGAAACAAAATAATCAAGGTGAACGTCTGCGTGTAAAACATTTTAACATCACACTTTTTCATATAAAAAAATACTCTGAACTTTACTTTGACCCAAAAAAAAACGGTGTTACTAGCTAATTCTCCCAACAATGCTAAGCCTAAACAATTACTTGAACGAGCCATGTAAGGTCTTCAGATAAATTCATACCGTACAGTTTTCTCGAGATAATTATTTGAGTCAATATAGTGCTTTTAGCAAGGCGGCAGACAATCGATCAAGCAGCTGGTCGCAGGGCCGCGTAATTTGATACACATCGGAATGTGGACACAAATAAAATCACTTAGCTGAGGAGTGGCGTCCTGTGGAGCACATCTACCGCTCACTGCGGTGAACAAGGAAATAAAATGATGCTGGAAAGGTTAGCAAACTTTCAAATGTGTATTTCACAATAAACAAAGTCTTAAGGATTGTGCAATCTACATTTAAAAGTCGGCTTGGATGTTTAATATGGAATGCGTTATTTGTGAATGATTTCAGTAAGTTCGTTTATTTTTAAAATGTTTTGATTACTATTTTACTATCCTAATTCACTGGTAATTTTGATTAAATTGTTGGTTTAATCAAAACAACAAACTCTATTTTAATGTTATTTCCGAAACTGTTTTACAAATGAATAGGATTTAATAAATGACATTGGAATTTTGATTAATACACCGATAGCTTACAGGGTTCATGGCCTTGATGGTATGTTATATTTAATGATAAAATAGTAACTCTAGATTTATATTAATAAAACAGGCGAATCAGATTGCCAGCAAATAAAAAACAAAATGATCTCTAAGTAAATTAAAAAACAAAAAATTGATTAGCAAATATCGCTATACACATTGGAAAAAATATATCTTAAATCGCTTACCATTTCCAAAGATCTAGAGTATCCTTTACGTCTTGTATTTCAACAATAAATGAAACAGGATCGGATGCTATTACGAAAGAAATGAAGTCTGTAAAGAAACTTCAATTCTCACAGTTGGATCTCGCCACATTTGTCCGATAGAAGATTAAAACATCAGAGTTGCACTATATTGGTTTGAGCATTGATGTGGATAAGGCTTTTTAAATCATCATTTTTTTTTACGTGGTTAAATCATCAAATGAGTCCTCCTACCCAGGGCAGAGCGGGAGGGACTGTCAGACTCGTACTGCCTAAAATCCACGGTGTCCTTTAATTGCCCTTCACGTTCCGGGATCACGGTAATTCGTACAGTCCCGCGACCACCCTTACCAATAGTAACAAAAATTTCAAATTGAATATACCTATTTGAAAAGAATATTTATTGGTAGTTATCGCCAACTCATTAATTTCTTGTAAGTCAACATCGTTTGCAACATTTTTATTCGATTGAAGTGGCTCATTCGATACGGAGAGTTTTACCGAATGAGCCACTACAATCGAATAAAAATGTCTTAAAAAAACCCATACTGGGAATTCCTATTGCGTTTAAAACAGAACACAGACCCGGATAATTACGTGTAGGGGAACAGCGTATAAGATGGGGACGTAAGGTATAATGGGGAAATACACTCTTTAGGCAAACTTAACACAACACTAACGTAGCGCAAGTGACATCAGGGCGTCATTTGCAATCGGCCATTAACAAATGGCGTCCTGTTGGCGCTTACGCTACGATAGTACTTTTTTTTTCGTGGTATAATCATCAAATGAGTCCTCCCACCCAGGGCAGGGCGGGAGGTACTGTCAGACTTGTACTGACTAAAATCCACGGTGTCCTTCACTAGCCTGTTACGTACCAGGGTCACGGTAATTCATAAGTCCCGCGACCACGCTACGTTAGTACTGTGTTAAGTTTGCCTTAAGTGTGTGATTTCCCATCATATCTCGCGTCCCCGTCTTATACACTGTTCCCCAACTGATACTGATACTGATACTGCTAGCCTACATCATCCCACTGCTGGGCAAAGGCCTCTCCCCATGACTTCCAGTTTTCACGATCCAGGGCCAAAGTGGGCCACTGGTCATGGGTTTTGTCAAGCTGTTCCCCAACATCATACAAAAATTTGTTCCATCCGAGAATCGAAACTCCAACAAGCAGCACATCTGTCAATCACTCAACCACTGCGCCAACAATGCTGCCTTCGACTTTTTAAGACTATTTCGATTGCATGAGAGTGCAAGTCGAACAATTGAACTTCACGCTTCAGCTTGATTGTAAATTCAATTTTCGTTTTCCGTATCTAGTCTAACCGCACTCTTTCTTTAACTTTCCGCTAGGCTAGAGCAACTGTTGTAGCTTAAATTCAGAAAGATCTATGTACTGGAAAACTACTATGAGTTCTCACCCCGGGTGGACGGCGCTTTGTGTTCCACGCGCGCCTCAAAGTGTCAGCAAAATGACGGGGCCCCCCTCTAGAGGGCGAAAGCCTGCTGGAGTCGCGGAACTGTACGAAATACCGTGACCCCGGAACGTAAAGGGCTGTTGAAGGACACCGTGGATTTAAGTGAGTACGAGTCTGACTGCTCTGCCTTGGGCAAAAGGACCCATATGATGTTTTTACCACGATAAAAAAAAATTAGTTCTCACACAATTATTTCTAGTACGGGAACTTTGGGACCCAAGGGTCTAATTTTACATGCTCTACAAACAATTATGAAAATAATATCCGATTCTATTTGTATTACCTACACTTAATTTTAGACCCTAAAGTTAGTATTGATATCAATTAATTTACAAGTGTTTGGTGTTAATTAACGAAAACAGTTTAAAGTTCAATATTATATGTTAGTAATGTTTATTACAAAATCAACAAAGATTTCTCTTCAAGCCATGAATCTTTAATTCGCTGTTATAAAGTGCATTATGAAACCGCACGAACTAATTGCTTTCGAATCTTCATTATACACGGTAGCCACAGCAAATAATTGTGTTTTCCAGGAATAAATTAAGTAATTTATTTTAAAATTTGCTGTAGCCCGAGGCTTTGCACGCGTGGGTGAAAATTTTTGGAAAGAACTTGCTACCAGACAAAAATGTTATGTGGTCCTAACAAGAAATGACCTTCTTCTTGGTTCGCGGAACTGTCTAAACGGGTATTCGTAACCCTGGAACGTAAAGGGTCATTTTAGATTTTTTCATTACATTTTACATTAAAAAAACTTATTACTTTAAAAAAAATAGCAATCCCATGCACAGACAATCGTATTCGCAAATTATTTTAAATTTTACAACTTCAACATTAAATTGCATAAAAAATAAAGAGGTCATTTTTATTCAGGGAAACTAAAATGGCGCTTAAATAAAAAGCCGGTAAAGTCACGATGTGAAATTTTCAACTGGCGGACTAGAAAATTTCGTAGGGGTAAAATAAGGCGTGAAATTGTTCCCCGAATAGGTGGTATTTGTTTATGGGAGCTGTTGGCTGTGAAATTTAGATGTAATGCTCCTGATGTGTTCCGTGTGGTGGTGATGGTGTCGCATTTGTCACACGACGGTGTTCTTGACATGTGTATGTGCGGGTCCCCGGAATTTATTCATCTTTTGGTATTTTTGAGGTGGAGTGTAAGAATTGTGGAAAGAAATAGGAATATTTTGGGGTGCGAATATATTTGCTGAACACTTGAAATTGAATATCTATGGCTTGTTTTTGATCTTCATTTAGTACTACTGCCTTTATTCATTTTGGAGCTTTCTCTTTAGGTACAGTGGGCTTTATCAATTGGTTACCACAGGAGATAACCACATGGACTGTACATGTTAAAGATAGGAATTTAATATAATTACTTTTATATCAAGTTAAGTTCTCTGTTTAGTGTTCACAAATTGTAACTTTATTTATTTTTCTACTTAGTGCCGCCACTTCTTACCACTTTGGGCTCTTATATTTTTATTAATTTCCCTAAAGCACATTGAAAACTTATCAGATAATGTAATTATAAATAAAGACCATTTAATATCACACTTGTATTCAATCCTTATAACGTGAAAACGGCTTCCAAAATCTCAAGTATAAAATAAATAAATAAATATTCCACAACTATCACACAATGCCATCTAGTCCCAAGCTAAGCAGAGCTTGTGTTATGGGTACTAGACAACTGATAAACATACTTATATATTTCTAAATACATACATATTATGGATAAATTACAACCAGACACAGAACAAATGATAGTGCTCATCACACATACATTTGTCCTGGGTGGGAATCGAACCCACGACCTCCGGCATAGGAGTCAGGGTCACTAACCACTAGACCAACAGGCCTGGTATCACGTTGTTGCATTTACTCGTAAATAAGCTACATGTGACGCATGTAAACAACTCAAAAATATCCAAAGGAGTAAATAAAAAGCCTCCACGCATAAAATTCAAACTAAATTCCCAGAATACGGATGCACATTGACAAATAGCTGTAGTTTCTTCAGAACAAAGTGGGTTATATTTCGTTCCCACACTGTAAACGTTTATTGAATAAGTAAGCAGTGGATTTTATACAGGGGGTACGGTTTAGAGTTGATGGAGCATTTTTATCCTTTACCATATCAATTTGTTAGTCTCTTTGTTCAGGTGGCCTACGACGAGATCTTAAAGCGTGAGTAGTTCAGCTGTGGAAACGAGATGGCGCTAGACGACTTGTATAGCTCTGTCGCTTTCCCTCAGCGGAACAACTCACGCTTTAAGACGTCATGGTAAGGCTACCAGGTTGATGTACGAGGCTATGGACTCCAGATTGTTTTTTGTTTTGATTTTCAAATTAGAGACTGAAAACTTTTCATGTTTGTCGACTTTCAATATTTTTACATTTTGTTTGAATAATGTTTTGAGAACAGGGGAGGAAATATGAATGAGGGTATTTTTCGTTTCATGGGTAGTTTCAGTTTTGTCAGATTCTTGTTAGAAAATGATGACAACGATTGTTTGTTATTGTTCACTAATTCATTTCTATTAATTCTAGGGCTATTTTATAGTCAAATGAGCCACTATATTATAATATTTATGTTAAAATAGAACGTTTAAATTCAATTTCATTTGCATCTAGTCGTTAGTTTGAAACTTTAAATTCTTTTATAGAACATGTACTTAGAATATATTGGACATAATTAGGACATTACGTTGGCAAATGACATCATCACAATGTTCTCTGTCACATATAACGGGCTCTCAAATGTATTCCCTCCGTGTCCCGACTTAGTTCCAACCATGTTGCGACAGTTTTTATCAACATAATAACCGAATATGTATTCAAGTGAGGTGCTTAGTGTACTTTGCGTTACAATATTTTCATACACACTCCAACAAATTTTCAACCTTATTACGTTTTAACAGAGCTGAGAAATAAATGTAAACATACCAATGTCCAAGTAAAAGAATGGTCTCACGCACTTGTGGCGCCGCGTGGTGGCGTTTTGTTGCAACTAAAAGTTCCTTGCCCTTAATAGATAGCAAAGCTCATAAATGATGCATGGTGGTATGAAAACATTAGATATTTATGACGCCATTAAAATATAATCATAACTCCAGTATATAAGAAAGCGCTTAAAATTATAATTCGTGCTATAAAATTGATCAAAGTGATCAGAGCGAAGGATAAAAGACGTGCTTTGCTGAATATTATCCCGCTGTAATTACTGTGAAGCACCTATGAAGATTTATGAAGCGTCCATGAGATCGAAGGCACTTTTTACCTCTCTAGCTGCACGTTTTTAATTTACCGTAAAAATTATTCATTCCGTTCGATAAAAATGTTATAAAGAAGAAGTACAAATATTAATTATGACCCTGTGATATTCCCTCGCATTCAAATCGACAAGCATTAAATGAGTCGTCGCTCCGGGTTCGGTCATTCCGATTATCAGTTGGCATATCTTCGTCCGACAACAATGAGAGACAACCCGCTAAATGCGCACTGCACTTGAACATCTTAATAATCCGTTGAAGGGCCGTGTCGGCACAGCATGATGCGAACCAAACACAACCGTAATTATTTTTCAACGGAGTGACATTTTACGCAGAAATAAATAATTCCGATGCGCCCAGAAATTACGACTACATTAATTCGAATGTGCGAATAAATAATTTAGTGCCAACACGAAATTTAATTATTTCGACACAAAATGAACCGATCCAATTTAACATCAATTTTTGTCGCTTGAATTGGTTTAATGCGTGCTCGATTTCGAATAACGTGATCATAATATGACTAGTTTCCCGATACAACACGGCGTTTACTGTTCACAGCGTCTCGTAACGGGGCAACAGAGCTTCAACGTGACATTTGACAAGCGTCTCCTATAAAGTTTAAAGTAATTCAACCGGCGGGGACGTCACGTCAATGCGCGTAGAAAGTCAACCTTTACGATGGTCGAGTGAACAAAACAAAACAAGTTGGACATGTCAATGCCCACGCCTTTGGTACGGTAACCTGATACAAGCAGGCGGATACATTTAACACCACCGAGAGGTTCGCAAGCGGTCGCGTGAGCGCAGCGCATTAAGCGGAGCGATGAGCGATGCGGCGAGCGTAGGTCGAAGGACGCCGTCGATAGTTCAGCGCAGCTAAGTTATTCCACAACGACTGTAATCTTGCTGGAGACTACTAGATGTCACGCACGTTTGGTACGTGCTTTGTACTACTTTGGCAAAGCTTTAAAGGTACACGACAAGGTAAATTCAGCTCTTAGATTAAGGTCTACAGGCAGTAAAACATTATCTTTAAGTCTATCGAAACAAGTAAAAGAAGCGGTACTTATTAAGTATTTGCAAGGATTGTTTACTGGAAGAGTTGAATATTGTTGTTCAGCATACTATGCAAGGATTGCATACATATTCTTCAATATTTTTGTCTCTTTTGTCAGTGTGACCGCAGCCTAACCTACCCATCCGCTCGCCCGTGTCATGAAAGAGGATACTTTAATATCCGATTCATTGTTCTGTTACAAATTTGTCAGTGATCTTTACATAAAACTTTTTCTCTTTTAAAATTTGAGATGGGTCCATAATCCTCGTGCGGCGGGCGCGTTGTAAGTAAATCTTCGTCACATAGTGACGTTTAGACCACACAAATAAAAATATTAGATATCGTATTAAAGAGGTAAGCATCTATCGTAAGCATTATACGAGTGTCGATATTCATTACACTTTATTTTGATTTCTTAAGAAGTTTCCTGTTTCAACCTGTTTGGTTTCTAGATAGGAATATGATTTTATGGGAATGTGCATTCTGAAAATTACACCAGTATTGTTAAAGTTCGAAGAACATGTAATAAAATATGAACATATGATGTGGAAATTAATACCGTATTATGCTGATACAATTTATGCGTAAGCCAGTGGGTAATCGTGGTATTGATAAAATATCTGACAGTACTTATGTAACCAAAAGTTTTATCAACAAAATAAAGTTGGTATTTACAAAAAGGCCTGCGCTTTCTAAAATTTCCAATTTCCTGTTGAATGTTGTTTGTAAACATTCTCCCAAGAAATAACAGTTTGAGAACAAAATTCATAGCACAATTTAAAATCGCTTAAGAATTCCCCGTAACATAAAAAGTCGATTTTAATTTTTGGCAAATTAAACCTTATTTGCATAAAATAAGAATCGTGCGCGCGTAAGGATCTGATCGACCGTAATTACTTATCATAATTATTAATATTTCGCTGCTGTCACGCGACGGGTTGCCTCGGGCCAGGCCTTAATGCTGCCCACTGATGATGGGTAGCTTCCACAGTAACCGAGTCAGACGATAATTTGAGATAATTTACGTAATTCGGCACAATTTCCATTCGAAGAGCATGTTATGCTCAGCTGAGCATTATTATAGAGAAGTGAGTTTTAAAATCGCCCAATATCTAATTCTAACTGCCTCCGAGCAGTTTACACAAATTAGAATTCGCAAAACCTTCATTATTTGAACGCAAGCTTGAAAAATACATGGAAAATGGGCTGGAAGTGGAACAGTAGTTATTAAAATTGCTAGATATTATTCCTCTGTTAACTAAAACGCAACCGTCTGGTTTTATTAAGGATAAGTGTTTCTCTGAACTAAATTAAGTTATAGACAAAGGCGTCTTAGAATCGATTATTTTGGACACTTTTTCGCAACTTAACAAAAAAGTACCGTTAACCAGTTATTGCAGTGGTAATTAAGTTTGATTGCGCAACACAATCTCCCGTTGTGCATTAATGATATCAGGGAGAGCCACAGAGCATCGAAGCTCCCATATACGATGTGATCGGGATCGAACAGTCGAACCACGACGACACGCAGGGGACACAGAGTAACAAAGCCCAGAGGTGAACAACGATTTACGAGCGTTATGTATGGACGTTTTTGTTGCATCCTTTATTGACTTTGTTGTTCGGTTTATGTGGAGATTGGGGGTTAGGTTTCGTGATTAATCTGTGAGCCAACTTTTTTTGTCGATGAGGGAAGAAAAGGTAATGCTGATGATGGTCAACTTAAGGCTCTTATCAATTATTCGATGGCAGGTATCCCCTTTTTTATTACAAATAGTCAAATTGAGGTCTAGAAAGTGTGTATTTAAAGTTCGTAATGACGTGAAGTCTTATACTTAAGACTTCACGTCATTACGAACTTTTAATAATTAGAAGAAAGAAGATTAACTGACTTTAATCCTATAAAGTTAAATCTTTAGTAATTCTTCTTTCTGTAACACATCTGCAAATGAAACACTCCTGTCATTTTTCGTTTTCAAGACGTCGTCATTAAAACTTTTTTTTTCCTTAGAATCTCATCACTTTCCAAGGACTAGCCGATGGAAGTAATTCATTTACCTAGCTTCACAAGAAGTAACTTTGCAAACTCTGTCTTCAAAGGAATGTCTTCAGGGCAGGATCGTCTTGAAAACTTTGAGTGCAGTTTTTTGTATGTAGATAGATATTTTATTTGATTTTTACTGAACTTCAATAATAATATAATAATAAATAATAATCTTGACAGGTTTGTCCCGACCAAATGAGCGTTAGCTTCCAGTTTTACAACAAACCCTCGGTAACTCTGATTGTCAGACTTACGAACCACTCCCGACTGCCAACTGTGAAAAAACAATTGACAGTCAGGACCAATATGATTTCCTAGTCATGAAGGTAACTCAAGTGCGCCTTAACCCTTAAGTTCGACCGATGTTGCCGTAATTATTTTGCCACGAGATATAGGTATTAATACCCACATAACTGTGCATAACAGCACAGTCTACGCGTCGAACGCGCCGCTCCACAAAGTTCATCAGATAATGAGCACATTTGTTGCGTGTGAAACTAGAATACCATTTTGCACGAAGTTGCATTTCGCGTAAGCATCAAAGCGAATGCTTGCTCTTAAACCACGGGCCGCCTCGATAAATCATGTTTCGTTTAAAACATTCTAACGCTTCATTTTGCTGATCCAAAGGTCCGATGCCGTCTTCAGTAGAAAACGTTCTTAACAGCTCTTTTGTAATAAATCCAAGAGAATGTTGCGTTACGACTGCAATAATACGAATCAGATTAAGTGCGGAGTGTATTACCTTTTGTTTAACGTTTGTGGTCTGCCTTTGGTTCGTAATTAATGTGTAGAATGTCAGTGGTGCCCTGCCTGGACATAACATCGAAGGCACGACTTCGACTGCGCTTCTTTTTTCACTTTCTTACTGTCTTTGTTGTTGTTTTCTTAAAATAACGTATTGCTTGAGAAAAAGAGGACGTACTGGAACGCCATCATAAAAGCTACGTTATCTGGTTTTGGATATTTAAATAGAAAATATTTTCTATTAAGCAGATAAGTTATCTTGAGCCATTGTTTCCAGTCAGTCAAAAGAGACGAGAATGGAATATTTCTTGTTTCATTTTATTTTATCTGTAGCTCTATAGGAATAAAAGGATAAGCAGATATAATTAAACCAGTATTAGATGTTAACTTTTGAATTACCAGATAAAATATTTAATAAACCAAATGCTCGCCGTAGGTACACAGACTAGATCTTTTCTCTTTTTAACTATTACTTGGATCTATTCAATGGCTCTAAGATTGTTATACTTAGACCGAACTTATCCCTAGATTCCAAAAGCAATGCTGTTATCCCGCATTCTATCTTTTGCGTTTATTCTGGGTTTCCATTCAGACATTTCTCATCTATTTATATGGAGCAAATGAATAACTTAAATATCACTATCCAACTTGTAGAATAACAATAAAATTCTCAATAGGATTCTCCTCTTTGTAAACTAATAAACATGACCATTCAATCGCATTCAATATGTCTAAGCATTTCGTGGTTAAGTGTCTACAAATAGCCGGCATATTAAAATGCTTGCTTCAAATCATCAAAATTAATACCTGTAATAAATAACTTAGACCATTGGCGTTCCAGTGGATTTAATGTAAACATACACCAACTCCACGTAACGTTAAAAATTTATATTCGTCTCATAACTGTCGAATACTTGTAGTAACAAATTACTGAGACGCGTTGACTTACTGAATGGACGATGGCAACAAATAGTAGAATAATTCCAAAGAGTTTTGAATAGAGTCCAATACTATTTTCGTCGGGAAACGGTGATCTTTAAGCTTTTATTTCGTTTTGCCTGAGATCGCTTTGCCGATAGAATGACGTTACATGGTACCACTATTGCGAGGTATAAAGAAATGTTTCAAATATTATGAGGCTATGTTTAGTTGGTTATTTTGGTAGAAGATATTTATTGAGATATGGCTAGATTTTTTTATGTATTTGAAAAGGTTTGTTATCAGAATAATATTTTCAGCTTTACTTAAATTATTTTTGTTCATTGAATTCATAGCAGGTTGATCTGTTTTATGTTTTTTTGCTTTTAAATTCCCTTTTCTAAAACATCCGTATCAATACTTCTTCTTTATCTTCTTCTGGGTAAGCTTATTCTATCGTTGATTCTGTCTCCTCTGACCCAGGCTAAAGAGCAAATCCATCTGAAATATATATTCAAGCTTTCTTGAAGTTCATACGATTATTTGGTTTATATTATCTAGGTACTAGTTAAGTACCTACTTTACACGATGGTCTTATTTTGTCACAAGCAAAAAGCTTTCAAAAGCAGCTTTATATCTTACAAATAAAATAAACCAGGTTTCGTGTGTGAGGATACTCTTTTAGATTAATAATATTTACATTATAATCCCAATAATATTAATAATTTACACTACCACGTGTAAGTAATATTTACCTAAAGTAAGGAAAATTTACTAGTACACAAAGTTATGTAACCACACTAACCGCCGGGGTCGCGGGACTAACGAATTATCGTGACCCCGGTACGTAAAGCGCTAGTGAAGGACGCCGTGGATTTTAGTCAGTACGAGTCTGACAGTCTCTCCCGCCCTGCCCTGGGTGGGAGGACTCATGATGATTTTACCAACATAAAAAAAACCACACTAACCTAATAACCACCTCGTAGTATTTGTAAGGTTTCGTTAACGAAGTTTAATACCTAAGCATTTTGAACAGCAATTTGTCTATGTATATCTCGAGTCGCGGGCATGCGGGCGGCGAGTAATGGGCAACTCGCTGTCCGACCATGGTCCATGCCCTGGTCGACGGTGCGTTGTGTTCAGTGTCAGTAAAATGACGAGGCCCCCCTCTAGAGGGCCAAAGCCTGCCGGGGTCGCGGTCGGACTTACGAATTAACGTGACCCCGGAATGTAATGGGCTATAGAAGGACACCGTGGATTTTAGTCAGTACGAGTCTGACAGTCCCACCCGCTCTGCCCTGGATAGGAGGACTCATTTGATGACTTTACCACGCCAACAAAAAAAAAGTATAATGAGTAATGAGTAGTTCTTCCTTGTCACAGGAGGTTTCTGTCTCTGGAGAGCACTAGTAGCTTCAATCCTGCTCCCAACACCGATAGACCACTATCCTAATCTTAACTAAATAATTGTAAATGCGAAAGTAAGTAAGTTTGTTTGTTCCGGTCTTTCTGGTATTTTGCACTTACGAGTTCAGATGACGGACATAGGGTACCTTTTATCCCAAAACAAGAACTGTTCCTGAGAAAAACAACAATGACAATATTATGAAAATAGATGGCCTCAAGTGTACGATCAGAATATTGATTGATAAATTCAAAATTAAAGCGAGTAAAGCCGCGGGAAAGGGTTAGTATTTTATGTTTTTATCTATGTAATTTATTATTAATATATTTATAATTATCTGTGTTAAGAAAATAGAAGTTATGATCGTTTATTATTCTTATTACATGAACTTATACAATCAAATTGGCGAACTTTAATTTCCTAGCTTCGAGCCGCGTGTCCGTAGTAGTGACTCGGGCAGCTGTGCCCACTCACATCTCAATAATGAATGTATTGTCCCGCGGTACGTACCCGATCACAGTCCAGACTATTTTTGCCCGGACCTGTCCATGTCTGTCATGGAAAAAATGTCCATGGAGTTGTTACAATGACTGGAAACTTTAGAGAAGCGGCGACGCTATGTATTTTTCATGACTTGGATTACAGATTGATGTTATAGATAAGCGGGGAAAAAGTTGGAGCTAGTTTTTTTGAGGTCTCGGGTATAGGCTTGAATTTCATGAGTTAATATCGTCGTTAACTTTTTTTTTTTTCTTAGTAAATGTCTTGTCTTTTATATAAGGTTTATCATCTCAACAGATCCTTATTATTATATATTTTTTTCTTACCTACCTGTTTCTAACCCTACGTTTGGTAGTGATTTGAATATTCAGCAAACTTAGGCAATATCAATTTTTGTATTTTACCAGGTAAATACGGTTCAAGAAGAATATAAAAATAGCTTTCCAAAGACACACCAGCTGAACAACTAAAATCTTCACCACCCTTTTCATCTCCATACCATTCTAATCCCTCGTCCTACCGTCATGAATGAAGACACATTTGCCAACGACAGCGAATCCAACGGAGTTATTTGATTTATTCCAAGCCGGGACTATTGAAAACTTCCATCAGAAGTCATTATTTAGCCGCTGTAATGAAGCTGTGGTAGGAATCTTGAGCAGTAGACAAGTGCAGGCATCAGTCCTGGATCTTTTTGTTATTTATTGCGAACTGTATTTGTGTATCGCATGTGGGAGATTATGCTAAGATCTTGTTCGGTTCAAACTATTTTCGGTTGCGTAATGTGCGTAATATGTTGTGGTGTTGTGTTCTCTCTCTCTGTAATCATTCGGTTGACTTAGTTATATTGTTGTAAGATCTGGCAAACAGAGTAGCAAATTCAATATTTACCGAGTACCATATGATTATTATTGGGAAGTACTGAAAATATAAAAGTACCAGAATTACACTTAATTTAAAAGCACACAAACTTTTTTGTCATTCATGTCAAGGTGAGTAACATTTTACATTTTCCTTGAAATAATTGCTAAGCTCAATTTTAATTCGCTTACTCATAAAGCGCAAAAACCAAACTATTAATTCGAGTTTTTCTGCACGTGCCTTTAATGAAACGTTTGAGCAAAGTTTCCAAGGAAATTCATTAATTATGTTCTCAGAAAGTTTAGAGAGGACTCCACTTGTAAGGTTAAATTAGTTGTTTAATTTCCGACAAAAACCGGTTGTTCTAAAGAAAATGGGTCGAAATCTTTATTAGATAAATTTTCAAAAAGAAACAGAGCACCTAAATTAAAACTTTCTGACTAAAATTTGTTTCTTTTTGCGGCAAAATCTTGGCAATTTTGTAGGGCTGCGATATTCTATCAGAAAGCAAAAACTCATCGTATCGCTAAACGATCGATCTTTGACATTTCCATGGTTCGTCGCCGTATCGCGTCGTGATGTCGTGGCGCTTCGAACAATCTTGCAATTTGTGAAATATTTGGAATAGTCCCGGCGGCGGCCACCAACGAATATGGCAGAGGATCACTGGATGTGCGGCCCGCGAGCATTACATACTTCGAATTGGTTTTTAACTAATTGTTAGCAGAATCGACTGACCACCGACTAGATCGATCGTGAACACACAAGGTGGACCTCACAATGAAATAATTAAGAGAATTCAAGCGAAAGGAAAAGTTTTATTCTTGTTGTGAACGATTAAAATTAAGATCACGTAAGATGCTTGTTCGTATTTGGCACAATTCGAACGGTTCTAAACAAAAGATATTGGAAACGGCAGTCTATTGTTTTGGTCTCTGCGCTACATGAACAGACTGTTCCGTTACTTCAATATTTTTTATAACAGTTACAAATATTTTATCACTAATATACCATAAAAATCTTAATTTATCATGATCATACAATAATTTAATAAAATAGGTAGGTAATGATAGCATTGAAACCACACAGACCTCTTAACCTATTTTTGCCAATCCTGTCGCATTTTTTGAGAAATTCTCACAATTAAGGGGGGACCTGACTCACAAGTGCTTCCAAGTGCAGGACCGTGTGTCCCACGCGGGTGGTCGCAACGTAGACGATTCAATAATGATGCCCCACTGACGTAATATGGCGGCTTTTGCCACGCAAAAACCGACTTGCCAGAATCATGGGCAATACAATAAAATGCACAAACAAACCTTCGTATCGCCGCAGTATCTTTAACTTCCTTGAATTTTATTACGTCATCCTATTCAAACAACCCTGAGAGACATAAACTATTGTTGTACTAGTCTAATAAAATTGCCGATACCTTCTGTTGCCCTAATAAAATTGGTTTCATAATATAAATGGTCGTTTGAAAAAATGGCCTGTGACTTCAGCCGACACTAAAAAATAATGTCACTAAGTTTTTCATATTTATGAATTTTTTATTTGGATGGAACCTTAAATAAATTGTGATAAGATGGGAACTGTGACCTTGAGCTATTGAAGGAAACTTGAATTTTAGTCAGTACGAGAGACCACGATAAAAAAAAAAGGAAAAAAGTGCATCAGCTTAACTAATTTTAAAGTTGGTTATTATGCTTTTTTTTACGTGGTAGAATCATCAAATCAGTCCTCCCACCCAGGGTAGAGCGGGAGGTACTGTCAGACTTGTACTGACTAAAATCCACGGTGTCTTTCAATAGCCCTTTACGGCCCGGGGTCACGGTACCTAATTCGTTAGTTGCTATAATTGCGTTATTTTCATGATTACTTCATAAAATAGGTATCTTTATAAAAAGTAGATTTGAAATACGAGTACTTACATAAAACATAATATTAAAAATTAATTACAAAATTGATTGTCCAACGCCTTAAAGTAAGAAATAATAATAAAAATAAATTCTTGGCAGCGACTAAATTATGTTAGCAGAGCATGGTTTCGATCCACGGACCACTGGGTTATGGGCCCAGCACGCTTCCACTGCGCCACTCTGCTTACGAGATAACGCGTTGAAATACTGTTTCACTTCAAGTATCTGATGTAATAGTAGGAAAATGATGAGAAAGCCTCTAGTAACTAATTCCAATATTAATGCCAAAAGAAACAAACAAAAATTGAAGTTAGCAGAGCATGGTTTCGATCCACGGACCTCTGGGTTATGGGCCCAGCACGCTTCCACTGCGCCACTCTGCTTACGAGATAACGCCTTGAAATACTGATCCAGTAGTAACATCTGATGTAATGTAAGAAAATGTTGAGAAAGCCTCTAGTAACTTATTCCAATATTAATGCCAAAAGAAACAAACAAAAATTGAAGTTAGCAGAGCATGGTTTCGATCCACGGACCTCTGGGTTATGGGCCCAGCACGCTTCCACTGCGCCACTCTGCTTACGAGATAACGCCTTGAAATACTGATCCAGTAAAAACAATTGATGTGATAGTAGGAAAATATTGAGAAAGCCTCTAGTAACTAATTCCAATATTAATGCCAAAAGAAACAAACAAAAATTGAAGTTAGCAGAGCATGGTTTCGATCCACGGACCTCTGGGTTATGGGCCCAGCACGCTTCCACTGCGCCACTCTGCTTACGAGATAACGCTTTGAAATACTGTTTCACTTCAAGTATCTGATGTAATAGTAGGAAAATGTTGAGAAAGTCTCTTAGTAACTAATTCGAATAGTAAATAACAAAGGAAACAAACAAAAAATAAAGTTAGCAGAGCATGGTTTCGATCCACGGACCTCTGGGTTATGGGCCTAGCACGCTTCCACTGCGCCACTCTGCTTACAAGATAATGCATTAAAATACTGATCCAGTAGAAATATCTGATCTAGTAGAAAATTTTAAGAAAGTCTCTTAGTAACTAATTCGAATAGTAAATAACAAAGGAAACAAACAAAAAATAAAGTTAGCAGAGCATGGTTTCGATCCACGGACCTCTGGGTTATGGGCCTAGAACGCTTCCACTGCGCCACTCTGCTTACAAGATAATGCATTAAAATACTGATCCAGTAGAAATATCTGATCTAGTAGAAAATTTTAAAAAAGTCTCTTAGTAACTAATTCGAATAGTAAATAACAAAGGAAACAAACAAAAAATAAAGTTAGCAGAGCATGGTTTCGATCCACGGACCTCTGGGTTATGGGCCCAGCACGTTTCCACTGCGCCACTCTGCTTATGAGATAACACGTTAAATATTGCTCCAGTATTAAATGACTAATATGGGTAGGAACATTTAAGGAACTGTTTAATATTCTTTGATTCTATAAAAATCTTCTAAGTATTATATTAAGCGTCAACATCAGTCACAGCGTAATTGATAAGATTATTATTCGTAATTTTATAAAATAAAAAAAGATTAGTGACACTATCACTATGCCTTTTTATTTGCTTGCACTTGAAACAATTCGAACTCAAACCCTTGAAAAGTCATTGGATAGATTTAATTCTATTTTGTAACATTTCGTTAACTCTTAAACGTACAGATCAAGTGAAAGAAACAATTAAAATATCTTCCAGCTTCGCATAGTATTTAAAACAATAAATAAGATAAGCTATCTGTTCTAGGCTCGCATATGGCAAAGTTCCAAAGTAACCGAGCTGAACCAAGATTCCGTAATTTGAAAGTTTTTCGTAATGAAACGCTGGCACATGCTAACTTGTAACCCAGAGGTATGTGAAACGCAATCACGTACTGCTAATATTGTATCTTGTATGTTGGCAAAAATAATATATTCCAAGTAAAAGGCAGTATCGGTTAGGAAAAAGGGACGTTATTGTTACTGTTATCTCTTGATTTGCGATTATTTTCCTTTGTTGTAATTTAGTTCACGTGTATCGAAACAAAGCTTTGTTTGTAAAAATATCGTACTCAGACTAAGATGACTCTGCTAACATTACTTTTTTCTTGGTTTCTTTTGCCAATAATATTGTAATTAGTTACTAAAGGCTTTCTCAACGTTTTCCTACTATTACATCAGATATTTGAAGTGAAACAGTATTTCAAAGCGTTGTCTCGTAAGCAGAGTGGCGCAGTGGAAGCGTGCTGGGCCCATAACCCAGAGGTCCGTGGATCGAAACCATGCTCTGCTAACTTTACTTTTTGTTTGTTTTCTTTGTTATTTACTATTGAAATTAGTTATTAAGAGACATTCTTAAAATTTTCTACTAATTCAGATATTTCTACTGGATCAGTATTTTAACGCATTATCTTGTAAGCAGAATGGCGCAGTGGAAGCATGCTGGGCTCATAACCCAGTGATCCGTGGATCGAAACTATGTTCTGACTCTAAAACCAACTTTTTGCCAACAGATTCAGAACAACATATCAGAAAAAAATACTTCGTTTGTTGAAACTTAGAACTTGACAGATGAAACAACAAGGTGAGTGGCATAATTCTGTTATTTTCCAATCACGGAATTTCAATGTTCGTATTTTAAAACTTTTGTTCGTTGATTTTTGTTATTTCAAAATTGATTTGAAGCCATTGGCAACCCAATTACGTTCAGCCGTACCCGTTGGACTGTAACTTTCTGTTATTATTTTGAACATCTGTCAATTTCACGGGACGACGCTTCGGGTCGAAGGAACTGTACCCACGTTGTCAGATTGTCTTTGTTCAACGCTAGTTAAGCGGAAGAAAATAATTATACCGACGAATCGAAGACGACAGGCATTGGATTGGATGAAAAATAATTATCATTTCTTCAATTTATTTGAATCTATTATTAGGTCTACAAGGGAAATAACTCGTGCCTTTGATTTCACTGGTTTGGTTTGAGATAATGGTACTGGTAATTGAAGAAAAGAAAGTCCAGGATCTTCATTTGGTTTCCGTAAAGTGTTTTTTTTTACTACATAACTGTATTTTTATTTTCCAGATTTTTGAAATAAGGAAGACAAATGCTTGTTTAAGATTTTTTTATGTGACTAACCCTCGAGTCAAAGAGTTTGAAAAAAATTATTTGTAATAAAACGAAACTTAATCCCAAGTTGTACTTACTCTAACTAAAGTGCTCCAAGTATGGTTAGTTTTTTAAAATAACTGTTAAAAAAACAAACATAATTATGTGGTATTTAGCATAAATAAATAAACTCAAACTGTTACTATAAATGAATGCATATTTTTAAGAACCTAATTATAGATATTGACAAGACAGAAAAGCTGTAACTTTGAACATCACTGTAATTTACTTTTTGCAAGACATGAAGTCAATTAACTAAGTCATTTTACTTTAAAATTATTAGTAATGACTCCTATATAATTATACGGTATTACTTTAGTGTTTAAACTGGCTGTTTCATTGCTATGCAACTTATACCGTATGGTTAGGTTACTTCCCATAATAAAATGAAGTAGTTATTCATATTTTAACTGTGCATAATTGCAAAGTGCAGTAGTATAATTGAAATTATTTTTTAAAACTCACGCTTCTTTACATATTTTTATTATTTAATGATTTAAAAAGATAAACTGGTGCTGATAACGGCACATGTTCAATAGTTAACAGCATTTCTCATGGTTATTGTTAACTTAGGTATTATTATAAGAGTATATTTATTATTTTTAAAATTAAGCTCTAAGCTCGTACTACTTAAATTTTTAACACTGCAAAGTTTAGTGAAGCTGCACTCAACTTGTTTTAATGAAAAAATTCAAAGTAATCATTATTGCATTAATGTATACTGTTTTTTTTTTAGTTTCTAAGCCGTTTTTACATCCAAATCATAAAACCGCCCTTGCCATATAATATAAATTAAAATTGTAAAAGATCTGTTTTATGGAATTGTATGTGTACAATATTGTGGAATCTATTACTTATATGTAATTATATAATCTTCCTATAAATATTGTTTACAACGATCAAGACTTTACGTACCTTTTTTTTTTTATCGTGGTAAAATCATCAAATGAGTCCTCCCACCCAGGGCAGGACGGGAGGGACTGTCAGACTTGTACTGACTAAAATCCACGGTGTCCTTCACTAGCCCTTTACGTACCGGGGCTACGGTAATGGGAAAGTCCCGCGACCCCGGCAGGCTATGGCCCTCTACAGGCCCCGTCATTATGCTGACACTCCTTGAGGCGCGCGTGGAACACAACGCGCCGTCGACCCGGGCATGGTCCATGGTCGGACAGCGAGTCGCCCATTACTCGCCGCCCGCATGCCCGCGCCTACGGTGGCCGGAGAGAGATCGTCTTGCGACGTCCGACGCCGTGGGCGTCCACCACTGCGGCTGGGGTGGAGGGAGGTCGCTGTCCTCCCCCTCACGCGGCTCGCCTCCTCCTTCGCGAGCATGACTGCTTCGCAGAAGGAGGCGACCGCTTCCCACTCCGTCTCGCCCCGCAGCATGGCCTCGACCAATGCCGGGCGCGAGAGGTCTCCGCCAATCGCCGTCGTGAGGACACGGCGGTGCTCTGCCCAAGCGGGGCAGTCCTGCACCGTATGCTCCACCGTGTCCTCCGGACGATCTTCGCAGTGGTGACACCCAGGCGTTTCCTCCCTCCTTATCAGACACAGGAACCGTCCGAAACATCCGTGTCCGGTGAGGACCTGCGTCATGCGGTAGGTAAGGACGCCGTGACGCCTATCCAGCCACTTCTCAAGGAGGGGTCTTACCGCCGCGATTGCGGCGTGCCCGAAGACTTTACGTACCTAACAGAATGCTCAAGATTACTTGATGCTCCTGGGAATTTCTCATGTAAGGAGAAATGCAAAACATTTGAACACGACCCGAAATGTTCAACTTTTTCGCTTGTAATTTAGGACCATAAGCGGCGTTTTTGTTTCGTACAACTAAATTGCTCTACATAAAATAATTACGACATTCTGTTTGTTCAATGCCTTCGTAAGGAGGTATGTTTTACGTGTGTAATTTTCTTGTTAACCTCTGGACATCGGGTCTTATTAAGTCATCAGAATTATACCACACAGTACCTCAAGTGCGTGTTTTGTTTTTAAGTAAAAGACTGACTCGGAGGCGTATTTATGAAAATTAAATTGTTTGCAGAAGTTTCGTGAGTGTGTGTTTATTGAAACATTGGACAGAGTTGAAATAATTACATTTATATTTACAAAAAGTAAAGAACATTTATTCTTGTAACTATATCAGATAAAATTCCGGTACAAATTTGTTTATTGAAATCAATCTACAGAGTGATGACATTATTTATCAATTATTTCATAATTTCATGAAACACTAGTAGACCATGGCATATATTACGACAGTGACAACGGCAATCATTTTATCGTTTCTAAATCAATATTATCCATTGCATACCGTAAAAAATCGTTTACAATTGACAAATTAATTTTCTATTAGTAACATTAGTAACGTCTACTGAACATTCTGGCGTTTTTAACTCGGTGTTACATTTCCATAAGATCATTTTTCAAGTTACACGAAGCCTGTAACAAGACCTAGTATTTCAATAAAACTACTCCCTTCTAATCCAGCGCAAGTTTCACAAAACATTTTCAATTCTACCCGCATTCATCTAAAAAGCGTAATTTTCGTTCACTATTGATCTGCCATTCGTCTATTGCCTTTGTTTTTTATACACCCCCATGCGCTTTTATTGCGGCCTTGCAATTTGCGATGCAGCTGCAATAGTGTGTACTGTAAATAAAATGGAACGGGCGTTTTCACATACCTAAAGTGTGAAATACAGAATCATTTGTTTACGTCACATTTACTTCTTTCTACAAGCGTATTTTTTCACACATTTTCCTGTTTTCTTCAAATGGATTGACATAATATAGCGATTATCTGAGTTACTTTGGCCATGAAGTATAGTCACATGTCCGTTTTAAATTGTAAACAAACCAGTGGGAATATTTAAGGTTAAATATGCTATGTTTACGGCCTGTGGTAGCGGGACTCACGAATTACCGTGACCCCGGAACATAAAGGGCTATTGAAGGACTAATCGTAGTAACGTATAAACGCAAACACTCTCCTTCTTATGGAGAAAGGAGTTGTGTCAGTTCATCAAACAAAATTTTGCTTGATTATTATTCAAACTCATTCACAGTTTTCTCATATATGTTTACGTTGGTTTTATAATTAGATTTAATTTATTTAACTTTTAAATTAATTGAATTTCGTATTTTAAAACAGTTCGAACTCTTATTTAATTTTGATTGCTTCGCTGTTTATCTATTTTTACTGTGGAATAATGATCACATTTTTTTATTAAAGCGTAAGAAAATCACATCAACCTTACGATGACTGATATATTTTAATAATTGAAATAATTATTAACCAGCGACCCGCCCGGCACCGCACCGGTACAATCTTTACTACATTCTGACGTGTTATATACATATAAACGTTCCTCTTGAATAACTCTATCCATTAAAAAAACCGCATCAATATCCGTTGCGTACATAGGGACAGACAGAAGCTGGAAGAGACTTTGTTTTATACTATGTAGTGATAATTATTTTTATAAATACTAATAATTAATTATATATATTACTTAAATTATTTATATATTAATATTTATAAATTTGATCGAACGGGTAGCGGGATCACTAGATCGAAACCCCAATTGAGGAATAAAAAGCAGAAGTGGTACTAATCTTTATTGCCACTCTAATTTGCGAAAACGGTTCACAATTTTACAAAAAAAAAAAATACACAAGTTGTGTCTGTATTTCTATTTCGAAGTTATTTATAGTTTTATCGAAGTTTGTTAGTTAACAGCAAATGGGTACATATTGATTGGCTTTAATTATGACATTCTTTAAGATGTCCAAATATGTCGGTGTCATAAGAACTTGCCTATGTATGGCGAAGTTGATGAACAGCGAATTCTAAAATAAAAAATATGAAGTTGATTTTTTTGATTTTGCGAAGACGGATAGGTTTATGACATCTTCATCCACAGCGGATAGAACTTGATGTGAACTTACTAGATAGTAAACTGAGATAGCAAATAATAACAGACGAGTAAGGATTGATGGCTGCTGGTAAATCCATACAAGGTATACAAACAATGTACTAGCCGATCCTTAAGATGGGTACCGCCTGGAGTATCTATATTAGTAAAATCTACAGAGAACCTGCAGGGAGAATCAAACATTGAAGAAAAATTCTCTGGAATATCGGTGTACAAACAAAAGATGTACTACTCTGAGGTATCACGGAATAAACTTAGTGATTTACCCGTGTAATCCGGGTAAATTCTGCCGATACGTGTGAAAGAAGAAAAGTGCATTATTTATGCATGCAAAAAATATGGTAGACGCAAAGAAAATAATACTCGTATATTATATCATATCATGCTGATTTTCAGCTTCATAAGCTCACACAAACATATCACCGAGGTGTGTAAAGTACTTTTTTTTTATCGTGGTAAAATCATCAAATGAGTCCTCCCACCCAGGGCTGGGCGGGAGGGACTGTCAGACTTGACTGACTAAAATCCACGGTAACCTTCAATAGCCCTTTACGTACCGGGGTCACGGTAATTCGTTAGTCCCGCGACCCCGGCAGGCTTTGGCCCTCTACAGGCTCCGTCATTGTGTGTAAAGATAACAAAATTAAGGAACTTAACTCAAAAACTTAAAACAAACAAAGAAAAACCACAAAGCAAGAATTTTACTAAATAAAATCCGAGTTGGTTTTTCAAAGTAAACGGATTAAAGTGTGGTAGCTGGACCCATAAATCTGTAGATTAAACCAACCTATCTAGAGATTGCAATCTTGCGGCCGCCCGTGCCCCCGCCATCGATAATTGTACGGATAACCGATATTCTTGAAAAACGTCTCAAAAAGGTCTAAGAGTTTAGATAGACCCTCCATTGTTGAAGTTATTCAACTTAAAGTTGGTAATGTTTATTGAAAAAAGTTGTCTGGATTCTGATGTGACAAGTTTTTGAACTTTGCTCTTGCAAAAGTACCGATACTAGAGTCGTTTTAAGAGTGGCTAAGTAGGTAACTTGTTAAGGTCCATTTAATTTAATTTGGTTTACCCTGGCTTTCTTTTACATTTTGTCAGACCGAGATACATAAGAATATATAGGATGTCAGGTTAGAGAATTTAATTTCAATCTCCATACCTACCTGAACAAGAAATGTGTTCATAACTTTAGAACCGTAAAAAATAGCACCGTATGTCTCAGAGGTAAAGAGACTGGAGGTTCCCACACCTCTTTTAGATTGTATACATACTTCCCATATATATATTTTTTGTTTTGTAAGAATTTCAAAATACACCGCGGATCTTTGAAATTTGATCACACCTTTCTGGTATTTGGGCGCGTTGACATAATTACCCATGTTGAATATTAAATTACTGTCATTGCTCATGTAAGATGAACTCGATATAGCTAATCAAGTGTCAAATTGACAGGTTTTTGACATTCCGAAGTCAATCATCCTAAATAGCTTTTGACAACTTTAGTGGACCGTACCTCAGTGACATGCGAAGTTAAATTCTACGGTGACATGAGATTAAATTCATCCCTGTGCATATGTTTAATATTCTAATGAAATAAGAGGAAGGAAAAGTAAATAAAATAAAAGTTTGTCGACTATAAAATGGTCTCCTTAAACAATCCGAGTGCGTTCGTAAATTCGATTGCCATATTGAAATAAATTGCTTGTAATCTTATACCCAAACAGCCAGAAAACAACTGAATGAGCAATATCAGGTTACCCAAGAGGAAAGAATGGTCTCACTTTTTGTCCTTTTGTATATTTTGTCATACGATTTACCTAAGGAAATACGAACAAAGTGAATCGATAACATAACTAACACAGGCCTAATATGTTGGTTATTTATTCCCATAAATTATATTACGTTTCTCCAAAATAATCAAAAGAACTAAATTTTATGAAAGCATTTAAAAGCTTTACGATGGAAAAAAGTTTACGATTGTAATTTTCATATGGAAGTCGATTACCACCATTAGTTTCACTAATTACACGATTTTACAGCCACAATTTAGTTTTATGACTATTGGAACATTTTCTATTGGAGGGCTGCAGTACACGGCACCGATGAACCATCAAGAAATTATCACGATATCCTATAATTTTACGTTATAAAACGGTATTAGCGCAGAATTTTGGTAATTTTTCAAGGAAAAGTTAGGGATAAAGCAAATAAAATACGAATTCACTCGCATTTACTCGTAAAACGATCCTGTGGAAGAATATTCAGCGAGTTTATACGAAGTTTAATAGAAATAAAATATTTGGAAACCTCAAAGCTCCAGGATTTAGTACTGAAACATAAAAATGTACGCAAAATACGGCAAATAAAATACTTATTACCGAGTATTACCGACTGACTCCCGGTGAATATTTAAAAAAAAAACCAGCAAACTTTGAATAAGGTAAACCGTGGGCGTTCCGACAATGAGCACGTCACTGACTGGCCTTTGAGCTGTCAGACTCTTGAAGAAACCGGGGCAATTACATTGAAAACTCCCGCAATGCTATCTTTAAGAAAAATAATACTAGCTTTGAGTCAACTGACGTAAGGGGCTTATTAGCACGCCCGCTGTGACGGCCAGTAGGCTCCGCTTTGTCTTAGACTACGCTACTTTATATAAATGACTTGTTTTCATGCTCAAAAATAATAAAATATCCAAGTAATAGTCGACATTTGTAACTGACAAGACTAATGTTATTTGCTATGAAAACAAAACAACTTCTGCTCAGCAATTTCTTAGATCAAAGCAGGCACCTAATGAAGGGGAAATTCTATATTAAATTACTGACGTGAGCTTCTGTTTTATGGAGTATGATGAGCGATTATCAGAATCGTCTAATGAAACTTTGATTGAACACGAAATAGCGAACGCGAGTAAATTAACACAGAATACCAGCAAGTGTTAATCATATGATGAATCAGAGAAGCCGTCGAAGCACCAGAGCTTGGCGCTCGTGATTGGTCAGTGCGGAGGAGGAGGTATGACCAAAGCCGCAGTAAACCCATTAAGATATCAAATTACCTAGTACGCCCAAACCTCGGATCGTGTGACTAATCGGTATTAAAGGTGCTGTTATGTCTTAATTAAATTATTCCCATAATTTCGTGGTAATTCTGTTGCGGTCGAAGAATTTTACTACGTTACAAATTTTGTACAATGGAGCAGTTTCTGAGGCGAATGGGAGATCGACTGCGTTAATTAAGGGAGTAACACACGGAGTTACGTTTTAATGGAACATTTGGGATTACGTTTGCTGCTTTCGCAGGAAAAAAAAAATGGACGCTGTTAATAAAATAATGCCTGCAGAAATCACGAGCGGTTTTAAAACGGTTTGAATATACTTTTGAACGTTGTGCGAAATGGAATTATGCGGCGACGGTAGCGGTTAATATTTTAGTGGTAACAGGCTTTTTCTATTACTCATAAAGGAGATAGTTTTGCTAGCTCAACCACGTGAATAGCCGGGGGAAATAAGGATTCCTTCGACCGTTAAATTTACGACTTGTCCCAAGGAAAGCCTTGTCTCCTTCCCGGGATCTCTTTTTATAATTTATTTGGTTTGTTACGACCGCACTTCCCCAGTTACTCTCATGAAAATGTATGTCCCGGTGGATGCACATTGAAATTTGTCATTCATGAAAAATCTTTTTAAATTATTTAGTTGGAAATTCTCGTTTCGCGGGATCTGAATAGCTTTTTGATTGCGTTTTTAAAGTTATGTAGTAACTTCAAAAAGTGCAGAGCACTGTAATAAAGGTCTCCATAATACCTATCATGTGGTCACGTCCAATCTTTTCGGATGGGGACTCTGCTCACAGGGTGTAAAATTTATGGAAATTGCATTTCCGCATTATGTCCGATATGAGGGTGAAATATAAGTTAACGGCAGGATTTTTTTTAAGGAAAACCTATGATACTATACCTAAAGCTTTTTTATATCTTTACCTAAAATGTTATCTTTGAAAATAAGTTTTAAATTAAAAAGCTTTTAAATTTTTAATTTAAAACTGTAAAAAAGAATTTAAAGTTTAAATGCGATTGCACTCATGTAACAACTTAAGCGATTTTGTCGAGACTTGCTTTACGCATAAAACAAAATAACCGATTCTCATTAAGGACGCAAATAAAAAATTAACCCTTACTCTGCTGGTGCAATCTCTTTAAAGTTATAACAGGATCATAAACACAAAGATCCTTGGGGTTAAGACTGTCGTAATAAAAGGGAAACTTCATTAAACTTGGCCAAAGATACCGGCCAAGTAATTCCGGACTTGCTACAAGCTACCGACGGACATGCAACGTCGACTTATAATATAATTGTAAAAATCTTAAAGCATACTATGTATGAGCAATTTTACAATAGCTTATCTAAACGTTATGTTTCGCTTTAATATACTAAGATATTAATTATTGCGTAACACAGAACAAAAAGATCTTTCATGTATGAATATCTTAAAATTCTGTTTAAATATTAATATGATTCATGATATGATAAGAAAATTTTATTCAGAGCAAGAGTTGTTGCTGTTCGAAAATCTAGAGAATATTTAAACGAATTTTTCTTGGAATTTAAACACCCAAGGTTCTGTAATACATAAATAAATGTTGCGAATTGATGTCTACCTGATTATTCATAATTCGAATAAAACGTAGAACAGCTACATAACAGCTACGTAAGAGATTATTAAATGAATGTTAGTGGTGTTCTAAGTTTCTATTATTTACTATTTATTTTTTATTGCATATTAGAGGTCACTTTGCCTGGATGTTTAGGGCAAAGCTCAGACGACATAATAGATAGGTTCTTTTTAGGTTAATAAGTTCAAGAAAACTAGAAAATATTTTAGCTATTGTTTGGAACTTGCAACGTAATGCAAGCGATAGCGCAGACGTAACAATTATCAACATTTTCATTAAAAACTATTCGTAGAAACAAAAATTATATTATTGATATCAGTTTCCTCCGACCATCTCATGCTACAACAGGCAGCCAACGAAGTTCTAATCAAAGTAACGACGTGAGCTCATCCTCCTTTGAGACCAAAAACTCTTTTATATCTTCAAAGAATAGAACGATGGAGCAACTCGCTAACTTTTTAAAACTTTTTTTTCTAGGGTTAATTTTTGTGCGGATGAGGGACGGACATTTTTGGCACTTTGCAGTGAGATAATGTTAAAAAGGAAGGTTTGTTTTCTTGTTTTAATCTTGAATGTTTGATGGGCGGTTTTTTTTGTTGTTCAATTTATATTCACGTTCTACTATTCGTTGTTTTTTGTTCCTAAATATTTGTCCTGGTGATATAGAAATAGTACAATGCGAATAGCTGATGCTGACGATAGGCTGATTTTAAACATGGGGAAATGAAAATGCTCTGTAAGTGTGCATTACTCGTTTTTTATGTGTTGGTAAAACACCGAATGAGTCCTCACGCCCTGGGTGAAGCGGAAGCGACTGTCCGAATCTTAAAAATCCACCTAGTTCTTTCAGTAGCCCTTTGCGTTCTAGGGTCACGGTTATTTTCTTGTTCTGTCCCGTTACCTCTGCCTTACCCTTCGGGACTTATATCCATAGTATAATTGGGGTTGACAAAAGTCAAGCCGCATAAATTCATTCTCCGGGACACGTCGAGCTTCATTGTCTAGGCGCTTTTCTGGTGGTTGCCACTGTTGATTCTGGCTTTCAGGAGTTGCAGTGGTTTGGGAATAGTGCGGTGTGTTTGTCCCAAAAAAAAGTCAAGCCGCATACTTGAACCAAACAGAAAATAATATCCACCCAACTTCGCTTACACACGAATCAACTGTAACAAGTTCCATTTCAGAAGCGATGACAAATTATTTAAAGCCGGAGCTGAAGTACAGTTTAGAGAGCAGCATTTTGTTATTTTTCAAACGCCAAGAATAAATACACCCTAGTAAAAGATACTTTCAAGATTGAATCTCGGAAATTGTAAAGACCTTTTGACATTGTCATGAATATGAAAACTACAAAACTCATTTCATTTTAAAAATAATGTCATAAAAATAGTTAAATAAGAAGAGATGGCCCTGTTCTTCCTTTGGTGTAACAGCTCCATCTTCACAACTATACATTTTTGTATAGAGTAGGCTACGAATACAGAGACTTACATTTTTCTAATTCCTGAATATTTTTATTGTTTATAGCGTTTCTGGCTGAATGTAACTGGCAAATCTGTATGTTTTTTAAGAAGGTGTGAGAGTGACAATATGAAATGAAAACCAATGTAGTTTTATAGAATTATACTTCCATTTGATAGTTTTCATTTTAGTTGTAAAACTATTGGAAATGTTAAACTTAGAAAACAATTAAAGTTGAATAAAAGGCAAGAGAGGGCAGGCAAACTTCAAGCTGAAAAATATTAAATCCCAAAAAAATAATTTGCATATTCTGTTTATTTATTTTGGCATCATAATAACGTCAACAAACAGTGGAAAACCGTCCATTAACTGATCAGTAACCTACAAAAAACATAATAAAGAAAGCACTCAGTAAATAGGTAAACTTGAATGCACAAGACATTAACTTGCTATCAAATGCCAAAGCTTTTTACCCCAACAATAGCACAAGAAAATGCTTCCAATAAGGGAAGGGATCCAAAGCGATAATTGTCGCAGTAATCTCTGTTGTTTTAAGAGCTGTAGTTGCATAGCAGACAGAACGAGTGAAATAAAAATGCTGAGACTGAAGAAATAAACGAAAGTATGCATTATTATGATGACGATCCCGAACAAGAATGCATGGAGATTCCTTAGATGTACAAAAATTTAAGTTTAAAAATACACCGTCTAATATTCTCGTTATCTCTTAATATAAGACGGAGAATCTTAATTGGGATTGTATAAATATCTGACATTGTGCAGTTAAAGGGACCGCATTGAAATTATACAGTGGTAGACATTTCTGAATATGGTTAAAAGTAAATTGATCGTAAAAATGCTTCTTTGTGTGGTAGCGCCATCATTAACGACACTTTGTTTGATTTATTTCATTACCATATCTTTTAAATAAATGTTAGAAAGAAAATATCAGTTTACTTTGAACTTCTGTAGTTATTAATGTTTCTTACAATTTTATTATAGCTAAAACAGGGCTTTAAATATATTTTGACAGCAGCCTCTATAAATTATTTATTTAAATACTTTAATATAATATTATTCTAGATTGATAGGCTAGGACCTCAATTTGTCAAAATTAATAAGAAATTTAAGAGACCTAGTTCCTTTAACGCTAATCTTCTTATCACTTAATATTTAAACGTCGACTCAGCTCCATGTAGTCTTAGTACCTGTAAAATCAATGAAGGAGCAGAGAATTGCGGTCCCCAGCCTCCCCGCTTGCAGGTTTTATGCATACTGGATGATACGACGGAAAAACATACACAACAGTAGTTATTTTTTATATTTGTTACAGTAAGCGTGAAAATTTACGATCGGCTTTAGGGAACTCATATTGGTTTTCCGGAAATATACGAATGAAAATTATTGACGATTGCTTTTTATGTTCTTCTGTTGCGAACCCCAAAAAGTACGTAAGAGTTGCTTTTAATTTGGATGAAAGTTCTCAAGGGATTTGTAGTGGATGAACATTTTTGATAGAAAACATACGAATTCTTGATAACGGGCACAGGTCACACGTATGACAGTAATGCGGGATTTCGTATACAAACTAAACTCTTTATCTTTGAACAACAGTTTTATTTTCGTTTTGTATACTTTACGTTTCACAGAAACAGTTTTCATAAGATCTAGCAGAGAATGTATACCTAAAAAATCACACACATTATTTTAACGAGTTCTCTCGTTCTGAAGTATGAAGTTCTCGGTATGAAGTAACATTTCTTGACTCCAAAGTAATATTTCAGGGGTTTTTACACAGAGATCAGAATGAACGACAAACAAACATTCGAAAAGCTTTACCAAGACTGATATAAACAAACAGAAGGTATCAAATGAACCTGCAACGTGTCAATTCAAGCGAGAACCACAAACAGAACATGACGTTTGTGGTCACAAGTCGGAATATAAAGTAAAAGTTCACTGGTGTAAAATTGCAAGTAGTAACGAGTCACTATTCTATAACACAAACTTGTTCAGTTCACCTCCAGAATAAGAAGCAAGCAGATAAAATTTTATTTAACCCTCAAATGGAATTTTCATTCCCAGTAATGTTCCCGAATTCTAACAGAACTACGGCATTCTAATTTGCAACAAAGTAACCCAAGATGTCTAAGCTTGAGAATTTACAAGGGGTATTTTAATCCGGGTGGCTTTTTCGGGCACAAATCGTGGGTACTATGTGAAGGAATGGTGGTACAAACACCTATGTACCCACATATTACATAGATTGTTATGTACTGTGGCGTACTGTCGCGCTAATGCCACAAGTTGTTCCTAAGCCCTCACTGTTAGTTACTCCGACCATCTTACAAGTTCTAATTAGCCCCCTTGTTTCTCGAAACAGCTACCTACAACGGTGTTTGGTTATTTTAGTTACATTTGCTTGGCTTGCTTCTACTGGTATGAAGTAATGTTTGTTACTGCTGTTTCTTGGTCCTAAAGATTTTATCATAAGTTTTATTTTAACCATCAGACATGGTTATTTTAGACTTTCAAAAGTGCCGCTGTCGCGTGGTGATATTATGAACTCTCAGTCTTTCATCTGAGGACTAGAAAATACATTCAATTCGACCAAGAATAAAATTATGTAAGCTATTGTTCACTCGGACAAGTTTATCGTTTCTCATAAACCATAATTATGATTAAAAGACTTTAATGCTTTGTTTCATATTCTGTAAAAGTTACCTAGTTGCTTCAACAAAACAACTTTTTTATGGGCCTCGCCTGAAATAAAAGATTTTATTTTTATTTTATTTAACGAATTGCTATTGTTCGTCGGCTTTGCTTGAAGCAATTAGTCGTGTACTCATTAGCACAACCAGCTCTTTCATTCATGGAATAAACGAAAAGCTCGCCATTCTTCGTGACTTCCATCTTAGCTTAAGGAAACCAGGTTTCCGTGACGTCTTGTTATTTAGAGTTTTATTTTTTAATCGTGGTAACGTCATAAAATTAGTACTCCCACCAGGGAGGAAGGGAGGAACGTCAGACTCGTACTGACTAAAATATACGGTGTCTTTCACACACGAAAGTCACAGTGTGAGAGTCACAGTTACCTAATAAGGCAGTCACGCGACCCCGGCAAGATTTGGCCCTCTAAAAGCCGCATCAGGTTATTTAAAGCTAAAGGACTATGTAGTCTTTTTATAACTAAAGTATGTATTTACTACGTGGGTGTTCAGATATCAGTTATGTAAGTCACTTCTAAGCTTATTACAGGAGCTTTTCACGACGCCCACGTTACACTGAAGTCTTTCTATATATAGCAAAGACGATATCCTAATCTGCCAAAGAAGTAAACACGAGTTTTGTATTTATAGTAGATACTCTTTGCAACGTCCGTAGTTTACAATCGCGTTTATTTCTTGTGAGTCACAGTTTGACAAGATGATATTTTTGTTTGCTACAAAAAACGAATCACTTTCTTCACTCTTGGTTCAATAATCTGTAAAACCCTACAGGTTTTTGGTGACTACTCAGAGGTCATATTGATTAAAGGACTCAAGACACAAAGAGCTGGTTAGAATATACCTTTATGTCCCAAATCCCGCTGGCCATATATCGCCATCAAAGTTGTTATAATATAACTCTTTTCAATGCAATAGATTTGCTTGAAAATGCTTTCATTAAAGCAGCAGGATAGGACACATCTTGTCCACCAAAATCTACCATCCTTGTATCAATATACACCTCCACCGAATTAGACACACATCATTTGGTGATGATCAGATCCTTCTAGTGGACCACGCAATAGGACACACGATACGGCCTAGCTGGAAGATGCGTTAGGCTGCGGTTCCACTGAAGCGGAGCAGAGACGAGCTGTGCCGCGATTCACTAGCCACATGTCTTGAATTCCACATCTCTTCTCCACCCCACAATGTGATTGGTGAATCGCGGCACAGCTAACGAACGAACCGCAGCCATACGGCCCGTTCTATGACCTTGCCGCTGTGAGCGGTGACTTAGCGCGGGGCAGCGAGCGGTAAGATGTGATGAATAGAAAAGTTTGAAAGACGCCACGAGGCTCCAGTGGCGAATTCGCGTACTTGCATGTTATTAATGTCTTATTCGCGCCACCCGACGCATCACTCGCCGCTTTTTTTTACGTGGTAGAATCATCAAATAAGTCCTCCCACCCAGGGCAGGGCGGGAGGGACTGTCAGACTTGTACTGACTAAAATCCACGGTGTCCTTCAATAGCCCTTTACGTACCGGGGTAACGGTAATCCCTTGGTCCCGCGACCCCGGCAGGCTTTGGCCCTCTACAGGCCCCGTCACTATGCTGACACTCTTTGAGGCGCGCGTGGAACACAAAGCGCTGTCGACCCGGGCATGGTCCATGGTCGGACAGTGAGTTGCCCATTACTCGCTGCCCGCGTGCCCGCGAAATCGGGAAATCGCGAGACCAAAGTCGTGAACGTGCTGTTATTGCCTACAGTAGGAATTTGATTACCATCACCAATAATCTCTATGACTGACATTCAAATTTACCTACTAAATCTTAATTCGACGACCAATTACTGCATAATCGTATGTCGTAGATTATGATAATCTAACTAAATCATACATTATTGCCTTAGCAATATCAAAGTCGCACAATATAGTTTCAGACCTTGGTATCGCTCGCAGATCTGTTTACGTCGTAATTTATAGGCTCCTTTCACTGACGCTTTCCTCTTGTAAAGGGGATAATAGGCATACATGTAGCGATAGCAAACACTCATGTGTACTGTATTTATTACCAGATATAAAATATATTTTGTTCAATAAAAAGGTTCCACGTTTACTCAATTGATATAAGGAAATTGCCGATACATATAACGTCTTGCGCAGCTGTTGGCGCAGTGGGTGAGAGCTCGACTGCTGCGCAGCGTGTTGCAGGTTCCATCCCCACGGAACAAATATTTTTATAACCTGCAAGTAGTTGTTCCGGGTCTGGGTGTTTGTGTATTTATGATTTTATATGTTGACACAAGAGAAATTCAGAGTGTTAGGCAACGTTTTTTCTTTAAAAAATGGAGATCTCGAAAAGTTAGGCACTGGTGTGACTATGACTTAATAGTACACTAACATTTCTTTTTTTTTAAATCTAGACTCCGTGGTTCATATTAAGAAATTACCTGTGAAAAAACAATATAATTTCACGCGATTTGGTAAACAAACCCAGGACCTAGTACTCAAAGAGTTGTCAGCAATCTGACAGAGCCCCCCCATGGACTATCTGGATTGTATTATCAGGAAACCGTGATCTTGGAATCTAAAGGGCTATTGAAGGAATACCGTGGATTTTTGTCTACACGAGTTTGACAGTCCCTTCTGTCCCACCCTGGGCGGAAGGTCCCATTTGATGGGTTTATTCCTCGACAACTTTGGTGGCCTTTGTTCACCTCGAAAAAATATCACCTTGGTGATAACACCCAGGATATTATGAAGTAAATAAAAAGAACATAGACCTCAGCAGTTGTACTCGTAGACTGACTAGACTAAAGAGGCAGTCCATTAAACATATTTTTCTATAAAAAGCTTTAATATCAGCTTCCATATATACTCGGTTGATATAAGGAAGTAGCATATCCAATTTATTACAATCAATGGTAATAAGAACAACATCGTTGATCATCATCTTAAATGTTAACCTAGCTCTATTGGCAGCGAGTATAATATTAGTTCCCGAATAACTAAGCCGGCCAAGATTATCAATATTAACAAGTTTAGCCTGCAAATTGACCCCAATTTGTCCAATAAAATCGATCCTCCAATGAATTGTTCTTCGGCAAACAATCAAGCAAACTTTGACCTCCCAAAAGCGAACACTTGTTTTTACGAGGTCGTAGTAAAGCTTTCAACGTGGTTGACAATGCGTCGGCTGTCATGGCGAGCTATAAACTGCCGACGTGGTGGACGGATCGCATTTGTCAACAATATAAACTTGAGACCTTGCTGGGGAAAGGGATCTAGCATCGCAGATAAGGGTTCATTCATATTTTCTAGTATTGGCTCGTGAGATTTACTTTTTATCTTGGTACAGATTTTTACGGAGAATTAGACTACGCTGAAAGACTAATCTAAAATTGAAAACATTAAGTAAAAATTATATTGTTTTAATAACACCAATTAACCTTTTCTGGGGTAGATCGATATCAAAGATTACCATTACCGAACTTACTTCTACCACTAGTCTTAATTCAAAATAATATCACATTTCCAAAAAAACCATCGTGCATTAACCAATGTTGGAAAGTTAGTTGAAGACTTGTAAAGAACAGAATTTCTCGTTTCTCATAAACTTTATACTAAAACACAATTACAATTCCTCTGTCTTAGAACCGACCTAAGTCTCAGATTAACCATCTAGTTACAGTGAAATAACAGTAAAGCCTGTACATAACTGTAGCTCTTCAGTAAGTACGAAACTAATAACTTAGGTCCGACAGAAACATTCGTCCTGGCTCGGCCGTATCGAAATTGTGCGCAGTTACCTCAGGACGGCCTCGTCTAGACAAAGTCTGCCAAGAGGCTGGGAGATTAAAGACTGCGAGATGAATAGAACGAGCCTAGATTCTGGAGAAAGAAAACGAAAAATACCTTTACGTAAAAGCTTGTGAGCTGTCACGAACACTGTATTCTTATTTAATCTTTTTGCTCAAGGGGTTCTGTGCACAGATTCCCTCTCCAAATGTATTGTCTCTTCTGCCATCTACATTCGACGGTAAAATATTGCCCAGTATTTTCCAAATTGTTATTTATGGTCAGCTTAAGCAAGCATAAATTATCTAAGTTGGCCTTAAGGTTTTATAACTCAATACTTTTTTGACGAAATTTGTTTCAGCTGTCCTTCATAAAACCTTATATGACCAAATAAACTATTATAAAATTAAGAATTAATAAACATCAACATTAAAAAAGTTGTATTAATAGCTGATGCGGCAGCCATTAATATTATTAATATGGCTTCACGATGCGAGGACCATAAAGTTGAACAAATGAGAGAGGCGGGATACTTTTTACCGTGTGGGTTCCCATAAAAACGCAAGCCCTGAATTAGCTCGATTCTTTGTCACCCCTTTTGAGCAACCCTAAAATTTTTACTACCACCGTCTTTGTCTAACAATAACCACTACATTCCCATCCGTTAAACTGCATCAAGGAAAAACAACGTGAAACCGCCCGAGATGAAACGAGATAGAATAATGTATATGCACTAGTACAGAGAACAGAGAGAGCGGCACACGTAGTAGTACGAACGTAGCCATGGATGGGTGCTTTGTGCCGGGAGGGACGGAGACTAGGGAAAGCTAGCGTGTGAGCGAGACAGACGTAAAAATTAACCAACAGAGGGGAGAGGAACCGAGCTTCTTCAAGCGGGGTGGTTAGTCCGCATTCGACCGCGTCGGCGGCAACGTCGCCTCTCGAGGAGTATTCCGCCGGTAACGATTCGAACTGTGAAAAATATTTTACAAGTGCGATTTCATATTGTTAACGTTTTGTGTTTATTTTAAGTTTTTTAACTGATATGAGTCGGCCTCTACTGAATTTTGGATTTCGGTTTCAACATTGCAGCAACAAACTTTCGTAATACTGTTAAGTACGATGTTTTTGTGACAAAAAACTTGAAAGATTAGAACTGTAAACACTGAAGAAAAATCAAGAAAAAGTTATGAGCGATTTTCCGTCGCTTAGCTTAATGTGCCGGTTATGATAAGCTCGGAGCTTTGACCAAACTTGGATTTGTCAAAAGAGGAATACCAAAGAAAATGTGTGCCAAAATGTTATTTTATTGTTTCTCCTTGTTTACCCTTATAATGTCTTGGATTGGAGTGTCGGCTGAAGAGGAAGTGTCATCTCCGTTGCGGGTAGCACAATGCAGAGCAACATGTTTACAAAAGGTAAGGAAACGATAAATTTCGGATTCAACGTACCTACATCGGTTTCGTCTGGTGTTTAACCCAGTTTGCTTATGAATAGCTCAAATACAATGCATCTCAGATCTGAATGCAACTTTCTAACAAAATTGGAGTAGTTGTCAGAAAATTGTGAGCTCTTGAATCAACTTTCATGTCGAGGCCCTTCGGGCATCCTTTGATCCTTTGACCGAGCACCGTTTTCCGTCGTATATTACTACCATATCTACTCGTGCGTTAGAAATTTCAGATTCTTTATCATAAAAAATATCATAACCTATATGTGGTTTTGCCCGCTACTGTATATTAGGTACGCAGTATACTAGAGAATAATGAATAGTGTGCCAATTTACAATATGAGAGAATTGAAATCATTGAAATAGCTATAAACACTGAGCAATGTGTTTGAAAGCAAGAAAGATTTTGCTGATACAGCTGTCAAAGGTTTTACAAATAGAACTGAAAGAAAAGCAAGAGACGCAATTACAGAGCTCCCTCATTGTTCAACAACTGTTGAAAGAAAACAAGACAACAAGGCCGTGATCCAGTTTGATTGTGTATTGACTTTTCGAAATTACTTATCGATGAACCAGATCTTGAATGAACTTGTAATCAAAATCGAATCTTGTACGAAATAAGAATATATAATAGAATGGAAATGCCTTTTTGTTCGTTTGTCCTTCGATCAAGCGACTTCATTCGACTACCTGTTAGGCATTTGAGGACACGTTTAAACGTTGTCAAATTTCACAGTTTCCATCGTGCATATACTACGATGCTTAGATCTTTAAACTAGTAACAGTTATAGGATCGCTAATAAAATCAACATGGTTATTGATATTGGCAGACAATCTCCCAATCCAAAGCACTAATGACATAAGGTGTGGTTGATTAAATGTCAATCACATTGCATTGACAAGCAGAAAACAGAGCCAAATTCATCCTTATCGTCGTCTTAGTAAGAGTTGTAACATTTTGTAGATTTCCTGCATTGACTGGCGTAACTCTCCAAGAGGAACAGAAAATGATTTCTATTCCAAAAACTCAACGTTGAAAATAGATTTCATTCAGATTCCTGGCTGGCAATAATTTGGTTATCATAACCACTTTGAAGTGTTGATATTTGACATGTGTACCTCAATATTTATTTTGGAGTAGGACATCAAACGGTTGGTTTCCGATGTAAAATTGTGATTATTATGTTCTGTACTATATGTATATCATTATTTTCTAAGGCTCGTTTGCTTCTGACTGTACCCAACCCAGAAGAAAATGGTGACCACGAGTATTGTTTTAATTATTAATTTATTATTATATTATTATTATCTTTCTTGTTTTGTGTGTTATTTTACCCTATTGATTTAGCTCCAATCGAATAATACGTATAGTATACATACATCTTCATAAACAATATCATCAATATAGATTAAGTTACACTTTGATAAACCAGCACCCGACCAACGTAGGCCTATATACGGAATCCAGCAATAAATTGTTCAGACGAAAAATTATGTCAAAATAAACCAAATGAAATGTGCATTTTCACTACCACTAGGAGACGCCCAAATATTAACTAAATTGAATTGCGCTTGCAATGTTAGGCGTTACTTCAGGTGGTGCTTAATGTAAATGAGCATCAATGTCATAATCGTACAGAGTATTGAACTTTCAGGAGAAAAGAAAAAAGAAAAAAATGAGCATTAGTCACCAGTCTGTAAAGCATGGCAAAATTGTGAAGGATTTAAGACTGATACAAATAGTTTACAATGAAAAACCTTTTAAAATAATTCTGATTTCATAATTTCATTATCGTTTGATCCTAAAATCAGCGACTGCGTAAAAAAATTACGTATGGTATAGCAAGCCGAACTCATTTTTATGAATAAAAATTACAGCAAATTAAATCACGCATTCTTATCAATCAACATTAAAATCAAATTGTTCTCTTCGATGCTATCAACATTCGAAAACCATACCAATAATATATCGATCAGTATTTACAGATAGGATTTATCTAAACTGGTCGCATTATTTATTCGAATCATTCAGAACAGGTTGCCTGCTGGTTATCGGTGCGCGGTCCATGCCTCCATAAACGTAATTTGTATCGGCTATCCCCCTTTAAATTGGAATAAACTTATTTGTTTCAGCTCTCCACTAAGAGATTACACCATAAATTATTACGTTTGTTAATCAATTTCTCTGGTTCAGTAAACTTTAATTATTTTGGTATATTTAGTGTATTGTCTTATTAAAAACTATTTATGAGCTACGTTATTATATATATGATTGATCATCAGTTTAGTGTGAAAACAGGAGATTTTTTTCTTTAAATCCGAATTATAATTTCCATTAACTGCAATTAAGTCAACAGATTTTGCGAAAACATATTATTCACTACATTTGTATAACATATATATTGATCATTTTACACGCAGTTTCATAAAAAAAGTATTTCCAAATTAATGGACTATCTAGTCCGTTGAAAACTAATTTACAAATTAATAGACCATTCAGTCCATTAAAATCAGATTTTACAAAAATTGCGCGTTATATTTAGAAAAGAATAAAACGAAGATAGAATTGTTCTCCAGCCCATATTAAGGAATGTTTAGATAGTGAAGCCATAAAAATCTGTTTGAAGAATAACTTAGGGACTACCAATAAACAGCTTCGGAGTCCATTAACTTTATCAAACGAGGACCACGTTTCAAATCAGATTTCAATGGAATCATAAATTAGTAGTGTCAGCAACGGTAACTATTAAAAGTACCAACGAATACCTACGTGAATCAAATTACTTGGGTCGAAAATACCGTCTTAATCGAACCTTTTGTTAGAGAAAATTGATCACATACTTGGTATCACGAAAGCTTTTTAGAACGTAATGCAGTATATAATATTCATTCATATAAGGCTGAATATTAAAGAAGCTATCTTTAATTATGTAAACCACCATTTAACATGCTCTAAAGTACCTATTGGAAGTTTGTATAATAATTAAAGTTTATTTTGTTGTAATGTTTCATAACTTGATTTCTTCTCATCTCATAAAATAAATATTGTCTAAGCACGCAAGATTTTTTGTCTGAGAAATTCCTTACTAATCGTTTTGCTAAATATAGCATTTTCGTTAAGCGAAGCAGCGTAATCCTTTATCCCAAATTCGTCATGAGACACGCACACGAAACTTTAATCTATTCAGTATTGTTGTATTATTTGTTGAATTTTAGCGAAATTATATTTATGATTTCAGGTAAGATTGCTACAAAAAATATTTGGACTCATATCATGCACATCATCTACATTTCGAATATCGAAATCTGCTGCTAATCCGGGACGTATTTACTACGATCACGCTTTCATTTTTTGCAGAGCCAATGCTTTGCTTTTAGTAGGCGTTTTTTATCAAATTCTACCTGCGACAAGGGCACAATGATCACCATTTTTTCTTTTTGTTTGTAAAGGGATGTGCGTGTCGTTGCCGGAGGCGGAAGGATAGGTAGTTTCTTTTTAACATTATTAGGGTACGTGAGGAAATACGCAAATTACTTAACTACAGGCTTAGAAATTGGCCGCCTACCTGCCTTTGTACTAAATTGTAGGCAGGAGTGATCTTATAAAATTAGTTTTTTTGCTCTGCGGGTTGATGTGTAAAACGGTTTGCGTTATAAGCTATCCACAAAAAAATATATAATCGATTCCATATTGGGATAACTGCAACACAAAAGGCTGCCTTAAAACAATTGGGAGCTTATTTTAAAATATCTGACTATACAGTAACTGTCTCTGTAAAAAATGCAGACATTGACGGGCCACGCTGTCGCCAGAAACTATTTTCTCCTATTGTGCCTCATTGAAACATGGTCCTTTTAAAATATATTGGTTTGTGTTTTTTTTGTTTCTTCTTTTTTTGGGTAGCCTTTTCGTTAGAAGCGTGCTTCTCTCGATGGCATGTTGAGTTTAGGAACACGTGATGAATTTTAAAAACTACTTTAAGTGCCAAGATATAGATATGGTTATGACTACATTACGGCATGTAAGTTGTCTTGTCATGTAAATTTTATGTGTCGTTCCTTTATAAAAATTCGTTTTGAATACTTTCATGTTTCGAAAATTGTTATGGGATGTGTACGCTTAGAATCGGAATGAGGTCTTTTATTATTTATTTTACAGTCTTGTTTGTTTTTATTCTCTTCAATGCAAAATGCATTGAAGAGAATAAAAACAATATTCAGTAACCTGGTATTTTTCAACGCATTCTGTACAAGTCGTTGTGACAGCCGACTTTTGATTTTTTATTAAAAAAATAATAATTATAATTCACACGAGTGAGACCTTTGGGGACTGTGGTTTCATATCCGAATAAATATAACTCATGTACAAAATTTGAAATCAGGTCATACCATTTTCGGTAACAATTTTGCTGAAACCATTAGCTGATTGTTGGCAAAGTTTCAACGTTTTTGAATCAACAACTTTTATGACTCCATTTTGCAAATTTTATTGCACAAATTTCAAGTTCCCCAAATATTTTAACCGTTGTACTGTACTTTAAAAAAGAATAATTCCAACTTCACCTTGAGACCTAAAACATTGCAAAAAGAGACCATAAAGAACGGGCCGGGTGATCGTGAAATAAAATCTCGATTAGAAATTTAGGAACGTTCCGGCCTTCCCTTACGGTCCATTTTTGAAGTAGTCACTCCGACTTGGAGCATTATTATTTTATCGTTGTTCAGCCATGCACAAGAGGTAGAATAAAAATTTTGTTCGAACTTAAAACAGGAAAAAAAAAGATCTCAAGGCTTCGGATGCACGTCCTCGGGCCACGCAGCGTTTAGAAAAAATAAACGAGAAAGTCCACGCCGAAATGACCTGCGTTTTTGTCCACGATTTGTTTTCGTTTTTGTTACGTTTGAGTTCATTTGGAAGTAGCCATGTCTGCTGCTTACTGAATTAACTTAAATTGCCTTCGCTTTTTGTACTGGAGAAAATTGCTTTAAGTTCGTTTTGTGGTCACAATTTTGGTAGTGGTTGACACAATTGAACCGGTCGTGGCATCATTGGGCGGTAATATTGCTTTAATGTAGTTTTAAGGATATTAAACAAATGCAACCATGTAAAGTTAACTAATAGCTGAACAATCAAAATAAGAAAATAAATGCAGTTACGTCAAATTAATGACACTTAGTTATCTTTAAAAGGCACTAACTGTGATCAAATATCATCCAGAGTGAAACATGGACTGCAGCGTCTTCAAGACGAACATTTTGTCACTCATAACAATGTGAAAAAGGCAAGCGTTGCTCGCGGCTCGGCTCGCGCTCGTACGGCCTCACCTCGTGAAGGGTGGCTTATCCGGCAAGCAGTCGTAATAGAGCCGTATACCAGAGCAGACGATTAATGATTCATGACCCCTCGTAGCGCAGTGTCATCAATATTATTCTGTTTGTATCCAGCGTGTTTGGCCCACCCTCGCCCGCGCCCCGTTCATACATAAATAAGCGCGACACGTCGTCTTCTCTGATTACATCGCACCGATGTAGTGAGAAATAGTGTAGTCGGATGCTGAGCCCGTCTTTTGTTCAATATATTCCCTAGAGACACCGAATGAATAGTTAACACTGTATGCTCAACGTGCATGTTTACGGTTTCGGGTTTCTCTTAAAGATTCAAGATAAGGAAGGTGAAGGAATTTATTCGTTTGGTGGCAATAAGCTGATGTTACAATCGGCTTCGGTGTGAAGTTATAGGTTTCATGTGACTGATACGTATCGCGTGGACCATCGTCGTCCCCTCGCTCTGAAAGGGGCAAGAGATTTCACGGAAAGAAACATAAAAAAATCAACTCAAACATATAAAATAACCTTAAAATAATATATCTATTTTCTTAGCCATAAACTCCGATATGACGTTTGCGGAACCGTTAAATATTTTACGTGTTTTTTAGTTTCCCATGATGATATGATGTCTCTACCACCAGTTGAGAGACAAAGACAAGATATTATAGCTGTAATTTTCATCCAACACCATGATTGCTTATTGGTCGCACATAAGTTAATATTTTAATATTCCAGTGCCACGTGACAATAAAAGAAACACGTCGTTACTAGAAATTACATGACGTTCCGTTAGTCCTAAAGTTGACGGAGAGTCTGTTGTCACGCGATACGGCGATAAAGCACGCTTCGGACTAAACCAAGTAAAACGTGGACTCCAACTGGATTCTAACGCAAACACTGATTGATACTGCCTTGTGGACTTTCTTGATGGCTTACTCGATAATAATTCCCCTGACAATTAATTAAGAGTCTTATCAAAGCCTGTGTCATCGGCAGTTTCCATGAAACAACAGAACGCTGAAATCAATTTGAACAACGATTATTGGATCGAAGATAATGAATCTGCAATAAATCGTACTGAAGTAACGATCGTAAAATTACCTTTGGCGATATTTTGCCGACGCGTGTGAATATTGTAAATATTTATCAAATTGGAAATTCCAGATAGTAAATGACAAATCGTCTGTGACCTCTTGATTACCAAAAATAGGTCTAATTTATTAGGCGTATCGAATTTTTTAATTTGACACAGAAAGGTTGGGTAATTCGGTTCTATATTATTTGTTGGGTCGGGTATCCATCGCCGTTAAAGTTCGTCGCGGCCGCCTCGACTTGTTCTGATAAATGATGTGTCCGCTACTGCTACATCGCTTCGCTTTTAATCCTGGCTCCACCATTGTGTCCCCGTCCAATTTTTGACGTTAACCGTTTTCTTCCACAAACGACACACACGTTGTTTAGCTCGGTAAATAAGAAATTAATGATCCTTTCCCATTTATCTCTGTACACAATCAATCAACCTATGCGTGCTATCTAATGACTCCTATTTGCTTATCGTTTAATGCGGCGCTTTCCTACAAAGGGACTTAAGCTGTCAAATACTTCGTTTTGTTCGAACACATTTTTCATTATTATAGCTTTTTTTTACGTTTATATAATCCCCTTAGGTTACAAATTACAAATTATGATCTCTCATAAACAAAGAAGTAAGATAAATATTACAACAGCGATGTGGAGATTAAAAATTATGAAACAGTTTTAATGGTGTAGTGAGGCAGAGCGGCAGTTTTGATTACATATTTAATGTTTCAGTAAAATATTTTACAACGTTCTGTAGTTGATTGGGATTCGATTAAAAGCAGCTGCCCTCACTAAAGGCGTAGACTAAGCCCTACAGGCTGCGATGAAATGGAGATAGTTTTAATGCTCGTAAATTTCATTCCGAGACTACGACGTCCGATCAACTAATCACTTTCGTACGGGTATTTGCGCAAGTTTCAAAACTAAAATTTACACTCTACGTATTTTGCTATTAGTTGGTAAATAGTCTGCCACGTGCCTTATTCCAGCGGAAACTTGGAACATTCCACAATACATTGAAAACTCAATGTAAAGTTTTGCAATTACTTCCTTGGTAATTCTAGAAACAAAAATGACATCTCTCTGTATTGCCCGAATATATATTGTAATCAATAAATTACAATTAAAATATGAAAGGGGCTGTAAAAACTAATTTTGATATGAAATTACGTCATTTAGTATGATAAATAAAAACATAAAAGCTTCATGGTTCAAGAAGTTCGTTATGAAACAAAGCACAGTAGGATGTCTGCGATGGGCGGAGTCATTGCGTACGCGCAAGCAAAAACGGTTTCCGTGGGGTGGGGATGGAGTTAAAGAGGGGGGAGTTACTATTTCTACCCTAATTAAAACGTTTAAACTTTAAAGACATAAATCGGGAACACAAAAAGTAAAGAAGGGATAATTCCAATCCATTTGTTTCCCTCAAAAGTAAAGGTGTCAGAATTTATCGTGTTCCGAAAATTCCGGTCCGTCAGAACCGCCCCAAATCTCTTTATCTCCGCATTAATCTTTTAAAACCTAAACATAAAACGAATCTTTGGATCTTACCAAATATTTTGTACGAAATTGATGGGGGACTGTCTTTTATCTAGAGCTCAAATCTATAATACGACGATCAAAATTCCTAGAGGTGTCGATACAAGCCAAGAGTATGTCACAGATGTAAGAGATTGTATTCATTATGGCTTATTTTTTTACTTTATTTAATGCTTATAGGAAAAGCTAAAAAAATGTTGCGAAGTACAGTTATTAATTTCAATGTCGTTTTTATTGCTCCGAAAGACATTTATTTTGTGAGGCCCTAATTAATTTTACTGTCGTCTTATAAAGGTAGAATACTAAAATATTTGCATAAAGTAAAATATGGTCGTTTGTCGGTTCGGCAAGTCATTAAAATAAAAAAGTTATAAAATGAAAAAATAAGTAGAATACTTATTTTTTCATTTTATGAGGCTGGTTGACTACAATCCCACTTACAAAGTTCCTTCGTCCTGTAGTTATTTTTAAAATAGTTGGGGCATGTATATCACTACTGTACTGCCACTTAAAGTGTGAAACGATCATTGGGGGCTCGCGTGGGCCGCCTCGCAGTTGGTTTTCTTCATACAAAAAACACGAGGCACCCCGTTGTTTTAGAGCTAAAAAATAATGAAATATGCCTCTTTATAGCCTTTTTTATGTAAAACGTTGAGAGTTTTAAACGCCTTAGCTTTTAAAAAGTACAACCCGCGGCGATCGTATTTGTATTCGGTAACGAATTCAGATAGAGACTTTTTATGTAGAATGTTTGTTTTAGAAAATTAACATTCAATAATATATGTATAACTGAATTTTATTTTTATTAAATTTAGTACTTTGTGTGTATTCATATTTAATAGAGAAATAACATATTAAAATAAATTCTCCTTCATTTATAAAACACGTGAGGCAGCGTTTTAAATTAAAGTAATATGAATAATTATAATAGATTAAAGTTTGTCATACAAAATGGGTTGCCTCAATTTGGACAGACGGTCGTGTGTGGAAATTAAATCCATTCATGTAAATGAACAGGAAAGGACCATAGAATTGGGTCCGCTCCAAATATTATACTCAGTTCCTTAATCTATTTGTCTGTCTGGAGGCTAAATATAAATTATTCATCGGAATTTGAATAATAAAAATTCCACTTTGACGTCATCATCATAATCTCTTGCAAACTTAGAACAGGTGCTAAACGTGTCACCAAGTCTTCAAATAAAACTAATTCCCGAATTCTTCTCATGTAGATCCAGTAAATCACCTCCTAATTTTAAATTTCCGACTCATCTGAGTAAACACGTCCCATACGACCGGTTGGAACGTCGAGTAGACTAAAATACCGGGGGTTACTGTTCAAAGTCATTCGTCTTAGACTTGCCTGTCATGCCCAATAGCACCCATCAATGTTCCGTGTATTTGGCCGAAGCACGTAACACACTTATTTTAGAATCTTAAAATAATATTGTTCTTTTTCTTCCTCTCCAGCTATTGTCGTATTAGCATCTGGAAGTTGACACGTTGCGACACTGACGAATTGTAACTTTGAAAACGTCGCTTCTCTTTCTTTTTTATGTCAGTAACGTTGTTGTTTTCTGACCATCTTTTTTTTCAGCTATTACCAATCCTTATTTATCAAAAATGCACAAACAAACAGTGAGTTAAAGATATTTTTGAGGAAAGAAGAATTCCATTTAGAACGGGATTTGAACCCGCGTCTTCTGGATACGTACTCCAGACGCTTTGCCAATTAGGCTGCCGCAACTCCACACTCCGTAGCCGAATCTTCTATTCCCTCATTTGAATTTTTTATACGTCTTTATTACCAAATGAATATGAATGAAAATACGTGAAAACATCATTCTTGGTAAAGAATCGTAACGAGGTCTAAACAGTTTCTAAAGTGTATAAACTCATCGTTTCTGAATCGAATTAGCTATTCTATCCCAAATAATATCGATTTCAATAGTGTATTTATTAGTGTAGAGTACACGGACAGTTTTATTATCACGGCCAAGATATTTTAACGAACCGAATGTACGTCTAAAATAAAAGAGGAACATGTCGGGACATTTTTTGTTCATCGGACACGCCATTTAAGTCACAATCGTAAATTTTATTGAAATGTCGCAACAGCGATCGCCGCACGAGATGTCTTGTCTCCGGGGACGAATTTATGCGTAATTCGTAAACAAATTGACGTGTTCGGGACGTACTTTGAAGGGGTCCCCGACTTGACGACTTGACGCGTCTTTCTGAATATTTACGAGATGACTGTTATACATTTTGTAAACTTTCAGGTTTTATTAACCGCTACTGTAGCGCTTTATCAATAATTTCTTTAAATTATTGTGAATTCGACCGTCTTTAAAACCGATTTAACGTATCGTTTGCGCTTTAAGAAATGACACCTCAATGCTCCTTCAGTCTGCTTCGTATGGCTTCTTAAGTCGTAAAATGGTATCACCTTACACAATAGATGCTATTGTCTTTTTATAAGGAATACTGTATTTTCATTTCAAGATTAATTGTACTGCCGTCGTCGAGCATCGGTACCTTACTCGATGACACTACCTTCCGCCTCGCTGTTTCTCTCCGGATCGGAGCCCCACTCTGCTCTCCTCATCGCTGTCACTGTGGTGAAGTTGTCAATAGCCTCGGACACCATGGCCTGTCTTGCAGCCGTAGTGCTGGCCGTTTTGCGCGGCACGCGAACCTAAACGACATTATTCGACGAGCTCTTGTTACCGTCGGCGTTCCAGCTGTTTTAGAACCCAACGGCTTGGCACGCGACGATGGCAAAAGACCTGACGGTATGTCTTTGTTTCCTTGGAAGATGGGTAGGCCTCTAGTGTGGGACGCAACCTGTGTCGATACTCTTGCGCCATCTCATCTTCCAAGTTCATCGTGCTCTGCTGGCGCTGCTGCTGCGGTTGCTGAGAACCTCAAACGGCGCAAATATAGCAACCTTAGTAGTAACTATATTTTTGAGCCGTTTGGGGTTGAAACTATAGGGCCATGGGGTCCGAGTGCTCACAGCCTCTTTAAAGAAATCTCTAAAAGACTTATTGACGCTTCCCGTGACCCAAGAGCTGGCTTTTACCTTGGCCAGAGGCTAAGTATTGCCATACAGAGAGGCAACGCCGCCAGTCTCTTGGGCACATTACCAGCTGACAGCGTTGAGGATGAATTTTTCGATGCTCTATAATATGTAGTTTAGTTTAGTTTTATTTTAATTTTGTATTTTTATATTTATGTATACTTAGGAATAAATTTATCTTAATACAAAAAAAAATAAAGTTGTAACAATTTTAAGATTAATTTGATCTTTGTATTTTGCTTGGTTAGTTACGATATTGAGATCTGAATCGTCTGCTTGAGCTTTTTATTTTTATTCTACTAAGCTAAGTTTCCTCTGTAGCTGCCAGTTTGCTAAACCATAAAGTATGCAGTATACGAGTATTTTTGTTAAACGTTTTGCTACAGCATAGTATCTGAGAGCCCTTAACCTAAATGTACGTTCTTCGAAACTCCGAAGTCGACGGTTTTGTAAAGTTTATTAACGAACGCAAAAAAGCTCGAGCAAACTTTACAGAATGGGGCAATAAACTTTTTAATTTGTGGCGAATCCAATCAATAAGAACAGGAGAAGTGTCGTAAACACGGCCGTGGTCGGCGGCGCCCGCAGTGCAAGTGCCACAGGTTTCTCAACATGGCTTCCTGCTGTTCAGTGTTGCCATCTAAACGGCTATTAGTTACGTTTTACGCGAGACGCGCCGGGCGTTCCAACGTGTTTATTCTTAATTGACTCCTAAATATCGCTGTTTTTGGCCATGAATCGTGTTAATCGGACATATTTATTTGAAAAGCATGGAAGCGCACTCCCTAAGTGAGCCATTCGTACACAGTTTTATAGCTGCGGACACGACCCTCGATACAGTTCCGTTGCTTGTTAATTAAGGATCTGCGGCCACGCTTTATGGTAGGCAATAGTCACAACAATAATACATCTCGAGCAGCAGTCTCGTTTCCTTTCTCAGTTGCCCGAGGACGCTTCTCGGCTTATCTGATGTCGTAAGGAGTATCGGGGGAGGCTATCGGGCTGCGTCAGACGTCGTTGTGTTGTTCGTACTATCCGCACACTAAATAAAAGCTTTCCCGCCGCTCGTCGCAGCTCTCACCGCGGACACCCAAGTCTTTCTTCCCGCTGTCCTGGCTCTCGTTTATCGCACGTGACGTGACAATTCTTTTATCCTCGACACTTTGTTTCCACATAAATTACTCGACTGTTCAGTGCTACCGAGGATTGCTTCGGCTAATGTCACAACTCGTGGATTTCTCCCTTTATTCAGTTTCATTTTGCATTCCGCCAGCTGTGTTTGCTCATTGTCTCTTCGCTTTAAATTAAAAAAAGATTTTGTTTTTATTCGCGCTGTCTTCCTCGCCCACGACTTTATGTGACGTCAAGTTTGGAATGAAGTATTCTTATTGTTGTGCCGTGGAGTCTTTACGCAACGTTGGATTGCATAAATTATTTAAAAGGTTTTTATTTTAATTAAACGGGTAAAGGGGGTTTGATTTGCGTATTTCTTGTTTGCATATATAATTTGCATAATGTGGCTTGCAAAGCTGTAACTTCGTACGGTGGATAATCAGGGAGTCATTGACTTGATATTAATATGGTGGTGGTTCAATGGCTGGTTTGTGTAATTGTCATACAATCCGCTCATATGCACGATCATGCGCAGGTGGAGCGCTCGGACACGCGCCGTGATACCAGTACAACTTGCACATACTGCAATGTTGTAATGCAAGTTGACGTTTTATTTGATAGATGATAGATTGTTTAGAAACGTGAGCCGTAAACTATTACTTAACCTAGCGTAAAATAACTTAAAGTACTTTCCCTGATCAATTTTCTCAGAACTAAAAGAAACTCGCTATAGTTACAAACGGTACTTAATAATGAAATATTACCTTGTAGAGAGAGCCAAGTATTTACTGGCAAAGGTATTCGAATATTGTTCAACCTGAAAGCTCTGATGACCACTAATTCCGCATTCAAAGACCCTTTACCCGACACATTATTAAGGGAATCTGTCCAAGGGCGACGAAGTAACAAGTGCCTAATCTCCTTAGTGGTTACATCACGGTTCGATGTCTCATGAAAATTAGATCCTTTACTTAGTTGAACTTTGGGCGCCCTTTCTAAGGTATTTTGGTGTTTTCGAACTACTCACAATGAAGGAAACTGATACTAGTACTTACATTAAATAGTTCTGTTTCAGTTGGCTTCCATTTATTTACACTTGTTTACAAGCCTATTTTTAGTGTTGTTTTTTTTTTCAAAATACAGTCAATTTTCAAATAAAAGATTTTATTTTTACAAACAAAAACAAACAACTTCATGACGGACAGAACCTCCACAAGATATGCGCATGAGCACAATAATCAGTAGGTACCTCTAACGATAATCAATAGACACATGGACTACCAAATGATAGACTTCACCTAATGATAAATGATCACATACAAAAGATCAGGCAACTGAGCTGATCACTGGACTATTGTTACACTGCGTGGACAAAAAACAGATGTTACTGTGCGTCTGGGATAGTTTATTTAGTGATTAATCTTCTCATTAGGACTTTTGTGGTTGGCTGGATAGTTGGCCACCATTTTATGAATAAAATAAGCTAGTTAGATAAGTGAATTGTATTTTTTTAAAGATTTTTACTGGGACTATGTACAGTAATGAACGCAAGTGGATTTTTGTTGTTAAAGAAAAACTAGACTGCCTTAAAAAGGCACCACGGCCCTGGAATGCAAAAAGGATAACTAATGGAACAAGTTGGTTTGGAAGTGCTCTTCCACTACGCATAGGCTGGCGAACCCATTTAATGATTTTGCAACAAAAACAAATGTTTGTATTTTTTCTGATAGTTCTTGTAGAATAAAAAGGACGGCCATTCCTTTATAGTATGCTTTCCCATGGTGAAAAAAAACAAAGCTACAGCAATACGTAGCAAGTTGGTGGCGGGACTTACGAAATACCGTCAATCTTCATACCTGTCTTCTCCAACGCTTCTTTTTTTAATCTTCTGTAACCTGAAACAGAAAACCATCAATCTACATAAAAAAATATTGCTACGAGTAATTCATTATTTGACAGGCCTGTTGGTCTAGTGGTTAGTGACCCTGACTGCTATGCCGGAGGTCGTGGGTTCGATTCCCACCCAGGACAAATGTTTGTGTGATGAGCACGATCATTTGTTCTGTGTCTGGGTGTAATTTATCTATAATATGTATTTGTATGTATTTAGATATATAAGTATGTTTATCAGTTGTCTAGAACCCATAACACAAGCTCTGCTTAGCTTGGGACTAGATGGCGTTGTGTGATAGTTGTGGAATATTTATTTATTTTACCGTGACCCCGGAACGTTAAGGGCTATTGAAGGACACCGTGGATTTTAGCCAGTACGAGTCTGACAGTCCCTTCTGCTCTGCCCTGGGTGGGAGGACTCATTTGATGATATTAACACCGTTAAAAAAAAAAACGCAACAAGTCCATACATCATTTCTGTCAAATTTCTTTACAGTTAAATATTTGTTCAATAGGTGTATCGCGACCATTAGATATGTATTATTACAATCATCAATCATTTTAACAAAACGATCTTTTTTATAGTTGAGATAATTGTAATTAGAGCCTTTGTGTTTTTTTTTATTAGTAAGCTTTTTCCTGATTTTAAATCATTAGGTTCTGATTTGTCTAACTTAATTCTGTCTTTGTGTTTTTTACAGATTTCCTTCCTTTTTCATGTAAGTTATAAATTATAATGTCATAGTAAAGACTTCTATAAATCAATCTATCTATGAAAAATCATTAGAATTTTTAGAACTTCTATTGAGAAAAAAAGGTTGTTTAAAAAAGTTACAGGTTTTAAGTTTCAAAATTAACAATGACTGGAAAGTCTTTGTTTTGCTTTTATTTGGTGGTCTTCTATTGAAAGCCGATTTACTTAAACTTGTTAGCTTTAACTCTTTATGTTAGCAAGGGACACAAATAAAAAAGAATACCCAATACATTTTGAATACCAAATCTCCTCAGAACAGACAATCATACAAAGCAAATTGCAACTAACTATTACAAAAGCGACACTCTGACAATACTTTATATCTCATTCAATAATCCTAATCCCATAACCAGTGTTAGAATGGGTCCTAAGATAACGGTAGAATAAGTGCATTGACCTGAACAAGCCCAGTTCACGCTGTAAATGAGTACTAATAGATGTTCTATGTATATTGGCGAGACCAACTATACTTGTATCCACTTCCTAAGTAGCAAACGCGTACATACTGATTTAGTGTCCTACATGCAAAGTGGGCTTTAATAATACGCCTCCGATTATAAAATGGCTGAATATAATTTGTTTTTTTTTTCGACGTAACTTTTTTTTGTTTCTTTTCTAACGTTTATTTGCGATACATCTGGCCGTTTCTTCTTTATGTTTGTCTATGCGTGCTGGAAGTATGCAAAGGCCTTCTCAATAGATTTTTTGCGGTAGTATAGAATACCCATGCTAATAATATAAAGAAGGGTGAATCAGTTTGTAAGGAAGCAAATAACTTGAAGATATTGTACCTGATGCTTCGATTGAGGAAGTAATTTTAGAGGCATTCAACTTGATAAATATACAAAAAATATTTAACTCAGGCTTCAACCTCTAATCGTTCATGAAATCATGACCAAGAGAAGAATATATACAAAATAATAGCTTCTAGGAAAAAACAGGTACAAGTAAGTACCTCAAGTAAGTTCTAATTAAAGTAAATGTGTTAGCTAGTACCCACAACGGATGTGCTTCAACCGCTTACCGCTATGACCGTATTTAAACAAGATGTGTTCCTTTACATGTGGTTTCAATAATACCAGTACGAGTGTTGCTTGATCTTTGTACATGTGTCGGTACAATAGATATGCATTGATGAACTATAACAGCTTCTACTGTCATGTCTTGGGATAGTGAAAAACAATAACTGAGGTCTTCTGGTCGTCACCTCCGATTGCCAATGACGCGATTATACGTCTCATAAAAATCAGTATAGGCTGATTTAAAGCTTCTTCACCATATGCATAAAATCATGACAATCTTATCAATATTGACAAACGTCCGAAATCTATGGATTTCAACGCACTACAGGCAAAAGAGAGATCAATCTGATCACCTTTGTATTCGTGTATTCTTTTATTTGTAATATTACGTCTCCATATAAGAGCATAATTAAAAGCAGTTCAAAAAAGAATTCCTTTATCTATCGTGAGTAGGCGCACAGGATCGAATCGATAACATTTAATTAAGAAACAAACAAACAGACAATCAAGATAATATATTAGAATACTATATTTATTATTACGCGTTTTGCCTTAGGCAGGGTAAACTTTAATACGGCAGCCGAACAAGATACAACTTAATTTAATCGAAAGGCTAAATCAGGCTCACATAATTGATATAAATCGGCATACATTGAACTTAATCTGGTTTTAAAATCTAAGTTCTATTACTAACGGTATAAGACAAGATCTTTGCATTAAGAGATCTATCTTATTTGATTCTTTTTCTTCCAAATCTGATGGACCGGAATGCATCAATCACAAAGAAATCAGTTCCAATATAAATGTATTATCTATTGGATCAGATATGTCTGTCAGAGTTCAATCTTCTAAATGGATAGCAATATGTATGACAGCTCTAGTTTTTATACAATCTACATGAGTGTATTACGTCGTAGGTTGCCTCTTTTTTGGTAGCAGCCTAGATTTTTGTATTCTAAAAGTGAATTCAAATAAACACTTGAGCTTCAATCGTATTGAATTTCAACCGATTCTCAAAACTAATAGTAATCTTTCATGCAATATTTTAAACCAAAGTTTTCCTTACTCTAAGTCTAATTTAGAGTACAAAGAGTATGAAAAAGTATCTTGACCCTTCCTATCCTTTGATGCCTTACCCTTTACCTTAGAGTATTCCCTCTAGAGTAACGCTGGTTTTGGAAAATAAATAAAACATGCATAAAACCTTCCAGATGTCAGCTGCAGGCTGTAGCTCTTCGAAAAAACTAAATAACTTTTATTAACAGAACTGTTACAACGGAAATAAGCTCTGTTTTGCTTTAATTTGTCAATTTATGCACAATTGTTTTTTATGTTACACATATCTAACAAATAATGTATTCTTGTTACAGGTAATTACAAACGACTTCCTTAGCAACCATTGATCACAACTTATTGTAAGTAAGCAACCACATTCATGAATGGACATCAATTATACGTAACTGACATAAGTCAGAAATAAAACCTCTTTGTAGAGGCGGTATTGGACACATTCCTTGTACATCGGAACCTTTTATAGAACGGAAATCGTACGTACTGCTAGCAACACAATCGGGCTCACAAAATAAATCGTGTCCATTGAAAGTTGGCAAAAGACACGTTCTAGCGTCATTTCAATAAAAGTTATTGTATTGAAAACTGACAATAGGTAGAGGAAGTGATGTGTCCTGTATGGAGGCAAGTGGACTGTTTATAATTTGTCCATTGTGGGCATGTAATGGAACGTGTCCAGTGGCCGCCATTGCTATTGTTCGCACACAAGCGACCGATGCACTTCCTTTCTAATTGGCTTTCACACTACGCACAAATATCCAGATAAATAAGGTAATTGATGGAAAAATTGTGAATGAATAGCGGTTACTGATACGGTTTTTATATCGTTTTGGGGAACGGCCATTGTTGACGGATAAAAGAGTTTCGCGGTATTACACGCGGTAGACCGAATATCCGGACTGTTGGATACCATCTGAACCTTGTTAGTTAAAATATTTAAGAAGACGTTGTGGTTTATCGACACACGAATTGCTTACAAAAGTTAATCTTTGCTGGGTATTTCTAAGCATTTCTAAAAAGTAACCGGGTTGCCTTTTTTACATATTTAGTCAGCATAATTTTCTGCTAACCTACACTATTACAAAAAATGGTTCGCTTCCTGTTTTTGATGATAAGTTCTATATTACCATGACAGTGATGATCAATTTCTATTTATTTTGAAGACTTGTGACAGTTTCTCCATTACAAACAATAAAGAAAACAGAAACATGAAACAGGGGGCTGTTTATTAAGAAGATTTGCATAACAATATCTCAAATGCGCAAAATAACGTCAAAACATTTCCCCTTATGGTACTTTCTTATAATCTCTTCTCAGTAGTCAGATTACAATGGCTACCGCGAGAACGCGCGATAGCTAATCGTATTACGTCTGTTAATAATTAATTCCTCGATATTTCATACGGCATGATAGACGTTATCTTCAGTCCCATCTGCATCTGATACATCGAGTGCCTTACTGCATCCAGTCTACCAAGATCTTCCATAGCCAAACAATACTGTATTCCAGACAATGTAGGTCTGAAAGGTCATCATAAACTGGTCAGTTTTTACTATCGCCACAGTGGACTCGGGACCTCCTAGTGGGTCAATCGTTAACTGTTTATGTGATTTTTATTGCCGTTTGTGAACTATATTAAAATGCTCTATTAAAATTCTAAGCACGATACATGATGTAAGTTTACGATCTGTAGGGAACGTTGCTAATGTTCATAATGGCTTCATTTTGATGGCGTTTATGGCGTGTTTGGGCATTTTAAAGATGCTAATCAGTGGACTCCGCGTCGTGGTGTCGTTGAATTAGTACATCTTATTTTTTTCTTTTACAGACCACATTAAAATTAATTAATTAGCCAAGCGTCCGTTGCTTTAATCACCCACTTACGGGTACTCAAACAGACGAATGAGCATGTAGAATCGAAGACTGTAAAATAAAAGAAAACCTTATTTTCGTATCATATACTGCAATTTCAATCTCAGCCACGAATTTTCTGAATCCTATCCAAAATTCGTATCGAAGCGTTCAATATCGCTGTCTCCCGTAGCTCGAGACGTACTCTGACGTCACAGCACCATTTGTCAAGCTGAGCCGGCGTTGCACTGAGCTCGACTTATCTAAGAAAGCTGGCTTTACTTCCATATCACACTGAATATCCTGACTCGATACGGCATCGAGGTGCCATACAGATTTATTAGTCTATAATTTATGAGACCTACTTTATAGCCGATTTGACGTTTATTCGAAGATAATATTGAACGTGTGTTAACTATGAGTATAATGCAAGACAAAATTGCAAGCTTTTAAAATTATATTGGTTTAGTAAAGGATAATAAATTGTGGGGAGCGATGTATTCACTTATCTTTATCTCGACCTTAAGTAGGCAGATAAAATTAAACGATTTTGTATCTCCGCCATAAATGGACAGTCTTTGCATTACGTTCACTTTTCAAATTATATACAATTTGAGTTTCGCTACTATTCATTTTACTGGTTTGTAATTATGGGGTTTTTTGAGTTACGGTTAGCAGCTTACCGTTTAATTTTTATAAAATATTTTATTTTAAATTGAAATAATTATATAGTGTAACTTCCGTCTTTCTAAGGTTCAAAGAACGAAAGTTAATAAAAAAAACGTTGAAAGATTTAGTTTGTAGAACTAATTACAGTTCAAACAACGACATTGCCAAAATGTAGTTGCGTACGGCTGTACCACATTTAAGACAAATACGTTGGATGAAAATTTATATAACTGGGTTATGGCGCTTTGCCAAGTTACCACCCATTTACTTGCAACACCGACCCTTACCCCCAGACGGCTTTTACAACCTGTTTGGGATGGTAAGCAACTCATGTATTTTATGTCGGGTTTTTACTTAGAAAATAATGTAGAGGAAAGCTTGAAATACTAGTAGGTCGTACTTATACCTTTTTGCTTCGATCGATAATGTTTCAGGTAAAGAAGACCCTTTCTTCTGAAAAGAGAAGTGGTCAAATCTAAACAAAAACGAACTATATTTAGGTCATTGCATTGAGGGTGATATACTCGAGAACGAAAACATGTTTTTCGGCACACATTTAGAACATTTACAATAAAACATACAAAAATAAACAACGATTTATCTTGAAAAATCATTTCTATAACTTGTGACTTGGTAGTCACAAGTCATCTGTTTAATTTTAACACCAGACAGCAATTAGAACGCATCATTATAGATACAGGAAACATGTTTAGACAAAAAACATGACGCGTAACGGAAACTTAAACTGCTGTTCATTTTAACTTTAAAACCCTTAAGTAAGTTCAACAATAAAGCCTTTTCATGTTGGTATTAGAAGCTTCACTTATTTTATGTTCAACATTTAACGGTAACTGGTAATGTGACAGTTATGTGGTCGACACAGTAACGTTATTGTCCACAGGAATGACTGTCTACAGTATTTGAAACATATGCCCATCGTTTAAAGTTTTATGACCAGTTCTCAAGTGGTGGAGTAATTGTCATGGTTTAACAAACATTGGTTGTAAATTAACTGACAAAATATAACTTTTCTCTGGCTGAAGCCATACAAATAAGATCTATAAAATAATTCACAACATACACAATCCAGCTTGATGAGTCGAAGCCTGGCAGCCTGTTCCCAACATATGCAATTCGATTCAATAGTGACAGCCGCCAGAAAATCACAGAACTGAGACACTGGTACTGATGTCCTTCTGAAACCTGAATTGAACAATACACACAAGTATGCACAGTACTAGATGACCCCCTGATCTGGTGAAGATAACTAATGCCAAAGGCAGAACCAGGTGTTATGGCGCAATATAGGAGAGGCTTATGTCCAGCAATACGCTGATTGATTACATCATTAGCCATTAACCAAGTACTTGAAGATACAATCATTTATTTGCTGCTTGGATGCAGTTGTGTTGCGTAAGCTTTAGTTCATCAAAAGGGCAGGAGGTATAACATGTTGTTTCTTCACCAACAATTAATTTTGTATGAACTCTAGCACTTCATCTGTATTTTCGCCCGCACGTATGGACAACCGGTTACCAGACTATCCTAACTTTCAAGCTGAAACCATTTCTACACATTTACAAAATAATATTGAATTTATTTGGGTGGTTCTAGGGACAAAAGTATACAAGCATATTGTATAGCATACAATGTTTGTAATTTCGTTTTTCCTTTTTTTGGTTTTGGAGCATGCCTTGATATCTAATGAAGTTTTATTTTTCGATAATTGAAACGCAGATCGCTCTGGCATATGAAAATCGCTTCGCAATCGCATTTTAAACTTGCAATATTAAATAAAATGCTCCTGCACTAAAACCTCCTAACTGGTCTATACCTATATAGATAAGCATAGGATACATAAGTACAAAGTGCTGGCACTAGGCAAAAGCATTTACTTAGTCGGCTTTTGTTTTTGCTGATTTAAGTACCGTTTATGCTTTAAGTGGCTAGTCCGACTCTGTAAGTAGATAATCTTATTTTTTCTCTTTTGTTTCCCTAATGTTCTAAAGGAAATTCTCTCAAAAGCCTTTGTCCAATATTTATGAAAATTCTTCGGAAAGAAATTGTATTGTTTCGCAAATTATATTCTCAGTTGTAATTGCATGGAGTTACAAGTTGTTTTTATTTGGTTAAGATAAACAAAGGATTAATAAAGGATGAGTTTTCCATTTGTTATTAATTTCTTGCGTGAAATGTGAAAGAAAATTATGTAATAATTTCATAAACAAAATGTATTATGCATTACGTAAATTCATTGATGTAAATTGATTACTATATCATAAGTCAAATATTCTCAAGCCAAAATAGTGTTAGATGAAAATAAACCTATTTTGATTAGCTTTTGTAGACCTTATTCTCCAAAATTACGTAACTGTATTCAATTTTCTCTCACAACAAAGTAAGCAAAGAAATTGTGACGTAAGTTAATTAGCAAAATGGCCTTAAGCTGGGAATTACGTGAGTTATGGTTAAGATCTTCTACTTAATGACTAGCCTTAGAGAGCTTATACCTGTATGAGTACACGCTTAATGTATCCGAGGCCTTATGTAAGCGAGGTTACATGTCCGTGACGCAACTCATTTGACATTTAGCTCTAGCACGCTTACATGCCTCACCTGCATTTCTATTAAGTTCAATCGTCCAGTCTCCGACGCAATCCAATTTATTCTCATCAAAGTCATCTCATACAAGTTTTTTTGTCCAGCACGATATCGTCTCTCGAATATTTTAATTTGAAAGTACCAACATAAATAAGAAGCTATTACGTTTACAAACGGGTCGGGCCTCGGCTGGCGTGACCATGCGACAAAGAGTCAGGTAGCATCGGACCGCGGCAACTCCTAAGTAAATTGGATACCAATCGAAGCGTGACGATTTTATCTTATAAAAAAAATTCTTACCCTTTCTTTGGTATCTTTACGTAATTCTGAGTACACAATGGACAGGTCTTGGCGGTTCTTTCTTCTCGTAAAGAATAATATTATGATATTGTGAATAAATGTTACGATACCGACGAACGTCTGCTTTTATTCGCTTTTCTGGCATCAGACCGTTACGTAGCTCCAGATTCGCGATAAAAGGAAAAGAAACGTAACCGCTCCAATTTCTGAAACTGTTTTTAAGAAAAGTACTCGTACAATAAAGAATGTAATGTACTGAATGGAAAGAATACTTTAAAATGAAATGAAAGTGGATAAGAAAACAAAACACTCGGGTATCGTTGACCCAGTCGTCCTATCTTCGGCAACAGTTTGTAGGGCACCGTGTTCTATTACAATAATGATTAGCACTTCTATAAAGTCAAGCTACAAAGCGTGCTCACCAAAGATTTATCGCGTTGCAAGTAGAGCGAGTATACCATCACCGTAAATATCCGCCTTACGCTTCCACTTCCTCTGAACTCCTTTCTATTGATTTATAGCGAGGGTTTTAAAAGCTAACTTTTTATAAAGCAACTCCGGCCAGTTGTTTCCAACTGTCTGCAGCATCTGGCTTCTTTAGTTCAGTTTTTACTTGGCATTTTAAGAACTTTGTCATTTTAAACTTTGTACGTAAAATGATTTTAAGGGGTGCTCGGAAAGTTGGGCGCGACGTACCTGATGGCAGTCCACGTTGCGCGAAATAAATCACAATATTCAATAGATTGAAGAACAAATGCGCACCGTGACAGATGAATAGTAAATGAACTATATTTAATCGACTTAGCAATAGAAAGTTTCATTCTGTTTCTGCGACCATAAATCCTTATTAATCCTCATTTGGAAGCCGATTCAATAAGCAATAATGAAAGACAAGACCTGTAGCAGTAATACCAAGGGGCACTTTCTAGCTCAGTGTTTAATATTATAAATCAAATAGTCGTGTTCTTGTCATCAGTGCCGCAATATCAAAGCTCGTTGTAGATAAACCGGACTATTTAAAATGTTAGTTTGTCGACAGCGATTTAGCATTAAACGTGGGCCTACACAAACTTGTTGGTTGTGTTAAGCGACTGGGGGCGGGTATTTTGTATTACGGTTACTAGTGCTATCTTCATGTCAGTTTATTTAGCTTAACACTAACTTAATTGGCTATAAATTAAGCGGCTGCAAGTTAGCCAGTTACTGAGTATACAACGCTTTCTCGTCTAATCTAATTTCGTGAAACTTGAGACTGCATAAAAATTAATGCCAGCGTTGAGAGAAGTATAAAAACCAATGTCGTACTTGCATTTTATATTCATTCATTTTCATTTGAAGAAGTTTTGACCGTATCAAGTCTCTTCTCGCTAATTATATAATCCACATCAGTAGTCAAAGAGAATTTAATTCGCTACTGAAAGTTTAAGTCGGGTTATCCCGTGTCACCTCACATAATCACGAGTGCTTTGCACCACTGTAATTGGCATTCCAAATTCACAGCACATCGATCAAATACCTACCATTTTGCAAATCACGTCAAAGCTCGATAGCATTCACACGCACAGAAGCCAATGTTCCCTATACATAGTATAAATGATTCATAAGGATATGTGCACACTTGCATACTGATGCTTCCCCTAGGCACTTGCTAACACAAGATTGTTCCTAGTCGCTAGAGCTTAAAACAGGTGGAGTCACAATTAGCGGCAAAACTAGAGTACCTAAGTGTCTGATGTACGCCCACCTTTGCGTCGCATGGGATGTTAGTTTGTTAAGGCGCAGTGACAACAGAATGCACTTTTATTATTTCCTGTATTTTTTTTTTGTTTTTCTGTAAAATTTTGGCAGTTGTTTTTCCTTGATTCTTACAGATACAATTTTGTTTGGTTTATTTCTTTACAATGCACTGTTAAGCAAAGTATTTTTAAATAAATCCTATCCCAACAAAGTGTTTACGATTGCCGAGACACGTGAAGTGTTAAACTCTGCATTACAAATAAAACGTTTTTATTGTGACCCATTGACAACGTGTATAAAATTACCATACGCATGCAGATTGCAGCTTAATCCCCTAGAGAATTTCTAAGTAAGCCATTTACATTTTGAATGGAGGTACTCGGCCTTAATAGGTCTACATAGCTTTAGCTACACCTAGGAGGGATTACCTCACTTCACGCACTCCTGTTTACCGTACACGAGAGAGAGCCCTTTATGGTGTTTGTGTCTCTCTCATGTAATTCTTTCAGCCCTGTTTGTGTTGGATTAACGCATGTCTTTGCTTTTAACGCTACTGTTTGTTCGGCCGCCTACATAAATATTTGTAATACTATGCGGCCATTTACTAGCCCGGTTATGACCGCTTTAATTGCTCTTCTTATTTTATGCTTTTGAAATATGGCCTTTGATAATTTTAAGTTATGCCGCCGATCGTAAACGTACTCGTAAAAAATGTGTGCTCCGGTTTAGTTAAAAAAAAGTGTAGCGCTAATCTCATTAGAGATCATATTCGATTTGATACGCGTTACCGTTCTCATCTGTGGCTTAGATCAAAGGAAGTGCCCTTTAGATTGTGAGATCGGCCTAAGTGTTTCGTGCAACTGTACATTCGGACTAATTATATCTCTATGGTTCACGTTTCTGATCGATAAGTACGCTCGTGAGGAAAATACTAACTACATTATGTAACATAGTCTTACAATATCGCCCATCGGGAGTAAGCCATAGTATTAAGTCCCCGTCTCAAAATAAAGTACTTCTCTGAATTATTTTTACGATTCGGTATAAATAATGTTAGTCATTCGTGATCAGAATTTACAAACGCGCATTTTGTTACATCAGGAATGTCGTGTTTTTAATTAATCTCTCACGTTACTGTAATTTCTACCTAATGTAATGCAATAAAGGAATAGCAACGCGTTTATGAATAAAATGCCACTAACTTCTGTTCAACGCTGCAGCGAGACTAATGTAGCGAATGTAAATAAAATAACATCGTAAGCGCTAACATAGTGAAGTTCCTGGTATTATTTTAGTTATATTTGACGTGGAATAACCATAAAATAGGAATAAACTGATCGCATCTAACTCAATGTAAGCAGTATAAACGACACGTCACAACTTAAATCAGATACATAGCAAAACATAACCATTTCTGAGACCTCTTTACGCCTCCACTGTACTCTACGGTTGCGGATAATTTTCGCATTGCGGCAATCGGATTCGGTGCCGATATCGCTTCGTAACGGTCCTTGCATCGAGACTGCATTCTACACGATTTCCTTCTAACTTGAATCTTGATTATACTTTGCTTTATCTGAAATGAGTTCTAAGAATGCATTATGTCTGTAAAACAACAAATAAGACTAGATGTTTTGATCTATACCGTTCCCGATCGATTACTGTAAGTTATTGCGATTTGTTCATGGTTGTGATAAAGACAGCACAAGAATTCAAACTTCGGACTAGAAAGTCAATTTGTCGTAGGTATAACAAATGAAGAATGTAAAAGTCATCAAAATTATTTTGTCAATCGAATGTCAAAGAAGCAGGCAGCGGTCAAACAATCAAAGATATTTTATATTATAGATTATTCCGATTGAATCATGGTTCGTTAGCAACCGCAGCCATGCGCACATCTGTCGCATGCTCCATGGAACTTCTGAGACTCACAAAAACCGACAGCCTCTGCCAGAAAAGGATAGCTACATATGATACTGCTATTGGCTGGAAAGGGACAACATTGAATCATATTATCCTCACGGATACAAGAATGTCCTTCGGATTCGATGAATTTCGAAGAAAAATCTTGTTTGGGTTTAACAGAAATTGCATTAATCAGAATTCATAAGCTGTCATAAGCTATATTGTCAACGCATTTTCATTTTACTTCTTGTTCTCTACTGATTAGTTATTTTTATTACACCCACACGTTGTTTATTGTGTGCGCGTATTGTTTTATGAGCATCCAAATGTTCCAAAATTAGTCAGAAATCCGGACATCTAAACCAAAGGGTTCTCCGAAACTAAACACAACATTATAGTTTCGTGTAATCCTTTACACGTCTTTATCTCAGGGGGAGTGATTTGTGACCGGGATTTGATACGAAATAGATTTGGTATTAGTTCGTAATTGTTAGTATAAGACAAAGAGCATTGAACTTTTAGTTATTTCCTTGATGGCTTTTACGTAGATTAGAAAATGGCTAGTGCGTATAAGGGGTGAATTGATGAGTGGTTTTAGCGATTTGTCCATCAAGTCAAGCTGTTTATAGCCTATTGTGGATGACAGGCTTAATAAATTGGGGATTTTATAGTACTAACGAAATATTGTTTTGAACACTACTAATTTTAAAACGTTTTACTATGCCATAAAAGAAGCCATTTTATTTTACATAAAGTCATATAATTTATCGTCGTTGTTTCATCTGTCACATGAGAACGACGTCGTCTATAAAATCAGTATGTTTATGATAAGGAATCGAAATAACAAAGCGTTTTTAGATAACACACTCCATCATTAGACGTTCATTCGACACATAAATCATTGATCGCTATCTGATTTGGAATATTTAATAACATAATCGTTCAAGAGAGCAATACCGGTAGACCGGGGCGAATATTGAAATGCGGGCCCACGACCACTTAACGTACGGAGCCAGTTTTCTTGTTGGAAATGTATGCTATTGTCTCCGGTGAGATATAAAATACCGATATGACCCTACGACGTCTTCGTTGCAAGAAATATTCAAGGGATACGGCCCACACTTTTAATAGCGGTTACATCATTTCCACACAATGAGAGCGCCGTCCACACCCATTCTCTGTCCGTATGATTTGAAATTATAGCACCGTTTTATTTGCTCTCAGCGCATTTATATGCGGTCGCGGAGCCGCACAATGTGCCACAATATTATATGTTAAGGCACCTACATACATAACGCACATCGGTCGCTGCAAGCGATGTGTCGCACATGTGTCGCAACGCCCGCTCGTGTGGGAGGCAGAATGAAGCAGTAATTTAATCCTTGATTGTGTTCCCATTTAATTTATTCGCCGCATGATCAAATTTGGTACGTGTTTGTGACCATTTATATCATTGTTAGGTCGACAGTGGCAGCTTGATTTAATTCTACTTTCTGCGGACTCTACGCAGACTTTCAGGACGCAACGGAATTGTCCCCTATTTAAATGCACGTCTGCATGAACTGTTAAAGTGTTCGTTTCTCTGCAATCATCGCGAAATTACAGAGTAGATGCAAATAAAGATATGGTTCACACTGTATTCAGAAAGACGTTTGCTTAACATACAATTTTATTTCCATACGTAATTATTCTAAGGGTTTAATGGTATGTCGTTTTTCATATTTTAAAAAGCAATTGTTTTAAAAGCCTTAAACTGTGTGGCGGGCGCCAATCAAGATATCGACCTCATAATATACATGATCCTTATAATACTGGGGCAGATTTTTAGATCGTCTTGATATAATTTAAAAATAGTTTAAGGACCGCGGCCTCGTATCATCATAATTATAGACGGCCCGTCAGAGAGGCATTGGGTATAAAAACTTAATGATGGTATAATATAACATCAATAAAGTAAATTGGCAGGATGTGTTCATAATAAGTAAACGGGTCAACACTTTGCTCCGAGTATAAACATTTCTGTTTTAAACTATTCTGTACACTTTTGTAAAACAAGGATCTTTATATGTGCTTTGTTCCAAAAGTGAATAATGAATTCCGTCTCACGTTTTCAGACGAGTTTGAAACATTTTATGGTCTTGTTCTGAAGGCAAGATAAAATTGTTGTGGTCTGTCAGGCAATCGCAAAAAGTCGTACAACGAATGAAACTGATGGAAATAATAATGTTGATACCCTCGCTCTCTACTGGATGCGACATGCTCTGCGAGTCCATATTTCATGAAAAATTCATATCTTCGTTGGTACCTAATGATGTCGATGCCATCTTTTATTGCCGCTGGGGACATATTTTTCATTAATCGTATATTATGATACTACATGCTCGCGATACGTCGAGTACCTGATGCCTTGTAAAAGAAACTAAATAAAAATAGGAGTATCACTAATTAGAAGACAGGTTCGTTGATGTATGGACGTTGGACGTCTCGGACCTTTATAAATTGTAAGTTAATGTTTTTTTTTTTGTTTATCAAAGCTGTTTTGTAATAGCTTTATATACTGCTTATTTTACTAGGACATACATAATCAATTTCAACACAATGATAAAAAACAAAACAAGATGGTCTATCATTTCCCAAATCAATTTGAACCCGGAAGCCCACACCACAAGAACAATTTGAAGAAAAAACGGATGTTTCATCAAATATTTCATTTATTTTTATCCCTCTACTTCGACTAACCTACTTTCCACTAAGAACCTGAAACCGAACGGGACTGAAATTGAATTTCTACTTGTAAAAACGGACCGGTAATAGAGTTTACCTACAGCAGATCAAATAAAATACCAACTAGAAGGGAAGACAGGGTACACAGATACCTCGGTATACTTACCCATACCACATACGGTATTAAAGTCTGATAGTTTTGACCGACTTTTATTGGAAAACGTTAAATTGAATTGAAAACTGCATTAGAAATGGTGTGGTTATCTCGGAGGTAAGTGTCTATTTCAATGAAATTGTAACTTACTGGGGTTAGTGTTTCATTCTACGTTTTGCTATTTGATTTAGATTGATAGTGTTTTGACGACCCATTTTATCACGCGAGATAATTTGTGTGTGAACCACTAACTCATATCCCACGTAAAAACAACTTTTGATACTCAAAAATAAATAATATATTACATTTTGTGATGTCAAATCGCAAAATCCACTACATTTCCATCTAAATAAAGAAACAGTCTAGTTCAACCCGGGCGTATTCAATAAATTCTTTTGCTCCATCAGTTTAATCGTAATCCGCATCAAGCACTAGCTTCTACCCTTATTTCTTGTTACGCTCTTCAACTCTTACAATCTGTTCTGCGGAGAAATTTCATTTTTTCTTCGCCATTTGGCGCGCTAGCTTAGATTGTATTTTATCTTTATGCGAAATCATAATTCATGCTGTTTTTGCCTCTTTCGCCAACGGAGGCTGTTAGGTGTTTAATGTTTTCCTCCTATCTAACTTACATGCAAACGTCGCACTCTCCATTGTTTATTGTTGTTGATAAGATCACAATTCTTGCTACACTTTAATTGATGCTACCTCTATTTTAATAAAACTCTCTTCTATTTACAATTTCAATAACTCTTTCGCAGTTCAAATCGATAAATCAAAAGTTAATCAACTCCAAACTACCGATTGCACAAGTGATTAATCTCGAAGATGTGTCGTTAGATTAAAGGAGAAAAAGTTGTTTACATATCATATTTCGTAAGTCACTGGCATTTATTTTGTACGGACCTCTGGTTTGACCCCCAAGAGCGCGCGCTCGCTACCCACAAAACAAAATGATAAATGAAGATCATCGGTAGTTGCGCGTTACATAAACGCTGATGGATTGATTGTAAACGACCGTGTGTGCCCATCGATCGATTAGTTCCTGCCCGGCCGCAGGGGCCTGACTTATTGACGATTATCTTTAATGGATTTCGTAAACTCTTAAGTGTCGGTATGCAACATCCTGGCTCGCCTTCAAAATGTTATACATCCTTGAACCCTAATTTTCTATTCAGATTAAAGGTTGACTTGAAATAACTATTAAGACGCGTGTTAGAACGTTTATCGGTTATCCTTTTTTTGTTCCTCGATTCAATTTATTAGCTTGAACGATATTATATTCTTTCTATAAGTATCTAACGTCCAATCTCTAAGTGATCCGTTTTTGGGGGACGTTATCCGAAGTCAAATACGAAAGATTAATTAAATATTATTCAATAAGCGTTGTTTGATTAACAAAAGGGTAATCTGCGGCGGCATCTAACACAAATACTCACCACTCGACGAGCTGTTTTCAATCACCGTCATTCGTTATTCACTCACTTCCCTTTGCAGTTGCCGAAGTATATTCACGTCGTTTTGTTTTGTTTAACTTTCATATTTCAAAGTCTCTGAGGCGAAGTCGTGCGATACAATACTTGTAATAATTGAATTGGTTAGAAGTTTGTTGTTTGCGTATTTGGTAAGGCGAAAGTTGATTATCTTTTGTTTAATAAAAACTTGCTCGAGTTTTAAAATAAACTATTAGTCGAGATCAGAGTTGCCTTCAGCAAGGTATCTGTTTAATTCGTTTGATTTATGAGGTCTATTTTGAAGTCCGGCGAATAAGAATGTAGTAAGTGTAGCGGCTGTTTTTATTGTCGGCGCATTGCGTACTCAATCTCGGGTATATTTTTTGTTGTCATTAGTTGACGTGAAATAACACTCTTGAGCTACAGCTCAGTATCGTGGTAGAAAAAAATAAATTGTGTGAAAAATTACGATGATTACGTCTAATAACGGGTGGATGGACGGAGTCGTTTGATGGTCTCTGCCACAGATTGGCATCATTAGCCGCAATGATAGTGACCTAAAAGAGTAATTTTGTTTTCCTTTGCTACTCTTTGTTCGCTACTTGCTTTCTAAAGCATTTATTATGGGTTAGTTCTAATAATTACAGTCGTAAATAAAAGCGCTTACATTCCGGAATTATCGTTCTTGTGTAGACTTATCTTAACGTCTATAATAGTATCCGGCAAGGAAATAGGTTATTTTAATGTTTGCCATTTAGATAACACATGAATAAGCAATCATTTTTGTAATTAGTTACGTTTTCAAAACAATAATTTTTGTGAACAATGTTAAGAAATATTTCTTTTTTTAACAATGTCTTGAAAACGTGAAGGAGCGTCGTGCCAAGTAAATTACAAAATCAGCGTTTTGTTTTGACTTTGTTGACGGTCGTATATAATTCAACAGCTAAATAAAAATTCATTCACACTTAAAGAGCGAACGACATAGAATCTGGCACTGCGCACACTGAAACATATTTACGAGCCATCAAGGGCCGATCGCAAAAAAAAGAAAAGAACACAAATCGTCACACTCAACATAAACTCTTCATCACGACATTAAAAGATTTGACATTTAGGCCACTGCACAGTGGTTCAACCTTTCCCAGTCATGGGCTAAAGCATATCAGACAATTAAAGCGACCGTCCACCCGACGGTAAGCAGATGCCCGTCACTTTTATCTAATACATTAAACTGGTTGGTCGAATCGAACATTTATTTTCTCTTTTTTTGGCCCTTACATAAAACCTCTCGGAACACTGTTCAGATAACGAGTAATGTATTGGTCCTCCGTCGAATAATTAAATGTCCCTTTTATATTGAGTTTGGCTGAAATTAAAGTGCGATTGAAGCGCTAATTAAGCGCTTTAGGTTTTGTTTAGTTGTTTGATGGTCAAACAGTTGGGCGATGATGACAGACCCCTATTACATGGATTTTGTTTTCATTAGAAGTTGATTTGATTAAAAGAGGATTAGTTATCCTTAATCGCAAAAGGTAGATAGAGCTTAGACTGAGAAAACTAGACTTAAACAAATGCTGGTTTCAATTTCAGCTGATTTGGAATGTAACTTACTATTAATTATTATTTTAATTGCTTCGAAATGGGCACCTACAGTACTTTTCATAGTCATTATGTGTTCTTCTTATATTTTTAAAGTAATTTCGTATCTTGTCTTTTAACAGAAGTGCTTGAAACTGGGCCACTTAGAATAAATTCTTTAATTTTAATTGTTTTTACTGAGTCATCGTCATAATTTGAACAATAATGACAATTGATATCGTCATTCATAACTTGAACAATATCGACAAATGGAAACAATTTTATTCTTATATAGCAATCATGTCCAGTTTTCTTTACATGGCAAAGAAAATTACTTTCCTTTTCAGGATTCAACTCATCAACTAACTGCATATTGGCAACCATAATTATAAATGATTGTCCTAATATAAAAATTATAATGAATGTCCTCTGAGATTTAGTTACCCGGATCGATGATAAGATGTCTGGCATTGTATTTAACTACGCAATAAACACTGTAAGGCGATATTTTATAGTTTCTTCAAGTGTCGTTGATACTATAAAGTGGCCGGGACATATGATACCTATCTATTATCACAAAAAACTAAACTATGAATATAAACAGCCCACTCTACATATTAAACAAAACCAATAAAATCATATTATTGAGTAATAAAAAGTCTATAATCGTAATAAAATCGCCATATTTCTGTTAATTTTAGCTTTAAATTATAAAGGTTGTTTTTGACTGACATTTTCGATGCTTGTTCACAGTTTGCAACACCAAGGCCTGGTGGGGAGTCCTCGTGTTTGCAGGGTCCCGACTGTTTTATGGTAAGTGTTCAAAGTAAAATGATTCCAGAAGCTTTAAAACTAAACCCAGACACGTTAAACCTAACATTCTTTGAGAATTCTAGCAATAACATGCAAGTTATCCTTAGTGTTTCTTTCAATAGCAGTGTATAATAAGAAAAGTAGTTGCATTTCCAATCGTTAACCGTTGTTATTTTCATATATCCAACTAATATCTGTATCCCAAAATGGAAATGATTTAGGAAATGATTTAGGCACTTTCATAGGAAAATCTATTTTGTATCCGAGGATTCATGGATAAAATAAAAAACAGCGAAAAAATTGAATAACATGGCATAACCTATCCTAAACAAGCACTTTAGTAGTCAGTTCAACACTCACGAGCATTAATTAATCAATCAATTATAAGTACGATAACACAAAGCAATCTCTTGGACAAAGAAAGTTTTCAATTAGTGAACAAACAATCCTCAAGGCATAGCTACTTGAAGGCACCAATCATATTTTACTATCCTCACAAAAATATTAAAGTCTGCAGCTCCTAACAATTAGTATTAGGTATTCAGGAAACTCGTAAAACTATTCCAATTGGTTTTGCCATAACATTTAATTACGAGTTCTCCCTCAAAACATAATATTTTAGAATGTATACTTTCAAGGTATGCCTCACGGTTCACGATCATTTTATGCTTGCAGAAACTATTTTTCTAAATTAAAGGCTTGCAGTAAATTTAAAACTAAGCAGTGCACCATGGATGATTGTGTATAACCTCCTTTCAAGTGAACCTCTCTTTATGACACAAGCTGTAAAAGTTAACTACAACCATTTTTGAAACCCATTTCTATTTTAGTAGATAGTTCTCCTTATGTTTTTCAATCAGCATTTATAACGTCAGCTTCGTGACGAAGCTCACTAACGTTTTTCGTGTCACTAAAACACGAAAATAAAATGAATGACTTTTTGCTACAAAACAGCTGTGGGGTTAGTGCTAAAACCAATAAATTCTCGCTTGGAATGTGGATTCCAACGGTACCTTTTGTCAATACCAGTAATTAATAATCGTGGTTCGCCCGTTCTTATAATTATTAAAGCTTACCGAGGCGAGAGCGGGCGTCAAGTTAACGTCAACTCCAACTAATGAGCGTTTCCAATGACAAATGCTGCATTCGAAGCGACTGAGTAGTCAAATTTGATTGGATGTGCCGTTGTCCTCGGGATTAACAGAATTTATGTTTTGCTTACCAGACAAAAAAAAAACAAGATGTGGAATTTTAAAAAATTCGTGGTAACAATTTTACAGCATCTGAAGATTTAAAAACAAAGTGCTGGTTGAGAAGTGATTAATTTTTAAATATTGTATTCAGTATATGTTTCAGAATAGAATCAAATATATTTTCATCACAATCCACAATCAAAATAGTTTTTGCTCCAAATGTAAGCTCCGATAATTGCTCACCTGTTCATAATCACACGTTTTGGCGAAGCTATCAGAACATAATTGTGCCCTATTCACATTGCGATGTCTGTGTTTCTATGTCAGTAACGAGCTCGACCCAATTCCGAAAGTAATGACAAACGACTGTATCTACACTCAAGTCGTCGACCACCCGATAACGCACACTAATTTGACAAAAAAGACTCCGTTTGAACACACTCTGCCTGTCTCTGGGATGAGCATTAACTTTTAAATTTGTCTGTGCCAGTACACACTCATCCGTCGTAATGACCGCCACGATAATAAATCAAAGGAGTTCAAAGACTAGTTTAATTGTGACGAATTTGTGATGTGATGGTTTTGTACAACATGCGTTTGTTGTTGCAGTGTTGGGAAAATTGTGAACTTCTGCAGTCCAACTACCAGGTTTGGGGAGCCATCTGCGACGAGAAAGATATTTGTGTAAGTTGACAACTTTGTATTTACAGCTTCGTACCTTTAACAGTAGTTGTTAGCAGTTTAAGTAACGTCATCTTTGTTTACAGTTCCCCGGATGCAAGATCGCATGTGAATTTCATTCGGAAGCAGCGCGCGCGTCGCAAACCCAGCCTGTCATCCACACGAAGGGTGAAGGGGTGATGCGTGTGAGCGGAGCGCTCGCCCGTTGGCCCCCTCCAGCCCCACGCGCCGCGTCCCGCCCCGTGCCCCTCGTCTACGTCGTCATGCGTCGTGCGGCAGAAGGCCCCTGGCGGCAAATCATACAAACTCAAGCACTAGCAACGAGAGTACCTTCAAACAATGAAGGGGCTCTTCTTCGAGTACTTGTTGTCGACCCATTAGGACTCGTCACCATCTACAGTCCTGATGAAACTTGGGTAGCCCATGATACAAATACTTCCAACCATGATGAACATAAGTGGACACTCAAAGAGATTTCCCTCATTCACCAAAAAGTCCTAGTTATTGGTGAAATTGCATGGGAACCTAGAATAGCACGTGGTGTTTATTTAGTTACTTGGGAAGTTGACGGTGGAGGCCTGAAAGGAAATCTATTCACGGACTCCACCAGAGTTACTTTATCATTATGGCCGGACACGGTCTACCACATTCAAGTGGAGCTCGTATCTCGCACACCGGGTGTTGACAATGAACGGTCAGAAACCATGACTATCGACACCAGCAGAGCTCAACGCGTTTCAACCGAAAGCGTTCAGGATGTTCAAGTGAGTGAAGGTGACCGCCTGATGTCCGTTCTTGTGAGCTCTATGAGAGGGGAACGTGTGCCAGAGCGTTCACCTGACTCTGAGCTAGTACTAGGCTGTTTGTCAGCTATGATCGCGTTTGGATTGGCTGTACTAGCCGCAGTTTTATGGAGGCGGAGACGACGAGGAACCTTTCCTGGAACCAATGTGTACATCGGTTCGTCTTCTGTATTAAAGCGAAAGCTGGTAGAAGATTTCGCTCCAGCGGCGCACTGTTTCCAGCCAGTCCTGGTGCCGGAGACACCGACTAACGACTCGGTGCCGCGCGACGTGGTCGTGTGACGTCACAGCTTCGATATGCTGTCTGTGTAAGACCGCGTCTTCAGTTCCTAAGCATTTGGACGAACTCTCCCTAAAAGACAAGTAGTTCGAGTGAAAAGAAGTGATGTTTGTGATACTCAAAAACTCTAAAAGAGAGATAATAAGTGAAAGTTAAATTGCATTTATTGTGGAATGTCGTGTAACTTGTTACGTTGTAAATTGTAATGGACTTGGAACACTGTATGTAAATGCTGCTGTAATAAAAATTACTCGTGTAATTTTGTTTGTACGTAGAGTTAGGCGATTGTAAATTAAAAAGTTACTACTTATAAATGTATTTATGAAACACAGTAAGGTTAACACCAGAAAACTTAGTTATGTACATATGTTAAGAAGAAAAAATAGTACCTAAATGATAATTTTCTAAAATACGACTTGATTTATATACTGCTTGTAAATAAATAACTGTAATGCGTGTACCGGATTTCGATGTTCAATTTCAATTCGTTTTGTATTTCTAAGGAAAATATCGTGATCTACTACAAGAGCACGAAATATGAAGTTTCATTTTAGATTCCCTTGAGTTTTTGGACCGAGATCAACAAAACTGTTATCTTTCAAAATGGAATATGAAATGAAATTTCAATTTATTTCGTGTCATTGCAGTTGACTGTTATACGAAATCAAGTTTAATAGACTAATCGGTATAAATATCTAGAACTATTTTTACAACTAGTCCTTATTATCGTTTAGTTAAAACATAGTTATTAGATATATTTTACGATAATAGTTTCGATGAGGTTCTTACTCATTCTAGTGAACTTTATGACGTCTTCTTCAGCAATAAACATATATGTATGTATTTGTAAATAATGGAAACATTTATTGTAAAAACATAACAGAGAAGTTATATTTTTCTTGGCCTATGACAGATATTTGTAGAAGTTACGGGTGGATGTATCGATAAGGTTTTTTTCCAGTGCAAGTTTAGGTTTTGTTTCTAATGCGATATGCCCATTCCCTTGATATGTGTCTCTCCGAATCTCTTAGCCATCTGCGTAATATTACGTATGTCACAGTGTAGTGTCATAATTATTTGTTTAAAGTTGATGTTAGCCTTTAAACACTTGTACTTAATAACTTAAGTTGCGTTTCGTAGTGCAAAAGTGTAAAAGAGACCAAAATTATATATAATTTGAAACAAGTTTTGGTTCTGTGACAACCAAAATCCGAGTAGGACGTAAGTTAGGAGCTTAATTAAATTTATTTATTTTTTGTGATTTATTAGTACCTTCACTCGATTTTGTAAATAAACGAATTGCTATAAATGACGACGCTGATCTTTAACGTGTATAAATAAATATGTCTGCCAAATTACAACCGTGTTTTAATTTATCGACATTGTTTCCATTGCGGGAAAAAAAAATAGATGTGCTATTGTTCTCATCGTCTTTTGTTTCAAAATACTGCACAAAGAATGTTTCCATTGCTCCCGGAACGACGTCTGTATAAAAACTAAATACTTCGGTAATTTATATAATTTAGAGTGGACGGAAAGAATGACGGCTAACGAACGGTTCTGACACCTTAAGCGAGATTACCGAACTTTTTCATTACATTCTCGAACTTTCTTGACGATTTATAAACGAGTGTTGGGCAATTACTGTTTTTATACGATGGTACTTTAAAGGCATCGAAGACTTCAACATTAGTCTGTATTCTGGTAAGTGCCAACGAGTACAGTTGCACACTGTGACGCTTTTAAGTTTTTTTGTGATTTAGATTTCTAAAGATCATAAAATCGTCGGTTATAAATCACTATTTATAACTGATTTAGAAAAAAGGAGAAGGTTATTTTTTTTACGTTCGTTCCCCGATTTATTTCATATAAGATATCTATGTTAACAAAGTACCAAGTTATTATTATTTTCAAGTAAACATAAAAATATTTTACAATCATACATAATAGGTTTGAAACATTTATTCATAGTGCGCTTGAGCGTTAGCAATAAATGTCAAAAATACAAAACAACTATTCAATATCGATATTAATTTTTAATACTTTGTGGGTTTAGCGGGGATTTGTCGCTTGAATAAACATCAATCATTTCAAAGAATCCTTTAAACAAACATTGAGATTTAACTTCGGTTAAAGGATACCGTTGGGGCCGTCTAGCCTTCCCCGGATAAAACGGTACTATTGTCAAGGGATTAACGTCAACGAATTTGTTGTCAACAAACGCCTGATCAAACAAAAAGATTTGTGCCTCTCACAATAAATTAAGGAACCCCCCATTCCTACTATTGTCGTCGTGTCCGTGCCAGCTTAAATACTTTACCAATATTTTTTTTTTCAAATAACGGGACACAACAATGAATTCTGTTTTAAAACGCGTCGTTCCAAAAAAGTCCGTCGGCTCCGACGCTCAGAAAAAAAAACATCAATAAAGTACCTAAGTAATCGTAAATTCCGTCCTATCTTTTAAAAACCCAATTACGAAGTTTGAGTTTCATTAAATTGAGAAATCCATTAAGCTAATCGCTAAGTTGGGAGCCACCGACGTGACGATTATGAAAAGGTTATTCCGGCATGCAAATGTGAAGGCATCTTAATGTAAATTACGTGTAAGTGGAAGACAGAGCCGGCATTCAGAACTATTATAGACGACTGCATTCACGGATCCCCATAATTCACGTCGTAAGATTAGATATAAGCTTTTTGTTTTCACATCGTTAAAGTCGAATCACGGTGTCTTACTTATAAAAAAGTCAGTTTAGATATCGCCCTTTTGGTATCAGCTTCCAGTTTTTCTCATTCGTTTTCATTAAGAAAAAACTTATTCAGTTTGCTTTGGAAATCTATGATTATGGTAACGTAGGGCCATTTATTTTAGTTACCCATTTTATTCTTGGCCCGCGGTTCTAGTATAAAGCATAGGCTCATAAATAACGAGGAAAATAGAAGGTGAACGCTTCCACGAGTATCCTTTTGGGAGCGGGCAAAGCATTCTTTTAAGATTTATTACAGAACTTGAGCACATTACTTATTCCTTATGTGCCTTTGGAAACGATAGTCCCTTAAATGTAGACATTTTTTCCGTCCGTTTTAGTCATACTGATTGGTATTAATTTTATGACATGAATGGCTTTGATTTACTGTTTCTATCTGTGGTATTCTCATTCCATCTTCAATGATTAACTAATGAACGAACATATAAATGATATCATCTACAAGATTAGGCCTAAATATAACTACAATCATGATTCATCTAGTTGCTGTTTCTATCTAAAAAAGATCACATATCTACCACAAAAATCTCATAACTTACAAGGAAAATTGCGTGATATCAGCTCAGTCCCGATCCCCAATAACACAACATGTTATGCTCCATGATCTGGATTATCCCGCGATTACAAATCCTTATTCCACGTCGATAGATAACCTAACTTATAGCCGGAGATATTGCAATCGGGATATTTTAAGTTGATCCTATCTAAACTGCCGATGCAAAGCGAATGTGTGGGACAGACTTTCTTGTTAACGACCAACAGTACAACATCTTTTATGTAACTGAAATGTTGTGTGATACTGAAGGCTGCAATTTAAAAGCTAGATTTTAAATTTTATCTGTAAGGCTGTCACACATATGAATATTGTTTTGTATGTAACTCTTGGTCCACTACACTAGATTAAATGGAGTTAGTGAAAGTAATTCAATTATTTTTACATCGCTCCGTTCTGAGCGATAACAGAAATTCCAATTTATTGGTCACTGGAATAATGTAATTGAATTTCTACTTTTGAGTCGTCTTAAAATGAAATCTTTTGTAAGATAACGAGAACGTAAGCAACAAAAGCTTGGTAACCGATTTAACATAAAAAGCTGTGGACATAAAAAATAAATTGATGTAAGTAAATAATCCATACAAAGCGAAAGAAACCTATTTAAGACTCACAACGTTTCTTTTTCTGATAATATTGATCGTAACAAATCTTTGTATAAAATTGTAGAATAACAGAATAATCTATAACTGGCTCGGTATGTAAGTAAGTAGTAAATTTTATAAAATAGATATTACTCGTAGAAAGAGAGAACTGTGTAGAAAATCTTTCTTCTTAAGCATTTTAAGTTCATCGTGCTCTGCTGGCGCTGCTGCTACAGTTGCTGAGAACCTCAAGCGGCGTAAATATAGCAACCTTAGTAGTAACTATATTTTTGAGCCGTTTGGGGTTGAAACTATGGGGCCATGGGGTCCGAGTGCTCACAGCCTCTACAAAGAAATGTCTAAAAGACTTATTGACGCTTCCCGTGACCCAAGAGCTGGCTTTTACCTTGGCCAGAGGCTAAGTATTGCCATACAGAGAGGCAACGCCGCCAGTCTCTTGGGCACATTACCAGCTGACAGCGTTGAGGATGAATTTTTCGATGCTCTATAATATGTAGTTTAGTTTAGTTTTATTTTAATTTTGTATTTTTATATTTATGTATTTTAGCCTCTCATTCAGTAATTTTATGTATAAGTTTTTAAGGCTTTACATTAAATTACATATTCCAAAATACACCTCCAGCCCGAAGTTTTCGGGACACTCGTGCAGGACGCATCAATGCGGCCACAAGGAACATTAAAATTTTAATACATCCATTTGCTAAAGTCTCGTTCAGATAGGACGGAAACTCACGTTATGCGATTACCACTAGTCTAAACTAGTCTTAATGACTGTCAGATGGACATTTCAAGAGCCCGAAGCGTGGCTTCTTATCTAAAGTTGCGGTTTGAATCTAAATACTAGCAGCTGTTGTATTAAATGTATAGGTAACTAAGAGATTTTATATGTTTTGAAAGGAAAATGGTTACCTATAAGCCGCTAAGTGCCTGACCACTTTGGCTTATAAATACGAAGCAGGAATTAAGGAAAAAACTTGTTTATTCTGTGCCAATTATTTTGTAAGTATTTGCAAGGGTTTTTACGTTTATATGAGCTTATTTTCACCAACAAGGTGGACAGAAGACCTTATAAAGGTCGCCGGAAGACGCTGGATGCAGGTCGCTTCCAACCGGTACTTGTGGAGATCTAAAGGGGAGGCCTATGTTAAGCAGTGGACGTCCTATGGCTGAGTTGATGATGATGATGATGAGCTTATTTACTCTTCGCCAGAAAAGTCATTGTACTCATTATTATGAGCAACTGTGTCTTACATTTCAACGTCTTACTGAGCACAATTACATGAGATAGCAGACTCTGACTCATAGTAAAATTAGTCCCAAAGTATTAATGATGAGTATTATGACTTAATGACCCAATAAGAAGCATCTAGTAAAGAAAAACGAGATCATTCTTCAAGAAACTCGTCAACGGAATATGCTGAAGAGAACAAATTAACTATGGAAAATGTAAGTTCAATCGTGTCACTGAAGTAAAAACAGCTGAAATCTAGAAAGAAAGTATGTCTATTAAAATTAGATTAACTTCCCTTCCTGTTAACAGTTATTCATAATGTTTATCCTAATTAGAGACAAAATCTTCAATCCATCAACAGTCAAGTAAATCATTTGTAAAATACCCTCTTGAAAATGTCAGTCTTCCTCTCAATCAAATACGGCAATTAAGGATTGGCAATATTAAGAAAGGTCGAATAAATTCTTAAGAATTGAATGTTAATTGATGGCAAGCTCTCGTGGAGCAATTACCACTAGTCTTAGGGACTGTCAGACGGACATATCAAGCGCTGGATGTCTGCTTATCTGTGCGCGAGAGTGCATTTATCAAAAGGAAGCCGTTTCACACACCACCTTTAGTTGAAATAAGTTTTGTATGGGTTCAAAAAGCTACCTTAAATGGCTGAAGATAAGTTATTTTTTTACCTTGGATCGAAGAAGGTTATTTTCTTTCTTTAGTTAAGTTATTAGATTATTAATTCTCTGTAGGTTGAACTAAGACTGACTACATTCAGATCGAAGATTTTTATGCAATAAAAAATGAAACGGAGAAACAAGATTTAGTTTAGGTACTTTTTAATCTCAAAATAAGGTTTTGTTTAGTTTTTGTTCTCAAAATGAACACAAAGGACTTGGAATGTTTTTGGAATAAAAAACAATAAATATTAAAGACAGAACCGATTAAAAATAATTTATCGTATTACATACTGTTTTATGGCTCTATTTTGAAGAAGGTTGACGCGGATAAAACTGAAGTCAAACAATTTATATTCAATCGTTCGAAACGACATTTATTTTATAGTTTCCATGAATCTTAAACTCGCGGATCCTGTAAACAAAACCATCTTGTCTTCTTATGCAAAGAAAAAAAGTAGTTAGTTTACATTTTATTAGTCCAACGATGTTTTTATTTTATCTCGATAGTTGATACTAACCCTAGGGAAATACCCGTGAATTGGTACATGATGAAGATTCTGTCGAAACAAGCGAACAAAATTTAATTAAATATAACAGTCGGTACAAGTGCTCAATTTGTATAGCTGCGAAGCCTACAACTCACAAAATAGTGTTGTAGTTATTTTTTTTACAAGGTCCATTTTTAGTGCAACGTAAATTGAACAAACAATATTTGACAGTTTCAGTGAAAAGCTGAACATTTTTGTTATTTATACGAGGCTTTACTAAAATAAATGTTACGTAATGTATGATTAGTTGTATTGTTGATATAGATTTAGTGGCTGCTGAAAGCATAATAGATCTTCATAGAAATTTGAATATTTTATGATTTTGTTAAAAAGTTGTAATGGGTTACTCAAATACGTACCTCTTTCACGTTTCAAAACTTTTTACTTTTTCTAAAACGCCTCAATTTATAACTCACACTCTATTCAGTAACTAATTTTACAATTAAGAGTGCTTTAAAAAATGGTTAGTTCTATCCTTGTATATTTTTACAAAAGTTCTACCAATAAAAACAAACAGAATATTAATTAGCTCTTTTAAACTTTTCCATACGCACTCATTTTAGCACAACATCCTGAATATCTGACAGTTTGATACGAACAAGCTAGCTAATGTGAAGGGGCTTAAGCCCTCCGGTGCGCCTGCGCAGTAATGGCCGCCTGTCAACGCGTGGGCGATCGACTAAACATCAGTTGTAAATACACGGTAAATATTTGTCTTCGATATAATTACTGTAATTGTACGAGACGTTGACGGGAACTTCATTAAATTAATTGAAGTGTAAATTAGTATAAGGTGCTAATGGCCAGGTATTATGGCTATGCGCAAGAATTGAAGCTGTTTACGATGAAAAAAAAAAGATTTTTAAATGGGCGTTAAAAGCTTTTAACAGCCTCCTGATACTATAAATACTTGAACGATATTACTTGTTATGGTTTTGTAGCAAAAATGGTATAAGTGCCTCACTTTATTGGAATCATTGGCACACTCCAAGTACTTATACTTGTTTCGAGAAATACCTTTATAGGATTAGAATGGTTACTGCAGGCTTATTACATGTTAATGGACAACAATTCTATAAACCCTCAACATGATGCATAACTTATGCTGTACTTAACCCACTTCACATTATCTAAACAAGACTAACGAAGTCTACGTGTGTTCGTTCAATGTGTGTTTTGTTGGAACACGTCAACTTCGTACCAAGGACGTCTGGTCTAGTGTTTGGAAAAGCCCTTTCTGTGATACTTGTGTAATTAACGGTTTTAGAATAATAGAACAGAACAGTTATAATTAATGATTTTAGGTTTTGTATCACGTAGGTGCCTGGTTAAATTTTAAACACACACAAAGCTTAAAATAATTATACACAATATTCCATCATTATTATTTTTTTAACGTTGTAAAATCATCAAATAAGTCCTGGAACCCAGGGCAGGGGAAGACTGTCAGACTTGTACTTACTAAAATCCACGGTATCCTTCAATAGCCTTTTACGTTCTGGGGTCACGGTAATTCGTTAGTCCCGCGACCCCGGCAGGCTTTAACCCTCTAGACCCTAGGGCCCCGTCAATTCCATCATTATATTAATGAACAGTTCAGGTCACTACGCACTGGTTGTTCAAAAGTTCAGACATCGATTTGTAATAAAAGAAAACATACAATTTTAAAATCTTCATACCTGTCTTCTCCAACGCTTCTTTTTTTAATCTTCTGTAACCTGAAACAGAAAACCATCAAACAATATAAAAAAATATTTCTATTTCATTTACATAATTCACTGACTATAGGTATCCTAAGGGCTAAGAAAAGTGATATTAATTATATAGCGCTTATCTTAATTCATTAATTGTCGGCGAAGTATGTTTTGTTGAAAAGATGCTTCGCCGACCGTAGATTCTTCTTCCATAAGAAGTAAGGAAGAAGAAGACTAGCATCGCCGACCTCTAGCGCGACAAACAATTAAGCCTTTGTCAAACAGACAAGCGTGACGAATGCGAAGCGTCACGTTTTTATTTGTAATGTATGGAATTGTTTGAATCCAGTCACATAGAAAAGCGAAAGCGATCCGATAGCGTGACAAAACTATCGGACTGTCGTCTCGCTTCGGTTCGGTATCGCTTCGGAAACGCTTCGCTTTCGCCTGTCTGTTTGACAAAGGCATTAGTGACAATTTCATCTAAAGCACTGACAGAACTTTATAACTAACTCATTATTGTGTCAATTCAATGCATAGATTTGATATAACCATCATTTTATCGCAGACAGAATATCATTTCACACATTAGTCACATCTAAATCCAAAAATACAAGACCAAAACCCACCACTACCCTATAAAAGCACGTAACATATAGCTTCCACACTATTACCCCGTCACTCGACGAGGGTTAGCGATTATATCAGAAGAACCTGTAGTCCCATAGCCATTACTCTTCTAGATACCGATTCTAGGTACCGATATCTGCGGTACTTATGAATAAACACTTACCGATATTGAATGCAGCCCGTTTACGCCTATCATTGGGGTTGCGAGCTGCCATGTTCGATTTACCCAACACTCAATGTAACTGGTAAGCTGGTGAAGTCTTGAATAGATATAGTGATTATTACTTTGATTGCTTTGCTTTTACTGGTTTTCAAGTTGTTAGGATCTGTATGGAAAGATGTTTTCTGTTTGGATGCAATTTAATATTCAGAATAGGCTATTTTACTTTTAAAAAAATATAAGTTCGAAATATAGAATATAAAAAAAATATCTGACCCGTATTTTTCTTTGTTACGTAAGTAAACCAAAATTGACAAAGATACAACGCTTTTAAAAATCACAAAATGTCACTCGGTCGGCACAATTTTACAAGCGTGAAGCATGACGTCGCAAGCCCCCACTCTCGAATTTGGAAGCGTTTTATCTTTGTCAATATTCTTTTATAAAAAAAACATCTATTATTTTTCAAAATTCTAATTTTTTTATGTAGTAACATACGCCATTTAAGTATTAAAGCGTATTTAAGTTAATTCTATAGCACAAGTTATTCATAATTGAATGACCCTATCAAAAGTCTTTAGTTACTTAAATAACACTTTGTATATGATCGGCAAAATGTTTAAGACTTTAAGTCGACAAATAACACACATATTAAAACCACCTCAAATTGTGGGTAACTTTCTGTAATGCGGCAACCCACAGCAAAACACTAGCTCCCGTTGCCAATCAATCAATAATTCGCGGAAGCCGGGAATTATCTCGAAATAACTGTTTATAACCATTTAGAAATTACATACTGTTGCTAGATCAAATACAAGGGAAGCTTCGCGAAGTTAATTATCGTTGTGTAGATAATACACATTTTGTAGTTATTGTGTTACTTCTATTTTGGAAGATTTTGTTTCTTAACAAAGTATCAACATTAGAAATAATAAATGCATGTTTATGCCTGTTTATATCAAACAGGAAATCGAACCGATTAAAGTTAGGAATAAGCTAGACGGATGCACATATTTGCCAATTCCTAAGACAGACACGCAAACTTTTATCGCTTTAATATCATAAATATCATTAATTACAAATTATTTAAGATACAAAATGTTATTTAAATTTACGATGAAGACATATTTCACCCAAGTGATGGTTCATCAAAAAAATAACAATGATGGTATTCAATTCAAGACTGTTATTGTAAAATATTTAATATAAAAAATATATTTAGGGTTCCATAGCCAAATGGCAAAAAACAGAACCCTTATAGATTCGTCATGTCTGTCTGTCTGTCTGTCGGTCCGTATGTCACCGCCACTTTTCTTCGAAAGTATAAGAGCTATCCTGTTGAAAGTTGGTTGTTGGTAAGTAGATGTATTATGTGAACCGCATTAGGATTCTCACACAAAAACTAAAAACAATTTAAATAAAGTAAATACATAAATGAAAGAAAAACAAGAGATATCGCTTAATCACTAGTAAAACTTCCTGGGCAGTTGATTTTGTTAAACAAATCGATCTATCTACTGTTAGTAATAAAAATCTGTCTATCATGCAACAAATACCAATGTTCATCAAGCATGAAACAAAAAATAAGTAAACATAGTAAGTTACCCCTTTTATGTTCTAAAGGATTGTATTAACAATGTCAGTTGAAAAACTTATGACATAAAAGTCAATATCATATACAAATTATGACTACGACTCTCTATTTTACAAATAAAAATAAAGCAAGTCTAGATATATAAGAAAATATAACTAGAACTAAATGAACACATTTCCAAGTGTTGACCGTATAGTGTTGGCTTGAAACCACGCAGAGCAAAGCCATGTTAGGTCTAAACATTGAGCTGCGACCAGACAAATCGCTTGCCCATCGCTTGCGATCACGATACCAACTTGTTTTGGTTGACTTTTACGAGACTTACAACATGCACAGAATTATAAAGAGGACGATTTCGAGTAGGTGTGGATGAAATTAAAACTAGGAACTTGTATGTGTTTTTATTCAAATGAATGTTGAATATACGAAATTTATAGTCACAGTGCTTAAAAATCGATTGAGTTTTTTAGCTTGACTCGTAAATCATTACAGACAGGCCAGGGCGTAAGTAAAAAGTATAGAATTAAATGGACTCTATTGTTACGATGAAAATTTCCAATAAAAATCTCATCGGATCCATTGAAGAAACTACTTAAAACGAACCGATTACCAAGTTTAAATTAATACCTTCGCTACTCGAATTTCTAACAGAAATTAGCATTCAACTTCGATATCCGATAGCTGAACTGTTGCTTCCAAAGTTGCAATTACAAATAGTTCGTATGTTGTTGAATGAGAACAACAGGTGGCGTTACCGGTTAATTACGATAAACAAAACCGGTTATAATAATTAGTGAGGGGCGGCGGTGGGAGGAGCACACGGCTGTCCGTAAAGGCGTGGTCGCTTTTCGGCGACTCAACTCATGTATAATTTAACACATGGACTATGTCGTAACTGTGAGCTTTTATGGTGATATCCGATTTTGTTTGGCTCGGGGATTTTGTGCGCGAGTTACCTTAAGAGGCGAGCACAAGATCTAAGACTGAATCTTGAAAGTTTTGCACACGAATAGAAAACTCAAACTATATTGTAACATTATTTTTACTCGCTTGAATTTAATGTGTCCCAAAAGTTGACACAAAATGGTCACAATGACCTGAGACCAAACCGTAAATGTTTTTATGACGGATAAAACTTTCAAGCCGTATTCAAAACTTCAGATGAGCATACACTTGATTTTGAAGTATTATAAAAAGTTGACCAATAATAAAATACTTGGATCGTCAAACCTCGAACGTCATCGCCATCATACGATCTTTTATAAATCGTACAACACAAAACCTCTTTTTGTCTATCTATGTACGGCAGTAGCTTCATGTTAAACCACATTACTTTGCAGTAAAAAAACAAAATAATAACTCCATATCACGTAGCAATCAGCGCACAATTTACTAAACTCTACTTAGCTTGCTCTGCGCGTGCGTTGATCGTGCGTACTGCGCGTGACTCAATGGACGCATCGTGGACCAATGTTGGGGCCAGCATTTGTTACAATTTTTAAAGGATATTGTGGAGTAAGTCCGATACTTTTATATTTTTCAAGAAAATAGGTTTTTTTACAATTTCTTTTTTGTGTCTAGACTCATAAATGTCATGTATTAGATAAAGACTAGAATTAATGTGTGTAATAAAATTTCAATAGGCACTTCTATCTTTTAGCTCTCTCAGGTGTTTTTGTAATAAAAATAATCGATTAGCGTATGTAATATCTAATCTACATTGCCCTTCAGGGATGTTATGTTTAGTTGGACGTAAATCGGTTTGCTATCGTCGTCGTTAAAGTACTATAGGTGTAAAATTTTGAGAAACAGGATATGAACCTCAAAAGAAGACTAGACGGGAAATAGCAGTCACACCATAATCCATATATTTCCTACTTAACACCAATGAATCGTCTCGTCGGCGAAGTCTCTTTTTGTAAGGGTCTGTCGATGGTCGCGGGACCAAGGGATTACCGTGACCCCGGTACGTAAAGGGCTAGTGAAGGACACTGTGGATTTTAGTCAGTACAAGTCTGACAGTCCCTCCTGCCCTGCCCTGGGTGGGAGGACTCATTTGATGATTTTACCACGATAAAAAAAAGGGTCTGTCGATGAAACGGACATAAATAAATCGTCCCGTCGATGAACAGTCCAATGATGAAGCGGTCATCGGTGAACGGTTGCTGATTCCCAACTTCGGGTAGGAGCAACAGGGTATAAAGTTACTCAAACTTTAAATAAAATGTTGAGTTAGTCTATACCCCATACCTGAACCAACAAAATGACCAACATTTGTACCAACCTCATGTCGGCTTACTACAGCTTTAATAGTCTAATTCACTTGCAAGCCCCGGCGGCGGAGTTTTTGTGACAAACTAACGTTCGTGGTGAAGTTGTGAGTTTTATTGTGTACGTGACGGGGCATCTGATAGCTCGCATGCATCCTGTATGCACAATGTGTAGGTAAATAACATTGTCGTGGGTCATGGAGATAGCACTCAAATATAAAATGGATGGTTTTTGAATGTATGATGAAGTAGAAGAAGTCCTTATAAGAAGTTTTAGCTGAACTTAAAGGTTTGCCCAGTAAACTACGGCCCAAAATTATAATATGTGGCACCCTAATATATCCAGAAGTCATCGCGAGATCTTGCAGAAGATAGTGGGAAGAAATCTACATTAACCCAGAACCGAAAGAGCTCTAAGTCATGGAGAGAGCTTTGGGAAAAAGTAGGTAAGCAGTATATTATCAGGGCTCGGTCCCGGTTCTACCGATATCTTGAGTGAACCGGGAAAACCCGTTTTTGCCGATTCTTTTATGTCTATTTGAAAACAAAGTACGGTTTTTTTAAGAAAATATGTGTATTCTGTCCATGCAATAAAGTTGAAAATATCATTGTTAAAGACCTATCAAATGCATCAACAAGATTGTACTCTAGAAAACAATCATGTTGATGGGTTTAACGAGGATCTTGTGAATACAATGACATTCAATGAACCCATTGAACAATGTAGTAGAAACAACAGAATTTAATCTTTCGTAGCAGAATATTAAACCAGGATAGGCAGAAGTGTATCTTAATAGTGCACCCACATTTCGCCAGTCCCGTTTAAGTCCCATATTATAGTGCCTGATTGCCATCAATTGGGCACAACTCCAGACCCCTTAGCTGAGTAATTCTTGACAAAACTTTGCCCAACCCGAAAATCCAAAATAGGACTTCATGCTCAGAGTCACATGACTTTGAGACTTGTGACCGCTAGACCAACAAGGCAGTTAATTCAACCCTTCAATTTCAATCTTTCAGCATCCCATACAACTAACTAACAAATTACTGTGACCCCGGAACGTAAACGGCTGTTGAAGAAGACCGTGGATTTCAGTCAGTAGAAGTCTGACAGTCCCTCCTGCCCTCAAATATCAGTTCTTTTGCTTTCTTTTTGAGCAACCCCAATTATGAAGCTTCAAATAAAGTAAATGACATTACAGTAACTACTTAAAATTGTCAAAATTGAGATTGATGACTTCACAAAAGAATCTGCAAATGTGCGTTTCCGATTATGTATTAAGCCATAGGGGAACACAAGTGCCTATTAGGCGATCAATCACCCCATTCCCAATAAAGACTGACTTTCAATTACAGCCATAAACTTGTCCATCCATTATCGTTTAATTTGAAACGTAAATGCTAAATGGAATCATTAACTAGAAATTCTATTAGGAACATGTTATCTCGTAGTCAGAACAGACATAAAACAAGGCAGTATATTTTTCACCTCATTAAAACATTCGTACCGAGAGAACTCATTTCTCACAATGTTGCTGGAAACATAAAATCAATTACTATTAGTTTTAGAACCAAGACGGTTCACAGATAAAGCGTAAGTAAATTGCAACACGCATAGAAACGGCCTACACATTTTTCAGAGCTTACCTACCTGTAGATGGTATCAATAATTGGCATATCTGTGAACCGGCACACGGTAGATCATTTAATTTTCTTAATAATTTTCTATCGCAGAGCGCCTGGGGCAACGCGCGCCGGTCTAGCTTGCTTCTCGTTTTATACTTTTTAGTAATACAGTATAATCAATCTCACTGTACGGATGTTTAGGCCTAGATGTAGTACATGCGATAATGTGAGATAAATTGTTTGATGCGACGGGAATAGTATAATGGATGAATATAGAAAATGGTTTTTAGTTTTAATTGACCACTATGGTTGACTATCTCAGTGGTTTAAAACATTCGAAACCAGAAAGTTTTAATATACTTTCGCCAACATTTGAACTTATTATTATTTTAACGATTACTACCATTTGTTATACTCGGAGCCATACATTGTAAACTAACGAAGATAAACTTCAAATGCCAGAACCTAACTCAGTACTTTCTAACATATGCTTAAATTACAGAGCAAAAGCCAAAGCCAACATATCACATGTCGCAGCCAACCCTTGCATCTCACCTCACAGTTTACTGCACCGGTAATCTGAATCAGTTGCGTCGACCAGTGATTTATAGGAGCCGCCCGACGTCCAAGCATTCCGCTTTGTCTCAACCCGCAATAAAGGTAATTTCGTTACAAACTATGGACGTCCGTAGACCCTGTACCTTTCTATTAGCGTTACGAAAATGTATATCTATTCCTACCTGTAAATTAACCTGATTTTGTTTGGCTTTTGTAACAGCTCCTTTATTGAAACGTGCTTTTATTATTCCACTAGTTGCTATTCGATCTGTTAGATCTATTATATCTTCACTGACTTCTGTATTATCAATAGCGTCTTTATTAACATCTTTCCATCCAGTTTCTTTAACAAGTTGAACTAAATTACATGCAGTATCTATTGCAAGTGCGGCAGCATCATTCAGACTGTGTGTAGCAATAAGTACTTGCATCTAGATGCTGTAGCAGTGACAGGTTAGTAATCCATCGCTTGCGAGCATCACAGAACTGGTTTTTGCAATTGACTCTTACAACTTGTGCGGGTTAACAACCATTTGAATCAGTGCTTTCTTTCGTTTCTAGATTAGCAGTATTAGGATATATGTAAGTAGATGTTTTTTTTCTTCCACAATCTTTTATGTTTATACATTTATGGTAAACGAGTGTTTGTTTCTTTTTTATATGTAGAAAATATCAGCAATATCAAAAAAGCCAATTTATTAGTACGTATATATGTATGTTTTAACATGTGCGTACAATGGCAAACTAGTCACAGCTGTCAGTATGTCTTGTCTTCACTTACAATTGATTTTCATCACTCATGATGGAACTCTAGAGATCAGTCCTTCAAATGCCTGTCATATTAAGAGAAAACTTCTGCGAGAATGTGAAGTACTAAATGTTAATAGTCAAAAGGCATTACTAACGAACCCAATGGAACATGTTCCTATTTCTTCACAATGCAGGTGTGTACCTATTTAATCCATTATGAAACTTATGATCTACGCTTTATCTATTACAGGTGCTGCAATAGACTGACTGATAGTATTGGTCTATTGGTAAATCGTATTAATGTCAACTATTGCAAGGAATTGGCATTTATGAACTGATACATTTATATAAATAGCGTTTCTATGACAAATCACGATTTACCAGCCTTCCGTTTGTTTATCTGTAAAAGGGGTTTTGTAATTGCACGTTTCTTGGGAAACTGTTATAAATAAGTCTCTAAGTTAGTAGTTTTATATCTATCAAGAGATTTATTTATAAATGATTGTATTTGAGAAAATTTTATGCCATTAAAAATTTACATTTAAATGGCGAGTATTATAAAAAAATATATAATTTTTAGTTAGACATAAGGCAATTTTATATAGAAAACAATGGGTAAGTATACTTCATCTTAGTCTTCAGTTAGGCAGCCTTTTTTATGTGTATCTTAATTTTATGTGAACGTTTATCTAAAATAGATAAAGTTATCGTGACTTTAATCATTATCTCCTTTAATATCAAGCAAATGGCTTCTGTTCTTCTTATTTGCACAAAATAAACATGTTTCTTAGCTTTTATACCGTCATTAAAGTTTAAATTTTATTGTTGAAATCCATTAAGATAAAAACAATTAAGACTCACGCTAAGGTATCAAAAACAAACACACGCCCAAACAATATGATATGAAAATAGACTTAATTACGCCTACGGTACAAAATTAGCATAATTAAGGATTGATGAATAATGGACTCTACTGCCTAGGCCTTTAAGATAGGAATAAAGTTGAAACCCTTAACTAATAACCTAACATACAGGATGAATCATTTGAATCTAAAGGAACCAACTAGGATAGTCTGCCATTTTTTTACAATCTGTGATTTTCAACGATGATTTCAAAAATCGAATAAAAGTTGAAAACTTTCTCAAGCTTGGGAGCTTTTTGGACCAAGTCACAGAAAACATGGATTGCTTCAACAATCCTTTCCAAAATCCAAAATCCAAAAACGTAACATGCTTGACTGACACTCGAACCAGTATTCTCGTAAAGGTAAAAGTCAATCAAAGAATCCTTTTCACAATTTAGGAGTCTGAATCAATATACAGCTCCCTCGTTTAAACCTGCCTCAGATTAAATGCGTCCTGTATATATCAGAGGAGAATGTTTTATTCAATGTATTGAATCACTACAACCTAATCTTAATTGGTATGGCAATTCTCAGCATAATTGACATTAAACGATTTATAGACCCCGACATCATTTAATGCCATACTATAATGAACATTTCAAAGAAATCTGTTAGTCGTTATTATAATTATCAAACTGTTTATGAATTAATACTGAAGTTAAAACAAGATTTTTAATTTAATCGAATTATTTGTTGTTTCATATAATGCTAATTAGTCCAACTCTAGTTTACGATCTTGATTTTATTACGTGATGCAGGAAAAGTGATAAAAATATATTATGTTGTAAATAAAAAAAATCTGACATTAGTAATCTAAAATCTTAGATATTCATAGTGATTAAAGTGTACAATGTGAAGTTTATGGGGCATAAGTATGTTTTTTCTTGTGTCCAAAATAGCAATAATTAAAATAAGGATAATAAATATGTTTTTTTTTAAACAGATGGCCATATAAAGAAACTTATTTTTTCATATGAAATCTCTTTTGCTGGATTCCTCTACGTAATATTTGAATTTTGAAGTAAAGCTCTCGAGCCATAAAGACAAGCTTCTTGAAAACAGCTTACAAAGAGCATTACAAATATTTTCGTACCTAGAAGTTTCCTTTTTTATGTTACTTTTAGGTGAAGCAACGGATAAATCTGATAATCTTCATTCAAATAAAAAAGAACATCAGAAACACGTGTAATAAAGCTATAATCGTGCCCAAGTCATTTACGTAATGTTGAAAAAACCTCAATTATTTCGGAGCCATAAACGGAAAATAGTGGCACTTTAATTAACCTATACGGTGGGCAGTAATTACACATGCACCAATTTCACTGGATTAACCGAATTTGAATTGCTTATTAAGGTGATTGACATGCGCTTTAATCCCTTACAGTAAAAGTTTAATCGAATCACCCGTGAGGCGGTAGTAAGGAAATTTAAATTCATATATTTTAATCGTGTCATAATAATCAGAACTATGATCTAATCATGATAAGAGTTAGATTGACGCTTTTATGCGTATATGACACTCTAATTTATTCCAGTGATCCTGTTTAGTAGAACCGACTCAAGTTTGACCGGATTAGTAACGCACATCACGAGTGTTGATTAAAATTGAAGACTCATTGCCTGAGAAATATGACACTTTGAGAATCTTGCAGATTAATCTTTCATCTACGTTTCTAATGAGCATCTCAGTCAAACGATTTTATGATGCCGTAAAAAGCAAGAATTTTTTAAATTCCAGAATTAGCATTGATATAAAAAACGCATTAAGATTTCGACTGAGTTTACAACAGGGGTAAGACGTCTATTATTAAACTTTGGAGGACTTCCTGATCCTGACTGTAATCGACTTTGTAATATCGCTTAAAGATTGGTGAAATCTATTCTCAAGTCAAACATTGTCTCTACTTTTCAAATATTTGAATTTAACTTTTCAGGTCCTACTGTAGCTATTAATTCTGGAAAGTCATGATGCTATTTTTGGACTCTGATTTCATTATTTTGATATCCAATCAGCAGTGTACGAACAACAAACATATTATTATCATTATGTGCCATGATTCCGATAATATTATTATTATAATCAAGTTCATAATATCGGAAAATTGTGAAAATAAGCGTAAATAAGCATAATTTGTAGGAAATTGCTTATGATATTCCATGAAATGACGATAATAATGTCATGGATCAACATATTTGTTTACATAATTAATTAATTCATGAAATCAATGACACATAAATAAGCATGCGCAAAAATATTTCCGTTTGCAAATATATCCAAAACCGTGGTCGTAAAATACTAGTAGCGACATTGTAAAAAACTATTTTTTACGGGCAAGCCGCGAGGCGCGAATAGTAATTTTATCTGGAATTCAAACTGAACACATACGAAAAATTGTTGTTAGATGTGTTATATAGGTTCTAGCACTTGTTTTCACTTCGTTTTGCATAGGAATATGTACAAAATTTGTTCTCCACGATTTATACGAATGTTCTTTTGTTTCATAGAGCTTTTGCATACAACGAAAACGCGCGTTCACAACGCGTTTGAAACGATGTATCAGCCTGTTTATAGCGATACATCTTTAATTACACAATTAATTAACTAACGATAAATGTAGATCGGTAAACGATTCAAATTCTCTGAAAATCAAAACTAAAAGATTAAAACCGTAATTTTGCAATTTCATAATTGTATTATAATCGGCTAACAAAGCCGCAAAAACAGTTACAGAATCGCTAAATAAGCTGAACACAACAATGTTGTTTTGTTGACATAAGAAAGAGCACGTTTTTCATTGGCTTCGGTGGAAAATAAAGGCCGGGAGGTAGCCTCAGGCACGTGACAAGGCGACAAAAGATCGTCCGACAGGTATTCGGCGCGTTCAAAATTGGATAGTAATCGATGCGTGAAACTATACTTATGTCATGGGACATAGGGATCGGTAATGTTGGAAACATGACGTGGTCGGGAGAGCAGGTTTAGTTTTTGATTGAGAAACCCTGAATATCTTAATGTTACTCGTTCAACGGGCCATCTAAGTAAAATGTGCTAATATTTTGCAGTGGCTGAGTGATTGGAGCAAATGTCTTTATGATCTGCAAGTAGTTGTTCCGGGTCTGGGTGTTCGTGTGTGTGAGTTTATATGTAAGCACCCACGATAAAGAAGAAAATCTTGAATAGACTTTTTTAATGCCTTGATGCAATTTCAAATTGTTGAAACTTAATAATGACCGGATCAGTATCATTAAATCTGTGAAAGTAACAGCGTCTTATTAAACTTATAGACATTTATTTGCTCAGTAAACTATCAATACCCAACAAGCAACTGTATGTTATACTTACTGGAAGCCGACCCCAATGCTTGGGAAAAAGCTACAATGATATAGAAACGTATTCCTGAACACGAACATAAATTTTGTTAGGGTAATTTTCAATCATTCGCTCATTATATTGACTTCGACAAACAATAGCTAATTGTTGGCTATTGCAAGAGTTAACTGAGAAATGGGTAAGTAACAATGGCCTAGCGATCACTACTTATGCGCAATTGAAATGTTTAAAACGTTGTGCTCAAAACGATGTAACTGTGCATTGCATAAAGCTTAGCGAAATTACCGCATTCGGAATGTTGTTCGTTCTGCTAAAAGAGAAGTTATTGTAAAGTTGTGTAGAAGAAAATACGTAGCAAAATTTTTAGAAATATTTAAATTAGTTAATCGTTAAGCCTCTTTGGTGCACAGTAGGTGTTTTTCTTATTGTGATGTAATAAACACTAAAACTACTCCTGGCGGTTATTCGATGTGATTATACACACAATTATATATTTAACACATTTGAAAATATCTATTTTACAACACATAATTACACTCTAAAAACGGCAACTCGTTTCTTCTATTAACTCGTTAATTAAGAACGTTCCATCATCATCTTTCTCATTTGCCTGGTGTTTGCAAACCAATTCGTTTCGCGAACTTTTTTGTTCTGTCCTCGAAATGGAAACTTTCGATTAAAATGATAATTTATTCAAAGTAATTAGGGTTTTATAACCGGAGAGGCCGTGTGTCCCGAGTGAGGGTAATAAGAAGTTGGACGGCATCCGCCTTCGGACTCGCCTTTATGCACAAACGAAGGTCATTATGATCGGATATTCAATTTACCATTGCGCTGACTCAGCAATAATTTACTTTTAAATCGAATTGTGGCGTTTGAATCGAATTTTATAGCTTAATACCTGCTGCTTGTTTTATGTGTTTCCAATCGTAACTTAAGGAACCACTGCGATTCTAATAAAGCTTCGTGCTTAGATTACAAGACTTAGTAAAGTATGCCTAATCACTCTGAATTTCCTAATTAATGAAAACACTTAAATCTAGCTAATAAATTGTCTCAGGTAAACCGAGACTTTGTACCGAATTTGATTATAAAATCTCAAATTAGTAGGCTTACAAGACTATTTTTTAAATTAAATCACCACTTAAAGTTTCTGGTGTTAAATTAAAGTGGATCGTCCCGATAAGAAAAATCTGATACTTTTAACAAATAGAAACAAAAGTCAAATCGGATACGAACACACGCGTAACTCGATCGCGTCTTTAAATCTCCTAGCTATTGGCCTATTGGAATCTTCGTTTTCTACCTCATTCAGAAGCGTGGGCGTATCTCCGTATCAAATTAAATCTGTAACGTTTTATGCAAAACTTATTATTCATAGCTAAGAGCAAACAAACGGTAATAAAACTGCTATTTTTCTCGTGTTAGTGACTTCATAATTTTCTTCGGAACATTTTGTTAGCACCTCACAAACCTGATTGAGCGTCGGGTTTTTGAGCAAAATGACATCAACATATCAGAGTCCGCCGGCCGACTCGTATCTTAACATAAATCGAATGATTTTATGACTCTAGCTGCCTATAAAGATCTCCAGTTTTGCCGTTTGACTAATTTTAATTGCTTTCCGGTTTTTACCCTACGCTTGATCAGGGCACTGTATTTCACGTACATTTTATCGTTTTAAAACTCAGCCGGTAATAATTTACAATACAACGAGGCTTCGATGTGGGTCGTAAATAAACAAAGATTTAATGCAAAAGCCACTTTACAGTCTGTTTGAATTCGCTTTATTTGATGCGACGCGCTGTGACTAAGCGTTTATTTGCTTAACTATACGTTTACCGAAATATAACCGTTACCAGTATCTGGAAATGCTTTTATTTCAAGTATAAATAAATACTACACTATGGTTTTGCAAACATGGTACACGTTGTTTATTTTTCCAAGCACAATGTTTGGCTTAGGTACCCAAATCCAGAGGTGTGAATCTGAATCACACTTAGCGGCTAAGTCAAGCACAGCTTCGCTCACTATTTGGGGTCGATTTATATGTCCTCCTTCCGTCATAAAGCCAGCTCTATAAAGATCAAAACGTAGATTATGGCGACGGCGAAGGCGACGCACACAAAATATTACGACACAGTCGGAGCACAGGTCTTAAATGGTTAATTTCAATTTGTTACCAATCAGACACTCAGTCGATACAAATTATGCGCATATATTTCACTTGTCATAACGAGTAAAATCTCTTGCAGTTTGTATGGTGGGCGTGGCTTATCCGGCCCGTATCGACTGCTATCGTTTTGATATGACAAATTCAAAGAGGCGATTCATATTTTATGCATTAGGCGTGTTGGCTATGCGTCTGTACTGCCACGGATGTATTCTTGAATTTTGAATGTTGACAGCAAATGTGCCCATTTTCTTTACAGCGCATGTGTTACATCTTTGAGTTATGGTACCGGTGAATATGGTTACAATGGTCGTCATAATATTGCTTTGAAGTTCGGTACTGAAGAATATTTGACACAAACCAGACTAAAGATGTACTTACACGAGTGAATATAGGCCGTGGGTGTTTCGAATTAGGTACTTGTTGGCTACCTGAAAAAGGGTTAGACAATGAAATAAGCCAAAAGTAAAAAAAAAAACAAAAGGTGCAATAGTCAAACCCAACACTGATTTTAACCCTAATCTCGAACTGTGACACTCAAAAAATGGAGTCCAAGAATAAACCTCTCTAACAAAAACACAAGTAGGCACGTACGGGGCTTAAGATGGCGACCGGATCTCTGTTTTGATTCGAGACTTTTATAAATCGTTGTTTTACTGTGATATATTGTTTCTAAAACGTAGATGTTTGTTTTCTATATCACATTGTATTTTATAAGCAGATGGTTTGTAAGATAAAAGACAGATGAATGTGATTTGCCAACGCAATGACAGTTGATTCTGAATGTATATGTGTGCGGTGGATAACAATAGTCAGGACTATCTTTCATTGTCATGCACGTGTCGTTAGGATCAGTAAATTCAATTATAAGTCCTCAGAATCGGATAGTAATGCATGATTCATAATACGCACGTATGGTCACGATTTTTACAGGTAAGAGCTAGAAATTTATCACGATGCCCGTACATTGTTCTTCTATGCAATTCTTGTAATTGCTTTTTTGTGTTTAGTTTGCTTAGAACAGTCGGTTTTATACAGCTTTCTTCGATCTGTTTCCTCTTTTTAATATCATCTCACAAGACTTTTTTTGTTTGGATGAAGTTTTTAATCCGTTGCATATTGTTCCAATTTTAACTTCCAAAGTTTTGGTCTTAACCAAAAAAATCTTCTTTCCAAATCAAATGTTTAGGCATTGTTTTTACTATTAAACACAGTAATTTGTCACCGCTGCAAAACATTAATTTGTGAAAGTTGCGCACAGAAATTCAATATTAGTTCGCTATCAACTTTAGAATTTCGAACAACCGATTTTATCAATTCATCGTTACAGCAAAGTTCAACGAAATCTCGTGGTCTTTATAAAAATAATTACACTTCACAACAACGAACTTTTAGAGGTTATAAGTATGAGTAATCTGAGATATTTAAAACGAAAAGCTCATTTTTAAGCTATCAATTTCATAAATCAGTTTTAAAACGGTCAAGAATGATTGATGAATCAGTCTTGATGTAAAGATAGTATAATTTAATGTGATATCACAAGACTTAATCGCACTTAATAAAGTTCTTAGAAATGACACATGAACATTAGATAATAAAATTTGTATTTTAAAAAGTTCATCAGCTTATATGGTTTTATTTCCAGTTAAGCTGTGATACTCGCCATTAGCTTTGTCAATAAATGTTCATAAAATATGGAATTAGAATATTTAAATATGTACCTAGAGATGCGATTCTAGAACACAGAATTTAGAACATACTCATAAGTTGTCATAACTGTTGCGTCATACACTAACGCCTAATGAGCATAGATTGACGCCCAGATAGGTCTTAACAAACCTCCACAGTTGCATGTCGTGCTCATCATTTATCACGGATTTATCATAAGATCGTCGGCACTAAGGCTGAGATAGACGAGTCAATCCAGCTTCAGAAAATATGACGTCACTTCATACAATTCACGAACGTCAATATCGAAGCGCAGAAGCGGAAAATTGTAGGTTTTTTGTACGCCCACATTATTTTAGTCTAAAGCTTCAATTCGATTATGTATCTAAATTGTATTATTTTATAGACTTCCGTGGTAGTAATGGCAGGTGAACTGATACGGGTAATTGATGATAGGAAATAATAATAAAATATAGGTTTCCACAGCGCAATTTGTAACAGTCGATTGAAAGCGATGGCGGATTCGTGCTCATAGACTCGGAGGGAGCAAGCAGCTTGTCATTAGCAATGCACTGTGGCAATGTTTAAATCTAAAGCGTGTATTTTCAACCATTTTCGTTAACATATTTTATGCAATGAATTCCAGTTCGTGTTTTACCTGGTCACTTTATTTCCCACCAGTATACTTTAATAATACTAAACCTGCAAATAGTTATAGTGGTTTTAGCAATTACAAAGCTTAATAAAATAAATGAACCGTGATGGCGTATAATAATATACATAAAACTTGTGAATGGCAAATGAACGTATACCGCAATTCTCTAATAACAACCAGAAATGACGTGAAACGTATCTAATTAGGGTAGCAATTGTTTATTGTGGAGCTCATTCACACAATAGAGGCGTGTAGGTAAAAGTTGGTCCAATCAAAACGGAATGTTACCACATTAAGATTATAATTTCGCTTCATTCGAGAGCAATAAGTGGCAATAAGGTCGCACTCACGTATTGCTGAGAGGGCTGAAGGCACGTATTTTTCGCATTATCGGCTAAATTATTATAAAGGGAACAGCTGAACAGACGTGTGGTGTGGAAGTCTAGGGAAACTGTGCTGAGCGAAACAATTGCCGCGGAAATAGCACGTTCTACATTTTAAAACGAAGTGAAATGAGCTGCAACTTTGTGTTGCAACTGTATGTTAAACAGTTGCTGTTACAAGTGTTACACAGTCTTAATATGGTTTTGTTCTTGTATTATCCAAAGAAAATACTAGTTGCATAGGGTTTAATGAATTTTTTTGAGTCCAAACTAAATATTCCCCGACTTCTCGTAAAAAAGATGAAAAGAGTAGAAAAATATTACTTAACTGAAACTTTTTACGAATCTCGGGTACCACTGTTTAAACAATGAATACTTTTCAACAGGCTTAATATGTACACTATATTCAGCACAAAATATCATTCTAGCATGAAACATAATGTACCAAATCTAAACAATGGGTAGGTTTAACCATTTCCATACTATAACATCAAAGTGACAAGAGTGAATTAATATTTCTTGTTAGCCATCCCATCACTCGCTGATGTAGACACGTCCAAATCTTGTAAGATCATTGTAGAACAATGACTGTCCAGAATAAAAAATATGTTTCGATAAGTTAGTACACGTTGCCCTTTTTTGTAGAAGAAATTTCGAATAGACGAGTCTACAAATCAAGTTTTTTTTTATAATGTTTTTGTGCACTTAGCTATCATTCATCTTTATGCTGTCTCAAAGGAAAGCATTCCTTTTGCTCTTACAAGCTTACATACTACTTCGTTCATATTCAACAAAGCTCGCATAAGTCCCATCCTGTCGTTTCAAAATTTGGGATTTTGAAAAAAGTGCATCTTGGAAATTTTCACCTCTCCGTGTTCCGAGTTAATATTTATGACCGCGACACAAACAAAACATGGTCGCATTAGTATTCGATCGTGCTTTAAATTTTAGATTCGTAAACCGCTTTATCAAAAGCAATATCGTCTATGTATTAAACATTAGGTACCTAAGTTTTAAATGCGGTCGAAGTAGGGGCGTTTTACATCGAAAAGTTTGTAAGAACCTCGGAATTTTTGAGACTAATAAGTGTCGTAGCGAAGCCCGCATACTAAGAAGACATCCCGTGCATCGTAATAGGAACTCGGAGAGAATATAAAATGCCAGTATCTACCTACCTATCATTTGAGAGGGTGCCGCTGTCAGGGTGTTTAAGATAACCCAGGACGTGACACCTATATCAAAGCGTTCAAATGTACCTAACGTGTCAAAATTCTTAAATAAGCTCAGACGATGCGAAAAGTCGGCTTGTAAACTTTTAACCCAAAGTCCCTGTTAAAAAATATTACCGGAGAACATGATGAGAATTTTATACAAGCAAGTGACGGAAAGGATTTGAAATGAATATGAAAACGTTGTGCATTAACAAGATTTTCACAAGGAATGACTCAGAGGATTTTTTATGTAGGTTGTGTTCTGAATCAACTGGTAATTTATAAAGTAAAATTCTTTTTCATTCGTTGTCCTACAATAGTATTTAGGGTTTTTTTTTGTCGTGGTAAAATCATCAAATGAGTCCTCCCACCCAGGGCAGGGCGGGAGGGACTGTCGGACTTGTACTGACTAAAATCTACGGTGTCCTTCAATAGCCCTTTACGTACCGGGGTCACGGTAATCCCTTGGTCCCGTGACCTATTAGGGTAATATTTTTATGCGAAATGAGACAGGTCAGAGCCAATTCCTGCAAGGGTCCTTCACAAAGGAAGTTATTATTCTAATGTATTCAGCGAAAGGGTCATAATAATGGCGACACAATTAGTTTCAAATAACCAGCACCACGTATGTTATATCAATCTACATCATTAGGTACACCTGAACTGGATCATGTTCTTAGAAATGGTCAATTTGTGCTGTGACAAAAAACATCCTGCCATAATGGGGTCTTATCGCTGGCGCTGATTACACCTCTCCGGCAGCAGAAGGCGATGCTATTAAATTGTCATTAAAGTCACCTCAGTGTCATCTGCGACGTCCGTTTTCGTGGGACCAACTTTTTGTTGCAGTTTTTAGTTTTACACCGCTTCCAAATCTCATTTGGCGCGCCACCGAGTATTTTTATAGAATTTTAACCGTTATCTCAAAGAAACAGAGTCTGTTAGATGGTTTCTGGAACGTAAATAAAAGTTTGTCGGGTTTCGTTAATGACACTCGATGTAATTTGATGTAAATTGACCGCCCCGACCGACAGGAGCGGCCACGCAACATGTCAACTATGAAATTGTTACCTGACTAATGTTTAATTTTGGTGTGATTGATGTTTCAGACCTTTACTTATAAACTTCATATTACAGATTAGTGTGATCGTAGAATAATTTGAATTTTCAAACTAAAGCGGCAATGAGGGATCGTATAAATTATCTTTTCCGAAATCAGATTAAGAAAATCGATGATCTCGTTGTTCGCAAAAGTTGGGAGAACGGTAAAATTTTATTGATGACTGTCATGGTAATTTCGCGGGCTGGTATTACGGGGTAAAGAAATTGCCTTGCCAACCTCCTCCATTGCGTAATGGTCGATGTGACCGCGATATCTTAATAAGTGGTTCTTGATCAAGTACCTTCGAAGAAGCCTCAGGCTTTGCATAATTGTTAAACGTCTCAGCATCGTTTCAGATACGCAGAGATGGTAACCATTTACCCTATTATCGGGCCTTTGAAGAATTATCACGATTCGATTCTTGGAATAAAATTGTTATGTTAAAACTTCAAGCTTCGGCCATTATGTTATCTCAGATATTTTCTTTGATGTTTCATATATTGTGAATTCCGGATATGGCAAGCTTTTATCGACGTATTTTCTTTTCTTTCTTTTTATTTCTATGTTATTCTATCATAGGGAAATTATCAGAATAAATTAAAAAAAGGTCTTTTGTATACAAAGTTTTGTTCTACTAAAACGCGATTGTGTTCTGAAGTTGGTCCCGAAGTCATTTGAATTTCAGAATATCAAGTAGGGGTCTTTTGTTTAAATCTATGGGATACAATAATAATTCAGGATAGGTTATTATGTACTTACTTAAAAAGGTTCCGATTTTTAGAAGGAAAAAATATCATTATTATGTGTACTAATGAAGAAGAATGCTAATCACAAAGAGCGAATGTATAAAAAAACAGAAAAGTTCCCAATTAATCTCATTTTTGCTTTATATTCTACATTGGTAACAAATGCATATTAAATTGTGGAATCTCTTCTCGACATCTTGGACAGAAGATAATCCCTTGAAATCTTAAACCAATAAAATTAGACACGGTTTAGACCGATCACAAAATCTCACGGTTCCTTCTGCTCTCGTAAACCATAAATAAAGTTACCGCTCGTGCATGACCGAGTTTTTGCTCATTACATTGCAAAACTGAATAAACTTCATGGTTGGGGTATAGACAAAAAAGTAAATAGATTGCATGAAATATGTACATTATAATAATATCACGAACAAAGAGGTTGGCCATCATTACAGCCAGATCTAAAAAGCTCAATTTAGCCCAAGATGAGATCGAAATGTATGTTGTAGTTTTCTTTGAAACTTTATTACGGATTGCAAAAAGGTTCCGTATGTTGCGATACTCGCTTCGAGAGTGGACTTCAGTTTTTTAAACTGTTAAGATTGATAACTACAAGTGGAAACGGGTTCTGCAGCGTGTCGTTAAAAACAGTGGCACCGGTTGTGTCATTACAGCTGTAATTAATGATAAATTTAATAAGATTTTGCATTTATGGTTTATTTATTTGGGTTAAGTAGAAACTTCGTTTTATGTTAATTGACGTAGTTTCCAGGTAAATTCTCTTCTTGTCGGTACCTATCAGATTTCAAGTTCCTTTAATTTTTTTTTAATTTAAATTCACATGTCATGTTTCATTGGTTTCATCACCAAAATGGCGCATGTGAAACCATATTTTTGTGATGAATAATATATTACAAAAACAGATGACTAACGCTAAAATAATGACTGCAAAAAAAAATATTTGATTCCTCCATAACAATTTTCTTAAAGCTACAATATTATGATTCACGTAAAAGTTTATGCAGTAAAGCTTGCAATATTTTAAACAGGTATGTGATTAAACCTGGAGTGTTGGCCTATTATATGCTTATGCACTGTACTTTTTACTGCATAACTAATAATAATTATTTAATAAAGTAAAAATAAGCAGATATTACATTTCAGAAGAAATAAAATGTAATACCTACCGTTTACAGTTATTACCTTGAAAATAATAATGAAATTTAATAATGTTTTGTAACTCTAGCCAAGTTACTTTTGAGATAATCATATTCAATTGGTTCCTAAAAGTAAGGGTGCGGGTACACAGGTAAGGCGACAGCGATGCGGGCCGATACAACTCAAACAATAGTCTTTTTTGTTGATACAGCATGCGTAATTACTTCTGTTTCATTGTTCTCTGGTGCTGTGTCGCGCCGCGTTTACGCGTCGCCGTCGTCTCGCTGCTCGGGGTCAGCGGGCTCTATCGTTTTGGTAATGTAGACGCGGTCTTAGTCAACAATAATAAAGCTATGAAATTCAAGTTTTGTTAAAACAATCGTGAACTAACCGTTTCTATTTCTAAGAAATGTTTATTGACTTTTCATTTCAGCGCAAATAATGATTGCAAAGCTCAACTGTCTGGCAATATTCAGGGTTGCAAAGATTTTTTTGCAATTTTGCATGGACTAACAGAATAAAAAAAAATATGATAATGCAATTAGCACTCTCTAGTATAAAAAATGAGGAGCTAGTTCAGGTAAAACAGCGTAACGATTGTAACTAAAAATTTGTCTCTTTTTTTAGTTTATTCCTGCGTCATTGTCGCTTCAAAAAACCACTTCAACCAGAAAAACTGAACGGACAGACTGTCCATTGAACGTTATTTGTTTATAGAAAATATCCGTTATCGTCAGAACAGTCCGCTCCCGTCGGTCAATAATAACAGCTATTGTATGCCGCCCCAAGACTTCCCGCAAACGAGCCCGTGTTTGTTATTACCGGTAGACTAACTGTTTATCTCAGTTTTATTATTCTAAGAAGTCGATCATGGATTTATGTGGCGCGTTTAAGGGTTGTTGAGTAGTTATGTCGGCCCCGAGGCTTCGTTAGTACGATTACCTCGGAGTTTTACTCACGGTAATGAATAGGAAGTGTTTTAGCTGTTAAAACTGCAGGTGCTATTTACACGGGATAAAAATAATTGATGGGTGAAAATAAACTGTAGGTATAATGCCAATACACCGACGGAACAGAAAAGGAGCTCTAGGCTAAGTAATGACAGCCGGACAGGTCGATCTTCAAGACTAAGCTGCGCTTGCCGAGGTTGGTTTGTGGATGGGTGGCCAAAGCCGTTTGTCAAGGTTGTTACTTGTAGACATTTGACAATCGTCACTTTTAGTGAGAAGCTCGAAAGTATGACAAGCAATCTTACCAAAGAGTCTTATTGTATTACCCAGTCACTGGTGGACGTCAAATAAGCTACATCGAGTTCGACTGGAAGCTGATCTCAACATAGTTTGGAACAAGCTATGCAGATGATGAACAATAAAGACTAGAAATCTTCGCGTCAAAGCTCCTAGGAGAAGGTGGGACGACGTTGGGTACAACAAAAGATCAGGGAGCCACACTGGCTCTAGATCAAGGGAAGAAGCTTTCGACGAGCAGTGGGACGACACAGACTAAAAAAAGATAAAAATAACTTTGTTTTTAAATCGTGGTAATATTATGAAATGATTTCTCCCACCGTCACGGACTGTCAGCCTCGTACTGTCTAAAATCCACGGTGTCCTTCAAATACCCATACATGGCAGAATTAGTACTTATGCTACTGTTGGTTTTATCCTGTGGGTGCTCAAATCTTGGTAGGTAAGTGGTGCGCAGTAAAAACAAATAAGTCCCATGGAATCCCAAAACAATCTTGTCATGCAGCTAACGTCTAATACTTTTCAAAAAATTACCCTTCTCGCAATATTGGCCGTACATTCATCCAAAATAACTCATAAACGAATATAAAAGGGTGACACTGATACACCCCGCTGTTTCTTTATGTTTAATGTTATTAGGCCGAAATGGTTTCCTTTGAATCGGATCAGGACAAGCCCTTTTCATTGTAAAGCAAATGATAATGGTAATGGTCGGACACCATGTTGCGCTTTATTGTGAATCATGGATATTAGAACACATGGAAAAGGCGTCGGCCAACAAATAAACGCCATAGTGGAACCCATATGAATTAATTTTAAAGCAAAACTGCTCGTATACCAGTTTTTGGTCGTAGACAACCGACCGGAGCCATATAAAAATTTATGTTGATATTATTTCCAACGAGAATTGATGAATGGCCGATAAACTTTGCCTTTTGTGTACAAAGATAATCGTGTAGTTAATAAATTTACACATAATACAACTACTGACAAGAGCACAAAAACTTTATATTTCTTACACATGTATTAATGGTAAATTGATGTTGATTGACATATCATGCTATGAAAAAATGTATAGATTAATCTTTTAAGAACCGGTAACATCGCATGCCCTTATCGAGGATCGGCTAGCTAGCTGATGTCCTTGATGGCTGCCTGTCTCTACTCCGTATATAATTGGATTAAAATAAATGTGTTTTAATTGCTCAATTGTTATGGATATTTTTTGCTGACATAAATGTTATTCCAACTTCATAGTTAGTGACATTACATCGACTATTAATATTAATACCTGGAAATATTTTTTGTTAAGTATTACTTATTAAAATGATAATAAAAGCGCGGGAATATTGTAGAGAATGCTGTACTAGTACCCTTTTGTAGCCGTTTCAATTATCTTTATTCTCTGAACTTATTGATTTAATTGAATAAAGAACAATTGCAAATATGAATTCCATGAATAAAACCTAAAAGGTGAAGAATTTGCGCTTGTCATATAACCACTACTCCAAATAACATCACTCTATTAATCTTTGACTCCAGTAATTTCATTTCCTGATACCATTGAATAGTAAGCCATTTCCAGAGCCAAAAAACATCTTTGTCTCCCTGGCATTAGAACTGGGAGTCCATACAGCACTAACATTCGAGATAGGGCGGTCGTTATGTCGATAATTTACTGGGGAAATGACTAAATAAACACAGATATGAATGATAGAGCCTCCTGTCGCCATCTCTGGAACGAGAACGGAGGATATTATTAACTCGAGAACTGATTGAGTGGGGATTTTGACAGTAGAGATGAGAATTAAAACAGGGGATAATGTCGATAACTAGTGCGTAATCATTGTTGTAGCAGAAGAATGACTGAATGATTGTATGAATAAGGTTATTGTAACATTTAAAACATAAGTGTACAGTGCTTCAATTTTTAAGTGTTATTGCCACATAAGTTAGTGCTGTTTCAGTAAAAATCAACTCAGACTCTTGCTTTCCATCTAATATTTATAAAAGTTTTCCATCTTATATAGATTTGTCAGACTATACTCCAATGGAAAAATGAATAACTTGCCAATGGTTACAACCACTAACTGGTCGAGGAGCCAATTTGAATATCACACCACAGAGGTGTGAATTCTATATCTTCGAATTGATTACTCAGTTACCTTTAGGACCGCAGGTTACAGGCAAAGGTATACAATGTATCGACGTACAGCCTAGCAATAACATTGTTACTGGTCGAATTGTAAAGCTGAGAGCGGCATGTCGCCTGCAGTACAGTTGTGGTTAACCGATGCGGGCAGACGGAATTCTGAATTCTGACATCTGACCGTTCATAACTTCACAAAATCCGATTATAGGTGTATGTGTTCGAGGAATGTTATTCTATTGTTATTTTGATAAGGAGTTTGAAGTGTGAATCTAGTTGAAAGAGTTGAAAATTCCACGAAGTACTGAATATTTTTGTATTTTCGAACTTAAATCAACTAGACTGCCAAGCGAATAAGACTTGAATCGCTAGCATGAGTGCGCTATGTAAACGTTAAGTAAATACTTTTATTTTAAAATATATAAATATTTATTCAATTTTTTAAGTTTCTTTATCTATAAGGAAAACTGTTGGTAATTCACCGTTAGTAATGCTGAAAATGCGTTTACGTCTCACGCTCATGCTCTGTGTCTTCAAAACTGGGTTAGTTCAATGAATTTATTCTTTGTTTTTTTTTAAACCCTTTGTAATGTGCAACTTTCATAAGCATGTGGTGTTTACCTATTAGTGATTGTTGCACAAATGTAAAATAAGTGTGAACAATTTTTGGGAACCAACAAATAAATAAATATCTCTGTGTAATTTGCTAAAACGAAATTGGTTTACCACTCATGTGTAGCTAAATTATAATATTTCAAATGATAATGATTTTTTCCGTGATGACAAGTCAGTACAAAATTCCAATGAAATCCAAATTACACCCATTGAGTTATTTGGTGTTCAAATTACAGACACACGCTATATTTAGGTACCGTATGTCACCTCAATTTTCATCACTTCGTTTTAAGTGACAATCTTAAAACACGTGCTACTGAATAATTTAAATTTAAACACAAGCGTTTTTTTTAGTTTTGCAATTTGACAAAATAAAACAGTCACTTTATCATGTCACGACATAATGTACCCAATTTAACGACGAAATAACTTGAGGTCTACGACCTGTGTGTATGAGGATCAAAAATCTAAGTTGTGTCAGTAGTATGCCAAGTGAAATTACTTATATTTTTAGGTCTTTATATTGACTTTAAAAATTAATATCTTCTGTTGATACAACGGAAGCAATCCAGGATGATAAAAAAAGTTCCAAAACCACAAGATATGATAAAAGAGAAAATGAAGGCTTGGATCGGAATTACAGAACTATGTATGATTTAATTAAATATCGTCAAAATAAGAAACTTCAGCTAAAAAATGTTGATACTTGATACCAGTCGTCAAGAAAATCATTTAATTCATCGCTACTAGATCTTGCATCTGGCAATTGTGAAATTTTAGTTAGGTAATGATTCCATTAATTTAAGTGTTAATCAAATTATTATTCACGATCCATTATTAGGAAACGCAAGACCGCTGACAGATCTCTCCCCAATGACAGTTACAATAATGAAACTTGCGATTACTCGAGCTTAGTTTACGAATGCACTTACAAAACTACATTTAGATTTACCACCTTAATAATTAGACTTAAAGTTTAATTTTGTCCGCGTTATTCGTAAATTAGCAATCCCACGGAACGATAAATCCGACAGATAAGAACTATTAGCCGTACCAGCGACATTTCCAGTATTATGAAATTGCAGAAAATAGTGGAAACTTAACTAAGTTCCTGTCCGTAAATGTTGTGACGTTAAAAATTTATAGCCTCGTGGACTGCAGGTGCTTAAATTATTCAGGAAATTATTACACAGCAAAAAGAAGCCCACACTTTCGTAAGTAAACGGAAATTGTTTGTTTAAGTCGAAAATTTCGCTTTAATTATGTCTTTTGACCTTTCTTCAGCATTAAGATGAATTTTTGATGACAAAAAAACTGTTTTGTATTTTATGTAAATAAAGCTTTGAAAAGTTTATTCACATTCGAAAAATTTATTGGTTTCCGTCCAAGAAACAAATTGCTTTTTATGGGCTTTCAGTTAAATAAACGCAATTCAAGAAACGTCGGTAAAAAATATTGAATTATCTAAATTAGGAACAATTTGTTACCGTAACCATTACAACCAATCACTACGCCCACCGAAGAACGTTGGTGCGGTGCACTGCCCACTACTTCTACCACGTTATATCTAAACGTAATACTTGTAATAAATAATTTGATAATAGCTTTATTTGACCTTTCTAACTAAGCATTTAGGCTAGAAACGTGGCCTATAAATTAGCTAACGACTTGTTGTAACGAGTCTTCTCGTACCTACCATAAAATTGAACTAGTGACATTTATATTAGAAACAATTATTATGGTAATTGAATCTGTGACATACACCGCAGCTGTTGTAATGTGTTTAGTGTTATTTACGCTGCCAGAAGACAATAATTTAACTGAAAATACTAATTAAAATTGTATTGAGTTACAACTAAAAATATAATCCGAGTATGTAATACAGCATATTATGAAAAAGGTTATTTATTTCCTATACCAATTTCAGACATGCATTTTCAACAGTACTGGTAACAATTCTGGTTTAATATACCAAAACATCTTTTTAGTTTGAATGTCATTTCTTTTAAAATTATCTTTATTCACTTATACATTTAAACACTGGCTACGGAATCTCTTTAAATACTGTATTGCAGATATAACTTCAAAATAATCGAATATGTCGGCCGGACGTCAGCGGCGGCGAGGCCGACGTACTGCCAACGTGACGTCACGTGCAGCCTACCCGCTCTCCTGCAGTTGGCAGATGGTAAAATTGTACTTAATATAGTAATAACGTCTGTCCGAAGCCTCATTCCAACTGAGCTATTTTAGTAGCAACTGTACCGTCATTTTTATTAAAGTAGACCTAAAAACCAATCTAAAAATGATCAGTTTCGAAAACCTGTTTTATACATCAACTTTGAATCTACAAAATATTTTAGAACGGCGAGAGAACTACAATGATTGATGACTCTGGATCTAATGATAGTTTAAGAAAAAAGGAAAAGAAAGATTCTGATGCAATCGTACAGTTAAGATTTACTCATAATAAAATAGTGGGCATGCGCTACACATCTCTATTTTGAAACGTGGAAAAAAGAGCAAAGTAATATTAAAAGCCATATTAATTATTCATGTAAATAAGATAAGATTAATGGAATGTTAGCAGCCGATAGATATACAACGAATGGTGCTCTCTACTTCCAACCTTTGCATGTCCGTATGACGTTATTGGCTCCCGAATGATTACGTTAATGGATACCACGTTTTAACGATCTTTTAGCTCTTGAATTGACTATAAAGGAGATATGACTAAATTTATGACCATTGAGACGTTACCTTTAATCTGCTACTCTATTAGTCCCATGCGAATTCTAATGTATTTTATATCACGGCCCCGTTTTAAAGATCAAAGATTATCGCGTTCATTAAAATGGATATTAAGCTTAAAAGTTTTACTCTATTTCTTGGGATTTTATGTGCATGAAATCGGAATTCGGAACTCTGGGCATGACAATATTTAATTGGATTTTATCTTTGCTTGCAAGGCAAAGTACCCAATTGGATTTCGGTATCAGTACAACGAAGCTGAAATATTACGAGAATATGAATGAATGGAATCGTCTTACTTGTTTTATGTAAGATGTACAATGAGCCACGCCAATAAGCTAAGCTAAGACTTTATGTGCAATACTAAAATGTAATACTTCGAAAGGGACTGCAATGTTGAACTTCGTGCTATATAAATTGCAGTTTTAATAATCACAACGCTAAAAGCGTAAACAGTTCCCATTTTTCATCATCAACCAACTTAATGTGGCCGCTCTAAGCTCCAGTTAAATAAATAACCGCAAAATTCAATTCAACAAACCGTTATAAAATAAGCTGCAGGCAACAAAGTCAAATCGTTTTGCGCGGTTAACCACAACGCTCTCTGTCAGGTAAACCATGGATTTGAAAGTTTACGTTTAAACTTAAAGTTCTCGGTATGTAACCGAAACCTTTCAATAGTTCAAATAGCACATCAATGTTTTTAACCAACCATTTGCATACCTGTTGAACTTCGGGTGAAAATTCTCGCCATATGGTTCTTTGGGCGTGAAACGATTTGTTTCACATTATTCCTTGTGTTTGGAATGTGCTGACGACACTTCACCGCAATCGTATCCAATAAATATTATTGAAAACAGTTTCAGGATTTACATGTTCACATTCAAGCGAAGTGCATTGTTAACGGCCCCGACCTATGAGTTGTGGCGGGTTCGAACCTACTCAGTCGTATTACTCCGTGTAATTTATTTCATTTTTATTTCACAAATGCTCTTAAAACGGTGGAAGAAACATCGTGAAGAAACCGACATGTACTAAAACCAGAAATCACCAACCCGCACTGGACTCTCGTGGTGGATTACAACCCACTCACTCTAACAGGGAAGAATCCTAGTGTCCCAGAAGTGGGAACGTCTAAACTGTTCGTTACGTTGGAGCTTAATTGGATGCAATATTGTTTGAAATTGTTTTCGTTGATCGATAGGCATAAGTACGTAACTTTAAAATCAATTAGGTACCTATGCATTTTTTTTGCGTAAATATAATTAAAACTTTTTCACTCAGGCGCTCCTGCTTTTTGTTTTCATTCAATCACCGCTGTAGGTTTTATCTGACATGGTCTGTCGCCCTCTGACAAAAAACTTACTTTAAAATGATTGCCCGCTATATGTTGCTGCGCTCGTCTTGAAACGTCCCCCGGCCATCCCTAATACCCGACGAAACCAATTTGAATTCAATTTAGCTTTTTTTCGAGCAAGCTTTTGTTGCCTCCGAGTTGTGTTTACCTTATTCGATTTCTGTAATTTCATTCATAACAAACTGGATTTGGGGTTCGAAAAGCCCATCGGGGTTGACAGGGGCGTTTGAAATAATATTCTCTTTGATAAGAACCGGTTTGCAGCGGGACAAGTGGTGGGGCCCATGCTATCGGGCCATAGATTTGGATGGGATTTGTCAATGTGAAGTGACAAAAACTAATTATGTCCCACAATGAGCCGGCCTGGGGTAAGGGATCCGAACGGATGGATGCGATATCGATTTCAACAATTGATTGGGTTTCATTGATGACGTGTGAATCGAACGGGAGCTGATTCAGGCTGATTTTATCGAATCGAATATTAAATTCGAGAAAGAACATTGAATGATGCAACCGCCGCACTACAAAGAACTAACCATTATTTTAGAATAAGGATAAGTAGGTTAGTAATAGTGATATGTTATTTATAGTTTTTTTTTTTACTTTTTGACTACAAAGTATTGTAAACAAACGTTAAAGTGAGCATCGTAAGGAAACTCAACATTTGGGTTTTATTATGATGGTGTAATAAAATTGAAATGTCTGTAATGCCCTGAAAACGGCTGTACTTTGGTAAGTAGGTATTGATAGATAGTATTCACACAATTAATCTTACAAACTGTTCTGAAAAAAAAAATCAACCGGTTTTGTTTTGTTTGTATGATAGTTAAAGGTAATCTCTAGAATTACTATACATATAAATAATACTGTTGTGTTAAAACAAGTAAGACGATGTCGCCAACAGAATATGTTGCATTTTCTAACTGTACTTTACCTACTACAAGCTATTTTCTCGAAGCTACATATTAAATTACAGTAAACATGCCGTATACAATCCAACCTAACTTAACTTCAACAAGGCTAACATTTCGAGAATTTGAATAATTTAATTTCAACTCATATGAAACGGCAAATATAGCAATAAATATACTTTTTACATCTTTGTAAATATTAAATAAATTTGAATTGAATTATAATAGAGAAAGTGTCTAGATTTACACTATTATCGAACTATCACAGCAGGAACAAGCTCTTATCATGAGAAATAACTATAAACCGCGGACAAAATTGTAAAATTCAAATTAGATTATCAATAATTCTCGTTATAACGTTACGAATAGCGTTATAATATAATCATTGGCGCACAAGCATCATCATTAGCATTTTATAACACTATCAAATATTTATAAAATATAAATCAGGCATGTGTGGACCGTTTTTTTTATCGTGGTAAAATCATCAAATGAGTCTTCCCACCCAGGGCAGGGCGGGAGGAACTGTCAGACTTGTACTGACTAAAATCCACGGTGTCCTTCAATAGCCCTTTACGGTAATTCGTTAGTCCCGCGACCATGTGTGGACCGTTACTTTACAAATACTTACCAATATGTTTGTCAATTTGTTCATAGTGAGGTTTCCCGCTGGGAGTTTGGGACAAGACAAACAATAACGGGCGCCCTACAGGATACTTATTGTTTCGCCAGAGTACTGTTATATCTCATCTCGCCGCTAATAGACCATTGACAGGCGGCCCTTCAACATTAATTGGAAATAACAATGTATTGTCTTTAGTTTATTTGTGTTATGTGCTGGTGACAGGTTTGGATTTAATTATAAAACTTGATAACTTCTCGAAAAAGTTCTGAAGGTAACATTTTATCAAAAGATTTTCGTATTTTTGGTCTTAACTGGTTACAGTAGTAACACATTCATAAAATGTTTCATTTTTTCCAAGCAACGGATTTCATTTTGTTATAGTATGATTTCTAAACCCTCAATTTCAATTTCAAAGTCAGTAGACCGCAAATTGAATAGTACTCAGAAAATAAAGAGTTATATCTGTTTACTCAGTCATATAGGTACATAAATATGAACAATAAATACCCTACAACACACAGATAACATTGAACAAAAAATCCTTATAATATAAGTAGTCACAATCATTTATTTCTGCTCGCGGCATCTTTTCTGTACATGTATTTTGCAAATTGGTTTTTTAATTATGTCTCTTTTATACGTCTAATTTCGGTTTAATCCGGTTCTTTGTACCCAGTTGCCTCGAGCACCATATTGCCCTTCTATTGTACTCTTTATTAAAGGAACCCCATGATAATTTTCGTTTCCCGTCTTACGTAAAACGAAGGGTTACACAAGATCCTATTGAGCATCAGAATCTCAATTTAGTTACTAAACAAGGTGTTTTAGTACACAGAATATTGCAGAGGGGTGCCTTTAAAAGCCCAGTTCATTTGCACGACAAAATCGTTCTCTTATTGCCTGTAAACAACTTATAGACTCTATTGAAATCTTTCTAGAGATTGCGTCTAGGTTTCGCATCGCCTAGACATACTCTGCACTGTTTTGGGTCTGTATTACGGATTGGAATTGTGGAAATAACATAACATTTAAGCCTACTTAAAGTTCTACCGGGGTCGCGGGACCATCTTTCTCGGCTCAATTTTAGTCAGCACGAGTAAAAGTCGGGACTGTCAGACTTTGTCCCGCCTTGGGTGGGAGGACTCATTTCATTTAACCAGGATAAAAAAAAAACTTCTTAAAGGTATCTTGCTCAAATCTAACACTATTTTTGATACATACTCATAGAACATAGAAGACTGATATAATTTCGACAAAACTTCCTAGAATATTGAATCACATGAAATAAGGTGGCATTCATTATTAATTTTGTTGGGTCAAATTAAGTAACACAACTGGTGATTCCCTACATCAGTGTAGTTTGTAATCTGCAACGTACTAAGACGGCTGACAATCCGTAGAAGGTTCAACTGGTTCAAATAGTTCTAAACCACCTTATGAAACATCTACCCAGGAATTTAAACCAACTTAGCTTAGAATTACAATAGCTCCCAATTCCTCCTCGCCAATTTCCGTGAGACAGTTTATTTCAAGCAAATGTAAATTCCCTCGTAGTCCCAAGCATTTATCCGTAGATAATCTACGGGCGAGCGCTTACTACAAGACAGGGGGTCTACTCTCTTAGTCCGTCAACGAAAATACGGGCCCGTACGAAAGTAACTCGAAACTTTTTAGTGAACCCTTCTTCCTATTAGTTTTGAATTCATAAGTTATTATAACGAATTGGGAGTTGGGACAACTGTCCAATCATGTTGTTATTACAATTTTCGTTCGTATCAGCAACCAATCTTATGCCTCTAAGTGATAAGGAATAAGAAACCATCGAAACGTCTACACGGCCGACAACGGCCGAAGCTACGGTTTTCGTGCTTAAATAGATAGTAATACCCCAGAACCGGTCCGTAATATACCTGAGTAATATAAATAAACGATTACGCTTCACAGCTATTAAAAGCAAACATTATAAATCAAATGGGGAATAATTGTGCTTTGTTTCGCCCGGGGTCAGTGTAATCAGCCGTTTGCTCTTTATTTTGTATCCAAACCTCCGAGTCCCACTTATTATACATTCATTTTTATATGTATACACACACGCTATAAATTACTATATGTAGACATTTGCCTCTGTTAAATAACCAAATTGTGTAGTAAATTAATGATTAATAATTATAGACTTTAAAATTGATAGCTTTTTTCTTTGATGTTTTAATGAAGTTTGTGAACCAAATTTTCTAGTTTAAATAGCCACTGGGTGCTAATTTCGTTATATTTATTACTTTAGACTTGTAATATTTTATTATTTGAGCTTTGCAAAGAATTATAGACTTGAGGGGCTGTTTTGATTAAGATCCTACTCTGTACCTCAGGCCTGTCTGCTTTAACAATTTTGTTCTATTATTAACAAGGATCTTTACGGCATTTGCTAGGATAGGCTCTCCAGGTGCTTTAATAAAACACCTTATCATATCACTTGGGAGTCATTTGATCCGTCTGGAACCCTGATATTAAAAAATCTTTGCGATTCGTCTTCAGATCGATTGAATCGAAAAGCTTCACGTGTTTCTCAAAATGATGAGAACTATGTTTCATAGATTATCTCGTCACGCTGTAACGAGAAATTAAAGTTAATCAACAAGTGACTCCTAATTTGGTATGTTTTTAATAAAAAGCTTGAAAGAAGTATTAATATTACAGACGAGGTTGCAAGAAATATTCTCCCCCAAAATGACAAATATAGCACATTTGTCATTTCATGCCAATCAAAGATAAAAAAATATATTTGATAGTCTACACACCAAACTTGGGTTTCAATTGAACGTTACTGTACTAAAAACTAACGGTATACCTTTCATACACTGCTAATAACTTCTAAACTACTCGTAACAAACCAGCAGACAGTAAGTGTATAACAAGCCACAATTTTCGCAAAATCATTATTCATAGTACCCTTCACCATCAAAATATAATTAACGTGAACAATGCACCTCTAACAAGGCAACTTTCCAATAGATCCAAAGGTGTTATAGTTTCACAGGAATAGTTAATTAATTCCCAAGTAATTCATAGCGTTGATAGACGTTATCCACTGCACTATCTATTATCGTATCTCGATCCGATATTGAGATTGTTAAGTCAATGTAACAAGTATAACAGGCGTATAACGTGAAATGTCGTCGTGACGTTTATCGTACTTGATGGCTTAAATAGTAAAGTGTAAGAAGAAAATTTCAAGAAAACGGAATAATTGAATCTGTTCCACCTTATCGGGGGAATGTTTAAGGAGAATGAAGCTGTTGATGAAATTATGCTTGTAAATGATAAGGAGGTGACAAGAATAGTGCAGTCTATAGATAATATCAATAACGTAACTGTATGTAGGAATGCAGTTACATCGTCTCATTCCCTAAACAAGTTATTCTAATTCATGAAGCATTGTAAATGAAAAACAAAAGAAGTGATTTCCATATGGATACAGATAAGATACATATCGTAAAGAACACGATCTTGTGTGTCCACTGTCCATTACAACAACCAAATCTACCTCTTTGTTTCAATATTTTTGCTCATTAATAAGAAACTGACACCAGCATCCTCATCAATTTCTTTTTAACGAAATTAATATTGATTCTTAATTACTTAACTGAGCGACCAATCAGCCATCAACTTCCAAGTTATCGCCGCATAATTGCCACTTTTAGATTCACAGTAGCACTACGTTAAGCCGAGGCTATCTAAATGTCACCTTATTTAACTTTAACACCAGGTTAATTGACCATAAATTAAGTGTTGACTTAAAGGTTCGCCAACTCGCTTGTTCCTCCTTCCCTTACATTTAGCTACCTTTAATTTAACACAACACTTTGTGCTCTAATTACGCCCATGTTCGTTTTTGTTTTGTTTGGAAACCATTTTTCTTTTTTCGAAATTCTCTTCATTGTTCTCGGGTTTTATTTTTGTATTTGGCCAGTACTATGACGCGTCGCTTTTTCGTTGCTTACTATTCAAAACTCTTTTTTGTTTATTTGGGCAAAAAAAGTTAATTTGGGTTTTATGGATTGTTTGTTGCGTATTTTCGAAGTGTTTCATGTCCCATAAATAATTCAAATTAATGTATCGCGTTATTCGTATAAGATTGAAAGCATTAATCACATAAGTTGGCATAAAAAAATAAGTCAGTGCGTTCTGCATCACAATTCTGAAACGATTTCTTGGAAGCGTTTCATTATTATAATAATGTTTTTAGTGTTTCGAGCAAAGTCAAAAAGGTTATTCTTGTTAAGTGTTTTATGCTTCGTTTATACAATGTTGTATTTTTTTACGATACCGTATAAGACGGTTTTTATTATCTATTTGCCAACGTGATTAAAAAATTCCGATGTCCATTATTGGACATAGGGGTCTCACCCGTCCCAATTTAAATATAGCAAGATTATTGTTGGCCTTCCGTTTGTTCATTCCAATTTTTTCCTTCTATGGCAATGAGTTTAAAATAGATTTCTAAATAAGACTATTCCAAGCTAAAATACATCAATAGCAACATTCTAAAACAGCTATTAATAAGCTTTAAGCCAACAGACAGCACATCTACACAAGCTAATACAAGCACTCGCACACTAATGCTTCTTTCTTGTTATCTACAAAAGCCACCTGTCTCTAAGCATTGACTTTGTTTGTGTCGCGACCCGTCCCATTCTAATTAGCTTCTGTAACGAGCAGAGACACTCCATTAATTATAACACAAAACGCGGTTTGATCCGTACAAACGATGTTGGAAAAAAAGTTTTAAAAGTTGAAGTTTACAACTGAAAATTGGGAACTTTGGACATCTGCCGCCGACTTACAAGCGTGGATATTTCAACTTTTTGGCGTTGCATCTAAAATGTTTGAACCCATTCGTAGAATATTATTTGGTGTTAAAAAAACCGGACCGTTATTTACAATTATCAATTTCTAGCTAATTCTGATTTTAAGAACTCTAAAAAAAGTTTTCAACAAAATAGTTATGACTTATGACGGCATTGACCACGAAGTCCAAATAATATATTAGCATCAGTTCTCGAAAATCCTTTCACGCGATCATTTTTATGTCAACCTTTAAAAATATTTGCTCTCGAAATAGCGTTCTCTCGCTGATTTTATTCACGATACAATAAAACACTTAACTGCTACCTGGAAGACGCGACAATAAAATCAAAAAGGTATCATATCGTAGTTAAAACTGACACGTGAATAAAAAACACTTTATTAGGCGGTTTCAGTACAAATACGGTGGTTCATGATGAGTCAGGACAAAACTTGGTAACGGTTAGTACGCAACAAAATTAAGTTAATCGTTTTCATCATCATTGAGAAGAGGAAAGTCATCTGCCTTATTAATTGCGTTAAGGAAGCATTCATCATATTATTATTTGTCTTGAGTTTAATGAACTTCGTCTTATGAACTAGGTTGTTTGAGGTTCATCAATGCAGTCTAATTATTTGATAAGGGTTTCTAGTAATCGCAAGCGCACCTGCTGAGCAGGAGATTTCGGATTTGACTCCTAGGACCAGGAAAGTGCAATTAAGTTTTCCACTACGTTATTTTTTTTTGATGACAATCCACTATTATGCCTGATGGAAGGAGTTACTCAGTAGCAACCACGGAGCCCGGTTTCATGCCCAGCTGATAGCAATAGGCTAAGCTCGCCCTGTTGCATGGGAATTAAACACAACTGGCTAAATGTGGCTGTACTGTTAGGTACACCGCCAACTAACGTGACGGTTCTCATGAGAAGTCACGTAAATATGAGACCGTATTTCGCAACAGATTCTTTTAAAATTTATTTCAGGTTAAAATGGCAGCTTTGCGTTTACTTATGCAGCAAACAGTTTTCTGCAGCTGTGCAACTGACGAGCTAAATAGCTATCTAACGGCAGCATGTTGTTTTCCATTCACAATGTTTACGTTTTTAAGCGAATTATTTCCCACCTCGAAAAACAGGCAGCGCACCAATTTATTCGTGCATTTCCACAATTTATTGTAACACCAGTTACGCCACTGTTTCCTAAAAAAATATGGCCGTATATAAAATTGTGACAGTTGGTGATTTACGCCCGAAACAAAATCTCTCATGAGTTATGTCCTTTTAAACGCGACACTTGCTAACAATGCAGCTTTCTCTTTGTCTCTGTACGTAGGCGTCTAGATTGTTTAGCGCCTTATGCTGGTATGATGTATGGAAACCCGACTTTTGATGTCACATATTTATATTAAAAACATAAAACGGGTTTTAAATAAATTGTACAATGCACAATGTGAAATATCTTTTTATTCATTTTCGAGTCATTAACTGTCTTCTTTTCTTAAGTCGGTAAGCACTCACTGCTAAAAGTGTGTTTAATTGTGGCAAGTCATTGTTCCTTCAATCGTGCTTTTTTATTCTTATCAACGACGAGGATAAAGTTTATAGGTGATCTACGAATACAGTATCTTGTACAGTTTTTGTCTATACAATACTAGTCTCTGAAATCTGTCTACAGATTTCAGAGACTAGTATTGTATAGACAAAAAGCTTTTTTGACGTCACGGTTGGCGCAGTGGCTAAACGATTGACTGCTGCGCTACGTGTTGCAAGTTACTTTCCCGCACGGAATAAATATTTAAAAAAACGTAGCTTGAAAATGTAGTGGATAAGTGGTGAGGAGTAGGAACCGTCTGCAATGATAAAATTGTTGTATTATCAAGTGTATTAAAAATAAGTATTATAATTAGGAATGAAGTTTTCTTGGCAATTATTACTTGGGAGAAGTTTATGTCATTCAACGTCAAGATGTCCTTTTTTTGCGACAAAGCAAGGAGTTTAAAAAAGGCAAATGCCACATGACACACAGAATAAAAAAGAATAATTTAAACGAACTGTCACATCAGTTACCTCGGACGCGACATTTGCACTCGTAATCATTTTATTTTCTGAGCGCAGACACAATCGGGTCTACGATCAACGACATATCGCGCTTGACGTTCGAAATTCAAAACAATAATAAGTTGGAGTTCCTTTATTTTTTACTGATAAATTATTCATATCATAATCCGAGTGATGGGAGCGATCGCGGGCCCGCGTTCCGTCGACTCATCCGACAGGTCTAATTTAATGCGTGCATTTATTATTGGTAATGGAATTAACCGAGCCCGATTATCATATGATTTGATGGACGCACTATCTCCCGATCGCTGGTTCGTGCCGCCCACTGCACTTAAAAAAACCGTCCGGGCCCCACAGACGACGTGGTCATTACGGCTAATTATTGTTATCTTTATGGTAGCAATCGGTCTGCCGTGTTCATTTAGTGCCCGTCTTCGATAAAACGCTACTTTATAACGCGAATTCGTTGTCATTTTGTGTCCCCAAAAAGGTTAAGAGGTTTTTTCGGGCTAACTATCATTTGTGTCGAATTTAGTTTTTGTTTTATAATGACAGAGCGGCGTGGAGTGCTCGGCTCGAATGTACGTTGCCTTCATTATTTGCGATGATACGGATATTCCTGCTTTTTTCATTAAAATGATCTAGTGGGATTTTTTCCAATTATAATCGAATTAGGCGTTAAAGCACATTTTCTTTGTGTGTGCCCGGAAGTGTAATACTCCGTGTTCTTGTACTTGGTTGGCTTTGAGATGTAAAACCAACAAAGTGTTCGTTTGAAACATTCAAATGTTTGAGCATTCCAGTCACATAAAGTAATCCGTTCCAGCAAATCCATTGTTCATATTAGTGAGCGGGACGTATTTAGTCACGTAGCTGTGCTCTAAAACGGTTACATTATGTGCGCGGATGGCAGAAAATGCGCATAATCTCAGTTCCACCTGCTTCAGGAAGATAATCCTTTCTTTGACTTATTTTGCTGCTCACACACATGACAAAACGTTACAATCGTTTTATGTTGGGAACAACCAATAAAACAGAATAAACGCATTCAATGTCATTTTAATTTTTACACTCTCTCTCTCATTTCTTTTTAGAAACATACCAACGCGCAGAATACCAAAACGACAAAATCTTAGAAAAAGTCCGAGTTTTTACGTTCCATTTTTTACACCAAAAAGTAAATTAATGTCAAACCAGAGCAGAGGTACCAGGTACCTACAGTCGTCTTTAGAAGAATGTAAATAAGTGGAACAATGCTCAATTTGGCTGGCGCAGCTAAGCCGAGCACCTGCGCTAGACGTGACCGCTCTTGCAACGTACGGAGGGCGCAGGTTGGAGAGGAAATTAAAAAAGAAAGCCTGTTTAAAGAAGTTATCCTTTATTATCTCGAAAGTGCTTTTGAAGTCACGTACAGAAAATCCGTTTGAGGCTTTGGCCTGGGTGATCATTCGAGCGACACGATACGATGCATTACCTTTTATAACCGAGCAATCAAACATTTTTTTTTGCGTTCATATCCTTGACTTACCTTGTCTTGCTTGAAGTCAAGCCAAATCAAACATTTTACCAGGTTATATAACTGTTTTTGAGAAGTATCTTAGAGTACTCCTAGTCACTAAGTCGTGTTGTTCAATTCAACGAAGTTGTCACTCACAACAATCACTCATTTATGGCCCATAAAATCCGATGCTGCAATGAACGATCGCCTCGATCACTGAGGTTTTGTGGCCACTTAAGAAGAGCTCCTGAGATTTATTGTTGGTTTTTTTTTTATTATTAAATATGTACTCATGACTTATTCCCTATTAAACCACAACCGTGTGCACATTATGTAAGTGTCACTTCTTCAAAAGTTTGTGAAGTAAGAGAGTAGCTTTAGAAGATCTTTATTATTAGTCATCGATGTTTTCGAACTTTTATAGGATACACAAACTAATGTACATTATGAATACTTTAATTACCCAGTTAGATACTAAGAATCAATCAAAAATCCCAAATCAGCATTCACCAAAAGCGATAGGTCAAAAAAATAGACCATTACACTCCTAAACATTTGGTAGTTGGACGCAAGTGTGAAGTGATTAATCGATGTCGGCGCTCACACATGCGACGGGGTGTTATTTCGGAAAGAATGTGAGGAACGTGCTTCCTCGCTGACCCCCCAATGACCCCCATTCGACCCCCCTGCGTGAAACAAATACGCGATGCGACCATGCTGGCCATTCGTTACTGCGATCTCCCATTTGAATGGTGTAGTGTCTCAATTCCGTTTTGTTTTTGGTTCGACAGTTTTGGGTTCGTTCTGTTGTGAGCTTTTTGGTTGTAGTGGCCTACTTCTGTGTGACAAAACGGGGACGGTTACTGAGAAATGTGTGGTACGCGGTTAGGTGTTATTTTGAATGGCACCGTGAATCCCTCAATAAAGTACGAGCATAGAAGAGAGGACAATACACTCGTGTACTCTGTTTTTGCTAAGAAACGTAGAATATTCCTGTCTCATATTTCACTGTCTTTTGAGAACATTAAATTTCTTCAAGGAATTATTCGTAGTTAACGTTGCAACCTGATTCCTCTGAATTAATCTCCTTGAAACTAAACTCAACATTTTAATCTAGATGGGTTTATCAATTACAGAATCTAGCATATAAATTCACACTACCATTTCTGCGAATGTCACCGCTATAGCATTTCGGAGCCGTTTTTTAAATCACCACACACAATATCATCTTTCACAACTCAACGAGCGTTATTATATCTTCCAAAAAAGGGGAATTTCGCATGAGAATATTTATAATTTTAGTCCGAAGGTTCCATTGTGCATGGTACGAGGAAACAGGAAACCATTACGGCACCATGTGCTCGGTGTCATACCAGTTTCGGTGATGCCTTGCGTCATTTAAATGTCTTTTGTGTGACATTTTTTTTAATATTCGCGGAATATGGAAGACAGGATCCTCAGTGATTTGTGAAGGTTTTGGGGTTATTTATTGTGCTGACGAGTAGTTGAGGGTTAAGAGCGCGGCACACGTGGTACGCATGATTAATTTAGAAGGGAAGTCGTTTTGATGATAATTCACCCATTATATCATCAAAATTACTGTCCAAACAAGATACAAACATCCGTTCCGCAGACAGTTAATATTCTTTATAGTTTTAGACTTTTTATTTAATATTTTTCGTTTTTCATTTTTAGTGCATGGCTTTAGTTCAAAAAAGGCATTTTTTTAAATCTAGCGAAAGTTCCAAGAATCGATTCACAGAATCTTCAATAATTTCACAAATTCATCATCAACCCTAAATTGCTTAATACCTTTTTACTACAGCTTTTAAGCTTTTTATTGCACTTTTAATATTTTTCAGCTTACGTGCTCTCATTTGGTGTCTAATGAATTTGTCCCAGACGATTTAAAAATAAGCCCTGTCATCGAGTCACATGTTTTATATAAATCGTGCTCTTAACGACGTCGGCACATAATAAAATTTATTTTTTAACTGCTTTATAGGCTTAGATTTGTAACACCTCAACACATTTAGGGCTCATTTCAATACATGCGTGTGATAATGTCGTAAACTAGAGTTTATTGCGGTATAGTGTTATAATTAGAATTTGTAAAATAATTATAGTGCTTAAGTTGAAAGTCGGTTTTATGGCAACAAAAAACTCAACTATAACAGCAATAACTTAATGTTTGATTAAAAATCGATCTGGATATTAATCAAAACAAAGAATAAACGTTTCAATGTGATCTAAAATTTTAAATTTAAAATCAACAGCCCACCCGTTTCTTTGAAACTGAAACCAACTTGTTTCTTTTCTGTACAATAAAGGGCTGAAGTGTTTTTCCAACTCCAGTATTTTTCTAAGCCAACTGTTATTTTAAAAATCCCTTCCAAATTCAAACACGCACAATTAAAACACTGTTATTATTACACTAGTAACATAATGAAAACAATTAGTTCCCTCCACCGGTCTCACGTCAGTACAATGGCGTACAAAAGTGATAGCAACCCGTACATCCGGACACGAAATAGTTAAATATAACGAGTCATTACTACAACCCCTTCGTACACACCTTTTGTGTCACGTTGTAAAGGTGACAATAGACTGCCCTAATAGCAGGTCAACAAAATTGACACAGTAACGTCGCTAGTAAAAATGGATGAGAGTACTTTCTTTAGTGGCTAGTGCTATAAAAATTGTTGTACGGAATAAAATTATATGTGTTTGAAAGGTCATATTACTACAAATATTAACGTATACTTTTCGCTATCGAACTGCCAACAAGAGCCTTGTATACTCCTTTTGCTTTGTTTACAACCACGTGTGTCATACACGTAGGTTGCGGTTGTACGCATTTATGATCTTTCTGGAACATCATCAGTAAGCTAAGTGCAATATTTATGTCAGATCATACATATAATCTAAACCTCTTAGTATTCCGAATACTTTGTACAAGGGTTACGAAATTCGTTCACAGTTTCTTTGCTGAAGTGTTCCAGACAGTAAAATTGCACCTGGAATACATAAAAATATGAAAGTTATAATGACCCACATTGTACGTGTTAAAATGAAAAAAATCAACGTATAATAAACATTTACCTCAAGCTGATATTTATCAACACTTGTTCTGGATTGTATTAATTAACACCACAAGCATAACTTTTTGGATCGTGTTATTTGTGTATCAGTCGATGTATCAGTTTCATGCATGCACTGCGTTGATTGACATTCGATTAAATATTTTATCCGCTTGCGTGGAAATATTTACTTGAAAAAATATTTAAACATTGAATATTGTTGTTACCAATAAATAGAGGCCATAAAGGAATAAAGCAGATAATTCTTTATGTTTCTGTTGTTGAATACTCTTATTCAAATAACCAAGCAGTTAATTGCAAGTCCGTTGTAACCATTTAACATTGACAACGCCTTTATCTTTCAGCAATAAGGGTGTTTTTTACAATGATGCTCGGTTTAGTGTACTTACATTAGTGATAATCTTATAACGAGTTCACAGTGGAATCATCGAAAATTTCATAGTAGCATAACAAATGCCCCACATTAATTGACTCGTATCGTAATTTAGGACGCAGCGGGCTGACAAAAAAAGAAGATTGGAGACTTAACGTGGTCGCTGCGTAAAAGAAACAAGTGTAAAATCGTCTCAGCGTTGGTTTGACTCGGTTGTAGTGTTGTACCTCGCTTCCGTGACCAATCGTGACGGATAGGGCTAATTTATCAAAGCGTACTTCAATTTTATAATAACTTGCAGGTTGCATGTGTGACTGAATATTCTATTACTACGGCCGCTCGATTAATCTTCAGCAGTACGTTATTAGTGTCTAAGCTCGATTAATGACTGTTTGTTAAGTGATCGAGTAGGGTTTTTTTAAAGTTTACCATTTTTATTTTAGCTGGAATGTGGTTTTAATAAAAAACATATGAATATGACTTCATAATACGTCAATTTTAATGGATTCTCTTTCGTTTAACAGAACTTTCGCAACTTTTAAAAGTCACGCAAGTTTTTTTTCAAATAATAAAGTTAAAATATTTTTAAATCCTTTGAACTTCTATCTCATTATATATAAAAGCTAGAATTTGTACAAAATAAGAAGAAAAAATAAAGAGATCATCATCCTACCGAATTGAACTTTCTCGTTTTATTGTACTAATATATAATTATACTGATGTCATAATCCGTCGTAATGCTAGCGACGGATGCTATTCAACTTTGCCGGTAACTACAAGTTCTTACTGCATTCACACACTAAAACACATTGCCATAGACTAACGAAGAATCAGAGAAAGGACTTGAGATACGGGAAGTTACTTAAGTGAAGTCGTAAGAGATTTTCTACGCTGTGGTCGTAAGTGGCTTAAGTTGTACTCAACCGTATGGTAGCTGCATTGAGATTGTGGGTAATGGAATTAACTCGGACCGATTATCATATAATTTGATGGACGTGCTATCTCCGGCAAGGTGCAATTGAAGAAAAAACCCGGGGCTATGTCTGGACCGACTATTAGATCTAATTACTGTTATCTCCCTCTCTGCGATTCTCATTTGTTTTCATTTTCCTTCAACGATAAGTTTGGTTGGTAGCTAAAGTTATAATAACTTAATTGAAGAAATTACGTAACTTAGGTTTTCTAACTTGATTGGTTATGTAAAGTATAGGGCAGGTCCAACTTGTTGTCCGGGATTGGGACATGTTGTAATTTTGTGACCACTTATATTACTCGATGTGTGTTTTGTTGGAACGACATTGTTAGGGTGAGGCTACACTCGGAAGCGAAATGAGATGATCATGATCTGGGGGCACGGCAGTGCCCCAGCCAAGTCTCGAGCAAAACGGGCACGGCCGTACCATCTTTTCTCGATGCGATTCGCGGCTGTGTCGCCCCCCCTATATCTTCGACGTGGACAAAGCTAGGAGTTTAGGTTTTCGGTGAATAATAGTAGGCATTAGAACAAGCTTAAGTTCGAAATTACATGCCAATTGAATTAATAGTTTAAGAGTTACGGTCGATCAAAGTTACACCATTTTGTCACTCACTGACTCACTGACTCACTGACCGATCATCAAAAATCTAAGGTACTTCTAGCAGACTTAGAAACTTCAAATTTTGCACCAAGATAGGTCATTAGCCACATATAAAGGAAAAATTATAAAAACATAAAAAAATAATATACCATAAAAACAATTTTATATTTGCGGTTTGGCAAGAACATTATGTATGGATTTTGACTGCATTGTTAACTTTGTTCGTTGTTTAAGTATTCAATTGGATGAATAAATACATAAAATAGAAAAAAATAATATAAATGTAATACATAGACTATAATTAATACATAAAGTTCATAATTCATTAAATTAATAAAGCTAAAACTCCATTGTATTGTGATAAATTTCGATTGTATGCGCGCTCGATAGATGGCGTTGTACCTGTCTGAATCGCGCTATGGTTTCGTTACCGAGCGCAGTATAAGTAGTACTTTAAAATAATTTGATAATTTTCATTTGAGGGAATCCGCTCCCAGTAGCTACCGCCCCATCAGTCTACTCAACGTATTAGGCAAAATCTACGAGAGACTTATTTATAAGCGACTCAAGGATTATGCCGAGGCGAAGAGTCTGATTCCGGAAGAGCAGTTCGGCTTTAGAGCCCGACACTCTTGTGTCCAACAGGTGCACCGCATAATAGAACACACTCTCGCCCACCGACAACTGGGCAGCGTGACCGGTGCCCTGTTCTTCGATATCGCGAAAGCATTCGACAAGGTCTGGCACAACGGACTGATATACAAGTTGTATCAGCTCGGTGTGCCAGATCGTCTCGTACTGATACTACGGGACTTTCTGTCGAATCGCAGTTTCAGTTATCGCATCGAAGGTGCACTCTCCACCCCACACCCGATCCTAGCCGGGGTCCCACAAGGCTCCGTGTTATCCCCATTAATGTTTACGCTCTACACAAGCGACATCCCCAAAGGCAAACCGTCACAGCTCGCTCTTTTCGCTAACGACACCGCCATCTATCATTCAGGCAGATGCCCTCAAAGAATAGCCACGACTCTCCAGAAATCCGCAAACGCCTTAGGCGCTTGGTTCCGGAAATGGAGAATCGAAGTAAATCCCGATAAGAGCCAGGCGGTCATGTTCTACAGACCCCACACATCCATCCCAACCCAGCCCACTCCGATCTCTATGTTCGGCAAGCCGATCCCTTGGGAGAAGCAAGCCAAATACCTAGGGGTCATCCTAGACCAACGTCTATCCTTCGGAGAGCACATAGAGACGGTTCGCTCGCAGGCCGCTTTCGCTCTCGGTAGACTCCACTCGGTGCTGAATGCACGCAGCAAATTGTCACTCAAGTGCAAGTTGCGTATTTACACCGCGTGCATTCGGCCTATTCTGACATACGCGTGCCCAGTGTTCGCGCATGCAAAATCCCATCACATCCATAGGATGCAGACCCTACAGAACCGGTTTCTCCGAAAGGCCACGGGTTCACCCTGGTTTATTAGGAACGAGCGACTCCATGTCGATCTTAAAATCCCTACAATAAAACAGATTATGAAACGCCTTACAAAGCGTTTTCTCGACTCAGCCGAGAAGCATCCCAACCCGCTCATCTCATCGGCCGCCCGATACACCCCAACTAGAATAGGGAAAATCCGTCGCCCTAGGCATACCCTGTTAGATCCAGACGATCCCATAACCCTCCTCCAAGAGAGCTGTAGGGAAACTAGCACAATTCGAAAATACAAATACAGATACCGACCGCGTTTCCGGCCCCGCCGACGAGGCCCACCGCGAACTCCCAGTAATATCACTGCCCGACCCTTGCTCGACAAGCCAGCTCGCGAAGCTGAGCAAGTAGCTTTAAATTCCCCTAATAATAATTCGACCCAGCCTGACCCTTGCTGCCCCCCCCCCTCAATGACGCACTAAGCCTAGGCCCGAACCCCGCAGGGGGTGCCCTTAGTGACGTTCATTTAATTGAACTTTAGTTGTAAGCCCTGGCTGGGGGCCTTAAAGTAATTTTTGGCCACCGCAGGATTGTCCGGTTAAGTAGCATCAACCTTCTAGAGTTGTTGGGCTACGAGAGGCCATATCAAAAAAAAAAAAAAAAATTTTCATTTGATAGCTCCATCTGCCTATGAAACACCATTTCGAAACTAAAAAAATATTGTAGCTATATTCGGAGAACTTAAGTTAGCCGGATTAGATAGTAGATTTATTATTGTTACTGAAACAGTTATTTAGGCAAATAGTTTATTAATATAACATACACATAGTTACAATATCTAGTTGTTTACGTGTTATTTAGTTTAGTTATATTTAGTTTGTAAGTTAGTAGATTTATGTTTAGCTCGTTGAAAAGAAACAAAAGAGATAGAGATAGAGAATGGGTTCTAAGCAAAGCAGTAGCTGAAGTCCAAGAAATTATGAGGTCACCTAAAAAAAAAGAAAGAAATACACTTACAAAAAATAAATGAGATCCCACCAAAAACATTAAATGTAAAAAAATGCCAAGTCTCTCGATGCAGTCTTTCCATCGTAAAAAGTTTTGAGATCTCATAGAAGCCAAGTCCTATTCAAATTATTTTATAGTTATAAATCAACATTTAGTAATTGTATCAATAGTTTTCTTTATATTATAATTATAGTGACTTGGCAATGAGCACAAGAAGAAACAAAACGGCATATTTGGAGTTGAAAGTCACACACCGCACGCGTAAACATTAATATCACAAAATTAATTTTCTTTTGGTTTATCCGTGTCGTCCCAACCGAATTTCGGCAACGGCAGTCAGTCTCATCCAAGACTAGTAAACTGCGCAGGACATAAATTGGTGCTCATTGCCAAGTCACTATAATTATAATATAAAGAAAACTATTGATACAATTACTAAATGTTGATTTATAACTACAAAATAATTTGAATAGGACTTGGCTTCTATGAGATCTCAAAACTTTTTACGATGGAAAGACTGCATCGAGAGACTTGGCATTTTTTTACATTTAATGTTTTTGGTGGGATATGTCTACATTATCGAAAATCCGAACATTCGGCGAAGACGTGGCTAATATACATGCTACACGATATGCTCAAATCATCCATCGCGGTTTACTATACGCATAATGTAACGTGTATTTACGCAAGTGAGAAATTTTCTAATAAATTCCTTTCAATTTCGCTGACATGTTGATGTAACCGATGCCGTGATTACAGAAGGTAATGTTGTTCCTATAGCATAAAAATCAAATCATAGATCGTTAGTAATATTTCGAGGCCTTATGTAGCCTCAGCCTTAGTTTTAAAATATAAGCATAATTAACACAGAAACATGGTATATTTCGAAATTAAAATCATGTTATGGCGAACTAGAGTTATATTTATTAGTGCTTTAATGCGAAATGAATGGCCAAATCATTTATTCATTCATATAAAAAAATACTTTTCAATCAAGCCTTCTCTAATCAGAGTCACATAAATTACTGCCAAAAAAAATTGACATGACTGAATCAGTCGACATTCAATAAAATTAAATATTTTGATCACAATCACTGTCAAGTCAGTGAAACCAGTCCATAGCTCCTAGCTATTTAAAGACTCCAACTTAATTACAAAACGAAGTAAACAAAATGAGTTTTTGTGCCGCTTCCAAATGAATCTCCGAATATTTGAAATGAGTTTCATATTTTTATGAGTCAGAAAACGTTTAGTTGGGAATATTTTTGTTGTAATTTATGGTAGGCTAACGAATTTGTCAATAAATAATGTCTGTAAGCCGCGTCACGCTCCCTAATATGTTATTCCTAAAGAGTTTATATTAACTTTCATAGAAGCGGATCTAGTCTATGGTTGTTTTTTTTTGAGGATTAATGATGCAACGGTAAGTCACTTTCAAAAGGTTAATTGTACCTTGGGATCATTTGTAATACATTAATTATATTATAACATTGTGAATTACACTTTTAAAGAAGATTAGCATGAGGCAGCTGTTAATTATGATTACGATGCGTAACGATGATAACAGCTGCATAGATACCGTGCAGCTAGAAATCTTTATAAACTCAGGATAAAATAATGGTTTTATCAAAAGACCCTTACAGGTTAAAGCTTTCGTTTACTTGAAAGCTGGAATACATACTTATACAGCTGCTAGAGCAAGACCCAAAGTGCAAAGAATCATCATCAGAAGAGTTTACTTTCTTTCATCAGACGTATTTTCTAAATACGTCTATTTGGCACAATCTTGACATGCCACAAGTGCAATTTTAAACAGGAATTATAATTTGATTTTCTAGCCCCTTGAAGGTTATTTCTCCTAATCTACCACGAAGATCTTCGCTATTCGGAACCTTACGAAAATAATGTAATATTCAGAAGCAAACTCAAAGGTATTTGATAATAGAAAGTTGCATTTCAAATACCTCTAACGACGCATAAATCTTTAAAATACATAAATCTCCAAAATAGTAATTCAGAGGAGGAGTCACCGCAATCTAAACACGACACGTTAATAAAAAGTTATTAGATTTGATTGTTTGCTCGTAAACCGGCTTTCTTAGTAATTAATACAAGCCGATATTTGCTCATGCATAAAATGAACATAAATATTTCTCATTATGTAACATGTAACTCGTTAGATGTGTAGCCAGTAATATATTTGGCCTACGCTACATGTTTGTGTTTTAAGTGTTCTCTATGACCTCGTCCCACGGGCCCCGGGGTTCTTATATTGTGTTTGTGTTCCCGAACGCATTAAGCCTGAATCCTGTCAAAGTCAGAATAAACATGCTTCTTCTGGGTAAACTCCTTCCATCGTAAAATTTTTTATGTTATCACCTTGACTGGAGTCATCATCTTATATTTATAAAAAATAACCTACGGGTTTGATATTTATTTGCATTATATTAATCCTGTAAAACAAATTAGGTAGACCTGCAAATGTTTTGTTTGCATTTTTCATATTATGTTGTTTAATCCTGTAAACTTGTATTGCAAAATATTGTTCTGCCAAATGCTTTTGGTCGACACGCAATTCCAAAATTTTAAAATTTCTGAAACAGTAAACTCCGTTTTATTCTGTTGAAATAAGTTCTTTCGATAGACAGCATTAAAAAAACGAAAAAAGCAACAATACAACTGATACCTACCGATATTCCTCCAATTCCTTATTATTAAATTGAAACCGATCAAAGATGAGTTTTCTTTTTAATTTTTGTTTCATGTAACGTAATACTTAGTAGGTCTTCGGGCAAGACATTTTTCGTTTAGACCAATAAATTGTAGAAACATGTTTGTTCGTTGTATCGCCTCGGACCATTTATGACTTTATGACAATCATAATTGTATAGAATGGGTAGTCTTTGTAAATGATTGCGATCCAATGTAGAGAAACAGGAAATGCTTATAATTTAGAACTTAGGAGAGTAATTTTTTAAAAGTCGAGCAATAAACTCAAGTCCACTCACTGTATTACCAGTGTTGGGTTAGAGAACTATACCTAGTTACCCACTTATCAGTACAATAGAGTTTTTAAATTAATGTTTTTCAGGATTTTCATTATAGTCCATTAAACACTGGTTGTATTTACTTTTATATACAGTTAGATAAGTACACATCCGCAGGAAATCAAAAAGGAAATGGGTGTAATTTATCTATAATATTAATGTATTTAGAAATATATAAGTATGTTTATCAGTTGTCTCGTACCCATAACACAAGCTCTGCTTAGCTTGGGACTAGATGGCGTTGTGTGATAGTTGTGGAATATTTAGTACAAAAAAAAAAAAAAAAACAGAAGACATGAGACAAGCAATAAGAAAGGATCTAAAGTCATAATGTAGAAAAGTTAAACACGGCAAATAAAGTTTAGGGTTACAGCTAATACCAAATATTAGTTGTTATAACATATTTTTTAACATTTAATTAAGTCTGTTGCGTATTTCACATGTATTGAATAAAGCAAAAAATATGTCTAGCTTTTATTCAATGCAATAAAATAATCATACTAAACGTTTTAATCAAAACTATGCCGAATTCAAGATAGGTAACTAATTAAAAATATCATTTTTATTTAACGGCACGTGAAGTATGCACGCATTAAACATGTGCTCTTTTGATGTGTTTTTTTTTTTGAGATAAGTAAGAGATAAAAGCATAAAATAAAAATTAATTACCTGCAACCCATTCTCATAAACAGTTCTGTGTGTGGTAAAGCTTTTTCAGATCTAAAACAATTTAAATCAAAGGTTTGGTTAGGTTAGGTTAAGTTAGACAAGATAATTTCAGCACTTTTTGAACGCCATTTACAAAAGACATTCTCTCAAAATGGCCGTCCATCGCCAACTTTCTAATGTGGACTGAGAAAAGAAATCAGCAACACTTTAGTAAATTCTTTAAAATAATTCTTTATCCATAAGTTATTTTGTCCCTAACTGAATGAAATGTTTGGGGACCGATGTTTGTTCGATACTCGATGGCGTGCACACTCGCAACTTACAAGACTTGTAGACAAAACTTGAAACCATGTATTTTGGTTTGCTTGAAGAGAATTTTTTGATGTCTATCCAACAATCAATATTTAAAAATCATTCTTGTTGTAAACAAAATGCGCCTTCCGCGAATCCAACTCATATCTGACAAGTTAAACTTTTTTTCGTATCCGTTTAGCACCTCGTTGCCATATCTCGTATCAACACAAACCTTAATCTGGTACCTTTTAAACATAATATTTTATCTTGATATTAAACACACGGAGGCAAATAGCATCTTTAAGTTACAAACGGACAAGGAATGTAACACTATAAAGATAAAAGTTTATAAAAGTGCACATATACATATTAAATAAGGATTATTTTCTGTTAAATACCAATTCAGAGCATCTCATTAGCATTTTTAGATTAACATTCGCGGGATAAAAGCGCTATTCACTGACAAATTTATATTATAATAATGCGTCCGAATGAATCGAATATGTAGATTAGAACAACTTTTTGCGATATCATAAACTTGGCTTTTGTATGATGATGTTAAACGCCTAGGATGTTCGTTATTAAACTTCTGTTCATTTGTAAAATGTGCTTTACAATTCAAATCTGTTTCTCGCAGAGAAACTGTAATGATTAGTCTGTGACCATCACGATTAGCTCAAGTTTTCTTGCTTTTCAGGGAAATAAGAACTACTACTAATTTTAATTCAAAAACGTCGGTAATCTAATACAGTTTAAAACGCCTTCTTTGGCAGTATTTAACATGCAGCTGACGAAATATTACGGCTGCAACAATTAACTGGACAAAAACAATCTTAAAAGTATCAACTCCCACAAATTTAAAGAACAACAACACAAAATTCTCTACAATAACTGAAACAAAAGAAAAATTGGAAAACATATCCCTATGCAGTGTGCATCGTATATCGAGCAATCTCCTGGGAGGCAGAACTTCCCCTGTAAATTTCTAGTCTGGTCTGCTCTCTGGGCAGAAATTGGTTTTATATACTTGCAACTCTGTTTGTTTAAAAGATAACCAATCTCTTTTTCAATTCATGCGATATTCGTCGACTAGGTTTTCTATTTAGATAGACCCTGTACGCTGTTTGTACAAAGGTCATGGCAATCGTCAGACGCAAATTCTTGTTGCAGTATTCTTAATATATTAAATCATGACGACAGTTTAATGTAAGTTTATCTAGTTATTGTATTGGCTACGAGCTTTGAAATATGGATAAAGACAATGGCAATAGGGATATGATTTGCAATCGATTAGGTAAGAAATTATTTCAATGTAGTTGCTACGAGTAAGAGTGTCAATGGCCCTCGTTTGTGTAATATGCTTTAAATGCCTCGTTATACCCCATTATTGGTTCTACAGTTACATTAACTTGTGAGATTACAATAAAAAGCTTTATAGTCTGAATTTCTGATTTTGAATTGACAATAAATTCGATTTAAATCGAACCGTTGTCACACCATCAACACAAAGAATCACTTTTTTCAGCCGATGGTCTGTGCGGTCCCTCAAATTTACAACAAAAGACAAGACAATATAACCCTGCAACGGTCGCGTGGATACCTTTTGTTGTGACACCAATAAATCCGATTTATATTTTGCGTGTCACAGTCGCACGCGCGTCGACACCGTGACATTGCCGTGACAAGCTATCGCCCGGTGACTGCGCGGGGGTTAAAACATTGTAAAGCTATTGCTTGTTTTTCGCGTGCATCGCGTGTGAAATAAGCACTTTTTTTACAGACTAGTGCTCCGTCTTATTACATTCTACGATTATCGGTATACGATCGTCCGGGTACAATCAGTAGCCGTTGCGCCTAATACTGATTTATGTGATAAATGAGTGCGTTTGACGTCGTAAATAAGACAGGATAATTAGAATATATTGCTTTGTCCGATAAATAATTCATAACTTGTTAGTTGCAATGAGTTTCATGCAAAGAGCACGAGTTATCTTTACGATAATAGATGTCGAACTCGATGCTGACTGTATTCAGACGTATTGCTAAGAATGAGAGAAGAATCGTGTGTGGGAATTAAGGACAACTTCAGAGAAAAGTTAGGCACTAAAAGTTTGTGCGTCAGATGAAGCTGAAGATTGATTGATAATGTAGGTAGGTAGACTAATTAAATACTAAAACGTTAGTTTTATAAAAAGCTATTAATTTCACCAACTTACCGTGGCAACTGGACATAAGACGTTTATTCCTTGCCTTGAACTAAATCATGACACAGTAAATATAAGATTATATAACATTGATAACATTACGTGCATTACATCTACGTACACGTATCTTACACATAAGAAAATAAGGCTTATAAGAAAAACCTTGGTCTGTTGATTAAAAATCGTTTTCACCCCCTCAGCTTTATTTTGTCAAAATTTCTGCAACACTGCATTATTTTCATCAAACAAAGCTGCTACGCAAAAATGACCTCTACAAATGAGTCATGTGCCTATACCGTGACGTTGACGTGGCTACGGCGCTACACGTGCGTGTTTAGCGTGACAACCTACCACTATGCAGATTGATTGACAATGCGAACACACAGGCCAGTGTGTTGCTTTGTTAAATTGCTAATGTACCCACGATTTTGCAAATTATATTTCCTGTCATTGTTGGTGGTTTATCGTGTGTTTAGAGTAATATGAATCTCATTGTTGAATATCACATTGTATTAGGAAGTTCTTTGTGGAGTCTAAATAGTGTAGTTTTGCATATTGAAAAGCAATCAAAAACTGTTTAGAATAAGAGACGAGTTCTAAGGCCGCGGTCGGGTGGAAAATTGAAAGCAAAGATTTTAGTTTTATTTATATAAGATTTGTTTGTAAAATGTATTGTTTAAATATTTAGACGTCACGTAAATTTAAGTTTTCATCATCTTTTTGATCTTGTTCCATATAACACAGGGTCAGCGCAACATGTCATACCTAATTTTTACATTCTTTCCTGTCAGATCAATGAAAACTCTTCAATTTCTTTTTTTTTTCGTTTTTGTAGACATTAATATATTTAAATAACAATACTAAATCGGCTGATAGTAAGTCAGCTCCATCTCAGTTTATAATAGTTTTTTTAGTTTGTTTTTAGCTCCAAAATAATGTTCATGAGAAATGTAATGTCACCCTAACTCTTTCGATGCACCGCGCATTTTTATCGGATTTCAATATTCCGAATACAGACAAAATTAGGCAAGATTTCCATAAAAACGCGTGTTCCGAATAAATTTTACCTTTACGCATCTTTTTATTACAGTATAATTTCCGTTAACTAATGGGACCACCCCTTCGCTTCCCATGAGTGTCGTAAGATGTGATAAGGGATTTCAGAGTGGGGACGGGCAGTCACATCCACCTGTGCGCTAATGACTTCTTATTGCCATTATCAACGGTACGAAGGTTGGTGATTATTGCAAGGGGCCAAACCGTTAGGGGAAACCCTTGTTTAAAACAACGTGTCTTTTAACTACGATAATATTGTTTTAGGCAGCTTTGTCGTCCTTACTGACAGTGTTAAAAATTTTTGTGGTCTATGACCGAATACTTTTACAAGTGATAGTACCTACCTTATGTTTTCAAAGATAACTTATTGAAAGTAAAGTTCACAACACCTTTTCAGAAGCTTCAACTCAAGAAAACTAGAGACGAAAGTGGTAGCCATGAAGAAAGAGCCTAGTCAAGGTTGAGTTCTGAAAAATTACCCAGCAGTCATGGATTTTGAATTAAATCCAAAAAATTGACAATGTAGTAAATAAACTAAAGCTCTACTTTTCAAGAAAATATATTTTCATAATTGTATAAAAAAGAAATATACACCCATACAATCTAACCAATGGATGTTTGTCACTCATTCAAGTCAAATCTATACTAATATTATAAAGCTGAAGAGTTTGTTTGTTTGTTTGTTTGTTTGAACGCGCTAATCTCTGGAACTACTGGTCCGATTTGAATGATTCTTTCAGTGTTGGGTAGTCCATTTATAGAGGAAGGCTATAGGCTATGTAACATCGCTATCACTAATAGGAGCGGAGCAGCAGTGAGAAATGTTTCAAAATCGGGAAAATGAATTCCTTTTCGAGAGCTTCCGTTGCGTGCGCTGCGTAAACGGTTAAAGATACGCAAAAATTATGTACTACGGAATTATTTCTCATGAAAAGTTCTAAAATAAAGTCCGCGAGAGCATATATCTATCTTTTAAGGTTGAGTCACTATAACCTTTTTTGTGGAAATCAAATTTGATTTTAAAGAGCTTCATTATTTGCGAAGGTATTTTCATTAACATGATATCAATCCTTATCCAAATAAATACGTTAATCATCACAAGCATTTGATTTTGAACAAAATTGCCCTTGACATCGTTTGATTTTAATGAATATCTAAGGAGATATCATAGTTTCAAAATAATACTACAATAAAATAATGACTGCCTGGGCAAGTCATAATTGCGGTCGTAAGATCATCTTTGAGAAGTGGTTGGAGATGCGCTACGGCGTCCTCAGCCTCAACTTCAACCTGACGCAAGTCCTCCCGGGCACGGTTATTGCGGGAGGTACCTCAGGGATTCGGCGGCAGGCGAGGTGAATGGGGAGCAGTCGGAATGCGTGCGGGAAAAGATATCCTCTACCTATCGCCCCAGCCACGGGGCAACAAATCGCGGGGCATATTCCAGCCGCTTGCGGACGGGGTGTAATGGATAGCTCGCCGTCCGACAAAGGACAAGGCCCGAGCCACGGTGCGTCGTGTTCCACGTGCTCCTCAAGGGAACTGACCGGGACGGGACCATAGGGCCAAACGCCTAACATGACGCGGGTGAAACCGCGGGCAGAAGCTAGTTACTTATATGATTGATAACTCAGGTTTGGATAAAGATTTTAACCTAGATTCAAGATTATGACATAAACTCCCATTTTATCCCGGTAATAATTTCCCGTGACTTGATTACCGAACTTCACGCGAGCAACAACTCAGATATAAGCTAGTTTGAAACATAAAGCTTGTTCACCTACCTACAAACCGATAGACCCGCCACTCCCACACCGGAACAGTTTTATTGTATAAATATTACAAGTACCTTCCGCACTCAATGTGCCTATAAAGGCATTTCGATTTGAGTCAATATTCAAGTATTAGTACTCACTTTACACGGAAACAAAGTGCGGCCATAGTTCTGCAGACCCACGCAAGGTTCTTAACGCCAACGT